>CM067843.1:96106366-98506366 GCA_034509565.1 Triticum monococcum | reverse complement strand
GTTTTTCCATCAACTAGAATTCCGGAGAAGTAGGAATGACTCCCGACAAACCAGGCGTGCGTGGGGTGAAACTGCCCCCACAATTCCGCATGCTGGCCACGTACTGATCAGATGCGAATCGCTAGGGGCACCTGAGTAATAGCGCAGTGCCGCCCATATCCCTATAAATACACGTTTCACTGCGGTCATTATCTCTTCTTCCTCCCTCGCACAAACCCTAGCGCCACCGCTAACTCTTAACGACGCCGGCGACGAAGTGCTTCACTGCCGCGACCTCTCCGACGCCGTTCTCACGCCGACAGCGGACATCAGTCTCTCCGCCGTCGCCCTAGGTGTCTTCCGTCGCCAAGTTAGGGCACGGAGGATCGAACTGCTCGGCCTCAACTCTCACCTCGTCGAGCAGTTCCAAGTCCGGTAAATAACAAGTCCTTTTACAGCCTCTTTTGATCCTATGGCTCCATCACTTTCTGCCAAAAGAGGTTTCCATTCACACAAGTTTCATCCCTCTCATCTGTATCGCATAACGTGCCTTGTATATTCACTTATTCTTCATAAAGTAGTTAGATTCCTCACTTGTACTAATCTATGGGTTCGTACAAATCTGGAACCAACTTCTTTTCTTTAAAGTGAATGTCTTCGCATGATGAGGTCAATATCTTCTAAACTGATTTATCTTCAAAATCTTCTGAGAATGCATATGACCTCTTCCCCTTCCCTCGCACCTTAATGCTGTCACAGGTACATGTCCGTGGGAGAATATTTTGGTTCTCATAGTCTGCATTCATTTGTAGAGTTCCTACAACGTCACATCAATTCACCCGAAGCAAGTTCCTGTTGGTCAAGCAAAAGGAAGCCTTTGAAGCCTTTGAATCTCTTGAAGCCTTCCAAGTTAAGCTTCATGGCAACCGAAAAACAATCAAGGAAGGGAGGCAGACAGAGACGTGGTGACACATCTAAAGATCTGCCTGAAGATTTGGCAAAAATGTACCAAACAGATCCTGAAGAAAGCTATGGTCAGTGGAAGACACGAATCCAATGGATTCGAAGATATTGGGCAGAGCAGTGGTTCCATTACCGCTTCGTCACCAAGGAATATGCAGAGAAGTACGCCCTCACGAGGCCATGGGGAGATGTCTTGTACAAAAATCTCGTACCCCGAACCAGAGACGAAGCCATTGCGCAAGGCTTCTTTCCATGCATGGTCAGGGGACAACAGCCAGCTGATGCACATCCATCATCCCTTCTCTGGTGTCGCGATGACACTCTGTTCAAGCGCAACTTCCAATTTGCCCAGAACTCTGCGAAGCAAAACAAGAAGGAGTTTGGGTTGGACTTCAACCCTGGTCCCTCCAAACCAAGGGCAGATGGCACACGCGACGCAAATCCCAATGTCATCGGGCCGTTTGCCAATCTTGAAGGCCTCATCACTCGCATTATAGTCCAAGGGACTGCCGTGAACGACCCTCCAGCAGACACTGAGTCTGATGATGCTCCTGCTGCCCCGGAGCCGAAGCAGATGAAGAAGAAGCCAAAAGCTTCCAAGCCAACCGCTTCTCCCAAGATCTCCAGAGCGAAGCCATTGGCCACTGCACCTCCTGAAGCAAGTGTGCAGTCTGAAGACTTATCGCGAGTCTCCAAGCCTCAAGAAGCCAAGAAGCCACGGCCACACACTAGCAAAGAACTCACTGCCGCTGCCGTTCTGCGCTGCGAGGCCATTGATCTGTCTAGTGACGATGATCTAGCCGATGACGCTCTTGAGCAGCTGATCAAGAGCAAGGAGGAGGCTGAAATCTTCAACAATCTGCCTCTGTTCGATGCAGCAATCATCCACAACTTCATTGATGAGTGGTTTGATACTCCCAACATCAGCTTCAATGATCTGCAGCTGCCCATTGGCCTCAGCGTAGCCTTTCAAGGAGCTATTGCTTCAGAACTCGCAATTGCCCAGCGCATAGTGGAACTGAAGCAGAAAATAGATTTTGAAAAGGCTCAGTTCAAGCAGAACACAGCCACGCTTAGCGTCCAAGAAGTCAAAGACTTCAAAGTCATGCTGCACGAGTTGAAGGGAAACTTTATGCAGAAACGTGCAGAGGCTCAGGGTTCACGTGTGCGCATGAAGAATTTGGCTGATCTCTGTGTGCAGGCCTACAATGAGGCCGAGAAGCGAAAGGCACTTGGGCGTCCCGGCATCGACCCCAGGATGGCCGCCAAGAAGAAGAAGAAGCCCATTGTGGCTGAAGAAGAGGCCCCACAACAAGAAGCTGTTCCGATTGTCTTCCCCACCGCCAAGCCTAGCTCGAAGCCAAAGCAGCGCTCAACCGCTTCAGAGCTTAAGAAGACAAGGATAGCCGAAGCTAAAGCAAGGAAGAGGAAACACCCTGCAGCCTCTCCTTCAGACGCCACCATCAAGAAGCGCAAGACCAAGAAGTCTCGAGCTACTCCCACAGAGCCCTTGATAGTCGAACCCCTTTCCGTTCGCTTTCCTCATGAAGATCGTCAGATGACCGTGCATGAGCCTGCTCTCACAGAGGCTCCGCATGCTGAAGACATTCCAGCAGCCGACCCCAACGCTGCTGAAGACATTGGTCTCCAAGACAATGTGCAAGGTGATGCAGTCCTTCCTCAGCTCGAAACGAGCGAAATGATCAGCATTGGTCGTCCCTTGACGCCAATCACCCATGATGCATCGTGGGCAGATCGCCCGCAGGAGGAAGAGGATGAGCCCCAGCCCACTGCAACTCCACCGGCGTCGCCTGGATTCCGTAGGCTTCGCAAAGGGCCAAGGGCTCAGACTGCTGACGACATTCCGGCTACATCAGCCGAAGAACATGCAGAAGAGCATGAAGAACCTCAAGCTCCATCTCCCCCACACCAGCAAGAAGAAGTTCTCAAGGAGGCTGACACCACTGCGGCTGCCACACATAATACTGAAGCATTTGTGGAGCCCGACCAACCAACAGCTTCAAGAGATACTGAAGCTACTGCCTCTGACCCTTCTGTGCCTGTGTCTGCTGCTGGACCACAGTTCAACTATCATGTTGCGCACAGGCCCCAGGTACAGAAGCCAATCCCACGATTGCCAAGGTTCCCAGGTCCAGCCACTGCTCCTGGCTCCTTCAATGTCAATAGCTTCAGGGCAGATAACACCTTCTTCAACCGCTCCAAGAACCCTTACTCAAGGGAAAAGATTGTGTCAGATAGGTTCTGGAGCTACCCACAGCGCAGCTACTACTCCTGCGTCCTCTACAACCAGAGCCGTATCTTTCCACATCAGCGCCCTGAAGTTGAAGCTTTTTCTGGTCTGCCTGGTCTGGAAGAAGCCCTGGACTGCTTCAAGCAAGTTGGCCTGCTACCATTTGTCACGGATGAAGAGCACTGGAACGAAGAGCTTCTGCTCCAGTTCTATGCCACATTGCACATCAAGGGCTACAACAAAGATCCGAAGACTTGGGTCCTGGAGTGGATGACCGGCAACGTCCATCATGAAGCCAATGCATTTGATATCACTGAGCTCACCGGCCTACCCTCTCCAGGCGAACTCTTCGAAGAAGGCTGTCAACTCCATGCTGAAGCTGTTGAGAGCATATTTCAGCGACCTAAGCCAAATATGAGTCAGATGCTCTCAATGATGAAGCCATTGCCTTCTGACGCACCTTATCCGATGGAGTTCTTCGTTGAAGACTTAGAGTACCTGCCTAGAACTATCTATCACATCATCAGGCGGACTCTATGGCCCATTAAGGGGCACTCTCGATATGCCAAGGTTGAAGGTGCCATGAAGACTCTCATCTTCTGCATCCTGCACGGCAAATGCTTCAATGCCCAGGATCTCTTCATACGTCAACTTGCTGCGTCTGGCTCAGATCTCTTTGGTCTGAAGATTTATGCTCCATGGGTTATGAGGCTCATCAAGCTCCACTCTGCCATATCCTATCAACCCTCAGCCCGCAACCACAGAATCTTCTTACCTGATGTGGACACCTCTACTGAAGCTATTTATCCTGAGCCTGCCAAATAGCCACTAAGTCTTCAGAATGCAGAACACCAAAGCTTCACTCAACATGATGAAGGTGTTGAAGCCATTTCCAGAGTCTATCCAATGGCTGGCACCACACGTACCCCTGCATCCACTGAAGCCACTGACAGCGAAGCTGCACAAAGACCCAAGAAACGCGCTCGTACACTCATTGATCGTGAACTTCTTGTGGCTCTGCACCAAAAGCAAGATAGGCATCACGACTGGCTCAAGAGGCAGATGCGCAGTATCATGCAAGACGTCAATCGCATCAGGAATCTGGCCACCAAGAACGCCTTCGTCGCACATGAAACCTGTCGCCGCACTTGGAAAGGCCTCACAATGATGTGCACTGAAGCCGAACTGCAAGAGGATGGCTTCAAAGAGAGATTCAAGTTTGACTCCACACCCCCCCAGAAGAGCTGTGTTGCGTGGGACTCCGTCTCTTGAAGAATCCGAGTTCTCTTCCTCTGTTGCCACAGTGACGGGAAAAATCATTGAGGAAGAAGACGACGCTACATCACCACCACCTTCTTTGGCGCGCGTCGTCACTGCACCAAGCTCGCCAGCTGCACCAAACGCCTCCACCGACCCTGCTGTGCCTGGGAATGCATAGAAAACTCTATGTCTTCAAACCTTTTTGGTCATCACTGACAAAAGGGGGAGAAGTATATGATGTTTATAGTCTTCAAGCGGGTCAATAATATGGGCGGGTGCTTTATATTTTGCATTTTGCTTCGTGCTTACAACTCTCGTTTTGGTACATTTGGTTCTTTGAGTTGTAACACTTAAACTTGATGGTCGTCTGCTACTATGTTTGCCACTGTGTTTTTGCGAGGATAAATTCCGCATGTACGACGATAATTTCCACACTCTTATCATTTTGCAGATGTCCATTTTTCATTATGCATATCATTATCTTCATATATCTTCACGTGCATGATGGATTGTCATCATAAGTTGAAGTGGATTCCCACAAACACAACCTGCTATGTGCATTTGCATTCGAGAAGCAAATCACTTATATGCACATCTTCAGGGGGAGCCCTTGCAGCTTATGAAGACAATTCCTTTACAATTTCATAAATTATATTCCCCGTTGAAAACTTCAACTAGTTTGTCATCAATCACCAAAAAGGGGGAGATTGTAAGTGCATCTAGTGCCACCCCTACTTGGTTTTGGAGTATTGACGACAAACCTAGTTGAGGGACTAATGTGTTTGTGAGAATTGCAGGATAACACAGGTAGAAGTCCCACATTGATTCGGTTTAGCTACCAGAGATGACCCCCAAAAATGTACGAAGACATTGAAGACAATGGTGGTTCATGAAGACATTCATGTCGAAGACAATGACATATGAAGACTCCCCATGAAGCCTTTGGAACTCGAAGACTTAGATCCTTCGTAGTTTTACTTTATTCATGTTGTGTCATAGGAACCACCGTACTGTTAAGTGGGGTCCAAGAGAACCAGTCAGGATGACTGAAGTGATGCCTAATTCAAATCCTCTGTCTTCGAGTGAAGACAATGAGAGAAAATCTTGTCCAGAGTCAGACAAGTCAGCTTTACTTGCAGCCCAAGTAAAGTTGCCGTGAGAGTTCAAAATCCGACCGTTAGTACACGTGTCAGTTCCTTAGTGACCCAGGGTCATTTCGGACAAATCAGGTCAGGGTTGCCAAGCGGCTATAAATAGTCCACCTCTACAACCATAAACGGTTGGCTGCTCAGATTTCAGTGCACGACTTTTGTCGTTTGAGAGCAACCCACCTCGAAGCCTTTGAGAAAAAATCCTTAGTGAGGAGAAAAGCCCTAACCACCCAGAGCCAGAGTAATTGGGCATCACTTAAGTCTTCTTGTCTGAGTGATCTGAAGACTTATTACACTTGAGGACTGTGCATCCTCCAGACGGTTAGGCGTCGCGTTCTGAGCATCCAAGAGGAATTGTGGATTGCCGGTGAACGAAGTCTGTGAAGGTTTGGGAGTCTACCTTGAAGACTTACCAGAGTGATTGGGCGGGGTCTATGTGACCTTAGCTCAAGGAGAAAACGGTGAGGACTGGGTGTCCTGAGCTGCGTGTTCAGGACTGGGTGTCCGGGACTGTGTGTCCTTTGGTTTAAATACCTAGCCGCTCCAACCAGACGTACAGTTGTCACAGCAACTGGAACTGGTCCAACATATCATTGTCTTCAACGTGTCACTAGTTTCATCTTCACCTCCCTTTACTTACCAGTACACATTGTGAAGCTATTGCATGCTTGCTTTATCTTCTGTCTTCACAACCTGACTGTATGATCTGTTTGGCTTCATAACTTCTTCCAACCTGATCCTCATTACACTGAAGCTATTTGTCTCTGTTCTTTCACTGTATTGTATATTTGACTATGGCTTGCGTTGTGTAATCTACCGTCCGCTGCATAGTGATAGGCTTGTTCACTCTGTTTGTCTTCATAACTTCCATGTTTTGAAGACTTTCATAAAAATCGCCTATTCACCCCCCTCTAGTCGATATAACGCACTTTCAACCCTCCAGTCGGCCCGACTATGGAGCCGCCAGGACCTCGCTCGAGGGAAAGCGGTGCCCTGCCCGGCGAGCAAAGAAAAGTTTAGAAGAGCCTCAATTGAAGAAGACAACAAAAAATACAAGACATTTGCCGCTTACGCCGAGATCGCCTGCGGCTGTTTCACCGCCTTGCGGAAGCGGGCCGCCTTCGCAGCCGCCTCATCCCGCTTGGTCGCCACCGTGGAACCCTTGGATTTCTTCGGCCGGCTGCCGAAGTAGGTCGACGCGGCCCGGCGTTTCTGCGCGCCGCCACGGGCAGCCGGCGTGGCAGACGGGCCCGCGCCTTGATTATCAAGCGCCGGTTGGCGGTGTGGAACGGCTTCGACCTCGTCATTGTCCGCCCAGTCCTAGAGGCCGGCCCCGAGCCCCGGGCCACCTGCCTCGTCGCCTTCCCCCATGACGGCATCTTCCATGGCAGCTGCTCCCAGGTCCGGATCATCGACGTCGTCCACCATGCGGTGGGGAGGAGCTGGCGCTCTACCCCTGCGGCCCCTGCCGTCGGCAGAGGAAGAGGGTTCTGCTGAGGGCAAACCAATTGATCAGAAGTCGGCCATCATGAGGCCAGCTAAAAAAAGGAAGAAAAGAAGAAAACTTACAGCAGGTGGAGGGTTGGCGCGAGAATACGGCCCCTTGCCGTATCGCCAATCCTCGGCGAGCTTGCAGTTGGAGATGTAGTTCACCATGTAAGACACCTCGACATGAGGCATCTCCCTGGTGCTCATCCAGCACGGGTCGAAGCAGCCGCTCATCTAACAAATCATGTGAGGCCGGCCTTGGAGCGGAAGTACTCGGGGCTCCACGAAGGCGGCCACCAGGCCGGCTCCGGTCAGGCCCTCCGAGTGGATCATCACCCGGAGCCGGGCGACGGCTGCGTTCCCGGCCTGAGACAACGACCTGGCCCGGTAGCTCCACGAGGGTTGCGTCCCAGCCGGCGGGCCGGCTACGTAAGCCGGCAGGTTGACGAAGTCGCCTTGCTGGGCAACGTTCTTCACGTAAAAATAGGACTTCTGCCAGAGCTTCACCGACTGGATCAGTGGGATGGACGGGAAAGGATTGTTCTCGCCCGTCCGCCTCATGGCGATGAAGGCTCCGCAGGGGGCGGGCACGCCCGCGACAACGGTGCCGAGCTTGCACAAGGTGATGAAAGCCCTCGCACAGGGTGACGAAAGCCGACATCAGCATCACCGCGTTGGGTGTGAGGTGATGCGGCTGGAGGTGGTAAAACTCAAGAAAAGAGCGAAGGCATCCGCTCGCCGGGAGGCCGAAGCCGCGCAGGTAGTGCGAGCGGAAGATTACCCGCTCGCCCTCCTCCGGTGCCGGCGAAATCTCCCTCGCCGGCGCACGACAAACCCGCACGTAGTTCTCGCCCGGCAGACGCCGCTTCCGGCGGAGGAACTCAACGTGGTCCTCATGGACATTGGAGCCGTCCCACGAGCTCGACAACGCCATGGGGGCGACACGGCGAGGAACAAGGCGATGCGACGGCGGAGACACGGACGACCCCGCTGCGGCGGGACCGAAGGAACCGAGACGTCCGATGGCGGGGCGGCGCGGCAATGGGTCACTACAGCGGCGGAAGGAAGGAGAAGGAAGGTGAGAAAGGGTGGAGCGAGGGAGAGCGTGCGAGCCTCTTCCGCTCCCTCTCCTCCCCCTACTTATAGACCCACACGGCGGAGCCGAGGAGGCGTGGTGTGGGGTAATGTGGGATCTATTGCACCCACTCCCCCACGTCCCGCGATTATTGCACCCTGATGACGTAGTGAAAACCGCCGCGGGAAGGCGAGCGGTCCGTTGTGGGCCGCAGAAGATCCGTGCTTGGGCCAAGGCCTAGAAGTGGCGGGCCCGGGCCTGCGGCGGCGTCCCATCACGCGCGTGCGTTGGCAGGCTTTCCTTGCCACGTGGCCCGCGGGGTGGCGCGCGGTCAGCTTGCAGGCCGACCCACGTTCCCGCCTATAAGATACGGAGCTTTCCGAAGATGGCACGCATAAGCGAAGCCGGCTCCTCAGGGTAGGAAGCCGACAAAGCTTCTTGTCCCTTTGTCAGCCTCAAAGCTCGATCAGCTTCGGGGACTACTGTCGGAGTAAACGACCACGGGTAGCCTAGCCGGCTCCCCCTGGCCCTTCTGAAAAAATTACGAGCCGATCTGGCCCTCAAGAATCCAAGACGTGGGGCCGCCTTCCCCTTGCTGGCTGTCTCCTAGGCCGACTATCGGAAGGCGGCCTGGCTTTAGCCCTCACGAAGAAAGCCGTAGGAGGGCCGGATCCAAGAAGCCGGCCGCGAGAAGGCCGACTCCAAGAAGCCGGCTCCCACAGAGCAGTCAAGATCGTACCCTCAAAGTCTGCACCCACATAACGGCGATGTGGCAGGGCGTGGCTACAGTAAAGCCTGCCGCCCCCGAATCCCGGAGCACGCCTGGCACAGTGCGCCGTACGGGGTGGCCATGACCCGTCCAGCGCGGCACTGTTGCCATGTTGACCCTGATGCCACCCACGACGGGCTGTTAGCGCGGCCCATGGGCGGTGGGCCCCTTCAGGCAGAGAGACACCTGAAGGCGGCCAGGCCTCCCCCAGTCGGCCCAAGACAGGGCCGGCTCCCCACAGCCGGGTTGCCTCCTCCCTCGAAGTAGACGCCCTATTAAGGAGACAAGATGTGGTGTGGCTACAGCGATCGCCCGCCGGGCGGTGGCACTGTAGCCACGCCCACCTCGGCGAAGCCCTCGTCACTAGGTTTGAGGCAACAGTAAGCAGCCACCGACAAGGCCCCTAACAGTGGGGCCTGCCTGTCGACCAAGGAGCCGGCAGCCGGCGGGACCCACCAGCCGGCGGGCCCAGCAGCCAGCGCCGAAGCCGGCGAGCGAAGACACAGACGGCTAGGGCCCACGCCCAACCGGATTACCATTGTACCCCCGGGGGGTGGGCCTATATAAACCCCTTGGGGCACCCATGCAAAGGGTTGATCTGAGCTAGTTCTAGACACCACATAGAGAGGAGAGGAGAGCTAGCCGTGCCCTTCTTCTTCTTCTCGCCAAACAGCTCAAGGAGCACCTTGTAGCCACTCATTCATCTAGTGATCATGCGGAGACCCCGCAGAGCAGCAGTAGGGGTGTTATCTCCACGGAGAGCCCCGAAGCTGGGTAAGATTCGCCGGCGTGCATGTCTTCGCCTCATCCCGTTTCCAGGCACCGACGACGTCTTACTGGCTCCCATAATGATAAGCCACCCGTTGGCATATGTCGCACCTACCACCCGAAAACTATCATAAGCTTCCACTTCAATTGGTGTAGGTGCCATAGGAACAACTTCCTGTGCCCTGCTACACACTAGTTGAAGTGACGGTTCAATAACCTCATCAAGTATCCACCATCCTCCCACTCAATTCTTTCGAGAGAAACTTTTCCTCGAGAAAGGACCCGTTTCTAGAAACAATCACTTTTGCTTCCGGATCTGAAATAGGAGGTATACCCAACTGTTTTCGGTATTCTATGAAGATGCATTTATCCGCTTTGGGTTCAAGCTTATTTGCCTGAAACTTTTTTTCACATAAGCGTCGCAGCCCCAAACATTTAAGAAACGACAGCTTAGGTTTCTCTAAACCATAGTTCATACGGTGTCGTCTCAACGGAATTGTTTGGTGCCCTATTTAAAGTGAATGCGGTTGTGTCTAATGCCTAACCCATAAACGATAGTGGTAATTTGATAAGAGACATCATGGTATGCACCATATCCAATAGGGTGCAGTTGTGATGTTCGGACACACCATCACACTATGGTGGTCCAGGCGGTATTAGTTGTGAAACAATTTCCACAATGTCTTAATTGTGTGCCAACCTCGTAACTCAGATATTCATCTCCATTATCATATCATAGACATTTTATCATCTTGTCACGACGATCTTCTACTTCACTCTGAAATTACTTGAACCTTTCAATAATTCAGACTTGTGTTTCATCAAGTAAATATACTCAGCATCTACTCAAATCATCTGTGAAGTAAGAACATAACGATATCCGCTGCGTGCCTCAGCACTCATTGGACTGCACACATCAAAATGTATTAGTTCCAACAAGTTGCTTTCTTGTTCCATCTTATTGAAAACGAGGTCTTTCAGTCATCTTGCCCATGTGGTATGATTTGCATGTCTCAAGTGATTCAAAATCAAGTGAGTCCAAATGATCCATCTGTATGGAGTTTCTTCATGCATACCTACCAATAGACATGGTTCGCATGTCTCAATCTTTTCAAAAACGAGTGAGTCCAAAGATCCATCAACATGGAGCTTCTTCATGCGTTTTACACCAACATGACTCAAATGGCAGTGCCACAAGTACGTGGTACTATCATTACTATCTTATATCTCTTGGCATGGACATGTGTATCACTACGATCGAGATTCAATAAACCATTCATTTTAGGTGCAAGACCATTGAAGGTATTATTCAAATAAACAGAGTAACCATTATTCTCCTTAAATGAATAACCGTGTGGCGATAAACATAATCCAATCATGTCTATGCTCCACGCAAACACCAAATAACAATTATTTCGGTTTAACACCAATCCCAATGGTAGAGGGAGCGTGCGATGTTTGATCATATCAACCTTGGAAAAACTTCCAACATATCGCCATCTCACCTTTAGCTAGTCTCCGTAGCCTTTTATTTCCAATTACTAACACTTAGCAACCGAACTGGTATTTATTATCCTGTTGCTACTAGGAGTACTAGTAAAGTACACAATAATATAATGTATATTCAAAATACTTCTGTCGACCTTGCCAGCCTTCTCATTTACCA
Organism: Triticum monococcum; assembly: GCA_034509565.1. Lineage (NCBI taxonomy): Eukaryota > Viridiplantae > Streptophyta > Magnoliopsida > Poales > Poaceae > Triticum > Triticum monococcum. The sequence continues at coordinate 98,494,996 of CM067843.1, read as the reverse complement.
AGTATCTAGGGTAGTTCTGCTTCAGTGACTGTTCCCCTCATTATAGAAGCACTTAGTCTCGGGTTTGGTTCAACCTTGGGTTTCTTCACTAGAGCAGCAACTGATTTGCCGTCTCATGAAGTATCCCTTCTTTCCCTTGCCCTTCTTGAAACTAGTTGTCAGTCTCAAAACCAGCGGATCTCGGGTAGGGGGTCCCGAACTGTGCGTCTAGGCCGGATGGTAACAGGAGGCAAGGGACACGAAGTTTTACCCAGGTTCGGGCCCTCTTGATGGAGGTAAAACCCTATGTCCTGCTTGATTAATATTGATGATATGGATAGTACAAGAGTAGATCTACCACGAGATCAGAGAGGCTAAACCCTAGAAGCTAGCCTATGGTAAGGTTGTTGTGTATGAATGTGTTGTCCTACGGACTAAAACCCTCCAGTTTATATAGACACCGGATAGGGTTAGGGTTACATAGAGTCGGTTACAATGGTAGGAGATCTACATATCCGTATTGCCAAGGTTGCCTTCCACGCCAAGGAAAGTCCCTTCTGGACACGGGACGAAGTCTTCAATCTTGTATCTTCATAGTCGAGGAGTCCGGCTAAAGGTATAGTCCGGCCATCCGGACACCCCCTAATCCAGGACTCCCTCAGTAGCCCCTGAACCAGGCTTCAATGACGACGAGTCCGGCGCGCAGATTGTCTTCGGCATTGCAAGGCGGGTTCCTCCTCCAAGTACTTCATAGAAGATTTTGAACACAAAGATAGTGTCCGGCTCTGCAAAATAAGTTTCCACACATTGCCATAGAGAGAATAATATTTACACAAATCTAATCTGCTGACGTATTCTGTAGTGTGATAACGCACCACGGCCAAGCCTTTATTCGAATCGTTTTATTGTCCCACCTGAGCGTGTTATGCGAGGCGGTTTCCTTGGAACGTCTTGTTAAAGCAAAGATCGTGTCCCCTTATTCCGGGATTCTCATCAATACGGGCGTGTGTAACCCAACCGCTTCTAGGACTCCTAGACTATAGGCAAGTCCAAACGGCCACGGAGAGGACGCTTGATATTCACCCTCTTTATAAAGGGACAAGGTTTTTTACTTTTTCCCTCCCGTGCTCAATCGAATCCTTCCCCCACCTCAAGCTCAAACGCCCAAGGTTCAGGTCAGGTGCTCCGAACCCTCAATCATGTCCGGATCTAGCCTTCAAGGCCGATGGATGCCTTCCTCCGTCACGGAAGAAGACATCAAAAAGTTGATGGAGGCCAGATATCTGACCGCCGAGGTTTTGCATCGGCTTCATGCCCGAGGGCAGGCCGTCCCCTCCCCCGAACCCAATGAGAACGTCGTGTTCGTCTCCCACTTCCTCCGAGGTCTAGGCCTTGCTCTGGATCCTTTCGTTAGGGGTTTGATGTATTATTACGGGCTAGATTTCCATGATCTAGCTCCGGACTCCTTTCTTCATATCATGACATTTATTATCGTGTGTGAGGCCTTCCTCCGGGTTACCCCTCACTTTGGCCTGTGGCTCAAGACCTTTGAATTAAAGCCGAAGATGATCGAGGGGCAACATGCAACATGCGGAGGTGCCTCAATACGCAAGATGACGGGAGCCCCCTGGCCCAAAGGTTCCATTCCAGAGGTGTCTAAATTGTGGCAACAAGAGTGGTTCTACATCACGGCTCCTAGAAGTGCCAAGTGGGCGGCCGCCCCTGTTTTCCGCTCGGGCCCTCCACCACAACTGATGTCATGGATCAGCAGAGGTCTGAGCTGGGGTCCAGTCAAGGACGTGCCTATACTGCAAAGCCGCATTCGAGATCTCTTCAATGGAGATTTTAGTTTGGTTGTGGTAATACAAGTTATGCTGGTTCGTCAAGTCCAGCCTTGGAAACGCCGGCCCCTTCGCTTGTGGGAGTTCAATCCCGAAGGACCGCATGTCATTCAAAATTTCCTTGGCCTGATGCACAAGGAGATGTACAAGTCATTCTTCGGACCTCAGGTAGAGTGTCCGGAAATCACCGAGGACGTGGGCCTGAGCAGTAACCGCGCTGCCGAACAGGTAAGGAATCTTCAGGCCGAACATACTATCTCTCATTTGTTACGAAGTTAGTTTTGAGAGTTCGCTTTTTGACCAGGACTAGATAACAAAGGCGAAGTTGATTCGGTGTTCGGCCCCCCTCCCTGAGGGTTTGGACAATCCGGTATTGGAAAAGATGCTCCAGGCCGCACCCTGCCCGGAGCCCTTGAAGGAAGATACTAGGAAGGATAATATGGGCGGACGGGGGCCCCCAACGCTGCCCATTCTAACCAAGGGATCGAGTGTCTCCATGAAGGAAGACGACCGGAGGAGGAAAAGGACCGCGCCCGGGGATTCGGAAGCCGAAGCTTCCAAACGGGAGAAGAAGTCTCCCATAGAGGGTCCTACCTCGGGGGGTGCTTTTGCCGCACCAAGTCCGCGGGGGGATCAATCCTCCAGCGAGTCGTAAGTGACCCGAAATACTTTAATAGTACAGGTATGCCATCTTTTTCTTCTGAGAAAATAACCACCGCATATATCTTTGCAGTTCGGGCCTTAGCCCCTCTCAAATGAGTTCGTCTTCAGGGGATCTTCTTCCAGAGATGATGGAGAGCAAAACGCCTCCTCCAGACTCCACCGCTCCGGAAGCAGGCGAAACCGAGGTGTCGTCGCGGAGGGCCTCTCCGAATCCGGTGAGGCCAGGAGATAATCCCATTGACCCCCGAAGCTCCCAGTGTCTGGCTCCCGAAGAGAGCAGACAAAAGAGTCCGGCACCGTCTGGTGCGTGATCGGATGTTCTGAGGGAGTTGGTGGGGCGAGCGGCCATCTCAGATGAACACCGTATGCTAATGAATACGGTGATGGAGAGAATCTTGTCCGCCGAAAGTGGATTGCATGAAGCTTTTATGAGTCTACTGACAGGCTTTGAGGTACGTAAAATAATGTATAATAGTCCTGCACATGCTAGGTGTGCCCTATGTAGATAGTAGCCCCTGAGACTCTGGTGGTCGTCGAAAACGACGACGAACAGAGGATCATATTCCCAGGTAATAACCATACTGCCTCTATGTGCAGGTGATGGAAGCTCCGGTGGCTAGCCGGACTAGCGAGTTTGCCTATTTAAAACGGCAGTTGGATGCGGCAGACGCCGACATCGAGCTTGTTAACAAAAGGCTTGACGAGGCATAGGGTAAGTGTCATTGTATGGTAAACGCCACATAGTAAGAGCAGCATCATGCCAGTATTAATATGTTGTGACTGCAGATGGAGCTGCCACTATTGAAGCCTTGCGAGCAGAACTTGCCCGAGCCAAGGAACAAGCCAGGTTTGGTAATGGGCTGCTTTGAAGGCGGCCGAAGAGTTGTAAGCCGAGAACGCCGCGCATGACAAGAGCCGAGATAAGATGGCCAAGATGGCCACAGAATTAAAAGCCGCCACCGACCGTTGCCGGATTCTTGAAAAGGAAAACTTAGCGAAGGCATCGGACCTTGAGAAGGCTGCTGCGACAAAAAAAGACATCCGCTCTGCTACGAGGGCGAAGAAGGAGGAGCTGCGGGAAGCCGGGGGTATTGTAGCTGGGAAATCCTTTATGTTGCGGAGGAAGTTCGGAGATCCACGGTATGCCCCTCTGGATCGGCTGTGGAGTTCGGAGGATGTGTATATGGATTTGGCAGCGAGCGCTACCGATGCGGTCAAGTACTTCCAGGGTCAAACAGACCGTGAAGTGGACCAACTGTTTTGGACACAATTCCATTCTCCCAAGCGTCCACTTTCATTGACTGACCAATTAGCTGAATGGGCCGAACTGAATAGGTTGTCCGGACGCGCCATGAGGTCCGTTGTGGATCAGCTATGGCCGGAGAGGCCAAAACCGAACAACTATTTCAGCTTGGTGCAGCAGCTCCTTGACGTGGTGCCGCGCATCAATGCGATGAAGAGGTCGGTGTGCATAGAGGGCTCACGGATGCTGGGCGGAGATGGATGCCACCACTGTTGCAGCGCGGGATTCGGCCATAGGCCGAATGGCTGCTGAGCACTACTTTGAAGAAGTTCTTGAGGGTGCTCATTTGATAGAGACCCAGTGCTCAAAAAATATTATGTTTGAGTGATATGTAATCTCATTGTAAGCGAAATGCTTTTATAAAGTTTTATAAGGCTATTTTTATACTTTTGCCTGAAAGTAATATGATGCCTCCTGGGCGGCTGTTTATGTATACATCTATATAACCTGAAAGATTGCAGTCGTCGGCTTCAACTCCCACGCATATAATGCGGAGGTGGTCACAAAAACACGCGTTCACACTTAACCCAACGTCTTGGTCCTATTAAGGAGGTGATAGCGGAGCTAGCGAGGCAACCAGACTATTATGCTTTAGCACTTTCACTTAGCCGTAGGAGTTTGATAGTGGGGCTACTAGATAGCCCCTGGTGGCTCTGCACTCTCCCGATCCCGGGGTGCGTACATGCCTGGCCGGAAAACGTCCCTTCATTAAGGTGGAGGAATTCTAACATTCCAACAGGTCATCGAGTGGTTGACCAGTCTCACGCTATATCATGACAGTCAGTTTTCGGCTTTCTCTACTAAGGTGCTCGTCCGGATGAACCAGGGCACAATCGCAGTAGTTCTCCTGGTGCTACCTTAGCCAGTAAAGCAGAACGTAAGGCACCAAAACACAGGAGCCGGGCAAACCCAACATTTGACCAAAGACAATGATTCGGAGCTGATGCATATAGGGCTAAACTCACGACGCCGAACACTCCCTAAGGTATTCGGTCTTTGTGGTATAAACCGGGCCTGAATAATGGCCTTTGTAAGAAGCCCCTTGTGTCCAGGTACGTGCATTGTTCTGGCGTGGCCACATGCCAAGATGTCAGCATCCTTCTCAACTGTGGATATGTATCAACAAGAGACAGTAAAAAAAGGTTTACGCAGGGTCTTAATCTAAAAAGAATCCTTGGAGCGGGTCCCTGCTGCACATCTGCGCCTGTGTCTCCGTTGTGCCGTATCCTGGACGGGTGTAGCACAATGATCGTCTGTAAAAGAGAGGAATTTAGGTGAAAAAGTTGTCGTGCAAAAAGATAGTTTTTAAAGAAACCATGTATAATTCAAGATGAGAAAAGATTGCCACTTGTCTACGCGCGTTGAGCCCCTTGCATTGACAAATAGGGGTGTGACCGTTTATTCGGTATAAATAGCGGTGCCGGACTTGGTTAGTTGTGTCTGAGGTCTTGACAACCTATTGGATGCTTTCGGTGGTCCGGGCGCCTTTAGTGTGCGGCTGCCAAGGCAGCCGCACTCTCTTTGGCGCGCAGAGATCGCTTGATATTTCCGTTCACTGAAATGATGCCACGTGGACCGGTCACCTTGAGTGTGAGGGAGGCGTAGTGTGGTATTGCATTAAAGCGAGCGAAAGCTTCGCACCCGAGCAGTGCTTGATAGCCACTTTGGAACGGAGCGATGTGGAAGGTTAAATGCTCGCGACGGAAGTTATCGGGGGAGCCGAATATAACTTGTAGTAGGAGGGAGCCCGTACAGCGAGCCCCTGGGCCTGGCGTTACTCCTTTAAAGGTAGTATTGGTATGGCGAATTTTTGTTGGGTCTAACCCCATCCCGCGGATTGTATCCTGGTATATTAGGTTTAGATTGCTGCCACCATCCATCAATACTCGTGTGAAGTGATATCCGCCAATTACTGGGTCTAATACCAGGGCAGCCCATCCTGCATGCCGGATACTTGCTGAGTAATCGTGATGGTCGAAAGTGATCTGTTGAGACGACCAATGGCAGGACTTCGCGGTGACAGGCACTTGGGTATATTTCCCTGGGAGTGCCGCATTGTTTCCCTTGACCACGTGTAACACGTTTACTGTTTTGATTTCTGGTGGAAATTTCTTTTGTTCCCCATTGTCTTGCTTGGGAGCCTCATCCTCGTCTTCACTTGTTGTATCCTCCCCCTTGTGTACGGTGTTGAGCTTGCCGGACTGCTTGAAGACCCAACAATCTCTGTGGGTATGATTAGCGGGTTTACCAGGGGTACGGTGGATCTGACATACTTGGTCCAGAATTTTGTTGAGGCTGGACAGTTCATCCCTGGTGCCTTTAGAGGGCGGCTTTTGCTGACCTGGCCGAGAGCTTTTGAATCTGGCATTTACTGCCATGCCCTTTGTGTTGTCTTCTTTATTCCGATGTTTGTTATTGCTGTTGCGCCGTGATGTCCCGTTTCCATCTCTAACTTCAGATGTACTGGGGTCGCTGGTGCTGCATCTGGCTAGCCAGCGGTCCTCACCCACGCAACAGCGGCTCATGAGGTTTGTTAATGCGGCCATCATTCTTGGCTTATTTTGGCCGAGGTGTCTGGCGAGCCATTCATCATGGACGCTATGCTTAAAAGCCGCCAAGGCTTCGGTGTCCAGACAGTCGACAATCTGGTTCTTTTTAGTAAGAAACCTGTTCCAAAGCTTTCGGGCTGACTCTCCGGGCTGTTGAGTTATATGACTCAAATCATCCGCATCTGGAGGTCGGACATAAGTCCCTTGAAAATTTGCCCGAAAGGCGTCTTCGAGCTCTTCCCAACTTCAATGGAGCTTTCGAGGAGGCCTTTAAGCCAGTGACGAGCTGGCCCTTTGAGCTTGCGGGGTAAGTACTTGATGGCGTGGAGATCATCTCCTCGAGCCATATGGATATGAAGGATGTAGTCCTCAATCCAGACCCCAGGGTCTGTTGTTCCATCGTATGCCTCTATGTTTACGGGTTTGAATCCCTCTGGAAATTCATGGTCCAGCACCTCATCGGTGAAACACAGGGGGTGTGCGGCACCCCTGTAGCTGGGTATACCGCGTTCTTCGGATGTTTGTTGTATTGCATTGTATGCTGGGGCGCGCTTGCGTGGTCCATAGATGGATCTTATTGTGCCGTCCTTTGGGTGTGAGCCCTCGCATGGGTCACGTGTTGTATTGTGAGTGGCGTTGTATGCCGCCCTGTGTTGGTAGAGGGGTCATCTATCTGGCCAGGTGGTTGCTTTGATGTTTGGTTGTGGAGGGTCTGAGGCCTCCTCATCGAATTCAGGTAGCCGCTTCCGCTTTGGGTAGCTCTTGGAGGGGCGATTGTCGCCGTACCTCGCTGCTGTGTTGAGTATTTTACTCCATCTAATTTGGAGTGTGTCTTGCACAGCCCTGTGCCTTTGCTTCTGCTTTTTAAGACTCCTCGCGGTGGCAACAAGCCTTTTACGGGCATTCTGCTGCTCTGAGTGCCTGTCCGGCGTTATGTTGTCCGGACTATTATCCTTGATAGAATTTGTTTGTTCGGTTTGATTATCTGGATTGCCATTGTCCGGCAGCGGTTCGCCCTGCTCCAGCGCTGGGTCTGTGTGATCGTGATTTCTGTTGAGGCGGGATTTGGGGCGGCGCTTGCGTCTCCGATTTGACTGCTTCTCGAGGGAACAAGGCTTCGGTGCGTCCTTCCGCTCCTCGTCGTCATCTTTTGGTGCATCCACCATGTATATGTCATATGACGAGGTGGCTTTCCAGGGCTCAATAGGCGCTGGTTCTTCATCGTCTCCTGCGTCAACGTCCATACCTTCGATATCTTCGGAGTCGAAGTCGAGCATATCGGTTAAATCGTCGATAGTGGCTATAAAGTGGGTGGTGGGTGGGCTTTGAATTTCTTCATCGTCCGTATCCCAACCTTTCCGACCGTAGTCCGGCCAGGGCTCTCCTGATAAAGAGAGAGACTTTAGTGTCTTCAGAATATCGCCGAAAGGCGAGTGCTGAAAGATGTCTGCGGCAGTAAACTCCATGATCGGCGCCCAATTGGATTCGATCGGCAGGGGCGTGGAGGGTTCGGAGTCTAGAGAGGAGTCCAGCTCCTTGGAGTCACGAGTCTCGCGGAGTACGGGGCTGGTGTTCGGCTCGATCGCCGTTGGGATCGCTGCCCCCGAGGCGGCGTCCAACCACCCATCCTCGATCGGCGCTGATGACTCCGAATTAAGGGTCAAAGCCGATGCGTGTGCGGCCTCCAGGGCACTGTTCGGCGGCAGAGCTAGATCATGCTCGTCGTGACAGTGCGGCACGCTCGGCAGTGGCTCGAATCCGTCGAAGATCAAGTCCCCGCGAATGTTAGCCGTGTAGTTTAAACTTCCAAATCTGACCTGATGGCCAGGGGCATAGCTTTCGATCTGCTCCAGACAGCCAAGTGAATTGGCCGGCAGTGCGAAGCCGCCGCAGACGAAGATCTGTCCGGGGGGGAGGTCTCACCCTGGACTGCATCGCTATTGGTGATAGTAGGAGCCATCAAGCCTGACGACGACACAGAGGAACTCTCAATGAAAGCACCAATGTTGGTGTCAAAACCGGCGGATCTCGGGTAGGGGGTCCCGAACTGTGCGTCTAGGCCGGATGGTAACAGGAGGCAAGCGACACAAAGTTTTACCCAGGTTTGGGCCCTCTTGATGGAGGTAAAACCCTACGTCCTGCTTGATTAATATTGATGATATGGGTAGTACAAGAGTAGATCTACCACGGGATCAGAGAGGCTAAACCCTAGAAGCTAGCCTATGGTATGGTTGTTGTGTATGAATGTGTTGTCCTACGGACTAAAACCCTCCGATTTATATAAACACCAGATAGGGTTAGGGTTACATAGAGTCGATTACAATGGTAGGAGATCTACATATCCGTATCGCCAAGCTTGCCTTCCACGCCAAGGAAAGCCCCTTCCGGACACGGGAGGAAGTCTTCAATCTTGTATCTTCATAGTCCAGGAGTCCGGCTAAAGGTATAGTCCGGCCATCCGGACACCCCCTAATCTAGGACTCCCTGACTAGTGGTTTTACTAACCATCAACAATTGATGCTCCTACTTGATTTCTACTTTCACGGTGTCAAACATCGCGAATTGCTCAAGGATCATCATGTCTATCCCAGATATGTTATAGTCCATCACTAAGCTCTAATAGCTTGGTTGCAGTGACTATGGAGAACTATCACTATCTCATCTGGAAGATTAACTCCCACTTGATTCAAGAGATTGTAGTACTCAGACAATCTGAGCACATGCTCAACAATTGAGCTTTTCTCCCTTAGTTTGCAGGCTTAAGAAACATGTTAGAGGTCTCATACCTCTTGACGTGGGAACTAGTCTAAAATCCCAATTTCAGTCTTTGGAACATCTCATATGTTCTGCGACGTTTCAAAAACGTCTTTGGTGCCACAATTCTAAACCGTTAGTATTACACACTGAACTATCACGTAGTCATCAAAATGTGTGTGTCAGATGTTTCCCAACATTTACAGACGACACTCGAGGTTCAACTCACTGAGTGGTGCATTAAGGACATAGCCCTTCTGTGCAGCAACGAGGACAATCCTCACTTCACGGACCCAGTCCGCATAATTGCTACTGTCAACGCTCAACTAAATTTTCTCTAGGAACATATCTAAAACAGTCGAACCAAAGCATGAGCTACGACATAATTTGCAAAGACCTTTTGACCATGTTCATGATAATTAAGTTAATCTAATCAAATTATTCAATGAACTCCCACTTAGATAGACATCCCTCTAGTCATCTCAGTGATACATGATCCGAGTCAACTAGGCCGTGTCCGATCATCACGTGAGACGGACTAGTCGTCATCGGTGAACATCTTCATGTTGATCGTATCCACTATACGACTCATGTTCGACCTTTCGGTCTTCCGTGTTCCGAGGCCATGTCTATACATGCTAGGCTCGTTAAGTTAACCTAAGTGTATTGTGTGTGTAAATCTGGCTTACACCCGTTGTATGCGAATGTTAGAACCTATCACACCCGATCATCACGTGGTGCTTCGGAACAACGGACCTTAGCAATGGTGCACAGTTAGGGGGAACACAATCCTTGATATTTTAAAGAGGGATCATCTTATTTATGCTACCGTCGTTCTAAGCAAATAAGATGTAAAAACATGACAAACATCACATGCAAATCATAAAGTGACATGATATGGCCAATATCATCTTGCGCCTTTGATCTCCATCTTCGAGGCACGGCATGAACACCATCATCACCGGCATGACACCATGATCTCCATCATCACGATCTCCATCATTGTGTCTTCATGAAGTTGCCTCGCCAACTATTACTTCTACTACTACGGCTAACGGTTAGCAATAAAGTAAAGTAATTGCATGGCGTTTTCATTGACACGCAGGTCATAAATAAATTAAGACAACTCCTATGGCTCCTGTCGGTTGTCATACTCATCAACATGCAAGTCGTGATTCCTATTACAAGAACATGATCAATCTCATACATCACATATATAATTCATCACATCCTTTTGGCCATATCACATCACATAGCATACCCTGCAAAAACAAGTTAGACGTCCTCTAATTGTTGTTGCATGTTTTACGTGGCTGCTATGGGTTTCTAGCAAGAACGTTACTTACCTATGAAAAACCACAACGGTGATATGCCAATTGCTATTTACCCTTCATAAGGACCCTTTTCATCGAATCCGATCCGAATAAAGTGGGAGAGATGGACACCCACCGGCCACCTTATGCATCAAGTGCATGTCAGTCAGTGGAACCAGTCTCACGTAAGCATACGTGTAAGGTCGGTCCGGGCCGCTTCATCCCACAATGCTGCCGGATCAAGATAAGACTAGTAACGGTAAGCAAATTGAACAAATCATCGCCCACAACAGCTTTGTGTTCTACTCGTGCATAGAATCTACGCATAGACCTAGCTCATGATGCCACTGTTGGGGATCGTAGCAGAAATTCAAAAGTTTCTACGCATCACCAAGATCAATCTATGGAGTAATCTAGCAATGAGAGAGAAGAGAGTGCATCTACATAGCCATGTAGATCGCTAAGCAGAAGCATTCAAGAGAACGGGGTTGATGGAGTCGTACTCGTCGTGATCCAAATCACCGACGATCCTAGCGCCGAACAGACGGCACCTCCGTGTTCAACACACGTATGGAACAGAGAGACGTCTCCTCCTTCTTGATCCAGCAAGGGGAGAGGAGAGGTTGATGGAGATCTAGCAGCACGACGGCGTGGTGGTGGAAGCAGCGGGATCTCGGCAGGGCTTCGCCAAGCACCAACGAGAGGGAGAGGTGCCACGGAGGGAGATGGAGGCGCCAAGGACTTGGGTGCATTTGCCCTCCCTCCCCCCACTATATATAGCACCCCTAGGGGGGGCGCCAGCCCTAGGATGTCCAATGTCCAAGGGGGGCGGTGGCCAAGGGGGGGACTTGCCCCCCAAGTGAGGTGGGGCGCCCCCACCCCTAGGGTTTCCAACCCTAGGCGCAGGGGGAGGCCCATGGGGGGTGCACCAGCCCACCAGGGGCTGGTTCCCCTCCCACTTCAGCCCATGGGGCCCTCCGGGATAGGTGGCCCCACCCGGTGGACCCCCGGGACCCTTCTGGTGGTCCCGGTACAATACCGATTACCCACGAAACTTTCCCGATGGCCGAAACTAGACTTCCTATATATAAATCTTCACCTCCGGACCATTCTGGAACTCCTCGTGACGTCCGGGATCTCATCTAGGACCCCAAACAACTTTTGGGTTACCGCATACTAATATCTCTACAACCCTAGCGTCACCGAACCTTAAGTGTGTAGACCCTACGGGTTCGGGAGACACGCAGACATGACCGAGACGACTCTCCGGTCAATAACCAACAGCAGGATCTGGATACCCATGTTGGCTCCCACGTGTTCCACGATGATCTCATCGGATGAACCACGATGTCGAGGATTTAATCAATCCCGTACACAATTCCCTTTGTCTATCGGTACGATACTTGCCCGAGATTCGATCGTCGGTATCCCGATACCTCGTTCAATCTCGTTACCGGCAAGTCTCTTTACTCATTCCGTAACACATCATCCCGTGATCAACTCCTTGGTCACATTGTGCACATTATGATGATGTCCTACCGAGTGGGCCCAGAGATACCTCTCCGTTACACGGAGTGACAAATCCCAGTCTCGATTCGTGCCAACCCAACAAACACTTTTGGAGATACCCGCAGTGCACCTTTATAGCCACCCAGTTACGTTGTGACGTTTGGTACACCCAAAGCATTCCTATGGTATCCGGGAGTTGCACAATCTCATGGTCTAAGGAAATGAGACTTGACATTAGAAAAGCTTTAGCATACGAACTACACGATCTTGTGCTAGGCTTAGGATTGGGTCTTGTCCATCACATCATTCTCCTAATGATGTGATCCCGTCATCAACGACATCCAATGTCCATGGTCAGGAAACCGTAACCATCTATTGATCAACGAGCTAGTCAACTAGAGGCTTACTAGGGACATGGTGTTGTCTATGTATCCACACATGTATCTGAGTTTCCTATCAATACAATTATAGCATGGATAATAAACAATTATTATGAACAAGGAAATATAATAATAACTAATTTATTATTACCTCTAGGGCATATTTCCAACACCTTCGTCCTTTTCAGGAACACTTCAATATTAAACATGGGTGTTGGATGAAAACTTTCCTCGCCTCCTGACCATACAGGTGGTTTGAGAGGTAATCATTAGTGAACTGCTTTGGAAAGGCCTGAAAACAAGGATGTGCATAAATATCTTCTCTATATTGGAAATGGGGCAAAGGAATAAAAAAGGCGAGGTATAATAGTCAGTACCATCTTGTAGTGAACTGATGTCTTGTTCATTGTGCATACAAAGATTTTGTTGTTTTTGCCGCTAATTTCTTTATCCTAACAATCTTTCTGAGTTTCTTGACTTGATTGATATTCATGGACAACTCATTTCCCCATATGCAAAAAGGGTCGAACAGCGAGCCAAAACCTCTTGCAGTAGGACCTACATGTGCAAGACCAAATTGTTTAAAACCTAAATATTAGAATGGTTCCTGCAATTGCACAATAATGTGCTATTAGACAACGGACCATGCATGTGCTAACCTCAATTGTAAACCTCAATGCTTCCCATTATTTCCCTCACATATAAGGTAGTTAGTCATCAGGTTAAGTAAGGGTTCGCATGCTATCAGTAAAAATATGTTGATGAAAAATAAGCACATTGTAGATTCATCAGATTAATTCAAGCCACGTGGAAAACCCATTTATCCAAACCAAGCATGATTAAGAATTAGGAAATATAGCACTTGTATATGTTTCTCATGTATTAAGTGTAGCCAAATTCGATTTATTCCTTACATGGTATACAATAACAGAATGCAGCCACAATAATTGAACATCGCGTTGCAGAATTGAACCTAGCAGTTAACTAAACATCACAACAAAATGAACCAAACGTTAACTGAGCACCACATTGCACAATATAACATACTCCTAATAGAAGATCAAACAGTTAACCAAACCAAACATGCTTAACAACTTGGAAATATAGCAATTGTATTTGTTTCTCATGTACTTAGTACAGCCAAATTCGATTTATTTCTCACATGGTATACAATAACAGAATGCAGCCACAACAATTGAACATCACATTGCAGAATTGAACCAAGCAGTTAAATAAACATCACAACAAATGAACCAAACATTAACTGAGCACCACATTGCACAATATAACATACTCCTAATAGAAGATCAGACAGTTAACCAAACCAAGCATGCTTAACAACTTGGAAATATAGCAATTGTATTTGTTTCTCATGTATTTAGTACAACCAAATTCAATTTATTTGTCACATGGTATACAATAATAGAAGGCACCCACAACAATTGAACATGACATTGCAGAATTGAACCAAACAGTTAACTAAACACCACAACAAATGAACCAAACGTTAACTAAGCACCACATTGCACAATATAACATACTCCTAATATAAGATCAGACAGTTAACCAAAGCAAGCATGCTTGACAACTTGGAAAATTGCACCCTAAAGAATTGAACATCACATTTGCAGAATTGAACCAAATAGTTAACTGAACACCACATCGCACGACATATAGAACATATACACTAGAGTATAAGATTGCATCGTAAAAGTAGATAGCACAATTCACTAGAATTTGTTAAGGAAAGGCAGTAGCTAGCAAACTGAACATGGGTCCTTACAATGAGCTAACAAGACAAGCCACTCCTCATTGTCGGAGATATCGATGAAGATTGGCCCCTTGGACATGGAAGAGGGAAAGGCCTCCGCATCGTGGGAGCCCTTGTCGTAGTGGTGACTTGACTGAGCCACTCCGGGCACCAACCTGCTAGCTCTTGAGATGAGGTAAGCACATGCACGCTGTGAAAACACCTCGTAGTCTTCACCGAAGGCACTGACGGTGGCCTCGAGAAAATGCCACGAACTGTCGTTCAAAGCAGCCAACCGCGTCACGGTATCAGTGCGCGAGGCGTCAACAGTGGCCTTGACGGCGAGGTGCTCAACCAAGATCTGGGGGTCGGCACGAATGGCAGCCATCGCGACCTCATCCACACATGCGACCGCGATTTGCTTCTCCGCTGCCAAATGCTCCTTGAGATCCTGGCTATACTTTGTGAACCATGGCTTAGGACGACGCTTATTTGGTGGAGGGGTCGGTGATTTGGGTGGAAGGTGCCGCGCCAGCGGTCGGGGCATGTGGGATGTGGAAGGATGAGGAGGATGGGGGTCGGGTGTGGATTACCTTCCTGGATAGGCGAGGCCGAGCAGCGTGAAGGAGGGTCATCGACGAGGGGGCGGTGCTACAAGCAAGGAGTGAAGGTTTCAACATGGAAAGGAAGGCAGAAACAAGGGAAATGTGGCTTTTGGTAAGGGGGGAGGTAGATATTTCCGCGAAAGCCGAAAATTTGGAATCGCTTCAGCGAAAAAACTGGCGCACAAAGTGTCATCAGACACGGTCCCTTATTCCGAGCGGACTGTGAACTGCAGCCATCGCACCTTCTCGTGTAAGCCGCATGCGTATTATACTCTGACGGTGCTCCAAGATATTTTGTGCTGCATCTCACATGGTTGGTTATAATAAACTGTGTGGGATCTACTTGATTTTTCGTCTTGATTTGAATTACATAATGTGTTCACAATGGCAATGGACGGTGTCTGAATTGCTATACCTTTTATTTGCAGTGAACATGCACCTATATGTGTGTCGTAAAAGAAATGGAATTATTCAAGGTTCATTTGAACATTTTATACATTAAATTGGTTTGCTAGCCATTTCAGGTGCACAATTCAAAATTAAACTACATGCACATGCTCTGGTGCACCAACATGGGTTGTAAAATCATATATGTGTCCATAGGTTTATGCTTATGTCCCATGGAAGAAATGAGGATGAATTTCAAACACCACGACACCGTGGCTCTCCGGCAAACATCGACGTAGTTGCTATTGTAATTCTAGTAAATCCAAAAATTGTCCGAAATTCTTGAAACTTGGCATTCTATTATGGAGCAGCATAAACATGCCGTGGTAAAAAATTTGTCCCATTTGAGGTAGGTTTGGGTATAAGCTTTTCATAAACCAGAGCTTCTCACAACAAGTGTGATGGTTTCGGTAGGGAATGTTTCACCTTTCTGGACGAAACGATATCCGTTGCATCTTCTCGATTTCAATTTTTTCTTAGTGTCAACATAGAACAACAGGAGTGTTGTGTCAATTTTTGGGATTTTTTGGGGTTCGCTTGGACATTTTTATACATTAACTGAGTTTTCTATGCATTCATGTGCATAATTCAAATTTGAACTACATGCACATGCTCTAATGCATATAAATTAGTTGAAAATTCAAATATGTGTCCTTGGTTGCATGCTTAGGTCCCATGCAAGAAATGAGAATGAATGTCAAACATCCTGCCACGATCACTCGGCCGCAAACATTGAGATACCTGGTTTTTAAATTCTAGGAAATCCAAAGCTCGTTTAAAATTCATGAAACTTGGCATGCTATCATGGAGCGGCATCAACATGTTGTGGTAATTTTTTTTCCCATTTGGGGCAGGTTTGGGGAATGCTTCTCACAAACCAGAGCTTCTCACAACAAGCCTGATGGTTTCGGTAGGGAACATGTCACCTTTCCGAACGAAATGATATCCATGAACTCTTCTCGATTTCAATTTTTTTCCTAGTCTCAACATAGAACAACAGGAGTGCTGTGTCAATTTTTGGGATTTTTCAGGATTTGCTTGGACATTCTTATACATTAACTGAGTTTTCAATGCATTCATGTGCATAATTCCTATTTGAACTACATGCACATGCTCTAATGCATATAAATTGGTTAAAAATTCAAATCTATGACCTTGGTTGCGTGGTTAGGTCCCATGCAAGAAATGGGAATGAATGTCAAACATCCTGCCACCATCACTCGGCCGCAAACATTGAGATACCTGGTTTTTAAATTCTACTAAATCCAAAACTCATGTAAAATTCATGAAACTTCGTATGCTAGCATGGAGCAGCATCAACACGTCGTGGTAAATTTTTTGTCCCATTTGGGGTAGGTTTGGGAATATGCTTCTCAGAAACCAGAGCTTCTCACAACAAGCCTGATGGTTTCGGTAGGGAACGTCCCACCTTTGGGGATGAAACAATGTCCATTGCCTCTTATTGCTTTCAAAAATTTTCTCATGTCAACATAGAACAACAGGAGTGTTGTGTCAAATTTTGGGATTTTTCAGGATTTGTTTGGACATTTTTATGCATTAACTGAGTTTTCAATGCGTTCATGTGTATAATTCAAATTCGAACTACATGCACATGCTCTAATGCATATAAATTGGTTGAAAATTCAAATATGTGTCCTTGGTTGCATGCTTAGGTCCCATGCAAGAAATGGGAATGAATGTCAAACACCCTGCCACCGTCACTCAGCCGCAAACATTGAGAACCTTGTTTTTAAATTCTAGTAAATCCAAATCTCGTCTGAAATTCATGAAACTTGGCATGCTATCATGGAGCGGCATCAACATGCCGTGGTAATTTTTTTGTCCCATTTGGGGGCAGGTTTGGGGATATGCTTCTCACAAACCAGAGTTCTCAGAACAAGTCTGATGGTTTCGGTAGGGAAGGTCCCACCTTTGGGGACGAAACGATATCCATTGCCTCTTATTGCTTTTAGAAAATTTCTCATGTGAACATAGAACAACAGGAGTGTTGTGTCAATTTTTGGGATTTTTCGTGGTTCAGTTGGGCATTTTTATGCATTAATTGAGTTTTCAATGCATTTATGTGCATAATTCAAATTTGAACTACATGCAGATGCTCTAATGCATATAAATTGGTTGAAAATTTAAATGTGTATCATTGCTTGCATGCTTAGGTCCCATGCAAGAAATGGGAATGAATGTCAAACACCCTGCCACCGTCACTCGGCCGCAAACATTGAGATACCTGGTTTTTAAATTCTAGTAAATCCAAAACTCGTATGAAATTCATGAAACTTGGCATGCTATCATGGAGTGGCATGAATATGCCGTGGTAAAATTTTTGTCACACTTCAGGCAGGTCTCACAAACCAGAGCTTCTCACAACAAGCATGATGGTTTCGGTACGGAACGGCCAACCTTTGGGGACAAAACGACATCCATTGCCTCTTATTGCTTTCAGAAAATTTCTTGTGTCAACATAGAACAACAGGAGTGTTGTGTCAATTTTTGTGATTTTCCGGGGTTCATTTGGACTTTTTTATGCATTAACTGAGTTTTCAATGCATTTATGTACATAATTTAAATTTGAACTACATGCACATGCTCTAGTGCATATAAATTGGTTGAAAAATCAAATCTTTGTCCTTGGGTGCATGCTTAGGTCCCATGCAAGAAATGGGAATGAATTTCAAACACCAGGGCACCATTGATTGCGGGCAAAATGTTGAGATAGTTTGTTTTTAATTCTAGTAAATCCAAAAATTGTCTGAAATTCATGAAACTTGGCATGCTATCATGGAATGGCACCCAGTATGCTGTGGTATTTTTCTTGTCCATTTTGAGAGAAGATGCACTCAAATAATAGCCAACAAAGGCGTTTTGAAAAAATAGTTGTCACTTTAATATCTCAAACGTTTGTATAATTCAAACCGTGTGCGTTCTGTTAACCATTCACGTGACGCCACGTGTGTTGGTTTTTAATGGCTATAGGTTTTAATGGCTCTTGATCGCAAATGTTTTAGATAGAACACCCGTATGCAAAGTGATAACAGGATTTGTGCATCTCTTCAACGCAAATGGTTCTTTTGGATGACCCGTGTGCAACCACTTACAAACAATTTGGTAAGATTTGCATCTGTCAAATTGGGTATGTTGCCATTCTTCAAATAGGAAAGATTGACATTTGTTGGTCTAGTAACATTGCCACTTGTCAACCTTGTAACACTGAAATTTGTCAAAATATGAAGCTAAAAAGCACTAGCAGTATCTAATTTTTGCAACTAAAATTCAGTAATTAAGCATAGATGGAGGTGAGGCGGCGTGTTCTGCCGGACGTGGAGTGGGCGGCGCAGTACTATTCGATTTAATAGCGGGCGGCGCAGTTGCCGATACGGCTTTAATGCAGACGATGAAGAGGGTAGTGGTTCTCGAAATGTTGAACGGACATTGATGCATCCTCCTTCAATTAGCATCGTGAATGCATGAGGGAAGTAATGGGAGGAGGACCAAGAAAAGAGGCAGCACGATGTGTGTGCAATGCAGTTTGCACTCATATAAAGGTGCCCCTCCATTCCAATGCATCTACCACATCGTACGCACCTAAGCATTTGCCTAAGAACCTACGCTAAGCGCAAAAGTGCTCACTCGAGACCCATGGCGGTGATGTCGCTTGAAGCTACATTGTAATTTCCCTAAAGAGGAAGGGATGATGCAGCACAACGGAGCTAGGTATTTCCCTCAGATATGAAACCAAGGTTATCGAACCAGTAGGATAGCCAAGAAACACAACATAGACAGCCCTTGCACTCAAATAACAACCACTCGCAACCCTACGTGTTAAAGTGGTTGTCAATCCCTTTCAGGTAACGGCGCCAGAAATTGGTGCGTGGACGGGATAAAGTTGTAATAGATCACAAATAAAATAAAGTGCAACAAAGTATTTTTGTATTTTTGGTTTAACAAATCTGTAAATAAATGCAAGATAAAAGTAGATCGCAATGGCAAAGAATATGAGCAAGAAGACCCGGGGGTCGTAGGTTTCAATAGTGAATTCTATCTCGAAAAATAGCAAACGGTGGGTAAACAAATTACTGTTGGAAATTGATAGAACTTCAAATAATTATGACGATATCCAGGCAATGATTATTATATAGGCATCACGTCCAAGATTAGTAGACCGACATCTGCCTGCATCTACTACTATTACTCCACACATCGACCGCTATCCAGCATCCATCTACTGTATTAAGTTCATGGAGAAACAGAGTAATGCAATAAGAACGATGACATTATGTAGACAAGATCTATCTATGTAGAGATAGACCCCATCATTTTATCCTTAGTAGAAACGATACATACGTGTCGTTTCCCTTTCTGTCACTAGGATCAAGCACCGTATCGAACCTAGTACAAAGCACCTCTTCCCATTGCAAGATAAATAGATCAAGTTGGCGAAACAAAACCCAAATATCAGAGAAGAAATATGAGGCTATAAGTAATCATGCATATAAGAGATCAAAGAAACTCAAATAACTTTCATGGGTATAAAAAGATATAACTGATCATAAACTCGAAGTTCATCAGATCCCAACAAACACACTACAAAAAAGAGTTGCATCATATGGATCTCCAAGAGATCATTGTATTGAGAATCAAGAGAGAGAGAGAGATGAAGCTATCTTGCTACTAACTACAGACCCGAAGGTCTACAAAGAACTACTCACGCATCATCAGAGAGGCACCAATGGAGGTGGTGAACCCCATCCGAGATGGTGTCTAGATTGGATCTGGTGGTTCTGGACTCTGCGACGGCTAGATGAATATTTCGTCGACTCCCCTAGGGTTCCAGAAATATTGGGGTATTTATAGAGCAAAGAGGCGGTTCGGGGGTACCCGAGGTGGGCATAACCCACCAGGGCACGCCTGGGCCCCCTGGCGCACCCTAGTGGGTTGTGCCCCCCTCGGGGCACCCCCCAGGCGCAGCCAGGGCCCGTTGTGTTCCTTCTGGCCCATAAAAATTCTCCGTGAAGTTTCCGGGCATTTGAACTCAATCTGATATTGATTTTCTGCGATGTAAAAAACATGGAAAAAATAGCAACTGGCACTTGGCACTATGTCAATAGGTTAGTACCAAAAAATGATATAAAATGACTATAAAATGATTATAAAACATCCAAGATTGATAATATAACAGCATGGAACAATAAAAAATTATAGATACGTTGGAGACGTATCGGTATCCCCAAGCTTAACTCCTACTCGTCCTTGAGTAGGTAAGTGATAAAAACAGAATTTTTGATGTGGAATGCTGCCTATCATGTCATATCAATTTCTTTTCTTTAAGCATGGAAAATTGGACTTTTAGTTGTTCAAAGCAATAGTCTAGTTTTGACATGATAATTTAGATACTCAAGCATATCAACAAACAACCATGTCTTTCAAAATATGAATGCTAAAATAAGTTATCCCTAGCCCATCATGCTCAAACATTGATCCATTCATGAAACACATTCGAATATTACTACACCCAATACTTAAGTACGATCATATTGCCTCCTAGTTGGTGCTTTTATAAGAGAAGATGGAGACTCAAAATAAAAATTGCATAAAGTAAAAGAAAGGCCCTTCACAGAGGGAAGTAGGGATTTGTAGAGGTGCCAGAGCTCAAAGCAGAAAACTTAGAGATAAAATTTTTTTGGGAGGTGTATCCATCCCACCAACGAAAACGACTTAGAGTTCCCAATACTTTCCATGCATAGATATATCATAGGCAGTTCCCAAACAGAAAATAAAGTTTATTCCTTTTTCCACCATACTTTCACTTTTCGTGGCCAGCCGTATCCATGGTTGCCCTCCATACCAACACTTTCCAAGGAATTTATTATTTGACAACATAAATTGAATTCATTTTTTGCATTTCAGGACTTGGCATCCCTAATACCTTGTCCTTACTCTCATGCAATGACAAGTGAATAAACACTCATCTTGAGAATAACACATCTAGCATGGAAAATATTAGCCACCCTTTACCGCACCACGAGCGAAACAAACACACAAAAGAGAAGTTTATTTTGAAAATTAGAGATGGCACATGCAAATTTTCTTAGAATGGCAGAATAATAGCGCATATAGGTAGATATAGTGTGCACTCATGTGGCAAAACTGGTTTAAGGATTTTGGATGCACAAGTAGTGATCATACTTAGTGCAAAATGAAGGCTAGCAAAAGATTGAGAAGCGACCAACCAAGAAACAGATAATCACATAAGCAAGCATTAAGTGTAAATAACACCGAATAATGCACCACAAGTAGGATATAATTTCATTGCATGACTATTTACTTTCATACTTGCATAGGGAATCACAAACATTTTTACTAAAGCATAATTAATCACCAACATAACTCACACATCACATCATCATATCTCAACACTATTACTAAGAATCATGTTTATTTTGTCCAATGATCTTCATGAAAGTTTTTATTATATCCTTCTTTGATATATATCACTTTGGGACTAATTTTCATGTGTTGCTTTTGACAAGCTCAAACAAATTTAAGTGAAGATCACGAGCATAATATTTCTTTATCTCAAATTAATTTAAGTGAAGCAAGAGAGAATTTCTTGAAAATTTTACTAACTCTCAAAGAAAGCTAAGTGAAGCAAGAGAGCATTTCTTCAAAAATACTAAGCACACCGTGCTAAAAAAGATATAAGTGAAGCACTAAAGCAAGTCCATTGCTCATAAAAATTTAAGTGAAGCATAGAGAGAAATTCTAACAAGTCATGACATAATTTTGGCTTTCTCAAATAGGTGGGTCCAGCAAGGAATGCTGACTTAAAGCACAAAATAAAACAAGCAAAGACTCATATCATACACGCTCCAAGCAAAACACATATCATGTGATGAATAAAAATATAGTTTCGAGTAAAATACCGATGGTTGTTGGAAGAAATTAAGCAGGGATGCCACTCAGGGGCATCCCCAAGCTTAGTTGGTTGCTCATTTTTGGATAATAGCTTGGGATGTCGGGGCATCCCCAGGCTCTTCTATCCTTCCTTCATCCATCATAAGATAACCGAAAACTTGAAAACTTCAATCACACAAAACTCAACAAAACCTTCGTGAGATCCGTTAGTATAAGAATAATAAACCACTACTATAAGTATGGTATCAAACCAATTCATATTTTGTTTTTGTATTGTATCTACTATATTCCAACTTTTCTTTGGCAAAAACTCATCAAAGAAAACCATAGAGCCATCAAAATAAGCACACAACACAAAGAAAACAGAATATGTCAAAACACAACAGTGTGTAGCAATCTAATTATTTCGAATACTTCTATAACTCCAAAAATTATGAAGCATTAGGACAACCTGAGAAATTTGTATATTGATCTACTGCAAGTGGAATGGGTATTTTATCACTCTCTGGTAAAAAAAATTTAAAATTACTTTCGTGAGCGTAAAAGTTTCTATTTTTTCAGCAAGATCAAATAACTATCACCCAAGAAGATCCTAAAGGCTTTACTTGGCACAAACACTAATTAAAACATAGAAAACACAACCATAACAGTAGCATAATTGTGCTAGCACACAAAAAAATGAAGCAAAAAGCAAAAAATAAAATTTTATTCATTGGGTTGTACTTTGGAAAGAAAAGGGAAAATTTTCTATCAATGGCATTTAATTTTCTATTTTGTGAAAGCACATGGCCATTGATAGAAGAAGAAATATTAAGCATGTCACAAAAATTCTGATCTAAACTAGCCCTCATCTCTTTAATTTTTTCATTTTGATAAAAGCACATAAGAGTGGTAGATTCAACATTTTCTCCTTCGGGGTGCCCAAATATAGCTTTCATCTTCTCATAAGTATCAACGACATCCCCTTCAAGAAAACTGTTTTCAAATATAGAATCTAAAACTTGCTTGAAAGAAGAAGGTAAACCATCATAAAAACTTTTCAAGTATATCTCTATCTGGTATTGGGGCACATAGCTAGCTTAAATTCTCAACAACCTATCCCAAGCATCTTTCAAAGATTCATCAAGTAAATAGCGAAAAATTCCGGGATCATCTTCATCACAATGGTTAAGATTTTCCTTAACAACCCCGGTAGATCCTTCCATAGCATCATTGTTTATGAGCTTGGATAGGACAGAGGGGCTATCCAAAACATTAAGACTCAGGAGAAAACCCTTAGCTCTTTTAAGGTCGGTCATGGCGAGAAAACAACGAACGAAAAAGAGGGGCGAATAGAACAACAAATTTGTGTGAAGTGGGGGACAGGAAAATGAGTGGCAAATGGCAAATAATGTAAATTGGGAGGAGATGAGATTTGTGATTAGGAAGCTAGTATATGTTGAAGATCCTCCCCGGCAACGACGCCAGAAATTCCTTTTGATGTCGCTTGAAGCTACGTCGGTATTTCCCCAAAGAGGACGGGATGATGCAGCACAACGGTGGTAGGTACTTCCCTCAGATATGAAAACCAAGGTTATCGAACCAGTAGGAGAACCAAGCAACACAACGTAAACAGCCCCTGCACACAAATAACAACCACTCGCAACCCGACGTGTTAAAGGGGTTGTCAATCCCTTTTGGGTAACGACGCCAGAAATTGGTACGTGGACGGGAGAAAGTTGTAATAGATTGAATAAGTAGATCGCAGATAAAATAAAGTGCATCAAAGTATTTTTGTATTTTTGGTTTAATAGATCTAAAATAAATGCAAGAGAAAAGTAGACCACAAAGGAAAATAATTTGAGCAAGAAGACCCGGGGGCTGTAGGTTTCACTAGTTGCTTCTCTCGAGAAAAATGGCAAATGATGGGTAAACAAATTACTGTTGGGTAATTGATAGAACTTCAAATAATTATGATGATATCTAGGCAATGATCATTATATAGGCATCACGTCCAAGTTTAGTAGACCGACTCCTGCCTGCATCTACTACTATTACTCCACACATCGACCGCTATCCATTATGCATCTACTATATTAAGTTCATGGAGAAACGGAGTAATGCAATAAGAATGATGACATGATGTAGACAAGATCTATCTATTTAGAGATAGGCCCCATCGTTTTATCCTTAGTAGCACCGATACATGCGTGTCGTTTCCCTTTCTCTCACTGGGATCAAGCATCGTAAGATCGAACCCACTACAAAGCACCTCTTCCCATTGCAAGATCAATAGATCAAGTTGGCCAAACAGAACCCAAATATCGGAGAAGAAATACGAGGCTATAAGGAATCATGCATATAAGATATCAAAGAAACTCAAATAACTTTCATGGATATAAAAAGATATAACTGATCATAAACTCGAAGTTCATAAGATCCCAATAAACACACCACAAAAAAGAGTTACATCATATTGTCACAACCCTAGAATACCTGAGTGAAATAGTTGCATCTACACTCATGCATCATGTCTAAAATTTCTGAAAGTTGAAATGGGGATGACAGAAACCCCCAACAACCCCTTAATCCAACTAGGGTTTACCGAAATCTTTTTCAATGAACCTGAAATGCCCTTCTAAAATGTTCATCATCTTTGCCTTGGTCTAGAACCCCTGACAAAAATGGTGCACATTTTTCTAGGACACATAAGGTCACTAAATTAAATCATATGTGTCATGGGTTTGTCACAACAGATGTCCTCGTGAAAGGACTTAGTCGTGGAGCCATCGCAACGGGTTAGCTTAAAGGGGTTAAACCGGACAAGGGGACACAGAGAGTTTATACTAGTTCGGCCCCTTCGATGAAGGTAAAAGCCTACGTCTAGTTGTGATTGGTATTGCTTGGGTTTCAAAGGCCAGGGAGCGAATCCGCTTTGTCTGGCTCTCGAGTTGTTGTCTGTCCCCTGAACCACTGCCGGGTCATCCCCTTATATACATGGGTGTCGCCCGTCGGTTTATAGAGTCCCGCAACCGGCTCATAAATGTGTCCGGTTCGGTCTCCAATCTTTCTATCTTACAATGCAAGTTACATACTAATTTCGGTTCACGGCTACAGGCTTTAAATCGGTTTCTGGGCCCTGGGCCTTTCCTCTTCTGTCTACATGAGCTTCAAGCATAATCCACTACGGATGAAGTTAACCCGGCCTTTCTTGGCCAGTTTACCCCCAATAGTAATATCCCCAACATTAGGCCCCAGATTGATTTGAACAGGTTTCATGTCAATCCTTAGTAAAAACTTCGTTTTCAACATCTTCTCATAATTTGGTAAACTGCCGTGACGTCATCTTCTCGGATCGTGGTAAACCGTCGTGACGTCACCTGTAAAACTGCGTACGACACCTCTTCATTAATGGGTCTCCGACAATCAAGGCGACAGCTTCGCCTCACTTCCAAATTTTTGGCTCCTCGATTTTCGCATCTGACATTTATCCCTTGCCTTTATAAATAAGACTGAGGGGTCATTTTCACCTTTTCCCCCTCGTGCCTCTTCGCGTCGTCTTCCTTGCGCTGCTTAGCCTCCAGAGCTCCGCCGCCACCATCGACCATCGCCTCTGCTCCGACCCTGGCCGCTGCATCACCCTGAACGCACCAGAATACTGTGGCATCTCCCTGCTAGTCCTGTGACACTGGTAACCCTTTTTTACTTCCACCCTAGATCTTGTTTTTTAGGGTTTCACTATTCGTCGGAGTTCATCAAAAACCTCAGTTCTATTCTTCTCTTTTCTTCTCTGTAGCATCCAAGTCTAGGTTGGACCTGTTATTCTTGTGCGACCGTAGCCATAATCGTATTATCCTCATTAGACTCCCCCTTTATATCAAGAACAACTTATCTGAATCTGCTGAACTGTTTAAATACCTGAAGCTTGAACCTGAATATATTCCAATTTCTGTCATATCTTAGATCTGAAATTTTCATATAACTCTGTGAAATCTGTTTCCCCTTACTTAGGTATTTTTAGATCTATACTCCTCACACCAATATAGGCGGTTTAACTTTGCAAGAATGATAATCCGGTATACACCATTAGTCCCCTTATTGAACTGCCAATGTATTTCCACTTATAGCCTTTATTTAGTAAATTTTGGTATAGAATTGCCAACTCCGGTTTAGCAATATGCTTATATCCTTCATATGACCTTGTCCTTCACTATTATAACAGTCTCCGGTTTATGCAATTTTTATGTACCAGTATATGTTGATTTCATTACATCTTGCATGTCATCCTGAGTGATTTGTAAACCGGCCTTTCTTTTCCGGCATTTTTGCTCCACAATGGCCAAGCAATTTACCGCTTGCAACTAGGCTCGTTCCCGGGTCACTGAGGAACAACTGAACGATATGGTTAGCATTGGTACTTTGCCTAAGAGAACTTAAATTAAATGGCGAGTTCCAGGAGCAGAAAATCCTCCGACCCAAGGCAGGGTGAGGTGGTGGTCTTTGTTGATCACATAGGCCGTGGCTTCAAACCGCCAGGGTCAAAGTTTTACTGAGATGTACTTGCCAGTTTCCAACTCCATCCTCAAGAGATCGGGCCCAACTCAGTGTCCAATCGATGCAACTTCCAGGTCTTCTGTGAAGTGTACTTACAGGAAGAACCAACTGCAGAGCTATTCCGGGACTTCTTTCATTTGAACCGGCACACCGAATTTGTAAATGGCCCCAACACTGAACTTGGTGGTGTCTCAATTCAGAAGCGGAAGGAAGTTGAATTTCCTCATTGCAAACTGCACAGCCACCCTAAGGAATGGAACCAGACTTGGTTTTACTGCAGAGACACTTCTCCTGAAGATGAGAATCCCCTCCCAGGCTTTCGTGATCACCGGCTTTCCAACACCCATCCAATGCCGCAACGCTTAAGTTCCGCAGAAAGGGCCAAATATGCCCCTCAACTCGCCAAACTCCGGGATTTTATGGCCAATGGTTTAACATGCATTGATTTCGTGCGCTGTTGGATATCTTGGAGCATCTTGCCGTTAAGCCGTCGCCCCGGTTTAATGTGTGAGTACACTGGTGATGTTGAAGACCCTCAACGCCATTGCAACATTCAGGTGACCGATCAAGAAGTCACTGAAGGTGTAAAGAAAATTTTGCATGAATCAGAATTAGTCTGTAGTCAAACCGGCTTGGACCCCTTCTATACTAAGAACAAACCGCCTGCTGTAAGAACTATACTTCCTTTCCATCTTTGATATTTTAATTTTCTCAACTTGTAATCCTTCTTCTGTGTATGTATGTATAGGGTGATGATCCCTTCTGGAAATGGAAATTCATAGAGAAATCAGTAAAGCCAACCGGGGATAAAGCAGTCAAACCTTCTCGCCCCAAAACCAAAGCTGTCAAATGGACGTCAAAACGGAAATCGGCTGACCGGATCAACATGGAACTTGATGATGATGCTGATGACCCGGAAGTTGAGGTATAACTTGACTCATTTGGCTCCCTTTTCATGCACCTCATTAATAATGATCTTTATCAGGAGGACGTAGAAGGCAGCCAAGCTGATGATGTGGAGGTAATTACCCTTTCCTCCGGTTCAGACTCTATGCCAACACAAAAAACCCGTCAAGCAGTACGGAAAGTAAGCTTTTCTCATCCTCTTGCTTACTTATACCCAACATTTATTTTGAAGACTCAGCAGCATGAAGCTCGCCGGACAACCCGGCATAGTGGCCAACAAGTCACTTCGGCCGGTTTACCTGATACCCTGGTTCGGAAGCGCCGGTCTGAGGTCTCTCCCACTTCTCACAATTCTTACCCCAAGGCAGGTTATTTCAGACAACCTCTTAATCCGTTCGATTCAAATTATTAGGTGACACCTCCCTCATCCTCTGGCGAGTGGACAACAACTCAACTCCCTCCTCTGAAAACTGTGGCTAGGTAAGCTTTAAAACCTTTCCTTTCAATGTGTTTGTAATTCTGGCATAAAATGTTAACCCTCTTTTAATTTTGTCTACAGAGCAAAAGCCAGACCCAGCAAGAAAGCTCGGGTCAACAATCAGCCTGAAGACCCGGCCACTTTTGAAGAAGAACCAAGAGGTGAACCAGACCAAACTTGTGAACCGGAGGGCCCTCATCCTGAACCGCCTATAACGACCCACCCCTTCAAGGTCCAAACACTGATGAACCAACAGATGTTGATCCTACCGTGCCTGATACTGAACCGGCAGCACCAAACCGGGCTAGTCTGGTGAGAGATGTTGAGACTCCATTATCACCATCCAAAAACACTGAAGGCCAAGGAGACGACGTTATCATTACCGGAATGGGCCACGGCTCTCCTAGCCATCCCGTAGTCTTGGCTCAACATAGTGCCAAAGAAGAGCGGGCTGCTAGGGAAAAAGGCAAATGGAGTAGTGATCTATCAAGTTATGCCCATCTCAACGCTGAAGAGCTTCACTCCCGTTTCAAGCTGCGAAAGCCAAAGAGGAGCTGACCAAAGCCCTGGCCGCATTGGAAAAGCTGAAAGAATCTTTCAACAAAGATCGTGCTGACTAGGAAACTGAAAAATCCGGTTTAACAAAAAGAGTTGAAGACACCGAGGCAGCCCTGAAACCAGTTGTACATGAACTAGCTGTCTTGAAACAGCAAATCAACGCTATGACTTCTGCTATCTTTGGTAAGTATCTCCTTATGTGTTTGATGCAATTCATGGAACCTTATCATTGATCAGAATGCTGACGTTAAACCATGACAGGCACTCGCATCCCTCATCTCGGCACCGATATGCGAATGAAGCTTAAAGCGGCATATACTTTGATTGAACAGCTATACTCTAGGTCACAGCGGGCTATTTGCACCACGGCGTATAATAAACCGACGCCAACGCTGATAAAGGAAACTCTTGAGAAGCTGGCCATGTTACCAGCGCAGATACTAAGGCACTTCCGGTTCAATAGAGTTTACTGCCCTCTTGTGAAGCTTCTGATCACGCTTACAGAAGCTAGTAGTGAAGACATGATATTGCCCACTATTTAACTGCTTAGGATGGCTCTGATAACCTGACTGCTGCTGCTGGTTCCCCTGATGGTTGTAGCCTCCCTGGTTGCCTTGGTGCCCTTGATTGATGTGTCTGGTTTGATTGCCTTGAAATCCTGAACCGGAACTACCACCTCCATAACCCGGCCCGTGGAAACCACCTCCTGAACTGCCGGGCGGGCCATTATCATATTGGAACATATTTGAGTTCTTAAAATCCCGCATGATATAGCAGTCCTTCCAAAGATGCGATGCCGGCTTCTCCTTTGACCCATGCTTTGGACAGGGCTGGTTTAACAGGTGCTCCAAATTGGGGCCTGAACCTCCACCCCTCTGGGCTGCTTGCCCTTGCGGCACTGGCCATTCTCCTGAGCATTGGTGTTAGCGACAAAGTCCAAGCTGCTGTCAGCCTTGCGCTTACCACTATTCCCGTGGCCTACCGGATTATGCTGCTGACCCTTGGCATTGCCGTTCTTCTTCCCTTTCCCTGGTTTGTCCTCCTCTGAGTCCGGGTCCTTGGTATTATCTGAATCGGCGTACTTAACCAAAGCGGCCATGAGCGTTGACATATCATTGTAGTGACGTTTGAGCCTTCCTAACTTCTGTTTTAGTGGGAGAAAATGGCAATTGCCCTCCAATGTTAGTACTACGGTATCTGCATTGCTACGATCCGATGAATGTAAAATTGCTGAGACCCGCTTGACCCAATGGGTCGTGGACTCCCCCTCCTCTTGGACACAAGCGGCCAGATGCACGATTGACATGGCTGCTTACAAGTATCTTTGAAATTCTGGATAAACCGGTGCTTCAATTCGGCCCATGATCCGACGGAGTTAGTTGGCAAGCTCTTCAACCAAGTACGAGCTGTTCCTTCTAACTTCATGCTGAAGTATTTAGCACACATTGGCTCATCCACATCTAACATCTCCATTGCCATCTCATAGCTTTCAACCCATGCCTCTGGTTGTAAATCGGTGGTGTAATTTGGTACCTTACAAGGTCCCTTAAAGTCCTTGGGCAATCTCACATTACACAAAGCGGGGGTGAGACACGACACCCCTAAGGAACTGAATACCACCCCTGGTTCTACTAAAGCGGTAGGGTGAACCGGAGTATGTTGATGCACTCCATGTCGAGCTGCTAACTCACCCTCCCGACGCGCGTGGCCGTGATCCACAACATCCTGTGCATTAGCACCTCCCCCTGCCGGGTTGTGTCCTCATGGCGAATTACGGTGGCGTGCACTGCTTGACACAACCGGTTCATCGTCAACATGTCTGCTATAGCTCCTGCTCGGACGGGGAGTGGAATGAATCCTGTCATGACTGTGTGAATATGCCTGCTGCTGATTTAGCGCCGTTTGAAGGAGATCTCTAGCCTGACGTGCCTCAATCGCAACCGATGATTCGCCGTCGGTTGGGAGGGCTGCTAGGCGTGAAGCGGCGGCCACGATATTGTCCAACGGGTTGGAATAATGCCCGGGAGGTGTTGGTACATACTGCGGCACAACGTTGTTCTGACGAGGCGGGTCCATCGTGCGCGGTTGAACCGGCGCTCCTGTTCCTGGTGCCTCTGCCCGGTTCAATATTGGCTGGTTACTAGCTCCTGCTCCTGGTGTGTTCAAGAGATTTCGTGGCTCATAACCCGACGGGAGATGCGATCGGTACCTTCTTCTCATGACTTCTTTGGAAGCGTTCTGATCCAGTCTAATCCGGTAGGCCTGAGCTTCCAACTCGGCCTGTTCTGTAGCCATCTTAGCGTTCTCTGCCGCTAGGTCCGCTTTAGCCTGAGTTATTTGATCCTTCACCTTCGCAATCTCCGCGTTGTGCTGATCCCGGGCTGCTGCATCCACCTCTGCGGCCATCAATGTTGCCAAAGCTTCAAATAGGTCAGACATGACTTGAGCCAGAGGCGGCACAGAGCTTCCTCCCCCGCCGGCGTGGCCGTTGTTGAACCAGAGAGTATTGCTGCAGAAGTTGATGAGTGAGGCGCCGACTGTGTACCATCCATGAAGATAGCGACCCGGTTTGGCAGATCAGGGGGGTCCGGAATACTGTTGCCCTCGGATCCTCCACCAATCCGGCCATCCTGCAACTGATAGAGCGATTTGGTCTCTCCAGAAGACTCGTCGTCGGAACAGACAACGGTTTCTCCATCGCACGTCGGTCCATCCTCGTATTCTGCTCCATGGATGACACCTACGAAAAGATGCTTCATCACGGGCTGAACCGGCAAAGAACTTGCATGCTAAGCCGTTTTGATGATGTCGGTGCAGGTGTCTGGCTCAGGGGACGGTTCGCCAATCTTGCCGATGAAGACGTGAATCCCACCAAAGGGGACCCGGTACCCATATTCAATTGAATCGGCCTCGGGACCCCATCCTGTGTTGTCGATGTAGAGCTTGCCGCGACGGTTCTTCGTCATCCGGCCCACAGCGTATCCCTTGAGTCCATCAAACTGCCCTTCAAGAACTCAAAACCATCGTGCGATAGCCCCACGGTGGACGCCAACTGTCGTGGGTTTGTCATGGCGGATGTCCTCGTGAAAGGACGTCATGGAGCCATCGCAACAGGTTAACTTAAAGGGCTTAAACCGGACAAGGGGACACGGAGAGTTTATACTAGTTCGGCCCATTTGATGAAGGTAAAAGCCTACGTCTAGTTGTGATTGGAATTGCTTTGGTTTCGAAGGCCAGGGAGCGAATCCGCTTTGTCTGGCTCTTGAGTTGTTGTCTGTCCCCTGAACTGCTGCCGAGTTGTCCCCTTATATACATGGGGGGCGCCCGTCGGTTTACAGAGTCCCGCAACTGGCTCATACACGTGTCCGGTTCGGTCTCCACTCTTTCTATCTTACAATGCAAGTTACATACTAATTCCAGTTCACGGCTACAAGCTTTAAAACCGGTTTCTGGGCCCTGGGCCTTTCCTCTTCTGTCTACATGGGCTTCAAGCATAACCCACTATGGATGAAGTTAACCTGGCCTTTCCTGGCCGGTTTACCCCCAATAGTAATATCCCCAACAATATGCTATTTGCAATTGGGCATTTAAATGCTATATAATATTTTAAATTCTCAATTAATTCTGAATTTAAGTGAGGGCTGTTGGGAATATTCCAAACAGAGCCCACAATTATTTTCAGGATTTTTGGAAACATTTTGGTATTTTTAATAAAGCCTAGAAGTTACAGGAAAATAGAAAAACATTAACAGAAAACTGAGAGAGAGAAACTAACCTGGCCTCTTACCTGTAGCAGCAGCCCACCTGGCGGCCCAGCTGGTGGCCCAGCCCACTAGCTCTGCCAGTCATCTCCGCCACTCGTCGTCGGGCACGCTCCTCTGGCCTCACCAAGCTCATCCTCGACTGCCATCGCCAGAGATCCCCCTCACCGCCTCGCTCAGCTCCGACCTCCTCCAAGTCTGACGTCTGCTTCACTGCATCCGTCGTGAGCCACTGACCATCCTCCCCGTCGGTGTCAAAACCGGCAGATCTCGGGTAGGGGGTCCCGAACTGTGCATCTAGGCTGGATGGTAACAGGAGGCAAGGGACAAGAAGTTTTACCCAGGTTCGGGCCCTCTTGATGGAGGTAAAACCCTACGTCCTGCTTGATTAATATTGATGGTATGGGTAGTACAAGAGTAGATCTACCACGAGATCGGAGAGGCTAAACCCTGGAAGCTAGCCTATGGTATGATTGTTGTTTTGTATGTTGTCCTACGGACTAAAACCCTCCGGTTTATATAGACACCGGAGAGGGTTAGGGTTACACAAAGTCGGTTACAATGGTAGGAGATCTACATATCCGTATCGCCAAGCTTGCCTTCCACGCCAAGGAAAGTCCCTCCCAGACACGGGACGAAGTCTTCAATCTTGTATCTTCATAGTCCAGGAGTCCGGCTGAAGGTATAGTCCGGCCATCCGGACACCCCCTAATCCAGGACTCCCTCAGTAGCCCCTGAACCAGGCTTCAATGACGACAAGTCCGGCGCGCAGTTTGTCTTCGGCATTGCAAGGCGGGTTCCTCCTCCAAGTACTTCATAGAAGATTTTGAGCACAAAGAATAGTGTCCGGCTCCGCAAAATAAGTTTCCACATATTGCCATAGAGAGAATAATATTTACACAAATCAAATCTGCTGACGTATTCCATAGTGTGACATCGCACCACGGCCAAGCCTTTATTCGAATCGTTTTATTGTCCAACCTCAGCATGTCATGCAAGGCGGTTTCCTTGGCACGTCTCGTTGAAGCAGAGATCGTGTCCCCTTATTCCGGGATTCTCATCAATATGGGCATGGGTAACCCAACTGCGCCATTGATTACGGCGCTTGGAGATAAGCGAGTTTTACCAGGTTGGTGGGGACACGTAGTTGCGTCCACCCATATAAGGGGATAAGGATCCACCTTTTCACCTACGCCTTCTTCCTCCTTTGCCTATCCATTTTCGCGCACTCGAGCTCCAGCGCCCAAGTCCGCACTCCCCACCTCAACCTTCTCCAGCCATGTCCGGAGCGGGAGGCAAGTGGATGGTCTCCTCCGTCGCGGAGGGACACATCAAAAAACTGAGGAAGGCCGGATACTTGTCTAATGACATCGCGTACCGGCTTCCCGAAGAGGGGCAGCTCCTCCCCACCCCAAGGCCCCATGAGAGGGTAGTGTTCCTTCCCCACTTCCTCCGCGGACTGGGCTTTCCTATCCACCCATTCGTCCGGGGACTCATGTTCTACTACGGCCTGGATTTCCATGATCTGGCCCCAAACTTCATCCTCAACATCTCGGCGTTTATTGTCGTGTGCGAGGCTTTCCTCCGCATCCGCCCCCATTTCGGCCTATGGCTCAAGACTTTCAATGTCAAGTCGAAGGTGGTGCAAGGCAACCAGGCGGAGTGCAGAGGCGCCATGGTGGGCAAGATGCCCAATGTCTTATGGCTTGAGGGCTCCTTTGTGGAGACCCTGAAGGGGTGGCAATCGGGGTGGTTTTACATCACCGAGCCGCATGACCCTGAGTGGGTCGCAGCCCCCGAGTTCCAGTCCGGACCCCCAACGCGGCTCACGCCCTAGAAAGAGACGGGCCTATCGTGGGGCAGCAAAAGAGAGGTGACTGGACTGCAAACATGCATGCAAACCCTAGTGAACAAGCAGCTCAAGCTTGTCAACATAGTCCAGATTATGCTCATCCACCAGATCCTCCCGTGTCAACAACGGGCCTTCAATCTATGGGAGTTCAACCCGGCGCAGCACTGAACTCTGAGCAGGCTCTTCGACACGACGTACGAAGATGCTTGGAAGGTGCTTTTCAAGGACGCCGAGGCTCCCGCATCCACTACCGAGGATCGCAGATTCAGCGCGCAGCGTCATGCTAGCGCGGTAAGTTGTTTGTACCTTTTACAAGGTATTAGTTTTTCATAGTTTAACTCTATGGGGGATCTAAGCTCCCTTACCTTTGACAGGATTGGCAGGCAAAGTCTGGACAGATCGACTGTCTGGCTCCTTTGCCCGAAGGCCCAGCCGATGCCCGCTTGGCGAAGCTGCTGGTTCCGGCACCCTATGTGGTGCCGGAGAAGAAGGCCACAGGGACTTGAAAAAGTGCCTGGTGCCAGGAGGTGTCGGGTTCATCATCCGACGGCTCCAAGCCGCATTCCTCCAGTGAAGACAAGGAGGAGGAAGAAGAGACCTCTCCCCCTCCAGCGGGGGGAGAGAAGAAAAGGAAGGCTGCCCTCACTTGGGAGGCCGATGGGTCCAAGAAGGGGAAAACCCATCCTCCGGACTACTCCACCAACGCTGACGACGGCGGAGAGGAGTGGCTGCTCAGGGCCAAGCCCCTGGCAAAATCGTAAGTATCCGGATACCAGAGTAATTCATAGTATTCCTTTATTGCACAACTTTCCCTTATGTCGAATATGATTATGCAGCCCACCCAAAGACCGGCTCGACGCGTCGTCGAGCGGTTCACTGGACTCGTCGGATGTGAATTCGCTTCCGACGGCTACCTCCCCCCGCCCTACGGACGACGCCGAAGTGTTGTCCCAACAGGTTCCAAGCCAGGAGGAGGTGGTCCTGGAGGCGCCGCAAGGTGACCTCCCGGACTCTAGGAGTAAAGGGGATAAACCCCCCCAGGGCTCCAAGTCCGGCTCTAGGACGGACACCGCTCTGGAACCTTCAAAGGTTCTAGAGTCCGGCAGGCGACCTCCTTCCAAGAGGAGAAAGCCCACCGTGCCGGTGACCCCCGTCCAACCGGAGGCGCCGGACAATCTGTTGGAGGTGCTCAAAGGCGCCTCCATTGACGAGGAGCACCGCACCATTATGAGTGCGGTGGTCCATAAGGTTCAGTCTGCCAAGAGCGGACTGACTAAAGCTTGTGCTAGCCTTTTAACAGGCTTTGAGGTAAGTAAAGAATGTGTAAATAATATTACCGCATAGACAGTAGCCCCTGATGCTATGTTTGGCGTTCGGGAAGAAAAGCCGAATAGAGGATCAAATAAAATTCGCATGAGTCTAACAAAAAGGAGTTAATATGCGTATGCAGGCTTCTCTGCTGGCGTCCGCCGCACTGACTGCGGAAGTGGACACGCTAAAGCAGAACCTCGAGCAGTCTGAGCAAGAGCTCGGGCGTGCCAAGAAGAAGCTGAAGGAGAAGGAAGGTAAGAAATACCTTGTTTAAATATATATAAAAAAAGTGCAATTGCAAAAAATGACAGGATTATCGTGGCTATTGTAGGGGCCACGTCTGAGGTGGCGACCCTTAAGCAAGCGTTGTTCGAGGCCGAGAAGAGGGCGACCACGGAGCGCACCGAGCGGGAGAAGTATGAGGCCCAGGTTGGCAAGGTGCGGCAAGAGCTCCAGGCTCTCATGAAAAAACATGAGAGTTTGGAGCTTGACTCAAAGATGCGAGCGTCCGAGCTCGCGGTGGCTATTGAAAATGCTAAGTCTGCCAAGGCCGAATCCCAGAAGATCCTCCAGGAGTTGGATGCGGTGAAAAAGATAGCGGCGGGTAAGGCATTCTTTATGCAAAGCAAACACATAAACGTGAGTTACTTGTTACTTACCCGAATCCGGAGCTCTCCAGGAGCATTCGCAGATCTTCCCCGTAGCGTGTCCGATGCCGCTGCATTCTATCGAGCCGAGGAGGGCAGCTCGACAGAGAAGGTGTTCTGGTCTCAGTATGCTGAGGCCGAACACCCCGTGCCCCTGAGCGACCAGCTGAAGCAACTGGTTGAGCTCCACAAGGAGGCCGAATAGGCCATGAAGGGCCTCATACTTTGGCTGTGGCCTGGAGAGGCTCTGCTTGGGAGCTATTTCGGGCTGGTGCGGCGGCTGGTGGGGGTCTGTCCAAGGCTCGAAGTCGTCAAGCGCTCCATCTGCATTAAAGGTGCCTGTAGGGCCCTTGCCCGTGCTAAGGTGCACTGGGGCAAGCTAGATGCTGAGAAGCTTGTGAAGGACAGGCCACCGGCGGGGAAAGAGTATCGCAAGCCCGAGAATTATTATAAGGATGTTCTGAAGGGTGCCCGCCTTATGGCGGATGAATGTTCCAAGGATGTAATTTTTGAGTAAAACTCGCTCGTTTTCTCCTGTGCGCTGAAAACTTGTTCATATGCGCTAAGCAATGCTGTTGGAATTTAAAATATTACCTTCTGTGGGGCTGTTTATCAATTCTGAGAGATGGCGAGTCGTCGGCTTCTGCCCCCATGCCGCTAGTGCTGGGGTGTTCGGGGATAAACCTGAGCGCTCTTTTTCCCATGTTTGGGTCCTTCGAGGGAGGCGCTCAGCACAACGAACAAGGCAATCGGACTATAATGCATGAACACTCTCACTTAGCCATATAATTCTATAATTTTAAATTTCGGCGAAGCCCCTGGTATTCGAAAGACCGAGTTCGGGGCGCTATCCACGCCTTGGCCGGACAGAGCCGACTCCTCGCTCTAAGTGGCATAAGTCTTTAGGGACTCGAAAAACCTCTCGAACAGCGACCAGCTCTCGCTTCATCATGACAGTCAGTTTTAGCTTTCTCTACTGAAGTGCTCGACCCAGCTCAACTAGGGCACAATCGCAGTAGTTCTCCTAGTGCTACCTTAGCCGACATAGCGAAACGTAAGGCACCAAACATAGGAGCCGGGCAAACCCAACTATTGACCCAAGACATGATTCGGAGCCGATGCATATAATGCTATAAGTTCAGGGTGCCGTACTTGTTAAAGTGTTCGGACTTCTCACACCATATTGAGGGGTACTAAAGACTCTGGCAGATTTTGGCCGTACCAAAGTGTACGGGTGCAACATGTCGTTAAGGAACATATATTTGTAAAAAAGAGTAATGCAAAAATAGTCAAAAGCTATGCATTGTTTATTAAAAAGGGCTGCGATCAAAGCAGAACGATACAAATAATGCGATAAGCAAAAGGTTGGACTATTTAACATGTCCGTTCCAGGGGCAGGCTGCGGAATGGTATGCGAAATAGGTATACTGCTCGTGATAGAGACCACCTGGGAGTTCCGTAATGCGGCATGGCTTGTCTGCTTCCCTAGTTCTTGCATCATTTGTGCGGCAGTTGAATTGCCGAACAGGCCTTCCGAAGAATGGAGTCCTGAAACTAAGAGAAAATTAAAAAATTGGCAGCCCCTGGTGCGGTTTAAGCCGTGTTTCGGGCGTGCCGTGATGGTGCCCCTCCCCCTGTACCCATGGTATTTCTAGAGCGTAGTTATCTACGCGAAGCACTGGTGTCGCATTTTTGCGAGGGCTGGGGTTGGGGCCGCATTGCTACGCCTGCTCGGAACAAGCGAGGCGGTCTTGTTGTAGGTTACTCCGGGCGTGCTTGACGGTGTCCGGACGTTTAATGGCCGGAGTGGAGAACTACCTGGAGAGGCTGCTTTGTACTTCCGCTGCAAGGGCCGCTGTGTGCTCCTCCGTTCAGAGGGAGTGTTCGGTGTTTCCATTGACCGTGATTACTCCTCGAGGGCCTGGCATCTTGAGCTTAAGGTATGCGTAGTGCGGTACCGCATTGAACTTGGCGAATGCGGTTCGCCCAAGCAGTGCGTGATAGCCACTGCAGAATGGGACTATGTCGAAGATTAACTCCTCGCTTCGGAAATTATCCGGAGATCCGAAGACCACTTCAATTGTGACTGAGCCTGTACAGTTGGCCTGTACACCTGGTATTACGCCTTTAAAGGTCGTTTTGGTGGGCTTAATCCTCGAGGGATCTATGCCCATTTTCCGCACTGTATCCTGGTAAAGCAGGTTCAGGCTGCTGCCGCCGTCCATAAGGACTCTAGTGAGATGAAATCCATCAATAATTGGGTCTAGAACCAATGCGGCGAATCCGCCATGACGGGTGCTAGTGGGATGGTCCCTTCGATCAAAGGTGATCGGGCAGGAGGACCATGGGTTGAACTTTGGGGCGACTGGCTCTTCCGCGTATACGTCCCTTAACGGGTGCTTCCGCTCCCTCTTGGGGATGTGGGTTGCGTATATCATGTTCACCGTCCGCACTTGTGGGGGAAAACCCTTCTGTCCACTGTTGCTCGGCGGCCGGGGCTCTTCGTCGTCATCGCTATGCAGCCCCTTGTCTTTATTTTCGGCATTTAACTTGCCTGCCTGCTTGAACACCCGACAATCCCTGTTGGTGTGATTGGCCGGCTTTTCGGGGGTGCTGTGTATCTGGAACAAGAGGTCGAGTATTCGGTCCAAACTGGACAGGCCCCTCGGATTTCTTTCGAATGACTTTTTCCGCTGACCGGATTTATAGCCTCTGAGTCCGGCATTAACTGCCATATCCTCAGCGTTGTCACCGTTAATGCGGCGCTTCTGCTTGTTGCGACGCGACCTGCCACTACTCTCCCTGGTATCTAAATTACCAGGGTTCTTGGTCATATTGTTGCTACGAGCAAGCCAGCTATCTTCTCCCGTGCAAAAGCGGGTCATGAGTGTCGTGAGTGCTGCCATAGATTTCGGCTTTTCCTGTCCAAGGTGCCGGGCAAGCCACTCGTCACGGATATTGTGCTTGAAGGCTGCTAGGGCCTCTGTGTCCAGACAGTCGACTATTTGATTTTTCTTTGTTAGGAACCGTGTCCAGAATTGCCTGGCCAATTCCTATGGCTGCTGAATTACGTGGCTTAGGTCATCGACGTCTGGTGGTCGCACATAAGTGCCATGGAAATTGTCGGGGAATGCGGCTTCCAGGTCCTCCCAACAACTGATTGATCCTGCTGGCAAGCTGTTAAGCCAATGCCGAGCTGGTCCTTTAAGCTTGCGTGGGAGGTATTTGATGGCGTGGAGATCATCGCCACGGGCCATGTGGATATGAAGGAGATAATCCTTGATCCATACCGCAGGATCTGTTGTGCCATCATATGATTCAATGTTTATGGGTTTGAAACCCTCAGGGATTTGATGATCCATTACTTCGTCTATGAAGCATAGTGGGTGTGCGGCGCCTCTGTACTGGGCTATATCACGACGTAGCTCCAATGAGCTTTGTCTACTGTGTTCAGCCCTACCAGATTTGTGTTCGGCGTGATGGTTATCATCTTGAGTCGTGGGGCGCCCACGCGATCTGTAGATCGATCTTGTTTGCCTTGCCTTGTCCTCCAACATATCTCGCATGTCTGGCGCATTTTCCCGTGCCTTGGTACGGGGTGTGGCCTGGGTGGAGGGCCGAGAGGCCTCTCTGTCGCAGCCACGAGGTGACCGGTCGGCCGTATCAAGTGCTGGTGATGTAGGTTTAAGTGCTTCCTCC
This sequence comes from Triticum monococcum, assembly GCA_034509565.1. Taxonomy (NCBI): domain Eukaryota; kingdom Viridiplantae; phylum Streptophyta; class Magnoliopsida; order Poales; family Poaceae; genus Triticum; species Triticum monococcum. The sequence continues at coordinate 98,455,228 of CM067843.1, read as the reverse complement.
TCTAATCGGGGTAGCAACCTGCGCTTTGGGTAGCTCTTGGAGGGGCGTTCGAGTTTATGCTCTTCGGCCGCAAGGACTTCAGTCCATCTGTCGGCTAGCAAATCTTGATCAGCTCTAAGCTGTGGCAGTTTTTTCTTGAGGCTTCTTGCCGCGGCCATAAGCTTGCGTTGAAAATGCTCTTGCTCGACGGGATCCTCTAGCATGACGAATTCGTCGTCGTCGAGGCTTACCTCATCTTCGGAGGGAGGCATATAATTATCGTCCTCGACCTCTCTGTCTGCCGCTCTCTCATGAGGGCTGGCTTCTCCATCCTCCTGTGCAGAATCTTGCTGGAGGGGGTTTTCTTCGGCACTCTCCGGAGTATTATTATCTCCCGTGCTGGAATCACCGCATTTGCTTTGGCGGGATTTTGAGCGGCGCTGCTGACGCCGGCGCTTAGGCTATTTCTTGGAGGGGTCATCCTCCACAGTTCCATCGCCATCTCCTTCTTTTGGGGTGTCCACCATGTATATGTCAAATGACGAGGTGGCATTCCAGGGCCCAATAGGCGCTGGTTCTTCATCGTCTCCTGCATCGGCGTCCGTACCGTCGATGTCTTCGGAGTCGAAGTCGAGCATGTCGGCTAAATCATCGACAGTGGCTACAAAGTAGGTGGTGGTGGGTGGGCTTTGAATTAAGGGTCGAAGCCGATGCAGGTGCGGCCTCCAGGGCACTGTTCAGTGGCAAAGCTAGATCATGCTCGTCGTGACAGTGCGGCGCGCTCGGCAGTGGCTCGAATTCATCGAGGATCAAGTCCCCGCGGATCTCAGCTGTGTAGTTTAAACTTCCAAATCTGACCTAATGGCCAGGGGCATATCTTTCGATCTGCTCCAGATGGCCAAGTGAATTGGCCCGCAGTGCGAAGCCGCCGAAGACGAAGATCTGTCCGGGGAGGAAGGTATCACCCTGGACTGCATCGCTATTGATGATCGTAGGAGCCGTCAAGCCTAACGTCGACGACACAGAGGAACTCTCAATGAAAGCACCAATGTTGGTGTCAAAACCGGCAGATCTCGGGTAGGGGGTCCCGAACTGTGCGTCTAGGCTTGATGGTAACAGGAGGCAAGGGACACGAAGTTTTACCCAGGTTCGGGCCCTCTTGATGGAGGTAAAACCCTACGTCCTGATTGATTAATATTGATGATATGGGTAGTACAAGAGTAGATCTACCACGAGATCGGAGAGGCTAAACCCTAGAAGCTAGCCTATGGTATGATTGGTGTTCTGTATGTTGTCCTATGGACTAAAACCCTCCGGTTTATATAGACACAGGAGAGGGTTAGGGTTACACAAAGTCGGTTACAATGGTTGGAGATCTACATATCCGTATCACCAAGCTTGCCTTCCACGCCAAGGAAAGTCCCTCCCGGACACGGGACGAAGTCTTGAATCTTGTATCTTCATAGTCCAAGAGTCCGGCTGAAGGTATAGTCCTGCCATCCGGACACCCCCTAATCCAGGACTCCGTCACTCCCCATCTCCGTTCTCTCTGCCACTCACCGTAGTCGCCGCACCAAGCACACCCGCATGCGCCGTCGCCTGAGCTCGCCGCCGGCGTGGCTCCGACCATGCAACGGCTTAGCCGTCCTGTCCAATGACCTCGCCACATCGCGTAGGGCCCGTAGATGCCTTGCAAGTGCCGACTCGTCCGCCGTAGCCTTGACCCCGAGCTCACCCGAGCTCCGGCAACCGCTGAAGTCATCACCGGCGACTACTCCGGCCACCCTAGGCCCAACCACCACCACTACTTGATGCGGACATGCATCTACATCACATAGATGCCCTCTGCCGGCCGTTTGGTCGCCGGAGACGCAAACCCGAGGCTCACTGCCGCGACTGGCCTTGCCGGCGTCAAGTCGCCGGTGGGTTTGACCCCGTTTGACCACTGTTTGACCCCCCTGAGTCTATGACATGTGGGGCCAGCCTCTGGCTAATTTAATTTATGTTTATTACAGGGTTAATTAACACTGTTAACTAGACAGTCACTGACATGTGGGACCACCTCGATTAACTCCAGAATAGGATTAGTTTTAACTCTAAAACACCCTGTTACATGGATATGTCACTGACTAGTGGGTCCCACTAGTCAGGTTTGACCTGTGTCATCTCCGTTGACTGCTAATTCACGGTGACGCAATGCTGATGCCATAAAGTAGTCTTTGGATTTATTTTTATTCAGGAAATTCTAGAAAATGCTATAAACTTCAAAAAATCATAGTAATTAATCTGTAACTCCAAATAAACAGATTTATATATGAAAATTGATCAGAAAAATCCAACCTATCCATTTGTACTGGTTTCATGCATGGTAGAGCAATTTAAATTTGCTGTTTAGATGAAACAAGTTAATACACTTATATGAGTTCATATTTTGGGTTTGCGTTTGAATCTTTGATTCAAATGAACTCAAACCACCCGGATCAAAGCTGCATTAGCCAAAACACACTCATATTGCCATATCATGATCATGCATCATATTGTGCATTGCATTGATCGTGTTTCTTCTCTATTTGCCGGTGTTGTTCCCCATCGGTAGACGTGGTTCCGATGATGAGTTTGATGACACCAATGAAGAGCTATACTATCTTCAGAAGTGTCAGGCAAGCTAAAAAAACCCCTTGTTCATTCCGATACAATCCCACTCTCTTGCACCTGCTCTCTTTTACTGCATTAGGACAACAACGATTCAACTGTTACATGCTGCGGTAGTTGAACACCTTTTTCCTCTGCATGACTTGTCATTGCCACAGTAAATAGATGAAACCCACTAGCATGAGTAGGAGTTGTTTGAGCCCTGATGTGCCTACTCATTCATGCTTGTTTGTCATGCCTACTACTGCTTAGAGTTGAGTCAGGTCTGATTGATCGGGGATGAATTGGAATGGTGATGAACGTGTCCTACTGTGTGTGAGCTAAGTGTGTGAACACGATTTGGTAAAGGTAGCGGTGAGAGGCCATGTAGGAGTACATGGTGGGTTGTCTCATTGAAACCGTCCTCAAGAACTGAGCTCTGTGTTTGTGATCCATGAACAGCTACTACCACACATTGGGATCCTTAATTGACTCTCTCGACTTATTAATCACCTTGATCTCTGTCCAGGAGTTGAACTAATTTCTGGTGTTTGTAGGATATGTGTTGGAGGCCGTGCGTAGCACTGACCCTAGGGGTGGGCTATGATGCGGTAAATACACCGTGGCATGGTGTACCGGGCGCCCGTTTGGTGTCTCGGGAACCCTGCACACATCGTTTGGGGTTGTGAGCGAATCCCTCGCCGGATCTCCTCGCGGATGGAACCCGAATAGGCGATAAACCTGGACTAGAGACTTGTGCGGTTAGTCAGGTCATGGCTGACTCCCTCGCCAGGCTTCTGCTTGAAGGTTGCCGAGATACACGACGTGTACAAGGTGGTAAGTGGCGAGAGCGTGTGTGAAGAAGTAGACCCCTGCAGGGTTATAAATGATCTATTCGAATAGCCATGTCCGCGGTAAAGGACTTCTGGGTTGCCCGTATAGTTCATAGATAACTTGAAGTGGATACTCTAAAACTCGCAAGATAAGCTTGAGTGCTATGGAGGGCGTTCTCGTAGGTAGAAGGGAGCGGATCCATAGTGGTGTATTGATATGGTGAATATGTGGACTCGTGTGCACCACCTCAAAAGAGTTACTTGCAGTCGTAGTTTAGGTTAGCCAGTAAGTCAAAGTTGGCTTGCTGCAGTTAAGCTCCACCACCCCCTTTATTGATATCGATGCATATGTAGCTAGTTCTGATGTATGTCTTGCTGAGTACATTTGTAATCACGTTTGCTTAATTTATGTTTTTGCAGAGAGACTTCAGTCTCACTAGTAGTTCCACGTGGACTTCGATGTTTAGCTTGATACCTCAGCTATGATCATGTGCCCTCGGCGGGATCTGGTAGATAGTCAGCCTTTTTCTTTTGTAGATGTCTGTACTCAGACATGTTAAGCTTCTACATGTGCTTTGACTTGTATGCTCTGGATGTTGGGTCATGAGACCCATGTTTGTAATATCTCGCTCCTCGGAGCCTATTGAATAAATACTTTGAGTCATAGAGTTATGTTGTGATGCCATGTTGTATTTACACATATCGGGCATATTGTGTGCATGATTGAAATGCTTGGTATGTGTGGGATCCGATAACCTAGTTGTTTATCCTTGGTAGCCTCTCTTATGGGGAAATGTAGTCTGGTGCTTCCACTGAGCCATGGTGGTCTGCTACATCCCGGTTTACCGCAGTCCTGCTAGCCCAGTTACTACTGCTCCGGAACACCTAGACTAGCCAGCATGTGTTCCACTTCATTCCTGTGTTTGTCCCTTTGGGGAAATGTCACACTGTGACTTCCGGAGTCCTGCTAGCCTGCTACAACTCGGGTTCCCGGAGTCCTGTTAGCCCAGTTGCTACAGCCTAAATTCACATGCTGATGGCCGACATGTTCGATGCTGGTTCATGTATGCCTGTCCCTGTAAGTTAGTGCCACTTTGGGTTCACGACTAGTCGTGTCGGCCTGCGTTCTTTGTCATATGGATACTAGCGACACTATCATATACGTGAGCCAAAAGGCGCAAACGGTCCCGGGCCAGGTATGGTGGCACCCGTGGGAATACCGTGCGTGAGGCCACAAAGTGATATGATGTGTTGCATGCTAGATCGGTGTGACTTAGGATCGGGGTCTTGACAGCTTTGGTATCAGAGCCTGACTGCCTATAGGATTACCAAGCCAAACTGGTCGAAGTTGAGTCTAGAAATGCTTTAGTTATATAAGGGAATTGATTGTGGAAGGGAACGTAAGGCTCTTTTTACTTCTTATACCCTATGGCCTTATGATCTGAGTCAACGTCTTCTTTTCTACGAGGATTAAGAACTAGGCATTCTCATCTATCTATCAGGATGACATGTTACTAATCCATAGACTTAAAGAATTGATAGTTTCAAGCCTCAGTTCCGTTCCTACTACATCTGTATGTTGACAATTGATCTCGAAACCTTGATATTGTGATGTTGAGTGGTTATGCCACCATTTTGCAGGATGTCTCATATCCTTTTGAGCATTTACAGCCGTTATGCTGTCCGAGTCATCCCAGGTTTCTAAGTAGTCTGATGCATTTGCAAATCATTTCTTTCCGTTCCCAATGTCCCTTTGGGCCTGTTCAACCACACTAATCGGTGAGTTGAGGTACTCTATTGCCTCGACATATATGTTTGAGCTATTATGATGACCCTAGGTGTCTTAGAGGATCACATAGTAATCTAGCCATTTTTTGTATTCTCAGTGTGATGATTCTGGCCATTATTCTCGAAAGCATCCCGTGATGCCATTTAGTTAGTAGGCCTTCTATTTCTGGATTCTTAGGCCCAAGATTCACTCTACTTACCTCGTGTTGATAGTGTTTGCTAGTTCCTTTAGGATATTAGTAACCTTTGAGATAGTCCCCGAGGTCTGTGGTGTTTCCTTCTTCCAAATACCATGAACCGCTTATGGCAGAAGTTCTTTGAACCAAAAGATCACAACCAGAGTGCTCTTAATGAGTTCTCCATTCTACATTGTGAATCTGGCAGTTCTACCATTCTGCATGGGTTATCCAGAAGAAATGTTGAGCTTTGCTCGACATACTAATCTATGCATCCACAACTCAGAAGGATACATGTTCGTCGAGTTGTTACTCTTCACTTGTATTCCGACCATTGTCTATCAATCGATAGTCTAGAGGATGTGTGTGATCGTGTTCATCGATGCCTATTATCCTTCTGGTCCGTCAAGCCATTCTATTCCGGAATGACTAGGAGAAACAAACTCCAATACCTCATCCATTTCTAGGATTGGGTCAAAGCAGTTGTATTCCACGGATCAAATGCAATCATGCTTTTGGTCTATTCTACCCTGAAGTATTACCCACTTTATGTCAGGAATGTCATGAGAATTGCATCTTCTCTTATGAATTCTTGATGTAGTGATACTTCTCGCCCTCATTATTCACTCCTCAGTTTCGTGTTGACGCAACCGGAATGCCGACAAGTGAATCGTGATGTGTGAAATCTATACTCCTAGAAACTCCGTTGCTTGGTAGTTAAATGGACAAAAACCACATTCTTAGTGTGTTGATTATTGAATCATCACCCTAAAAATTGATCGTGCTACCTCGCCCTTATTCCCGGTGCACTTTTCGATCAATGGGTTAGGATAGTGCCAATCCTGGCTTATTTGATCATATTGTCTTGCCCTGAAAAGCAAGATTGTTCTTGAGCCTAATAACATATCGGTGGTTCGTGATTTTCCGAAAGTCTTCTCGGAAGTATAGCCAGGTTGTCACCTGACCGCTATGTTGAGTTCGTGATCAAGTTGGTTTCTTATAGACCACCCCTTCTCTAAGAATCTGTGTTGGATACCCCTGAGCTAGTTGGTTAAGCTAAACAATAACTTGGAGAGTTGGAAGATAAAAAGTTTTACTGAATTTGGTTCATTCTGAAGGGATATCTTGGTGTGTGTGTGTGTGTGTGTGTTGGAGAGAGATGATATCTTCATCGATTGTTCCTCGTGATCGGTTGTTGAATCTATAGTCTTGTCCAAACCTTGATTTGAGTGTGGGCTACCGTCAAATCAGGTTAGAACCAACGATATTCGTAATGTTGTCTTACTCGTGGTTGTTCCTTGAGCATACACCATTACTTCTTTTGGTCTGTCCAATACTATCACATTGTTCTCATAATGGTGGAATTCTGGTGATATGGAAAATTTCGTTGAGTTGCTGTTGAGCCCATCAGCAGCATTTTGTCTCCTCCATGATTCATGTTGAACATCAACCTAGTGTTGGAAACTTTGTAACAAATGCCTTCGTGTTTCGTTCATGAAGCTTATGCTTGGATAGAAGAAGTGACTTCCTCGAATTCATGTGCATTTGGTGCAAGTTGGCGCCGTGAGTTCGAGAAAGATTGTTTTTTTCCTCTGGTACCATCCCAAGTCAATTATGCATGTGCGAATGTATTCTATGGTTTGGTAGATTAATTACCTCCACTACATATGTATTCCCTAGCACAACAAGCCACTGATTGACTTGCTCACAAAAAAGAAGTCTAGCACGCGTAAAGACTTCGAAATCCTTGATGATGGATCCTAAACTGAACTCCATAGTGTTTTATTATAAGACTACTATGTGGTCATTCTTGTCTTGGAGAACATGCTCACATGTATGTAGCAGAACCAGCTCATGTTTTGGAGCTTGCTATCGTAGTTCATTTCCAAGAATCTCGCAACGTCATCTAGTCAATTTGTGTTGCAAGTTTTCTTTTCCAGACATGATGTCTGAAATATTCTGTTACCAACCAGATCTGAATCTCAGGCAGATATGATGGTTGCAACTTTTCCAAGATCTATGATGTAGGTCCCGACAAGGTTGATGTTGGCCGACACACCTAGCCAGAAGATCTATTATTGTAGCTTCTTGATTAAGCAATTTGACCATCTTCTCCATGAGGATTTGGTTTGACCTATTCCACAAGTTGTTCCTTATGGATTCTTGTGCTTCCGAAGTCCGATCTACTTGGTGTCCTAGATACCAAACCATATCTATAAATGGGCTACGCTAGCACATCAAGGAGAACATTAGAAGCGGAGTGCTCAATGTCTCTCGGTCAATCATCCAGATTTTGTTTCCTTGGCCTCGCTAAGGTAAAGTGTTGTCCTCCTCTACACCTGCATCCTCCATCGTTATTCATCATGGTAGTACGAGGTGTCACCAGGATCTTGGCATAGATGTTGGTAAAACCTTGAAGAATATGGAAATGCTCAAGTTCTTGAAAGAACGCTCAGTCACTAGGTTATATCCTTGGTATCAATTGGAATGTCACTTCCATTTGCCGAGTTGTTCTACAACCATAGTTTCCTTTCCAAACTGAGTATGCCATCCTCTCGAATTCTTTCAAACGATCAATTGTGATTTGCCTCAGGCTGGTATGAAGAGCTTCAATGATCTCTGGATCAAAAGTAATTCTTTTGCCACTTAAGGTAATAATTCTATGAGTCGCCTTCTCTAAGATGTTTCCTTATGGTATCTTTGCAACTCAACTCCTCGCTACGTTAACAACCGTTCACCACCTTCTTAAGCGTAAAATTGTTGTCTACCCAGCGAACCTTCGTCATCTGCTTCACTCCATCCCTTTGGATGTTTGCTTTTTGTCTCAGCTAGCGAGATGTTTTAATGTCTCATTCCGTGGGTGGAGCATCAGTTGCTCGACTTTCGAAAGATCAATTCTTCCAGGGGTTTTCCTTTCTTCTCATTGTCATGTTGAATGGAGTTCTCGGAGCAAGACGTCGAGACAAAGAGGATGATTGAATGAATGTTCTCACGAAGTGCAACCTGGATCATGAAGATTGTGCTAGTTTGTGTCCCCTCTGTCTTCTTACCTCATGTCTTGAATATCGGGACGAGATTCTTGTTTAGTGGGGGTGAGTTGTCATAGCCCTAGAATACTTGAGTGAAATAGTTGCATCTCCACTCATGCATCATGTCTAAAATTTCTGAAAGTTGAAATGGGGATGACAGAAACCCCCAGCACCCTCTTAATCCAACTAGGGTTTACCAAAATCTTTTTTAATGAACCTGAAATGCCCTTCTAACATGTTCATCATCTTTTCCTTGGTCTAGATCCCCTGACAAAAATGGTGCACATTTTTCTAGGACACATAAGGTCAATGAATTAAATCATATACTATTTGCATTTGGGCATTTAAATGCTATATAATAGTTCAAATGCTCAATTAATTCTGAACTTAAGTGAGGGCTGTTGGGAATATTCCAAACAGAGCCCACAATTATTTTCAGGGTTTTTGGAAACGTTTTGGTATTTTTAATAAAGCCCAGAAGTTACAGGAAAATAGAAAAACATTAACAGAAAACAGAGAGAGAAAGAAACTAACCTGGCCTCTTACCTGTAGCAGCAGCCCACCTGGCGGCCCAGCTGGTGGCCCAACTCACTAGATCTGCCAGTCATCTCCCTCCTCTCGCCAGAAGGACGAGAGGCGCGTGTCCGACGCACGCGACCACGCGCCGAGCCACATCCTGGTTCCCGCCGCTACCCCGACGTGGCAAGACGACACCAGGGAGACACCCGAACCCGCTCGACCTCTCTCGTGTGCTTCTCCCCTCCTCTGGTCCTCTCTCTCTCTCTCGTGCCCGAGCGTCACCGTTGCCACCGCTCGCTGCTACCATGTCCACCACCTCCCCCTTGCTTCCCCGACCGGTCCATGAGCTCCACCACGACATCCTCGACTTCCTCGCTCCACCACTCGTCATCGGGCGCGCTCCTCTGGCCTCACCGAGCTCATCCCCGGCTGCCATCGCCAGAGATCCCCATCACCGCCTCGCTCAGCTCCGACCTCCTCCAAGCCCGACGTCTGCTTCACTGCATCCGCCGTGAACCACTGACCATCCTCCCCATCTCCGTTCTCTCTGCCACTCGCCGCACCAAGCACACCCACACGTGCCGCCGCCTAAGTTCGCCGCCGGCATGGCTACGGCCACGCAACGGCTCAGCCGTCCTGTCCAATGACCTCGCCGCGCCGCGTAGGGCCCGTAGATGCCTCGCAAGTGCCGACTCGTCCGCCGTAGCCTCGACCCCGAGCTCACCCGAGCTCCGGCAACCGCCGAAGTCATCACCGGTGACTACTCCGGCCACCCCAGGCCCAACCACCACCACTACTCGATGTGGACGTGCGTCCGCATCACATAGATGCCCTCCGTCGGCCGTTTGGTCGCCGGAGACGCAAACCCGAGGCTCGCCGCCACGACTGGCGTCGCAGGTGTCAAGTCGCCGGTGGGTTTGACCCCATTTGACCACTGTTTGACCCCTGAGTCTATGACATGTGGGGCCAGCCTCTGGCTAATTTAATTTATGTTTATTTTAGCATTAATTAACACTGTTAACTAGACAGTCACTGACATGTGGGACCGCCTCGATTAACTCGAGATTAGGATTAGTTTTAACTCTAAAACACCCTGTTACTTGGATGTGTCACTGACCAGTGGGTCCCACTGGTAAGGTTTGACCTGTACCATCTCCGTTGACTGCTGATGTCACGATGACGCAATGCTGAAGCCATAAAGTATTCTCTGGATTTATTTTTATTCAGGAAATTCCAGAAAATGCTATAAACTTCAAAAAATCATAGTAATTAATCTGTAACTCAAAACAAAAAGATTTATATATGAAAATTGATCAGAAAAATACAACCTATCCATCTGTGCTGGTTTTATGCATGATAGAGCAATTTAACCTTGCTGTTTAGATGAAACAAGTTAATACACTTATATGAGTTCATATTTTGGGTTTGCATTTGAATCTTTGATTCAAATGAACTCAAACCACCCTGATCAAAGCTGCATTAGCCAAAACACACTTATATTGCCACGTCATGATCATGCATCATATTGTGCATTGCATTGATCGTGTTTCTTCTCTGTTTGCCGGTGTTGTTCCCCCTCGGTAGACGTGGTTCTCATGATGAGTTCAATGACACTGATGAAGAGCTATACTATCTTCAGAAGTGCTAGGCTAGCAAAACACCCATTGTTCATTCCGATACAATCTCACTCTCTTGCTCCTTCTCTCTTTTACTGAATTAGGACAACAATGATTCAACTATTGTCCTGGTATTTCTCACGGGGGGCTTGCGAGTCGACAGATGCCACAAGGGCTTAGTGTGTGGGTAGGACTGCTGCTGATAGGACCGGGAGCGGGTATGCGAGTAGCACGCGGTGGTTTACCCAGGTTCAGGGCTCTCCGGAGAGATAATACCCCTACTCCTGCATGTCTGAGCATATATCTGAGGTGTACATCGGGCAGTACAAAGTGCTCCTGGAGCTGTATCTGGAGTCAGTGCCATAGGCATCTGATCTGGTAAATGCCTATACGAGGCATGCTAGTGGCCGGCCATGCTCATGGCCGTGAGTGTGTGTGCTCATGTGGATGGATGGATAGCTAGCTAGCTTGCTAGCTAGTGCTTGTGTGCATGCGTGAGTGTCCATCCTCCCTGGATGGATGGATGTGAACCCATATATATAGTGTGAGGTAGCTTAGCATGTAAGCTTGGTGGTGGCGTTGGATGTAAGCTACCTTGGGTAGCTTACATGCCAAGCCATGTAGGCATGGCAAGAGGCATGGTATATGTCATGCTTGTCCCCTGGGATACTTTATAAATCAGTACCCAGGGGACACGGTACACTATAGATGATGGCATCGCGGTACAGTTGTCTCGTCGATGTCGGGTCGGGCTGCAGTCGGCAGCCGGCTGGTTGGCATAGTCGGCGGCCGGGAGTCGGTAGCCGGCCGGGTAGTGCAGTCGGACGGGGAGCTAGCAGGAGCGGCCAGGCAGTCGGACTGAGGGGCTTTGCTAGCCCCGATGTCTTGAAATATCATCTTGCCGTCTTCGGGGTATCCATGTCGCATTACTCCGATAGTAGCCCCCAAGCCTCTGGGCAACTTGGCAAAGTTGGGCGGAGGTTTTTTGGCAAATGTTCATGAAAATGATCATAAAAAAGGACAAAGTTAGTCCATGCAGATATATCATATGCTTGCTTTTAGCATTGCAAGTTTTATGCGGAGGGTGCCGACTCGGTTTCGTCCGAGCCCCCTTAATCTTTTTCGTTTTCCTTTCGCTTTTTGGCTTGTGCTCTTGCTTGCCGGACAGCCGCTCTGCGGTCTGTGGCTGAGAGTGGGCCGCGAAGTGGAGTGTACAGTACTCAGAGTCTAGGAGCAGATTCAACCGAGTAGATACTTGTAAAGGAAAACGGCCGGGTCGCCTGGACCATTTTTCTTCCCGGACGTTTTTCGCGTGGGTGGCCTCCAGCGTCCACTCTTGCTAGTCGGACAGCCGCTCTGCGGTTTGTGACTAAGTGTGTGCCTTTGGTACCGTGCATGGTACTAAGCCGTCTGCGGGAACTAACGTCTCAGGCCAAGCGGCCAGCCCCCGGGCCAACTCTGGCTGGCGTCGGGGCAAACAGTGATGCTACTGTAATAAAATGCGGAGACAGCACCCGAGCAACGCTCGGGGTTATCCGTGCTTGCGTAGTGCAAAAATATGCGGGTGAGGAGCTCACATTGATTTTCGTGTAGTCGCGGTCGTTGCAGATAGCCGGCGCGACTCAGCGCTCGTGGAGTGCGCCGGCGCACCCGCTGGGTGTAGGGCCGACTGCTCAGCAGTCGGGCCGGATCTTCCGGCAGCTATTTTGTCTTCTTTCTCGCGGGGGCGCGTCAGCGCACCCGCTGGGTGTAGCCCCCGAGATTCGGGCCGACTGCTAAGCAGTCGGGCCGGATCTTCCGGCAACTACTTTGTCTTCTTCTCTCACGGGGGCGCGTCAACGCACCCGCTGGGTGTAGCCCCCGAGATTCGGTCCGACTGCTGAGCAGTCAGGCCGGATCTTCCGGCAACTACTTTGTCTTCTTCTCTCGCGGGGGCGCGTCAGCGCACCCGCTGGGTGTAGCCCCCGAGATTCGGGCCGACTGCTGAGCAGTCGGTTGGATCTTCCGGCAACTACTTTGCATTCTTCTTTTTCTTCTACAGTCGGTTGGGCAGGCAGACTCTGGCACAACAGTCGGGATTTTTGCAGCCGACCACACTGCCAGCGTATGTCACACGCGTATTTCTCTCTTTTATTTCAGCCGACTCTCTCTCTCTCTCTCTCTCTCTCTCTCTCTTTTTTGGCACTCGGCCACTTCTTTCTCAGCCGGCTTGGGCAGCCGGCCCTTGACTTCTCTCTCACCCGGCCCCCCTTTTTTGTTTCTTTCTTCATCTTTTCTCCAGCCGGCACCCACTCCCCCTTTCTTTTTCTCTTCAAGCCGGATAGTGACCTGGTCAATCGGCCTTTTTTTCTCTTTTCTTCTTCAGCCGGTGTCCTTTTTCTATCAGCTGACACCAATTGGTGAGCAGCGAAAACCGGCTCGGACACGCGCGAAGGGGCTGGCGGCAGGGCCGGCTAGGTTGCGGGCAGAGCCGGCAGGCCAGGTTGCGGGCGGAGGAGCCGGCGTGGCGTTTGTGAAGGAGTCGACTCACGGCGCGCCGACAGCGGGCAGGCCGACCGCGGGCGAGCCGGTAAGCGCGCGGAGGCTGGCGTGCGGGGCGGCGAGCGAGCAGAGCCGGCGCACAGGGTGAGCGAGGCCGGCAGGCGCGGCGAAGCCAGCGGGCGGCCGGGACGCGGAGGAGAGGCCGGAGCCGGCCCACGCAGAGCAGCCGGCACAGGGCGGGGAGCCGGCCCGAGGTCGGCGAGCGAGCGGAGCCAGGGCGTAGGGTGAGCGAGGCCGGCGGGCGGAAGGGCGGAGTGGCCGGCTGGCGGCGAGCCGGCCACGTGGCGAGTAGGAGCCGGCCGAGACGGTGCGGGCGGCCCGTGCTCGGGACAGAGACGGAGCTCGGTGGAGCTAGCGACCGCGGCAACATGGGCGTGAGGCCGGGCGTGCGGCGGCGTGGCGGAGACGCGACATCGCGGGCCGGGAAGGCGCAGGCGCGGGTGGTGCAGATGGCCAGGCGGAGCCAGCGCCAGTCGCGGGTGGAGGCGATGCGCCAGGGACCAGCAGACGGTCGGGTCACCGGGGGTTAGCCGACCGGCGCGGGCGGACCCGGCAGCTGGAGGAGCGGCTTGGGTGCAGCTGGACCCGGAGCTGGCATGGGCAGGAGGGCACGGACGAGAGCCGCAGGGGTCTCGCCGAGCTCAGGGCGGCAGTCGGTACGGGGTAGCACCGACGGAGCAGCCGGCGCACAGCAGGCAGACGGCGCGACGGAGTAGCCGACGCACAGCAGGCGGACGACGCGAGGAGCCGGCGAGCGGGCAAGGGAGGCTTGGGGAAGCGCGAGCGAAGCCGGCACGGCGTTGGTCGGGATGCTCCGAGCAGGGCCGAGGCGGAGTCGGCACGCACAGCAATGGGGAGCCGGTGGACGCGAGGCACCACGCTAGCCGCCTAGCGGGCGTCTGGGAGCGAGGGTCCGCGGCCGGCGCAAGGTGTGTGCGGCGACGAGGGCTACGGGCGTGGCCACACGGCAGGGAAGAGTCGGCACGGAGCCATCAGGAGGGGGGAGGGCTGACGTAGTGACGCCGGCAGGAGAAGGAGGCGCCCCACGCGCGCGGGGCGGGAGCCGGCTCGGAGCCGCGCCCGGCTGGGGCGCTGGCGCCGGTGGGAGTGGGCCCTTTGGCCGGGCACGGGGCACACGCAGCCGGCGCGGGTGCCGGAGCAAGCATGCGGGAGGCGTGGAGCCGGCCGGCGACGATCAGGACCGGACGCGATCGAAGCAGAGGCTGGGCGGAGCCGGCACAGCGCGTGGCGACCCAGCAGGCGGCCCGGGAGGCCAGCGGCGGCACAGCCGGCACGGGCCGCGAGCCGGCGGGGCTCACGGAGGAGACGGACAGGCAGCAGGGCCGTGAGGCGGAGGCCGGCCCGCCGGGGCGGGGCACGATAGCCGCCTAAGCGGCCGGGCGATGGAGCGGGGCCGGGCCGGACGGCCGAGCGCGGAGCCGCGCATGGTGAAGCAGTCACGAGGCAATCTGAGCCGGCGCGCCGGATGCGATAGCTGCTGATGCAAGCTCGTGAAGGCGCAGCGGCCGGCCAGACGGGACGCCAAGCGGTCGGATGCTCGAGGCACGCGGTCAAGCGGGCCGGAGCAGACGGCCAAGGGCGATTGGAGGAGCTGGAGGGGATGCGAGGCTGCAGACGGGCAGCGTCGGGCAGGGAGCCTGAGTAGACCGAAGCAGCAGCACAAAGGACGATGCGTGCATGAAGCAGCAGCAGAGAGCGGCTAGGCGGCTCGGTGTGGACGGGCGAGCGGCAGACGACAGAGTAGGGAGACGCGGCCGCGCGTACGAGCGCCTCCCCTGACGATGCCCAGGAGGACAAGCAGAGGCGTGCTAGTGGAGATGCGTACGTGTAGTTCATGGCTATAGTTGACCTTTCTAGTTTGACTAGTGTTTTGGACAAGCAGAGGCGTGCTAGTGGAGATGCGAGCGGCGCGTGGATGGCCACGGCCGACCGAAACGAGGCCCCACGCGCGGCGCGCGCGCGTGGATGGACTGCCGGTGTCGCAACGGTGGTGGTGGAGAAGGCGAGGCCGACGGCATGGACGCGCCGCCCCTCGCGGCCATTCCAGGGGTGTGTCGATGTCGAGCCCCAGACCGCTATCGGAGAGACGGTGCGACGCCGCCGTGGTGAAGACGAAGAGGCCGACGGCGAGGACGCGCCACCCCTCGCGGCCGCTCCGGGGGCGGGTGGATGTCGAGCCCCCGAGCGCTACCGGAGAGACGGCGCGATGCCGCGGCGGAGGCGAAAGTAGTCCCGCCCGGACAGCAAAACCAGCAGCAGCGCGGTAGCATTGTACCGCCCCACGGTGGGCGCCAACTATCGTGGTATTTCTCACGGGGGGCTTGCGAGTCGACAGATGCCACAATGGCTTAGTGTGTGGGTAGGACTGCTGCTGATAGGACCGGGAGCGGGTATGCGAGTAGCACGCGGTGGTTTACCCAGGTTCGGAGCTCTCCGGAGAGATAATACCCCTACTCCTGCATGTCTGAGCATATATCTGAGGTGTACATCGGGCAGTACAAAGTGCTCCTGGACCTGTATCTGGAGTCAGTGCCATAGGCATCTGATCTGGTAAATGCCTATACGAGGCATGCTAGTGGCCGGCCATGCTCATGGCTGTGAGTGTGTGTGCTCATGTGGATGGATGGATGGATGGATAGCTAGCTTGCTAGCTAGTGCTTGTGTGCATGCGTGAGTGTCCATCCTCCCTGGATGGATGGATGTGAACCCATATATATAGTGTGAGGTAGCTTAGCATGTAAGCTTGGTGGTGGCGTTGGATGTAAGCTACCTTGGGTAGCTTACATGCCAAGCCATGTAGGCATGGCAAGAGGCATGGTATATGTCATGCTTGTCCCCTGGGATACTTTATAAATCAGTACCCAGGGGACACGGTACACTGTAGATGATGGCATCGCGGTACGGTTGTCTCGTCGATGTCGGGTCGGGCTGCAGTCGGCAGCCGGCTGGTTGGCGTAGTCGGCGGCCGGCAGTCGGTAGCCGGCCGGGTAGTGCAGTCGGACGGGGAGCCGGCAGGAGCGGCCGGGCAGTCGGACTGAGGGGCTTTGCTAGCCCCGATGTCTTGAAATATCATCTTGCCGTCTTCGGGTATCTGTGTCCCATTACTCCGACAACTGTTACATGCTGCGGTAGTTGAACACCTTTTTCCTCTGCATGACCTGTCATTGCCACAGTAAATAGATGAAACCCACTAGCATGAGTAGGAGTTGTTTGATCCCTAATGTGCCTACTCATTCATGCTTGTTTGTCATGCCTGCTACTGCTTAGAGTTGAGTCAGGTCTGATTCATCGAGGATGAATTGGAATGGTGATGAACATGTCCTACTATGTGTGAGCTAAGTGTGTGAACACGATTTGGTAAAGGTAGCGGTGAGAGGCCATGTAGGAGTACATGGTGGGTTGTCTCATTGAAACCGTCCTCAGGAACTGAGTTCTGTGTTTGTGATCAATGAACAGGTACTACCAGACATTGGGATCCTTAATTGACTCTCTCGACTTATTAATCGCCTTGATCTCTGTCTAGGAGTTGCAACTAGTTTCTGGTGTTTGTAGGATATGTGTTGGAGGCCGTGTGTAGCACTGACCCTAGGGGTGGGCTATGATGAGGTAGATGCACCGTGGCACAGTGTACCAGATGCCCATTTGGTGTCTCGGGAACCCTGCACACATCGTTTGGGGCTGTGAGCGAAATCCCGGCTGGATCTCCTCGCGGATGGAACCCGAATAGGCGATAAACCTGGACTAGAGACTTGTGCGGTTAGTCAGGTCGTGGCCGACTCCCTCGCCAGGCTTCTGCTTGAAGGTTGCCGAGATACACGATGTGTCGTGGGTTTGTCACGGCATATGTCCTCATGAAAGGACTTAGTCGTGTAGCCATCGCTACGGGTTAGCTTAAAGGGGTTAAACTGGACAAGGGGACACGCGGGGTTATATACTAGTTCGGCCCTTCGATGAAGGTAAAAGCCTACGTCTAGCTGTGATTGGTATTGCTAGGGTTTCGATGACCAGGGAGCGAATCCGCTTTACCTGGCTCTCGAGTTGTTGTCTCTTGTCCTTCAACTGCGGTCGAGTCATCCCTTTATATACATAGGTTGACGTCCGCCGGTTTATAGAGTCCCGAGGCCGGATCATAGATGTGTCCGGCTCGGTCTGTATTCCTCTAACTTACAATACAAGTTACATGACAAAGTCGGTTTACATCTACAGGCCTTAACCCGCCTTTGGGCCTTGGGCCTTCGTAAAGCGCCACCATCTTCACGTCTTCATGAGCTTCTATCTTCATGGAGCTAACCTGACCACTCCTAGCTGCTTTACCTCCAGTAATCATATCCCCAACATTAGGCCCCAGATTGATTTGAACTTGTTCATGTTAATCTGTAATTCTTTGAAAAATTCTTGCCCTGTCACCTTCATATAAATGTGGTAAATCGCCATGATGTCATCCTTTAGATCTGTAGTAAACTGCCCTGACGTCATCTATTCATTGAAGCCAAAGATTCCCTTCATTAATGAATATCCAACCATCAAGGTGACATCCTTATTAACTATCCATTTTTGAGCTCCTCGATTCCCGCACTTGTCACTTATCGCTTGGCCTTATAAATAGGACCACGAGCCCTTCTCCTTTTTTCCCTTCGTCTCCTTCACTTCTTCTTCCTCCTTGCGACATCTCTGCCCTTGAGCGTCGCCGCTGTCACCGAGCTTCACCTCCATCTCTCCATCGGCCGCTGCATCAACCTGGTTGCACCAGAGAACCGCGGCATACCTCCGCTGCTTCGACAGCCACTGTAAGTCCCTTCCTTTCTCCGATGTAGATCTATCTAGGGTTTCTTCGTTCATCGAAGTTCATTGAGACTTCGGCGCCGTTCTTCCCTTGTTTCTTCTTAGTCCACGGATACAAACTTCAAACCTGATGTATTCCACGTAATGGCTTATCTTCTGTTACCAAAACAAACCTTTATGCGCATAAACACTGATCTGGTCCCTTGTGAACTGTTTCGAGATCAACCTTTTTGGTCTAAGTCCTTTTATTTTCCTGTCTTACGGTAGATCCAAAATTTCACGGCAACCTTATGAAATCTGTTTTCACCGTACTTAGTCATTCTTGACTTAGATCTGTATCCTCTTTACCACATAGGCGGTTTACCTTTGTAAAAGCAATCTATCATATACCATTAGCCCTCTGGTGAACCAGACAAGCCTTTTACCTCCGTTGTTATACTCCGGTTTAACAGTATGTGCATTCCTTTGTTCTGACACTGCCTTGACATTCTTTATAGTATCAGCCTCCGATTTGCAAAATTTACATACCTGTATGCCTTTTTTCTGTCGCATCTTATATATCACCATGAATGATTTGTAAACCGGTATTTCCTTTCAGCTTTTCGCTTGCAATGGCCAAACAGTTCTATGCTTGTAACTGGGCTCCTTCTCGAGTCACCGAAGAACAACTTAACGGAATGGTCAGGATTGGTACTTTGCCAAAAAAGAAAGAAATCCGGTGGCGAGTTCCTAGATCGAAAAATCCTCCGACCCCTAAGAAGGGTGAGGTAGTGGTATTTTTTGACCATATAGGCCGTGGTTTCAAACTGCCCAGGTCAAAGTTTTTCCGGGACGTGCTTGCTAGTTTACAGATCGACCCTCAAGATATTGGACCCAACTCGGTGTCCAATATATGCAACTTCCAAGCCTTCTGTGAAGTGTACTTACAAGAAGAACAAACTGCTGAGCTGTTCCGGTATTTTTTTCATCTGAACTGGCGCACGGAATTTGTAGACGGACCCAACACTGAACTTGGTGGCGTCTCTATTCAAAAAAGGAAAGAGGTTGAGTTCCCTCACGCCAAGCTGCGTAGTCACCCCAAAGATTGGAACCAAACTTGGTTCTACTGTAAAGACACCTCCCCTGAAGACGAGAACCCTCTGCCGGGCTATCGTGCCCACCAGTTCTCCAACACTCATCCATTGCCGAAACGTTTAAGTGCTACAGAACGGGCCTCATGTGCCCCTCAACTCGCCAAGCTCCGAGCCTTTATGGCCAACGGTTTATCAGGTGTCGACTTTGAACGTTGTTGGATATCCTGGAGCATCTTGCCATTAAGCCGCCGCTCCGGTTTAATGTGTGAGTACACCGGTGAATTAGAAGACTTCCAACGCCACATCAACATTCAATTAACAGATGAAGAAGTCACTTAAGGTGTCAAGAAGATTTTGAATGAATCGGCATCTGTCTGTCACCAAACCGGCTTGAACCCCTTCTACACAAAAAAAAACCGCCTGCTGTAAGTGCTGCCTTTCTGCTTCACACTTGATATCTTGTAGACTGTACAACCTATGAACATCCTTCTGTTTGTTTATAAACAGGGTGACGATCCGTTCTAAAAGAAGAAACCTGCAGCGAAAACTGCAAAGCCCTCTCGCCCCAAAACAAAAGCCGTCAAGAGAACCTCAAAGAAGGAGGCAGCTGAACACATCAGCATGGAACTTGATGGCGATGCAAATGAACCGGAAGTTGAGGTAGAACTTGATTCACTTAGTTCCCTTTTCATGCATCTCATTAACAATGATACTTATCAGGAGGACGTGGAGGGCAGCTAGGCTGACGATGTAGAGGTAATTACCCTTTCCTCCGGTTCAGACTCTATGCCAACACAAAAACCCTGTCAAGCGGTCCGGAAAGTAAGCTTTTCTCATCCTCTTCCTTATTTGGATCCAACATTTATTTTGAAGACGCAGCAGCACGAGGCTCACCGGACAACCCAGCACAACGGCCAATAGGTCACTTCCGCCGGTTTACCTGACACCCCAGTTTGGAAGCGCCGATCTGAGGTCTCCCCCAATTCTGACAATTCTTATCCCAAGGCAGGTTATTTCCGACAACCTCTTAATCCGCCCGATTCAAATTATCAGGTGACACCTCCCTCATCCTCTGCCGAGTCAACAGCGACCCAACTTCCTCCTCTCAAAACCGTAGCTGGGGAAGTACTTTAACTCCTTCTTTTGATGTTGTTCATACTTTGTAGCGTGCTTTAACTTTCACATCTGTTGCTATTTTTAGTGCCAAAGCTAGACCCAGCAAAAAGGCTCGGGTGAACAATCCGCCTGAAGACCAGGTGGTTCATGAACCAGAGCAAACGGTTGAACCAGAACAGACGGCTAAACCGGGGGGTCCAAATCCAGAAGCCATGTTTGACAAACCACCCCCTGAAGATCTGAATATTGATAATCAACCAGAAGCTGACACTGCTGTACTTGATAGTGAACCGGCAGATCCAATCCAGGCTGACGACAGGTCTTCCAGTTCGGTGAGAGCCACTGACACTCCACCATCACCCGTAAAAACTACTGGAGGCCAAGGAGACAATGTTATCATTACCGGTATCGGCCACAGCTCTCCTAGCCATCCTGTAATCTTGGCCAAACAAAGTGCCAAGGAAGAGCGTGCTGCCATGGAGAAGTGTCAATGGAGCACTGATTTGTCAAGCTACGCATCTCAGCGCTGAAGAGCTCCACTCTGGTTTTTTAAATCGTCTACACTCAAACCGTGATTATGAAGCCGCTTTGGTGAACCTGATGAAGTAACACTATGAGGTATTTTCATCATCTTTGATTTCTTAATTCCAAAGTATAGACATCATCCCAAGTAGCCCCCAAGGGCCGGTTTATGATGTTAATCATAAACCGGGACTTTGCAATATCTTAATCCTTGTATGCCGATCCTCAATATGTCAAGTCCGCAGTAAAAAACAAAAACGATACTTTATCATTGTATTCATGTAGTTTTCATCGGTGTAGCCCCCGAGGGCCAGTTTAGATTTGTGAGGTAAACCGGGTCTTGAATCAATGCGTCAGTTTTTGAACAAATGTACATTAGCCCCCAAATGTTAAGGATAATGCCTGCATTGTACTTGAGACTTGTGATAGATTTGTTGATAACAGAGCAAATAGGCATTAGCCCCCAAGTACAAAGTGCATAACTTGTTATACGCTTAGTACTCAAAAAATACATATCCCGTTGTTGATATATCTTCGCCGTTGCAGGCTGAGCTGAGTAAGAGGGATGCTCAAACCGCTGATCTTTAAGAGAACGTAAAGTCTCAACAAGCAGAGGCTTCTAAAGCCAAAGAGGAGCTTACTAATGCCCTGGCAGCTATGGAGAAATTGAAAGAGACTTTCAACAAGGAGCGTTCTGACTGGGAAACAAAAAAGGCCGGTTTAACCAGGAAAGCCGAGGATGCAGAAGCAGCCCTGAAGCCAGTGGTAGACGAACTGACCGGCTTGAAGCGGCAGATTGATGACGTGACGTCCGCTGTGTTTGGTAAGTACCTCCTCATGCCGTTTGTCTAATTCATAAGATCTTATCATTGACTAGTTTGCTGATACTAAACCGTGACAGGCACCCGCATTGCTCATCTGGGCTCTGACATATGAATGAACCTTAAAGCAGCGTACACCTTAATGGAACAGCTATATTCTGGATCCCAGCGTGCTATTTGCACGGCAGCATATAACAAGCCGGTGCCATCATTGATAAAGGAAACACTTGAGAAGCTGGCCATGCTACCTACCCAGATTACAGAACTGAAGAAAGCAGCCGCAAGAACAGGAGCACTGACCGCACTAATCCAGGCCAAGGCATGGATTCCGGATCTTGAAGCAGGAGATATCATTAAAGGATATCCAGGTGTGAAGGAGGACAGTTCAGACTTCAACAATGATGATCTCTGAAAGTTGACAAAGGAGATGCGGCCAATAGCCAACAAACTGGCGGAGGACACAGACTTATCTCATTTCCAGCCGGTTTACGATGCTGAAGGAAAGAGACAACCTGCCGTGATCCATGAAGTTGAAGAACTTGTGCCTCCAATCTGTAAGCATACTTACGCTCCTGACATTGACCCCTCCAGCCTTATCCATGAAGAAGCCGTGTTTCAAGCTTTAACTGGAATCAATTGGTCAACGGTTGATTTCCAGCGTCTGGGAAGGGATGAAAAAGATGCGACTGCACAAGATGACCCTCAAAAGTCAAGCCGTCCCGAAGAACCATCTTAGACCGTCGACCGGTTTACGAGCTACAGTCTGCCACTGCTTGAAAACAATTATTCAATTTGGGCCGTTTTGAAGCTCCTTGTAATAAGATAGCAGAAACACCTTTATCTGCCATGCCATCAAGCATGCTTGTATTGCTTGATATTTTGAAAAATTGTTCCACTTTTGGCATCTATTTATACATAGTCAATTATACTTTGTGTTCCTGCATATAAGAACTTGAAAGCATCCTAGTGGTTTACCCCTAGACGGGTCATGGTACCCAAAAAGATATACATAACTTGGATGCATAACCAAGATTTATATGAACCAGAGAAAATAAATAATATCTGTGACATACGTCATTGGCTGACCAACTGCTTATATGGTAAAGGTGAAAAAACACCAATCCGGAGTGTTGTCAATTCCTTGCCCTTTTGCCGGTTCATATAGAAACCATATTGTGCTATAATAGCCGCATAATGCTGGTGACATCTAGTCAAAAACCAGACCGGAAGGATATACTACAGATTTAAAACTGATTAGGTACTGACAACTAAGCGTTGAAAGTCATGCCGGGCTGTAAAGAGCACCGATTTATCAGAAAAATATTCATAAATCCCTTATCATAAAAAACAGCAAAGACAAGAAATATACAAGTCTTTTCATGGGTTGCCGGGCCCTAAATCAAGCCTTTTAATGGGATGCCAGGCCGCTGAGTTAAACCATTTTGCAAAGCCTGTTAAGATGGACCTAAATCTTTAACCAATCACCGTTTTAACTTTAACAAGTTCAGTGTCCATGGGATTGACTTGTCAAACATTCGATGGGTCATACCAGGTTTACCTAGACGGAGTGGCTTACTTAAAGAGGCAGGATAACCCGGGGTTTTAGGTGAATACACCTAGCTTCCAAGCCTGACTTGATATCCTATTACAAGGGTTCAAGCTCACTTTTCTTTGAGAAGAAAGGAGCCCCCAGGTAATATGTGAGCTATGCTCAGTGGTTACCTATGTTTGAACTGTGCTTAATGCAACAGATTCTCTTTGGCTCCACATAAGTTCGTTTTGGCTTTAAAGCCTATTAAGAGGTGTAGCTATGGTGTGAAGACAACCAAGCCCCCTAGTGATATCCCTTTATGGTTTTAAACTGATCGAGAGGTGTAGCTATGGTTCAGAGATGACCAAGCCCCCTAGTGATTTTCTTTATATGCGTGTGGCCGTATAGGCCAGTTTAACAAAACTCCGCTTTGTCAGTAGAAGCTCTTGTAGGTTCACACATGATGTAAAAAGAACAGAGACCCCACTTTATTCGAGGCTCCGGTTTATTATATAATATATACATGGTCATAAATATGTACATAAGAAGAGCCTGTGGCTCAAGTATAGTAAGGCCGAAGAAGAGCTATATTCCACGACCGCTTGGTCTCCTCCTCCAATTGACGTGAGTCCTTGTGCTCTCGAACATCAATGAGGTAGTATGACCCGTTGTGCAGATTCTTGCTGACCACAAAAGGTCCTTCCCAAGGTGGGGATAACTTGTGCATATCAGTCTGATCCTGGATGAGCCGGAGCACCAGATCGTCCTCTTGAAAAGTTCTGGTCCTAACCTAGCGGCTGTGATAATGTTGGAGATCTTGTTGATAAATTGCCGAACGTGCTGCAGCGAGATCACACTCTTCATCTAATAGTTCCAATGAATCCTGATGTGCCTTCTCATTATCAGCTTCAACATAAGCTGTCACACGGGGCGAGTCATGATGGATGTCACTAGGAAGAACCGCCTCTGCTCCATAAACCCTAAAGAAAGGCGTGTAACCTGTAGATCTGTTAGGTGTGGTGTTGATGTTCCATAACACAGAAGGTAACTCCTCCACCCAACAACCCGGTGTCTGCTTTAAAGGAACCATAAGCCCGAGTTTAATACCTCTCAAAATTTCTTGATTTTCCCTCTCCGCTTGACCATTATATTGGGGGTGAGCCACTGATGCTACATCAAGCTGGATGTGCTCACGTTGGCAAAATTCCTCCATCTCACCCTTTGACAGATTAGTACCATTATCAGTTATAATACTGTGTGGAAAGCCAAACCGGAATATCACCTTTTTGATGAACTGAACCGCCGTGGCTGCATCACACTTACTGACTGGCTCTGCTTCTACCCATTTGGTAAACTTGTCAACTACCACTAATAGGTGAGTCTTTTTGTCCTTGGATCTCTTAAAGGGTCCAACCATGTCAAGCACCCAAGTCGCAAACGACCAAGTGATTGGAATCATTCTCAACTCCTGAGCCGAAACATGAGCGCGACGTGCAAATTTTTGACAGCCATCACACCTTTTGACTAAATCCGCAGCATCAGCATGAGCTGTCAACCAATAGAAACCATGATGAAAAGCCTTAGCTACCAAGGATTTTGAACCGGCATGGTGACCACAATATCCTTCATGGATTTCTCGCAAAATTTCACAACCCTCTTGAGGAGATACACAACGCTGAATTGATCATGTGACGCTGTAACGATGTAACTCACCATTGATTATGGTCATTGACTTGGAACGCCAGATTATCTGCTGGGCCGAGGTTTCATCCTACGGTAACTCGCCCCGGTTCATGTAAGCCAGGTACGGTATTGTCCAATCTGGTATAACATGCAAAGCTGCCACCAATTCTGGGTCAGGAATAGCCAACTCCTCCTGTGTTGGTATCTTGACCGGCGGATTATGCAGTACGTCGAGGAAGACATTTGGCGGGACCGGTTTATGCTGAGAGACAAGGCGTCTTAAAGCGTCCGCCGCTTCATTCTTTCGCTGGTCTATATGGTCAACTTGATAACCCTTGAAATGACCAGCCACTATGTCCACCACTTGTCGATACGCAGCCATGAGTGGGTCCTTAGAATCCCAGGTGCCAGATACCTGTTGAGCCACCAGGTCCGAGTCATCGAAGCACTTAACCCGGCTTAAGTTCATCTCCTTAGCCATCCGAAGACCGTGGAGTAGGGCCTCATACTCAGCTACATTGTTAGTACAACGGAACATTAAGCGGAGAACATAACAAAACTTGTCACCTCGCGCGGAAGTTAATATAACTCCAGCCCCTGAGCCCTCCAATTGCCTGGACCCATCAAAGTGAATAGTCCAATACGTGTTATCTGGCTTTTCCTCTGGTGCCTGCAACTCTGTCCAATCATTGATGAAGTCCACAAGTGCTTGAGATTTGATTGCTGTGCGAGTTGTGTACTTGAGTCCGTGAGGTCCAAGCTCAATAGCCCACTTGGCAATCCGGCTAGTTGCTTCTCTATTTTGAATGATATCTCCCAGAGGGGCTGAACTGACCACTATGATAGGATGACCCTGAAAACAATGTTTGAGCTTACGGCTTCCCATAAACACCTCATACACCAGCTTCTGCCAATGTGGATACCTCTGCTTTGATTCGATAAGTACCTCACTGATATAATAAACCGGCCATTGAACCGGATATTCCTTTCCAGCCTCCTAGCGCTCCACAACAATAGCCACACTAACAGCCCTGGCATTAGCAGCCACATACATCAGTAAAGGCTCTTTATCGATCGGAGCTGCAAGCACATGCGGTTCAACTAACTGCCTCTTCAGATCCTCAAATGCTTTATCAGCCGCATCGCTCCAGACAAAGTCATCCGTTTTCTTTAACATCTGGTATAAAGGGATAGCCTTCTCCCCGAGTTGACTGATAAACCGGCTCAAAGCCATAATCCGGTTGGCTAAACGTTGAACATCATTGATACATGCCGGTTTAGTCAAAGACGTGATTGCTGAATTTTTTCTGGATTAGCCTCAATGCCCCTGTTTGATACCAGAAAGCCCAGGAGTTTGCCTGCCGGTACACCAAAGACACATTTGTCCGGATTGAGCATCATCTTGTAAACCCGGAGGTTGTCAAAGGTTTCTCTCAGGTCATCTATCAATGCTTCCTCTTTCCTCGACTTTATCACAATATCATCCACATATGCATGAACATTGCGCCCAATCTGTTTATGAAGACAATTCTGAACACAGCGTTGATAAGTCGCCTTGGCACTCTTAAGCCCAAAGGGCATGGAGACATAGCAGAAGGCTCCAAAGGGAGTTATAAAAGTTGTGTTTTCCTGGTCCTTAACTGCTATTTTGATATAATGATAACCAGAATAAGCATCCAAAAAACACAAGTGGTCACAACCCCGCATCAATAATCTAATCAATACGAGGGAGGGCAAAGGGATCTGCTGGGCAAGCCTTGTTCAAGTCTGTGTAATCCACACACATATGCCAAGTGCCGTTTTTCTTGAGAACCATCACCGGATTAGCCAACCACTCCGGGTGAAAGACCTCCACGATAAACCCTGCGGCCAACAACCGAGCTACCTCTTCACCAATAGCCTTACGCCTTTCTTCGTTGAAGCGGTGGAGAAACTGTCTGACTGGTTTAAACTTAGGATCAATATTAAGTGTGTGCTCAGCGAGTTCCCTCGGTACACCTGGCATGTCAGAAGGCTTCCATACAAAGATGTCCCAGTTCTCATGGATGAACTCGATGAGCGTGCTTTCCTATCTGAGATCCAGGTTAGCGCTGATGCTGAACTGCTTGGATGAGTCGCCAGGAAAAAAATCAACCATCTTAGTGTCTGTGGCCGATTTAGACTTCAACACCGAATCGTGCTCCGTAATTGGCTTTTTCAAAGAAGTTATGTCTGCCGGATCAACTTTGTCCTTATAAAACTTCAGCTCTTCCGTGGCACAAACCGACTCAGCATAAGCCGCATCGCCTTCCTCACATTCCAAAGCAATCTTCCTGCTCCCATGTACTGTGATGGTCCCCTTATGACCTGGCATCTAAAGCTGCAGATAAACATACCACGGCCATGCCATGAACTTGGCATGCCGGTCGCCCAAACAGGGCGTGATACCGACTCTTGATTTTCACCACCTCAAAAGTTAATGTTTCTGACCTTGAATCATGATCATCTCCAAATGCCACCTCTAGAGCTATCTTGCCCACTGGATATGCAGACTTACCGGGCACCACACCATGAAAAACGGTGTTCGACAGTTTAAGATTCTTATCTGTCAAACCCATACGGCGGAAGATATCATAGTAGAGAATATTGATACTGCTTCCCCATCCATGAGCACCTTGGTGAACTTGTAGCCCCCAACTTGAGGTGCCACCACTAAGGCCACATGACCAGGATTGTCAACCCGGGGTGGGTGATCCTCTCTACTCCATAAAATGGGTTGCTCAAACCAGCGCAAATACTAAGGCACAGCCGATTCAACAGAGTTCACGGCCCTCTTGTGAAGCTTCTGATCACGCTTACACAAGCTAGTGGTGAAGACATGATACTGCCCACTATTTAATTGTTTGGGATTGCTCTGATAACCTGACAGCTACTGCTGCTGATTCCCCTGATGGTTATAACCTCCCTGGTTGCCCTGGTTCCCTTCATTGCTATGTCTGGTTTGATTGCCCTGAAATCCTGAACCGGAGCTTCCGCCTCCATAACCCGGCCCATGAAAACCGCCTCCTGAGCCGCCGGGCGGGCCATTGTCGTACTGAAACATATTGGAGTTCTTGAATTCTTGCATGATATAACAATCCATCCAAAGATGTGACGCTGGCTTCTCCTTTGATCCATGCTTTGGACAAGGTTGATTTAACAAGCGCTCCAAATTGGGGCCTGAACCTCCGCCCCTCTGGGGTTGCTTGCCCTTACGACACTGACCGTTATCCTGAGCATTGGTGTTAGCCACAAAGTCCAAACTATTGTCGGCCTTGCGTTTACCATTATTCCCATGACCTGCCGGGTTATGCTGCCGTCCCTTGGTGTTGCCGTTTTTCTTTCCTTTCCCCGGTTTGTCCTCCTCTGAGTCAGGTTCTTTGGTATTATCTGAATCGGCATATTTAACCAAAGCGTCCATAAGTGTTGACATATCATTGCAGTGACGTTTGAGCCTTCCTAATTTCTGTTTGAGCTGCAGAAACTGGCAATTGCCCTCCAACGTTAACACTACGGTATCTGCATTGATGCGATCCGACGAATGTAGAATAGCTGAGACCCGCTTCACCCAATGGGTTGTAGACTCCCCATCCTCTTGAACACAAGCGGCAGGTCCACAATTGACATAGGCTACTTACAAGTATCCTTAAAGTTCTGGATAAACCGGTGCTTTAATTCGACCCATGATCCGACAGAGTTAGCTGGCAAGCTCTTCAACCAAGTACGAGCTGTCCCCTCCAACATCATAGTGAAGTATTTAGCACACACCACTTCATCCACATCTAACATCTCCATTGCCATCTCGTAGCTTTCAACCCTTGCCTCTGGTTGCAAATCGGCGGTGTACTTGGGTACTTTACGAGGTCCCTTGAAATCCTTGGGCAGTCGTACTTTACGTAAAGTGGGAGTGAGGCACAGCACCCATAAGGAACTGAAGACCACACGTGGCTCCACTGAAGCGGTAGGGTGTACCGGAGTAGGTTGGCGAACTCCATGTAAAGCTGCTAACTCGGCCTCTCGACATGCACGACCATGATCCACCACATCCTGCGCATTAGCACCTCCACATCCTGCACTGCTTGACACGGCCGGTTCATCCTCAACGTGCCTACTGTAGCTCCGGCTCGGGCGGGGGTGGAATGAATCCTCTCACAACTATGCGAATAAGCCTGCTGCTGGTTTAAAGCTGTTTGAAGGAGCTCTCTGGCCCGTCGTGCCTCAATCGCAACTGGTGACTCGACGTCGGTTGGGAGGCCTGCCAATCGTGAAGCGGCGGCCACAATGTTGTCCAACGGGTTGGAGTAATGTCCCGGGGGTGTCGAAACATACTGCGGCACAAGGTTGCTTTGACGAGGCGGGTCCATCATTCGCGGATGAACCGACACTCCTATTCCCGGCGCCTCCATCCAGTTTAACACTGGCTGGTTACTAGTTCCTTCTCCTGGCGTGTTGAAGAGATTTCTTGGCTCATAACCCGGCGGGAGATGTGACCGATATCTTCTTCTCATGACTTCCTCTGAGGCATTCTGATCCAGCCTAAGTTGGTAGGCCTGAGCTTCCAACTCGGCCCGTTCGGTAGCCATCCTAGCATTCTCTGCTGCCAGGTCTTCTTTAGCCTGAGTTATCTAATTTTTCACCTTTGCGATCTCCGCATTGTGCTGGTCCCGGGCTGCCGCGTCCACCTCCGCGGCCATCAATGTTGCCAAAGCATTGAACAAATCAGATAGAACTTGAGCCGGAGGCGGCGCAGAGCCCCCTGCCCCCGGCGGTGTTTTTTTTTTGCTGAACCAGAGAGCATTGCCGCGGCGGTTGATGAGTGGGGTGCTGATTGTGTACCGACCATGAAGACAGTGAACCGGTTTGGCAGATCGAGGGGGTCCGGAATATTGTTGCCATCGGAACCTCCGCTAATCCGTCCGTCCTGCAACTGATATAGTGATTCGGTCTCACCAGTTGAAGACTCATCGTCAGAGCAGACAACGGTCTCTCCATCAGATGCCGGTCCATCCTCATATTCCGCTCCATGAATGACACCTACGAAAACATGCCTTGGTGCGGGCAGAACCGGGGAAGGGCTTGCACGCTGAGCCATCTGGATGATGTCGGTGCTAGTGTCCGGCTCAGGGCCCAATTGCCGATCTTGCGGATGAAGACGTGAATCCCACCAAAGGGGACCCGGTATCCGTATTCGATTGAACTAGCCTCGAGACCCCATCCTACGTCGTTGATGTAGAGCTTGCCGCCACGACTCTTCGTCATCCGGCCCACAGCGTATCCCTTGAGTTCATCAAAGCTGCCCTTCAAGAACTCGAAACCATCGTGCGATAGCCCCATGGTGGGTGCCAACTGTCATGGGTTTGTCACGGCCGATGTCCTCGTGAAAGAACTTAGTCGTGGAGCCATCGCTATGGGTTAGCTTAAAGGGGTTAAACCGGACAAGGGGACACGAGGGGTTTTATACTAGTTCGGCCCCTTCGATGAAGGTAAAAGCCTACGTCTAGTTGTGATTGGTATTGCTAGGGTTTCAATGACCAGGGAGCGAATCCGCTTTGCCTGGCTCTCAAGTTGTTCTCTCTTGTCCTTCAACTGCGGCCGGGTCGTCCCTTTATATACATAGGTTGACGTCTGCAGGTTTACAGAGTCCCGAAGCCGGATCATGGATGTGTCCGGCTCGATCTCTATTCCTCTAACTTATAATACAAGTTACATGACAAAGTCGGTTAACATCTGCAAGCTTTAACCCGCCTTTGGGCCTTGGTCCTTCGTAAAGCGCCACCATCTTCACATCTTCATGGGCTTCTATCTTCATGGAGCTAACCCGACCACTCCTAGCCGGTTTACCTCCAGTAATCATATCCCCAGCAAGACGTGTACATGGTGGTAAGTGGCGAGAGCATGCGTGAAGAAGTACACCCCTACATGGTTATAAATTATCTATTCGAATAGCCGTGTCCGCGGTAAAGGACTTTTGGGTTGCCCGTACAGTTCATATATAACTTGAAGTGGAAACTCTAAAACTCGCAAGATAAGCATGAGTGCTATGGAGGGCGTTCTCGTAGGTAGACGAGAGCGGATCCATAGTGGTGTATTGATATGGTGAATATGTGGACTCGTGTGCGCCACCTCAAAAGGGTTACTTGCAGTCATAGTTTAGGTTAGCCACTGAGTCAAAGCTGGCTTGCTGCAGTTGAACTCCACCACCCCCTTTGTTGATACCGATGCATATGTAGCTAGTTCTGATGTAAGTCTTGCAGAGTACATTTGTACTCACGTTTGCTTAATTTATGTTTTTGCAGAGAGATTTCAGTCTCGCTAGTAGTTCCGCGTGGACTTCGACATTTAGCTTGATACCTCAGCTACAATCATGTGCCCTCGGCGGGATCTGGCAGATAGTCAGGCTTCTCATCCTTTTTCTTTTGTAGATGTCTGTACTCAGACATGTTAAGCTTCCGCATGTGCTTTTACTTGTATGTTGTGGATGTTGGGTCATGAGACCTGAGGGAGTCCTGGATTAGGGGGTCTTCGGACAGCCGGACTATATCCTTTGGCCGGACTGTTGGACTATGAAGATACGAGATTGAAGACTTTGTCCCGTGTCCGGATGAGACTCTACTTGGCGTGGCGGGCAAGCTAGGAAATAAGGATATGTATGTCTCCTCCTTTGTACCTGACCTTGTGTAACCCTAGCCCCTTCCGGTGTCTATATAAACGGGAGGGCTTTACTCCATAGGACAACATACAATCATACCATAGGCTAGCTTCTAGGGTTTAGCCTCTCCGATCTCCTGGTAGATCAACTCTTGTACTACTCATATTATCAAGAATAAATCAAGCAGGACGTAGGGTTTTACCTCCATCAAGAGGGCCCAAACCTGGGTAAAACATCGTGTCCCCTGCCTCCTGTTACCATCCGCCTTAGAGGCACAGTTGGGGACCCCCTACCTGAGATCCGCCGGTTTTGACACCGACATTAGTGCTTTCATTGAGAGTTCCTCTGTGTGTCACCATTAGGCTTGATGGCTCCTTCAATCATCGATAGCAATGCAGTTCAGGGTCAGACTTTTCTCCCCGGACAGATCTTTGTGTTCGGCGGCTTCGCGCTGCGGGCCAACTCGCTAGGCCATCTCGAGCAGATCGAGAGTTACGCCCTAGCCACAAGGTCAGGTTTGGAAGCTTAAACTACACGGCTGATATCCGCGGAGACATGACCTTCGATGGATTCGAGCCCCTTCCTAGTGCGCCACACGGTCACGATGAGCATGATTTAGCTCCGCCATCAGACAGTGTTCAGGAGATCGTGCCGGCAACCGCTCCGACCCTCAATTCGGAGCCAATTGCGCCATCCATGGACGGGTGGATAGACCCTGCCACGGGGGCCGCACTATCATCGGCGATTGAGACGAGTATCGACCTTACCCTTCACGGGAGCCGTGATGCCAAACTACCAGATTCTTCCCTGGCCACGGACTCCAAACCGCCTGCGCCCGTGCCTATCGAATCCGACTGGGCGCCGATCATGGAGTTTACCTCCGCAGATATTTTTCAGCACTCGCCCTTCGGCGACATACTGAACTCATTAAGGTCTCTCTCCTTGTCAGGAGAGTCCTGGCCGGACTATGTACGGCAGGATTGGGATGCGGATGACGAAGAAATTCGCCGCCCACCCACCACCCACTTAGTAGCCACTATCGATGATTTGACCGACATGCTCGACTTTGACTCCGAAGACATCGATGGTATGGACGACGATGCAAGAGACGAACAGGAACCACTGCCCACAGGGCACCGGACGCCCACTTCATCATATTAAAGGAAATATGCCCTAGAGGCAATAATAAAGTTATTATTTATTTCCTTATATCATGATAAATGTTTATTATTCATGCTAGAATTGTATTAACCGGAAACATAATACATGTGTGAATACATAGACCAACAGAGTGTCACTAGTATGCCTCTACTAGACTAGCTCGTTAATCAAAGATGGTTATGTTTCCTAACCATGAACAAAGAGTTGTTATTTGATTAACGAGGTCACATCATTAGTTGAATGATCTCATTGACATGACCCATTTCATTAGCTTAGCACCCGATCGTTTAGTATGTTGCTATTGCTTTCTTCATGACTTATACATGTTCCTATAACTATGAGATTATGCAACTCCCGTTTACCGGAGGAACACTTTGGGTACTACCAAACGTCACAACGTAACTGGGTGATTATAAAGGAGTACTACAGGTGTCTCCAATGGTAGATGTTGGGTTGGCGTATTTCGAGATTAGGGTTTGTCACTCCGATTGTCGGAGAGGTATCTCTGGGCCCTCTCGGTAATACACATCACATAAGCCTTGCAAGCACTACAACTAATATGTTAGTTGTGAGATGATGTATTACAGAACGAGTAAAGAGACTTGCCGGTAACGAGATTGAACTAGGTATTGGATACCGACGATCGAATCTCGGGCAAGTAACATACCGATGACAAAGGGAACAACGTATGTTGTTATGCGGTCTGACCGATAAAGATCTTCGTAGAATATGTAGGAGCCAATATGGGCATCCAGGTCCCGCTATTGGTTATTGACCGGAGACGTGTCTCGGTCATGTCTACATTGTTCTTGAACCGCAGGGTCCGCACGCTTAACGTTACGATGACAGTTATTATGAGTTTATGCATTTTGATGTACCGAAGGTTGTTCGGAGTCCCGGATGAGATCACGGACATGACGAGGAGTCTCGAAATGGTCGAGACGTAAAGATTGATATATTGGAAGCCTATGTTTGGGCACCGGAAGCGTTCCGGGTGAAATCGGGATTTTTCCGGATTACCGGGAGGGTTACCGGAACCCCCCGGGAGGCAAATGGGCCTATTGGGCCTTAGTGGAAAAGAGAGAAGAGGCAGCCCACAAGCCTAGCCGGCGCCTCCCCTTTCCCAAGTCCTAATAGGACTAGGAGAGGTGGGCCGGCCCCCTCTTTCTCCTTCCCCCCAAGAATCCTAGTTGGAATAGGATTGGAGGGGAGGAGTCCTACTCCCGGTGGGAGTAGGACTCCTCCCTGCGCCTCCCTCCTAGCCGGCCGAACCCCCTGCCCCTAGCCTTTATATACGGGGGCAGGGGGCACCCCAAGACACACAACTTGATCCTTGAGATCGTTCCTTAGCCGTGTGCGGTGCCCCCTGCCACCAAATTCCACCTCGATCATACCGTTACAGTGCTTAGGCGAAGCCCTGCATCGGTAGTACATCAAGATCGTCACCACGCCGTCGTGCTGACGGAACTCTTCCTCGACGCTTTGCTGGATCGGAGCCCGAGGAACGTCATCGAGCTGAACGTGTGCTAAGAACTCGGAGGTGCCGGAGTAACGGTGCTTGGATCGGTCGGATCGGGAAGAAGACGTACGACTACTTCCTCTATGTTGTGTGATCGCTTCCGCAGTCGGTCTGCGTTGGTACGTAGACAACACTCTCCCCTCTCGTTGCTGTGCATCACCATGATCTTGCGTGTGCGTAGGAAAATTTTCGAAATTACTGCGTTCCCCAACAGTGGTATCAGAGCCTAGGTTTTATGGTTTGATGTTATATGCACGAGTAGAACACAAGTGAGTTGTGGGCGATACAAGTCATACTGCCTACCAGCATGTCATACTTTGGTTCGGCGGTATTGTTGGTTGAGACGATCCGGACCAACCTTACGCGTACTCTTACGCGAGACCGGTTCCCTCGACGTGCTTTGCACATAGATGGCTTGCGGAAGACTGTCTCTCCAACTTTAGTTGAACCAAGTGTGACTACGCCCGGTCCTTGAGAAGGTTAAAACAGAGTCTATTTGATGAACTATCGTTGTGGTTTTGATGCGTAGGTGAGATGAGTTCTTACTTAAAGCCCATAGCAGCCACGTAAAACTTGCAACAACAAAGTAGAGGACGTCTAACTTGTTTTTGCAGGGCATGTTGTGATGTGATATGGTCAAGGCATGATGCTGATTTTATTGTATGAGATGATCATGTTTTGTAATCGAGTTATCGGCAACTGGCAGGAGCCATATGGTTGTCGCTTTATTGTATGCAATGCAATCGCGATGTAATGATTTACTTTATTGCTAAGCGGTAGTGATAGTCGTGGAAGCATAAGATTGGCGAGACGACAACGACGCTACGATGGAGATCAAGGTGTCGCGCCGGTGACAATGGTGATCATGACGGTGCTTCGGAGATGGAGATCACAAAGCACAAGATGATGATGGCCATATCATATCACTTATATTGATTGCATGTGATGTTTATCCTTTTATGCATCTGATCTTGCTTTGATTGACGGTAGCATTATAAGATGATCTCTCACTAAATTATCAAGAAGTGTTCTCCCTGAGTATGCACCGTTGCAAAAGTTCTTCGTGCTGAGACACCACGTGATGATCGGGTGTGATAGGCTCTAAGTTCAAATACAACGGGTGCAAAACAGTTGCACACGCGGAATACTCAGGTTATACTTGACGAGCCAAGCATATACAGATATGGCCTCGGAACACGGAGACCGAAAGGTCGAGCGTGAATCATATAGTAGATATGATCAACATATTGATGTTCACCATTGAAAACTACTCCATCTCACGTGATGATCGGTTATGGTTTAGTTGATTTGGATCACGTGATCACTTAGAAGATTAGAGGGATGTCTATCTAAGTGGGAGTTCTTAAGTAAATTAACTGAACTTAAAATTATCATGAACTTAGTACCTGATAGTATCTTGCTTGGTTATGTTGATTGTAGATAGATGGCTCGTGCTGTTGTTCCGTTGAATTTTAATGCGTTCCTTGAGAAAGCAAAGTTGAAAGATGATGGTAGCAATTACACGGACTGGGTCCGTAACCTGAGGATTATCCTCATTGCTGCACAGAAGAATTACGTCCTGGAAGCACCGCTGAGTGCCAGGCCTGCTGCAAGAGCAACACCAGAAGTTATGAACGTCTGGCAGAGCAAAGCTGATGACTACTCAATAGTTCAGTGTGCCATGCTTTACGGCTTAGAACCGGGACTTCAACGACGTTTTGAACGTCATGGAGCATATGAGATGTTCCAGGAGTTGAAGTTAATATTTCAGGCAAATGCCCGGATTGAGAGATATGAAGTCTCCAATAAGTTCTATAGCTGCAAGATGGAGGAGAACAGTTCTGTCAGTGAGCATATACTCAAAATGTCTGGGTATAATAATCACTTGATTCAATTGGGAGTTACACTTCCGGATGATTGCGTCATTGACAGAATTCTCCAATCACTGCCACCAAGCTACAAGAGCTTTGTGATGAACTATAATATGCAAGGGATGAACAAGACTATTCCCGAGCTCTTCGCTATGCTGAAAGCTGCGGAGGTAGAAATCAAGAAGGAGCATCAAGTGTTGATGGTTAACAAAACCACGAGTTTCAAGAAAAAGGGCAAAGGGAAGAAGAAGGGGAACTTCAAGAAGAACGGCAAGCAAGTTGCTACTCAAGAGAAGAAACCCAAGTCTGGACCTAAGCCTGAAACTGAGTGCTTCTACTGCAAGCAGACTGGTCACTGGAAGCGGAACTGCCCCAAGTATTTGGCGGATAAGAAGGATGGCAAAGTGAACAAAGGTATATGTGATATACATGTTATTGATGTGTACCTTACTAATGCTCGCAGTAGCACCTGGGTATTTGATACTGGTTCTATTGCTAATATTTGCAACTCAAAACAGGGACTACAGAATAAGTGGACACTAGCAAAGGACGAGGTGACGATGCGCGTGGGAAATGGTTCCAAAGTCGATGTGATCGCAGTCGGCACGCTACCTCTACATCTACCTTCGGGATTAATATTAGACCTAAATAATTGTTATTTGGTGCCAGCGTTGAGCATGAACATTATATCTGGATCTTGTTTGATGCGAGACGGTTATTCATTTAAATCAGAGAATAATGGTTGTTCTATTTATATGAGTAATATCTTTTATGGTCATGCACCCTTGAAAAGTGGTCTATTCTTATTGAATCTCGATAGTAGTAATACACATATTCATAATGTTGAAGCCAAAAGATGCAGAGTTGATAATGATAGTGCAACTTATTTGTGGCACTGCCGTTTAGGTCATATCGGTGTAAAGCGCATGAAGAAACTCCATACTGATGGGCTTTTGGAACCACTTGATTATGAATCACTTGGTACTTGCGAACCGTGCCTCATGGGCAAGATGACTAAAACACCGTTCTCCGGTACTATGGAGAGAGCAACAGATTTATTGGAAATCATACATACCGATGTATGTGGTCCGATGAATATTGAGGCTCGTGGCGGATATCGTTATTTTCTCACCTTCACAGATGATTTAAGCAGATATGGGTATATCTACTTAATGAAACATAAGTCTGAAACATTTGAAAAGTTCAAGGAATTTCAGAGTGAAGTTGAAAATCATCGTAACAAGAAAATAAAGTTTCTACGATCTGATCGAGGAGGAGAATATTTGAGTTACGAGTTTGGTGTACATTTGAAAAATTGTGGAATAGTTTCGCAACTCACGCCACCCGGAACACCACAACGTAATGGTGTGTCTGAACGTCGTAATCGTACTTTACTAGATATGGTGCGATCTATGATGTCTCTTACTGATTTACCGCTATCATTTTGGGGTTATGCTTTAGAGACGGCCGCATTCACGTTAAATAGGGCACCATCTAAATCCGTTGAGACGACGCCTTATGAACTGTGGTTTGGCAAGAAACCAAATTTGTCGTTTCTTAAAGTTTGGGGCTGCGATGCTTATGTGAAAAAGCTTCAACCTGATAAGCTCGAACCCAAATCGGAGAAGTGTGTCTTCATAGGATATCCAAAGGAAACTATTGGATACACCTTCTATCACAGATCCGAAGGCAAGACTTTTGTTGCTAAATTCGGAAACTTTCTTGAGAAGGAGTTTCTCTCGAAAGAAGTGAGTGGGAGGAAAGTAGAACTTGACGAGGTAACTGTACCTACTCCATTATTGGGAAATAGTACATCACAGAAAACTGTTTCTGTGAGACCTACACCAATAAGAG
The DNA here is from genome assembly GCA_034509565.1 of Triticum monococcum. NCBI lineage: Eukaryota > Viridiplantae > Streptophyta > Magnoliopsida > Poales > Poaceae > Triticum > Triticum monococcum. The sequence continues at coordinate 98,417,495 of CM067843.1, read as the reverse complement.
AGGAAGTTAATGATAATGATCATGAAACTTTAGATCAAGATACTACTGTACCTCGTAGATCAACCAGAGTAAGATCCGCACCAGAGTGGTACGGTAATCCTGTTCTGGAAATCATGCTACTAGATCATGATGAACCTACGAACTATGAAGAAGCGATGGTGAGCCCAGATTCCGCAAAGTGGCTTGAAGCCATGAAATCTGAGATGGGATCCATGTATGGGAACAAAGTATGGACTTTGGTTGACTTGCCCGATGATCGGCAAGCAATTGAATAAATGGATCTTTAAGAAAAAGACTGACGCTGATGGTAATGTTACTGTCTACAAAGCTCGACTTGTCGCAAAAGGTTTTCGACAAGTTCAAGGAGTTGACTACGATGAGACTTTCTCACCCGTAGCGATGCTTAAGTCTGTCAGAATCATGTTAGCAATTGCCGCATTTTATGATTATGAAATTTGGCAAATGGATGTAAAAACCGCATTCCTGAATGGATTTCTGGAAGAAGAGTTGTATATGATGCAACCTGAAGGTTTTGTCGATCCAAAGGAAGCTAACAAAGTGTGCAAACTCCAGCGACCCATTTATGGACTGGTGCAAGCATCTCGGAGTTGGAATAAACGCTTTGATAGTGTGATCAAGGCATTTGGATTTATACAGACTTTTGGAGAAGCCTGTATTTACAAGAAAGTGAGTGGGAGCTCTGTAGCATTTCTGATATTATATGTGGATGACATATTACTGATTGGAAATGATATAGAATTTCTGGATAGCATAAAGGGATACTTGAATAAAAGTTTTTCGATGAAAGACCTCGGGGAAGCTGCTTACATATTAGGCATAAAGATCTATAGAGATAGATCAAAACGCTTAATTGGACTTTCACAAAGCACATACCTTGACAAGATTTTGAAGAAGTTCAAAATGGATCAAGCAAAGAAAGGGTTCTTGCCTGTGTTACAAGGTGTGAAGTTGAGCCAGACTCAATGCCCGACCAATGCAGAAGATAGAGAGAAAATGAAAGATGTTCCCTATGCTTCAGCCATAGGCTCTATCATGTATGCAATGCTGTGTACCAGACCTGATGTGTGCCTTGCTATAAGTTTAGCAGGGAGGTACCAAAGTAATCCAGGAGTGGATCACTGGACAGCGGTCAAGAACATCCTGAAATACCTGAAAAGTACTAAGGATATGTTTCTCGTATATGGAGGTGACAAAGAACTCAACGTAAGAGGTTACGTTGATGCAAGCTTTGACACTGATCCGGACGATTCTAAATCGCAAATCGGATACGTGTTTACTTTAAACGGTGGAGCTGTCAGTTGGTGCAGTTCTAAACAAAGCGTCGTAGCAGGATCTACATGTGAAGCGGAGTACATAGCTGCTTCGGAAGCAGCGAACGAAGGAGTCTGGATGAAGGAGTTCATATCTGATCTAGGTGTCGTACCTAGTGCATCGGGTCCAATGAAAATCTTCTGTGACAATACTGGTGCAATTGCCTTGGCAAAGGAATCCAGATTTCACAAAAGAACCAAACACATCAAGAGACGCTTCAACTCCATCCGGGATTTAGTCCAGGTGGGAGACATAGAGATTTGCAAGATACATACGGATCTGAATGTTGCAGACCCGTTGACTAAGCCTCTTCCACGAGCAAAACATGATCAGCACCAAGGCTCCATGGGTGTTAGAATCATTACTATGTAATCTAGATTATTGACTCTAGTGCAAGTGGGAGACTAAAGGAAATATTCCCTAGAGGCAATAATAAAGTTATTATTTATTTCCTTATATCATGATAAATGTTTATTATTCATGCTAGAATTGTATTAACCGGAAACATAATACATGTGTGAATACATAGACCAACAGAGTGTCACTAGTATGCCTCTACTAGACTAGCTCGTTAATCAAAGATGGTTATGTTTCCTAACCATGAACAAAGAGTTGTTATTTGATTAACGAGGTCACATCATTAGTTGAATGATCTGATTGACATGACCCATTTCATTAGCTTAGCACCCGATCGTTTAGTATGTTGCTATTGCTTTCTTCATGACTTATACATGTTCCTATAACTATGAGATTATGCAACTCCCGTTTACCGGAGGAACACTTTGGGTACTACCAAACATCACAACGTAACTGGGTGATTATAAAGGAGTACTACAGGTGTCTCCAATGGTAGATGTTGGGTTGGCGTATTTCGAGATTAGGCTTTGTCACTCCGATTGTCGGAGAGGTATCTCTGGGCCCTCTCGGTAATACACATCACATAAGCCTTGCAAGCACTGCAACTAATATGTTAGTTGTGAGATGATGTATTACAGAACGAGTAAAGAGACTTGCCGGTAACGAGATTGAACTAGGTATTGGATACCGACGATCGAATCTCGGGCAAGTAACATACCGATGACAAAGGGAACAACGTATGTTGTTATGCGGTCTGACCGATAAAGATCTTCGTAGAATATGTAGGAGCCAATATGGGCATCCAGGTCCCGCTATTGGTTATTGACCGGAGACGTGTCTCGGTCATGTCTACATTGTTCTCGAACCGCAGGGTCCGCACGCTTAACGTTACGATGACAGTTATTATGAGTTTATGTATTTTGATGTACTGAAGGTTGTTCGGAGTCCCGGATGAGATCACGGACATGACGAGGAGTCTCGGAATGGTCGAGACGTAAAGATTGATATATTGGAAGCCTATGTTTGGGCACCGGAAGCGTTCCGGGTGAAATCGGGATTTTTCCGGATTACCGGGAGGGTTACCGGAACCCCCCGGGAGGCAAATGGGCCTATTGGGCCTTAGTGGAAAAGAGAGAAGAGGCAGCCCACAAGCCTAGCCAGCGCCCCCCCTTTCCCAAGTCCTAATAGGACTAGGAGAGGTGGGCCGGCCCCCTCTTTCTCCTTCCCCCCAAGAATCCTAGTTGGAATAGGATTGGAGGGGAGGAGTCCTACTCCCGGTGGGAGTAGGACTCCTCCCTGCGCCTCCCTCCTAGCCGGCCGAACCCCCTGCCCCTGGCCTTTATATACGGGGGCAGGGGGCACCCCAAGACACACAACTTGATCCTTGAGATCGTTCCTTAGCCGTGTGCGGTGCCCCCTGCCACCAAATTCCACCTCGATCATACCGTTACAGTGCTTAGGCGAAGCCCTGCGTCGGTAGTACATCAAGATCGTCACCACGCCGTTGTGCTGACGGAACTCTTCCTCGACGCTTTGCTGGATCGGAGCCTGAGGAACGTCATCGAGCTGAACGTGTGCTAAGAACTCGGAGGTGCCGGAGTAACGGTGCTTGGATCGGTCGGATCGGGAAGAAGACGTACGACTACTTCCTCTACGTTGTGTGATCGCTTCCGCAGTCGGTCTGCGTTGGTACGTAGACAACACTCTCCCCTCTCGTTGCTGTGCATCACCATGATCTTGCGTGTGCGTAGGAAAATTTTCGAAATTACTACGTTCCCCAACACATATGATGTATACATGGTGGACACACCCAAAGAAAACGACGACGAGGAACGGAAGGATGCAACGAAGGGTTGTTCCCTTGAGAAGCAGTCAAAGCGGCGGCGTAAGCACCGCTCCAAATCCCGCCTCGGCAGAAATAACAGTCATATAGACCCAGGGATAGAGCAGCGTGAACCATCGCCCGACGAGGGCAACACGGAGAATCAAACCGAACAACCCGACCCCGTCGAAGATAACAGTCTAGACGACATCACACCGGACAGGCACCCGGAGCAACAGAATGCCCATCAAAGGCTGGTTGACACTGCGAGGAGTCTGAAAAAGCATAAGCAAAGGCTCAAGGCTGCACAAGACACACTCTGAATCAGAAGGAGTGAAGTACTCAACACTGCAGCGAAGTACGGCGATAATCACCACACCAAGAGCTAACCGAAGCGAAAGCTGCTACCTGAATTTGCTGAGGAGGCCTTAGATCCCCCGCAATCAAAAAATAAAACGGCCATCCAGTCGGATGGATGACTTCGTGGACAACATAGAACGGCAAATGACGCCGCACATAAGCCGGTACGCGATCCTCGTGAGGACTCGCATCAAAAGTACGGTGCAACCAGATCCATCTACGGGCCACGCAAGCGCGCCCCAGCTTGCAATGCAACACAACAAACATCCCAATACCACGGTACACCCAAATACAGGGGTGCCGCACACCCCGTATGTTTCACCGATGAGGTGCTGGACCATGAATTTCCAGAGGGATTCAAACCCATAAACATAGAGGCGTACGATGGAACGACAGACCCTGGGGTCTGGGTTGAGGACTACATCCTCCATATCCATATGGCTCGACAAGACGATCTCCACGCCATCAAGTTCTTACCCCTCAAGCTCAAAGGGCCAGCTCCGCACTAGCTTAAAAGCCTCCTCGAAAACTCCATTGGAAGCTGGGTAGAGCTCGAAGACACCTTTTGAGCAAATTTTCAAGGGACCTATGTCCGACCACCGGATGTAGACGATTTAAGTCATATAACTCAACAGGCCGGAGAGTCAGCCCGAAAGCTTTGGAACAGGTTCCTCACTAAAAAGAACCAAATAGTCGACTATCCAGACGCCGAAGCCTTAGCAACTTTCAAGCACGGCGTTCGAGACGAATGGCTTGCGAGATACGTCGGCCAAGAAAAGCCGAGAACAATGGCAGCATTAACAAGCCTCATGACCCGCTTTTGCGCGGGCAAGGACAGCTGGTTAGCCCGATGCAGCACCAGCGACCCAAGTACATCCGAAGTCAGGGACGGAAACGGGAAATCACGATGCAGCAAAAACAAGCGCCGGAATAAAGAAGACAGCCCGAAGAGCATAGCGGTAAACGCCGGAATCAAAAGCTCTCGGCCAGGTCAGCAAAAGCTGCCCCCAAAGGCAACAGAGACGAACTGTCCAGCCTAAACAAGATTCTGGACCAAATATGTCAGATCCATAGCACCCCCAATAAACCTGCAAATCATACCCATAGAGAATGTTGGGTCTTCAAGCAGCCCGGCAAGCTCAACACCGAACACAAGGGGCAGGATACACCAAGCGAAGACGAGGACGAGCCTCGCAAGGAAAGCACTGGGGAACAGAAAAAGTTCCCACCAGAAGTCAAAACAGTAAACATATTACACGTGACAAAGGGGAGACACAAAGCGGCACTCCTAGAGACACATGTCCCAGGGCCTATCACCGCGGAGTCCTGCCACTGGTCGTTCCAACCGGTCACCTTCAACCATCGAGATTACTTGGCAAGTATCCAGCGTGCAGGATGGTCTGCCTTGGTATTAGACCCAATAATTGACGGATACCACTTCACACGAGTCCTGATGGACGGTGGCAGCAGTCTAAGCCTGATATATCAGGACACAGTCCTCACAGTGGGGATAGACCCAACAAAAATTAGCCGCAGCAATACTAACTTTAAAGGAGTAACGCCAGGCCTAGAGGCCCATTGCACGGGCTCCCTGCTACTAGAGGTTATATTCAGCTTTCCCGATAACTTCCATAGCGAAAATTTAACGTTCCACATCGCTCTGTTCCAAAGTGGCTATCAAGCAATACTCGGACGCGAAGCTTTCGCTCGCTTTAACGCAATACCGCATTACGCTTCCCTCATGCTTAAGATGCCGGTCCATGTGGCATCATTACAGTAAATGGAAATATTGAGCGCTCCTTGCATGCGGAAGACCGTGCGGCTGCCTTGGCAGCCGCACACTAAACGGCCTCACCAACTAAAGCATCTGACAGGTCGTTAAGACCACGGACATGGTTGGACGAGTCCGGTATTGCTATATGTAATTGACAAAGGTTTGATGGCTACACCCCTATTACAATACAAGGGGCTCAACGCGCATGCACAAGTGACAATCAGGCTCAACTTTACTCATATTGTTTATTTAGTATAACTTACCTTTTGCACGGCAACTTTTCAATTAAGTTCCTCTCTTTTTTAGATGACCATCGTGCTACACCCGTCCAGAATACGGCACAATAGAGACACAGGCGCAGACGTGCAGCAGGGACCCGTTCCAAGGATTCTTTTTAGATTAAGACCCTGCGTAAACCTTTTTTACTGTCTCTTGTTGATACACATCCCTCGGATTCTCGGTACAATTGAGAAGGATGCTGACGTATTGGCATGTGGCCATGTCAGAATATTGCATGTACCTGGACACCAGGGGCTTATTACAAAGGGCACTGTTTAGGCCCGGTTTACACCATAAAGACCGAATACCTTAGGGAGTGTTCGGCGTCACGAGTTTGGCCTTATATGCATCACCTCCGAATCATGTCTTTGGTCAAATGTTGGGTTTGCCCGGCTCCTGTGTTTTGCTGCCTTACGTTCCACTCTATCGGCTAAGGCGGCACCAGGAGAACTACTGTGATTGTGCCCTGGTTCATCCGGACGAGCACCTCAGTAGAGAAAGCCGAAAACTGACTGTCATGATATAACATGAGACTGGTCAACCACTCGATGACCTATCGGAATCTTCGGGATTCCCCAGCCTTAACGAAGGGCCGTTTCCCAGCCAGGCATGTACACACCCCGAATTCGGTTGAGTGCGGAGCCACCAGGGGCTATATAGTAGCCCCACTGTCAAACTCCTCTAGCTAAGTGAAAGTGTTAAAGCATTTAGTCTGGTTGCCTAGTTCGCTGCGTTATCACCTCCTTAATGGACCAAGACGTTGGATCAAGTGTGAACATGGGTCTTCTGCGAACTCCCCCGCATTATATGCGTGGGGGCAGAAGCCGACGACTGCAATCTTTCAGGTTATATACATATATACATAAATAGCATCACAGGAGGCATCATAGCACTTTTGGGAAAAAGTATAAGTACAGCCTTGATATATTCAATAAAACATTTATTTTACAATGATAATACATGTCACTCAAACATAATATTCTTCAAGCACTGGGCCTCTATTGAACGTGCACCTTCAAGAACTTCTTCAAAGTAGTGCTCGACAGCCACTCGGCCTATGGCTGAACCCTGTGCCGCAACAGTGGTGGCATCCATCTCCGCCCAGTATGTTTTGACATGGGCAAGGGCCATCTGCGAGACTTCTATGCATGCCGACCTCTTCACAGCATCGATGCATGGTACATCGCCAAGGAATTGTTGCACCAAGCTAAAGTAGCTACTCAGCCTTGGCCCTCCTGGCCACAAATGATCCACAACGGACCTCATGGCCAGTCCGGATAATCTATGGAGCTCGGCCCAACCGGTCAATCGCTCATTCAGCAGCAGCGGATGAACTGGAGCATGAAACTGTGACCAGAACAACTTCTCCACTTTGGGACCTTTCTGATCCTTGAAGTACTCGGCGGCATCAGCAGCGCTGGCAGCCAAATCCATGTACGCGTCCGTAGAACTCCACAGCCAGTCTAGAGGAGCATATTTCGGATCTTCAAACTTAGTCCGCAACAAGAAAGGCTTCCCAGACACGATATCTGCAGCCTGATTCAGCTCCTCCTTCGTCGCTCTAATTTTGGAACGGGCTTCCTTGGCAGCCACCGGGGCCTTCTCCAGGTCCATCACTTTCGCCCGGTTTTCCTCTTCAAGAAGCCGGTAACGGTAAGCAGCATCTTTTAACTCCACGGCCATCTTGGCAATTTTTTCTTTGCTCTCGCAATGTGCGGCCTGTTCGGCCCTTAACTCTTCGGCCGCTTGTAAAGCGGCCGCATTGCTACTCCTGGCTTGCTCCTTGGCTTGGGCAAGCTCCGCCCGAAGGGTCTCCACGGTGGCCGCTCCATCTGCAGTCACAACATATTAAAGATACTGGCATCATGCTGCTCTTATTATGTGACGATCACCAGAAAGGCCACTCACCCTGTGCCTCATCAAGCCGCTCGTCGAAAAGCACGATGTCGGCATCTGCCGCATCCAGCTGCCGCTTTAGTTTGGCATACCCATCAGTCCGGCTAGCCACCGAACTTCCACCACCTGCACATAAAGGCAGTCTGGTTATTGCCTGGGCTATGATCCTTTGTTTGCCGCCGTTTTCGACGACAACCAGAGTCTCAGGGGCTACTATCAACACAGGGCACATCTCAAAATGTGCGGTACTTTCAAAAATATACATCATTTCATGTACCTCAAAACCCGTCAGTAGACTCATAAAGGCTTCATGCAGCCCGCTTTCGGCGGACGAAATCCTTCCAATCACCGTACCCATAAATGTGTGGTGCTCTTCTAAGTTAGCCGCCTTCTCCAGTAGATCCCTCCGTACATCCGACCGCGCACCAGACGGTGCCGGACTCTTTTGATTGCTCTCTTCGAGAGCCGGATACTGAGGACTTCGGGTGGCCACAGGATTACCTTCTGGCCTTGCCGGATCAGGAGAAGCCCTCCGCGACGACACCTTAGGGTCGCCCGCTTCGTAAGGCGGTGTGGCAGGGGGAGGCGTTTTTCTCTCCATCATCTCCGGAAGAAGATCCCCCGAAGACGAGCTCAACTGAGAAGGGCTAAGATCCAAACTGCAAGATAAATACTTTGGTTATTTTTCTCAGAAGAAAGGTAGGATATCTTCACTATTAAATACCTTTTGATTACTTACAGCTCATTAGAGGGCTGATCCCCGCACGGACATTATGCGGCAAGAACACCCTCCGAGGCAGGACCCTCTGGCGGAGATCTCTTCTCCCGTTTGGAAACCTTGATTTTCGGATCATCGGAGGTAGTCCTCTTCCTTCCCTGGGGAGAGAGAATGTCAGATTCTTCCCCTTGGTTATCCTCCCTCGCAGAGGCGCTCTTTCCCTTGGTTGGAATAGGTAGCGATGGAGGCCCGCTTTCGCCCTCTTTATTCACCCCCTTCATCTTCCTTTGAGGGCACCGGACAAGGTGCTGGCTCGAGCATCTTTTCGAGCACTGGATTGTCCAAGCCTTCAGGAAGGGGGGCCGAACACCAAATCATCTTCGCCTTTGTTATCTAGTCCTGGTCAAAGAGTGATTCTTCAGAATGATGTCATGATAAATAAAACGATGGTGTGTTCGGCCATGGGATTACTTACTTGGGCGGCGGTGCGGTTGCTGCTCAGGCCCACGCCCTCGATAGTGTCCGGACACTCTATTTGGGGTCCGAAGAAAGATTTCTACATCTCCTCGTGCATCATGCCGAGGAAATTCTGAATAGTGTGCGATCCTTCTGGGTTGAATTCCCACATGCGGAGGGGTCGGCGTTTGCAAGGCTGGATTCAACGAACCAGCATGACTTGCTTTACCATAACCAGACTGAAATCTCCCTCGAAGAGATCTCGGATACGGCTCTGCAGTATTGGCACCTCCTTGGCTGGACCCCAGCTTAGTCCCCTGCTGATCCATGACATCAGTTGTGGTGGAGGGCCCGAGCGAAAGGTGGGGGAAGCTACCCACTTGGCACTTCGGGGAGCTGTGACGTAAAACCACTCCCGTTGCCACAATCCGGACACCTCTGGAAAGGAACCCTTTGGCCATGGAGCATCAACAATTTTGCTTATTAAAGCACCTCCGCACGCTGCATACTGTCCCTCGACCATCTTCGGCTTCACATCGAAAGTCTTGAGCCACAAGCCGAAGTGAGGGGTAATGCGGAGGAAGGCCTCACAAACGACAATAAATGACAAGATGTGAAGAAGGGAGTCCGGGGCCAGATCGTGAAAATCCAGCCCGTAATAGAACATAAGACCCCTAACAAAGGGATCCAAAGCGAGGCCTAGTCCTCGGAGGAAGTGGGAGATGAACACGACGCTCTCGTTGGGTTCGGGAGTAGGGACGACCTGCCCTCGGGTGGGCAGCCTATGCGAAATTTCGGTGGTCAGATATCTGGCCTCCCTCAACTTCTTGATATCCTCCTCCGTGACGGAGGAAGACATCCACCAGCCTCGAAGGCTGGATCTGGACATGAATAAAGGTCCGAAGCACCTGACCTTGGCTTCGGGTGTTAGAACTTGAGGCGGGGGAGGGATTTGATTGAGCACGGGAGGGAAAAAAGTAACAGCCTGGTCCCTTTATAAAGAGGGTGAATATCAAGCGTCCTCCTCGTGGCCATTTGGAACTTGCCTCAAATCTAGGAGTCCTAGGCACGGTTGGGTTACCCACGTCCGTATTGATGAGAATCCCTTAATAGGGGGAACACGATCTCTGCTTTGACAAGACGTGTCAAGAAACCACCTCGCGTTATGTGCGGGGCTGGTTAAAGAAAAACGGTTCAAATAATTACAGGGCCATGGCGTGATGTCATGCAGCCAAAACATGATAGCAGATTAGATTTGTGGAAATATTATTCTCTCTACAGTGGTATGTGGAACTTATTTTGCAGGGTCGGACACTATCCTTGTATTCAAACTCTTCTGTGGTGTATTCGGAGGAGGAACCCGCCTTGCAATGCCGAAGACATCACTGCATGCCAGACTCGTCGTCATTGAAACCTGGTTCAGGGGATACTGAGGGAGTCCTAGATTAGGGGGTCTCCGGACAGCCGGACTATATCCTTTGGCCGGACTGTTGGACTATGAAGATACGAGATTGAAGACTTCGTCCCGTGTCCGGATGGGACTCTACTTGGCGTGGAAGGCAAGCCAGGCAATACGGATATGTATATCTCCTCCTTTGTAACCGACCTTGTGTAACCCTAGCCCCTTCCGGTGTCTATATAAACCGGAGGGTTTTAGTCCGTAGGACAACATACAATCATACCATAGGCTAGCTTCTAGGGTTTAGCCTCTCCAATCTCGTGGTAGATCAACTCTTGTACTACTCATATTATCAAGAATAAATCAAGCATGACATAGGGTTTTACCTCCATCAAGAGGGCCCAAACCTGGGTAAAACATCGTGTCCCCTGCCTCCTGTTACCATCCTCCTTAGACGCACAGTTCGGGACCCCCTACCCGAGATCCACCGGTTTTGACACCGACAAGGCCCATGTTTGTAATATCTCGCTCGTCGGAGCCTATTGAATAAATACTTTGAGTCATAGAGTTATGTTGTGATGCCATGTTGTATTTAGACATATCGGGCATATTGTGTGTATGATTGAAATGCTTGGTATGTGTGGGATCCGACAACCTAGTTATTTATCCTTGGTAGCCTCTCTTATGGGGAAATGTAGTCTGGTGCTTCCACTGAGCCATGGTGGTCTGCTACAGCCCGGTTTACTGGAGTCCTGCTAGCCCAGTTACTATTGCTCCGGAACACCTACACTGGCCGGCATGTGTCCCACTTCGTTCATGTGTCGATCCCTTCGAGGAAATGTCACGCGGTGACTTCCGGAGTCCTGCTAGCCTGCTACAGCCCGGGTTCCCAAAGTGTTGTTAGCCCAGTTGCTACAGCCCGAGTTCACACGCTGATGGCCGACACGTTCGATGCTGGTTCATGTATGCCTACCCCTGTAAGTTAGTGCCACTTTGGGTTCACGACTAGTCGTGTCGGCCCGGGTTCTTTGTCATATGGATGCTAGGGACACTATCATATACGTGAGCCAAAAGGCGCAGACGGTGTCGGGCCAAGTAAGGTGGCACCCATGGGAATACCGTGCGTGAGGCCGCAAAGTGATATGATGTGTTTCATGCTAGATCGATGTGACTTAGGATTGGGGTCCTGACGCATATGGATCTCCAAGAGACCATTGTATTTAGAGTCAAGAGAGAGAGAGAGAGAGAGAGAGAGAGAGAGAGATGAAGGCATCTACCTACTAACTACGAACCCGAAGGTCTACAAATAACTACTCACGCATCATCAGAGAAGCACCAATGGAGGTGGTGAATGTGACGCCCCAAGACCGAAGCTCCAGTTGCCTTCCAGGGTTTTCGGGTTTTTCGTTGTGTGATTTGTTTAGCTTGTTGCATTCATCATTGCATATTTTGCATTGCATCATTTCATGCATGACATTCTGTTGCATGCCCCATGTGAGATCCATGCATCACCACCTTCCTTCTTTCTCTTTTCTTTCTTTTTGGAAGTGCCATCTTGCCATCCTCCTTCCTTCTTATTTCTTTCATTTTGGCAAGTGTCCTTTTCCTCCTCCTCCATTAATGTTCATTCTTTTCCTGGTGCTAGTTCTCCATGCCTAAACCCTCTGTGTCAAATTTCAAATCCTTTGGAGTTGTTTTGGTTAGGTTCAAAAATGCCTCAAGTTTGAATCATATTTAAACTTGGTTTATTTTTCTACCTCTAAAAATGTCCAAACCAATTTTATCAAATAGGGCATGAATTCAAGGTCATGGGGATATTTTTATATTTGTCATACACCTCTTCTTTTCCCCTGTGATTTTTTCTTTATTTTCTGCTTGAAGAAAATTAGAGAGAGGAAATAGCAGTTTCGGTCCAGCCGCAGCCCACATGGGCCTCTCCATCACCAACCGGCCTGTTAGACCTCCTCTCACTGGGCCTCTCACACCGGCCCAACAGCCCCGATGCAGTCCCTAACCTTTGTCTGCAGCCCACTAGTGCCGCAACCCTAGACCCAGGGAGCCCGACTCTCTTCTCCCTCAATCCTTTCCCCTCGCACCGCCATCTTCCCCCTGGCATTAGCCCGATCCCATCTCCCCTCATCTCCCTCTCGTTCCCGTAGCGCTGTCAGGTCTTCTCGATCCCCATTGCTCTCTTGCCCGATCCCCTAGTGCTCCTCGCTGCAGCCCTCTCCCGAACAACCCCTCATCCTCAAACCCCATCTCTCCCTCGACCCGACTCGCCATCGATGCCCTTCGCACGGGCCCCTTCCTCTGTATCGCCTTCCACCGTGCCCTACTGCTGCTCCATCCATACGCCGCGGCCATCAAGCTCCGCCCTGGAGGTCAACTCCGGCGCCCCCTGCCTCACGACGTTCCACCGCCTCCGTCGCGCCGGTGACCTTGGCCCGCCATGGATGGCCGGCTCTGCCAGGCCAGGACTCCCTCGCTGTCGCTCCTGCTACCCTCCCCTTCTCTGCATGGACGGCCCTTGCGTCCGTGGCTTCGCCTCCGTCGAGCTCGCCCCGCCGCCTCCGTTCTACTCTGGCCAGATCGCAAGGCCGGCCTCCTGCAGCTCGTCGTTGCCGGAGTTCTCCACCACCAGCAAGCAACCGCGCCAAGACACTCCTCGCATGGCGTCTCCACCTTCCGGTCCATCCGCGAGCAAGCTGCCCCTGTTGCCTCTTGTTCTTGGCTGCAGAGATCCTTCGACGACCCGTATACCTTGCCGTGACGCCAGTGGACTTCCTTGACCCTTCGGCCGCCAAGACCGCAAGGCCGCCACTAACTGGAGGAGTCCAACGACCATTGAACAGGGAACAACACCAAGTTCCACGACGACCCAATTACCGCGAGAACGTTTGTACGTTTACCGTCACCGTGGATCCGACAAGTACCCCTACAACAAGTGTACCGCTACCGTCGTCTTCGGAATCGCTAATAACGTCAAGCACCCGTTCGAGAGGATGAGACCGACAAGTTCAAATGTCCCCAAGTACCTCTCCGAAAACGAGACGTATACCTCTACCGTCGCAAGAATTGAGACCGACAAATCCGAAGATGCAAGTACCACTCCGAACCATGTACGACGACCGTCGCCGAAGACCCGTGTAACGCAAACGTCTTGTTCAACTAACGTCGCATGAACCGCTACTTCCCACGACGACCCCGTGAACAACTACTTCCCCTTCGGCATGTGTACCCCTACCGCCGAACTCGATCCGTTCCGATAATGCACGCTTCGAAGGTATAACCCCGAGACGACCGTCCAAGAAAGAATTCTTGTGATGTATGAGATGCTTGTGCTTGCTCCGTGCTCGAATTGCCGGTGCACATTGCCCCTCTTTTGCCTTGTCACCATCGTTGACCCGTGGGAACCCGGAATCCGGGATCACCCCACCATCTTTTGCATGCATCTGCACAGTTCTCCTTTGCATCGGTATCTGAATCGAGTTACCGGAACCGGAACATTGCAGTGGCACCGTTTTCGTTATCGTTGCCGTGGCACCCCTTTTTCTTTCCACCACGGTGAAAAATGCTTCATAATGCTCTTGCCAACTTTTAATAAAAACTGTATATCTTGAACATGTCCTCTGCATCATGTTAATAACATTTAAATGTTTAACTTTGTTGTTGCACCAAATTGCTAATGCATATGGGGTTTTACCGGGTTTGTTGTTTGTTATATCTGGCCCCATTTAAATTGTTTAGATGGGATAGTTTTGCTATGTGTCATCTCTTGACATGCTTAACAACATTTAATATTGGTGAGTACATAACCGAGAGAGAACTAAATAATTGATGTGGTGTTCCATCAATATGCAACCCGTTGCATATTGAGCTCCACTTAATTTGTAGTGTTGTTTGTGCACTTTGCCATGCCATGCATATTTAAACCGGACATGCATCATACTTGATTGTGCATCATACCATGTTTATGTGGTGGTTGTTTACTATGTTGTTTGCTTTCTTTCCGGTGTACTTCTTCTCGGTAATCCGGTAACATTGCGTTTGTGAGGATCCGTTCGCCTACGTCCGTTTGTCTTCTTCACGGACTCATTTCTTCTTCCTTGCGGGATCTCAGGCAAGATGACCGTACCCTCGAAATCACTTCTATCTTTGCTTGCTAGTTGCTCGCTCTTTTGCTATGCCTATGTTGTGATACCTACCACTTGCTTATCATGCCTCCCATATTGTTGAACCAAGTCTCTAACCCACCTTGTCCTAGCAAACCGTTGTTTGGCTATGTTACCGCTTTGCTCAGCCCCTCTTATAGCGTTGTTAGTTGCAGGTGAAGATTGAAGTTTGTTCCTTGTTGGACATGGAGATGTTGTTCCTTGTTGGACCATGTTTTACTTGTTGGGATATCACAATATTTCTTATTTAATTAATGCATCTATATACTTGGTAAAGGGTGGAAGGCTCGGCCTTATGCCTGGTGTTTTGTTCCACTCTTGCCGCCCTAGTTTCCGTCATATTGGTGTTATGTTCCCGGATTTTGCGTTCCTTACGCGGTTGGGTTATAATGGGAACCCCTCGACAGTTCGCCTTGAATAAAACTCCTCCAGCAAGGCCCAACATTGGTTTTACCATTTGCCACCTAGCCTTTTCTTTCCCTTGGGTAGGCCTGCCCAAGGGTCATCTTTATTTAAACCCCCGGGCCAGTGCTCCTCTGAGTGTTGGTCCAACTTGTCAGCTGCCGGTGGCCACCAGGGGCAACTCTGGGCTGGCCTACCGGAAGTTTGGACAATCTGGTGTGCCCTGAGAACGAGATATGTGCAGATCCTATCGGGATTTGTCGGCACATTCGGGTGGCTTTGCTGGTCTTGTTTTACCATTCTCGGAATGTCTTGTAACCGGGATTCCGAGTCTGATCGGGTCTTCCCACTAGAAGGAATATCCTTCGTTGACTGTGAGAGCTTGTGACGGGCTAAGTGGGGACACCCCTGCAGGGATTTGAACTTTCGAAAGCCGTGCCCGCAGTTATGGGCAGATGAGAATTTGTTAATGTCCGGTTGTAGAAAACCTGAAGTTGATCTTAATTAAAATACATCAACCACGTGTGTTACCGTGATGGTCTCTTCTCGGCGGGGTCCGGGAAGTGAACACGGTGTTGGAGTTATGCTTGACGTAGGTTGTTCTAGGATCACTTTTTTATCATAGTTGTTCGACCGTGCTTTTGCCTTCTCTTCTCGCTCTCTTTTGCGAATAGGTTAGCCACCATATATGCTAGTCGCTTGCTGCAGCTCCACCTCATACCTTTACCTTACCCATAAGCTTAAATAGTCTTGATCGCGAGCGTGTGAGATTGCTGAGCCCCCGTGACTCACAGATACTTCCAAAACTAGTTTGTAGGTGTCGATGTTACCGAGCAGGTGACGCAACCAAGCTCAAGGAGGAGCTCGTTGAAGATCTTATTCTTTATGTTGTTTCGTTCTAGTTGATCAGTAGTGGAGCCTAGTCAGGACGATCGGGGATCAGTGTAGCATTTGGTGTAGTCTTCTTTTATTTTGGTTCCGTAGCCGGACCTTGATTGTAACTGGTTGATGTAATGCTTGTATTGGGTGAAGTGGCGAGTGTAAGCCAACTATGTATCTTTCCCTTATGTATTACATTTGTTGTGTTAAGATTACCTCACTTGCGACATTGCTTTCAATGCGGTTATGCCTCTAAGTCATGCTTCGACACGTGGGAGATATAGCCGCATCGAGGGCGTTACAAGTTAGTAATCAGAGCCTTCCCCGACCATAGGAGCCCCCTGCTTCATCGAATAGCTGGCGTTGTTGAGTCTAGAAAAATGTTTTGAGTCATCTAGGATTATATATATCGGAGAGTTAGGACTTCTTTTTACTCCCCAGTCCCTTCATCGCTCTGCTGAGGCATCCTGATGTAGAGTTCTAACTATTCTCTTCTCAAATTTCACTAATAAAATTTAGGATCACGCGGGTATCTTGAAATCGTTCCGATCGATTTGTGACGAGAACATTGTTCTTGGTGCCTCCTGACATTTAGGGGTTGTGGCAGTGTCCCGGGGAGTTGAGCTCCGAGGTGTTGTCATCACAACTTTATCGTTGCAGTTCTGGAATACCTGAGTTTAGTTTTGCCGACATCGGAAATCTCTTTTGTGCAGTTGTTGGTGAGATAACCTCGATGCCACCCAGTACTGGGGCGGGAGTTCGGGAGTATTGCCATAACTCGTATAACGGATGCTTTTCGAAGGTTGAGGTAAACGATTTCCGAAGGTTTCTTGGTTATGTGTTGAAGGATGGATACAGATGGATGTAGGATTTTCTAGTTTTGGATGAGATATTATGCTTCCCCTGTATCCCCAACACCCGATTGCATAACCGGAAAATTTCGGGAGTTTATAAGTGGGAATTCAAGTAGCTCTTAGGATATCTTTCCGTCGGATATATGATATGAAATTGGGGCTCGACGTCTAGTGGTCCGCCTATCCACGGTTGGTTTTACAGTGGTCTCGTTGTGTCTTAAAGAGTCCTTGGCTATGCCGACTCGGGGATGCTTCGTATGTCATGTGCACTGCCTTGTACATGATGGTGCTGTACGATCGAGCCCGTGTAGGCCCCACCACGAAAACTTCGGACAAAATCTCTATCACATGTTTGTTCCGGCTTATTCTGCAAGCCAATCCTTTGTTTTGTTTTGAGTTGTGGTATTCGAGTTGCTTCGAAGTCAAATGTTGATTCCATACCTTTTCCTAAGCGTTGTTCTCCTACCCCGATGTGAACACTAATCCTCCTCGATCATCGAGTTTGTCATCTCAATCCTTTTCACCGGTGTGTTTCTCTTCAAGTGGATTCAATCATTTCAACATCCGCAAGATCTAGTATCAGTTCTTCTAAACGGTGTTTATTTCATCCGTCTCCTAGTTGCCTTTGTTTTTTCCCGCCCACCCACCCTTTTTTCTTCAAGGACTAAGATTTCTTAATCAAGTATCCATCTTATTGATGCGAAGTCTCTCCATTCTTTTCTATCATTATTCTTACCCGGTGTTTCCCTTGAAGATGTTCTTCTAGTTCACCATTATTCATTCTTTTCTTCTCCGGTGGATCCAAGACAAGCTTTGTTGATCATACCCCTTTTTCCTCATTTCAATGCTTTCTCATGCCAGTGCAATCCTTAATTATTCACCTCTCGCTATTCAATTGTTCCGGAGTGCTCATAATATCTAGAAGAATCGTGTTTCCACTCTGCTTTCATTCAAGCTCTTTCGAGGATGTTATCTCCTTTGAGCCATCTAATTTAACCCGTGCAATCTATCTTTTAAATCCTTCAACGATGTTTCTTTTGAGTGGGCCCTAACCCACAGGTCTTTTCCCAGGATCTTACCTGACTCTTCTTATTTTCCTGGAGGTATTCTCAAATTATTTTCCAAGTTTGACGTAAGAATGAATTTTCATCAGTCAAGTGCCTTTCTCCAAAATCTTTCAAATTATTTTCATCGTTGGTTCAAACTTTCTAGTCTTCATCCGGGAGTATCTCAACAATTCATGGTGGTCTTTATCATTGTCATTCTTTGCAGCTGAAGACCGAAGAAGAGTTTCTTTTAAATCTTGCTCCATTCTCTGCCATCCTCTCATAATTGTTTTTGATTGTGGGAATTCTTTTCATCCATCCGCAGCATTTCAAGAGTCTTTTAGTTTGTTTTTCCGAAGGCCATCATTTCGGGATTATCCATTCCAGTTTTTGAGTTATCATTCTCCAATCTTACCGGTGCATCGTTCAAGTGATCTCTAATCAGTTTGTAATCCCTTCATTCTCATGTATCTAGTTTGTCTCAAGTATCTTCGTTCATTTCACAATTCTGACCCGGTGATTCATCCTTTTAATTCATTCATTGTTCAATTCTTACGGTGGTTCTTACAGTGGTTGCGTCATCTGCACGGACTCATCGACACCTGCAAACTGGTTTTGGAAGTAACTGTGAGCCACGGGGACTCAGCAAGCTCGCACCCTCGCGATCAAGACTATTTAAGCTTATGGGAAAGGTGAAGGTATGAGGTGGAGCTGCAGCAAGCAACTAGCATAAATGGTGGCTAACTTACTCAAATGAGAGCGAGAAGAGAAGGCAAAGCACGGTGGATAAAAGTATGATCAAGAAGTGATCCTGGACTACCTACGTCAAGCATAACTCCAACAACCGTGTTCACTTCCCGGACTCCGCCGGAAAGAGACCACACGGTTACACACGCGGTTGATTCATTTTAATTAAGGTCAACTTCAGGTTTTCTACAACCGGACATTAACAAATTCCCATCTGCCCATAACCGCGGGCACAGCTTTCGAAAGTTCAAATCCTTGCAGGGGTGTCCCAACTTAGCCCATCACAAGCTCTCACGGTCAACAAAGGAATAGACCTCCACCCGAGACGTTCCGATCAGACTCGGTATCCCGGTACAACAAGACATTTCGACAGGGTAAAACTAAACCAGCAACACCACCCGAATGTGCCGACAAATCCCGATAGGAGCTGCACATATCTCTTTCTCAGGGCACACTCAGATGAGACATCCTACGAGTAAAACCAACCCTCAAGTTGCCCCGAGGTGGCCCCACAGTCTACTCGGTCGGACCAACACTCAGAGGTGCACTGGCCCGGGGGGGTTAAAAAATAAAGATGACCCTTGAGTCTACAGAACCCAAGGGAAAGAAAAGGCTAGGTGGCGAATGGTAAAACCAATGTTGGGCATTGCTGGAAGAGCTTTGCTTAAGGCGAACTGTCAAGGGGTTCCCATTATAGCCCAACCACGCAAGGGACGCAAAATCCGGGAACATAACACCGATATGACGGAAACTAGGGCGGCAAGAGTGGAACAAAACACCAGGCATGAGGCCGAGCCTTCCACCCTTTACCAAGTATATAGATGCATTAATAAAATAAGATATATTGTGATATCCCAACAAGTAAACATGTTCCAACAAGGAACAACATCTCCATGTTCCAACAAGGAACAACTTCACTCTTCACCTGCAACTAACAACGCTATAAGAGGGGCTGAGCAAAGCGGTAACATAGCCAATCAACGGTTTGCTAGGACATGGTGGGTTAGAGGTTTAACAAGGCAATTTGGGAGGCTGACAAGCAAAAGGTAGGCATCGTAGCATTGGCATAGCAAAGAGCAAGCAAACTAGCATAGCAAAGATAGTAGTGATTTCGAGGGTATGATCATCTTGCCTGAAATCCCGCAAGGAAGAAGAACGAGTCCATGAAGAAGACAAACAGACGTAGTCGAACGGATCCTCACAAACACGACGTTGTCGGAAACAACCCGAAGAAGCACACCAGAAAGAAGCAAACAACATAGTAAACAACCACCACATAATCATGGCATGATGCACAATCGAGTATGATGCATGTCCGGTTTGAAGAAGCATGGCATGACAAAGTGCACAAACAATCCTACAAATTAAGTGGAGGTCAATATGCAACTCCGTTGCATATCAACGAAACGCCACATCAATTATTTAGTTCAATCTCATTTATATACCCAACAATATTAAATGTTGTTAAACATGGCAAGAGGGTGAAGCAAATGAAAAACTACCCATCTAGTCAAGTTTAAATGAGGCCGGGAACAACAAACAACAAATCCGGAAACTCCTCATATGCATATATTAGGTTAGGTCCTGTTCTGCCCTAAACCATATTTTTGGGTTGTTTAACATGCAAAACAATGTCACCATGATAAAGTAGGCAAAATTCTACCCCATTTACATGTGAAGATTATTAAAATCGGAGCTACGGTTATTTAGTTATAAACTAAATCATTTTAACATGGCATAGGAGCAAATTTAAACAAACATCATTTTAGACATTTTAAACATGGATGAAAGTGACATAATGTGAAACTAGACACAATTTTAAGCATTTTTCATATATAAAACATTTTAATATGATGCATCGTTTGTAAGTTACAATATGCATGATCATGAAGGAGTTTTCTGCAAAACGGTAATTCCCTGGATAAATAGACAAATTCACAGGGCAAGGAAAAAATATGCGCTGGCCGATTCTGGCTGGCCCAGCAGTGCACAGGAGAGGGGCTGGGCGCGTCCTCACCCATGGGCTTCGGCCCAGCTGGAGGAGAAGCAGGCCGGTGGATCTGGCGCGGCTGGGCCTGGAGACGCGCTACAGAGCTGGGCTTGGCACGGCGCTGGGCCTCGTAGGCAGAGCGAAGCGGAGGCAGGGCGATCGGGTCAGCGCGGAGGGTCAACGGGCAGAAGATCGGGGCGGCTAGGTGCGTGCGTCCTCTCCTGCTCGAGCGAAGCAGCGCAGGCGAGCAGGGCAAAGGGGCGGCGAGGACTTGATGGAAGGCGACGCGGCAGGAGCTCGGTGCGGGGTCGTGGGACTCCGGCAGCAGGGAGGCGTGTCCATGGCGAGGCCGAGGTGCAGCAGGGATCCGGGTGGTGCCGCTCTCGGCAAAGAACTTGGTGGTGGCGGGGTCTCGATGATGGGAATGGCGCAGATGAGGCCGCTAGTTGCGGGCACAGGGACGAGGAGGAGGGAGCTCGTGCTCCTATAGTGGAACACCGGGAAAAAGAGAGAGGTTAGAGCAGGGGAAGAAGAAGAACGGGAGGAAGGAGAGGGGGACGACGAGCAGTTCCTGCTGGGCTCCAGCGCGACTGGCTCGTGGTCGTCGGCGCTGCACAAAGGTGGGGGAGCTCGGTCTCGCTCGAGAGCTCGGGGCGGCTGGTGGCCTCGATCCCCTCCAGGATCGAGCAGAGAAGTGGCTGGAATCGAGTTGAGGTGGGGATGCACTGGTTGGCTGGTGGCGAGCGATGGTTGGGGAGGGATGGATCCCGATGGGGATTTTGTGGAGTGGCGGCGCGGCTGGGAGGATGGGACAGGTCGCCTAAATTTTAGGGTTGTCCACTTATATACGTTGTTGGATTAGGTTAGGGGGGTAATCGGTCCGTCCGATTGTAATCGGGCGGTCGAGAAAAATAGGCTAGGAAGTCCAAATAGGAAAACGGTGACGTTTGGGGATGTTCCGGACACAATGGTGACGACAGTCCGGGTCGGGTCCGGGACAGCTTTTCGGGCGCGCGCGCGAGGAGATCCGCGGGCTGACGAGAGATGTTAGGTTGGACCTGTCGGTAGGTCGTGGGCTGTGTAGACGGTCCTGAGCTAAGAGAAGAGAAGAGAGGGAGGCCCAACGACTATTTTCGGAGACCGAAAACGTCCGACGTTAGACCGGATATAATGCTGCTATAGTTTAACGGTTGGGCTATCAAACGAACTCCGAATGCGATGAAACTTGACAGGTGGTCTATCTACACTATAATAAGACCGCACACCAAATTTCAACCCAATCCGAGAACATTTTCCGGCCACTTATAAAATAATATTTCAGACATGCCGCGGGCGCGTGCAAGTGTGGTTGGGCTCAGAACGGACAACGGATGGCACTAGCGAAAACCGGACGAATGCAAGTTTTGAAAAACATGATGATGCAATGCACATGATGACATGATGAGATGCAACACGCAAGCAAAAGACATGGCAACCATAGAGAATAACTGGAAGACACCTGGTACATCGGTCTTGGGGCGTTACAACACTCCACCACTACAAGAGGATCTCGTCCCGAGATCTAGAATGGCACCGGAGGGACAACGGAAGAGGAAGAGGAGAGGTAAAACTAAGTTGCTTCTTTGACAAATGAGTGAAACCAAAGAACCTTGAAAAGGTTAAGCCACCTCGAGAAAATATTACAACAGAGATAAGTGAAGTTGAAAACACTCCAATAGAAAAGAGGAACAAAGAACATTACTAAAACCTTGAGATTGAAGGGCAAGACAAATATTGAAACCACTTCGGTTGAAACAAGATAGAAAAGGATTAAGATTGATATAATTTGGGCAGCACTCCGACTGTAAATGGAAAGAATTGAACATGAACTTGAAAAGATGAGAGGATACTTGATGAAATCACAAAGCACTGCCTCTGTAACTATTGAATGAATGGAACAAGGGGTAAGAAATATCTCGGATAGCACTCCGGTTGAAAAGAGATGAAAAACTTGATTAAATGAAAGAACTTGAGAAAAGGAACACAATACTCCGGTTAAAATGATAAGCACGATCCAAACATGGTCCTGACAATCCGAGAAGATGGGTTGAGGAGAGCAACATCACAATGCCCCCGGAACAGAAGAATAGAAGATAGATAATTGTCAAAGGAGAATTGAGAAGAAAATACCAACTTCTGCCACAAAAGAGCTTGAAGAGGCATCTTCAGGGGAAGGGTCGAACGGAGTTGTTGTGAAAACCCACAACGAAAAGAATAAGCTTGACAAGTTCGTATGGAATACATCTCGAATGATGAGGTGACAACCTAACACTCATGAAAAGAAGAATTGGATTGATATGAACAAGGGGATGAGAAGATTATTTCACCAGAAGGATGAAAGAAGTACTTGGGTCATTTATGAGCACCATAGGTAGCAACGATCCTTAGGGAATGCTCTAGGTGAAATATAACCCAAGATAAATCCAATGAATAGGTTGATGGATTTAAAATACCTCATTCTTAACAATATCTGAATCATGAAACATGAACTCAAATTATCAAGAATGACATAATACCACCTCCAATGATACGGAAGAAAGAATGCACTCCGGATTACAATATGAAGAAAACTTGAGCTCCTTAGAAAAGAATCTCGATGAAAACTTCGAGAAGGGATTAAATCCTTTATGAACCATCATGTAGAACCTTCATGAAGAACTCCGGTAACAAAAGAATAAAAGAAAGAGAAATTGAAAACACAAGGTGAATCCTTGCAATGATTTAGATGGATCTCGCGATGAAATAGTGGAAAAAGGTTGGAACTCCGGGAAAAAGAGAAGATGAACAACTGGAAACAAGAATTTTGATGAACCTCCGGAATAAGGAATTAATCACTTGGATGAAACACGAATAAGAATTACATTATGCTTATCCTTCACCAATTAAATTGATGACAATCAACGGAGTTCGCACACTACTTATTCTCGTAGAAAGGATTAAGATAGATGTAGCGCAACTTGAGAAGGTCTTCAATGATCCACCGGTAGAGTCGAAACAACGAATGATTGATATGATAACGAAAGAAGAGAAATCTTAGGAGAGCCACCGGTAGAATTCAAAATGAATGAAGAAAGATAACAAAACACTGGGAAGAATTAAGCAAATGAGATACATGAGAGCGAAGAGATCACGAGCTGATTAGAGACCACTTGATGCACCGATAAAATTGGAGAATGATAACTAAAAGCTGAGAATGAATAATCCCTAAATAATGGCCTTCGGAGAATCAAACTGAAAAAACTTCTTAATTACTCCGGATGGTTGAAAAGAATATCTCACAATCGAAAAAATAATTATGAGAGGATGGCAACAAGCTAGAATCACGAATCTTGAAGAGAATGGAGCAAGATTAAAGAGAAACTCTTCTTCGGTCTGCAAATGTTGAGAAAGATGACGAGAAACACCACTAAGAATAATTTAGAAACTCCGGAAGAATCAAAACGAAGAGGTTGAGCCAATGATGAAAAAAATTGACAGATCTTGGAGAAATACATATGACTGATGATAACTCATTCTTACGTCAAACTTTGAAAAGAATTTGATTATAACTCCGGAAAAATAAGAAGAGTCAGGTAAGATCCTGGGAAAAGACCTGTGGGTTAGGGCCCACTCAAGAGAAACACTGTAGAACGATTAACAAGAGAGAAAGCACCGGTTGAATTAAATGGCTTGAATGAGATAAACAACCTGAGAAGGTCTTGAAAGAAAGCAGAGTGGAAAACACGAATCTTCAAGATATCTTGAGCACTCCGTAACAAATGAATAGCGAGGAGTAGATGATTAAGAGGTGCACCGGCATGAGAAGGTATTTGAACGAGGAAAAAGGATATGATCCAGAAGGCTTGGCTTGCATCCACCGGAGAAGAAAAGAACGAAGAACGATGAACTAGAAGCTCCGTTAAAATTCTGCATGACAATCACCGGATAGGAATATTGAAAGAAAAGAATGAAGAGACTTTACATGAATAAAATGAATACTTGATTCAGAAATCTGAGTTCTTGAAGAAAAGGGTGGGTGGGCGGGAAAACAAAGGCAACTTGGGGACGGATGAAACAAACACCGTTGAGAAGAAGTGATAATTGATCTTGCGGAAGTTGAAATGGTCGGATCCACTAGAAGAGAAGCACACCGGTTGAAAAGAAATTGATATGGCAAACTCGATGATCGAGAAGGATTAGTATTCACATAGGAATATGAGAACACCATTTGGGGAAGGTATGGAATCAACATTTGACTTTGAAGCAACTTGAAAAACCACAGCTCAAAACCAAAAACAAAGGGTTGGCTTGTGGAATAAGCCGGAACAAACATATGATAGAGATTTCATCTGAAGTTTTCGTGGTGGGACCTACACGGGCTCGATTGTACAGCAC
Source organism: Triticum monococcum (assembly GCA_034509565.1). Lineage (NCBI taxonomy): Eukaryota > Viridiplantae > Streptophyta > Magnoliopsida > Poales > Poaceae > Triticum > Triticum monococcum. Next base: position 98,392,599 of record CM067843.1, on the reverse strand, counting down.
CATCATGTACAAGGCAGTGCATATGACATAAGCAGCGTCCCCGAGTCGGCATAGCCAAGGACTCTTTAAGACACAACGAGACCACTGTAAAACCGACCGTGAATAGGCGGACCACTAGACGTCGAACCCCAATTTCATATCATACATCTGTCGGAAGGATATCCTAAGAGCTACTTGAATTCCCACTTATAAACTCTCAAAATTTTCCGGTTATGCAATCAGGTGTTGGGGATACAGGGGAAGCATAATATCTCACCCAAACTAGCAAATCCTACATCCAGTTGTATCCATCCTTCAACACATAACCAAGAAACCTTCGGAAATCATCTACCTCAGCCTTCGAAAAGCATCCATTATACAAGTTATGGCAATACTCCCGAACTCCCGCCCCAGTACTGGGTGGCGTCGAGGTTATCTCACCAACGAACTGCATAAAAGAGATTTTCGATGTCGGCGTACTAGACTCAGGTATTCCAGAACTGCAACGATAAAATTATGACGACAACACCTCAGAGCTCAACTCCCCGGGACACTTCCACTAAACCCCTAACAGGAGGCACCAAGACAGTGTTCTCGTCACAAAACCATCGAAACGATTCCAAGATACCCGCGTGATCCTACATTCTTTTTAGTGAAATTTGAGAAGAGAAGAGTCAAAACTCTACGTCAGGATGCCTTACCAGAGCGATGAAGGGACTGAGGAGTAAAAAGAATTCCTAAACTCTCTGATATATAATTCCTAGAAGACTCAAAACATTTTTCTAGACACAACTCGGCCGCTAAAAACGATCAATCAGTGGGGGCTCCTAAGGTCAGGGAAGGCTCTGATTACCAACTTGTAACACCCTCGATGCGGCTATATCTCCCATGTGTCGAAACACAACTTAGAGGCATAATCGCATTGAAAGCAATGTCGCAAGTGCGGTAATCTTCACACAACCCAAGTAATACAATAGGGGAAAAAGATACATAGTTGGCTTACAATCGCCACTTCACACAAATACATGAATAAAGCATTACATCATCCAAATACACTCATGGTCCGACTACGGAACCAAAATGAAAGAAGAACCCCAAATGTGACAAAGGTGCCCGATCGACCACAACTGGGCCCCACTAGTGATCAACTAGAACGAAACAACACAAAGGACAATATCTTCATCGAGCTCCTCCTGAGCTGGGTTGCGTCATCTGCACGGACTCATCGACACCTGCAAACTGGTTTTGGAATTAACTGTGAGCCACAGGGACTCAGCAATCTCGCACCCTCGCGATCAAGACTATTTAAGCTTATGGGAAAGGTAAAGGTATGAGGTGGAGCTGCAGCAAGCGACTAGCATAAATGGTGGCTAACTTACGCAAATGAGAGCGAGAAGAGAAGCCAAAGCACGGTCGATAAAAGTATGATCAAGAAGTGATCCTGGACTACCTACGTCAAGCATAACTCCAACAACCGTGTTCACTTCCCGGACTCCGCCGGAAAGAGACCATCACGGTTACACACGCGGTTGATTCATTTTAATTAAGGTCAACTTCAGGTTTTCTACAACCGGACGTTAACAAATTCCCATCTGCCCATAACTGCGGGCACGGCTTTCGAAAGTTCAAATCCCTGCAGGGGTGTCCCAACTTAGCCCATCACAAGCTCTCACGGTCAACGAAGGAATAGACCTCCACCCGAGATGTTCCGATCAGACTCGGTATCCCGGTACAACAAGACATTTCGACAGGGTAAAACTAAACCAGCAACACCGCCCGAATGTGCCGACAAATCCCGATAGGAGCTGCACACATCTCTTTCTCAGGGCACACTCAGATGAGACATCCTACGAGTAAAACCAACCCTCAAGTTGCCCCGAGGTGGCCCCGCAGTCTACTCGGTCGGACCAACACTCAGAGGAGCACTGGCCCGGGGGGGTTAAAAAAATAAAGATGACCCTTGAGTCTGCAGAACCCAAGGGAAAGAAAAGGCTAGGTGGCGAATGGTAAATCCAATGTTGGGCATTGCTGGAAGAGCTTTACTTAAGGCGAACTGTCAAGGGGTTCCCATTATAGCCCAACCGCGTAAAGGACGCAAAATCCGGGAACATAACACCGATATGACGGAAACTAGGGCGACAAGAGCGGAACAAAACACCAGGCATAAGGCCGAGCCTTCCACCCTTTACCGAGTATATAGATGCATTAATAAAATAAGATATATTGTGATATCCCAACAAGTAAACATGTTCCAACAAGGAACAACATCTCCATGTTCCAACAAGGAACAACTTCAGTCTTCACCTGCAACTAACAACGCTATAAGAGGGGCTGAGCAAAGCGGTAACATAGCCAATCAACGGTTTGCTAGGACATGGTGGGTTAGAGGTTTAACATGGCAATTTGGGAGGCTGACAAGCAAAAGGTAGGCATCCTAGCATTGGCATAGCAAAGAGCGAGCAAACTAGCATAGCAAAGATAGTAGTGATTTCGAGGGTATGATCATCTTGCCTGAAATCCCGCAAGGAAGAAGAACGAGTCCATGAAGAAGACAAACGGACGTAGTCGAACAGATCCTCGCAAACACGACATTGGCGGAAACAACCCGAAGAAGCACACTGGAAAGAAGCAAACAACATAGTAAACAACCACCACATAATCATGGCATGATGCACAATCGAGTATGATACATGTCCGGTTTAATGAAGCATGGCATGACAAAGTGCACAAACAATCCTACAAATTAAGTGGAGGTCAATATGCAACTCCGTTGCATATCGACGAAACGCCACATCAATTATTTAGTTCAATCTCGTTTATGTACCCAACAATATTAAATGTTGTTAAACATGGCAAGAGGGTGAAGCAAATGAAAAACTACCCATCTAGTCAAGTTTAAATGAGGCCGGGAACAACAAACAACAAATCCGGAAACTCCTCATATGCATATATTAGGTTAGGTCATGTTCTACCCTAAACCATATTTTTGGGTTGTTTAACATGCAAAACAATGTCACCATGATAAACTAGGCAAAATTCTACCCCATTTACATGCGAAGATTATTAAAATCGGAGCTACGGTTATTTAGTTATAAATTAAATCATTTTAACATGGCATAGGAGCAAATTTAGACAAAAATCATTTTAGACATTTTAAACATGGATGAAAGTGACATAATATGAAACTAGACACAATTTAAAGCATTTTTCATATATAAAACATTTTAATATGATGCATCGTTTGTAAGTTACAATATGCATGATCATGAAGGAGTTTTCTGCAAAACGGTAATTCCCTAGATAAATAGACAAATTCACAGGGCACGGAAAAAATATGCGCGGGCCGATTCTGGCTGGCCCAGCAGTGCACAAGAGAGGGGCTGGGCACGTCCTCACCCATGGGCTTCGGCCCAGCTGGAGGAGAAGCAGGCCGGTGGATCTGGCACGACTGGGCCTGGAGACGCGCTACAGAGCTGGGCTTGGCGCGGCGCTGGGCCTCGTAGGCAGAGCGAAGCGGAGGCAGGGTGATCGGGTCAGCGCGGAGGGTTAGCGGGCAGAAGATCGGGGCGGCTAGGTGCGTGCGTCCTCTCCTGCTTGAACGAAGCAGCGCAGGCGAGCAGGGCAAAGGGGCAGCGAGGACTTGATAGATGGCGACACGGCAGGAGCTCGGTGCGGGGTCGTGGGACTCCGGCAGCAGGGAGGCCCGTCCATGGCGAGGCCGGGGTGCGGACAGCGCAGAGAAGGCCAGATCCGGGTGGTGCCGCTCCCGGCAAAGAACTTGGCAGCGGCGGGGTCTCGATGATGGGAATGGCGCAGATGAGGCCGCTAGCTACGGGCACGGGGACGAGGAGGAGGGAGCTCGTGCTCCTGTAGTGGAACACGGGGAAAAAGAGAGAGGTTAGAGCAGGGGAAGAAGAAGAATGGGAGGAAGGAGAGGGGGACGACGAGTAGTTCCTGTTGGGCTCCGGCGCGACTGGCTCGTGGTCCTCGGCGCTGCACAAAGGTGGGGGAGCTCGGTCTCGCTCGAGAGCTCGGGGCGGCTGGTGGCCTCGATCCCCTCTAGGATCGAGCAGAGAAGTGGCTGGAATCGAGGAGAGGTGGGGATGCACTGGTTGGCTGGTGGCGAGCGATGGCTGGGGAGGGATGGATCTCGATGGGGATTTTGTGGAGTGGTGGCGCGGATGGGAAGATGGGACAGGTCGCCTAAATTTTAGGGTTGTCCACTTATATACGTTGTTGGATTAGGTTAGGGGGGTAATTGGTCCGTCTGATCGTAATCGGGTGGTCGAGAAAAATAGGCTAGGAAGTCCAAATAGGAAAACGGTAACGTTTTGTAGACGTTTGGGGATGTTCCGGACACAATGGTGACGACAGTCCGGGTCGGGTCCGGGACAGCTTTTTGGGTGCGCGCGCGAGGAGAGCCGCGGGCTGACGAGAGAGGTTAGGTTGGACCTATCGGTAGGTCGTGGGCTGTGTAGACGGTCCCGAGCTGAGAGAAGAGAAGAGAGGAAAGCCCAACGACTATTTTCGGAGACCGAAATCGTCCGACGTTAGACCGGCTATAATGCCGCTATAGTTTAATGGTTGGGCTATCAAACGAACTCCGAATGCGATGAAACTTGACACGTGGTCTATCTACACTATAATAAGACCGCACACCAAATGTCAACCCAATCCGAGAACATTTTCCGGCCACTTATAAAATAATATTTCGGACATGCCGCGGGCGCGTGCAAGTGTGGTTGGGCTCAGAACGGACAACGGATGGCACTAGGGAAAACCGGACGAATGCAAGTTTTGAAAAACATGATGATGCAATGCACATGATGACATGATGAGATGCAACATGCAAGCAAAAGACATGGCAACCACAGCGAATAACTGGAAGACACCTGGCACATCGGTCTTGGGGCGTTACAACTATGCTTGTAATGGATGCAGTTGAAGCAGGTTGGGTTGCTGGACTTTGCTGTGCTTGGAGAAGGTGCACTGCGTACCGAGAGCTAAACATACGAGCACATCTCGGATTTGTTCTCAGAACATGGAAATGGAAAATGCAGGTTGACATTTCATCTAGTAGTGAGCAAGCAGAAGAATAAAGGCATTGGGAAAACTAGGTGCACTGTATTTTGGGTAACATGGCCACATGTTCTCTGTTTGGCCACAATTCAAGCATTGTATTCTTGGGTCAATCTGGGTCACATGGTTTGCAATTCAACCAATTTTGGGTCAATGTGGGTAACATGGTTTGCAACTGAACCAATTTTGGGTTTGTTTGACTTTGCTGCCACTGGAGAAGGCGCATTGCATACCGAGAGGTGGTCGAGGAAGGCGAGCACGGCCACGTCGTCGCCGGTGACGATCTTCTCGGCCTCGTCGATGGCAGTGAGGTTCTGCACCGCAGGGCCCAGCTTCTTGCCGATCCAAGCGACAATGGCGTCCCTGCAGCAAAGCAAAAACAAAATTCTCGGCAGCTGCGGAGCGGGAACAGGGAGGGAATTGGGGATCTGCAGAAATTGCTCACTTGGTCCTCTCGCCGGAGTAGTCCCTGGGCACGCCGTCGATGAAGAAGAGGAGGGTGGGGTAGCCCTGCACGCCGTGCGCCTGCGCCAGGTTGTGCTCCTCGATGGCGTCCACCTTGGCCGGCGCCACGTCGACGCCCTGCTCGGCGAGGTGCGACGCGGCGGTGGCATAGTGGGGCGCGAGTGCGCGGCGTCGAGGTGGCGGGGCAGCGGCGTCGGGGCGGCGTCGAGGCGGCGGGGCAGCGGCGTCGAGGCGTCGTCGGGGCGGCGTCGAGGCGTCGAGGCGGCGTCGGGGCGTCGAGGCGGCGTCGAGGCGTCGAGGCGGCGTCGGGGTGGCGTCGAGGTGGCGGGGCAGCGGCGTCGGGAGAGGAGAGGGGAAGGGGATCGAGGGCAAGGGCGAGGGAGAGAGAGGGGATAGGTTTGGGCCGGGGAGGAAATATGGATGGGGGCGGCACAATACTAATGGTGCACCAACCCTCGGTGCGCCATAAGTACATCCATACTAATGGCGCACCTCACCCTGGTGCGCCATTAGTATTTTTTTTATTTCTGCTCGAGCCAACAGGTTATCTACCACCTGACCTGATCCACTTCAAGTTCCCTCTACTAGCTCGACTGGTCAGCAGCCAGTTCTCACACCAGGACGTCCTGGGTTCGATTTGTAGGCTCTACAAATTTTTTTATGCATTTAAAATGCTGTTTGATACTTATTTGTGTTTAAATATGTTCAAACTTGTTTAAATCATAACAGTAATATTTTTTTATAAGACAGTAATAATTTTTTTAAAAATATCACCAAACAGTAATGCCGGTGGAGCGGGGGAGGGTGCGGGGGGTGCGGGGGGTCGGCGGCGGCGGTTGAGTAGGGGAGGGGTGTGGGGGGTCGGCGGCGGCGGTTGAGTAGGGGAATCGAGGGTGCGGGGGGTCGGCGGCGGCGGCCGATGGACCGGGGGGTGCTCGGCGGCGAGGGGGACCGGATCTGGCGAGGTGGGATAGCGATCGAGATGGAGGGGGATCGAGATCGAGTGTCCATGAAATTTAAAAATATTCATGATAGTTCAAAAAGTGCCCATGAAATACAATCGATCTTAGCTAGCTATCTGTTCACAATCTTCTTGCCCTTCTTTTTCGCAAATGGAGTTCTTCTGTGGAACGGACGTCCTTTTGGTAGGGTGGTCCTGCTTCTTCTTGTGGTGTATGCTGCTACTCCATCATCTTCGTCATGTTCGATCCTCGGGTCGCCGTACTTGTCGAAGTCTTGCTCATTGGCTACTCCGTCCATTCCGATGATCTTCCTTTTGCCTCTCCTCACGACAACACGACTGGGCTTTGACGGGTCGGTAATGAAGAAGCATTGGTCCACTTGGGAAGCCAGTACCCATGGCTCATTTTTCGCGGTGACGTTTGCGCCCGCGGTCTTGGATTTGGCTTCGGGTATAACCATGCTGGTGAAATACCGGTCTTCTTTTAGGACGCTCTTGGCCCATCTGACACGGAACATCGGGACCTTCTCTCCAGCGTAGCTCAGCTCCTAGATCTCCTCGATCCTTCCGTAGTATCTGTCCTTGTCGTTACCCGTGTAGGATTCCATCGTTACCCCGGAGTTCTGATAACCATCGCTCTTCATGTCCTTGGCCTCTGTGTAGAATGTGTAGCCATTGATATCGTACGCCTCATAGGTCATCAGGTTGTGCTCGGCGCCTTGTGACAAGGCGAATATGAGCTGTTCGTCCATGGAAGAATCCTCATGTAAAGGGTACGATAGAAGCTTCTGCTTGAACCAACGCGTGAAACATGAGTTGTGCTCTTTGAGTATATCTCCATCCGTCCTCTGTTGGCCTCGGTCATTGTACGTCTTCTTAATAAAGGTTTTGTGCTCTACCACCCAAGGATCGACCACGTCTATGTGTTGTAGCGCGACTAGGTTTGCTCTTTCAAAGTGGGCGAGTCGACCCTCGAAGTCGACATGCATTTCGCGGCGACCCTCACGGTGACCCCATCCAGCGAGCCTGGCGAGGTGCCTGTTGACGGGCAGACCAACGGGGTTCTCGATGCCTAGATAATTCGTGCAGTAGGAGATGCACTCTTCGGTCAGAAAGCCCGTGGCCATGCTTCCCTCTGGACATGACATGTTGCGAATGTATCCTTTGATGACACCGTTCATCCTTTCGAACGGCATCATGTTGTGCAGGAACGTCGGCCCGAGATGGATGATATCCTCCACTATATGGACCAGCAGATGCACCATAACGTCGAAGAATGTGGGAGAGAAGTACATCTCAAGCCCGCATAGTATCACCACGATCTCTTCCTGTAGCCTTCTGAGTTGCCTCACGCCAATCGACTTCCGAGAGATGACGTCGAAAAAGTTGCATAGGCCAAATAGCGTTTCATGGACGTGCACGTCCATGATCCCACGGATTGCAACTGGAAGTATCTGCGTCATCAGCTTGTGACAGTCGTGAGACTTCATCCCGCTGAACTTCTGCTTCGCTGGGTCTAGGTATCTGCTTATCTTTCCCGCGTAACCGTAAGGAAGTTTTACTCCTAGGAGGCAGGTGAAAAACTGCTCGATCTCCTCCTGACTTAGAGTGAAGCACGCGGGAGGGTAGTCATTTCCGGTCTTCTTGCCTTTGCGATGACTTTCTGTGTCCTGCTTCGCCTCATCATCATCATCATCATCATCATATATAGCGTGAAGCTCCTGCCTGATGCCCATTGATTTCAAGTCTGCCCTTGCTTTCGGCCCATCTTTGGTCCTCTCTAGCATGTTGAGCAGGGTACCAAGCATACTCTTGCACACGTTCTTCGTGATATGCATGACATCAAGGCTGTGAGGCACACGGTGGATCTTCCAGTACGGCAAGTCCCAGAAAACAGACCTCGTTTTCCATACCTTTAGCAGCGGCTCTGGCGCATTTCGCTTCTTTCCCGGCTCTGGTGCCTTTTGCTTCTTTCCCGGCAGTGGCCAGTCTTTCCAATTTTTCAACAGCTTGTCTATTTCCTCGCCGCTCCTCGTACACAGGCGTTTTCGGGGTTCGGTTTCACCATCGAACAGATCCTTGCGTTTCCTCCACGGGTCATCGTCGCGAAGCCACCTTAGATGTCCCATGAACACGGTTTTCGAAGACCCAGGATCTCTATCTAGCTGGCGATACGTTGTGTCATCCATGCACCTTACGCATCCAGAAAATCCGTGGACTACCTGCCCCGCGAGATATCCGTAACCAAGATAGTCGTGCACCGTCGTGAGCAGTGCGGCTCTCATAGGGAAATATTCTTTCTCTACGGCGTCCCATGTATTGGCTGGCGTTTTCCACAGTGTGTCTAGCTCCTCCTTCAGCAGCCCCGGATACAGATTTATGTCGTTCCCTGGTTGTTTCAGCCCTTCAATTAGCATACTCATGTGAATGTACTTCCTCTTCATGCACAACTAGGGGGGAAGGTTGTACATCCACACAAACACAGGCCAGGTGCTATGTGTGCTTCTCTGGCTGCCAAACGGATTGACTCCATCGGTGCTCGCGCCCAGCACGATGTTCCTTGGATCCTTCCCAAATTCTGGGTATTCGAAGTTCAACGCTTGCCACTGGCTCGCATCCTTAGGGTGACTCAGCATCTTGTCTTTTTTATCTATCTCCGGATCATTTGCGTCATCTTCTCGCTTCTTCTCCTCCCTATCCGCGTGCCAACGCAGGAGCTTTTCTACCTTAGGGTCTGCGAAATACCGCTGCAGACGAGGAGCGATCGGAAAGTACCACACCACTTTTCGAGGAGCTTTCTTCCTCTTCTTGTATCGAGTGACGCTGCACACCGGACATATGGTAGACTCCGCGTGCTCGTCCCGATAAATGATGCAATTGTTCATGCACACATGGTATTTCACGTGCGGTAAATCCAGAGGAGACACGATTTTCTTCGCCTCCTCCAAACTGGTCGGGCACTTGTTCCCCTTGGGAAGACGTTCGTGCCAGAATGACATGTTCTCGTCGAAGCATGCGTCGGTCATTTTGTGTTTTACCTTCATCTCCAGAGCCATGAGCGTTACTTTCAGGCGGGTATCCTCGGGCCTGCATCCTTCATACAATGGAGTAACCGCGTCTAACTCAAGTTGATCCATCTTGGCTTTCTCTCGGGCGGCAGCTCTTGCGTTATCCGTCTGCTTGAGAAGTAGCTCTTGAATATGAGGGTCCTGCACCCAGCCCATCGATGGTCCAGCGTCGTCTGCTCCGCCGGCATCATCATCTTCATGATCATGCCCGTCGTCTGCTTCGGCATCTTCCTCATCATCATGTCCTGCATCTTCTACATGATGACTGTGTACAGTATCACTGTCATGATCATCTCCTGGGGATTCTTCGTCTTCTCGCCCGCCCGAGCCGCGGTGGTTGTCTTGCTGCCCTTCCTCATTTCTTGCCTGGCCCCCATGGACGACTTCGTAGTCATCTTCATCACCTTGCCACCGATAGCCATCCATGAAACCACGCAAGAGCAGGTGTCCCGCACCTGCCCGTAATCCGGGTCCGCAATAAGGCTCTTCAGCTTGCATCTTCGACACGGACATCTTATCTCCGTCTCGTTCTTTTGAAGCATCTCGGCCTTCGCGGACCTCAAAAACCTATTCACGATGCCTTCGGTCATCGTGCGGACCATGGTTGCCTGCGGGGTAGAGCAAAACGATGTTTTAGAACCAAGAAATTTTTTTGCATGACTTTCCCTAAAAATAGGACCAAAAAGAATGCTTAATGCCAAAATTCTCACCGAAACGGAAATGAATCAACATTCCGGCAAAATATTGGCAACTATCGCATTTCAAATACCGGTACACCTCCAAACACAAACACATATGCAACACCACAAAGATATGCAACACCACGAACATACGTAGATCTAGCTAGGCCATAAAAAGTGCATGTGCACATTGTTGTAGGGAGAACAACATAAATATAGCTTCCCCCCTTACTTACCTATCAAAACAAGGTAATTTAACCACTTAATTTGAATGAATCTATGGTGGAAATGAGGTGAAAAAGAGGAGACACCCGAGACAAGGAGGAGGTGGAGAGAATGAAGTGGGGAGAAAGTGAGTGTGGGTAGTTGAGGCTGTCCAAAATATCTTGTTGCTTCCCACTTACTAATGGCGCACCAACTCTAAATGCGCCATTAGTAATCTAGGTTACTAATGGCGCACCTTCTGGTGGTGCGCCATTAGTAGTTTTGCAAAAAAAAAACATACTAATGGCGCACTGTTCCACAGTGCACCATTACTAGTTTAAACTAGTAATGGCGCACGGTGGAACAGTGCGCCATTAGTAGTTTTACAAAAAAAGGAATAAAAAATATAATAAAAAAATAACATTAGTGGCGCACTTTTCGACAGGTGTGCCATTACTAGTTACAACTAGTAATGGCGCACTGTGTCTGGATGCGCCATTAGTATGTTTGGACAGGCGCACTAGTTCAAATTTTTTTTGGTACTAATAGCGCACCCTGGGCCAGGTGCGCCATTAGCAGTTTCAACTCTAATGGCGTATCAAAAGGTGATGCGCCATTAGTATATACTAATGGCGCACCGCTTGTCTGGTGCGCCATTAGTGTCAATCTCATCTATAGCCCTTTTTCTAGTAGTGCAACGACCACTGAACAGAGAACAACGCCAAGTTCCACGACGACCCAAGTACCACGTGAACGTTTGTACCTCTACCGTCGCCGTAGATCCGACAAGTGCCCCTACAACAAGTGTACCTCTACCGTCGTCTTCGGAATCGCTAAGAACGTCAAGCACCCGATCGAGAGGACGAGACCGACAAGTTCAAATGACCCCAAGTACCTCTCCAAAAACGAGACGTATACCTCTACCGTCGCACGAATCGAGACTGACAAGTCCGAAGATGCAAGTACCACTCCGAACCATGTACGACGACCGTCACCGAAGACCCGTGTAACACAATCGTCATGTTCAACTACCGTTGCGTGAACAGCTACTTCCCATGACGACCCCGTGAACAACTACTTCCCCTTCGACACGTGTACCCCTACCGCCGAACTCGATCCGTTCCGATAATGCACGCTTCGAAGGTATAACCCCGAGACGACCATCCAAGAACGAATGCTTGTTATGTATGAGATGCTCGTGCTTTCTCTGTGCTCGAATTGCCGGTGCACATTGCCCCTCTTTGGCCTTGTCACCGTCATCGACCCGTGGGAACCAAGAATCTGGGATCACCCCACCATCTTTTGCACGCATCCGCACAGTTCTCCTTTGCATCGGTATCTCAATCGAGTTACCGGAACCGGAACGTTGCAGTGGCACCGTTTTCGTTATCGTTGTCGTGGCACCCCTTTTTCTTTCCACCACGGTGACAAATGCTTCATAATGCTCTTGCCAACTTTTAATAAAAACAGCATATCCTGAACATGTCCTCCGCATCATGTGAATAACATTTAAATGTTTAACTTTGTTGTTGCACCAAATTGCTAATGCATATGGGGTTTTACCGGGTTTGTTGTTTGTTATATCCGGCCCCATTTAAATTGTTTAGATGGGATAGTTTTCCTATGTATCATCTCTTGACATGCTTAACAACATTTAATATTGGTGAGTACATAACCGAGAGAGAACTAAATAATTGATGTGGTGTTCCGTCAATATGCAACCCGTTGCATATTGAGCTCCACTTAATCTGTAGTGTTGTTTGTGCACTTTGCCATGCCATGCATATTTAAATGGGACATTCATCATACCATGTTTATGTGGTGGTTGTTTACTATGTTGTTTGCTTTCTTTCCGGTGTACTTCTTCTCGGTAATCCGGTAACATTGCATTTGTGAGGATCCGTTCATCTACGTCTGTTTGTCTTCTTCATGGACTTGTTTCTTCTTCCTTGCGGGATCTCAAGCAAGATGACCATACCCTCGAAATCACTTCTATCTTTGCTTGCTAGTTGCTCCCTCTTTTGCTATGCCTATGCTGTGATACCTACCACTTGCTTATCATCCTTCCCATATTGTTGAACCAAGCCTCTAACTCACCTTGTTCTAGCAAACCGTTGTTCGGCTATGTTACCACTTTGCTCAGCCCCTCTTATAGCGTTGTTAGTTGGAGGTGAAGATTGAAGTTTGTTCCTTGTTGGAACATGGAGATGTTGTTCCTTGTTGGAACATGTTTTACTTGTTGGGATATCACAATATCTCTTATTTAATTAATGCATCAATATACTTGGTAAAGAGTGGAAGGCTCGGCCTTATGCCTGGTGTTTTGTTCCACTCTTGTTGCCCTAGTTTCCATCATATCGGTGTTATGTTCCCGGATTTTGCATTCCTTACGCGGTTGGGTTATAATGGGAACCCCTTGACAGTTCACCTTGAATAAAACTTCTCCAGCAAGGTCCAACATTGGTTTTACCATTTGCCACCTAGCCTTTTCTTTCCCTTGGGTAGGTCTGCCCAAGGGTCATCTTTATTTAAACCCCTGGGCCAGTGCTCCTCTGAGTGTTGGTCCAACTTGTCAGCCGCCGGTGGCCACCAGGGGCAACTCTGGGCTGGCCTACCGGAAGTTTGGACAAGCCGGTGTGCCCTTAGAATGAGATATGTGCAGCTCCTATCAGGATTTATCGGCACATTCGGGTGGCTTTGCAGGTCTTGTTTTACCATTGTCGAAATGTCTTGCAACCGGGTTTTCGAGTCTGATCGGGTCTTCCCGCTAGAAGGAATTTCCTTCGTTGACCGTGAGAGCTTGCGATGGGCTAAGTTGGGACACCCCTATAGGGATTTGAACTTTCGAAAGCCTTGCCCGTGGTTATGGGCAGATGGCAATTTGATAATGTCCGGTTGTAGAAAAGCTGAAGTTGATCTTAATTAAAATACATCAACCGCGTGTGTTACCGTGATGGTCTCTTCTCGGCGGGGTCCGGGAAGTGAACACGGTGTTGGAGTTATGCTTGACGTAGGTTGTTCTAGGATCACTTATTGATCATAGTTGTTCGACTGTGCTTTTGCCTTCTCTTCTCACTCTCTTTTGTGAATAGGTTAGCCACCTTATATGCTAGTCGCTTGCTGCAGCTCCACCTCATACCTTTACCTTACCCATAAGCTTAAATAGTCTTGATCGCGAGGGTGTGAGATTGCTGAGCCCCCGTGACTCACAGATACTTCCAAAACCAGTTTGCTGGTGCTGATGTTACCGAGCAGGTGACGCAACCAAGCTCAAAGAGGAGCTCGTTGAAGATCTTATTATTTATGTTGTTTCGTTCTAGTTGATCAGTAGTGGAGCCCAGTCGGGACGATCGGGGATCTGTGTAGCATTTGGTGTAGTCTTTTTTTATTTTGGTTCCATAGTCGGACCTTGATTGTAACTGCTTGATGTAATGCTTGTATTGTGTGAAGTGGCGAGTGTACGCCAACTATGTATCTTTCCCTTATGTATTAGATGGGTTGTGTGAAGATTACCTCACTTGCGACATTGCTTTCAATGCGGTTATGCCTCTAAGTCGTGCTTCGACACGTGGGAGATATAGCCGCATCGAGGGCGTTACAGTGAACCCCATCCTAGATGGTGTCTAGATTGGATCTGGTGGTTCTGGACTCTGTGGCGGCTGGATGAATATTTCGTTGACTCCTCTAGGGTAAATATTGGGGGTATTTATAGAGCAAAGAGGCGGTCCGGGGGGCACCCGAGGTGGGCACAACCCACCAGGGCGCGCCTAGGCCTCCTGGCGCGCCTTGGTGGGTTGTGCCCCTATTGTGTTCCTTCTTACCCATAAAAATTCTCTGTAAAGTTTCGGGGCATTTCGACTCTGTATGATATTGATTTTCTACAATGTAAAAAACATGGAAAAAACAGCAACTCGCACTTGGCACTATATCAATAGGTTAGTACCAAAAATGATATAAAATGATTATAAAACATCCAAGATTGATAATATAATTGCATGGAACAATAAAAAATTATAGATACATTGGAGACATATCAGGCGGTGATGCGCGCGAGCAGCCAGCAGCTGTGCCAGATGGTCCATGACGCCGGTCTGCGGCATGGCACCGAGGATCGTCTCCAGGCCGTGTTGGCGACCGGCTGGTGGATGGCCACCGTCGACGCCAGCTACGACTCTTAGTTGGACTAGATGATCGTTGCCACCACCAACAAGTTCACCGTCGTTAAGAAGCTCACAGACAACATCGACATACTCCTACAGCCCGTGCGCCCGGGCTCCTCATAGCCTGCCAACCTAATCGGCCGCCATGGTCGGAACCTCTTTCAAGCACTGGTGGCCCTGCGACTGCCCGCCGATGCCACGAAGAATGTCTACCTGGAGGTCGCGCTCGCCGAGAGGCGCCTCGCCCTGTAAGAATTCGTTGACCTACACATCCACATGTACGAACAAATTGTGTACATAGGTATATACAAGGCCAGTGAGGACGCTACGACACAGGCCTTCCTCAACCGGCTGGAAGCCTTGGATGCCTTTGCTGAGAAGCACCTTGACCTCGCCAGAAAAGCCGCCGCTCCTTAGCCGTCGGTCGGTGGCCCGGCGCACTGAGTTGATGAGGAGGAGGTCATACGTTGATGGATGGATCTTTCTTCTTGCCTCCTGTAACCACCACTGCGATCGCATCATCGTGGCCTTAATTCTTATTGTGCTATTGCATTCTCGTTCTAGTCAGTACAGACATGTGCGATCCCTTTGCTTAATTATATGCATCACTGTAACTAGTACCCCATCTGTCAACTTATAAGTTGTGCTGAAGTGTTTGGGGCCGGCGCGCGATCAGTCACCACTAGTGCGCGTCGGCCCTAGACAAACAGGTTTTTACCCCTTTCCGCGACGGCATTTGGAACCGTCGCCAAGTGAGTGTGGGCGATAGGGGGGGTCCTTCCCACACGACCTAGAAATTGTTGGGGATATGCCCTCCTATCACACACGCTCGGCAAAATGAGGTCGTGTGCGACCGGCGAGCACTCAAATACAGAAATACGTACAATAGTGCTTAAAAAATACATTATACAAGGAAAATCATTTCTGGTCGTATGTACATCCCACACAGTTGGTCACCACTAAACGTTTCCGTTCGTATATACATCCCACACAGTCACTACAAGGAAAACGTTTGCGCAAGGTGGTGTAACAGAAACAATTTTGAAGAGAATGTTGTGTGTGATTGTTCATTGATCCAACACGGTTTATTCCTAGAAACTGTGTGCGTTGCCTTAGGTCATCGCCCACGGTGTTTTCTCATTAACAGTTTGCAATAAGAAAACCCAATTAGCGAACTAATTGGCCTATTATTAATAATCCACTTACTAATCTAATTAAGTTTCATATTAAGCACATAACATATTCCATTTCCATATTAAGGAAGCACGATTTCATAATTGAAATACATCGGAGTACAACATGATATAGCTTCAGCACTCAGCTAGCCCATTACACAACTGCACCAGTAGCAAGTTTCACATGCAACATCTAGAACCTTTCGAAATTAGCATCATAGACGGTTCATAGAGAGATGCATCTCATCTAAAAAACCGCTGAAGTGGAAGGCGAATATAGAGCCTTCATTCATGTTGAAGGTCTTTGCAACTTTAGGCTAGTGCCCTTGGATGATTGACCGTCCATACTTCGACCACTTCAGGAACACTTCAGTATTGAACCAAGGGTGTTGTATGAAAACTTTCCTCGCATCCTGACCTCAGAGGTGGTTTGTGAGGTAATCATCAGTGAACCCTGAAAACAAGGATGTGCGTACATATCTTCTCTATATTGGAAATGGGGCAAAGGAATAAAAAAAGGCAAGGTATAATAGTTAGTACCATCTTGTAAACCTCAGTGCTTCCCATTGTTTCCTTGCAACACATATAAGGTAGTTAGTCATCAGGTTAAGTAAGGATTCACATGCTATCAGTAAAATATGTTGATGAAAAATAAGCACATTGCAGATTCATCAGATTAATTCAAGCCACGTGGAAAACCCATTTATCCAAACCAAGCATGATTAAGAACTAGGAAATATAGCACTTGTATATGTTTCTCATGTATTAAGTCCAGGAAAATTCGATTTATTCCTCACATGGTATACATTTAGAGAATGCAGCCACAACAATTGAACATCGCATTTCAGAATTGAACCAAGCAGTTAACTAAACACCACAACAAATGAACCAAACGTTAACTGAGCACCTCATTGCATAATATAACATAATCCTAATAGAATATCAGATATTTAACCAAACCAAGCATGCTTAACAACTTGGAAATATAGCAATTGTATTTGTTTCTCATGTATTTAGTACAACAAAATTCGATTTATTCCTCACGTGGTATACAATAAGAGAATGCAGCCACAGGAATTGAACATCACATTGCACAATTGAACCAAGCAGTTAACTAAACACCACAACAAATGAACCAAATGTTAACTTAGCACCACATTGCACAATATAACATACTCCTAATAGAAGATCAGACAGTTAAGCAAACCAAGCATGCTTAACAACTTGGAAATATAACAATTGTATTTGTTTCTCATGTATTTAGTAAAGCCAAATTCAATTTATTCCTCACATGGTATACAATAAGAGAATGCAGCCACAACAAGTGAACATCGCATTGCAAAATTGAGCCAAGCAGTTAAGTAAACACCACAACAACTGAACCAAGCCACAAAAAATGATCAAGCAGTTAACTAAACACCAATTGAACAGTATAACACACTCCTAATAGAAGGCCAGACAGTTAACCAAACCAAGCATACTTAACAACACTGAAATATTGGACCCTAAAGAATTGAACATCACATTTGCAGAATTGAACCAAGCAGTTAATTGAACACTGATGTCTACTACACAACCTTCTTCTTGTAGACGTTGTTGGGCCTCCAAGTGCAAAGGTTTGTAGAACAGTAGCAAATTTCCCTCGAGTGGATGACCTAAGGTTTATCAATCCGTAGGAGGCGTAGGATGAAGATGGTCTCTCTCAAGCAACCCTGCAACCAAATAACAAAGAGTCTCTTGTGTCCCCAACACACCCAATACAATGGTAAATTGTATAGGTGCACTAGTTCGGTGAAGAGATGGTGATACAAGTGGTATATGGATGGTAGATAAAGGTTTTTGTAGTCTAAAAATATAAAAACAGCCAGGTAAGTAATGATAAAAGTGAGCACAAACGGTATTGCAATGCATTGAAACAAGGCCTAGGGTTGATACTTTCACTAGTGCAAGTTCCCTCAACAATAATAACATAATTGTATCACATAACTATCCCTCAACATGCATGCAACAAAGAGTGACTCCAAAGTTACTAATAGCGGAGAACAAACGAAGAGATTATGGTAGGGTACGAAACCACCTCAAAGTTATTTTTTCCAATCAATCCGTTGGGCTATTCCTATAAGTGTCACAAATAGCCCTAGAGTTCGTACTAGAATAACACCTTAAGACACATTGCCCCCTCCGTTAGGGTGCCAGAATGGGTCTAGATTAGCTTTCGGTGGCTACGGAGGCTTCTGGCGGTGGAACTCCCGATCTATTGTGCTCTGTGAAGTTTTTAGGGTATATGGGTATATATGCTAGGAAGAAGTACGTCGGTGGACCTCCGGGCTGTCCACGAGGCAGGGGGGCACGCCCCCACCCTCGTGGGCAGCCCGGGACACTCCTGGTCCAACTCCGATACTCCGTGGGCTTCTTCTGGTCCAAAAATAAGTTCCGTGAAGTTTCAGGTCAATTGGACGCCGTTTGATTTTCCTTTTCTGCGATACTCTAAAACAAGGAAAAAACAGAAACTGGCACTGGGCTCTGGGTTAATAGGTTAGTCCCAAAAATCATATAAAATAGCATATAAATGCATATAAAACATCCAAGGTTGATAATATAATAGCATGGAACAATCAAAAATTATAGATACGTTGGAGACGTATCAGCATCCCCAAGCTTAATTCCTGCTCGTCCTCGAGTAGGTAAATGATAAAAATAGGATTTTTGATTTGGAATGCTACCTAACATATTTCTCTAAGTAATGTTATTTATTGTGGCAAGAATATTCAGATCCATAAGATTTAAGACAAAAGTTTACTATTGACATGGAAATAATAATACTTCAAGCATACTAACTAAACAATTATGTCTCTTCAAAATAACATGGCTAAAGAAAGTTATCCCTACAAAATCATATAGTCTGGCTATGCTCCATCTTCACCACACAAAGTATTCAAATCATGCACAACCCCGATGACAAGCCAAGCAATTGTTTCATACTTTTAATGTTCTCAAACTTTTACAATCTTCATGCAATACATGAGCGTGAGCCATGGACATATCAATATAGTTGGAATGGAATGGTGGTTGTGGAGAAGACAAAAAGGGAGAAGATAGTCTCACATCAACTAGGCGTATCAACGGGCTATGGAGATGCCCATTAATAGATATCAATGTGAGTGAGTAGGGATTGCCATGCAACAGATGCACTAGAGCTATAAATGTATGAAAGCTCAACAAAAGAAACTATCTGGGTGTGCATCCAACTTGCTTGCTCACGAAGACCTAGGGCACTTGAGGAGGCCCATTCTTGGAGTATACAAGCCAAATTCTATGATGAAAATTTCCCACTAGTATATAAAAGTGACAAAACAAGAGACTCTCTATCATGAAGATCATGGTGCTACTTTGAAGCACAAGTGTGGAAAAAAGGATAGTAGCATTGCCCCTTTTCATTTTACTTTTTTGAGCCTTCCCTTTTTTTATTTGGCCTTTCTCTTTTTTTGGGGCCTTCCTTTTTTTTATTTGCCCTTTCTCTTTTTTTTGGGGACAATGCTCTATTATTGATGATCATCACACTTCTATTTATTTACAACTCGATACTAGAACAAAGTATGACTCTATATGAATGCCTCCGGCGGTGTACCAGGATGTGCAATGACTCATGAGTGACAGGTAGGTATGGTGGCTGTTTTGAGGAAGGTATATGGTGGGTTTATGATACTGGCGAAAGGTGCGCGGTATTAGAGAGGCTAGCAATGGTGGAAGTGAGAGAGTGCGTATAATCCATGGACTCAACATTAGTCATAAAGAACTCACATACTTATTGCAAAAATCTATTCGTTATCGAAACAAAGTACAACGCACATGCTCCTAGGGGGATAGATTGGTAGGAAAAGATCATCGCTCGTCCCCGACCGCCACTCATAAGGAGGACAATCAATAAATACATCATGCTCCGACTTCTTAACATAACGGTTCACCATACGTGCATGCTACGGGAATCACAAACTTCAACACAAGAATTTCTCCAATTCACAACTACTCAACTAGCACGACTCTAATATCACCATCTCCATATCTCAAAACAATTATCAAGTATCAAACTTCTCTTAGTATTCAATGCATTCTATATGAAAGTTTTTATTATATCCATCTTGGATGCCCATCATACTAGGACTAGTTTCATAACCAAAGCAAACTACCATGCTGATCTAAAGGAATCTCAAAATAATAAAAGTGAAGCATGAGAGATCAATATATTTCCTCAAAATAAAACCACCACCATGCTCTAAAAAGATATAAGTGAAGCACTAGAGCAAATGACAAACTACTCTGAAAGATATAAGTGAAGACCATTGAGTAGTCGAATAATTATGCAACTATGTGAAGACTCTCTAACATTAAAGAATTTCAGATCTTAGTATTTTATTCAAACAGCAAGAAAAACTAAATAAAATAAAATGACTCTCCAAGCAAAACACATATCATGTGGTGAATAAAAATATAGCTCCAAGTAAAGTTACCGATGGAAGTAGACGAAAGAGGGGATGCCTTTCGGGGCATCCCCAAGCTTAGGCTCTTGGTTGTCCTTGAATATTACCTTGGGGTGCCTTGTGCATCCCCAAGCTTAGGCTCTTGCCACTCCTTATTCCATAGTCCATCGAATCTTTACCCAAAACTTGAAAACTTCACAACACAAAACTTAACAGAAAACTCGTGAGCTCCGTTAGCGAAAGAAAAGAAAACACCACTTCAAGGTACTGCATTTAACTCATTCTATATTTATATTGGTGTTAACCCTACTGTATTCCAACTTCTCTATGGTTTATAAACTATTTTACTAGCCATAGATTCATCAAAATAAGCAAACAACACACGAAAAACAGAATCTGTCAAAAACAGAACATTCTGTAGTAATCTGTAACTAACGCAAACTTATGGTACCCCAAAAATTCTAAAATAAATTGCTGGACGTGAGTAGTTTATATATTCATCATCTGTAAAAATAATTAACTAAATATCACTATCCAATAAAATATGGCAGCAATTCTCGTGAGCGCTAAAGTTTCTGTTTTTTACAGCAAGATCAACAAGACTTCCCCCAAGTCTTCCCAACGGTTCTACTTGGCACAAATACTAATTAAAACATAAAAACTCAATCAGAACAGAGGCTAGATAAATTATTTATTACTAAACAGGAGCAAAAATCAAGGAAAAAAAATAAAATTGGGTTGCCTCCCAACAAGCGCTATCGTTTAACGCCCCTAGCTAGGCATGATGATTTCAATGATGCTCACATAAAGGATAAGAATTGAAACATAAAGAGAGCATCAAGAAGAATATGACTAGAACATTTAAGTCTAACCCACTTACTATGCATAGGGATTTGGTGAGCAAACAACTTATGTGAACAAGAATCAACTTGCATAGGAAGGTAAAGCAAGCAACACTTCAAGATTTTCAACAGGTAGAGAGGAAACTTGATATTATTGCAACTCCTACAAGCATGTATTCCTCCCTCATAATAATTTTCAGTAGCATAATGAATGAATTCAACAATATGACCATCACATAAAGCATTCTTTTCATGATCTACAAGCATGCAAAATTTCTAATCTCCACATAAGCAAAATTCTTCTCATGAATAATAGTGGGAGCAAACTAAACAAAATAATTATCATGTGAGGCATAATCAAATTGAAAACTAAAATCATGATGACAATTTTCATGGATATCATTATTTTTATAGCATACAAGTCATCACAATAATCATCATAGAAAGCACCTTTGTTCTCATAATCAATTGGAACCTCTTCCGGAATAGTGGATTCATCACTAAATAAAGTCATGACCTCTCCAAATCCACTTTCATCAATATAATCCTCATATATAGGAGGCATGCTTTAATCATAATAAATTTGCTCATCAAAACTTGGGGGACAAAAAATTATTATCTTCATCAAACATAGCTTCCCCATTGCAATCATGCTCATCATTCAAATATTTAGTGACAAACATTCTAATGCATTCTTCTTCTAGCACTTGAGCACAATTATCGGAATCCTTATTTTCATGATAGATATTAAAAAGATGAAGCATATGATGTACCCTCAATTCCATCTTTTTGTAGTTTTCTTTTATAGACCAAACTAGTGATAAAACAAGAAACAAAAAGATTCGATTGCAAGATCTAAAGATATACCTTCAAGAGCTAACCTCCCAGGCAACGGTGCTAGAAAAGAGCTTGATGTCTACTACACAACCTTCTTCTTGTAGATGTTGTTGGGCCTCCAAGTGTAGAGGTTTGTAGGATAGTAGCAAATTTCCCTCAAGTGGATGACCTAAGGTTTATCAATCCGTAGGAGGCGTAGGATGAAGATGGTCTCTCTCAAGCAACCCTGCAACCAAATAACAAAGACTCTCTTGTGTCCCCAACACACCCAATACAATGGTAAATTGTAAAGGTGCACTAGTTCGGCGAAGAGATGGTGATACAGGTGGTATATGGATGGTAGATAAAGGTTTTTGTAATCTAAAAATATAAAAACAGCAAGGTAACTAACGATAAAAGTGAGCACAAACGGTATTGCAATGGTTGAAACAAGGCCTTGGGTTCATACTTTCACTAGTGCAAGTTCCCTCAACAATAATAACATAATTGGATCACATAACTAGCCCTCAACATGCAACAAAGAGTCACTCCAAAGTTACTAATAGCGGAGAACAAACGAAGAGATTATGGTAGGGTACAAAACCACCTCAAAGTTATTCTTTCCAATCAATCCGTTGGGCTATTCCTATAAGTGTCACAAACAGCCCTAGAGTTCGTACTAGAATAACACCTTAAGACACAAATCAACCAAAACCCTAATGTCACCTAGATACTCCAATGTCACCTCAAGTATCTGTGGGTATGGTTATACGATATGGATCACACAATCTCAGATTCATCTATTCAACCAACACATAGAACCTCAAAGAGTGCCCCAAAGTTTCTACCGAAGAGTCAAGACGAAAACGTGTGCCAACTCCTATGAATAGATTCCCAAGGTCACGGAACCCGCAAGTTGATCACCAGAACATACATCAAGTGGATCAATAGAATACCCCATTGTCACCACGGTTATTGCACGCAAGACAGACATCAAGTGATCTCAAATCCTTAAAGACTCAATCCTATAAGATAACTTCAAAGGGAAAACTCAATCCATTACAAGAGAGTAGAGGGGGAGAAACATCATAAGATCCAACTATAATAGCAAAGCTCGCGATACATCAAGATTGTACCACCTCAAGAACACGAGAGAAAGAGATCAAATACATAGCTACTTGTACATACCCTCAGCCCCGAGGGAGAACTACTCCCTCCTCATCATGGAGAGCACCGGGATGATGAAAATGGCCACCGGAGAGGGATTGCCCCCTCCGGCACGGTGCCGGAATGGGTCTAGATTGGCTTTCGGTGTCTATGGAGGCTTCTGGCAGCGGAACTCCCGATCTATTGTGCTCTCTGAAGTTTTTAGGGTATATGGGTATATATGGGAGGAAGAAGTACGTCGGTAGACCTCCGGCTGTCCACGAGGTAGGGGGCGCGCTCAGGGGGGGTGGGCGCGCCCCCCACCCTCGTGGGCAGCCCGGGACTCTCCTGGTCCAACTCCGATACTCCGTGGGCTTCTTCTGGTCCAAAAATAAGTTCCGTGAAGTTTCAGGTCAATTGGACTCCGTTTGATTTTCTTTTTCTACGATACTCTAAAACAAGGAAAAACAAAAACTGACACTGGGCTCTGGGTTAATAGGTTAGTCCCAGAAATCATATAAAATAGCATATAAATGCATATAAAACATCCAAGGTTGATAATATAATAGCATGGAACAATCAAAAATTATATATACGTTGGAGACGTATCAAACACCACATTGCAACACATATAGAACATATACACTATAGTAGAAGATTGCATGGTGAAACTAGATAGCACGATTCACTAGAATTTGTTAAGGAAAGGCAGTAGCTAGCAAACTGAGCATGGGTCCTTATAGTGAGCTAATAAGACAAGCTACTCCTCATTGTCGGAGATATCGATGACGATTGGCTCCTCGGACATGGAAGAGGGCGATGCCTCCGTATCATGGGTGCCCTCGTTGTAGTGGTGAGTTTCCTGAGCTGCTCCGGGTACCAACCTGCTGGCTCTCAAGATGAGGTAAGCACGTGCACACTGAGAAAACAACTCGTAGTCTTCGTCGAAGGCACCAATGGTGGCCTCGAGAAAATGCCATGAACTATCGTTTAAAGCAGCCAACCGTGTCGTGGTGTCGGCGCGCGAGGCGTCATCAGTGGCCTCGACGGCGAGGTGCTCCTCCAAGATCTGGGGGTCGGCACGAATCGCAGCCATCGCGACCTCATCCACGCATGCGGCCGCGATTTGCTTCTCCGCTGCCAAATGCTCCTTGAGGTCTTGGTTATACTGCATGCACCATGGCTTAGGACGGTGCTTATTTGGTGGAGGGGTCGGCGATTTGGGTGGAAGGTTTCGCGCTCGCGCTGGCGGTCGGGGCATGCGGGTTGTGGAAGGAGGAGGAGGATGGGGGCCGGGTGTGGATTACCTGCCTGGATAGGCGAGGGCCGAGCAGCATGAAGGAGGGTCACCGGCGAGGAGGCGCCGACGCTGCAAGCAAGGAGTGAAGGTTTCAACTTGGAAAGGAAGGCGGAAAGGGGGGATGTGGCTTTTGGTAAGGGGGAGGGGGCGGGGAGGTAGATATTTCTGCGGAAGCTAAAATTTGGAATCGCTTTAGCCAAAATACTAGCGCGCAAAGTGTCATCATACATGGTCCCTTATTCAGACACGGTCCAAAGATATTTTGTGCTGCATCTCACACAGTTGGTTATAATAAACTGTGTGGGATCTACTTGATTTTTCGTCTTTATTTGAATTACATAATGGGGTCACAGCGGCCATGGACGGTGTTTGAAGTGCTAGACCTTTTATCAACAGTTATCATAAAAGAATTTGAATTATTCAGGGTTCGTTCGGATATTTTAATGCATTAAGTGAGTGTTCAATGCATTTCTGTGCATAATTCAAATTTGAACTACATGCACATGCTACAGTCCATATAAATTGGTTGAAAAATCAAATCTTTGTCCTTGGGTGCATGCTTAGGTCCCATGCAAGAAATGGGAATGGATGTCAAACACCCTGCCACCATCACTCGGGCGCAAACATTGAGATACCTGGTTTTTAAATTCTAATAAATCGAAAACTCGTCTGAAATTCATGAAACTTGGCACACTATCATGGAGTGTCATCAACACGGCGTGGTAAATGTTTTGTCCCATTTGGGGCAGGTTTGGGTATATGCTTCTCACAAACCAGAGCTTCTCACAACAAGCATGATGGTTTCGCTAGGGAACACCCCAACTTTGGGGACGAAACGATATCCATTGCCTCTAATTGCTTTAAATTTTTTTCTCGTGTCAACATAGAACAACACGAGTGTTGTGTAATTTTTTGTGATTTTTCGGGGTTCGTTGGGACATTTTTATGCATTAAGTGAGTTTTCAATGCATTTATGTGCATAATTCGAATTTGAACCACATGCACATGCTCTGGTGCATATAAATTGGTTGAAAAATCAAATCTTTGTCCTTGGGTGCATGCTTAGGTCCCATGCAAGAAATGGGAATGAATGTCAAGCACCGTGCCACCGTCACTCGGCCGAAACATTGAGATACCTGGTTTTTAAATTCTAGTAAATCCAAAACTCATTTGAAATTCATGAAACTTGGCATGCTATCATGGAGCGGCATCAACATGGCATGGTAAATTTTTGTCCCACTTGGGGCAGGTTTGGGTATATGCTTCTCACAAACCAGAGCTTCTCACAACAAGCATGATGGTTTCAGTAGGGAACGCCCCGAACTTTGGGGCCGAAATGATATCCATTGCCTCTAATTGATTTCAAAATTTTCTCGTGTCAACATAGAACAACAGGAGTGTTGTGTTATTTTTTGTGATTTTTCGGGGTTCATTTGGACATTTTTATGCATTAAGTGAGTTTTCAATGCATTTATGTGCATAATTCAACTATGAAGTACATGCACATGCTCTAGTGCATATAAATTGGTTGAAAAATCAAATCTTTGGTCCTTCGGTGCATTCTTAGGTCCCATGCAAGAAATGGGAATGAATGTCAAGCACCGTGCCACCGTCACTCGGCCGCAAACATTGAGTGTAACATCCCAAATTTTCAATTTGGAATGTTATACACTAGATCATCATGCATATCATATTTTCTTGCATTTTGTCGATCCTAGAAATTTCACGCAACTCAAGGACCCTCAGAGAGAGTTGGAGATTTCGTCATTTTCATATTTGGGTTTTCTCAAATTTTGAAAAGAGGATAATTGGATTTGTCAGAGTTTATTTGCCTTTTAATTGGATAGGGAAAAATGCGCGTTTTAAAAAATTGCATTTTAGGCCCGGAGAAAAGTTCATTTTGTTCGACTCATTTTTAGGAGTCGGGGAAAATTTACTTTAGAAGTTTTGGAGTTCGTTTAGTTCTCTTTTCTTTTGTTTTTCTGCGCGCGATACCAATTTAAAAAAAAGTCCAGTAGCACGCCTTGGGCCAAGGCCCAGCCAGCAGGCTGGCCGGCCAGGCCTCGCCCGCGCACGCGCCAGCGCAGGAAGCCGTCCTTGGGCCGCCGCCCCAAGTAGGAGTCCTACTTGGACTCCAATCTCCCTCTCCTTCTCTTTTTCCTCCTCTTTTTCTTGCCCCCTCCCCCAAGTCTCCTCTCCCCTCCCCTCTTTATATACCCCCACACCCCCCCTCTAAACCCACATCAAACCAAGCCCCAAGCCCCCAAGCCGCACCTTGCCCCGCGCCTTGCCCCGCGCCGCCGCCGCACCTTGCCCGCGCCGTCGCACCTTGCCCGCGCCGCCGCCCTGCGTCACGCGCCGCCGCCGCCCTTGTGCACCGCCGCCGCCGCCTTTGCTCGCCGACGCCGGAGCCCCTCGCCGGAGCCTCGCCGAGGTACCACGCCGCGTCTCTCTTTCTTTTCCTCGGATCGGTTTTCTTCTAATCGTTCCGATTCTTTTCTTCTCTAAACCGTTCCGGTTTTCTAGATCGATTTTTCGTTTCGATCTCTTTTTCCGAAACCCTAGATCGGATTCATTTTCTTTTCCGGTTTAGTTGCCTCAAGACCGTTCGCCGGACCGTTCGTCTTAACGAACGTGATCACTGGATTATTCTTCAAGGTTAACGAACGTCCGTTCGTTCAACCGTTCTTCTTTTTCTTTTCGTCGGATTTATTCCGCGATCGCGATCTCAGATCCGATCTTCGTTCTAGTTTATCTTCTCGCTCGTTTATCATAATCTGGTGATTCAAGCGCCTGGAGTTTCATTTCGAAACCGCCATTCCGACTAATGAACTTTAACCAGTTTTTGCTACGGTAAAATTTGACCTAGATTCAACTTGCTAGAACCGAGTTATTTTCTTCCGCCATTTGTTTTCGGTTTCTTTGTTCGGTTCTTTCTTTCTTTGCAATTGGAGTTCTTAAGTTGAACTATCTGGTCCGATCTCTTGTTCGAGTTTTACCTGTGCATTAGATGAGTACTTATTGTATGCTTGTTGTTTGTCTGTGATAGATTACCCGGATTGCGCCGCTTGTTACTTCGAATCTCTAGGACTCGCGGATCATCAGCAAGGCAAGTAACACTTTGATCATACCTTTTCTACAACCCAGTTTTATTGCATTAGATCCATCCTCACACAATGCATGATTACGATCTAACTAAATTGTGGGATGGGAAGTAAATGAGGTAGTACCTATTACCTGTTTATTATGAAACCTTTGGGAGGTACTTCTATGTTTCCTTATTATGCCATGCTATGCTAGTAGACGTGGATTGGGTGAGTGATATCCATGACAGATGTGAGTGTGATAATTTTAAGGGTTTATCTAAGGTGGCAACTTAAACACACATCTGGGTGGATTGAGGCACCTGATGTCTATCAGGACTTGCCTGTTTTTCTTTGGACCGCCACCCAGGCTCAAAGGGATCATAAGATCTTTCATGCTAAATACTTACGTGTGCAGCCACAAGCCAATATGGGCTCTGGCATAGTTGACTAAGTCGTGCGAACTCTTACAGGGTAGACTAGCAGATGTAGGGGAAAGTAGGTGTACTGGTCTATCCATCGTAAGGTGCTAGCGCTTCTGAAAGACGGTGTCTCGGTCATCCGTTTCTCAAACACCAGTAGTGCGAGAAATCCAACGGAGGCGATCGAGTCTTGTGGGGAAAAGTGCGCAAACCTCTACAGAGTGTAATAAACTAATCATGATTAGCCGTTTCCCTGGTTATGGACATCTTGAGTATCTAGTACTTGAATATCATGTGAATCTCAACATGTTACTTCTAATTAATCTTGTTGGGTTTAATTGTACTTTTAATTGGGATTGAGAATGCTGTCAACCATTCTCAATGTTTAACAACCACCATGATAGTTAAATAAATTTATTCCTTTGCAGTAGGGAAAAACTGGCTTTACGCAAAACAGTAACTATAGAGCTTTCCACCAGCCAAATATGCATATAGTATAGATGTTGCATTCCATTACTCTCTATGTGTTACCTTGCCAGCATATTCCATGTGCTGACCTGTTTCGGGCTGCAACGTTAATGTTGCAGACTTTTCAGACGATGATTAAGGTGCTTTTAGGTCATGGTTCTATACTCAGTGATGCCGTTGGAGTTGATGGACCCATTTACCTTCCAAGTCTTCCGCTGTTATCAATTTTAGATGCCCTTAAGCCATATTATTGTAATAAGTTCTCTTTTGAGACACTGATGTAATAAGTGTGTGATTGCCACTCTGCTATAAATCCTTCGAAGTACTGTGTGGTGTCAGCATTACTGATCCAGGGATGACACCGGAGCATAGTAGACTTGATCCATTCGGGTCGGGTCGCTACAGAGATGGTATCAGAGCACACGCTGACTATAGGACACGACCACTAAGTTAAAGCCATAGATCACTATTCTCTCCTCATTTTCTAACTCCTCATCTTTTCTACTCTTTGGGATGAAGGACGCGAAGATTAAGTACGCTCAAACGGATGAAGGCACACCTTTTGGATTTCTCTTGAAGGAAGTCACCAAGTACCTAAACATTGGATTACCAAGTTTCACGGGAACCTTCAACGCCACTCTGCCTGAAGAGGAGCGCTGGAAGATTCAAGCTCACATTCCAGGAAGGACATTCGCGCCAATCACGAAGCCCATAGATAGTATTTTTAATGCACCAACTTGGAGCCTAGGAAAGAGCATGGCAGCCCATATCACAATAGGATGCATTGGAGAAGTTTATCAAGAAGACCTCAAGGACACTATCTACCAGATTTGCGGACGCCGAGATGAACAATGGGAGTTAGTCAGCACCAAGAAGGATAGATCCATTGCATCATTTATCCAGGAGTTAAACCAGCACATTCGACGCCATGAGAACCAGATGTGCAATGTTATGATAGAGCTGAAGAATGCGAAGACAAGGATCATCGAGCTAGAAGGAGAACTGAAGGCTACACGCAAGGACTACATGGACGAGATCGTAGCTCTAGCAAGACACAACGTCGATCTTAAGCAGGAGATTGAAGAACTCAAGAGGGAGTTAGCATCCAGGAAGGAAGACATGTACGTCGCATGTCCGGACAACTACATCATCATCGACGACACCGATTTGGATCCAAGTGAACCCGACTTTGAAGACGAAGCTGGAGCGGACATCATGGAGTCTTCCACCGGTTCAAATTTTTAGATGACCACCAAATATTAGTACTATTCCCCCCATGTAAACACTATAGTTCGAGCACTTTTGCGATAGCTAGATCGATTGTAAGCCCTTGTTTGATTGAATGAAGTGATTTTGTGTGAATTTGCTCATGTGCATTGGGGTAGTGTTTTCTCTTTAGACCTCATTCTATTCATATCTCTCGTCTTTTCTAAACCCTCAGATGCCTCCGAGACATGACAATGGATTTCCACTGGAGCTCACTCAATTGATCCAGTAGCAGAATCAATTAATGCAGATGTTAGTTCAGAACCAGCAGAACAACAACAACAACCTACCACCACCACCACCCCCTGTTGACCACTTAGCCCGTTTCCTTAGGCTAAATCCGCTCGTGTTTTGTAGTAGCATTGAGACGATAGTAGCAGATGATTGGCTCCGCAAGATAGGAAGGGAGTTGACCACTGCAGGATGCACGGATGGTGAGAAAGTGAAGTTTGCCGCACATCAGTTAGAAGGACCCGCGGCAGCATGGTGGGAGAATTTCACAGCCACCTTCCCAGTTGACACTGTCACATGGGATCAGTTTCAGCAAGCTTTCCGCACTACACATGTTTCAGCAGGAGCTATGGCCATGAAGAAGCGTGAGTTTCGCAACTTACGCCAAGGAGGAAGGACAGTTGGCCAGTATGTTGATGACTTTAGCAAGTTAGCACGTTATGCCCCAGATGACGTTGCTACGGATGCAGCCAGACAGGAGAAGTTTCTGGTAGGACTGAATGATGAGTTAAGCATGTAGTTGATGGTAGGAAGTTTCAACAACTACCAGGAGTTGGTAGATCGTGCCATCATGATTGAAGGGAAGCAATAGCAGATTGAGAACCGCAAGAGGAAGTATGGACAGGGGAGGTATAACTCTGGAACCCATCAGAAGCCCCGTTTTACCCCTAAATCGGGATTTCGGTTTCAGCATACCCATGGAGGAGGTAGTTCGCACAACCATAACAGCCACAAGAATGGTAATGGGAATGGAGGAAGCAACGGCCAGAACCGGACAAACCCATCAACCCCAGCCAAGAGAGACCTGAGTCAAGTCACCTGTTTCAAGTGTTCCAAGACCGGACATTATGCCAATGAATATCCTGAAGGCCAGAATGGAAATGACAATGGAAGCTCAGGGAAGAAGCCGAACACTTTTAATAGGCGACAGGTGAACCACGTTGGCGTGGAGGAGGTTGAAGATCAGCCGGATGCAGTAATCGGTAAGTTTTTGGTTAAGTCATTTACCGCACTCGTTCTTTTTGATACTCGTGCATCACATTCATACATATCAAGGGGATTTGCGGAAAAATACAGCCTGCCCACTAGGATTCTTAAAACGCCTATGCTAGTAAGTTCGCCAGGAGCAGAATACATGGCCAGACAAGGATGTTTTCAAGTGCCATTAAGCATAGGAAGGCATGTTTTCCCAACGGATTTGATTATTCTGGAATCCCAAGGTCTGGATGTAATCCTCGGTATGGATTGGTTGTCGATGAATGGAGGAAACATCGATTGCACTAGTAAGACAATTTTGCTTACAACACCAGAAGGAAGAAGGATCAAGTATGTATCCCGGCATGTGCCAAATAGGACACAAGTGAATTGCCTGACAGGAGTTGTGCAGGAGGAAGTACAAGTGGTAAAGGATTTTCCTGATGTATTTCTGGAAGAGTTGCCAGGCATGCCACTGGATAGAGACATTGAGTTTTTGCCAGGTACAGGCCCAATATCAAAGAGACCATACCGGATGCCAGTAAAGGATTTGGTAGAAATTAAGAATCAGATTAAGGAGTTATTGGAGAAAGGTTACATTCGCCCAAGTTCTTCACCTTGGGGATCACCCGTACTTCTAGTGGAGAAGAAGGATGGATCATTAAGGATGGTTGTTGATTATCGTGGAATGAATGAAGTAACCATCAAGAACAAGTACCCACTGCCAATGATCAATGATCTGTTTGATCGTTTGCAAGGAGATAAAGTGTTTTCCAAGATCGATTTGCGATAAGGGTACCACCAGTTGAAGATTCGAGAGCAGGACATACCTAAGACAGCATTCACCACAAGATATGGACTGTATGAGTATACCGTTAGGTCATTTGGATTGACTAACGCACCTGCCTATTTTATGAACCTGATGAACAAAGTGTTTATGGAGTTTTTGGATAAGTTCGTCGTAGTGTTCATTGATGATATCCTAGTTTATTCAAAGAATGAAGAAGAGCATAAGGAACATTTGCGTTTGGTTTTGGAGAAACTAAGGGAACATCGGTTATATGCCAAATTTAGCAAATGTGAGTTTTGGTTGAAGGAAGTAGGATTCCTCGGACACGTTATATCCGTAGAAGGGATAGCAGTTGACCCCGCAAAGGTTGAGACCATAACCGAATGGGAAGCACCAACGACGGTTGGAGAGATCCGGAGTTTTCTTGGACTCGCAGGATACTACCGGAGATTCATTGAGAACTTTTCAAAGATTGCAAAGCCTATGATGGAGTTGTTGAAGAAGGATACTAAGTTCAATTGGACTGAGAAGTGTGAGGCTAGTTTCCAGGAGTTGAAGAAATGATTGGTTACCTCACCAGTGTTGATTTTGCCAGATCAGACCAAGGATTATGAGGTATACTGCGATGCTTCACGTCGAGGACTTGGAGCAGTGCTTATGCAGGAAGGGAGAGTTGTTTCGTATGCTTCACGACAACTGAAGCCTCATGAGTTGAATTATGCCACCCATGATTTGGAGTTAGCAGCCATAGTGCATGCATTGAAGACATGGAGACATTTCCTCATTGGAAATCATTGTGAGGTGTACACGGATCATAAGAGTTTGAAGTACATTTTCACGCAGAAGGAGTTGAATCTCAGACAAAGGAGATGGTTGGAGCTCATCAAGGATTATGATATGAGATTACATTACCATCCCGGTAAAGCTAATGTAGTAGCTGACACATTGAGCCACAAGAGCCATGTCAATACGTTAACAATGGGAGGTATACCCAAGGAGTAAGCAGAAAACCTTCGCGAACTAAGTTTAGTCATAGTTCCGAAAGGCTATGTGGCAGCATTGGAGATTCAGTCAACATTGATGGATAAAATCAGAGAAGCTCAGAAATCTGACAAGGAGATTGCTGCTATAAAGGAGAAAATAAGGAAAGGAAAAGCAAAGGGATTTTGTGAGGATGAGCATGATACCCTATGGTTTGAGGACCGTGTTTACGTGCCAAATGACCCGGAGATCAGGAAGTTGATTCTACAAGAGGCACATGATTCACCATATTCGATTCACCCAGGAAATACCAAGATGTATTTGGATTTAAAGGAAACATTCTGGTGGACCGGAATGAAGAAGCATATTGCAGCATATGTAGCAGTTTGTGATGTATGTCATAGAGTAAAGGCAGAGCATCAGAAGCCAGCCGGATTGTTGCAACCATTACCGATACCCGAATGGAAGTGGGATAAGATAGGCATGGATTTTATCACAGGCCTACCCAGGACGAAGGCAGGATATGACTCGATATGGGTAGTAGTTGATCATTTGACGAAGGTAGCACATTTCATCCCAGTTAAGACCACTTACACCAGTGCTAAGTTGGCGAAAATATACATGACTAGGATCATTTGTTTGCATGGAGTTCCAAGGAGTATTGTATCAGACAGAGGAACCCAATTTACCTCAAAGTTTTGGAATCAGTTGCATGAAACTTTGGGAACCAGGCTAGAGTTCAGCACCGCTTTTCATCCGCAGACAGATGGACAGACCGAGAGAGACAATCAGATTTTGGAAGATATGTTGAGAGCTTGTGCACTAGATTATGGATCTAGTTGGGACGATAACTTGCCGTATGCGGAGTTTTCTTATAACAACAGTTACCAAACCAGTTTGAAGATGGCACCTTTCGAAGCTTTGTACGGAAGGAGGTGCAGGACACCGTTGTCATGGGACGAAGTTGTAGACCATCAATCCTTTGGACCAGATTTGATTAAGGAGTCTGAACGGAAAGTTAAGTTGATTCGCGATAGGCTCAAGGTAGCCCAGTCCAGGCAGAAGAGCTACGCAGATTCTAAACGCAAGGAGACAGTTTACGAAACCGGAGACAGAGTGTATCTCCGAGTATCCCCACTACGAGGAGTTAAGCGATTTGGAGTTAAGGGAAAATTAGCACCGCGTTTCGTTGGACCGTATAAGATCTTGCAACGTATGGGAGAAGTCCCTTATAAGTTGGAATTACCAGAGGGACTGTCAGGAGTTCATGATGTATTCCATGTTTCTTAGCTGAAGAAATGTCACGCCGAGATGGCGGAGGTACCGTTAAGAGATACAATACCGCTAGAAGCGATTCAGTTGAAGGACGACCTAACGTACGAAGAGAAACCAGCCAAGATTCTCGAGTTTGCCAGCAGAGTTACCCGCATCAAGGTTATCAAGTTTTGTAAAGTTTAGTGGAACCGCCACTCAGAGGATGAAGCCACCTGGGAGAGAGAAGAAGATTTGCTCAAGGACCACTCTCACCTATTTTCTAGCCAACCCAAATCTCGAGGGCGAGATTCATCTTAAGGGGGGTAGTTTTGTAACATCCCAAATTTTCAATTTGGAATGTTATACACTAGATCATCATGCATATCATATTTTCTTGCATTTTGTCAATCCTAGAAATTTCACGCAACTCAAGGACCCTCGGAGAGAGTTGGAGATTTCGTCATTTTCATATTTGGGTTTTCTCAAATTTTAAAAAGAGGATCATTGGATTTGTCAGAGTTTATTTGCCTTTTATTTGGATAGGGAAAAATGCGCGTTTTCAAAAATTGCATTTTAGGCCTGGAGAAAAGTTCATTTTGTTCGACTCATTTTTAGGAGTCGGGGAAAATTTACTTTAGAAGTTTTGGAGTTCATTAAGTTCTCTTTTCTTTTGTTTTTCTGCGCGTGAAACCAATTTAAAAAAAAGTCCAGCAGCGCGCCTTGGGCCAAGGCCCAGCCAGCAGGCCGGCCGGCCAGGCCTCGCCCGCGCGCGCGCCAGCGCAGGAAGCCGCCCTTGGGACGCCGCCCCAAGTAGGAGTCCTACTTGGACTCCAATCTCCCTCTCCTTCTCTTTTTCCTCCTCTTTTTCTTGCCCCCTCCCCCAAGTCTCCTCTCCCCTCCCCTCTTTATATACCCCCACACCCCCCCTCTAAACCCACATCAAACCAAGCCCCAAGCGCCCAAGCCGCGCCTTGCCCCGCGCCGCCGCTGCCCTTGTGCACCGCCGCCGTCGCCTTTGCTCGCCAACGCCGGAGCCCCTCGCCGGAGCCTCGCCGAGGTACCGCGCCGCGTCTCTCTTTCTTTTCCTCGGATCAGTTTTCTTCTAATCGTTCTGATTCTTTTCTTCTCTAAACCGTTCCGGTTTTCTAGATCGGTTTTTCGTTTCGATCTCTTTTTCCGAAACCCTAGATCGGATTCGTTTTCTTTTCCGATTTATTTGCCACGAGACCGTTCGTCGGACCGTTCGTCTTAACGAACGTGATCACCGTTTATTCTTCAAGGTTAACGAACGTCCGTTCGTTCAACCGTTCTTCTTTTTCTTCTCGTCGGATTTATTCCGCGATCGTGATCTCAGATCCGATCTTCGTTCTAGTTTATCTTCTCGCTCGTTTATCGGAATCAGGTGATTCAAGCGCCTGGAGTTTTGTTTCGAAACTACCGTTCTGACTAATCAACTTTAACCAATTTTTGCTATGGTAAAATTTGACCTAGATTCAACTTGCTAGAACCGAGTTGTTTTCTTTCGCCGTTTGTTTTTGGTTTCTTTGTTCGGTTCTTTCTTTCTTTGCAACCGGAGTTCTTAAGTTGAACTATCTGGTCCGATCTCTTGTTCGAGTTTTACGTGTGCATTAGATGAGTACTTATTGTATGCTTGTTGTTTGTCTGTGATAGATTGCCTGGATTGCGCCGCTTGTTACTTCGAATCTCTAGGACTCGCGGATCATCAGCAAGGCAAGTAACACTTTGATCATACCTTTTCTACAACCCAGTTTTATTGCATTAGATCCATCCTCACACATTGCATGATTAGGATCTAATTAAATTGTGGGATGGGAAGTAGATGAGGTAGTACCTATTACCTGTTTATTATGAAACCTTTGGGAGGTACTTCTACGTTTGCTTATTATGCTATGCTATGCTAGTAGACGTGGATTGGGTGAGTGATATCCATGACAGATGTGAGTGTGATAATTTTAAGGGTTTATCTAAGGTGGTAACTTAAACACACATCTGGGTGGATTGAGGCACCTGATGTCTATCAGGACTTGCCTATTTTTCGTTGGACCGCCACCCAGGCTTAAAGGATCATAAGATCTTTCATGCTAAATACTTACGTGTGCAGTCACAAGCCAATATGGGCTCTGGCATAGTTGACTAAGTCGTGCGAACTCTTATAGGGTAGACTAGCAGATGTAGGGGAAAGTAGGTGTACCGGTCTCTCCATCGTAAGGTGCTAGCGCTTCTGAAAGACTGTGTCTCGGTCATCCGTTTCTCAAACACCAGTAGTGCGAGAAATCCAACGGAGCCGATCGAGTCTTGTGGGGAAAAGTGCGCAAACCTCTGCAGAGTGTAATAAACTAATCATGATTAGCCCTGCCCCCGGTTATGGACATCTTGAGTATCTAGTACTTGAATATCGTGTGAATCTCAACATGTTACTTCTAATTTGTCTTGTTGGGTTTAATTGTACTTTTAATTGGGATTGAGAATGCTGTCAACCATTCTCAATGTTTAACAACCACCATGATAGTTAAATAAATTTATTCCTTTGCAGTAGGGAAAAGCTGGCTTTACGCAAAACAGTAACCATAGAGCTTTCCACTAGCCAAATATGCATATAGTATAGATGTTGCATTCCATTACTCTCTATGTGTTACCTTGCCAACATATTCCATGTGCTGACCCGTTTCGGGCTGCAACGTTAATGTTGCAGACTTTTCAGACGATGATTAAGGTGCTTTTAGGTCTTGGTTCTATACTCAGTGATGCCCTTGGAGTTGATGGACCCATTTACCTTCCAAGTCTTCCGCTGTTATCGATTTTAGATGGCCTTAAGCCATATTATTGTAATAAGTTCTCTTTTGAGACACCGATGTAATAAGTGTGTGATTTCCACTCTGCTATAAATCCTTCGAAGTACTGTGTGGCGTCAGCATTACTGATCTAGGGATGACACCGGAGCACAGTAGACTTGATCCATTCGGGTCGGGTCGCTACATTGAGATACCTGATTTTTATATTCTAGTAAATCCAAAACTCGTCTGAAATTCATGAAACTTGGAATGCTATCATGGAGCGGCATCAACATGCCGTGGTAAAGTTTTTGTCCCATTTGTGGCAGGTTTGGGTATATGCTTCTCACAAACCAGAACTTCTCACAACAAGCATGGTGGTTTCAGTAGGGAACGCCCCAACTTTGGGGACGAAACAATATCCATTGCCTCTAATTGCTTTAAAAAAATTTCTCGTGTCAACATAGAACAACAGGAGTGTTGTGTTATTTTTTGTGATTTTTCGCGGTTCGTTTGTACATTTTTATGCATTAAGTGAGTTTTCAACGCATTTATGTGCACAATTCAAATTTGAACTACATGCACATGCTCCGGTGCATATAAATTGGTTGAAAAAAAACAAATCTTTGGTCCTTGGGTGGATGCTTAGGTCACATGCAAGAAATGGGAATGAATGTCAAGCACCGTGCACCGTCGCTCGGCCGCATACATTGAGATACCTGGTTTTTAAGTTCTAGTAAAACCAAAACTTGTCTGAGATACATGAAACTTGGAATGCTATCATGGAGCAGCATCAACATGTCATGGTAAAATTTTTGTCCCATTTGGGGCAGGTATGAGTATATGCTTCTCACAAACTAGAGCTTCTCACAACAAGCATGATGGTTTCAGTAGGGAACGCCCCAGCTTTGGGGGCGAAACGATATCCATTGCCTCTTATTGCTTTCAAATTTTTTCTCGGGTCAACATAGAACAACAGGAGTGTTGTGTTATTTTTTGTGATTTTTGGGGTTTGTTTGGACATTTTTATGCATTAATTGAGTTTTCAATGCATTTATGTGCATAATTCAAATTTGAACTACATGCACATGCTGCAATGCATATAAATTGGTTGAGAAATCAAATCTTTGGTCCTTGGGTGCATGCTTAGGTCCCATGCAAGAAATGGGAATGAATGTCAAACACCCTGCCACCGTCACTCGGCCGCAAACATTGAGATACCCGGTTTTGAAATTCTATTAAATCCAAAACTCGTCTGAAATTCATGAAACTTGGCATGCTATCATGGAGGGGCATCAACATGTCGTGGTAGAGTTTTTGTCCCATTCGGGGCAGGTTTTGGTATATGCTTCTCACAAACCAGAGCTTCTCACCGCAAGCATGATGGTTTTGGTAGGGAACGCCCCAACTTTGGGGGCGAAACAATATCCATTGCCTCAAATTGTTTTCAATTTTTTTCTCGTGTCATCATAGAACAACAGGAGTATTGTGTTGTTTTTGTGATTTTTTGGGGTTCGTTTGGACACTTTTATGCATTAAGTGAGTTTTCGATGCATTTATGTGCATAATTCAAATTGAGAGCAGGATTTGTGCATCTCTTGAACACAAACGGTTCTTTTGGATGACCCGTGTGAATCACTAGCGGGGCAGTGCAGTACTATTCGATTTGACTGTGGGTGGTGCAGTTCCCGATTCGACTTTGATGCAGACGAGCAAGAGGGTAGCGGTTCCTGAAATGTTGAACGGCCAATGATGCATCCTCCTTCAATTAGCATCGTGTGAATGCATGAGGGAAGTAATGGGAGGACCGGGAAAAGAGGCAGCACGATGTGAATGCAACACAGTTTGCACTCATATAAAGGCGCCCCTCCATTCCAATGCATCTACTACATCGTACACACCTAAGCATTTGTCTAAGCACGTACACTAATAAGCGCAATAGTGCCCACTCTAGACCCATGGCGACGATACACGTGAGTAGCCAGCGGCTGTGCCATATGGTCCACAATGTAGCCTGCAGCATGGCATCGTGGATCGTCTCCAGACGGTGTTGGCGACCGGCTGGTGGATGGCCGCCGTCGATGCCAGCTACGACTCTCAGTTGGACCAGATGATCATTCGCAGCACCAACAGGTTCACTGTCGTCAAGAAGCTCGCGGATGACATCACTGGACTCCTCCAGACCGCGTGCCCAGGCTCCTCATTGCCTGCCACCCTAATCGGCCTCCATGGTCGGAACCTCTTTGAAGCACTGGTGGCCCTGCGACTGCCCGTTGACGCCACGAAGAATGTCCACCTGGAGGTCACGCTCGCCGTGAGGCGCCTCGCCCTGCAAGAAACCGTCGACCTACACATCCATGTGTACAAACGAATCGTGTAAATAGGTATCTACAAGGCCAGTGAGGACGCTACGACGTTGGCCTTCTTTAGCCGTCTGGAAGCCTTGTATGCCTTAGTTGAGAAGCACCTTCACCTCGCCACACAAGCCACCGCTCCTTAGCCGGTCGCCCGGCGGGCGCACTGTTATGGGGAGGAAGAGGTCATACGTTGATGGACGCATCTTTCTTCTTGCCTCCTGTAACCACCACTGCGATCGCATCATCATGGCCTTAATTCTTATTTTGCTATTGCATTCTCGTTCCAGTCAATATAGACATGTGCGATCCCTTTGCTCAATACAAACATGTCCGTTCCAGTCTTATTTTGATTGGCTTGAATGAAGGTCTATTCCACCGTTGGCGCGCTCTGCTCGCGCCCGTCGACGCGCTCGGCTTGTGGACAACTTTTCCTTGCGTGTTGAACTGCTATATGAATATATATATGTGGTTGCTTGCCGTTGAGGCGACCATGGAGCGCTCTGCTAGCGTCCCTCCGTGCGCGCTCTACCAACGGTTGGGCGTGCGCATGATCACGTCGGGGCCCCCGTATTCATGCGGTTGCACCGCGCACGTTGCCACACGATGTAGTTATGTGCGGCACACTGGAGTTACGTGCTGCAAATTAGTACTGCCATAAGGGCTTGCCGATATTCCTGGCCGTCCGGCTTCCCCTTTAATTCCCGCGGCCATTATAACCTTAGTCTCTTCAACCTTTCGACCGCGCCCCACAACACAACAAGCACACCCACGATGACACATAGAGAGGGGATGTTCGGCAGCGCTCCAATGGAGTT
Source organism: Triticum monococcum (assembly GCA_034509565.1). Taxonomy (NCBI): domain Eukaryota; kingdom Viridiplantae; phylum Streptophyta; class Magnoliopsida; order Poales; family Poaceae; genus Triticum; species Triticum monococcum. Next base: position 98,352,812 of record CM067843.1, on the reverse strand, counting down.
CGGCGAGCATAGAGTGGAGACCCATGCGAGGGAGACGGATCTCTCGATGGTGTACACCATCGACCTGGCCCTGGTGGACGACTACATCAACAACGTTGAGCAGTTTCTTGCTGGAGACAAGTAAAAGGTAGTCGGCATCGACGTCCAGTACACCGTCGGTCGTCCCAGCATAGAACAGAAGGTTGCCGTTGCCCAGTTGTGCATGTGCCATCATGTCCTCATCTACCACTACTGCATGGCCACAGAGCCTTGCTACCGTTTCAACAGGTTTGTCAACAGCACTGACTACAAGTTCACCATGGTGGAAACCACCGACGATGAAAAAGTGCTCAATGTTACGGGCTTAGCCTGCAAGAACCTTGTTGAAATCCGTGACCACTACAAGGTTTGGGGCAGCACGAAGAAGGACTCCCTGGTCGAACTCGCCTCGGCCATCATCGACCCCTACTACGAAAAGATGAAGCAGGATGCCCAGAGAATAAGTCTCATATCCTAGCATGGGGCCTGGATGTGGCAACTGGATGAACCTCACCTTAGGTTCGCGGCCAAGAGAGTGTACACATGCTACAATATGCACAGGAGGATCGTTGACATGAGGAAGTGCCTCGTTAACAAAATCGACGAGCCCGGATCGAGCCACAAGCAGAGCAAGCGTCACAAGAAGTAGATGATGATCAGATGATCATTTATGCTAGTTAATCATGCATGTAATATATAGTTTACTTTACTGTTGGTGTGGGGAAATGTCATGAGCGTAGTAGCCACCTATGTAATTATGCATGTAATAGTTTACTTTGGTGTGTGCAAATGCCATGGTTGTAGTAGCCACCTATGTAAGCGGATGTTTAATTTGGTTATGCAAGCATGTCCATATAAGTGTGTGTATATATATATATATATATATATATATATATATATATATATATGTTGTTGTCCTGTATGCAATCCCATCGCACACACCTTGATCTTGCTGACTATTTCTTTTGTGTTGCCTAATCACAAATAGTTCATCCGAGTGAACCTATGCTGTATATCGCACACACCTTCATCTGGCTGCCCGTTTCTTTTGTTTTGCCTAATCACAAATATTTCATCCGTTTGTCAAAGAAGCAACTTAGTTTTACCTCTTCTATTTCTCTTCTGTTGTCCCTCCGGTGCCATTCTAGATCTCGGGTCGAGATCCTCTCGTAGTGGTCGAGTGTTGTAACGCCCCGAGATCGATGTGCCAGGTGTCCTCCAGTCATTCGTTGTGTTGTGTTGTCTTTGCTTGCGTGTCATGCATTGGATATCATGTCATCATGTGCATTTCATTTGCATACATGTTCGTCTCATGCATCCGAGCATTTTCCCCGTTGTCCGTTTTGCAATCCGGCGCTCCTATGACATCCGGTGTCCCTTTCTACCTATTTTCGTGTACAGGTGTTAAACGTTTTCGGATTGGACTAAGACTTGTCATGCGGCCTTGGTTTACTACCAGTAGACCGCCTGTCAAGTTTCGTGCCATTTGGACTTCGTTTGATACTCCAACGGTTAACCGATTGACCGAAAAGGCCTCGTGTGTGTTGCAGCCCAACACCCTTCTAAAGTGGCCCAAAACCCACCTAAACCCACTCCATCATCTCGGTCGTTCGATCACGATCGCGTGGCCGAAAACCGCACCTCATTTGGAATCTCCTAGCTCCCTCTACCTATATATATGTGCTCTCCTGCGAAAATTCCGCGGTACAAACCCTAGATCTCTCCTCTCCACGCCGCCGGACAATTTTGCCCACCGACAGACATGTCCGCCTCCGCCTCCTCATCCAACCGGATCGCGCCACGTCACCCCGCCGCTGTCTCCATCGCGCCTCCACCGCGCCGGACCTCCCGGCCCAGATCGGGGCCCGCCCAAGCCCAATGGGGCCCGGACGAGCCCGTGCCTCGCCGCCGTCCCCGCGCTTCACCGGAGTCCCGGCCGGCTTCGTCTCCGGCCGCCGCCGGCAAGAAGTTCGCCGGAGCTGACCGCGCCGTCCCCGCCGCCCGGATGTCCTCGCCACCATGCCCCGCGCCGCCTCCTCCACTCCCTGCCGGCGCCGCCTTCGCCCTGATCCGAGAGGAGAGGAGCTCCTCCCGACCCAGCGCGCCACCCCTGCCGGCGAGCTCCGCCCTCGCCGCCGACCTCGCCCGAACCGCCGCCTCCGCCGCTCTTCGCCGCCCCGAGCCGGCCATCGCCTCCGCCGCCTCGTCACGGGTCGCCGCTGCCCTCTGCTCCGCCCCTCGCCGCCGGCCACCGCCTCCTCCGTCGCCTAGCGCCACCCCGCGCCTCGCTGGATCCTCACTGGAGACGGCCGCCTCGCCGGAGATCGGGTCCGGTCAGATCTGGACCCGGGTGGGATCAGATCCATCCATCCCCCATCCAAACGTCTCCCTCCGATCCGGATCCCTCCGCCCCGCACCGCTTCGTCCCGGGTTGACTTTTCCCGAGAGGTTCAAATTCCACTAAGTCCCCCATATTTCAATATTTTTGAGCATTTTCATCGCATCATAACTCTGTAATCGTAGCTCCGATTCGTGCGTGTGGCATATCAAAATGTTCGTCTCGATGAGTACATCATGTCATATCATTGCATCATTTTCATTTGAGCTCATCTTGATGCCCGAAATGTTGTTGGAAGAGGGCTATGTGATGAATTTGTCAGAGCTGTTTCAGCAAATGGCATTTTGTCATTTTTTCCATGATTAATGTGTGCATGCTATGATCCTGAGCTCTACATGTGTTTTGTTATATGCCATGCCATCTTTACAGGGGTGCTTGCCAGGTATTTTTGTGATATTTGTGGTGACTAGCACAATCTTGCAAAGTAGCATAATCGTTAATGCTGTTTCAGGGACTTAGAATTTCACTAAGTCCTTTTCCTGTTTTTGTCTTTATGCCATATGTTCATGTTGTTTCCTAATGATCCATGCCTCTTTTGAGGATAATCAGTAAGGATGTTTTGTTAACATTGTGGTGCTCTATCCATGTCTTTGTTTGCATGTATGGAGCATCCTAGCTTGAGTCAATCGAGCTCTACTTTTGCTATAAAATGTTCTTGGCATATTGCTAACATGTTTAGCGATTTTGCCGGGCTTGTTGTTATTGATCCGTGCATGCTATGATGTTGTTCTTGCCATGTCCAGATTCTATGCCATGTCTTCTTCATGAGTGTATGCTTAGTTTGTCATGCCATGCTTTGTAGTGAGTGCATCGAGCTCGTAAACATGCCTACTCGTTAACTGATTTGCATGCTCCAGTTTTTTCACTAAGTCTGTATCTGTTTATGTTTTTGCTATGTTCACATGCTTGCAATTGTATTTTCTGCTCCCTTTTGGCTCAAGGTCACTAAGGGACTTTTGTTAAGCGCTTTGAGTAGCTTCATACCATGCCTTGCTTTGCCATGTTAATTTCCTGTAGCTTATAGTTTTCATGCTCTAAAGATTGCTTCCTGACGATAAATTCCAGACTTGTGTTAATTTCACTAAGTCTGAAACCTGTTATCATTTGCACTTTTTCCATGCTTGTTTGAACCTGTTAATGGATGAATTAGCCGTAGCTCAGTGTTCATCTTTTGTCAAGCTTCATGAGTGGATCCCTGCCATGTGTTTTGTTGCCATGTGTTGAGTGCTGTAGCGTATTTATCTTGATGCATTTATAAGGGTACTTGCTGTTTATCGCAGACCGGTGCCATATTTGTTTTGCTTGCCATTTCCAAACCGTGCATCCAATTCCGGTGATATTTATATCGTTTTCAACCGAAATCACCTCACCTTTGCAGTGGCACTCTTGGATTTCCAAGTTTAGGCCAGTTTCAATCATTCCTTTGCAAATCATGCATATGCATCGCATACCGCATCCCGCATATCATACCATGTTCATGTGTTGGTTGTTTACTATGTTGTGTGCTCCTTTCCGGTGTTTCTTCTTTGGGTTGGTTCCGATAACGTCGCGTTTGTCAGGACCCGTTCGACTACGTCCGTTTGTCTTCTTCATGGACTCATTCTTCTTCCTTGCGGGATTTCAGTCAAGATGACCATACCCTCGAAATCACTTCTATCTTTGCTTGCTAGTTGCTCGCTCTTTTGCTATGTATATGCTGCGATACCTACTACTTGCTTATCATGCCTCCTATATTGTTGAACCAAGCCTCTAAGCCACCTTGTCCTAGCAAACCGTTGTTTGGCTATGTTCCCGCTTTGCTCAGCCCCTCTTACAGCGTTGTTAGTTGCAGGTGAAGATTGGAGCTTGTTCCATGTTTGGAACATGGATATTTTGTTGGGATATCACAATATGTCTTAATTAATTAATGCATCTATATACTTGGTAAAGGGTGGAAGGCTCGGCCTTATGCCTGGTGTTTTGTTCCACTCTTGCCGCCCTAGTTTCCGTCATGTCGGTGTTATGTTCCCGGATTTTGCGTTCCTTACGTGATTGGGTTATAATGGGAACCCCTTGACAGTTCGCCTTGAATAAAACTCCTCCAGCAATGCGCAACATTGGTTTTACCATTCGCCACCTAGCCTTTTCTTTTCAATTGGGAGTCGCGCTCCTGAGGGTCATCATTATTTTACCCCCTCGGGCCAGTGCTCCTTTGAGTGTTGGTCCAAACTAGAGCCCTGTGTAGCGCCCCCTCAGGGAAACTTGAGGTTTGGTTTTAGTTGTATGGAGAGCTCATCTGAATGTGCCCTGAGATCGAGATATGTGCAGCTCCTATCGGGATTTGTCGGCACATTCGGGCGGTGTTCCTGGACTTGTTTTACCATTGTCGAAATGTCTTGTAACCTGGATGCCGAGCCTGATCGGATTGTCTTGGGAGAAGGAATATCCTTCGTTGACCGTGAGAGCTTGTGTCGGTGTCAAAACCGGTGGATCTCGGGTAGGGGGTCCCGAACTGTATGTCTAGGCCGAATGGTAATAGGAGACAGGGAACACGATGTTTTACCCAGGTTCAGGCCCTCTCGATGGAGGTAAAACCCTACGTCCTGCTAGATTAATATTGATTATATGGGTAGTACAAGAGTAGATCTACAACGAGATCAAGGAGGCTAATCCCTAGAAGTTATCCTATGGTATGATTGTTGTATATGGAGTTGATTGCCTACGGACTACAACCCTCCGGTTTATATAGACACCGGATAGGGTTAGGGTTACATAGAGTCGGTTACAATGGTAGGAGATCTTGAATATCCGCATCGCCAAGCTTGCCCTCCACGCCAAGGAAAGTCCCATCCGGACACGGGACATAGTCTTCAATCTTGTATCTTCATAGTCCTGGAGTCCGGCTGAAGGTATAGTCCGGCTACCCGAACACCCCCTAATCCAGGACTCCCTCAGCTTGTGATGGGCTAAGTTAGGACACCCCTGCAGGGTTTGAACTTTCGAAAGCCATGCCCACGGTTATGGGAAGATGGGAATTTATAATGTACGGTTGTAGAAAACCTGATGTTGATCTTAATTAAAATACATCAATCGCGTGTGTTACCGTGATGGTCTCTTCTCGGCGGGGTCGGGGAAGTGAACACGGTGTTGGAGTTATGCTTGACGTAGGTTGTTCTAGGATCATTCTTGATCATAGTTGTTCGACCGTGCTTTTGCCTTCTCTTCTCGCTCTCTTTTGCGAATAGGTTAGCCACCATATATGCTAGTCACTTGCTCCAGCTCCACCTCATACCTTTTACCCTTCCTATGAGCTTAAATAGTCTTGATCGCGAGGGTGCGAGATTGCTGACTCCCCGTGGCTCAGAGATACTTCCAAAACAAGTTTGCAGGTGCCGATGTTACTGAGCAGGTGACGCAACCAAGCTCAAGGAGGAGCTTGATGAAGATCTTGTCCTTTGTGTTGTTCCGTTTCCAGTTGATCAGTAGTGGAGCCCAGTCGGGACGATCGGGGATCTGTGTAGCATTTGGGGTAGTCTTCTTTTATTTTGGTTCCGTAGTCGGACCTTGATTGTATCCGGTTGATGTAATGCTTTATTCATGTAATTGTGTGAAGTGGCGATTGTAAGCCACCTATGTATCTCTTTCCCTTATGTATTACATGGGTTGTGTGAAGATTACCTCACTTGCGACATTGCTTTCAATGCGGTTATGCCTCTAAGTCGTGCTTCGACACGTGGGGGATATAGCCGCATCGAGGGCGTTACACCCTCGTGCATGTAGTACGGGTCAGCGACACAGATATGAGATATCTGCTCAACCCCGATGATGCAGTTCATGTGCAAGGCATAAAGGCGGAAAACGTAAAATCCAGCTTCTTCACGTGAAACATGTCGAATATGTAATCGAATCGGAGGAAGAACTTATCCGCGGAGAATCTGTCGACGTACGACATTTGCCACAGAATGTTAACCATGTAGAGTGGGTATCCTGGATCTTTCGAGGCGATGAGGCCTTTCTCTACCCGCAACACATCGTGATGAAGTGTCCTTAGATCGCCGAATCTGGCCCATAGCGCTGTTGTAGGTAGGATTGCTTGACCGGGGATATGCCATTTATCCGCATCGGGGATATCTATATGGTCCTGAAGCCGAGGCTGCTGAGGCGGCTGGATCATAGAATCAGTTTTTTTGCCTTTCCTCGCTCTCTTCCTAGACTTCTTTACTACGAGAAGGTCGTCCATAATACGTTGAGACAACAATGCAGGCACCGACTCATGACGCTGAAACCCTGAGGAGGCGCCAGTATAGACATATTGTTCAGCGCCATCATCGTCCTCATCCTCATCCATGGCGACGTCATCAGCGACTAATGGAGCCTCCTCCTTACCCCGTCCGCTATCACCCAACCAGACACCCGACGCTAATTGGGTAGGTGGGGTGTTGTTGTTCATACCTTGCTGAGGCTGCGTGCTCGTGGGTGTGCTCCTGGCCGCCTCCAGACGAAGCAGACTCTTTGGCCACAACAGGACACACCCATTGCAACAATCACCAAGCTGCCGCGGTGTCTCATCATCCCCCGCTAATATTGGAGGAGGCAAATTCTCGTGGCCCGGTTTGACACTGGCCACGGAAACCTTGAAGACGTTCGGGGGGATCGGCCGGCTGTGGAATAATGGTTCCTTCGGCTTCATTATCGTGGACTTCCCCACGTCCACCTTCTGGTCGCCGATGGTGCACAATATGGTGCACGGGATTTCGTCGGCCTACAAAGAAAAGTCTGCGACGTGAGACATCCGAAAGGCAACAAAAGTGGGAGATTATACATTTATATTGAAGGGGGCCGGTGTGATAGATATCGTGAGGGCGTCGAGCTCAGCCAAAGACAAAGCACCACCGAGCACGTCTGCTGCGGGAGCCAATGCGGGAGCCGGTGCGGGAGCAGGTGCTGGTGCAACGCTAGTCGAGCTGCTCCCCAAGAAGTCAGCAAGGGGAAAGTCCTCTGCATTTTTTTCTGGATGTTGCCTTGTCCAAGTGAAAACGCCCGTCACCAAGGAAGTAGACAGATCTACAACCACCTGTTTTGCGGCAGCTACCGCTGTTGCGACTGTCTGAGATGATTTCTTCTCAACCACAATCTCAACCTTCTTGTCGATGTTTTCTTCAGTTAACCTCCGTCTTTCCTTTCTCTCCTCCGTGGTCTCACGGTAGTACTTCTTCCGTGTGGCGCCGTCTCCGACATCGTGCACGCGTCCATACGACGGTCGAGTATCCACCGGTTGTCGTTTCAATATGTTCAACGCCCGGTTGAATGGAGTTTCCCACTTGGGCCTCGCGAATGCCTCAGACGGTGAGTCGCTTTCGGCCGCAATCCGGTGCTGCTCTCTCTACAAAAGGCACAAGGATCGTTTACAAATATGACTAACGTGTGCAGTCGAATTGATCAGAAACTAAAATTACCAGCAGTATCATGAACTCCGTAATGACCGTTTTTGTCTCGTAAACCTTTTCACTGGGTCCCAACGATGCCGGGCCCTGAGGACGTCATGCTCCAGCGGGACGGTGAAATCCACCAAGGGGTCTGGGATGCCCAGACTCGCGGCTTCCGCGTCCTCCTTGGCCCATTTGGACCTCTTTCCGCCGTAACCACTGCTTCCGAGGTGGTATCTCCCAATGTTCCTCTCTTGAAGCCCCTTCATGTACTTAGACTTTTTTTGGCAGCTTTGGCCTTGCAAGCCTCCTTGAATATTTGAAACTACTCTTTCGTGATTGTCGGATTATCCTTTACAATCTCGGAGTAGGGTTCCTTCTTGTCGATGATTTTTGCTTTCACTCGATTTTTCCAGGCGGCCAACGCGTCGCTAAACTTGGGCATGGCGTGTTTGTTTATCTTCTTCATTGCCGGGTTCTCATCTGGATCTTTATAATCCTTCTCATTCCGGCCCGGGAACAAGAATATCTTGTGAAACTTCTTCTGTAGTTTCTCATCGTTGATGGTGGCGGTTGTTCGTATGATGCAGCCTATCTGATTGCCGTAGCATCGACGCACTTCCTCGAGCGCCTTTGGCTCAAATTGCAATCGTCCACCTCCGTGACCACCAGTTTATTAGGAGGCTGTTGCCTCTTTGCTTTCGGTTCTACACCGGCTCCGCTCCCTGAGGCAGCGCCGGTCTCAGTCTCAGCGCCGGTCTCGATGCCGGTCTGAGACTCAGCGCCGGTATCAGTCTCAGCGCTGGTCTCGATGCCGGTCTGAGTCTCATCACCGGTCTTAGTCTCAGTCTCGATGCTGGTCTAAGTCTCAGTGCCGGTCTCGATGTCAGCAAGGCCAAAAAATTCGCCTGCCGCCCGGTATACGTCGTCGCATTCACCAGAACCCTGTCCTTCATCGTTGCTAGCCATGTTTCCTATGATTAAATCTAGTCAATTAAGTCTAGACCTAATAAAATGAACAATGACATAAAAAAGGCCTATTGTTTTGCAGGAACATTGACTCCTTCCCGGCGCGGCAAATCCCGGGCACTCGATATGTCCTAGTTTGTAGCACAAGTCATGCCGAAATTCACGGAAAATTTCGGCATGACCTTTGCTAAAAAGTGGACAAATCAAGAACTTGAATTTTGCCTAAACGGAAATGAATCAACATTCTGGCAAAACATAGGCCACTCGGTTTCATTCCCTGGAAACAACAAAAGGCCACTTGTGCACAATCGAACCACTTCAATGTCGATTATGATCAATGAGCAAACACAATTGAGGATTTTTAATATATCATGACCACTTCAAATTTGCATCTCCTAGTGTATGAACCCTAGAACTCAAATTATGAACCTAGAACTCAAATTATGTCCTACATTTTTGTCCTAATAAAAATTCACTAAAAATTAAGAACCTACTAGACTTGCAACACTAATAGAAATTTATAATTTTTATATTGATTTTTCTCTAAACTAAATCCTACCACCCTAGTTAACATCTAGTTAAACCTTACTTTCCCAACATTTGTAATTAGACACTACAACCCTAACCCTACTGCCCTAGTTAAGCATATATAATTTTTTCCTACGTCGAGGGAGGCAGGGGCATCTCTGTCAAATTAACCTAACTAAATTAACCTAACTAATTTAGAGATAGACAGAATGGCTCCGGTGGTGGCGCGGGAGGCAGTGGTGGCGAGGGAGGCGGGGGCGTCTCCGCTGACGGCGAGGGAGACAGTTGCGTCGAGGGAGGCTCCGGTGGCGTCGACTGCACCTCCGGTGGCGTCGATGAGGCCGTGCGGTTCCGGTGGCATTGGGGGCGGCTCCGGTGGTGTCGATGGCGCGCGACTCTGGTGGCTCCGGGGGAGTCGACGTCACCAGGAGACGGTGGCGAAGTGGGGTGACTGTGAATCGGGCAGACGGTGGCGGGATGGGTCGAGGGATTTGGGGGAGAAGTGGTGGACGGGGGGAACAATTTTTTGGTTAAGTCAAACTTAGTGGTAGCGCTTTTTGCAAAACGCGCTATAGCTAAGCTAGCTATAGCGATTTTCACAAAACGCGCTACTACTATAGCTATGTAATTTCCTTCATTTCCTTATTTCCTTTTCTGTTTCTATAGAAGGGTTCTAGGAAACGTGCTACAGCTACGTTAGCTATAGCGCCTCTTACGAACATACGCTACTGCTACTTCTTTCTCCTTTTTCCTGCTTTCTCATTTATTTTGCTCTACATTTTATTTTTTCCTTTCTCCTTTTTCTATTTCTTTATTTTTCATTTACTTTTCCATTTGTTTTTTATTTTATTTTATTTCCATTAGCAGTAGCGCTCTCCGCGCGAAACGCGCTGCTACTTATGTGCTAGCGGTAGCGCGCTTTCCTCAAGACCGCTACTGCTATGTGTAGCCTATCGGGGGTAGCAAAGGGGATACTAGTGGTAGCGTGTTTTCATGCGCACGTGCTACTGCTACTATTGTATCTTTAGCGTGGTTTACGGACATGTGCTATTGCTATTTAGCACTAGCGCTCTTTTTTGACATGCGCTACTACTAAATTTCTATGTATAAGGTGTTCCCTAGTAGTGTGTGAGTAGTTTACCTCAGACCTTCGGGTCCATAGCTAGTAGCTAGATGGCTTCTTCTCTCTCTTTGGATCTCAATACAAAGTTCTCCTCGATTCTCTTAGAGGTCTATTTTATGCAATCTTCTTTGGAGTGTGTTTGTCGAGATCCGATCAATTGTGGGTTTATGATCAAGATTATCTACGAACAATATTTGAATCTTCTCTGAATTCCTTTATGTATGATTCGTTATCTTTGCAAGTCTCTTCGAATTATTAGTTTGGTTTGGCCTACTAGATTGATCTTTCTTGCAATGGGAGAAGTGATTAGCTTTGGGTTCAATCTCGCGGTGCTCGATCCTAGTGAAAAAAGGGAAATGACACGTAATGTATTGTTGCCATCGAGGATAAAAAGATGGTGTTTATATACTATTGCTTGAGTTTATCCCTCTACATCATGTCATCTTGCTTAAATCGTTACTCTGTTCTTATGAAGTTAATACTCTAGATGCATGCTGGATAGCGGTCGATGTGTGGAGTAATAGTAGTAAATGAAGGCAGGAGTCGGTCTACTTGTCACAGACGTGATGCCTATATACATGATCATACCTAGATATTCTCATAATTATTCGGTTTTCTATCAATTGCTCGACAGAATTTGTTCACCCACCGTGATACTTATGCTATCTTGAGAGAAGCCACTAGTGAAACCTATGGCCCCGGATCTATTTTCCATCATACACGTTTCTAATCTATTTTATTTTGCAATCTTTACCTTCAATCTATATCATAAAAATACAAAAAATATTTATCTTATTATTATTATCTCTATCAGGTCTCACTCTTGCAAGTGGCCGTGAAGGGATTGACAACCCCTTTATCGCGTTGGTTGCGAGGTTCTTATTTGTTTTTGTAGGTACGAGGTGACTCGCGCATGGTCTCCTACTGGATTGATACCTTGGTTCTCAAAAACGAAGGCAAATACTTACGCAGTGCTCAAGAGGTAGCAGCCACCTCCAATGAGCACGGGCATGATCGTTGCCACCTGTGGCCCCCGTGGAGTGCCGCCCTACCATCCTCAGGGCGGCGCGCTGGGTTGGGCAACGTTGAGCGTGAGGCACTTCGGTGAGGTCTTCGGGGCAACGGCCTCGGAGGCCTACGTGCCCCGCATGAAGGACCAGGAGTACACGCTGGAAGACGACCCTGGCATGTTCCTTGAGCCAGGCTGGGAGGAGGAGGCGCTAAAAGCTGAGGTCTTCCAGGAGCCTCTCGGGAGCCTCACCAACCATGCTGGCGGCAACAGCTATAGGGTACCACTAATCTCTCAGGAGCAATCTTACGCTAACCATGAGTCGCAAGAGAATTAGGTCACAGCGGCAGACGACTGCCCCAGCTCGACAGCCTCCCTTCCACCAGGAGGAGCGCACTGGGGGCTGTAGGGAAGGAGCCGGGAGCAAGGCCCCTCCCCGCATCGCGCGGAGCAGGGCATCCCCCAGAGGTAGGCCCTCTACCAGGGAGGTGTTGGCGAGCCTTCCCTCGGCAGAGGACGCGGGGTCACCGAGGGTGCCGCTGGCATCCCCTTTGCCCCTTGGCCTCGTCCTAGTTTCCGGATGCCCCAATGGTGGTGGAGCATGGCGCAAGGTGGGGCCCTCATTTGGCGATACGAAGTAAGGCTCGTGCCTATGAAGATCTCCGCTCGTGACACTCTCACGTAATAATGAGTGGGGTTGTACACACCTCGGAGTCTCAGGAGTGCCGCCCTCGGGCCTCGGGGGCTCCCTCCCACGTCCTAATGGCAGCACTTAGCTCTGCGCTGGTGAGAAGACAAGAAGACTAGACTAGGCACCGGATGCGGCCATTTGCTTTTAATCTATTTTCTGTAGCCCTGTTTTCTGGCTTTGGATTTAAGTTTGAAGCTGAATTTTCATTGGTGTGTGCGGTGGGTGTCTTTTATCAATTGTGGGTCTTCTTGCGATCTGATTCCTTGCCTTGATTCGGAGTTCGCGCATGCTGCCTCCCCCCTCATGAGCTGCTCGCGAGCGGGGGTTTGGGCATGGTGCACATGCGTTGCATGCACGTCCTTCCATGGCTGGCGCTTGCTCCTCGTGAGGCCCTCTCGGACTGATCGGCATGCCCCTTAGAAGCTCACGACCTCACGAGCCAGTTTGCAACTGGCCCATACAAAGGTAAATTGCAGCAATAACCTCGCGGCGGGACTCGCGGGCTCATAAAAACACATCTCCATCTTGGCCTAAGGAATAGGGGCAGTAATCTGTTTATATGAGGGGCTCCCCCTCCCAAAATGCTCTTACAACTTTCAGGGCCGTGCCCGAGCTTTCCCATGCAGGGTCAATGACAAGGAAGCAGGGGCTTAATCGGACATATCGCTCACCGCATCCTCTGGGTCACCCTCAGACGCGTCACTGGCGTCGCCGTCACAATAGCCGGTATCACCGTCACCATCCCTGCATCACCATCACTATTGCTGGCGTCGCCCACACCATCGTCGACCACGTCACCTTCATCTACCGCCACCACCTCCACGTCATCCTCGGAAGTGAAGGCCCTGACTACAGCATACACATGTCTTCTACCGAGCGCGCCAGGTCTCCTCGGATGGCCTCAGACACAGGGGAAATGGCAGCGTCAAAATTGAAGTTGGGGTAGGTGTTCTGGAGGTGGCTGCACACGCGGGAGAACATGCGCCTGAGCACGCTGCGGCTCCCCTCATCAACAAGCTCACGAGCCCTCTCGGATCGATTCTCCAGGCGTGTCACCACATCGGTGAAGAAAAGGAGGTGATTGGCGTAATCATTCGAGTGGGGATGAGGGGCAGCTTCGTCGCAGATGGTGGCCAGCGCCACGTTGGCTCTGATCTTGAGGCTTTGGAGCATGGGGGCGTGCACGCGCTCTAGTGTCTGTCGCCGGAGCGCTTCCTCCCTGCTCTGCTGTGCAAAGGACTTGCCGCTGGCGTCTCGCTGCTGAAGAGAAAGCAGCTCGGCACGGGCGGAAGCCAACTCAGCTTGCACTGAGATCAGGGCGGCTGCGGTGGCATTCTCGCGATCTCCCGCCTCAGCCAACCCTGACTTGAGGACAGTAGTCATGCCCACAATTTCGGCTTCCACGAGCTTCAGCTTCAGGTCATACCTGCCCACAAGATCCGCGCGAGCCTTGGCCACCCGGCGATCGACTTGCTCCTGGGCCCTGGCCTCACGCGCACCGACAGCATCCTCCGCTTGGGCGACTTGGCGCTCCCTCATCTCCAACCGCTCAAGCTCAAGGCTGCGCTCCGTGGCTTCCAGCGCCAGCGCTTCCTCGCGCTTTAGGATCTCTTTCTCCTTGGCAGGCATCCCCTTCATCGACGCTGCGGCCTTGCGCGCCTCCACTTGCTGCTCCAAGGAGACGCTCCAGGCTTGGAGCTCCCACACGCGTTTCTCTGCGATCTCGCGGCGATGATCAGCTTCCCACGCTTCTTCCAAGGCTCGAGCGCATGCCTCACGCGAGGTCGCAAGAGACTCCTCGGCCTTTGCATTATCAAGCTCGCGCTGGTGGTGCCCGAGGTTGATGACCACCTTCAGTTTATGCCGATCCTCCATCAGCAGAAGACCCTCGGCCTCAAGGCGCGCGTCTACATCCATGAGTTCTCTGCCAAGCCGGCTCATCGCGCCCATCGCCTCCCGAAAGAGCTCGTGGCGGACGACACTCCGTTCGTGCGCAAACTTGAGCATGCCGCCGATTCTGTCCTCTGCAACGGGGGTCACCGACGGGATCCGAAGCGGCTCGCCCGATTTCCACAAGAGGCTGGGGGCTGGCGCCCCCCGGGTCTCCATCTGGGCTTCGGCGGGAACCCGGTTGAGTTGAGGCTCGCTACTCGAAGAAGAAACCAAGATAGAAGCCATCCAGCCACCGTCTACAACCAGAGGAGGATCCCTTGACATGCTCGTCACACCCCCGATGAGGCCACGAAGAAGAGACGGCAGGAGCGCTGGCTCGAGGCACCAAGCTAGCGTGTCTGCCTCTCCGGCCGACCTCGTGTCGGGGGCGGCATGCTCGCTTGGGACGCTCAAGGCCAACGGTAGATGCGAGGCAGGAGGAGATTGCTTCCCAGGAGGCTTCACGGCCTTAGCAGAAGGGACCTTGAAGAGCCACTGTCAGGAAGGGAAGCAGCACTCGAGGAATTACAAAGATAAGGTACTTAATCATCTATGGCGATGTACTTCCTCTGTTTCAACGGTCGGAGGGCGCCACTGCTGCAGCTTGAGGACCCCTTCCTTTTGCGGAGCGCATCGAAGTCTACATGGAGCCAACCGAAGCGTTGGATGTGGTGACCAGCGCAGGGCGCGGCTGGTGAAGCGCCTGAGGAGGCAACCTCAGGAGCGCCAAGCTGGGGAGAGCCATCGGGTTCCGCCTCATGATGACCTACTAAGCCCTCGGGAGCTTCGGCCTCAGGAGCAGCGGATCGCGTCGCCCCCTCAACTGCCACCCCAGAGTGAGAGTCACGGGCTCCCGGAGATGGCGCCTCGGGGAGCCACGGGCGGCGTCGATATCTCGGCACCCGCGCCTATGGCCTCTAGTGGTACTTGCCCCCCTGCGTCCACTCTTGGGGCAATTTCATTGCCGGTGACAAGGAGGGGAACAATGGTGACGGGATTCTTGCAGGACCCCTCAAGGCCGACTGGATGCAGCCCCCATTCGGGGCATCTGCCCTACGAACTCCACCCTGTTTGAGCAGCAATACAAGAGACAACCCTCCAGTGGCATATCGGCTAGCAAGGGGTCACCCGCCAGGATCTTGAGCACCGTTTTTCTTGCCTCGAGCGGAAGCCCTAACTCCTTAAGCCTCATACGATTCTGGTTTGCAGACAGGGCCCACATCGGCTGGGAATGGCACTAGAGTGGGGCGACACGGCGTCAGAGGAACTCCTTCATCACCATGGGCACAGTCAAGCCAGTATCTTTTAGCCTCTTCAACCGGAGCCAGACGAAGGAGAGGCAGGGCCTCACAAGCTTCTCATGATCCTAGCCGGAGCAGGGGAAGGCAGGCGCCGACGAAGGCAAGAGCAAAGGGTTGAGCACTCCGACATCCACATACACCCACAGCATCCGGAACCCGATCGCAAATGGCGGGAGTTCAAAGTCAATCCCGGAGCCGGCCGTTGCCGCCACGGCCTGGAAGCTCAGGCACCCCGAGAATTGCCAAGGGTCAATCAGGTGCAGCGAGAAGAAATGGCATAGAAAGGCCACAGAGGGGGCGATGCCCACCATGGCCTCATAGATAGAGGCAAAGATGGCAAGAAGAGCGACAGATTGGGTATCTAGGTGCAGCATATGAATCTGGTAATGGGAAAGCACGACGTTGAAGAAGGCGGAGAAGGCAGGGACCAGGCCGGCCCACAGGGCATCGATGAAGATTTGGACCTCGGTGGCTGTTCTATCGACAAAAGCTCAGGACGTAGGCCAGAGCACCGTCCCTCCCCATTCATTGAAGCTAGTGGGGAGTGCAGGGCGGACCTTGTCCATGGCCTCCCGATTGAGCACCCGCGATCGACGGTGGGATCGACAGCCAGAGGCGGGCTGGCTGAGGACAGGGGCTTCTTTCCTTTCTTCGTTCGGTTCGGTGCCATGGCGATCGAGAGGACTGAGCTCAGGTCAGATTGGGAGAGGAAGCTGAGGTTCGAAGAAGCGGAGGAGTTGGGGAGTGTGTTGCCAACAATGGGGAAATAACTGTGTAGGACGTCGTGGCCGCCTAGCCAGGCGGATATCAAGGCTGCATGGGGAAGCAGGGCCGCCCACGTCCAATCACTCACCACGCGTCGAGCGGGGCCGCAGGCTATTGGGGCCCACAGCGCTCTGCACTTGTCCTTTGTCTTCGCCTTAAAACCAAGTCCGAGCGCACCTTGGGCCCGGGGGCTACTGTCGGCGTCCTGGGAATGGGGCCCCCAGACTTGCCTACCTGCGTCCCGTGGCGTGGATCCACCAGCGGCCCCGTATGGCCCATCTTCACTAGCAAACACTCAAGACCCTCGTGAGGGGCCAAGCCTCGCGAGGAGGACGACATAAGACCTCCTCCGGGCAGCTTCACCAGGATGGCTCGCGAGGGGCGGAGAGATCAAGGAAAGGGACACCTCGCGAGGTTTCTATGACCCAAGCCATGATGACTGGAGCCAGGCGGGCACCAGCGTGCATAGTTTCCTCGTTTCCTCTTTGGTGCTAAAGAGGCAAGCGCAGGCGAGGAGTCCCGAGGCATCAAGCAAAGGTTTCCATATCGGTGCAACAAGACCAAGACCAGCAGGATGGAGGTCACCGTGGAGCCCAAGACGGCGTCACAACCAGAGCCTTTGGCAGGCGAAGACCACCTTTAGTCAGGATAACTTGTACTAGTTGTCTCCTTTCGAATGTGGCCATTGTGGGATCCCTTCCCACTCAATACTTGGGAAGAGGACCCAGGACACTATAAATAGGACTAGCCACCACAATAGAGGGGGATAAAGATCATCCAGATCATCCTCAACCACATAATCTCACCAAGCACAAGGGCACCTCTCCTCAGGAGGCCGTTCTTCCCTTGTAAATGTTCATCCTCTGCCCGAGAGGCAATCAACCACACCACACTGGAGTAGGGTATTACACCACATCGGTGGCCCGAACCAGTATAAACTCTTGTGTCTCTTGTTCTTTGGGTTCGTCGAGCTAAGCCGTGAGATCATGATGTGTGCGAGCTAGAAGGGGGAGAGATCTTCGTGCGCACCCCAGTGTTCGAACCTCAAGGGTTTTACTGGAACCCTAAATCCGACAAGTGCTCCATCATATTAGTTGAATTCCTCGAGGTCCTTGTTTTGTAATTTTTGACATTTTTTGTTTTTTTACACATGTTGATTGGCTTGAAGAAGGTCTATCTCGTTACTTTTTGATAAATTTTGTTTTTTGAACACATGTTGATTGGCTTGATTGAAGGTCTATCCCATTACTTTAGTACATGTTTCCAAAACATGGACCTCGAGGTTAATTCAACTAATAGGATGGAACACTATATACATTCAACGCAATTAAATGTTTTCCAAAAAAGTGATATGATTTCTGTGAAACTTATAAGTCATGTATGTCACACAGATATTGTTAAGTTGAACCATTTATGTTCTCTTCCCTAATCGAAAACAGTTCATTCGACTGAACCGTATGCCATATATCACACACACCTTGATCTGGCTGACCGTTTCTGTTGCTTTCCCTAATAGCAAACCGTTCATCAGAGTGAACTGTATGCCATATATCGCACACACATTGATATGGCTGTCTGTTTCTGTTGTTCTGTCTAATCGCAAACTGTTCGTCTGGATCAACCGCATGATCTGCTTCGCACATGCAACTAAAATCTAAACCATGTTTGATGCATCAATCATCACAAACGTTTTGCACCTTTTTTGATGGATGTTTTACACCACCGTTTGCGATTATTTCATCGCACGCAGTTTCGTCCAAGGGTCTCTGATCGTAGTGTCGCCTTAGCAGCATCCTGTAGTGGTGTATACAATTTTAATGATTGATGAAATCATCACCAATGGGTTCCATTGTTTAGTCCGTATGTGATGTGATTTGCTATATCTATAGAGCATCAACATATCTACTTAAAAAGATAGCGTTGCAAAACCAAATTAAGCATACAATTGCACAAGTGACTATACACATAACATTTCCACACACCAACACTACAAAAAATACACTTCCGTGATGATATGTGTTTGTCAACAGTAGGTCACGTTTTCTGTCATGCATGTACATTCATGATGATTTCCTGACATAATCAAGATAGTCATACATGTGTTGTAGTAGAAGTGTTCCATGACATTACCAAAATTATCATCATGAAAGTGCCGACTTCCATGAAGATAAATCCCGCGTCATAGAAGTGCTTTCGTCATGGGTGACTGACACATAGCATCGACCGTAACAGGTCGACGTTAAGCTATCGGTCTAGTTTTGGATCCGATAATCCGCTAACAGCCCGGACCAATGGGGGTTTTCCATTTGTAAATTTCTCATTGGCCGGAGGAAACACGTGTTTCCTCACCGATGGGACAGATGCCATCCACTCATTGGACAGGAGGCACCTATGATACGTCAACACGTGGCACGGCCCAACAGAGGCCCATTCAGGTGAAGAGGCCAGCCCAGCTAAAGGCCCACCATGTTTTTTTAGACACTAGTGGGCTAGCCTGTTAATAGCCTGCCATGTTTTGGGCCAAATTGAGGCCCATAGCAGATCAGGCCCATTCATAGCCTGCCGTGTTTTGGGCCAAATTACGGGCCATATCGGATCAGGCCCGTTAACAAGCCACTATTCTTTTGGGCCCATTCTAAGACAGGTTTGTATTTTAGCCTGTTAAATGCCCGTTAACCAGTTCGGCCCGATAATAGTTTCGGCCTGTTAGCGGCCGGTGGTGCATCTGGGACGTTGTCGGCCCGGTTTAACTTCAGGCTCTTTAATGGCCCATGTAGAAACGGGGCTATTTCTTGTCCGAATTAACTTTAGGCCTCTTAACGGCACGTGGTCTTCGTGGATAAATTTCAGCCCAACAGGCCTATCCGCCTGTTAATGGCCCATGGAACAGTTGGGCCTAATTACAGCCCGCGTTGAATCAGGCATGCTTACAGCCCATCTGATAATGGCGCATGACACTTTTGGGCCTATGGCCCATGACACTTTTGTGCCTATAGCCTGCGTGGATACCGGCCTGCTTAAAGCCCATAATTTTATTGGGCCAAACTGGCCCGAGATATATTTTGGCCTGTTTACTACTTGTCCTATTTGGGCCAAACATGGGCCTTATGCAGTTTTGGCCTGTAGTGGCCCATGAATTTTTCGGCCTGACGTTGGCCTAATCTAGGTTCTAGCCTATTAAAAGCCCATGGTATTCTCTGGCCCAGCTGGCTAGAACTTTACATGGCCTATTAAAGGCGGGAAACTACTAATGGCCCAAGATGACTATAGGCCCACGTTTTGGCCCATATTAGTAGTGGGCCGGCCTGAAGACCGACAATAGTGAGATCCACTGAACCTTCCGGCCTAAATTACAGCATACCGACCAAAGAATAAACCTAGACTATACAATAAAGAAATTACGGCATATTACATCCACTGGGAATCAAAGTTCGCTACCAGTGATAATAAAGCGCAACGTGACCGCGGATTACATACACTGGGCATCAAAGGTCGCCACCAATGCATATAAACGTGCCGACAAAAGAATATACAAAACTAAGAGCACTTCAGAAGGCACGAGGCCTGGCCAGGGCGGGCCCCGCAAGCAGCCGAACAAGCTGATGAGACCTCAGTTTTGTCAATGATAGATGCTCCATCCCTAGCTCTATGGCACCATAGTGTTGACACACGAACACATAACGTGTACCCTCGACGCCGGGGGTGATGCACCGCAGCTCACGTCGAAGGAGACCCGACCGACAGCGCGATTCGCAAGATAGTCGACGGGCGCTTTTGCTGACCCGAAAACCCCACACCCCAGGGAGAGACCCCGTCAGGGAGTGCGGCGGCTATGGGCTGCCCTAGGTCGATTCGCTCGCCCCTAGATTCTCGGTATTCGCAGCTCTCAAACACGAAGAACAGCGAAGAACGAGATAGAAAAAACGGTGGAGAGAAAAAACGTAGATGAAAAAGTAGTATATTGATTTGTTCGATTATGTGTTGTTCAATCGGCTGTCACCCCAAACATATATAAGAGGCGGCTGGACTTCCCATACAAGTAAAGGATTCATCTAGGCTTTCCTTACAAGAAAAATTACATCAATTCACGTCCTAAAGTCCTAATTCTATTCCAACTCGGATTCAGCCTGAATCTGGCCCAAACTCTGTCTTCCTTCTTGCGTGGGCCGCCGGGCTTGCATATGATCTCCGATCGAGACGGCCCAAATACCAAACTTGTGCGCCTCGACGATACGAACAACTCTCATGTTGATCATTTTTTTCAAATAAGGCCATCTTTAATACTTTTCGAGGTCATCTTTATCTTCCACTCGGACTCGGTTTTGCGGTAGACTGGATTATCCGAGTCTCGTAGTGAATTTTTAGGCTATATATTATCTGTGATGATGATGACTCCAAAATCAAAATTTACCGTCTTGATGATACGCACAACTTCTATATTGAACACTTCTTCATCTAAGGTCATTTTGATAAACTTTCGAGCACATGTTCAATTTCACTCGGACTTGAGCTTATCCACTCGGATATTAGATACTTTCACTTGGATCGTCTGATTGGACTTTTTCACTCGGAAGACAATCTTTCACTCGGATGACTATATTTCCACTCGAATGACTATATTTCCACTCGGAAGGCACTATCTTATTCACTCGGATGACTATATTTCCACTCGGAAGGCACTATCTTATTCAATCGGCAAGTTTTCGTCCCGGTGGTAATCTTTTTACTCGGAATATTTTCACCTGGACGACAATTTCACTCGGATGATCATATTTTCACTCGGATGACTATATTTCCACTTGGATAGTAATAAGTTCATCCGGTCAGCAAACTTTCACTCGACCGTAAACTTTCACTTGACCGTAAACTTTCACTCGGATGGTAAACTTTTCACTCGGATTTCCGACTGAAAACATATACCGATCTTAATTTGTCTCTCCAGGCCTCATATGATCTCGGATTGAGATGAATTATCTATGAAAATCGATCGGCTCGACGAGACGAAACTTTACCATGTTGAAGGTTTTTCGATTCAAGGCCGTATTGATGGCCGAATTACTCACGCAACCTATCAGACAAGTGTCTGGCACCTCGCGCCACATTTCCATTGAGGTTCAGTCTTCAGTATATTGCCTCTAACTTTTGCATATGAACTCGGATTGAGATGATTTATATATTGAAATCGATTGCCTCGACGAGACGAAGACAATTCCTTAAGAGTGCTCCTTCATCCGAGGTCATCTTGAAGACGTGATTGGCCAAAAACCACTCGGAACATCGAACTATGCCACTCGGAGTATAGTTTCGGTCCGTAAGATAAAGTCGAATGAATATAACCGAAACATCATAGTGGTTCCACTTGGTGACGTGAATATTTTTATGCTGAAAACTCATTCACTCGAGACCATCTTCATTGCAATCTGTATCTTGCCAAAATCAGGTGTCAACACATAGTGCACAAGGCAGTCCTCTGACATCTTCCTTGCATCTTTGACTTCAAGTTGGAGCTGAGCTGAAGCAAGCCTTTCCGCTTTAAGTTGAGACTAAAGAAGTCGAACTGATTGAGGTAGTGACTGCATAGAGGTTGTCTCACACCTGCTGGTGAGTAGCTTCAACTCACTGTCTTCATCAAGACAGGACCTTGGGGTCATCTCTCTGCCCTCAATATAATTTGGCTCACTATCTTCCCTAAAGTTCTTCCTGGCATAAGAGAAACGGCTCTGAAAGAGAAACAAGGAGACACGTAACAGGTTTTACAATTATATAAGAAAATAAATGGATTTGTTCTGCATAAGGAACATGTTTTTACAACTACAATTTAAAACTGGTAGTTGTTGCAAACATCCAATTAGATGTAAACATCAAAGTAAACTGCAGTGGAGGAAATTATGCCTATCCAACTCTATACTAGAACAAAGTTTGAAGGCTTGAGAAGGATGAACTTACATTGCATGTTAACATAGGCTGGACAAAGCCCATCTCCATGTTGATGGAAGGATAATTCAATAAAATCCCCAAAGAAAATTCTTTATAAGTGTTGCCATTTTTCTACATTCTGGAAAGAGTAAATATAGATCAAATAATATTGGAAGAAACAGAGGATAATGAAGCTCAGGTGCAGACTGATCATACATAATCAAATAGCAATTAATTAAGTACAGGGTTACAAGGCAAAAGGTACTGACAAGAGGAATGCGGACATCAACATGTGAAGTCGCATTGGCTTTATTGAACATTTTGGTAAGAGTAAATATAGATCTGATAATTTGGAGAAAGTGGAGGGCAGGGTAGATGAGATGCAGAGTAATGCTAGAAAATCAACTATCTCGCGATGCAAGTACAGTAATACCACCACCGTACATTATTACTTGTCTCTCAAATGGATGTATCTAGCACTATTAAGTTCACAATACATCCAATTGATCAACAATTAATTCGATACAGAGGGAGTACATGACAACATGTACTTACATGAGCAATCCAAAACTTCATAACCATCATGTTAATTCTACATTTATCTAAGAGTAAATATAGATCTTACAATTTCAAGTAAAGGGAGGATAAAGAAGCGAACATTTACAGTGTTGCTACATAATCAAACGGCAATGAGTGTAAGTATGCTGACAAAGGGCAAGAGGTACTGGCAAGAGCAATGCAGAGCCCAGTATTGTTGCGAGATCCTATGATCCTTTGTGCAAGGAGCTTCATCTGAGATTAGTTTTCATACAAGAGAGAAGCTAAGGCACATGCAGAAATTTAGGAGTTCAAATTTTGAATTGATATCATAGACAGTACCTGACCCTGGGCTCTCAGCAGTTCTAATAGGGGTTTGGCCAGTGGAGTAGGGGTAAAGTGTGGTATAGTTGGGCCTGTGTTTTTTGTGGCTGCTGATCTATCTACTTTATCAGGTATCACTACCTTTTCCAAATACCTAGTTTGTTCTCCTTGAGGATCTGCACTCACCCTCTCCTTTTGGACATCTATTACGAAAGAAGAACTTTTGACTGGAAAAACATAGTATGATGACACATGTAATAGGTACAGAAAATGGATAGGTATGGCATATACTCATATATGATGCTTAAACTAAGCAGATGGTGTAACAAAGTAGAAGTAATGCAAGAGGTCAGATGCAAAATATGTGCGACTAATACAACCTTGCCAAGTTAGAGCAAGCACCTTGATGGGTGAATAAGATAAGCCATCCTCCACCATGCCAAGTTTGTTAGCCAGTGGATTGTTCCGTAATATTCCTCTTGTGCGCCCATTCTCATATTCATTTTGATAATGTTCAGTACCTGACATGCATGAAAACATAAAAACAAGTGAGATTATCTTTGTAATGCAGAAGTGATTCTAATCCAATACTGCCTCCCTGTAAACCCCTTTGTGCTATCTCTACAATTCTTCTAAGAGATGCCATGCATGCTGTAACTTGGTGTGTGCATTAATATAATGTGGCCTACTATTTAAAATATGAGACCTCCAGAAGTGATGATACTTCGCAGATGACAGCTTCAACATATAGTAAAGAAGAACAAGTCGACATGACCTGACAGATTCAAAATATACTAAGGGAGAACTACTCGACCTGACCAGTCGACCGCAAATGTATCTGCTACTCTTCCCAACAAGGAACATACTTATTAAAGAAGAGAAGAGGATCATCTTAAAGAAGAGCAGAAGAGCAAGCAGATTAAAGATATTACAAATCTTTCTATACAATGTCGGTTGCCCACCCATGATGAACCAGAGCGCACAGATAAATAGTATTCCTTCTGGTCTCTCCATATATGGCTCACATGCATTTCAAAACTAAAGTAGGAACATTTAGCTGACCAATTAAACATCTCTTAGTTTTACTAATATCAGCATAATATCAGATTTGAATTTGTTCAACTAAGCTTGATTAGCTCGATGGGTGGAGAAGTGCTATTACGATAAGAACAACATAGGGTGATCGTGGTCATCATAAAATGGGGAAACCGTAAGCATGATGAGTATAGTGTTGACCGTGGCAGTGGGATGGCAGATCTGAAGCTGCAAACCACGCAAATGGTAGTTAGCAACCGATGTTTGCTTTGAAATAGCAACTAAGATTTGGTATGGACAAGAAAGTACAGTCAACAAGTGACAAAGAAATGCAATTCTGTTGTCTCTCTATATGTCACGACATGCATTTGGAAACTCAAGTGGGACCTTTAGCTAACCAATTAAATGTGTCTATTAACTAATATCATATCATATCACAATCATATTAGAACAACTAAGATTTGGAATTTTGAGTGTTGTGTTGTTTAGCTTGAAGGGTGGAATAATGCTAGTACGACAGAAAGCACCTACGCAGATCATAGTAGAGTAGATAAAAGGGGAAAACCCTAAGCATCAAGAGTAAAATCAGGAAAGTGGAACTAGCTGGACCAGTGGGTGGCGCACATGCTTTTTGACATGAACATAGGAACATCAGGTGACCAATTAAACATTCTCTGTTTTAGTAATATGAGCATCATATCATATTCGTATTTCAACACCTAAGCTTTGGAATTATGAGTGGCATGTTGTTTCACTTGATGGGTTGAGGTCTTGAGGAGCAGTGCTAGCACGACATGAAGCACCTACGATGATGGTAGTGAATATAAAGGGGGAAACCATAAGCTTTACTAGTATAGTGACCGTTCCATGGCGGATCTGAAGGTGCAAACCGAACAAAGCTACTTCACAACCAATGTTTGCTTTCAACTAGCCACTACGATTTGGTACGGACAAGAAAAGTACAGTAAAAAATTTATGATCTATTCTCCGGGTGAGATCAATTACTTAAGCACATATGGAAGGGTACCGCCTCTCTTGCGACACTATGTAGGCCCCTGCTAATACGTTGAGGGTACTGCAGGTGGGATGGTTGTCAGCGGCGGGGAAGAAGACTTTAGATGGTAGATGGCTGGGTCGGGGGATAAATCCTGTTGCCATGGACGAGGCGGTCATAGGAGCGGCAACGGCAAGGTGGACAACGGCGCTGATGAAGCGAGAGGACGCGATGAAAGGATCCTGGTCCGGCGCCGTGGATGAGAGACGTCCATATCTTCAGTGGACGACAGGGTAGCGACGCCGGCAAGGTGGAGGATGGGGTGGCGGGCGGTGGAGTCTGGCCGCAGTGGGGAGGTTGTTGTGGTGCCGACGGTGTATGAATGGGGAAATGGAGGGGGAGGGGGATCTCAAACTTTAGGACGCGCTTGTCTGAAATGTGGGAAAGTTACAAACTTATCCCCCGTTTAAAATTTTGGACATAACATCGGTTGGAGATAGGACGGTAATCTTGCATCTCCCAAATATTTGCCGGTAGCAATTTCGGGCAAGGAGAGGGTGTTTTTCCGCCCACGGTTGGCGCCCACGGTGTATGAACGGGGCTGACAGGTAGGGCGGTTGTGTCACGTCTAAGGGAAGTTACACATTTGGCCCTATTTAAAATATTTGCGTACATCGATTTCGGGAGAGGAGAGTTTGTTTTGGCGCCCACCGTGTATGAATGGGGAAATGGAGGGAGAGACACATGTCTTTTGGATGAGCTTGAATTAAATGTGTTTTACCGCCACGTTTGGCACCCACCGTGTCTGAATGGGCTCAGAGGCGGTCGTGTCACGTCTGATTGAAGTTACTAGTCTACCTGTAACGCCCCGAGACCGATGCGCCAGGTGTCTCTCAGTTATTCACCGTCGTTGCCATGTCATTTTTTTGCGTGTCATGCTCTTCGTATCATGTCATCATGTGCATCGCATTTGCATATGTGTTCGTCTCATGCATCCGAGCATTTTTCCCGTTGTCCGTTTTGCAATCCGACGCTCCTATGTCCTCTAGCGCCCTCCTTTTGCCTCTTTTCGTGTGCGGGTGTTGAACGTTCTCGGATTGGACCGAGATTTGCCAAGCGGCCTTGGTCCACCATCGGTAGACCACCTGTCAAGTTTCGTAGCATTTGGAGTTCGTTTGATACTCCAACGGTTAACCGGGGAACCGTAAAGGCCTCATGTGTGTTGCAGCCCAACACCCCTTCAAAGTGGCCGAATGACCCATCCAAACCCCATCCATCCTCTCAGTCGTTCGATCACGATCGCGTGGCCGGAAAACACACTCCATTTGGACACTCCTAGCTCCCTCTACCTATATATATGTGCCTTCCCCTGAAATTTTCGCGGATGAACCCTAACCACATCCTCCTCCGCGCGTCCGGACGCGTCCGCGCTGCGCCGGACACGTCCGCCCCGCCGCCCGGAAAATTGCAGGCTGCCACATGTCCACCCGGCCTCCCCACCGCGTCGCGGCCCGCCGAGCGCATCCGAGGCCCTCCCGGCCCGGAGCCGCCGTCGCCGCCTCCTGCATGGCCCCGCTCCGCCTGTTCGCCAGCGCCGCCGTGCACGCCTCGCCGAGCGTGCCTCCCCGCAATTCTGCGCACCATGCATCGACGTCACGTGCCCCTCCGCCGCCGCGTGCCACCTCGCCGAACCCCGTTCTTCGCCGATCCGCGCCCGCCGTTCCCCGTGGCGCCGCGGCCTCGCTGCCGTCACCGTGCTCCGCCCCAAGCTCCCTCGGCCCCGCCGCTGCTTCCTCGCCGCCAGCCACCTTTCTTCTCGTGGGAGTCAACTCCGGCCGGATCTACTCCAGGTGGATGAGCTCCATCGGGAGACGAACCAAACAGCCCCGCTGCGCCCGGATCCCTCCGTCCCGGGTTCATCTCGTCCCCTTGACTTTTTCGCGAGGTGAAAATCCGCCAAGTCCTTTCCCCCTCATGTTTTCAGGCCATATTCATCATGCCATAGCTCTGTCATCGTAGCTCCATTTTGCGCGTGTGATATATCAAAATGTTCATTATGATGTGCTCTTCATTTCATTCCATTGTGACATGCTTGTTTGAGTCAATATTGATGCCCTAATGACTGATGCAAGAGTGCTATAAAATGTTAGTTCCTGACTCTTATCAGTTTATGAGCATTTGTCATTTTTGCCATGATTATTGTGTGCTTCATATGGCTATGATCTCTACATGTGTTTTGGGCTATGACATGCCATCTTTACAGGGGTGTATGCCATGTATTTTTGTGATCAATGTGGTGACTAGCACATGCATGCAAAGTAGCTCTCGTGATATTGCTGTTTTCAGAGACTTAGAATTTCACTAAGCCTTTGATCTGCTGTTATTTTTATGCCATGTATTCATGTTGTTTCAGAGGATCCATGCTTCTTTTGAGTATGTTCAGTAAGGATGATTTGGACATATAGTTGTGCTCTATCCATCCATGCCCCTGTTTGCATTTATGGAGTGCCCTAGCATGACTCGATCTTTCTCTACTTTTGCTATAAAATGTTCCTGGCAGATTGTTTACATGTTAATCAATTTTGCCAAGGTTGTTGTAGTTGATCCATGCATGCTATGAGATTGTTCTTGCCATGGTTAGCTACTCGATCATGTATTATTACTATTGCTATGCTTATCTTGTCATACAATGCCTTGTGGTGAGTGAATCGAGCTCGCAAATAGGCCTTCATAATTCTGTTTCGGCCATGTCCAGTTTTCTGCTAAGTCTGAATCTGTTAACGAAACTTTCTATGTTTACATGGGTGCCATCATATGTTCTGATCCTTTTTGGCTTATGGTCAGTAAGGGACTTTTGTTATATGCTTTCAGTAGATTCATGCCATGCCTTGTATGGCTATGTTCTGTTCTTGTAGCATGTTGTTATCTTGCTCTAAACATTGCTTCCTGATGTTATATCCTGACATGTTATTTTCACTAAGTCTATGATGCTGATATCTTTTGCACTTTTGTCACGCTTGTTTGAACCTGCTCTTGTTTGAATTAGCCGTAGCTCAGTGTTCATCTTTTGTCAAGCATCTTGAGTAGATCACTGACACGTCCTTTGTTGCTATGTTGGGGTGCAGTAGCTTAGTTTCTTGTTGCATTCTAGATGGCATCGTGCTGTTAATCGCAGAATTGTGCCATTCTTGTTTTGCTTGCCACTTGCAAATCGTGCATCCGATTCCGGTGATCCTTATATCGATTTCGACCGAAATCAACTCATCTTTCTAGAGGCACTCTTGGTTTGCCAAGTTGAGGCCTGGTTCAATCTTTTCCTTCCGGAGCTCGCATATGCATTGCATATCACATCCCGCATATCATGCCATGTTTTGCATCATGTTGCTTGCGCATTGCACCGTGGTTGATTTTTGCTTCCTTTGCTTGTGTTCTTGCCTTGGGTAGAGCCGGGAGACGAGTACGTGATCGAGGAACCCGTTGAGTACGCTTACGAGGATCAAGCTTTCGTCTTCGCTTAGAACTTTGCAGGCAAGATGACCATATCCTTGAAATCACTTCTATCTTTGCTTGCTAGTTGCTCGCTCTTTTGCTATGCCACGATACCTACCACTTGCTATATCATGCCTCCCATATTGCCATGTCATGCCTCTAACCCACCTTATCCTAGCAAACCATTGTTTGGCTATGTTACCGCTTTCCTCTGCCCCTCTTATAGCGTTGCTAGTTGTAGGTGAAGATGAAGTTTGTTCCATGTTGGAACATGGATATGTTGGAATATCACAATATCTCTTATTTAATTAATGCATCTATATACTTGGTAAAGGGTGGAAGGCTCGTCCTTATGCCTGGTGTTTTGTTCCACTCTTGCCGCCCTAGTTTTCGTCATACCGGTGTTATGTTCCTTGATTTTGCATTCCTTATGTGGTTGGGTTATAATGGGAACCCCTTGACAGTTCTCCTTGAATAAAACTCCTCCAGCAAGTCCCAATCTTGGTTTTATATTTGCACTAAAAACCTATCACCTTCCCTTGGGTTTTCATGAGCCCGAGGGTCATCTTTATTTTAACCCCCCGGGCCAGTGCTTCTCTAAGTGTTGGTCCAAACTAGAGCCCCTTGCAGCGCCACCTTGGGGAAACTTGAGGGTTGGTTTTAGTTGTATGGATTTCTCATCCGGTGTGCCCTAAGAACGAGATACGTGCAGTTCCTATCAGGATTTGTTGGCACATTCGGGCGGTCTTGCAAGTCTTGTTTTACCATTGTCGAAATGTTTTGTAACCGGGATTCCGAGTCTGATCGGGTTGTCCTGGGAGAAGGAATATCCTTCGTTGACCGTGAGAGCTTGTGATGGGCTAAGTTGGGACACCCCTGCAGGGTTTTGAACTTTCGAAGGCCGTGCCCGCGGTTATGGGCAGATGGGAATTTGTTAATATCTGGTTGTAGAAAACCTGACACTTAACTTAATTAAAATGCATCAACCGCGTGTGTAGCCGTAATGGTCTCTTTCTGGCGGTGTCCGGGAAGTGAACACGGTTCTTGTGTAATGCTTGTATGTAAGTAGTTCTATGATCACTTCTTGATCACTTCTATGCTTCTCTTCTCGCTCTCATTTGTGTAAGTTAGCCACCATATATGCTAGTGCTTGCTGCAGATCCACCTCACTACCTTTTCCTACCCATAAGCTTAAATAGTCTTGATCGCGATGGTGTGAGATTGCCGAGTCCTCGTGACTCACAGATTACTTCAAATAGTTGCAGGTGCCGACGATAACCGTGCATGTGACGCAACTGAGCTCAAGGAGGAGCTCGAGTTAGATCGTGTTCGTTGTGTTGTTTCATTTCTAGTTGATCAGTAGTGGAGCCCAGTCGGGGCGATCGGGGATCTATTGAATTAGGGGTTGTCTTTCTTTATTTGGTTTCATAGTCAGACCTTGATTGTATTCTGGATGATGTAATGCTATATTTATGTATTGTGTGAAGTGGCGATTGTAAGCCAACTATTTATCCCTCTCTTATTCAGTACATATGATGTGTAAAGATTACCCCTCTTGCGACATGCCTACTATGCGGTTATGCCTCTAAGTCGTGCTCCGACACTTGGGAGATATAGCCGCATCGTGGGTGTTACACTACCCCTATCGATAGCAGTGTAAATCCGGTCGATAAGGATGTCAAAGTGTTAGGGGTAGACAGTAATTTCCATCTCGCAAACACTTGCTTCGGGCAGCCCACAAATGATAGTGGATGTTTAGCCACTTTGTTCAAAACTTGGGAGATTTAGCATTCATGTTTGCCCTGGGCCCTGACAACTAAATTCAAATCCAATTTGTATTCGATTACGAATATCCACCGATAATTCTACTTTTTCTTATTTATTTCTTCAAAACCACAACAAAGATTTATTCCACCTTTATATATGATTATGATTTAGAAATGCCATGATCTTCGAATTCAGTAGGTTGGATACACTTTGAATCAACCAGTTATTTCATCCTATACAATATGCTCACACAAAAAGTAGTTCACCTTATGTCAATCATACAAGTAACGAGGATTACCTCGCCTAAAAAATTCAGATCATTACAACACATGGACAACATAGGGGGTCTTACAACATAATCCATTCAGATACATGACACAACATGCAAGTACAATAATCTATTGACAATTTCGACTGGTGTCTAAAGAAGAATATGGATTACCCTGGGCTTCAGATAGCAAAAACAGTAGGACCTCCTCCGTCTTCAAATGCATCATTCTTACTTCCTCCAATTCTTGGGTTGCTTGCATAATGTGTGCAGCTAATTGCATCATTTCCAGCCTCAAGATTACCTCATTCATGGCAGCCATACCATATCTTTCTGCCTCTAGTAGAGCCTCAAGAACTATAATATCTGTGCTCAGACTGCTCACCGACGGTGTTGCCTCCAAACTGCAACCATCTGGTAACATGGATGGCACACTGCTTCCACAAATAGATTCTAGGGTTGTACATTGTGTCCTAGTGTGAACGGCATCCTGAAAGGTTTCCACTGGACATAAGTAAGAGATAGTTATCCCATGACCCATGCAGTAAGCTTACATGGTAAACGACATACAAATTATTGCCGAGCATGGCAAGCTATATTTAAATGTTTCAAAGCAGCATCAGCCAAAAAGAAATTAAAATGGTAAGATGAAACTAGGGATGTAAGTCGCAAATAAACGACATCTGCCAGTCTCATCTAGTTAGTTTTTGCTAGCTCCCTAGTTCATCTTCCTCAAAAAACAAAAACTCTTTTGAACTATCATACCACTATTGGACTTTAATCGGGATTAAACGGGGCCCAGTTGACATCCCTAGTTGAAAGGGAGTGTACCACCGCTATATTTAAGTTGCCAAGGCATCTAAGCAGTCCAAATAATCTGAGAAAGCACTTAACAGTGTGGCCTCATATAAACTACGAATACGGTCTTGTGATGAAGTTCAGAGGAATAGTTAAGGACTCAAATGAAATAGGCATGCATTTCTTGATGACAGTACAACAGGCACTGCTGACATATTGCCTAACTCAGGTATAGCCTAACAAGTAAGAAACAAGCATTCGAATCAAGCAATAGAGCAAAGCAGACAACTGAACTATTTGTAATTCTGCAGGATTACAGGTTGAGGCCACAAGCCAAGAAAGCAATCCACATGCATTACATTTCACATGAACTAAAACACACGGGCTTACCATATGTTACTGTGAAGCCTCGCTGTTGTTTCAATGTTCTTTGAAGATATCGTCAGCATCCCGTGGTTGCAAATCTAGTTGTTGTAGTTTATTCTGCACCCTCTATTTAATTAGGTAAAATTAGCTGTAATCACATGCACTGGTTCGAATTGATCATCAATGATTCATCAAAACTCATGAAAGAAGGGTGTGCGTTCTTACACGACAATATATCTGCTTCACTCTATTTTTATGCTTGTCCGAGGTGCCAGCCCCAAAAGAACAAATATTTTGCTTGATGGGTTGGCAGCTCCATAATTAGTAGAAGCATCAAATTAGTCATGCAACTTGGGAAGATCAAGAACACATAAATAAGTAATGAAGAGAGGTTCGGAGCAGTGATGTAATAGCTAGCATCAGAAAATGTAGGGTAAAATGAACAAATAGCCGCGGAACCACATGTTAGTTTGTTGATGTGTAATGAAGCATAGAGAACATGAAGTAGTCTGATGGAACCAACAAGTGGCATCATAACAACACCATTATCATAAATATAGCATGCAAGAGTTAAAATAGTAGGCACTAATATCTAGGAAGTACAGTAATACTTAGGACAAAACTAAAGCATATTAACTATATGTGCACTGGTATGTAATTTAGCAGATGTAGCATGTTCACTGCCAGAAGTATGGCCGTATAGGTGCAATCAGAATAACACGTCTCATGAAAAATTGAATGATGCCCTAAAGAAATTCAAAGGTGTGGTGCTTATGCTAAGAAAGTGGAACATAGGCGCAGGCCATTGGATAATAGTACCTGATTCTTGGCGGCGTATGGGTATCG
Source organism: Triticum monococcum (assembly GCA_034509565.1). Taxonomy (NCBI): domain Eukaryota; kingdom Viridiplantae; phylum Streptophyta; class Magnoliopsida; order Poales; family Poaceae; genus Triticum; species Triticum monococcum. Next base: position 98,320,333 of record CM067843.1, on the reverse strand, counting down.
TTGTCATATTTGATACTTAACGATCATCGTTGGTGCTCGTGTTGCGGTTGAGTTTGGGGTGGCTCTCGCCGTCGCTAAAGCGGCTCCGGTGCTTCGGTTGCTACGCCTGTCGACATACAAGAAAGCTCATTTGTGGTAAGTGAACAGTTGCATGATAAAGAAGAGAAAAACTGAAGGAGTGGAAATCAAAATAACCTGATGAGGCTGCGGCATCAGTAAAGCAGGGTCGGTGGAGTTGAATATGGTGTCCGTGGAGCGGGTCCGGTGCAGTGGACGAAGACTTCGGCGGGCGTGATGTACAGTGCTTTCGGTGAGGCGAATTTGGTGCAGTGGGCGAGGGCTTGTATGAATGGCCAGCTATGGGGAAAACGAGGGAGTCAGTGAAGTGCCGACACTGTGATGGACGAGGGCGCCGATTAAGCAGATCCGGTGCGGTAGACCATGATGGCAGTCAAGGAGATCTGGAGCAGTGGACAAGCCAGTCGGTGAAGCGGCTCCGGTGAAGTGGTGAGTTGGCTGTTGAGGGTTCCAAGGTGCGGAAGGTAGATCCGGTGGGGTGTGAGGTCCGCCGCTGCGGCGGAGGTAGATTCGGTGGCTTGCCGTGTTCGGGGGGGGGGGTCAGGGAGGGGAAGGGCAGGGGCTCTAGGGAAGAATGTTGGGGGCAAAGAGGGGAAAAGAATGGAGTTACCAAAGCAACCCTTTTCCTTTCATGTGGCTGGGGTAAAACAGGAATATCGCAGGGCTAAACTTTCGGGCGCGAGATATTTCGTTGTGAGCGGGAAGTTTGAAAGCTTTTGGCACCTGAAATTATAAGTGTTCTACTCTTGTTTTGCATGGTATCATGGCCGAGAATTTATTTGTTTTGCATGCAAAAAATTTCAAGTTTTGAAAATCAATGTCTCCAACTCGAAACTTAGATTGTCCATTCAACTCAATTATGGATCATTGAGCTAGTACATGCAAATACCATCATACGGTCCAATTCAAATGAAATTCCAAATGTGTTTATCCTAAATGTGATGACAAAAGCAAAAATGTGTATGTGTATGAATAAAATGGATGATTATAAAGTTTGAACATGCCCGTATGTTTACATCTCTAGGTTTGATATATGAATTTGAAATCACGAAATCCCGGCTTAAAAATGTACCTCCATTTAAATGAATTACAAAAGCTAATGATGGAGATGAATTCCAAAATTCCAATCTTAGTTTTGTAGTTCTGGTACATCAAGGTATATCAGACATGTTCAAAAGTATCATTATCTCATAATCCAAACTATGAAACAAATTGATCAACCATGAGTGCACACACTATTAACCATATATATCTCAATTACGCTAAAGTCCCTCAAATATAGACACCTAACTCATTATCTGAAGCCAACCCCCACCCCTTCTATTCTAAACCCCGGACACCAATATAGCTCTCTTATCACCTTGTCTCTCCGGCATGCACACATCTTTTCACCCACTCTCCAGGTCTTCCAGCATCGATCTTTCCCAAGCACATGCACTATGTAGAGTGTATCTTTCCCATACACACAAAACATCACCCCAAACGTCTATCTCCCTAGTTATGTGGTTCTCGCACACTCACCTGACACACCACCCCCACTTCAAACAAGCACACTTTGTCTCCTTGTGCACCACTCTCCTCTTTCTATCTCTCCCACATGCGGACCCGCCCCAGCTTCTTCCCTGTATACATATATGCCATGACTCTTTCCATAGCTCCCTAATGTATCATCGTTCTCAGTCTCGCACGTTGTTCTCTACACCATCTATTCTAGATCTCTCATGAAGTCCCTATCACACACACGATGACCCGCTTCCCTTGCGTCTCCGTACATAGGCCAATTTCAAACAACATCAACATTGTCTCCCTATCTATACGCCACTTATGGACACAATCGACCCCATTCCCCCTCTTTTCCTCTCTCTCTCTCTCTCTCTTGATCTCACACCCCTCTCCCACACACACTTGATGTCTCTTCCAAATAGTCTGCTCCCCGCCCACACCCATGCTATCCGCTACTACACATGCCTTTGTCTCCCTTTGACACACATGTCACTGATACACCTCCGTCTTATCGGATCACATCCAGGATATGGTCCCTGTTGCTGCAATGGCCTTAGAACCATAGTAGATTGTGCCATCCGAGGCCATAGAGTCCGCGGTGTTGGAGCCGCACATGGACTCAGCACCCCGCAATATTTGCGTCAATGGAACTCCGGATTCGTCTCCAGCTATAAGTCCCAGACAGGGTACGCCTGCAGACCCCAAGCTGGATCGGTTATCGATTTTTGAATTTAGCGCCGCAGACATCTTCCGGCACTCACCTTCGGGTGTGTGCTAAACTCTTTAAAGAACTCGTCCTTGGAAAACGGCTCACAACCGAACTATATATGTTCTGTTCGAGCTAGAGGCTGACAATGCAGAATTTTGCTTTCCACCCGGCACCCACTTCATAGCCACTGTCAAGGACTTAACCAACACGCCCGCTTCCGGCTCCAAAGACATCGACGGTATAGACGGCGGTGCCGATAAGGAGCAAGGCCAAGACCCTCCAGTCATCAGGCGTGGGATGGCCACCCCTTCATATGATGTGTACATGATCGATACACTTAAAAAGCCTCGCGACAAGGACAAGGGAGATCCAGTTTAAACTCCTGAGACACAGCCCAAGCTCCGGCGCCCCAAACGGCACCCCAAGTCACGCCGCATCAACATAGGTACTAGAGAAAATAGTACTCCGGACAGCACCGAAAGCAATGAAGACCCTGTGGAAACAATATCCGAGCAGGAGGAACGGGAAAACAGGAAAGCCAGCCCCGATGAACAGGCCCCGCCCAACAATGGTTCAGAGGACGAAAACTACCTTCCGCTCTCTGAAGATGAGGCAAGCCTCGGTAACGAGGACTTCATCGTACCCGAAGAGCCCCTTGAGCAGGAGCGCGTCAAGTGCAGGCTGATAGCTACAACAAGGAGCCTGAAAAAGAAGCAGCAGCAGCTTCAAGGTGACCAAGACCTACTCAATGACAGATGGACCAAAGTCCTGGTCGCTGAAGAATACGGCCTTAGTGGCCCAGCCAAAAGCTACCCAAAGCACAGATCGCTATACCAGTCCGATGACGGGGCGTTGGAGCCCATACCATCGTCACGCAATACGGCAGGTCACCGGCAGCTCTGTCCTGATAAAGAGGCAACTCAAGCCGAACACTAGACCGCCTCACCTTGCTGTAATGGCAAGAACAACGCAGGTCATGATCACCCAGGCAACCTCTAGAGGGACTTGGACAATAGAGCAGGAAACGCAAGACCGATCTACGGATCGCGAAAGCATGCTTTGACATGCGGCGATGGCTACCTATTCGGACGTGTCACACCTCACCACAACCGAGCCAAAAACCGTAATGGGACTCCTTTGGAGTTACGTCGCAGTGTGGCCCAACATAGAGGCGCCGCACACCCGCTTTGCTTCACTAATGAAGTAATGGATCATGACTTCCCCGAAGGATTTTAACCCGTCAATATAGAATCATACGACGGGACAACCGATCCCGCGATATGGATAGAAGATTTCATCCTCCACATCCATATGGCCGTGGAGACGACCTCCATGCCATTAAATACCTCCCACTAAAACTAAAAGGACCAGCTCGATACTGGTTAAACAGCCTGCCTGAAAATTCCATAGGCAGCTGGAAGGACTTGGAAGAGGCCTTCCTCGATAACTTCCGAGGAACACATGTCCGGCCACCGGACGCCGACGACCTAAGTCACATTGTCCAACAGCCCGGCGAATCAGCAGGGAGCTCTGGACTCGGTTCTTAGTCAAAAAGAACCAAATCGTCGACTATCCGGACGCGGAAACCCTTGTGTCCTTCAAACACAGCGTCTGGGAAGAATGGCTTGCACGCGACCTCGGCCAAGAAGGACCTAAGTCCATGGCAGCCCTCATTGCTCTGATGACTCGCTTTTGCATGGGAGAAGACAACTGGCTCGCTCGTAGAAGCAACAGCGCCAGCAACCAGGGCACCTCCGAAATCCAAGACGCCAACGACAAGACGCGAGGAAGCAAAAAACAACAGTCGCAATGACAATGAAAGATCAGGCAACACAGCAGTCAACGCCGGATTCAGCAACCCCAAGCCCGGTCAGCGGAAGAAGCCATTCAAGGCAAATAGAGACGAACCATCCAACCTCGATAGGAATACTGGACCGACCCTGCCAGATTCATGGCCATCCTGATAAACCAGCTAATCATACCAACAGAAACTGCTGGGTCTTTAAACAGGCCGGCAAGCTCAATGCCGAACACAGGGGGAGGAGGCCGCCAAGCGACAAGGATGACAGAAAGGTTCACCAATGAAAAACCGGGGGTCAGAAGCAGTCTCCAGCCGAGGATCAACTACTCCTAGAACGGAAATAGCAACCCGGTCCATACACCTACAAAGTTTGTACCACACATACATCATTACGCACTCAAGATACCATGGCCTTTGGTGTAAGCACAATACGGACAAGCCTGCAAACATTCCAGTAACTCTTATTATTATTATTTTATTTTTTTTTATTTTTTCCTGTGCTATCCTTTAAAAACAGGTGACGAACAGGATGAACATCGGAAACTGGCTCTATCGGAGTCTAGATCCGTACTCTCACCTAGGGGGCTATTTCCATCAAGGATTCCCCCACTGAGGACTTGCGACGCAGACATGCGACAGGAGGTCCAAAATAACTTTTGTAGACCGCACTCTCTATTTCTCGAGCATGTACTATGCCTGTTCCTCCGCCTCCAACCCCGTGCATGTGAAATAGCCGAGAGGATGGCCTATATATATAATAAGTAATTATTGGTATATCACTCAGTTCCCATTAAACAACATCCACACTACTCATCCGCATTGTTTCAACAACAAATATGGCCCCTGCAGTTATTTCACAGAAATACCTTGGCATAACTTGCCAGGGGCTTGGTGTGGGAACAAATGAGTTCCAGTAAAAGTCTGAACAGCTCCATAGCACACTTCGGCGTCGCAAGTTTGGCCTTATATGCATCAGCTCTGAATCATTGTCTTGGGTCAATAGTTGGGTTGCCCGGCTCCTGTGCTTGCTACCCTACGTTCCGCTCTATCGGCTAGGGTAGTAAAGGGAGAACTACTGCGATTGTGCCCTGGTCTAAACCGGACGAGCACCTCAGTAGAGAAAGCCAAAAACGGACTGTCATGATGCGGCGTGAGCTGGTCAACCACTTGACGACTTATTGGAATCTTTAGCGATTCTCCGTGTCACACGAGGGATCTTTTTTAGATCAAATATGTAAGGCACCATGCGCCGCATAGATACTAGGGGCTATGTCGTAGCCCCACCATAAAACTCCTATGGCTAAGTGAAAGTGTTAACGCCTTATAGTCCGATTGCCTGGTTCGCCGCATTATCACCTCCTTCATGGACCAAGACGTTGGACAAAGAGTGATTAAATGCTTTTCCGAACACCCCATACTTCCTACGAGGGGGCTGAAGCCGACGACTGGAAAACTTTTAGATTATATCAAAATGTCCGCATAGGAGGAATTCAAGCTTTCAAGCAAAATACAAATAGATTAACTATAAAATTGTCTTTTACAATTTTCATACACCTCAGTCGAACATTATGTCTTTCGAGCACTGACCCTGTATAAAGCGGGTAGCCTCTAGGATGTCTTCAAAATAATGCTCTGGTTCCAGGCGGGCCTTGCCTTTGGGTGGACTCTTCGTCGCAACATCGATGGCCTTCATCTTCCCCCAGAATGTTTTGACTCGAGCAAAAGCCGTCGGCGCACCCTCAACGCGCGATGATCGCTTCACAGCATTGATACATAGCACCGCATCAACAAGCCTCTGCACCAAACCGAAATAGCTATTCGGAACAGGCTCGGTTGGCCACAACCGGATTACGACATTCTTCATGGCAGAGCCGGATATTCTATGAAGTTCGGCTCATTGCGACATCTGTTCATTGAGCAACAGAGGGCGCTTTGATGCGCGAAACTGCGACCAAAAAAGTTTCTACGTTGCATATCCATCTCACGCTTGGTAATACTGTGCCGCATCGGCAGAACTCTTCGGCAAGTCCAAGAACTCATCTGGAGAACTCCATACTTGGTTAAGCTGGGCATAGTTTGGGTCCCCGAACTTAGTTTGCAGCAGAAAGGGCTTTCCAGCCGCAATCTCCCTTGCCTGTCGAACCTCCTCACGGGCTGCTCTGGATTCCGACCGCGCCGCCCTAGCCTCTTGTAAGGCCTTGTCCAGATCAGCCGTTAAGGCTTTACTCTCCTTCTACAGAAATTCAATGCGGCCGGTAGCATTCTCCAGTTCGAGCGTCATAGTGGACATCTTCTCCTCATCTTGGCGCCGTGCAGATAGTTCGGCTTTTAATTCAGTCGATGCCTTTTCGGCAGTAGCATCACTATGAAGGGCCTGCTCCTTGTCCTGGGTCAGTTCCGCTCAAAGAACTTCAACAGTGGTAGCACCTCCTGCAGCCATGCATATTCCAGCATCTAAATCTCAACACCATGCTTATACCACACAAATGTATGAGGAATGCCCCGAATACATACCTTGTGACTCGTCAAGACGCATATTGATTAAAGCAAGATCATCCCCTGCCACATCAAGCTTCCATTGCAAATCAGCAATCTCCATGGTCCGGGAAGTGGCCAAGGGGGAAGCAGCATGTGTTCAAAATTCATCAGGTTAGTCCCCAAACGATCCTTTTCGATCCTCTGTTTTCTTCCCAGTGGAAGCTAACTAGAGTATCAGGGGCTACGACCTATACACATGCGCATCTTTGCAAATGAAACATAGCTGAAAACATTATGTCACAAACCTTGAAACCCTTTAGTAGGCTCATGAAGGCCCCATTTAATCCGCTCTTCGCGGAGGAAATCTTCTCAATCATTGTACCCATCAAGGTACGCTGTTCTCCCGAGACACACACTTTCCACAGCATGTCCCGCAATATATCCGGAGTCTCTGGGTTTCCTGAAGCTGCTCCAGGAGCACAATCATCCTTTAAAGGAATCTGTTCACCTGTCTCCAGAATCACTGTCGGCTATGAACCAGTCAGTCTGGGACCTTTGTTATCATCAGCCCCGGAATCCCGGGTGGTCGGTGCTCCACCTTTGGGTACTGCCTCTTCTGTCCCCTACTTAACTTGTTGGTCAAAAGGGACCCTCCGTGATGACACTTCAGAGTCATCCGCCTTGTTGGGGTAGGAGGTTGGAGGAGGCGTCTCTCTCTCCATCATCTCTGGGAGGAGACTCCCCGAAGACGAGGATCGCCCAGAAAAACTCTGTGCCGACCTGTAAAAATGCATGAATGCGTTACGTCTATCTTCGATAATAGCAACAGAGCGGGACCCTATCAAAGTACTCTGAATTCTCTTACGGTTTGGCCGAGGGCTTGTCCCCTTGTTGGAACTGCTCAACGGCGTCACTTTCCAAACCAAGCCGGTCGACGGCGGCGTCTTGCCCTTCTTGAAAGACCGCCCCTCCCAATCTTCGAAGGCGGCCCTTTTCCTCCTATTTGGAGAAGGGATACTGGGTCTGAGGGAGTCCTAGACTAGGGGGTCTCCGGATAGTCGGACTATATCCTTTCGCCGGACTGTTGGACTATGAAGATACAAGATTGAAGACTTCGTCCCGTGCCCGGATGGGACTCTACTTGGCGTGGAAGGCAAACTAGGCAATACGGATATCTATATCTCCTCCTTTGTAACCGACCTTGTGTAACCCTATCCCCCTCCGGTGTCTATATAAAGTGGAGGGTTTTAGTCCGTAGGACAACATACAATCATACCATAGGCTAGCTTCTAGGGTTTAGCCTCTCCGATCTCGTGGTAGATCAACTCTTGTAATACTCATATTTTCAAGAATAATCAAGCAGGACGTAGGGTTTTACCTCCATCAAGAGGGCCCGAACCTGGGTAAAACATCGTGTCCCCTGCCTCCTGTTACCATCCGCCTTAGACGCACAGTTCGGGACCCCCTACCCGAGATCCGCTAGTTTTGACACCGACATTGGTGCTTTCATTGAGAGTTCCTCTATGTCGTCGCTATTAGGCTTGATGGCTCCTTCGATCATCGATAGCGATGCAGTCCAGGGTGAGACTTTTCTCCCCGGACAGATCTTTGTATTCGGCGGCTTCGCATTACGTGCCAACTCGCTTAGCCATCAGGAGCAGATCGAGAGTCATGCCCCTGGCCACCAGGTCAGGATTGGAAGCCTAAACTACATGGCCGATATCCGCGGGGACTTGATCTTCGACGGATTCAAGCCCCTGCCTTGTGTGCCACACGGTCGCGATGAGCATGATTTAGCTCTACCATCGGACAATGTTTAGGAGATCGCGCCAGCAACCACTTCGACCCTCAATTCGGAACTAGTTGCGCCATCCATGGACGGGTGGATAGACCCGACATGGAGGTCGTATCCTCAGCAGCGATCGAGCTGAGTATCGACCTTACCCTTCACGAGGGCTGTGATGCCACACTGCCGGATCCTTCCCCGGCCACGGACTCGGAACCGCCTGCGCCCGTGCCTATCGAATCTGACTGGGCGCCGATCATGGAGTTTACCTCCGCGGATATCTTTCAGCACTCGCCCTTCGGTGACATACTGAACTCATTAAGGTCTCTCTCCTTGTCAGGAGAGTGCTGGCCGAACTATGTCTGGAAAAATTGGGGTGCGGATGACAAAGAAATTCGTCGCCCACCCACCACCCACTTAGTACCCACTGTTGATGATTTGACCGACATGCTCGACCTCGACTCCGAAGACATTGACGATATGGACGACGATGCAGGAGACGAACAGGAACCCCTCCCACAGGGCACTGGACGCCCACTTCATCATATGATGTATACATGGTGGACATACCCAAAGAAAACGACGACAAGGAATAGAAGGAGGCAACGAAGGGTTGTTCCCTCAAGAAGCAGTCAGAGCAGCGGCGTAAGCGCCCCTCCAAATCCCGCCTCGACAAAAACATCAGTCATATAGACACAGCGATAGAGCAGGGTGAACCATCGCCCGACCAGGGCAACATGGAGAATCAAATCGAACAACCCGACTCCATCAAAGAAAACAGTCCGGACGACATCACACCTGACAGGCGCCCGGAGCAATAGAATGCCCATCAAAGGCTTGTTGCCATGGCAAGGAGTCTGAAGAAGCAAAAGCAAAGGCTCAGAGTTGCACAAGACACACTCAGAATCAGATGGAGTGAAGTACTCAACACTACACCGAAGTACGGCGGTCATCGCCACACCAAGAGCTACCCGAAGCGGAAGTTGCTACCGGAATTCGACGAGGAGGCCTTAGATCCCCCGCAATTAGAAAACAAAACGGCCATCCGGTTGGATAGACGACCTCGTGGACAATACAGAGCGGCAAACGCCGCTGCACATATGCCAGTACGCGATCCACGCGAGGGCTCGCATCAAAAGGACGGCGCAACCAGATCCAAATACAGGCCACCCAAGCGCGCTCCAGTATGCAATACAACACAACAAACATCCGAACACCACGATACACCCAAATACAGGGGTGCCGCACACCCCCTATGTTTCACCGATGAGGTGTTGGACCATGAATTTCCAGAGGGATTCAAACCTCTAAACATAGAGGCGTACGACGGAACAACAGACCCTGCGGTCTGGATTGAGGACTATATGGGTCGAGGAGACGATCTCCACGCCATCAAGTACTTACCCCTCAAGCTCAAAGGGACAGCTCGGCACTGGCTTAAAAGCGTCCCCGAAAACTCCATTGGAATCTGGCAAGAGCTCGAAGACGCCTTTCGGTCAAATTTTCAAGGGACCTATGTCCGACCACCGGATGTAGACGATTTAAGTCATATAACTCAACAGCCCGGAGAGTCAGCCCGAAAGCTTAGGAACAGGTTCCTCACCAAGAAGAACCAAATAGTAGACTGTCCGGACGCCGAAGCCTTAGCAGCTTTCAAGCACAGCGTTTGAGACGAATGGCTCGCCAGACACCTCGGCCAAGAAAAGCTGAGAACAATGGCAGCTTTAACAAGCCTCATGACCCGCTTTTAAGCGGCCGAGGATAGCTGGTTAACCCGATGCAGCACCAGCGACCCAAGTACTTCCGAAGTCAGGGACGAAAACGGGAAATCACGACGCAACAAAAACAAGCGCCGGAATAAAGAAGACAGCCCGAAGAGCACGATGGTAAATGCTGGATTCAGAAGCTCCCGGCCAGGTCAGCAAAAGCCGCCCTCCAAAGGCAACAAAGACGAACTGTCCGGCCTAAACAAGATTCTGGACCAAATATGTCAGATGCATAGTACCCCCGACAAACCTGCGAATCATAACCATAGAGAATGTTGGGTCTTCAAGCAGTCCGGAAAGCTCAATGCCGAACATAAGGGGCAGGATACACCAAGCGAAGACGAGGACCAACCTCGCAAGCAAAGCACTGGGGAACAGAAGAAATTCCCACCAGAAGTCAAAACTGTCAATGTGTAACACGTAATAAAGGGGAGAAACAAAGTGGCATCCCAGAGACACATGCCCCAGGGCCTATCACCGCGGAATTCTGCCACTGGTCATCCCAACCAATCACTTTTGACCATCGGGATTACTCAGCAAGTGTCCAGCATGCAGGATGGGCTGCTGTCGGCGTTCTGGGAACGGGGGTCCCCAGACTTGCCTGCCTGCAGCCTGCGGCGTGGCTCAAAGGAGGCCCAGCATGGCCCATCTTCATCAACACAAGACTCAAGACCCTCGTGAGGGGCCAAGCCTCGCGGGACGGACGACATGGCGCATCCTCAGGCGCAGCCTCCTCAGGCTGGCTCGCGAGGAGGAGGAGAAATCAAGGTGGGGTATCTCGCGAGGTGCCCATGACGCAAGCCATGATGATCGAGTGTGCCAGGCGGGCGCCAGCGCGCGCAGCGTCCTTCTTTCCTCTTTGGTGCAAAGGGGGCAAGCGCAGCTGCGGAGTACAGAGGCATCAGGCAATGGTTGCCATTTCGGTGCAATGAGACGAAGACCAGGAGGACTACGAGACGGAGGTCACCATGGAGCCCAGCACGGCGTCACCACAGAGCCTTTCGCAGGCGAAGACCAACTTTAGTCAGGATAAGTGTACTAGATGTTCCCCTTCGAATTGGCCAATTGTTGGCGCCCTTCCCGCTTAATATTTGGGAAGAGGCCCACGGCCTTTGCCTATAAATAGGACCGGCCACCCATGTAGCAAGGGGTTCGGTTGGTTCGGTTCGCTCGTTCGATCTCAGCTAGACGGTTGACAAGTGAGAGAAAAGCAGAGAGACTGAGTGAGAAAAGAGAGAAGGGTGACTGAACTCCTCCTAGCAGTTCATCGCCCCAGTCAAGAACAGACCCTCGCGAAACTGTTCTTCCTTGTATCATTCATCATCATCAGCCCCAAGAGGCAATCCACCCACCACACACTGGAGTAGTGTATTACACCACAACGGTGGCCCGAACCAGTATAAACCTTGTGTCTCTTGTGCAGTTCTTTTAGTAGTTTAGATCTTTGTGAGACGGGGAGGTAGAGGGCGTGATCTCCGCGTGCACCCCAGTGTTCGAACCTTAAGGGTCTGCCGGAACCCGTGAATCCGACATTTGGTGCGCCAGGTACTGGTGCGCCGGAATCTGTCTTCCACCACTCCGTTCTCCTCCGACCGTCACATCCATGTCTGATGCTCGTTGGGCCCGCGCCGAGCGCCGGGCCGCCATCACTTCTCGCGTCGCCCAGACGGCCCCCGTCGGTGGGCGTCCTCGCCGTTCCCCGTCGCCTGCCGTCAACGCCGCCACTGGCTCAGCGGGGGGCGAGCAGCAAGCGTCGTCTCAGCATCCATCCGTGCGCCAGGACGGCCGCACCGCTACTCCATCGCTCGCACCAGCTGGTTCTTCGTCCCGCGCGCTCCGTGCACCCTTGGAGGCTCGAGCTGCGCTCCTCGCGGCAAACGAGCTCCTGCGCTACCGCCCCGTCGACGACGTCTACGAAGAGTGGCTCGACCGCGTCACCGAGATTGTCTGCGCCGCAGGGGGCTCTTCCGCACCGCCCGTTCCTCTGCGCCACACCCCGCCCCGCCTGGGCAACGAAGCTCCAGAGGCGCACCAGCCGCCTCCTCTCCAAGAAGATGCCATGGCTCCAAGCCGCCTGGCAGCGTCGCGTGGCCCGGCAAGTTCAAGCCAGACCTGCCTCCTCGCTACGACGGCATAACTGACCCCGCAGAGTTCCTCCAGCTCTATGAGCTGGGCATCGAGGCTGCCAGCGGGGATGAAAAGGTCATGGCGAACTGGTTCCCCATGGCGCTCAAGGAAGGAGCTCGAACCTGGCTCCTGAATCTGGCTCCAGGCACGATCTCCTCTTGGGACCAGATGCGCACCCGCTTCATCGCCAACTTCCAAGGTACTCGCGACCGGCCACCCGCCGTGAGTGACATGCGCCGCATCAAGCAACAACCCGGAGAGACCCTGCAAAAGTACATCCAGCGCTTCAACAGTGCGCGCCTCAAGATCCCCAAGGTGTCCGAGGAAGCCATCATCTCGGCCTTCTCCGATGGCGTGCGCGACGTCAAGATGAAGGAGGAGCTGGCGATGCATGAAGACCTCTGCACCTCCTTGGAGCTGTTCAACTTGGCGACCAAGTGCGCCAGGGCTGAGGAGGGACGTCTCTCCCTCCTCGAGCTGCCTGCCGCGGACCCAGAAGAGAAGAAGCCCAAGGCCAAGGAAGTGAAGCGCAAGGGGGCTGCCGTACTCGCCGCAGAATCAGACACAAAGCGGGGCAAGGATCTGCCCGAATCCTCCAGGGGCAGCCGGTACTGTGTGCACCACGACCTCCACACCCACAACACCAACGAATATCAAGAACTCCGCGCCGTGCGAGAAGGAAGGATCGGCCGTCGCCCAGACCATGCTGACCGGGGCTACGGCCGAGGAGGAGGAAGAAACCCAGGACGCTGCAAAGATTGCAGCCCGCGCCAGGGGTGGCGTGACCAACCTCGCGAGGACCGCTGGCGGGACCTGCCTCGCGAGGGAGACTGGAGGGATCAGCCTTGTGAAGATCGCCCTCATGGCAACACAGGCCTACCTCCACTGCCGCCTCAGCCAAGGAGGAACTAAGACCGCCATCAAGACGAGGGGGCTGGGGGCTTCCAAGAGCCGCACGCAATCACCTGCATCCTGGGCGGAGCTCAAGCCCCAGCCTCCAACGTATCTTCAAGCAGTTTCCCCGCGAAGTGAATGCAGTTCTCCCCAAGCTCGAAGCAACGCGCCCCCTCAGGTGGTCGGCGTGCGCCGTCACGTTCAGCTCAGCGGACCAGCTCAAGTGCGCGGCCACGGCCGGAGTCCTCCCGATGCTTTGCTCCCTAGTCATCAGCAATGTGCTAGTCACCAAGACCCTCATCGACGGAGGGGCAGGGCTCAACGTCCCATCCTTGGAAACATTCAACAATCTCCAAGTACACTATGACCAAGCCCTTCTCCGGAATCACCGACGGTTCCACAGTCCTGATCGGGCAGGTCCGCCTCCTTGTCACCTTCGGGACCCGCAGCAATTACCGCACATCCGCCCACATCCGCCTGCCATACAACGCCATCCTCGGGTACCCAGCGCTGGCCAAGTTCATGGCCGTGACTCACCACGGCTACAACGTCCTCAAGATGCCAGGAAGTGGCGGCGTCATCACGGTGTCTTGTGAAGAGAAGGATGTTGTGTGTTCCCTGGAGCGAGCCTTTCAGGCCGAGTCGCTAGAAGACCCAGATCGTGGAAGCAGGAGGCTTCCTGAGACCACCCCCAAGAAGAAGAAGACATCGTCAGGCTCAGCCCCTCAGGAGGCAGGCCCCTCAAGGCCCGTGTCTGCCCAGGGGGACCCCCCATCCATCGCATATGAAAGCGCGCCTGGCGCCCTCCTCAGGCAGGGCTCGGGGGCTCTCACCTGGAGGGCCACCGACCTAGCCAGGGTCACGAGGGAGGCGCTTGGGCACCATGTGGAGGCGTGCTTCGAAGCACGTTTCCCTCGAGAAGGAGCCAGGAAAGGAAGGTCAGACCAGCAGGAGTTCGTTAACGAGGCCATTCAAGAACTACAGGAGTCAAGGATCATGAGAGGTTGCCGCTCTCTACCAGTTGTGGCCCCGCATCCAGGCGAGGATGGTGGGCTGCGCGTCTGCGTCGACGTACCAGGGCTCAATCAGATTGCTACGACGGAGCGTCTCTGGCCCTCGCAAGTGGGGCGCTACGGGGGTCCACCCCGCAGCCATGTTCGCATGCCTTACGGCCTGCCGAGCATGGCTGCGGCGTACCAGCGCCTCATGAGGGGCATCATGGAGGCTCAGGAAGACAGGCGTTCCGCGGCCCTGGCGGAGATGAAGACAAGTCGCGAGGAGTCACCAGTGCCTTCGGAGCCTCCCGAGGCCCTGGGGCCTGGGGGCTCATGAGGATCAGCTTCCGCAGCCCACCGAGTCTGCTGCACCAATGCCACTTCACCGACGACATCCTCAGGTGACATCTTTCAAGCTTCATTCCCAGCTGGGAGCACCCTCCCAGGGTCGCATCACTCCTAGGCCGTGTGGGTCCGTCCCTGCGGCATGTATTCCCTTTTTTATTTTCCGGTCATTAGTTTGCCTTGTTGGGGCCGCCCCTCGGGCTGCATCATCCCCAAGCCGCTCGGGCTAGGCCCAGCGGCGTGTATCTCCCTCTCGTTTATTTCCAACTATGCATTGCCTATCACGCTTGATTGCTTGATGCCTGTCTGCGGCATCCTTTCTTCTCCATGTCGGCCACTTGCACGTTAAAGGGGGGGTGCCTGAGCATCGCGACTCAGGGCTCTTACTAGCTCTCCGGCCCTCACCCTCTGGCCTTGTCCACGGCATCGCGACCTGGCATACCAGCGACGGCTGAGAAAAGCTCGAGGGCCGGGACCCGAGGACGTAGAGTACCGGCATCTAACCAAATTTTGCAGGGACACATCTCAAGATACGGCCCGGTGCCAGGCGCAACCCTCCTAGAGGTAGGGCCTCGTGAGTCCCGTGCTGGCTCACGGGTGCCCAGATACACCTCACCTACTCCAACCAGCGAGCTCTTGAGCGACTAACAATCGACTAATGACTGCCATGGCAACCCCATCTTCTCTCTGTGATGAACCTGCAGGATCCTTGGAGGGAACTGTGCTAGGCAAGGCCCTCATGGAGTTCCCTTCACCCTCGCCTGCGCGAACCGCTTGCACGTTAAAGGGGGGGTGCCTGAGCATCGCGACTCAGGGCTCCTACTGGCTCTCCAGCCCTCACCCTCTGGCCTTGCCCATGGCATCGCGACCTGGCATACCAGCAACGGCTGAGACCAGCTCGAGAGCCGGGACCCGAGGACGTAGAGCATAAAGGGGAGCAGAGGCGAGGGAGAAGGGGCGCGTGAGGACCTCGCCGAGCAACTCCGTCCCAACTACCCCACGGACCCGACGATGCGCTGGGGGCGATCCCCGATCCTCAAGATAAGTCACCATCCAAAGCACTGGCTACCGTGGCACTACCCCCGCACCTAAAGCAATTCCGTACTAGCAACGTTGCTTCCCTTTCTCACCAAGAGACGGCTGCTTGGGCGCCAAAGGGGACCTCTTGAGCATCGCGACTCAGGGGCTCTTACCGGACCCCGGGTCGCTCACCTCCTGGTTCGAAAGGGAGAACTAAGCTAAGACGAAATCAGCAACTCACACAAATCCATAGCAAAGGTTATGTATTAACAAACGAGACTACAGGCACCTTACAAGCCCTTGTGGGGCACATTTTGATTCCTCGTAGGGAACGGATCCTAAGGGGTGCTAACTACACGAGCTCCTGCAAAAGATGCCATCATCAACAGTGGGCCGTCAGGCGCCAGCGCCAACCCCATCCAGATCAGGGTCGGCGACGGCCTGACGAGCCCGCCCTGCTCCGGGAGCGGCGCCGACTCGGGGGCTCGTAGCTGTCGTCGCTCATCTCCGGAGTCGCGAAGATTTCGCTGGAGTCGCTGGACGCTCCGGCGCCTCCGCCAAGGGAGGGGTCGACGGGCCTAAACCTCACCAGGGCAAGGTCCCGTCCACCGCTCCCTGGGCAGCACTCCAGCCGGCGCCCGTTCGCGTCGAAGACCTTGAAGAACATAACTGCAGCGCCATCATACTCTAGGTGTACCGCAAAGACGCCCCTTTCCCTGCAAACCCGGGCGATCTCTCTCCAGCCACGGGACATGTAGACCTCGCCCGGGGCAGCGACCACGACCTCTGCCTTGGTCGCGAGGGCGCTGCAGCCGGCATGCTGCAGCCAGAGCTCCAGGGGCCCTCCTGGAGGGATGATGGAGGCGAAGAAGGGAGGCAGACGGATCCAGGACTGGAGAGGAACAATGACATGGAGCATGAACTCTTGAGAGGAGCCCTCGGCATGGACTCCAGGAGGAACAACCCACGCCTTCGTGACCCGACGCCGCCTACGACGGCGCCGACCACGGAGATCAGCATCGACACCTTCGGGGCCCTCGACGTGGGCATACAAGGGAAGTGGGAACCCCGGCGGAGCCCGCTCGCACCGGGGCCTCAGCTCCACCTGACGGTCTTCCTCGCCCTGGCTGCAAAGGGCGAGCCGTTTCTTCGACGGGAGCGTGTCTGGCCCCTCTCGAGGAGCCTTTCCCTTCTCCGCTGCAGAGACCCGGCGGATCGGAGCCATCGCAGCAAGACGGAGAAAGGATCAGGAAGAAGGAGAAGCCAGGAGGAATGGACTGGAAGGGCACGCATAGCTTCGTACTTATAGCCAGCGAAGACCAACCACCGGCCTCCACGATCATAGGTAATCATGACACGCTTTGCATGCAGGGACTTGTCCATCGCGCGCGGTCACCAAGGCATCATGGGGAAGTGGAGACGCCCACGTCCCATCAACCGCCACGCGGCGCCCAAGGCCGCAGGCTGTTAGGGCACGCGGCGCTTCGCCCTTGCCCTCTCGCCTCTTGGCACGGCCAAGTCCATGCGCGCCTTGGGACCGGGGGCTACTGTCAGCGTTCAGGGAATGGGGGTCCCCAGACTTGCCTGCCTGCTACCTACAGCAGGGCTCAAAGGAGGCCCAGCATGGCCCATCTTCATCAACACAAGACTCAAGACCCTCGCGAGGGGCCAAGCCTCGCGGGGCGGACGACACGGCGCATCCTCAGGCGCAGCCTCCTCAGGCTGGCTCGCGAGGAGGCAGAGAAATCAAGGCGGGGTACCTCGCGAGGTGCCCATGATGCAGGCCATGACGATCGAGGGTGCCAGGCGGGCGCCAGCGTGCGCAGCGTCCTTCTTTCCTCTTTGGTGCAAAGGGGGCAAGCGCAGCCGCGGAGTACCGAGGCATCAGGCAAAGGTTGCCATTTCGGTGCAACGAGACCAAGACCAGGAGGACTACAAGACGGAGGTCACCACGGAGCCCAGCACGGCGTCACCACAGAGCCTTTCGCAGGCGAAGACCAACTTTAGTCAGGATAAGTGTACTAGATGTTCCCCTTCGAATTGGCCAATTGTTGGCGCCCTTCCCGCTCAATATTTGGGAAGAGGCCCAGGGCCTTTTCCTGTAAATAGGACTGGCCACCCACGTAGCAAGGGGTTCGGTTGGTTCGGTTCGGTCGTTCGATCTCAGCTAGACGGTCGACAAGTGAGAGAAAAGTAGAGAGAGTGAGTGAGAAAAGAGAAAAGGGTGACTGAACTCCTCCTAGCAGTTCATCGCCCCAGTCAAGAACAGACCCTCGCGAGACTGTTCTTCCTTGTATCGTTCATCATCATCAGCCCCAAGAGGCAATCCACCCACCACACACTGGAGTAGGGTATTACACCACAACGGTGGCCCGAACTAGTATAAACCTTGTGTCTCTTGTGCAGTTCTTTTAGTAGTTTAGATCTTTGTGAGACGGGGAGGTAGAGGGCGTGATCTCCGCGCGCACCCCAGTGTTCGAACCTTAAGGGTCTGCCGGAACCCGTGAATCCGACAGCTGCCTTGGTACTAGACCCAATAATTGACGGATACCACTTCACCTGAGTTCTGATGGACGGCGGCAGCAGTTTAAACCTAATATATCAGGACACAGTACGCAACATGGGGATAGACCCAGCAAAAATTAGCCATAGCAATACTACCTTTAAAAGAGTAACGCCATGCCCAGAAGCCCAATGCACGGGCTCACTACTACTAGAGGTTATATTCGGCTTCCCGATAACTTCCGCAGTGAAAAGTTAACCTTCCAAATCGCTCCGTTCCAAAGTGGCTATCAAGATCTACTCGGACGCGCAGCTTTCGCTCGCTTTAACGCAATACCGCATTATGCTTCTCTTATGCTTAAGATGCCCGGTCCACGCGACATCATTACGGTAAATGGAAATATTGAGCACTCCTTGCGCGCGGAAGACCGTGCGGCTGCGTTGGCAGCCGCACGCTAAACGGCCTCACCAACTGAAGCATCTGATAGGTCATTAAGACCACGGACGCGGTTAGACGAGTCCGGCGCAGTTATATGTAATTGATACAAATGACCATCATGCTACACCCGTCCAGGACATGGCACAATGGAGACACAGGCGCAGACGTGCAGCAGGGACCTGTTCCAAGGATTCTTTTTAGATTAAGACCCTGCGTAAACCTTTTTTACTGTCTCTTGTTGATACACATCCCCCGGATTCTTAGTATAATTGAGAAGGATGCTGACGTATTGGCATGTGGCCACGTCAGAATATTGCACGTACTTGGACACCAGGGGCTTATTACAAAGGGCATTGTTTAGGCCCGGTTTACACCATAAAGACCGAATACCTTAGGGAGTGTTCGGCGTTGCGAGTTTGGCCTTATATGCATCGGCTCCGAATCATGTCTTTGGTCAAATGTTGGGTTTGCCCGGCTCCTGTGTTTTGCTGCCTTACGTTCCGCTCTATCGGCTAAGGCGGCACCAGGAGAACTACTGCGATTGTGCCCTGGTTCATCCGGACGAGCACCTCAGTAGAGAAAGCCAAAAACTGACTGTCATGATATAGCGCGAGACTGGTCAACCACTCAATGACCTAGTGGAATCATCGGGACTCCTCCGCCTTAACGAAGGGCCGTTTCCCGGCCAGGCATGTACGCACCCCGAATTCGGATGAGTGCAGAGCCACCAGGGGCTATATAGTAGCCCCACTGTCAAACTCCTCTGGCTAAGTGAAAGTGTTAAAGAATTATAGTCCGGTTGCCTAGTTCACTGCGCTATCACCTCCTTAATGGACCAAGACATTGGATCAAGTGTGAACATGCGTCTTCTGCGAACACCCCCGCATTATATGTGTGGGGGCTGAAGCCGACGACTGCAATCTTTCAGGTTATATACATATATACATAAACGGCCACACAGGAGGCATCATAATACTTTCGGGCAAAAGTATAATTACAGCCTTGATAAACTCAATAAAACATTGTGTTTACAATGGGAATACATGTCACTCAAACATAATATTCTTCGAGCACTGGGCCTCTATCGAACGAGCACCTTCAAGAACTTCTTCAAAATAGTGCTCGGCAGCCACTCGGCCTATGGCCGAACCCTGCGCCACGACAGTGGTGGCATCCATCTCCGCCTAGTAAGTTTTGACATGGGCAAGGGCCATGCGCGAGCCTTCTATGCACGCCAACCTCTTCATCACATTAATGCGCGGTAGTGCACCAAGGAACTGCTACACCAAACAAAAATAGTTGTTCAGCTTTGGCCTTTTCAGCCACAGATGGTCCACAATAGACATCATGGCGAGTCCGAACAATCTATTAAGGTCAGCCCATTCGGCAAGACGATCAGTCAATGGAAGCAGACGCTCTGGAACATTAAATTGTGACCAGAATAGCTTGTCCACTTCATGATCTGTTTGATCTCGGACGTATTCGGCCGCATGACAGCACTCGCCGCCAAGTCCAGATATGCGTCCGCGAACTCCACAGCCGGTCTAGAGGGGCATACTGAGGATCTCCAAACTTCCTCCTTAGCATGAAGGGTTTCCCAGCCACGATATCCTCGGCTTGACGCAGCTCCTCCTTCTTCGCTCTCATAGCAGAGGGGGTGTCTTTGGCCGACATCGTGCCCTTTTCTAGGTCCGTCGCATTCGCCCGGTTTCTTCTTCAAGAAGCTGGCAACGATCGACAGTGTCTTTTAACTTTACAGCCACCTCGGCCATTTTCTCTTTGCTCTCGCAATGCGCGGCCTTTTCGGCTCTTAACTCTTCGGCCGCCTTTAAAGCGGCCGCATTACTACTCCTTGCTTGCTCCTTGGCTCGGCCAAGCTCCGCCTGAAGGGTCTCCACGGTGGCAGCTCCATCTGCAGTCACAACATATTAAAGATACTGGCACCATGCTGCTCTTATCATGTGACCATCACCAGAAAAATCACTCACCCTGTGCCTCGTCAAGCGGCTTGTTGACAAGCACAATGTCGGCATCTGCCGCATCTAGTTGCTGCTTTAGTCCGGCAAACCCATCAGTCCGGCTAGCCACCGGAGCTTCAACCACATTCACATAAAGGCGGTTTGGTTATTACCTGGGACTATGATCCTCTTTTTGTCGCCGTTCTCGACGACAACCAGAGTCTCAGGTGCTACTATCCACACAGGGCACACCTTAAAATGTGCGGTACTGTCAAAAATGTACATCATTTCATGTACCTCAAAACCCGTCAGTAGACTCATAAAGGCTTCATGCAACCCGCTTTCAGCGGACGAAATCCTTTCAACCACCGTACCCATAAACATACGGTGCTCTTCTGAGATAGTTGCTCGCTCTAGCAGATCCCTCAGTACGTCCGACCGCATACCAGACAGTGTCGGACTCTTTTGGTTGCTCTCTTCAAGAGCCGGATACTGGGGACTTTGGGTGGCCATAGGATTGTCTTTTGGCCTCGCCGGATCCAGAGAGACCCTCCGCGACGACACTTCAAGGTCGCCCGCTTCTTGAGCTGGGGAGTCCGGGGGAGGCGTTTCGCTCCCCATCATCTCCGGAAGAAGATCCCTTGAAGACGAGCTCTCCTGAGAAGGGCTAAGATCCCAACTGCAAGATAAATGCTTCGGTTATTTTCCTTAGAAGTGAGGTAGGATATCTTCACTATTAAGTACTTTTTTATTACTTACAGCTCGTTAGAGGGCTAATCCCCGCGCGGACATTGTGCGGCAAGAGCACCCTCCGGGGCAGGATCCTCTGGTGGAGATTTCTTCTCCCGTTTGGAAACCTTGGTTTCCGGATCTTCGGAGGTAGTCCTCTTCCTTACTCGGGGCGAGAGAATGTCAGATTCTTCCCCTGGGTTGTCCTCCCTCACGAAGATGATCATTCGCTCGGTTGGAATAGGTAGCGGTGGAGGCCTTTTTTCGCCCTCTTTATTCCCCCCTTCATCTTCCTTTGAGAGCACCAGGCAAGGTGCTGGCTCGAGCATATTTTCCAGCACCGGATTGTCCAAGCCTTCAGGAAGGGGGGCCGAACACCAGATCATCTTCACCTTTGTTATCCAATCCTATTCAAAGAGCAATTATTCAGAATGATGTCATGATAAAGAAAATGACAGTGTGTTCGGCCATGGGATTACTTACTTGGGCCGCGGTGCGGTTGCTGCTCATGCCCACATCCTCGGTAGTGTCCGGACACTCTATTTGCGGTCCGAAGAACGAGATGTACATCTCCTCGTGCGTCAGGCCGAGGAAATTCTGAATAGTGCACGGTCCTTCCTGGTTGAATTCCCACATGCGGAGGGGAGGACGTTTGCAAGGCTGGACTCGACGAACCAACATGACTTGCATCACCATAACCAGACTGAAATCTCCCTCAAAGAGATCTCGGATGCGGCTCTGCAGTATGGGCACGTCCTTGGCTGGGCCCCAGCTCAGCCCCCTGCTGATCCATGACATCAGTTGTGTTGGAGGGCCCGAGTGGAATGTGGGGGCGGCTATCCACTTGGCACTTCGGGGAGCATTGACGTAAAACCACTCTCGTTGCCACAGTCCGGACACCTCTGGAAAGGAGCCCTTCGGCCATGGAGCACCATCAATTTTGCTTATCAGAGCACCTCCGCACGTTACATACTGCCCCTCGACCATCTTCGGCTTCACATCAAAGGTCTTGTGCCATAGGTCGAAGTGAGGGGTAATGCGGAGGAAGGCCTCACAAACGACAATAAATAACGAGATGTGAAGGAGGGAATCTGGGGCTAGGTCGTGAAAATCCATCCCGTAATAGAACATAAGACCC
Organism: Triticum monococcum; assembly: GCA_034509565.1. Lineage (NCBI taxonomy): Eukaryota > Viridiplantae > Streptophyta > Magnoliopsida > Poales > Poaceae > Triticum > Triticum monococcum. The sequence continues at coordinate 98,298,065 of CM067843.1, read as the reverse complement.
CTAACAAAGGGATCCAGAGCGAGGCCTAGTCCTCGGAGGAAGTCGGAGACGAACACAACGCTCTCGTTGGGTTCGGGAGTAGGGATGACCTGTCCTCGGGCGGGCAGCCTATGCGAAATTTCGGCGGTCAGGTATCTGGCCTCCCTCAACTTCTTGATATCCTCCTCCGTGACGGAGGAAGGCATCCACCATCCTTGAAGGCTAGATCCAGACATGGTTGAAGGTCCGAAGTACCTGACCTGGGCTTTGGGTGTTAGAACTCGAGGCGGGGGAAGGATTCGATTGAGCGCATGAGGGAAGAAGTAAAAGCCTTGCCCCTTTATAAAGAGGGTGAATATCAAGCGTCCTCCTTATGGCCGTTTGGGACTTGCCTAAAATCTAGGAGTCCTAGGCACGGTTGGGTTACCCACGTCCGTATTAATGAAAATCCCGTTGTAGGGGGAACACGATCTCTGCTTTGACAAGATGTGTCAAGAAACCGCCTCGAGGCATGTGCGGGGTTGGTTAAGGAAAAACGGTTCGAATAATTACCGGGCCATGCCATGATGTCATGCTGCCAAAACGTGTCGGCAGATTGGATTTGTGGAAATATTATTCTCTCTATGGTGGTATGTGGAACTTATTTTGCAGGGTCGGATACTATCCTTATATTCAAACTCTTTTGTGGTGTATTCGGAGGAGGAACCCGCCTTGCAATCCCGAAGACAACACTGCACGCTAGACTCATCGTCATTGAAGCATGGTTCAGCGGCTACTGAGGGAGTCCTGGATTAGGGGGGTCTCCGGATAGCCGGACTATATCCTTTGGCCGGGCTATTGGACTATGAAGATACAATATTGAAGACTTCGTCCCGTGTCCGGATGGGACTCTACTTGGCGTGGAAGGCAAGCTAGGCAATACGGATATGTATATCTCCTCCTTTGTAACCGACCTTGTGTAACCCTAGCCCCCTCCGGTGTCTATATAAACCAGAGGGTTTTAGTCTGTAGGACAACATACAGTTATACCATAGGCTAGCTTCTAGGGTTTAGCCTCTCCAATCTCTTGGTAGATCAACTCTTGTAATACTCATATTATCAAGAATAATCAAGCAGGACGTAGGCTTTTACCTCCATCAAGAGGGCCCGAACCTGGCTAAAACATCGTGTCCCCCGCCTCCTGTTACCATCCGCCTTAGACGCATAGTTCGGGAACCCCTACCCGAGATCCGCCGGTTTTGACACCGATAGGGTCCTTTTCCGCCTCCGTCTTCGGGCGAGGAAAGGTCGATTTCTCTGGACTCAGTTTCCGACATACCTCCGGAACCAAGGTCATCTTGGGTCTTTTCTCCCTCCCCTGCTGATGCCTGGAACCAAGGTCATCGAGTGGTTGACCAGTCTCATGCTATATCATGACAGTCAGTTTTCAGCTTTCTCTACTGAGGTGCTCGTCCGGATGAACCAGGGCACAATCGCAATAGTTCTCCTAGTGCTACCTTATCCGGTAAAGCGAAACGTAAGGCACCAAAACGCAGGAGCCGGGCAAACCCAACATTTGACCAAAGACAATGATTCGGAGCTGATGCATATAGGGCCTAACTCGCGACGCCGAACACTCCCTAAGGTATTCGGTCTTTGTAGTATAAATCGGGACTAAATAATGGCTTTTGTAAGAAGCCCCTCGTGTCCAGGTACGTGCATTGTTCTGGCATGGCCACAAGCCAAGACGTCAGCGTCCTTCTCAACGGTGGATATGTATCAACAAGACATAGTAAAAAAGGTTTACGCAGGGTCTTAATCTAAAAAGAATCCTTGGAGCGGGTCCCTGCTGCACGTCTGCGCCTGTGTCTCCGTTGTGCCGTATCCTGGACGGGTGTAGCACCATGATCGTCTGTAAAAGAGAGGAAGTTAAGTGAAAAAGTTGTCGTGCAAAAAGATAGTTTTTAAAGAAACCATGTATAATTGAAGATGATAAGAAATTGCCACTTGTCTGCGCGCGTTGAGCCCCTTGTATTGAAAAATAGGGGTGTGACCACTTATTCGGTATAAATAGCGGCGCTGGACTTGATAGGTTGTGTCTGAGGTCTTGACGACCTTTTGGATGCTTTCGCTGGTCTGGACGCCTTTAATGTGCGGCTGCCAAGGCAGCCTCACTCTCTTCGGCGCGCAGAGAGCGCTTGATATTTCCGTGCACTGTAATGATGCCACGTGGACCGGGCATCTTGAGTGTGAGGGAGGCGTAGTGTGGTATTGCATTAAAGCGAGCGAAAGCTTCGTGTCCGAGCAGTGCTTGATAGCCACTTTGAAACGGAGCGATGTGGAAAGTTAAATGCTCGCGACGGAAGTTATCGGGGGAGCCGAATATAACTTGTAGTAAGAGGGAGCCTGTACAACGAGCCCCTGGGCCTGGCGTTACTCCTTTAAAGGTAGTATTGCTATGGCGAATATGTGTTGGGTCTAACCCCATCCCGCGGATTGTATCCTGATATATTAGGTTTAGGCTACTGCCGTCGTCCATCAAGACTCATGTAAAGTGATATCTGCCAATTACTGGGTCTAATACCAGGGCAGCCCATCCCGCGTGTCGGATACTTGCTGAGTAATCGCGATGGTCAAAGGTGATCGGTTGAGACGACCAATGGCAGGACTTCGCGGTGACTGGCACTTGGGTATATTTTCGTGGGAGTGCCGCATTGTTTTTTCCCTTGATCACGTGTAACACGTTTACTATTTTGACTTCTGGTGGAAATTTCTTTTGTTCCCCCGTTTCTTGCTTGGGGGGCTCGTCCTCGTCTTCGCTTGGTGTATCCTTGTGTACAGCGTTGAGCTTGCCTGACTGCTTGAAGACCCAACATTCTCTGTGGGTATGAATAGCGGGTTTACCAGGGGTACTATGGATCTGGCATACTTGGTCCAGAATTTTGTTGAGGCTGGACAGTTCATCCCTAGTGCCTTTAGGGGGCGGCTTTTGACCTGGCCGAGAGCTTTTGAATCCGGCATTTACTGCCATGCTCTTCGTGTTGTCTTCTTTAATACGGCATTTGTTATTGCTATTGCGCCGTGATTTCCCGTTTCCATCTCTAACTTCAGATGTACTGGGGTCGCTGGTGCTGCATTTGGCTAGCCAAATGTCCTCACCCACGCAAAAGCGGGTCATGAGGTTTGTTAATGCGGCCATCGTTCTCGGCTTATTTTGGCCGAGGTGTCTGGCGAACCATTTGTCACGGACGCTATGCTTGAAAGCTGCCAAGGCTTCGCCGTCCGCACAGTCGACAATCTGGTTCTTTTTAGTAAGAAACTTGTTCCAAAGCTTTCGGGCTGACTCTCCGGGCTGTTGAGTTATATGACTCAAATCGTCCGCATCCGGAGGTCGGACATAAGTCCCTTGAAAATTTGCCCGAAAGGCGTCTTCGAGCTCTTCCCAACATCCAATGGAGTTTTCGGGGAGGCCTTTGAGCTTGAGAGGTAAGTACTTCATGGCGTGCAGATCATCTCCTCGAGCCATATGGATGTGAAGGATGTAGTCCTCAATCCAGACCCCAGGGTCTGTTGTTCCGTCGTATGCTTCTATGTTTACGGGCTTGAATCCCTCTGGAAATTCTTGGTCCAGCACCTCATCGGTGAAACATAGGGGGTGTGCGGCACCCCTGTAGCTGGGTGTACTGCGTTGTTCGGATGTTTGTTGTGTTGCATTGTATGCTGGGGCGCGCTTGCGTGGTCCGTAGATGGATCTTGTTGCGCCGTCCTTTGGGTGCGAGCCCTCACATGGGTCGCGTATCGTATTGTCAGCGGCGTTGTATGCCGCTCTGTGTTGGTAGAGGGGTCGTCTATCCGACCAGGTGGCTGCTTTGATATTTGGTTGTAGGGGGTCTGAGGCCTCCTCATCGAATTCGGGTAGCAGCTTCCGCCTTGGGTAGCTCTTGGAGGGGCGATTGTCGCCGTACCTCGCTGCTGTGTTGAGTATTTTGCTCCATCTGATGTGGAGTGTGTCTTGCGCAGCCTTGAGCCTTTGCTTCTGCTTTTGCAGACTCCTCGCGGTGGCAACAGGCCTTTTACGGGCAGTCTGCTGCTCCGGGTGCCTATCCGGTGTTACGTCATCCGGACCATTATCCTTGATAGGATTTGTTTGTTTGGTTTGATTATCTGGGTTGCCATTGTCCGGCAGCAGTTCGCCCTGCTCCAGCGCTGGGCCTGTGTGATCGCTATTTCTGTCGAAGCAGGATTTGGGGCGGCGCTTGCGTCGCGCTTTGACTGCTTTTCGAGGGAACAAGCCTTCGGTGCGTCCTTCCACTCCTCGTCATCATCTTTTGGTGCGTCCACCATGTATACGTCATATGATGAGGTGGCGTTCCAGGGCCGGATAGGCGCTGGTTCTTCATCGTCTCCTTCATCGGCGTCCATACCGTCAATGTCTTCGGAGTCGAAGTCGAGCATGTCGGTTAAGTCGTCGATAGCGGCTACAAAGTGGGTGGTGTGTGGGCTTTGAATTTCTTGATCGTCTGAATCCCAACCTTGACGACCATAGTCCGGCCAGGGCTCTCCTGATAAAGAGAGAGACTTCAGTGTCTTCAGAATATCGCCGAAAGGCGAGAGCTGAAAGATGTCCGCGGCAGTAAACTCCATGATCGGTGCCCAATCGAATTCGATCGGCAAGGGCACGGAGGGTTTGGAGTCCGGAGGGGAGTCCAGCTCCTTGGAGTCACGAGTCTCGCAGAGTGCGGGGCTGGTGTTCGGCCCGATCGCCGATGGGATCGCAGCCCCCGAGGCGGCATCCAACCACCCATCCTCGAGCGGCACAGTTGGCTTCGAATTAAGGGTCGAAGCCGATGCGGGTGCGGCCACCGAGGCACTGTTCTGCAGCAGAGCTAGATCATGCTCGTCGTGACAGTGCGGCACGCTCGGCAGTGGCTCGAATCCGTCGAAGATCAAGTCCCCGCGGATGTCAGCCATGTAGTTTAAGCTTCTAGATCTGACCTGGCGGCCAGGGGCATAGCTTTCGATCTGCTCCAGATGGCCAAGTGAATTGGCCCGCAGTGTGAAGCCGCCGAAGACGAAGATCTGTCTGGGGAGGAAGGTCTCACCCTGGACTGCATCGCCATTGATGATCGTAGGAGCCATCATGCCTAACGGCGACAACATAGTGTAACTCTCAATGAAAGCACCAATGTCGGTGTCAAAATTGGCAGATCTCGGGTAGGGGGTCCCGAACTGTGCGTCTAGGCCGGATGGTAACAGGAGGCAAGGGACACGAAGTTTTACCCAGGTTCGGGCCCTCTTGATGGAGGTAAAACCCTACGTCCTTCTTGATTAATATTGATGATATGGGTAGTACAAGAGTAGATCTACCACGAGAGCAGAGAGGCTAAACCCTAGAAGCTAGCCTATGGTATGATTGTTGTTTTGTATGTTGTCCTACGGACTAAAACCCTCCGGTTTATATAGACACCGGATAGGGTTAGGGTTACATAGAGTCGGTTACAATGGTAGGAGATATACATATCCGTATCGCCAAGCTTGCCTTCCACGCCAAGGAAAGTCCCTTCCGGACACGGGACGAAGTCTTCAATCTTGTATCTTCATAGTCCAGGAGTCCGGCTGGAGGTATAGTCTGGCTATCCGAACACCCCCTAATCCAGGACTCCCTCACTGAGTCTTCGGGAAGGGGAGCCGGACACCTAATCAATTCCACCTTCTTTATCCAGCCCTGAAAAGGATGATACTGTTGGTATCTTGCCACTAGGTATTTGATTATGAGGTATTCGGTAAACGGGTACTTACCGGGTGTCCGGATGGTTACAGTCTAGGCCGACATCTTCGGTTGTGTCCGGCCATTGCCTTCGTTTCCTGAAGAATAATTTCCAAATTCCTTCGTGTGTTGTGCCGAAGAGGTTCTGGAGAGTCCGCGGCCCTTCTAGATTGAACTCCCATAGGCGGAGAGGCCATTGCTGGCATGGCAGGATCCGACGAACTAGCATTACATGAACGACGCTGGCTTTGTCGATGTCCCTCTCAATGAGGCTTCGGATGCGACTTTGCAGAGTTCGCACATCATTCTTTGATCCCCAATCTAGCCCCTTGTTAATCCACGATGCAAGCTGAGCTGGGGGGCTGGATCGGAATGCGGGCGCGGTTGCCCACTTGGAGCTGCGGGGCTCGATGATATAGAACCACCCCTGCTGCCACAGATCGGAAAATTTGGCAAAGGATCCTTCCAGCCAAACGGCGCTAGCAAGCTTTCTCACTGTAGCACCGCCGCACTTGGCTTGCTCCCCCTATACCACTCGCGGCTTCACATCGAAGGTCTTGAGCCACAAGCCAAAGTGCGAACGAGTTCGGAGGAGGGCTTCACACGTGACGATAAATGTCGAGATAAGAAGAATAGAGTCCGGGGCCAAATCATGAAAGTCTAGCCCGTAATAGAACATGAGCCCTCGGACGAAGAGGTTAAGTGCAAACCCCAACCCGTAGAGGAACTGGGACACAAACATGACCCTCTCGCCGGATCTGGGGGTGGGAATAACCTGCCCCTCGGCAGGATGCCGATGATGGATTTTAGTGGTCAGGTACCTCGCCACCCGAAGCTTTGCAATGTCTTCCTCCGTAACAGAAGAGGCTACCCACCGGCCTTGACGGCTAGATCCAGACATGATTGGGGCTGGTGGCGACCGAAACCCGGGTGTTGGAACTTAGGGAAGCAGTAGTTGAGGCAGAGGCAAGCGTGGAATAAAAAGACGGGTCTGTACCCCTATATAAAGGCTGCAAATATCAAACGTCTCCTCTCGGACCTCAAAAACTTGCTTGTTTCCAAGGAGTTGTACCCAAGCGACGGTTGGGTTACCCATGTACGGGTCGACAGGAATCCCTTAAAAAGGGAGGCACGATCTCCGCTTGGATAAGATGTGCCAATAAGGCCACGTCCTGGGACGTGGGGCGACAGGCCGGCTAAAAATGGTTCGCAAGTAGTGGCCGGGCAGGCGTGGTGACATATTACCAAAAAGTGGTCGAGGGGTTGAACCCATGAAATATTATGTCCTCCGCGGTTGTACCCACAGTTCCGGATATAATCGTTACTTCTAAAGATCAACTAGGAGTTCGGAAGGGGGAACCCGCCTTGCAATGCCGAAGACAATCTGCATGCCGGACTCCTCGTCATTGAAGCCAGATTCAGGGGCTACTGAGGGAGTCCTGGACTAAGGGGTCCTCGGGCGTCCGGCCTGTTATCCATGGGACAGACTGATGGGCTATGAAGACATGAAGGCCGAAGACTGTACCCGTGTCCGGATTGGACTCTCCTTGGTGTGGAAGGCAAGCTTGGCAACCGACTATGAAGATTCCTTCTTATGTAACCGACTCTATGTAAACCCTAGACCCCCCCCCCCCCCCCCCGTGTATATATAAACCAGAGGGGTTAGTCCGGAAAGGATATACTCATTACCATAGTCATACATGTTAGACTTCTAGGGTTTAGCCATTACGATCTCGTGGTAGATCAACTCTTGTAACACTCAGATTCATCAATATCAATCAGGCATGACGTAGGGTATTACCTCCATAGAGAGGGCCCGAACCTGGGTAAACACCATGCCCCCCATCTCATGTTACCATCGATCCTAGAAGCATAGTTCGGGACCCCCTCCCCGAGATCCGCCGGTTTTGACACCGACATTGGTGCTTTCATTGAGAGTTCCATTGTGCCGTCGACGAAAGGTTCGATGGCGCCTTCAATCGTTTATAGTGACGCTGTCCAAGGAGAAAACTTCCTCCCCGGACAGATTTTCGTGTTCGGCAGCTTCGTACTGCGGGCCAACTCGGTTGGCCATCTGGAGCAGATCGATAGCTACGCCCCCGGCCACCAGGTCAGATTTGGAAGCTTGAACTACATCGTGGATATCCGTGGAGACTTGATATTCAATGCATTTGAGACCGTAGCGATCACTCCCCCCTGCCCCGATGTACATGACTTAAATCTGTCATCGGATCACATCCAGGAGATGGTCCCTGTTGCTGCAACGACCTTAGAACCAGAGCAAATCGTGCCATCCGAGGCCACAGAGTCCGCAGCGTTGGAGCCGCACACGGACTCAGCACCCCACAATATTTGCGTCAATGGAACTCCGGATTCGTCTCCGGCTATAAGTCCTGAACCAGGTACGCCTGCGGACACCGAGCTGGATTGGTTATCGATTTTCGAATTTAGCGCTGCAGACATCTTTCAGCACTCACCTTGGGGTGATGTGCTATACTCTTTAAAGAACTTGTCCTTGGAAAAGGACTCACAGCCGAACTATGTTCGGTTCGAGCTAGAGGCTGACAATGGAGAATTTCGCTTCCCACCCTCCACCCACTTCATAGCCACTGTCGAGAACTTAACCGACACGCCCGCTTCCGGCTCCAAAGACATCGACGGTATAGACGACGATGCCGATAAGGAGCAAGGCCAAGACCCGCCAGTCATCAAGCGTGGGACGGCCACCCCTTCATATGACGTGTACATGATTGATACACTTAAAATGCCTCGCGGCAAGGACAAGGGAGATCCGGTTAAAACTCCTGAGACACAGCCCAAGCTCCGGTGCCCCAAATGCATAAGGGATTGATGCGTAGGGGATTGAAGGCGGACCAATATATCTCAATGCTATGGTTGGGTTTTACCTTAATGAACATTAGTAGTTGCGGATGCTTGCTAATAGTTCCAATAATAAGTGCATAGAATTCCAAGTCAGGTATGACATGCTAGTAGTGGCCTCTCCCACATAAAACTTGCTATCGGTCTAATAAAGTAGTCAATTGCTTAGGGACAATTTCGCAACTCCTACCACCACTTTTCCACACTCGCTATACTAGCTTTATTGCTTCTTTACCTAAAACAGCCCCAACTTTTTATTTACGCATTCTTTATATTCTTGCAAACTTATCCAAAAACACCTACAAAGTACTTCTAGTTTCATACTTGTTCTAGGTATAGCAAACATTAAGCGTGCGTAGAGTTGTATCGGTGGTGGATAGAACTTGAGGGAATATTTGTCCTACATTTAGCTACTCGTTGGGTTTGACACTCTTACTTATCAAAAGAGGCTACAATTGATCCCCTATACTTGTGGGTTATCAAGACCTTTTTAGGGCACCGTTGCCGGGGAATCATAGCGTGGGGTGAATATTCTCGTGTGTGCTTGTTTGCTTTATCACTAAGTAATTTTTATTTGCTGTTCTAAGGTGTTCTCTATCTTTAGTTATGGATATGGAACACGAAATACCAAAAAAATTAGGTTTACCTGCTACCCATGGAGATGGGGAACCTCCTAAAACCCTTGATGCTAGTTATGTGAAAAATGTTATGTACTACTTTCATAATCCTGAGAAAACCCCATTCAATTATGTAATGGGAGACATGTTGGATCAACTTGAATACTTTAGGGATTATTGCTTGACTCAAAAAGGGAAACTATTATGGGATCAAATTCATATGTTGCATTGGTATGCTTGGGAACTATGCTTGAGATATTATTCTACTTGTTGCTCTAGGATGACGGCTCCACAACTTCCCTTTTCATGCAAATTTAATGATGATAAAACCTTGGCTTCTTATGCTAATGGTATATATGATTACTATGATGTGGAACAAATAGAAGAATTTTTGCTTTTATGGGTGCTTATGAAATTGAATCTTTGTTTAAAGAGTGTGAAATTTTTGATGATTCAGTTTATGGACCTGAAAATTTAGCTATCCTTAAATATTGCTATGAGAATTATGAATTCAATTCCGATATTGATGATTTTATTGATAGAGTCTCCGCTGTCCAAGAAGAGACTAATATTTTGCAGGAGTCTATGAAGGAAGAAATTAATGACATTGTCAGCTCATTGGATGAAAAAGATGAGGAGGAGAGCGAAGAACAAAAGGGGGAAGACCGGATTGATCACCCGTGCCCACCTTCTGATGAGGGTAACTCTTCAACTCATACATTGTTTAATTCCCCTTTGAGCTGACCAAAGGATGATTGTTATGATGACTGTTATGATCCCGTTGATTCTCTTGAAATATACCTTTTTGATGATGCTTGTTATGCTTGTGGACAAGATGCAAATATGAATTATGCTTATGGAGATGAACTTGCTATAGTTCCTTATGTTAAACATGAAATTGTTGCTATTGCACCCACGCATGATAGTCCTTTTATCTTTTTGAATTCTCCCGACTACGCTATGTCGGAGAAGTTTGCCTTTATTAAGGATTATAGTGATGGGTTGCTTTTACTATTACACATGATGATTTTGATAGATATAATATGCATGTGATTGCTGCTCCTACTTGTCATTATTATGAGAGAGGAACTACATCTCCGCCTCTTTATGTTTCCAACACGAAAAAATTGCAAGATACTGTTTGTACTATGCATTGGCCTTTACTTTGTGTGCATGAATTGTTCTTTTACGACATGCCGATGGATAGGAAGAGAGTTAGACTTCGTCATTACATGATATATGTTACTTTGTGGTCACTACTAAATGCCAAATCATTGCTAATTCAAATTGGTTTTGATATACCTTGGGATCCGGGTGTTTCCATTACTTGAGCACTTTATGCCTAGTTTAATGGCTTTAAAGAAAGCGCTGCCAGGGAGACAACCCGGAAGTTTTAGAGAGTCATTTATTTCTGTTGTGTGCTTTGATAAAGTTCTAAAATAAAAATACCAAGGTTTGCCTTTAGGATGTTTTAGATTACTTGTTGGTTTGTACGGTGTGGGACAGAAACTTTAGCTGTAGTGCGCGATTTTACATTTTTCACTAGAACGTCAAACGGTTCTGAAACATTTTGCACTGTCTTTCTATACAAATTGTTTATTTTTCCTAATTTGGGTGCAATTTTTGGAGTAAAAGAGGTATGGTGAATATTCAGATTATTACATGTTGTTCTGTTTTAGACAGATTCTGTTTTTGATGCATAGTTTGCTTGTTTTGATGAAACTATCGATTTATATCAGTGGATTAACCCATGGAAAAGTTATATTAAAGTAGATACAATGCAAAAACAAAATATAAATTGGTTTGCAACAGTACTTAAAGTAGTTATTTGCTTTATTATACTAACGGATATTGTCGAGTTTTCTCTTGAGTTTTGTGTGGATGAAGTGTTCAAAGATCGAGGATGTCTCGATGCAAGGAGAAGAAGGAGAGGCAAGAGCTCAAGCTTGGGGATGCCCAAGGGACCCCACGTAAATACTCAAGGAGACTCAAGAGTCTAAGCTTGGGGATGCCTCGGAAGGCATCCCATCTTTCTTCAACAAATATCAGTATGTTTTCGGATTTGTTTCATTCATGCGATATGTGCAAATCTTGGAGCGTATTTTGCAATTAGTTTTCACTTTTCTTTTTATGCACCATGCTGGTATGAGATAGTCCTAGGTTGATTTATAGAATGTTCTTTGCACTTCACTTAAATCTTTTGAGTATGGCTTTATAGAATGCTTCATGTGCTTCGCTTATATCATTTGAAGTTTGGATTGCCTGTTTCTCTTCACATAGAAAACCGCCATTTGTAGAATGCTCTTTTGCTTCACCTATATTTGTTAGAGCGTGGGCATATCTTTTGAAGAAATAATTAAACTCTCTTTCTTCACTTATATCTATTTAGAGAGATGACAGGAATTGGTCATTCACATGGTTAGTCATAAAATCCTACATAAAACTTGTAGATCACTGAATATGATATGTTTGATTCCTTGCAATAGTTTTGCGATATAAAGGTGGTGATATTAGAGTCATGCTAGTTGAGTAATTTTGAAATTGATAAATACTTGTGTTGAGGTTTGCAAGTCCCATAACATGCACTTATAGTGAACCGTTATGTGACGAAGTTGCAGCATGAGGTATTTATTGATTGTCTTCCGTATGAGTGGCGGTCGGGGATGAGCGATGGTCTTTTCCTACCAATATATCCCCCTAGAGGCATGCATAGTAGTACTTTGCTTCGAGGGCTAATAAACTTTTGCAATAAGTATATGAGTTCTTTATGACTAATGTCGAGTCCATGGATTATACGCACTCTCAACCTTCCATAATTGCTAGCCTCTTGGGTACAGTGCATTGCCCTTTCTCACCACGAGAGTTGGTGCAAACTTCACCGGTGCATCCAACACTACAGGAATCAGCTACTTTGCCGTCTGCCATGGCGGACGGCAAAGGCACGAACGGCGAACGGCAAAGGCCTTTGCCGTCAGCGGCGGATGGCAAAAGGCTCCGGCAAAGTAGGCTTCGGTAAACAGGTTCTTTGCCGTCTACTACTAACGGCAAAGTCTTTGCCGTCTGCGGCGGACGGCAAAGAGAGAGCGGCAGATGGCAAAGAGGGCGGACGGCAATAGGTGCGCTATCAGTCCGTTAAGTGGCTAACGGAAGGCCTTTGCCGTCCGCCGCTGACGGCAAAATTTCTAGGGTCTTTGCCGTCCGCCGTATGATGTCATCTGCACGTCACTACGTGGCAGGTTCTTTGCCGTCTGCCACTGACGGCAAAGTCTTTGCCGTCTGCCATTGTAGGCAAACTGACCAAACGGGTCAGCTCCCAGGAAGCACAGGTGGACGCCACGTGGCTTCTTTGCCGTCTGCGGCAGACGGCAAAGAGCCCGTTTTCGTCAGTGGCAGACGGCAAAGACACTGCATATTGGCTCTTTTTTCTGTTTTTTCATATACCCAACCATTTTCACAGCAAATAGATGATACATATATATTTTTCACATGGCAAGTTCACAGCAAATATATGAGATATTCAACACATATAATTTCATCATACATGCATAGTTCCATCAACCATACATAGCAAGTTCGACATACATGCATCCAACCATACATATTATAATAGTGTCATCCTACCATACATGCATAGTTCATAGATACAAAGGAAACATAGTTCATCCAAACAAGCACTCCATCTATGCAAGCTTTCGTGAAGTGAATGAATTCTGCAAAATGGGAAATAAGAAAGTTAGAAGAAGAAGATTAGAAGAAGAAGAAGAAAATGAAGAAGAAGAAGAATATATATGACATTTATGAGCTTATTTAGGTGAAATTGATCATTTGTGAGCTAACTTAGGTGAAATGGATCGTTTATGAGCTAACCTAGGTGCAATGGATCGCTTATGGGCAAACTTAGGTAAAATGCATCATTTTAGAGGTAACCTAGGTAAGATGGATCATTTTGGAGCTAACCTAGGTGAAATGGGTCATTTTAGAGCTAACTTCGGTAGAATGGATCATTTATGAGCTAAGTAAGGTTAAATGGATCATTTTAGAACTAACTTAGGTAAAATAGATTGTTTATGAGCTAACTTAGGTAAAATGGATCGTTTTTGAGCTAACTAAGGTGAAATGAATCGTTTTTGAGCTAACTAAGGTGAAGGGCATCATTTTTGAGCTAACTAAGGTGAAATGGATCATTTTTGAGCTAACTAGGTGAAATGAATCGTTTTTGAGCTAACTAAGGTAAAATGGATCGTTTTTGAGCTAACTTAGGTGAAATGGATCGTTTTTGAGCAAACTTAGGTGAAATGGATCATTTAAGAGCTAATTTATGTGAAATGGATCGTTTTTGAGCTAACTAAGGTGAAATGGATCGTTTTTGAGCTAACTAAGGTGAAATGGATCGTTTTTGAGCTAACTTAGGTGAAATGGATCGTTTTTGAGCAAACTTAGGTGAAATGGATCATTTAAGAGCTAATTTAGGTGAAATGGATCGTTTTTGAGCTAACTAAGGTGAAATGGATCGTTTCTGAGCTAACTAAGGTGAAATGGATCGTTTTTGAGCTAACTAAGGTGAAATGGATCGTTTTTGAGCTAACTAAGGTGAAATGGATCGTTTTTGAGCAAACTTAGGTGAAATGGATCATTTAAGAGCTCATTTTGGTTAAATTGCTAAGTTTTTGAGCAAACTTAGGTGAAATGGATCATTTAAGAGCTAATTTAGGTGAAATGGATCGTTTTTGAGCAAACTTAGGTCAAATGGATCATTTCACAGCTAATTTAGGCGAAATGGATCGTTTTTAGCTAACTTAGGTGAAATGGATCGTTTAGGAGCTACTCTAGGTAAATTGGGTCATTTTAGAGCTAACTTGGATAAACTGGATCATTTATAAGCTAACCTAGGTAAGATGGATCATTTTGGAGCTAACTTAGGTAAAATGGATCGTCTATGAGCTAATTAAGCTAATTATGCAATTTTTGACATAAGTAAGCTAAGTATAGATCGTTTTAGAGCTAACTTAGGTAAAATGGATGGTTTTGGAGGTCAGTAAGCTTATTAATTCATTTTGGAGGAGAAGAAGCTAAGTCTACGTCATTATGGTAAGCATTGGAGGAAATAAAGCTAAGTCTAGGTCTTTATGCATGTGTTAAGCAAAACACTAGATAAACTTACCAAGATCCAGGAGGTGTAGGAGCGGGGTGGCTCGTGTCGGTAGCTGGAGAAGGATCGTGCGATGCTTGTCTGGAGTTACGCTGCACCAAAGATCATTTCCAATGTCTTGTTAGCATGATGACACTCAAATGTTAAGACTAGCAAGTAATGTCCATTCAAATAAAACTCACCGTGGTCCCAGGAGCAATCACTGGCATCGGCGGAGCGGTCTGACCTGTCTTCTCACACACAGACTGCACATTTGGTTTTGACGACTCAGTCATACTAGTTAGTAATGAGACAAACACTACATGAATGTTTTGGCTAATCTGCAGAAGAAACTTACCACAAGGAGCTCGTACATGGCCCTTGCCTGCATGTCATTCCGTGCCCTCTCCTCCTCCATCATCTTTGTCGTCCTCTCCTCCAACTCCCGCTGCCTCTCCGCCGCATCCGCCAGAAGTTTCTCCGTTCTATCTCTCTCACTCTGTATAGCAGCCTGCAACACCACTCACATGACCATTTGTAATCATTGATGGAAGCGCACACAATGTAATGGAGAAAGATAACTCAGTACGTATCACTAACCTTGATGGCGAGTTGCACTGGCCGTTCACGAGGCCTTATCTCAGGAGCGGAGCTCGAATGGCGTGCCTTGATCTCCGGGAGAGTGCTAGGACAACGGATAAGTCCATCTCCAATGGCTATGGAGCCATGGGACCTCCCGCCACCAGATATCATCAACAGCTCTGGATCAATGGGACCCTGGCTCGGGTTAAAGTCCTCCCCTTTCCTCGCCTTCCCCTCATCTCTATATCTCACAAGCTTGTTGTGGGAGGAGATGTTGGTGAAGTAGTTTGCATCATCGAGGTCAGACTAAGAGAAAGCCTTGACTTTCTTGCAAGAGGCAGTGTGGGCCATGGCATACAGGTCGTACACCTCTGGCACCTTATCCGCCTTATTGTAGCGTGCCTGAAAGAGAGAAACAATGAAAATTAGTAATTAAAGGGCTCAAGCTAGCATGATGAATGAATTGCATGAATCATGAAGCAAACCACATACCCAGTTGCGCCCGAACTGATATAAGTTGGAGCTGCCTTGATGGTGTGGCACACCTTCCATTTGGGCACGTTTGTCCTTGGCCTCCTTGTGGAGGGCTAGCCATCGTTGTGAGCACCACTCATCGACCAACACCTCCCAACAATCCATCCGATCCGCACACCATCTCGGAGGCGCCTAAGTTAGCAAATAGAAACTTGAGCGCTACGGCTAAGAATTACTAAATGAAGAAACTTAAGTAGAGAAGGCCTTAAGAATTACCTTCATGTACTGCTCCTTACTCAGGAACTTATCGCGGCACGCCGGCTTGGTCTTATTGATACCACGCAAGGCGTAGTAGTCTCGAACAGCCTGCACCCGAGCCTCGTGCCGTAAGTTTTGGAGTAGGCGCTTGCAGACGTTCTCGATAACATGTGCCGCGTCCTCCTCGTATCCCTCCTCACACCTGTAGAATGTCTGCAATCAAATGAGACAATGTTGATTAGTACAATTAATAACTAGCTAGTTGAAGATTTTTAAATGTGTAAAGGAGAAATTACCCAGAACTTTCTGATCACCATGTCTGCCCTCGTGTCACACACGACACCGTCGATAATCTCATTTGGCGGGGCCGGGGCAGCCACGTAGTGCTCCCAGCTCAATCCAAGCTCTGGAAGCCGACCCTCACCAGGCAACGTGACAAACCCCGGGAAGTTTTGCCGGCAAAGAACTCCAAGGACGGAGTTGGGCCGGCGGACACTATGATGGTGGTCCCAACCCCTGCAGCATGACAAGGCCAACGCATTAGTTATTTGAAAAAACGTGAATGCACAAGGTACAAAAATATTAAATGCACTTACGTACCTCTCCCCATCAGGGAAAATCAACCACCTCTGCTCGCGGGTCACCGGCACGGACGGGAGCCGTGTAGCACCACGCTGGTAGGCGGTGCCCCCCTCCTCCTCAAGATCAGTCGGCTCCCCGCCATCATCAGCATGGCCACTCGGCTCCTCGGGCTGATCCGGCCAGGTACCCCATCCGGACGTGTGCTCCTCCGGGGTCACGTGGGCCGAACTCTCGTGGGCCGAAGACCCGTGGACCGGAGGCTCGTGGACCGGAGTCCGTGTAGCCTCCTCCTCGGACGAGTCCACCCTAGCAGTCACGTGCTCGGGTGAAACGGCTGGGGGTGGCGGCGAGGAAGGCACCGTAGCAGTCACCCTACCTCCTCTCCCACGACCACGTGCCCCACCTCCTCTCTTCCTACCTCGTCCCCTGCTGGGCACCACGGTCGACGAAGAAGGGCCCGGCGGTGTGGCCGTACTGTCCAGCAACGCTCGGCGGAGAGGTGCATCTGGAATGGAAGACCTCAAACCACGCTCCCGACCAGCGCCCACCATCTTTCAACACCTGCCATGACAAACAGTAAACGAAATTAGTACAACATAAAAAAAGACCGACATGAATAATAATATGTGTATCACTTAAGTGTATCATCATCAAGTACAACATAAAAAAATGTAATACCTGACACTACTAATAATCTCGATCAGTATCATCAATAAATGCATAATCATCATCATCACTATAGTCAATGACGGGCTCATAGGATTCATTGGCATCAACATGTGCAAGGCCACCTTGACGTAATCGGTCAAGCATTGACAGGTCATCCGCAGCAGTAACCTCTTCTTGTTCCGGCTCTTCTTGTTCCTCCTCTGGGGTGATGTCGGATTCATTGTCGCTGTCTACTTCAATGTTTTGGGGTGAAGTATAGCGGTTCTTGAAACGCTTTTTGGAAAGACGTGTCTCTTGGAAGAATTCTCCTTCATATGTGTCTGGGTTAATGTGAGGTTTATAATCCTCTTCCTTTGGGGGAGAAATTCTAGCACGTGGCGGCACTTCATAAACGACATCCCAACCTTTCAGATTTGGATTAGTTTGGCAGGCCCACGGTAGATAGAATACTTGGGTCGCCTGTTGAGCCATAATATAGACATCAGGAACATCTAAATGAGTGCTTTGGTTGATTTCAACTAGCCCTACATGTTCATGAGTCCTTCTAGTCTCCTTCTGCTGAAACCAATAACATTTGAAGACTACAACATTCGGTGGGTTTTCACCATAGAACAGAAGTTCATAAATTGCTTCAACTCTCCCATAATACTCGGTACCTCCTTCACCGATAGCAGATACACAACAATTTGTTGACTTTCGGTCCGCCATCGATAGCTCTTTGCCATAGGTACGAAAGCGATACCCGTTGATGTCGTACTTGTCAAATGAACGGACCTTATAGTCAAAACCATTAGCGACTTGTCTCAATTCGGCGTCCATAGACTCTGAATTAGCCTACAGGTTTAATATGAAAGGATTGTTGCATTATGCACAAATTAGCGAATGAAATGAAATTGTCTAATAGAAATTACCGTTTGTTTGAACCAAGAGATGAAACCGGGATAGCCACCTCCTTGCTTTGCGAGAAGCTCATACTCTTCGACGGAATCCTTTTGGATCTCCGCTCCATACGAGAATATGGTAACGTATCAACTGTATGACATATCCAGGAATAAGAGTAGTTCAAAGGAAATAGAAGTTGCGAAACAATGTACCGAGAACTTACTCGATGTACGGCCGCACTTCTATCAGGTTGTTGAAGATATACAACGAAATGGTCCGCCATTCTTCGTTATCCAAAGATACTGGATGTGAAACACTAGCTGGTGCGAGATTCCCTTTGAATAGGCTGAGGTTGGATCCACCCTTTTTAGGCTCGTCAGCATTGTACCGAGGCTTCGGATTATGCAAATGACGATTTTTGGCTTCGTAGTGCGCTGTTACGAAGTTTGCCGCCTCCTCTGTAATGAATGCCTCAGCCATCGATGCTTCAATTCTACGTTTATTTTTACATTTTTCTCGAAGCGTCTTCTGCATCCTCTCAGTTGGGTAGCACCAACGATTTTGCACGGGCCCCCCCAATCTTGCCTCGGTCGGGAGATGCAAAATCAAATGCTGCATTGGATTAAAGAAGCCCAGTGGAAAGATCTTCTCTAACTTGCAGATCAACTCCGGCGCCAACTCTTCCATTTCTTCTAGCACGCCAGGCGATAGTTCTTTCGCACAAAGAACACGGAAGAAATAGCTGAGTTCTGCCAGTACTAGCCATTCATCCTCAGGGATGAAGCCACGCAACATCACCGGCATTACCCGCTCAATCCATATGTGCCAATCATGACTCTTGAGACCAAATATCTTCAGTTTATCAAGATTCGCTCCCCTCTTTAGATTCGCTGCATACCCATCGGGAAACATCAACTGCTGTTGCACCCACAAGAGAATTTCCCTCATAGCTGGCCTTCCAAGATTGAACCATGCCTTTGGCTTCGTCCAGTTCTGCTTTCCTTTCGGTTCTTTCATGTTTTGTAACGGCCTATCACATAGCGCCTCCAGATCGACTCTAGCCTTAGTATTATCCTTTGACTTCCCATCTATGCCGAACAATGTACCAAAAAGTGCCTCGGCGATATTCTTCTCAGTGTGCATCACGTTGATGTTGTGTGGGCAAAGGAGGTCTTTGAAGTAAGGCAGGTCCCATAAGCATGTTTTGTGAGTCCACGCGTGCTTAGTATTATACCCCTTGAAGTACCCTGGACGTTGTGGATCTGGCTCGAGAGCGTTTAACTGATCCAGGGTCTGTTGGCCTGTCAATGCAGGTGGTGCAGAGTTTTTGACAACTCTACCCCTGATGAAGTTCTTCTTGTATTTCCTGAACTTATGGCGAGGATCCAGGAACTGTCTATGCATGTCGAAGCAAGAAAACTTGCGACCGGCCTGAAGCCAACGAAACTCAAGAGCTCCCTTGCATGTGGGGCACGGGAACCTTCCATGCACACACCAGCCAACGAATAGCGCATACGCCGGCAAGTCATGCGTCGAGTACATGTACCAGACACGCATTATGAAGTTCCGTTTGCTAAAGGCGTCGTATGTCTTGAACCCATTATCCCAGGCTTCTTGCAATTCGTCCTTAAGCGGCTGCATGTACACATTCATATTTTTGCCCGGATAGTTGGGTCCTGGAATTATCAACGTCAGGAAAATGTTCTTTCTTTGCATAATCTGTCCGGTGGGGAGATTGAGTGGAAAGACAAATACGGGCCAACAACTATATTGGGCTGCCGTCATACCAAACACACTGAACCCATCCGTGCTGATGCCGACTCGAGGATGCCTCGGATCTGCCGCTTTGTCAGCATGTAATTCATCAAACTTTTTCCACGCAACACCATCCGATGTGTGTACCATCATCAGATTCCCATCTGCATCTAGTTCGGTTCTTTTGCCTGTTTTGTGCCATGTCATCTGTCTGGCCGTCTCTTCGACCATGAAAAGACGTTGAGGTCTTGGTACGATTGGCATATACCGAAGAACACTAACGGGGATTTTGGTCTGTGTCTTCTCACCCATACCGTTGTCTACCACAATATACCTGGAAGACTTGCAAATGGGACAATAGTTCAAGTCCGCATAGTCAAGCCTAAATAAGGCACATCCTTTCTCACAGGCATGTATCTTCTCATAGGGCATCTTCAGTGCACGGAGGATTTTGTCCGACTGGTACAGGTTTGCAGGCATTACATGGCCTTTGGGTAGAAAGCGTCCAAATACTGTCATAATTGTGTCATAGCATTCTCTGCCCAAGTTGAACTGAGCCTTCAGAGCCATTACTTGTGAGATGGCATCCAACTGACAAAGCTCAGTGTGCTCGTGGAGCGGACGTTTCGAAGACTCCAACATTTCATTGAAGGCCTTTGCAGATTCCTCCATCTCCTCGTCCGAATCCCGAGCATCATCATAGTCTTGCACCATGTTTTCCATCCCGGTACCATGCTCGCCGGTGCGACGACGATCCACCTCAGCTCGGTCACGTTGGGCAGACTCACCATGAAATGTCCACACCGTATAATCGGGCATAAAACCACTCTTCTGCAGGTGTTTTCCCATTTCAGCCTCTGTCTTCTTTTCCCAATTGCCGCACCGGAAACAGGGGCACCAGGTTTTCTTTTGGCCATTTGCAAATGCGGCTTGCACAAACCCCTTAGTTTTTGTGAACCATTCAGCGCTCCATTTGTTCTGACCAGTGTGACCGGTATACATCCAAGCACGGTCACTCATCTTGACTTTCAGAGCTACTGGACACACAACAATTATATATGTAATTCACCATGTATATATTCATCAGTTGATCTACTTTGTCAATTTTATTACGTCCATGCAACCTACACTCTAATAGGTAATGATAGGTCCTAATCCCACCCGTGTATGTGTAGATTGGGTTCATTTTCCCATGCTATGCTCCGGATCCGACGCAAAATTTCGGCAGCACCTCCCCGCTGTTCTCCTGATACATGTCTCTGCAATAAACAGAGAGGATGTGTACCCGGAGAACAACAGGGGAGGCACTGACGAAATATATGTGTCGGATCCGGAGCAAAGCATATGGGAAAACGAACCCAATCTACACATACTCGGGCTGTCCATGGATAGCGTTGGACAATTCGAAAGAATCAAGGTTATAAATATGCAAATGCATGCATATTTATAACTATGACGCTTTCGAACGGGAGACACATATTGGTTACGCATACTGATGATTCAAGACACATATATAGCTAGCTATCAAGTTTCATCGGAATAGATCAAATAATTAATGGGGGAGGAGGACTTGTCATTTGTGCTCACCCACGAACGAAGGGGCAGAGCTCGTCAAACGCACGGCGAGGTCGTCGAACACCAAACCTTGCAGCGATGAAACAACTGCACATTTAAAACTACACGATCAACACAATTATATATGATGTTTTTCATAACTACATCGAAAAATATATGACCTAACTAATAATTCACAAATATATGACCCCGTCGGCCTCTGGAAGGCCAAAGAACACCTTAATTTTCGGGAGGTGTCGGTGGTCGGGGTGCCCTGTCGGTGTCGGGGTGCCGTGTCGGGGTCGGGGTCGGAGTCTCGGGGTCGGGGTGCGGGTCGGGGTGCCGGGTCGGGGTCGGGGTGCCGTGTCGGTGTTGGGGTCGGGGTGTCGGGTCAGGCTCGGGGTCGGGGTGTCGTGGTCGGGGTCGGGGTCGGGGTCTCGGGGTCGGGGTGTCGGGTCGGGGTGCCGGGTCGGGGTCGGGGTGCCGTGTCAGTGTTGGGGTCGGGGTGTCGGGTCAGGCCCGGGGTCGGGGTCTCGGGGTCGGGGTGTCGGGTTGGGTGCCGGGTCGGGGTCAGGGGTCTCGAGGTCGGGGTGTCGGGTCAGGCTCGGGGTCGGGGTCTCGGGGTCGCGGTGTCTGCTCGGGGTGCCGTGTTAGTGTCGGGGTAAGGGTGGGTGTGGTGTCAGGGTGTCGGTGTCGGGGTGTCGTGTCGGTGTCGGGGTGTCGTGTCGGTGTCGGGGTGTCGTGTCGGTGTCGGGGTCGGGGTCTCGGGGTCGGGGTGTCGGGTCGGGGTGCCGGGTCGGGGTCGGGGTGCCGTGTCGGTGTCGGGGTCGGCGTGTCGGGTCAGCCTCGGGGTCGGGGTGTTGGGGTTGGGGTCGGGGTCGGGGTGTCGGGGTCGGGGTCGGGGTGTCGGGGTTGGGGTGTCGTGTCGGGGTGCCGGGTCGAAGTCGGGGTGCCGTGTCGGGTCGGGTTTTTTTTCCTCTTTTTTCCTTTTCTTCTTCTTCCTATTCTTCCTTTTTTTCCTCCTCCTCCTCCTTCTTCTTCTTCTTCTTCTTCTTCTTCTTCCTCCTTTCCTTTTTCCTCTTCTTCTTCTCCCCCTCTCCTCTTTTTTCTTCTTCTTCTTCCTCTTCTTCTTTTTTCTTCTCCTCCTCCTCCTCTTCTTCTTCCTTTCCTTTTTCCTCTTCTTCTTCTCCTCCTATCCTCTTTTTCTCTTCTTCTTCTTCTTTCCTCAAACTAAACTAAACCTAGAACTAAAACTAAAACTAAAACTAAAACTAAATCTAAACTAAACATAAACCTAAAACTAATAAAACAGAAAAAAGGAAAAAACTAAATCTAAACCTAAAACTAAACTAAAACTAAAACTAAAACTAAATCTAAACTAAAACTAAAAAGAAAAAAAGAAAAAAAACAGAAAAAAGGAGGGGGCTCACCTGGGGCAGGGCTGCTGGAGGAGGGGGCGGGGCGGTGGAGGAGGCCCCCGGTGGAGGAGCTGGCCGGGGCGGCGGCGGGGGGCCGGGCCCGGGGCGGTGGGGGGGCGGGGCACGGGGGGGCCGGGGCGGCGGGGGGCCGGGGCGGCGGGGAGGGGGGGCGGTGGAGGAGCTGGCCGGGGCGGCGGCGGGGGGCCGGGCCCGGGGCGGTGGGGGGCCGGGGCACGGGGGGGCCGGGGCGGCGGGGAGGGGGGGCGACGGGGTGGTGGGGCGGCGGGGGGCCGGGGCGGTGGGGCGGCGGGGGCAACGGGGCGGCGGGGGGCGACGGGTGGTGGGGCGACCGGGCGGCGGCGAGTGGTGGGGGCGGCGGCGGGCGGCGGCGGCGGTGGGGTGGGAAGTGCTGGCGGGGCGCGTCGGCGAGGATCGAGTGAACAGAGAGTAACGGGTGGGGGGTACGGGCCGTTAGGTAGTGGCCTCTTTGCCGTCCGCCTCTCTTTGCCGTCTGCCCTTTTGCCTCTTTGCCGTCTGCTGGCAGACGGCAAAGAGGTGGGCAGTTAGGTTTTTCCCAAACGGGGGGGGGGGGTGGGGGCCACCTCTCTCTTTGCCGTCTGCAAGCGGACGGCAAATATTCTTTGTCGTCCGCCAGCGGACGGCAAAGATCTGGCAGACGACAAAGAAGCTCTTTGCCGTCCGCTTTTGGGTAGCTGATGGCAAAGAGCTTCTTTGCCGTCAGCTAGCAGACGGCAAAGAGCTGGCAGATGGCAAATTATCTAATTCCAGTAGTGCAAACCCCATGATACGATATGCTCTATCACACATAAACCTCCTTATATATTCCTCAAAACAGCCACCATACCTACCTATCATGGCATTTCCATAGCCATTCCGAGATATATTTCCATGCAACTTCCATCATCATCATATACATGACTTGAGCATTTATTGTCATATTGCTTTGCATGATCGTAAGATAGCTATCATGATGTTTTCATGGCTTGTCCGTTTTTTGATGTCATTGCTATGCTAGATCATTGCACATTCCGGTACACCGCCGGAGGAATTCATATAGAGTCATATCTTTGTTCTAGCATCGAGTTGTAATATTGAGTTGTAAGTAAGTAAATGTGTGATGATAATCATTATTAGAGCATTGTCCCAGTGAGGAAAGGATGATGGATACCATGATACCCCCACAAGTTGGTATGAGACTCCAGACGAAAAAATAAAAGAAGAGAGAAAAAAAGAGAAAGGCCAAAATAAAGAGAAGGCCCAAAAAATGAGAGAAAAAGAGAGAAGGGTCAATGTTACTATCCTTTTAGCACACCTGTGCTTCAAAGTAGCACCATGTTCTTGATGTAGAGAGTCTCTTGAGTTATCACTTTTATATACTAGTGGGAATTTTCATTATAGAACTTGTCTTGTATATTCCGGTGATGGGCTTCCTCAAATGCCCAAGGTCTTCATGAGCAAGCAAGTTGGATGGACACCCACTTAGTTTCATTTGGAGCTTTCATACACTTATACCTCTAGTCCATCCGTTGCATGGCAATCCCTACTCCTCACATTGACATCAATTGACGGGCATCTCCATAGCCCGTTGATTAGCCGTGTCGATGTGAGACTTTCTTCCTTTTTGTCTTCTCCACACAACCTCCATCATGATATTCTATTTCACCCATGGTGCTATGTCCATGGCTTGCACTCATGTATTGCGTGAGGGTTAAAAAGGCTGAAGCGCGTTTAAAAGTATGAATGAATTGCTCGGCTTGTCATCGGGGTTGTGCATGATTTGAATGCTTTATGTGGTGAAGATGGAGCATAGCCAGACTATATGATTTTGTAGGGATGAGCTTTCTTTCGCCATGTTATTTTGATAAGACATAATTTCTTAGTTAGTATGCTTGAAGTATTATTGTCTTAATGTCAAATGATAGACTATTGATTTGAATCACTCATGTCTTCATATTCATGCCATGATTAGATATATGATCAAGATTATGGTAGGTAGCATTCCACATCAAAAATTATCTTTTTTATCATTTACCTACTCGAGGATGATCAGGAATTAATCTTGGGGATGCTAATACGTCTCCGTCGTATCTATAATTTTTGATTGTTCCATGCCAATATTATACAACTTTCATATACTTTTGGCAAGTTTTTATACTATTTTGGGGACTAACATATTGATCCAGTGCCCAGTGCCAGTTCCTGTTTGTTGCATGTTTTTTGTTTTGTAGTAAATCCATATCAAACGGAGTCCAAACGGGATCAAAACTGAAGGAGATTTTTTTGGAATATATGTGATTTTTGGGAAGAAAAATCAACGCGAGATGATGCCAGAGGGGCCCATGAGGCAGGGGGCGCGGCCTAGGGGGTCAGGCGCGCCCTGGGCCCTCCACCCTGTAAGGCAGTTGATGCCCTTCTCTTGCCACAAGAAAGCTAATATCCGGATAGAGATCGTGTTAAAATTTCAGCGCAACCGGAGTTACGGATCTACGGGAATATAAGAAACGGTGAAAGGGCGGAATCTAAGAACACAGAAACAGAGAGACAGAGAGACAAATCCAATCTTGGAGGGGCTCTCGCCCCTCCCACGCCATGGAGACCATGGACCAGAGGGGAAGCCCTTCTCCCATCTAGGGAGAAGGTCAAGGAAGAAGAAGCAGGGGGCTCTCTCCCCCTCGCTTCCGGTGGCGCCAGAACACCGCCGGGGGCCATCATCGTCGCTGCAATCTACACCAACACCTCCGCCTGAGGGAGTCATGGACTAAGGGGTCCTCGAGCTTCCGGCTTGTTATTATTGGGCCGGACTGATCGGCTGTGAAGACATGAAGGCCAAAGACTACACCTGAGTCTGGATTGGACTCTCCTTGGCGTGGAAGGCAAGCTTGGCGACCGACTATGAAGATTCCTTCTTATGTAACGAACTCTATGTAAACACTAGATCCCCCTGGTGTCTATATAAACCGAAGGGGATAGTACGGAAAGGACACCATTCATTACCACAGTCATATAGGCTAGGCTTTTAGGGTTTAGCCATCATGATCTCGTGGTAGATCAACTCTTGTAACACCCATATTCATCAATATCAATCAAGCAAGATGTAGGGTATTACCTCCATAGAGAAGGCCCGAACCTGGGTAAACATTGTGTCCCATGTCTCCTGTTACCATCGATCTTGGACGCACAGTTCGGGACCCCCCTACCCGAGATCTACCAGTTTTGACACCGACAATGGTGCTTTCATTGAGAGTTCCACTGTGTCGTCCACGAAACGTTCGATGGCTCCTTCAACCATCTACAGCGACGCTGCCCAAGGAGAAACCTTCCTCCCCGGACAGATTTTCATGTTTCGGCGGCTTCGTACTACGGGCCAACTCACTTGGCCATCTGGAGCAGATCGACAACTACGCCCCTGGCCACCAGGTCTGGTTTGGAAGCCTGAACAACATCGCGGATATCCATGGAGACTTGATCTTCAATGGATTTGAGACCGCAGTGATCGCTCCCCCTCGCTCCGATGAACATGACATAAATCTATCGGCTGATCACATCCAGCGGATGGCCCCAGCTGCCGCAACGGCCTTAGAACTGGAGCAAACCGTGCCATACGAAGCCACAGAGTCCCCAACGTTGGAGCCGCACACGGACTCGGCATCCCGCGATATCTATGTTAATGGAACTCCGGACTCATCTCCGGCCATGAGTTCCAAATCGGGTACGCCTGCGGACACCGAGCTAGATCGGTTATCGATTCTCAAATTTAGCACCGCAGACATCTTCCAGCACTTACCCTTAGGTGATGTGCTAAACTCTTAAAAGAACCTTTCCTTAGAGAAGGGCCCGCAGCCGAACTATGTTCGGTTCGAGCCAGAGGTTGATGATGGGAAATTCTGTTTCCCACCCGCCACCCAGTTCATAGCCACTGTCGATGACTTAACCGACATGCTCGATTACGGCTCTGAAAACATCGACGGTATGGACGACGATGCCGACCATAGCAAGGTCAAAACCCGCCATTTACTGGACGTTGGACGGACCTCTTTGTATGATGTGTACATGGTCGACACACCTAAAAAAGCTAGCGACGATGACAAAGGAGATCCAGTTGTGAATAAACCTCCTCAGACACAGTCCAAGCATTGGCGCCCTAAACGCCGCTCTAAGCCTCGTTGCTGAAACAATAGGAATACTAGCACCGAAGATAATAGCACTCCGGGCGACGCCGAAAATAACGAAGACCCGATCAGGGCTGCATCCGAACAAGAGGAACAGGACAATGGGAAGGATAACCTTGATAATCAGACCATGCCCAAGGACCCAGATGATGACAGTTATCATCTAGTCTCCGAGGATGATGACAGCCTCGGCAATGAGGACTTCATCGTACCTGAGGCACCCCTTGAGCAGGAGCGCTTCAAGCGGCAGCTAATAGCCACCGCAAGAAGCCTGAAGAAAAAGCAACAGCAGCTTCAGGCCGATCAAGACCTGCTCATTGACAGGTGGACTGATGT
This sequence comes from Triticum monococcum, assembly GCA_034509565.1. Classification (NCBI taxonomy): domain Eukaryota; kingdom Viridiplantae; phylum Streptophyta; class Magnoliopsida; order Poales; family Poaceae; genus Triticum; species Triticum monococcum. Next base: position 98,271,015 of record CM067843.1, on the reverse strand, counting down.
CCTGGCAGCCGAAGAATACGGCCTCAAGCGCCCAGCGAAGAGTTACCCAAAGCATAGACTACTACCTCAGTTCGATGAGGAGGAACTAAACCCCATACCTCCCTCACGCAATGCGGACCGACCACCATGCGGTCGAGATAGTGCAGCGGACCGACCACCTCGCGGTCGGGATAAAGCGGCAATTCAGGCCGAACAACAGCCCACCCCACCACCTCGCAAAAATAGGGACAGAGCAGCTCGGGACATTACATACGACCTTCGGCAGGAGCTGGACAGCAGAGCAGAACACACAGATCAATCTACGGATCGCGAGGATGCTTCCCAACTCAGGATGACGGCTACCTATTCGGGCATGACAAACCTAGTCACACTCGGGCAGATAACCGTAGATGCACTCCATCAGAGATGCGCCGTGATGCGGCCCGCTATAGATGCGCCATTATGCGGCCCGCTATAGAGGCGCCGCACACCCTCTCTGCTTCACAGATGAGGTGTTGGATCATGAATTCCCCGAGGGATTCAAGCCCGTCAATATTGAATCATACGACAGAACAACCGACCCCGCAGTATGGATTGAGGACTTTATTCTCCACATCCACATGGCCTGGGGAGATGACCTCCACGCCATCAAATACCACCCACTCAAACTCAAAGGGCCAGCTAGACACTAGCTGAATAGTCTGCCCGAGAATTCCATCGGCAGCTGCGAGGATCTGGAAGAAGCCTTTCTTGACAACTTCCAAGGTACATATGTCCGGCCACCCGATGCCGATGATTTAAGCCACATAGTTCAACAACCTGGAGAATCGGCCAGAAAATTCTGGACTTGGTTCCTAACCAAAAAGAACCAGATCGTTGACTGTCCGGATGCCGAAGCCCTAGCGGCCTTCAAACACATCATCCGTGACAAATGGCTAGCACGCCACCTCGGCCAACAGAAACCGAAGTCCATGGCAGCCCTTACGGCACTCATGACCCGCTTTGGCGTGGGAGAGGACAGCTGGCTGGCTCGTAGAAAAAACACAGCCAGCGAGACAGGCCCTTCTGAGGCCAAGAACAGCTCTGGAAAGATCCGGTGCAACAGACACAAACGCCGAAGCAATGGCGACAACACTGATGACACCACCGTCAACGCCGGATTCAGCGGCTCCAAGTCCGGACAGCGAAAGAAGCCCTACAAACGGAACGGCGAGGGTCCATCTAGCCTGGATCGCATACTCGATCGTCCGTGACAAATACATGGTACCCTAGACAAACAAGCCAATCACACCAATAGAGACTGTTGGGTTTTCAAACAGGCTGGCAAGTTAAATGCCGAAAACAAAGAAAAGGGATCACAAAGTGAGGACGAGGACGAACAGCCCCGGCAGCTGAACATCGGAGGGCAGAAGAAATTCCCCCCTCAACTCAAAACGGTGAACATGATATACGCTACACACATCCCCAAAAGGGAGCATAAGCGAGCACTTAGGGACGTCTACGCGGTTGAGCCAGTCGCCCCAAAATTCAATCTGTGGTCGTCATTCCCGATCACCTTCGATCGTCGAGATCATCCAACTAGTATCCGGCATGGCGGCTCAGCCGCACTGGTCCTCGACCCAATCATCGACGTATTTCACCTAACACGAGTCCTAATGGACGGCGGTAGCAGCCTCAACCCGCTCTATCAGGATAAAGTGCGGAAGATGGGCATTAATCCCTCACGAATCAAACCCACAAAGACTACCTTTAAAGGAGTCATACCAGGCGTCGAGTCCCGCTGCATGGGCTCAATCATGCTGGAGGTGGTATTCGGTTCCCCAGACAACTTCCGAAGCGAGGAGTTAATCTTCAATATCGTCCCGTTCCGCAATGGCTACCACGCATTACTCGGACGAACCATGTTTGCTAGATTCAACACGGTACCACACTATGCCTATCTCCAGCTAAAGATGCCCGGTCCGCGCGGTGTCATAACAGTCAACAGAAACACAGAGCGCTCCCTCCGGATAGAGGAGCACACCATCGCCCTAGTAGGAGAGGTACAAAGCGGCCTTCTCAAGCAGCAGCATAATCTGGCTGCTGAGCCCCTGGACATCATTAAGAGGGTCTGGACCACACTGCAACAGGACAGCGCGGCTCATCAAGAGCTCGATTAGCAATTCGACCTCCATCCCAATCCCAACGAGGTAGTGGCATTCATACCATGCGTCCATAACTACACACTCAAAATTCCATGGGCATCGGGCACAAGCTATCCCAGATCCACGGTTCGGCCAGACTGATCCCGGACACACATATAACTTTACTATCTATTTTTCCTTGTTTCGGGTTTCTCCTATGAGGGTCTCCTTTGACGGCCTGATTCACGACCCCGTCAAAGGACAAACACATCGGATTGACACGGAGCCCAGGCGTACATGGGAAGCCCTAGAGGCTAACCGTTTTCAGGACCCACGTGCAACCCGCCTTCGCGTATGGCATGTAAAATAGCCGGTTGCTTTTTGCATTATTTTGTACCAATGTCCTTGGACGCATAGACCCAACTATAATGGAAACAGTTCACGAGCCAAGTTCAAGGGCTCTGGACCCTATCTCTATTCTCCCTCCGTTTTCCTTTATATTCCTTATTCCCTAGCAGTCGTACACTCGGGTACGTGTCATATTTGCCAGGGGCTCCCCATCGCCCCATGATACGGCAACAAAGCTCGAACAATCCCTAAAGATAAGTTCGGCACCCCGAGTTTAGCATTATATGCATTGGCTCCGAATCATGTCTTTGGTCAATAGTTGGGTTGCCCGGCTCCTATGCTTGCTACCCTACGTTCCGCTAAATCGGCTAGGGTAGTAAAGGGAGAACTACTGCGATTGTGTCCTAGCCTTGACCAGATGAACACCTCAGTAGAGAAAGCTGAAAACTGACTGTCATGATACGGCGAGAGCCGGTCAGCTGTTCGAGGGTCACAAATCGTTGGAGATTTTTCCACATTATGCGAAATATCGGCACTTCTCGATCAGATACCGACAGCCCCCTGGTTCGAACCAGGGGCTGCACCCATGCTTTATTATAACAGTCCTATGGCTAAGTGAGGGCGTTTAAGCCATACAGTCTAATTTCCTTGTTCGTTGTGCTAAACAACTCCTTCAAGGACCATACAATTGGATCAAGATTGTTTAGATTCCATCCCAAACACCTCCATACTACTTACGTGAGGGCAGAAACCGACAACTGGCCAACCCTCAGATTACATACTAAACGGCCACACAGGAGGAAACAATTCAAAGCATAACAATATTATATTACAAAACAGACTTTGTTCCAGTAATACAAGGCAAAGGCAACACACATACATTTACTCAAATACAATATCATGCAAACATTGCGCCGCCGCAAGACGGGAACCCTCCAAGACATCGGCAAAATACCGTTCAGGTGTGCGGTGTTCCTTGCCGTCCAGTGGCCCTCTGGTCACCTCGACGGCGTCCATCTTTGCCCATGATACATCTCCAACGTATCTATAATTTTTGATTGCTCCATGCTATATTATCTATGGTTTTGGACATTATTGGGCTTTATTATCCACTTTTATATTATTTTTGGGACTAACCTATTAACCGGAGGCCCAACCCAGAATTGTTGTTTTTTGCCTGTTTTAGGGTTTCGAAGAAAAGGAATATCAAATAGAGTCCAACGAAATTAAACCTTCGGGAACGTGATTTTCTCGCCGAATACAACTCAGGAGACTTGGACCCTACGTCAAGGCACGTAACAGGAGGCCACGAGGTAGGGGGGTGCCCTACCCTACCAGGCGCGCCCCCCACCCTCGTGGGCCCCCTGTTGCTCCACCGACGTACTTCTTCCTCCTATGTATATCCACGTACCCCCAAACGATCAGATATAGAGCCAAAAACCTAATTCCACCGCCGCAACTTTCTGTATCCACGAGATCCCATCTTGGGGCCTGTTCCAGAGCTCCGCCAGTGGGGGCATCGATCACGGAGGGCTTCTACATCATCATCCAAGCCCCTCCGATGAAGTGTGAGTAGTTTGCTTTAGACCTACGGGTTCATAGTTAGTAGCTAGATGGCTTCTTATCTCTTTTTGGATCTCAATACAATGTTCTCCCCCTCTCTCGTGGAGATCTATTCGATGTAATCTTCTTTTTGCGGTGTGTTTGTTGAGACCGATGAATTGTGGGTTTATGATCAAGTCTATCTATGAATAATATTTGAATCTTCTCTGAATTCTTTTATGTATGATTGGTTATCTTTGCAAGTCTCTCCGAATTATCAGTTTGGTTTGGCCTACTAGATTGGTTGTTCTTGCCATGGGAGAAGTGCTTAGCTTTGGGTTCGATCTTGCGGTGTCCTTTCCCAGTGACAGAAGGGGCAGCAAGGCACGTATTGTATCATTGCCATCGAGGATAACAAGGTGGGGTTTTATCATATTGCATGAAACTATCCCTCTACATCATGTCATCTTGCTTAAGGCGTTACTCTGTTTTTAACTTAATACTCTAGATGCATGTTGGATAGCGGTCGATGAGTGGAGTAATAGTAGTAGATACAGGCAGGAGTCGATCTACTTGTCTCGGACGTGATGCCTATATACATGATCATACCTAGATATTCTCATAACTATGCTCAATTATGTCAATTGCTCAACAGTAATTTGTTCACCCACCATAGAATACTTATGCTCTTGAGAGAAGCCACTAGTGAAACCTATGGCCCCCGGGTCTCTTTCTCATCATATTAATCTCCATCACTTTATTATTGCTTTGCTTTTACTTTGCCTTTTACTTTTTACTTTGCATCTCTATACCAAAAATACCAAAAATATTATTTATCATCTCTATCAGATCTCACTTTAGTAAGTGACCGTGAAGGGATTGACAACACCTAAGCGCGTTGGTTGCGTAGAGCTATTATTTTTGTGTAGGTACGAGGGACTCGCGCGTAGACTCCTACTGGATTGATACCTTGATTCTCAAAAACTGAGGGAAATACTTATGCTACTTTGCTGCATCATCCTCTCCTCTTCGGGGAAATCCAACATTGTGGTCAAGAGGTAGCAAGGAGGATTTCTGGCGCCGTTGCCGGGGAGTTTGCGCAAAGTCAACATACCAAGTACCCATCACAATCCCTATCTCCCGCATTACATTATTTTCCATTTGCCTCTTGTTTTCGTCTCCCCCAATTCACCCTTGCCGTTTTATTCGCCCTCTCTCTATCCTCCCTCTCCCTCTCTATTTGCCTCTTTTTGCCTGTTTGCCTTTTTGTTTGCTTGTGTCTTAGTTTTCTTGTTTGTCGCGATGGCTCAAGATAATACTAAATTGTGTGACTTCACCAATACCAACAACAATGATTTCCTTAGCACTCCGATTGCTCCTCTTACCGATGTTGAATCTTGTGAAATTAATACTGCTTTGCTAAATCTTGTCATGAAAGATCCGTTCTCTGGCCTTCCTAGTGAAGATGTCGCTACCCATCTTAATAGCATCGTTGATTTGTGTGACATGCGAAATAAGAAAGATGTCGATAATGATATTGTTAAATTGAAGCTATTTCCTTTTTCGCTTAGAGATCGTGCTAAAGCTTGGTTTTCGTCTTTGCCTAAAAATAGTATTGATTCATGGAACAAGTGCAAAGATGCTTTTGTCTCTAAGTATTTTCCTCCCGCTAAGATCATCTCTCTAAGAAACGATATTATCAATTTTAAGCAACTTGATCATGAACATGTTGCACAAGCTTGGGAGAGAATGAAACTAATGATACATAATTGCCCTACTCATGGTTTAAATTTGTGGATGATTGTTCAGAATTTTTATACCGAATTGAATTTTGCTTCTAGAAATCTTTTAGCTTCGGACGGGGGAAGCACTTTTATGGAAATCACTTTAGGAGAAGCTACTAAACTCTTAGATAATATTATGGTTAATTATTCTCAATGGCGTACTGAAAGATCTACTAAAAAGGTGCATGCGATATAAGAAATTAATGTTTTGAGTGCAAAGATGGCTGAACTTATGAAATTATTTGCTAATAAGAGTGTTTCTTCTGATCCTAATTATGTGCCCTTGTCTACATTGATTGAGAATAACAATGAATCTATGGATGTGAATTTTGTTGGTAGGAACAATTTTGGTAACAACGCGTATAGAGGAAATTTCAATCCTAGGCCTTATCCTAGTAATCCCTCTAATAATTATGGTCATTCCTACAACAATTCTTATGGAAATTATAATAAGATGCCCTCTGAATTTGAATCTCATATTAAAGAATTTATTTCTTCGCAAAATAATTTTAATGCTATGATTGAAGAAAAATTGCTTAAGATTGATGATTTGTCTAGGAATGTTGGTAGAATTGCTCTTGATGTTGATTCTTTTAAACTTAGATCTATTCCACATAAGCTTGATATCAATGAGTCTCTCAAAGCCATGAGAATTTCCATTGATGAGTGCAAAGAAAGAATCGCTAGGATGCGTGCTAAGAAAGATGTCTTTATAAAAGCATGTTCTTCTAGTTCCTATGAAAATAATGATGAAGATCTAAAATTTATTGATGTGTCCCCTATTAAATCTTTGTTTTTAAATATGAATCTTGATAATGATGGGACTGAATATGATCCACCTCTACCTTGAAGGCGTTCCAATAATTCTGAATCTTTTGATCTTGATGCTAAATTTGATAATAGTGGGATTGAAGAAATTAAAAACCTAGATGTTGCTAAACCCACCATTATGGATTTCAAGGAATTTAGCTATGAAAATTGTTCTTTGATTGATTGTATTTCCTTGTTGCAATCTGTGCTAAAATCTCCTCACGCTTATAGTCAAAATAAAGCGTTTACTAAACATATCGTTGATGCATTGATGCAATCTTATGAAGAAAAACTTGAATTGGAAGTTTCTATCCCTAGAAAACTTTATTATGAGTGGGAACCAACTATTGAAATTAAAATTAAATATCATGAGTTTTATGCTTTGTGTGATTTGGGTGCTAGTGTCTCTACTATTCCCAAGACTTTGTGTGATTTGCTACATTTCCGTAATTTTGATGATTGGTCTCTAAACTTGCATCTTGCGTATTCCACTATTAAGAAACCTATGGGAAGAATTAATGATGTTATTATTGTTGCAAATAGGAGTTATGTGCCCGTATATTTTATCGTTCTTTATATAGATTGCAATCCTTCTTGCCCTATTATTCTCAGTAGACCTTTCCTTGGAACGGTTGGTGCAATTATTGATATGAAGGAAGTGAATATTAGATTAAACTTTCCATTAAAAAAGGGCATGGAACACCTCCCTAGAAATAAAATAAAATTACAATATGAATCTCTCATGAGAGCCACTTATGGATTGCCTACCAAAGATGGCAATACCTAGATCTATTCTTGCTTGTTATGCCTAGCTAGGGGCGTTAAACGATAGCGCTTGTTGGGAGGCAACCCAATTTTATTTTTATTCCTTACTTTTTGCTACTGTTTAGTAATAAATAAATTATTTATCCTCTGTTTTGGTTGTGTTTTTTGTGTTTAATTAGTGTTTGTGCCAAGTAGAACTGTTGGGAAGACTTGGGGTAAGTCTTGTTGAACTTGCTGTAAAAAACAGAAACTTTAGCGCTCACGAGAACTGCTTTAATTTTTATTTTGTGAGTGATATTTAGTTAATTCTTTTGGCAGATGATTAATAGATAAATTACTCACTTCCAGAAATTTATTTTAGAATTTTTGGGATTCCAGATCTTGCGCTAGATACAGATTACTACAGACTGTTCTGTTTTTGACAGATTCTGTTTTCGTGTGTTGTTTGCTTATTTTGATGAATCTATGGCTAGTAAAATAGTTTATAAACCATAGAGAAGTTGGAATACAGTAGGTTTAACACCAATATAAATAAAGAATGAGTTCATCACAGTACCTTGAAGTGGTCTTTTGTTTTCTTTCGCTAACGGAGCTCACGAGTTTTTCTACTTTAAGTTTTGTGTTCTGAAGTTTTCAAGTTTTGGGTAAAGATTTGATGGATTATGGAACAAGGAGTGGCAAGAGCCTAAGCTTGGGGATGCCCATGGCACCCCCAAGATAATCTAAGGACACCTAAAAGCCAAAGCTTGGGGATGCCCCGGAAGGCATCCCCTCTTTCGTCTACTTCTATCGGTAAATTTACTTGGAGCTATATTTTTATTCACCACATGATATGTGTTTTGCTTGGAGCGTCTTTTATAATTTGAGTCTTTTCTTGTTAGTCTACCACAATCATCCCTTCTATACACACCTTTTGAGAGACCATACATAATTTGGAATTTGATAGAATACTCATGTGCTTCACTTATATCTTTTGAGTTATATAATTTTGCTCTAGTGCTTCACTTATATCTTTTAGAGCACGGTGGTGGATTTGTTTTATAGAAACTATTGATCTCTCATGCTTCACTCAGATTATTTTGAGAGTCTTAATATCTTGGTAATTTTCTTAATAATAAATATGCTTGGTATTCAAGATTTGTAAAACTTTCTTTTGAGTGCGTTGAATACTAAGAAAAAAATTGATGCTTCATAATTGTTTTGAGATATGAGGATGGTGATATTAGAGTCATGCTAGTTGAGTAATTGTGAATTTGAGAAATGCTTGTGACAAGCCATCAATGCAAGAGGCAGTAATGCTTGTGTAAAGCCGACAAAGAAGATAGCAATTACTATCTCATTGCGGTGTTCGACATAAGGATTGCCATCAATGCAAGAGGCAGTAATGGCAGCGGCTGGCGCATGTTGGCCGCAGCAGATTTGTACCCGTACATGTTCGAAGATGACATGCGCCATCTAGGCCTCATCTTCGGGGTGACAAGCCAGGGGACTTGTTTCATCTGGTTGCCATCCTATGGTACGGGAGATTACAAACGGAATGCACAAACCATCATTTGCATCCCTAATGGTACTCCATTATTTTGCAGGGACCAGTCATCCCCCGATGAAAATAAGATCACCGATCCTGGATGTGCATTTGCATCCATGATTCGGTCTAACCTGGAACCTTGTAGTTAACTTTGGCATATTGGGATGAACTATCTTAGCAGTCATTACCCATGGTACCACTGATGTGCATAATGGTCACACAATCTACCATGATCGGACCGTCACCATCTACCCAGGTATTCCATTTAGTATTATATTTTTTAACCCTCTCGCCTTCTCTTTCATTGTTGTGCCACTTACTTACTAGTACTAGTAGGAGTACTTTTTACCTTGCAGGACTCGTATAGCTAGCCAGGTCCTTGAAGACTTGAACCCACTAGCTGCCACCATTTTTGCTTTTCCATGTCTTACTATCTCATCCATGTAGCCAAGAGTGGCTATATATAATAAGCCGGTTATTTTACGTCCTCTATACCGAAGTAGTACTATTTGCTGCACAGTATTACTGACTGCCATATTTGAGCACAACATTATTATGCATGGACCTTGACTGTGTACGTCACCTTGTGTCCAGATCTGAGATGCCACGTGTACTAGATGAACGGCGCCGAGTTCGACCCCCGTGATTCTACGTGGGCGCCGAGGAACACTCTTGGAGAGTACTAGCTTTTCATTGGGGACAACTACCCTATTGTGAAGCGGATGCCACCTTCCATGCACGACACCGAAGGCCTGCCGTTGATGAAGCATGTTTGTGTCTTTAGTGCGCACCGCCGGATGAATGACATGCTGGGATGCGCTATCCCTGATTTATGCCACTTCAGCTTGGATGAGTCTCCATCGCATGGAACCAGACTAGAGCACCACACTTATCGCGCGGTGGCTTGCCCACGCACGCAGTGGCTCGCAGGGAGAGGGAGAGGCATAGTAAGCAAGATTCTCCTTGTTCAGTGAGTTGACGGAACACATGTCAGTCTCCATGTCAGTCTCCATCGCACGGTGGCTCGCAGGGAGAGGGAGAGGCATAGTAAGCAAGCTTCTCCTTGTTCGGCGAGTTGATGGGACACATCAAAGCAGTACCAGTACTAGTCCTTTTCGGTAAATATGTCTTAATTTGAAATGAGAAAAATACACTGGTGGTCAACATATGTAACAATACACTCTTTACGGTCACTATATATAGTTTTGCAGTGATTATAAGATGACTAGCTCATCGTAAAGCACCGTATTGCATCCTACTGACTGGCCACATAGTCGACGTGGCACTTTGTTGACTGGTTAAATTGTCACCTGGTTTCTAGGTCCCACCTGTCAGTTGGCAGAGCAAAGAAATCAGTTAAACAAAACTTTACGCAGGCGCGACAGGAGTCCAACCCTTGCACACGAACCACCCTGGTTGTGTATGTGAGTGCATGCATGTGTACTCCCTCGGTCTTCCAACAAAGAGTGTACATCGGCTAAAAAACAAAGAGTGTACATCTACACTTCTAATGCACTTAGCTTTAATCTAAAATCGATATTGATTGACTAATGCACCAACTTGTGCTCTAGCTATAGGCTACATGTCTATCCTCAATTACAGCATGCAACAACCTTCACTTAATCTTCTTATCTCAATGGTCGCATGCACACATAAGTATGCTACTTTTGGGCATAAATTATGCCCTGGTCAATGTGTAAATCTCTAAATGTACAGTCTTTCATGGACATAGGGAGTAGGTTGATCACTTGAGCGTGAGCATGTGTGTTGCATCGTGTGCTGTGTGCTGCATGGGTGCGTGAGTGTTGCGTGTGTCCATGTGTACGTGTGAGTGTTGCATGTTGCATGCATGCATGAGGCTTTTACTCCCTCCCATTGACATGTTCATATTTCAAGCTTCCTCTGTTCCCTCCATATGGTGATACTCCCTCTGTTCCCAAATACGGAGTAAAAGCCTCCCTCTGTTCCCAAATACGAAGTATTTGCCTTTATAGAGATTTCAACAAGTGACTACGTATGGAGCAAAATGAGAGAATCTACACTCTAAAATATGTCTACATACATCCGTATGTTGCATTCCATTTGAATGTCTAAAAAGACAATATTTAGGAACAGAGGGAGTAGCAAAAAAGAATTAAGTTCTCTTGTTTTTCCCTTGGTCACGGTGCACACCCAAGGATGACTTATTCACCTGGATGGAGGGAGTAGATGGTCAAAGTTTGAAACAAAATTAATGCATTGGTAAACATAATTTTTTGAGGAAAACGAGTGCATTAATTGAGTGTTTTTGCAAACTACAAAAATTATTCCTCCACTCATCATCTAGCTTGGTTGATGAGATTTTTGAATTGAGCCCTATAAAACGGAAAGGAGGTAGTACTAATACTCCTACATTATTGGCATTGGGTGCCTTGGCCAATGTTTCATCTTGTTGGACAGGATGAGGCTAATTCCAATGCATCGGTGCTTACATGGGGTGCTAAGCACATTAAAAACTTTAGCAACTAAAGCTCCCAATGCATAGGTGCTTAACTTGTTGGTGCTAAGCATCCTTTATTTAATGATTTTGTAACTAAATTTATTCGTGCATTGGTGGGATTCTTCCATTTAAGTACTTTGTCTAGGTTCTCGCGCTTAGTACTGGGGTCACCACACTTATCTCTCTCCTCTTAATTACCTTGCCACATCAGACTTTTTGCCTACATGGCAGCCTTAGCACCTGTACAAGGCGGATTATTGGGAGGGGCCTGAGGATACAGGCATAGGGATACTGTAGATAGGAAGTCTTCGCGATCCATTATTTGCCATCTTGGTCAGAGAGAACTATTACACTTTCTTCACACTGAAGTGACAATAGACGCAGCAGGAGATGGGACACTTAATTAATAAGCTGAACCAGCGTGTTGGTGCTACTAAATCAGCCTTACCCAGTACTGCCATCATGTTTGCCAGTGGAGCACGCTTCCGCAAATACAACTACGCACATCTCTCCTCCATTAACTGACATATGGGCCCTCTTGAGGTAGACCCACATGTCATAAGCGTAACTATTTACAGTCCGAAGGATGGTATATCCTGGTAGTAGTACTAGTAGAATTGAGATTTAATGCACTTTCTTCCCTGTCTTTCACTCTTCTTTCTCCTCTCTTCCTCTTCCTCCTATCTTCCCCATCGTCGGCCGCACACTATCCCCCCCACTCACCGCTTGACTGCCCGCGCCATCTTCGTTGGTAGCTCGCGCGTACCATATCCCCCCGATCACTGCCTGGACACACACGCCATATTCTTCACTCTCCTACCCTAATCCACTTCCCCGCTAGCTCACAGGCACCGAAAACCCCAGTCACTCAGCGCCCTAAAAACCCTATGGCAGAACCGACTGACACGTAGAGCTGCAATTGGAATTCCCACACCGATGTTCTCTTGGAGCAGATCCGTAATCGTATGGACCTGCTTAGCACCGTCCGTTTGGCTGCATGCTCGGTGTCTTAGTACCGTCTACTCGTTTGCAAATGCCCGGCTCTTTTCAAGCCACCCCGCTTGCTGATGCCCGGTCCTCGCAGGTGGCCCAGACACCGACTTGACGATCCTACGAAGGTTGCCGTGGTGCCCCTCGACATGCTACCACTACCCATCTACCTGTCCTTCATGTGCGGCCACTACTGGGCGGGCATGAAGGCCAACTGGATCGTCCTCATCCCCCAATCCGGCAGTCTGTGGTGTCTCGTGGGTATCTACACCTAGCTAGAGATCACCCTTCCATCGTTGGATACCACCGCCATGGAGCCTCGCGGCCCGTCGGACACTCCTGCCTACTACGCACGAGACGCGTTGAGCTTTTGGCTCGACTTCTGTTCGCTGAAGGTTGTAATCTGCGAAGTGCCCACACCATCAGAAGACTACATGGAATACAAGCTCATTGCCATGTTCAACATGGGATTAGTCTACCTAGAATCCGGTCGCCATACATGGTTATGGCTCATCGTGAATCCTTTTCAGCCAACATTTCTGACTGACGCTATAGTGCATGATGGCATCGTTTACGCGGTCGATGCACAGATTGGCTGCCTATACTGGTGGAATCTATCATCGTGTAATTGTTCTATCTCATCAAATCTTTACCTTATGAATACGACTGCCTGTTCATTGTTACAAATTTAGAATATATAGGCCTGTTCGGTAATTCTCCCGCTCTGTGAAATCTAATAATCTGTAGAGCGCCTCCTTCCCCACTCCGTGATTTTAAACTATGGCTCCTCCAGCTCCTGCAGCAGAGTTGTGGAGGAGGAGGGAATCCGAACAGGCCTATAGTATGTCTATGACCACATCATTGCTATATGTTCCTCTCATTTCCTAGATTTTTATGACCACAAATGTTATTGTTAGAGTTGATATGAGAACAATTGGCATCTAATGATTGTTAGAATAGATATTATGAGTATAGCCTCATGATTGCTATATGTTACTCTCATTTCTAGGATTTTTATAACAACGCATGTTATTGCTTACAGTTGATATTATAACTGTAGTAACTGCTATGGTAGAATATGAGTAGGCCATGTCATATCTGTTTTCCTCTCATTGTTACATGATGTTTGAACCATGATATATTGCTAGAATATGAAAGCCATTGGCTTATTTTTTTAACTTGGGTTATGACTATGACCACGGCATTGCAATTCTCTATCTATGATATGTGTCACTGTTATAATAATCTTAATTCCACACATACTCTGAACATGATTGTTTATTTTTGTCCTTTTGGTCTCCAATTTGAATTGTTGCAGCAGATGCAAATGCACTGGCCTTCATGATTCCAGGACCTTGAATCATACCAGCCGATGGGTGGTGGTTTATCGCTCGTTCAGCTGACGGCTATCATTTGATGCTCATTTGCACCTACCAAATTGACCAAACCATTTCATCAAACCACATGTAGTACAATGCTTGGGGCGTTCGTGACATTGATGGCTATGGCTGCTTTGTGTTTGAGAAAGATCCCAGCTCCGCTGGGCCAAGCGTATTCAACTGGAGGCGGGTTTACAGCGGCAACCACTCCATGTTCCTCGGGCTCAATTATTTGATCATCCAACCTATCATCGATCATATCATCGGCGATGATTATCGTGCTATGCAACTTCCATTCTCCAGGGGAACTGTGTTTACACATCATACCATGGGTTTCATGAATCACCATATCCAGAGATTCGTCGACACAGCTCGTTGCGAGATAATCTTCAGTGTGTGAAAGGCATCAAGCTTCCATGCGATGGATGGCTTTTGCAAACCCGACATGCAGCGATGTGGTTCATGCCAACAGCAAATATGCACAACTTGATTCGTACTGATATCTAGATTGAGACATGTATCCTGTTGTTGTAGCATGACCTTCTTCTATTGGATATTATGTATTGTTGTTAGTTTGAAGCACTCCTCTGGTTTGAAGGATAGATACCTTTCTGGAATCAAGTGCATCCTAACTCACCTGCATAGGATGTACTGATAATGATGATGGAGATGTTGTGCAGAAGCCATATATATATATATATATATATATATATATATATATATATATATCAATTAGGCTTCAAGTGTGTACTTGTTGGTGAAAGTGTTGTCCAATGGGAATTATATTCTGTATTACTCATGTAGCCTACAAAGTTTGTCGCACAACCTTGTAACTTCTTACCCCATTTCTAAATTTGTACTGGTCCTCTATACCGTATATTGCGCTACTCGTACTACTACCTCCCTCCTGGTTTACTGGCCCCCTTTGTAATTCATGTAAAATTTTGACCATAAATTTCACTAACTAAATGTTAATGCATGTCACACAAAAATATATCGTTTTATTCGTATTTGAACATAGTTTCCAATGGAATAAGTTTCGGTGACATGCATTGACATTTTGTTAGTTAAACCTATGGTTAAAATGTGACACTAAATACTACTAGTAAGTAGTACAGTACTAGTACTAGTATACGTCGGTCAAATTATTCATCATGTCCTCACATTGAATTGCCGTGACAACACGCTGCGCGTGAGGTGACTCCAGATTTTGAGTACTACCACTTATCTGTTCATCATGTCCTCACATCTCGGTGGTTTGTTCGAGTACTGTGGACTTCAGATTTTGAGTACTACCACTTATCTGTTGAAATCTTTCATCATTCACTTAAAACAGTCAATTGATCATACATTGAGTACCATATAACTGGAATTAACCGATGCAACTCCAAGAAGGATTGCCCAGTGCTGCCGGCTGGCGTCAAGTTCGATCCCACGAATCAGGAGCTGATCGATCAACTTGAGGCCAAAGTGAGTGCTGACAGCGCGAGATCTCACCCTCCCATCGATTTTTTCATACCAACCATCTACAGCAAGCACGGCATATGCTACACTCATCCTCAGAAACTTCTAGGTAAGACATTGATCGGCCATCTACTTCCACAAACATATTCCTTTGTTTATAGCTCTAAGTTTCTTTTTAGACGCAGACCTAGTGAAGCAATTACAATTTGACAGTAAATAAAAAGTCAAACAAGTGACTACAACATGCTAAAGATGTTATGAAAATGCCAACTACGTACACTAAAACCTGTATTCGACAATACTGCAGGTATCACACTGAGTGTCCTAAGAAAGCATTTCTTCCGGCACAATTGCAGGGCGTCCAAAAGGGGCATGTGGACGTGTCACAAGATACAGTCGGAGTGCGGCATGCACGCAATGTGGAACAAGACCGGCAATACCATGCCGGTGATGGTCAATGGCCGGCAGACGGGCAGCGAAAAGGTTCTGGTGCTGCACACCAACAAGAACTTCGACCATTCCCGCAAAAAAAAGAACTTCGACCAGTAGAGGTCCAACTGGGTGATGCACCAGCACCACCTCGGGGACCTGGAGCAAGCGAAGGAGCGGGAGCTGGTCCTCTACAAGATTTCCTACCAGACGAACACTAGGGCCAGGACTAAAAAGATTATAAGTTAGTTTGGTATTGGTACTTGTACCGCCTTGTCGTCCGCAAGTTGGTATTGCTGTTAACGATCTTTCGGTATGAACTTGGCATTTGGTTCCAACCATCATGCCGAGGGTCGACGTGGATATAAAGCTGAATCATTTGTTTTGAAACGAATTTTTAGGAACCTGATTTTTATTTGATGCGTAGCATAAGCACCTGTTGTTCAAATTCCCAGTTCTCCAAATTTTTTGAAACAAGTGCATGCACTTATTATCACGATGAAAAAACAATATACCTATTGCATCCCAGTTATCAGTTTGTAATTGCAGAATTCTCTCGTCTATTGAGCGGGTATATTGTTTTTTAGGTCGAGCAAGTTTCTGCTGGGCTGTAGACTGCCCAGGCTTGGTTTTATTTTTAACAGGCCTAGACCATGATGACAACGGGGCACAAAGATATAGCAGGTATCTACTGGCCTCTAGCCCGCGAACGTTAGTTATATTTTGTCTTACAACATCCGCAGGCAGTTTTTTTTACTGAAGCAAACACACAACCCAGTTCTATTTTCTTCTTGAAATGCCATGTCCTACTTCCGTTTTCTAATCTCTACCCATAGATTTACTAGTTCATATACACGTATCATTATATTGAAAATACATAAAGTTCCCTTCTCATATTTACATCCTTATTTTTGTTGTTGTTTTCCCTCCCACTGCTAATTTTTTACCACTCGTTTTCCTTTATACCAACTCAATTGTCCCATGTCTTGTTTGCTTACAAAAACAAAACGATTTTTTGGCAAACCAATAAGCTCTTAAAAATGTTTATCATTTCGGGATTACAACAGTTCAGACTCCACCGAAATATGCAAAATAAGGTTGAACTTTTTAACCGTGGTCCTGGGCAGAAAATGGGCTATAATAAATTACTTAAGAATTAGCAAATGGGCTGCAAATTATTAAAGAATAGCAAATGGGCTCTATGTTGTCTGCCACCGATTTGGAGGCTGACTTGTGGGCCTACTAAGTTCATGCGTACACAAGGTTTCTCAAAAAAAAAGAAACTTAGTCAACAATCGACACTACCAGCGTCAGACTGTTAGATGTCAATCTAATGGCAATCGTGCTTCTTCAGTCTCTGATCTTCCTCCTCCAGCCGCCCAAACCAGCGCCGGTGGAACCGCCTGCTCCCGCCTCCCGTGGCCAGCTGTGCTATCCCTCACGGCCCCACCATACTCGCATCCCTGGCCTTGCTATCCCTCTACTCACCCAAACCTCCTGCTATTTTCCGGCGGCGGCAGCCGAACCAGTCAACCCTCGTACTCCCCACCGCATGGGCAGCAACTGCAGTGTCTTCCCCGGCACCATGTCATTCCCTTCATAGGCCTTGGCGGCGTCCATCGCCCTGGTGCTCTTGGCGTGCCGTGGTCAACATGGTCAATGAACGACATCCATCGGACATGGACTTTACATGGAGAGGCTAACAGCTGGGTCAACGGCCGCATGATGTCTACTACACAACCTTCTTTGTGTAGACCTTGTTGGGCCTCCAAGTGCAGACGTTTGTAGGACAGTAGCAAATTCCCCTCAAGTGGATGACCTAAGGTTTATCAATCCGTGGGAGGCGTAGGACGAAGATGGTCTCTCTCAAGCAACCCTGCAACCAAATAACAAAGAGTCTCTTGTGTCCCCAACACACCCAATACAATAGTAAATTGTATAGGTGCACTAGTTAGGCAAAGAGATGGTGATACAAGTGCAATATGGATAGTAGATAATGGTTTTTGTAATCTGAAAATATAAAAACAGCAAGGTAACTAATGATAAAAATGAGCGGTAACGGTATTGCAATGAGTTGAAACAAGGCCTAGGGTTCATACTTTCACTAGTGCAAGTTATCTCAACAATAATAACATAATTGGATCACATAACTATCCCGCAACATGCAACAAAGAGTCACTCCAAAGTCACTAATAGCGGAGAACAAACGAAGAGATTATTGTAGGGTATGAAACCACCTCAAAGTTATGCTTTCTGATCGATCTATTCAAGAGTTCGTACTAGAATAACACCTTAAGACACAAATCAACCAAAACTCTAATGTCACCTAGATACTCCAATGTCACCTCAAGTATCCACGGGTATGATTATGCGATATACATCACACAATCTCAGATTCATGTTTTCAACCAACACAAAGAACTTCAAAGAGTGCCCCAAAGTTTCTACCGGAGAGTCAAGACAAAAACGTGTGCCAACCCTATGCATAAGTTCACGAGGTCAGGGAACTCGCAAGTTGATCACCAAAACAAACATCAAGTGGATCACGTGATATCCCATTGTCACCACAGATAAGCACATGCAAGACATACATCAAGTGTTCTCAAATCCTTAGAGACTCATTCTGATAAGATAACTTCAAAGCAAAAACTCAATCCATTACAAGAGAGTAGAGGGGGAGAAACATCATAAGATCCAACTATAATAGCAAAGCTCGTGATACATCAAGATCGTGCCGAATCAAGAACACGAGAGAGAGAGAGAGAGAGAGAGGGGGGAGAGAGATCAAACACATAGCTACTGGTACATACCCTCAGCCCCGAGGGAGAACTGCTCCCTCCTCGTCATGGAGAGCACCGGGATGAAGAAGATGGACACCGGAGAGGGATTCCCCCCTACGGTAGGGTGCCGGAATGGGTCTCGATTGGTTTTCGATGGCTACGAAGGCTTCTGGCGGTGGAACTCCCAATCTATTCTGCCCCTGGAGTTTTTAGGGTATATGGACATATATAGGCGAAAGAAGTCGGTCAGGGGAGCCACGAGGGGCCAATGAAGGTGGGGGCATGCCTCCATGCCTCATGCCCACCTCGAAGCTTCCCTGACGTCTCACTACTAGGAAAAGGGCTATAGATGGAATTGACACTAATGGCGCACCTGACATGTGGTGCGCCACTACAATATAGCAGTGGTGCACTATGTGCAGGTGCGCCATTAGGGTGGAAGACACTAATGGCGCACCCGATACATGGTGCGCCACTAGTAACAATTTTTTTTTCATTTTTCCAAACATACTAATGGCGCATCATGTAGACAGTGCGCCATTACTAAGTTTTTTCCCCTAGCTAATGGCGCACCGCCAGGGGGTGCGCCATTAGTAATCATCCCCCTAGCCCGATCCCTTCGTCCCTCCCTTGCCAGATCCACTTCCCCCCTCGCTCCACACCCGCTCCGATGACCCCCGCGCCCCGCCTTGCCGTCTCGGTCCTCGTCGCCGATGGCCGGCCGCCACGACTGCCAGCCCCCAGAGCACTAGGAGGAGGAGGCCCGCGTCCACCAGGAGAGGAGGCCAGAGCACTTCTTCCTCCACTCACCGTCGCCATCGCTGCTCCCCATCTCGCCGTCGCCACCGCGGTGAGCTCCTCCCTCGCCCCCTTCCCCCCCCTTCGAGTTAGATTCCGTAGGACACCGACTCCATTGTGCCTAAACCCTACTGCTGTTGCGCAGCATACGGCCTCGCTGCACGCCGGGATTCCTTCTGCTCCCTCGTCCTGCTACATGCGCGCCGCGCCCAGCCACGCCTTTGAAGTCCCTGGCCGCGAGCCCTGCCTCACCTAGCCGGTTGCCCTGCGCCCATGCCCGCCTTCCCCTGACCCCCAGGCCATCCCTTGCTCGCGCTGGCCGCCTTCTGCCTCACGCCTGCTCATCCACACCGAGTGTTGCTGCTGTCGCTTCTTGTCGAAGCTGCTACTGCCTGATCCCTGATCCCGCTCTCCTCTGCTACTAACTGTTGTTGCATTTCAGTGACTGAGATTTTCTTCTAATTTAGTTAGTTAGTCTAATTAGTTAGTTTAGTTTAGGCACTAGTTTAGTTAGTTAGTCTAATTAGTTAGTTAGTTAGTTAGTCTAATTAGTTAGTTAGTCTAATTATTTAGTTAGTTAATTAGTTAGTTTATGCTCCTTGTTTAGGGACTAGTTTAGTTAGTTAGTCTAATTAGTTAGTTTAGTTTAGGCACTAGTTTTGTTGCCCTGTGTGTCCATTTAAGTGACTGAGATTTTCTTCTAGTTCCCAGGAGAAAAGAATTTGTAAATGCACCATTTACCAGATTAAATGGCCTCCTCCTCTGCTGTGCTACTTACCCAAATACATGTGCATGGGGCAGTGGTACCTTGAGCAGCGGAGTGTCAAAGGCTTCTTGTATTTTTCTGCTGTGTATTTCTACATATGCTCCTTTCCTTTAAACCTCCTCTGCTGCTTGCTGAAGAAGAATAAACATGTTGCTGCTGCTGTTATGCCTGTGTTCACTGCTGCTACTGTTGTACTTGTGATGATGTTGTACTTGTGATGATGCTACTTGTGATATTCTAGAAGGACCCATTGGCGACTTCATTACGCGGGGATAATGATTTTGCAGGTACCCCGAGAGGCCCTTGAGTTTGCTGGAATGTCGATTAACTTCCGTTCCGGCAAATTCGGGTACTCCATATGTCCTATTTTCAGCAAAGGTCATGCTGAAATTTTCCGTGAATTTTTGCATGACTTTGCTAAAAATAGGACATATGGGGTACTTGCGACTAATGCATGGGCCGGGGTATCTTAGTACTTAATTAAGTAGGAACAACTTCCCATTTATTCTTACTGCATTAAACCATAGGTTTTAGGGTGCCTCGGTGTCGATAAGAACCTAAATGATGAAAGCTTAGGCTTTTAGGGTTCCTCGGCGTCAATAAGAACCTAAATGATGAAAGCTTAGGCTTTTAGGGTGCCTCGGCGTCGACAAACCCTAAATGATAAAACCTTGGCTTTTAGGGTGCCTCGGTGTCGATAAGAACCTAAATGATGAAAGCTTAGGCTTTTAGGGTGCCTCGGCGTCAACAAACCCTAAATGATAAAAGCTTAGCTTTTAGGATGCCTCGGTGTCACCAAATCCTAAATGATGTAGTTTTGAATTATGAACGTAGGATATGTCGTCATCGGACGACGAAAGTCTCCCGGGGGAGTACGACTGGTGCCACGATGATCGAAGTCTGTGCGACATGCCTCACCTGGACGATGGTCGGCGCTTCAGCATTAAGCTCGAGGAGAACTTCGAAGTTGAAACGGTACACAACGATGACAAGTGTTATTTACATAATTAAGCATGACTTCAACTATTTCAATGTGTAATTTTCATCTTTTAAAATTTGAGTATAGCTTATCCCATGACATGCAAGACGCTATGTCTTGGAGAGGATGGATTTTGAAGACCATGAAATTTCTGAAAACAAAGAAAATTCACCTAAGGACTCATCACGATGTGGACTTTGAAGTAAATCTGTATAATTCTGAGAGCGTAACCCATTTTGGTTGCAAAAATTGGGAAGCATTTTGCAAGATGTATGATTTTTATGAGGATATGCTTATCACCATGGATCTTGCTAATCCTGACATCGACCAAGACAATGTGGACATTTGGGTCTTTGTTGATACGCCTCCAGTTCTTCCGCTATGTGAGTTTCTCAAACATAGTTATTAGCTAATTTATATTGTTTATTTCAAAATAGTTGACAACTTATTTCCATTGACAACTTATTTTTATTGTTCAAAGAATGTGCGGGAGATGGTAGACAAAACCCACTACACCGATGGCTCCGAATTAACAACTTACAAGGAGAAAAATCATCTGGTCGGACTTTGTACTAACATTGAGAATTACAATATCCACAATCAAACTCCTCAACATTATGGTCAATACGTGCCACTAGTGCATGTGTTCTACTACGGTAACTACCATGGAGATACCCTGGTAAGATTTTTACTATTACGACATCCGTGCATCTTTTGCATACTTCTAAAACTAGTACATCATTGCTAACTATGAAGTTATTACTATGTTTTTCAACAGATAATCCCAGAGAATTGTGTGCCTCATTTGATGTATCAGAAAGGTAGTCCTAATGTTTTGAACATACAGCCAGGTCATCCTACGAATCTCAACAGTCCATACGAGATTTCTAAAAGAAGTGGAGACATGAAAATCAAAGGATGGAAAAAATGTATGGACAGTCGTAAGGAGGTTCTTGGAAGCAAAAGGAAGCGAAGCGCAAGAATTGGAGACAGGATGGTCTCCATTCTCCATAATGGAGAGTCAGGGTCTATATTGTTTTATACTATTTTACCTTAAATAGGGTATTTAGGTCCTCCCTAATACAGATGATCATGTGCTAAGAACAATTAAGTAGGGTTGGTTCGATGACTATCAAGATGATGATCGTATGACTTGTTATTAATAACGAGTAGAGGTTGTATGATGATGATTAGTAGGACTTGTTAGGATTAGTATTACTTCTGACAAACTCGCTACTCGCGGTCTCGAGACTTGTAATGTTCTATCTTTGTTTGGTCTTTTGAATTCGGAGACTAATATGATGAATTGTATTCGGAGACTAATCTTCTATTGTATTTGATGAATCTTCTCTTGCTGTGGGGTGTTGTCTATATTCTGTCCCATAATATATTTTGTAACCTGTGCAAAATTCGGAAAAGTAAAAAAAACCTAATATTCATACTAATGGCGCATCACCCCACAGTGCACCATTAGTATGCCAGATACTTATGGCGCATGGTGGTCTATACTAATGGCGCACGGCGTGGTGTGCCATTAGTATACCAGATACTAATGGTGCACCAGCGGTGCGCCATTAGTAAAAAATACTAGTGGTGTGGTACTAGTGGCACACCAGTAGTGCGCCGTTAGTAGGCAAAACTGGTGCGCCACTAGTAGGCCTTTTCCTAGTAGTGTCTACTCCAAGTCTCCTGGATTGCTTCCGTTCCAAAATTAACTCTCCGGAAGGTTTTATTCCGTTTGGACTCCGTTTGATATTCCTTTTCTTTGAAACATTGAAATAGGCAAGAAAACAACAATTTGGGCTAGGCCTCCGTTAATAGGTTAGTCCCAAAAATAATATTAAAGTGTATAATAACGCCCATAAACATCCAAAACAGATAATATAATAGCATAGAACAATAAAAAATTATAGATACGTTGGAGACGTATCAGCATCCCCAAGCTTAATTCCTGCTCGTCCTCGAGTAGGTAAATGATAAAAACAGAATTTTTCATGTGGAATGCTACCTAACATATTTATCCATGTAATTCTCCTTATTGTGGCAAGAATATTCAGATCCGAAAGATTCAAGAAAAAAGTTTAATATTGAAATAAAAATAATAATACTTCAAGCATACTAACAAAGTAATCATGTCTTCTCAAAATAACATGGCCAAAGAAAGCTATCCCTACAAAATCATATAGTCTGGCTATGCTCGATCTCCATCACACAAAATATTTAAATCATGCACAACTCCGATGACAAGACAAGAAATTTTTTCATACTTTTGATGTTCTCAAACTTTTTCAATATTGACGCAATACATGAGCGTGAGCCATGGACATAGCACTATATGTGGAATAGAATGGTGGTTGTGGAGAGGACAAAAAGGAGAAGATAGTCTCACATCAACTAGGCATATCAACGGGCTATGGAGATGCCCATCGATAGATATCAATTTGAGTGAGTAGGGATTGCCATGCAACGGATGCACTAGAGCTATAAGTGTATGAAAGCTCAACAAAAGAAACTAAGTGGGTGTGCATCCAACTTGCTTGCTCATGAAGACCTAGGGCAATTTGAGGAAGCCCATCATTGGAATATACAAGTCAAGTTCTATAATGTAGTGAGAATCGGCTTTAGCAGTTAGTTCGACGCTTCTTCATCATCATGGCGCCCAAGAAGAGGACGACGGTGGCGGTTATCCAGTCGGAAGCCGGACAGCCCGTTCCGAAGTGGGCGAGCAGCAGGCCGGTCGTAGAAAGGACCCGGGGCGCTGCTCGCGAACACCAACACCTTCCCAGCAGCCGGAGTTTGGGAGGCGGCGATGTTTGTGCGCCTGGTAACAGGCCACACATCGCCAAATCCAAAGGCGGAGCGGGGCCTTCCAAGGTCATCGCCGCCCCACCCGAAGGCGACGCAAGGGCCTCCAAGACTCGCACGCCGGCGCCAATAGCGCGCTCCTCTCAGGTAGCGCGCGACGAATGACGTAATCACGCCGAAGATCCCGGGCGTCGCCGCAGGAAGAGCCCCGAGCACCACTCCCGGGACGTAGAAGACCTGCCCGCTCGTCGAAGCACTGGTGAAAACGGCATGCGACCTCGGGGTCGTGATAGAGCTCCTTCTGACGTGGTCAGAAGTCGAAGCGCGTCGCGATCCGTGCAGGTTCCACTACCACCGATGCCAGCAGAGGCCCTGGCGCGCGCGTAGTTGCTCCTCGACTTTCCTCCCACTACGAGGAAACTCGATGAATGGACAGCCACTATCCGAAGCCTTGTTGCGGTGGCCAACAAAGATGAACCAAGTCCGGTGGGGCCCTCGGGTCGACGCTCCGATGGAGTCCCGCGCACCAGTGGCGGAAAACCCGGCAGCGCCGCGACCATGGTGCATTCACCTCTTCCCCATCCGGAACTGCGGACACCAGCTCGTCGCGACTTCACTGGCGACGACATCTCCATAGCGTCGTCTGACCCATGGACCCACTATGACCAGCGCCAAGTTCTTCGGGAACGAGCCCATGAAGACGCTCGAACCACTATCGAGTGCCGGCGTGGAGCGCACCACCAGTCAAACAGGCGAGCAGGGCCTGCTGCGAACCACCCGGTCCCGGAGAGCCCTGGAGGCCTACCTTACGAGGTAGGATGTCTGTCTTTTACCCGTGAGTTGCGGCAGTTCCAGTGGCCCACTCACCGCACCTTCAAACCTGACGTTGGCGAAAAGTACAACGGCAAGACCCACCCGTCTGAGTTCCTCAGCATCTACACCATCGCGATGCAAGCTGCCGGAGCCCGCGACGATAAGGTTCTTGCGACTTACTTTCCATTGTCTCTTAAACCCAACACCATGTCGTGGTTGATGAAGTTGCCAATAGACTCTATTTCCTCCTGGTCGGATTTGTGCCATGAGTTTGTGGGCGCCTTTACTGGAGGTCACCAAGCCCATGGCCAAGCAAGCGACATGCACGTCATTCCCTAGAAGGGAGGCGAGAGTCTGCGCAAGTATATATAGAGGTTTAGCCGGGTACAGTACAATATCCCTGATGTTCACCCTGCCGCCATCATCAGCGCGTTCCATGAGAACGTGCGTAACCGCAAAGATGCGCAAAGAAAGCCATGCACGCCACCGCATTCGGAGTAAAATCCAAGAGGCGTAAGCCGAAGGTGTGCATAATGTCCTAGAAGAAATCGGATAAAGGGGGCATAACCCGCAAGAAAGATAATCGACGAAAACGGGATACCAATTTGGGGCAGGATCGGCGCAAGCGGCAGGAATGACGCGCGTCGCCGAATGTCCCGAATTCTCTCCCCCCGTCTTCACTCCCCATAGAGGCCTGAAGGAGGCCCGGAGCTCACGAACATCAACCGTCGAGGGGAAGAAAAAGGCAGACTTCGTCTGGTCCCCCAATAGCGCACTCTCCGGTGGCTCCACAGTCCCACCGCCCTTGGCCACCCCCTTGCCCTTGACGGATTTGGGCGCCATGGCGGCTAAGAAAGTTAGAGGACTGAGGGAGGGGGATGGCGAAGGAACAACGGCGGGCGACAGTGGAAGCTTAGGAAGGAAGGAAGAGAGGAAACAGCGGCTCTGAGATTGGAGAAGGCATGAGGAAAGAGGAGAAAGTGAGCAGCGCGCCCACGGTTATTCCTTTTTTATGGGGGAAAACAAGGGCCGCCTCCTTTCACATTAACTGTGATGTGACGCATGCCCGCGGGAACCAACCCCACGCATGCCGCCCACATCACACGCACCTCCCCACGCCGCGCCACGCGCGGGAGTCGTGGGGAGCGCAACACGCGAAAAATAATACCACGGTAAAAAACTGCCCTGCCTGCACGCGCACCGTTTTTGGGCCTAGCCCAACAACGCGTTGCGCTTATGTGTGGCCTAGGCCCCGGGGCTCGTGTCGGTGTACAAAAAGAGGGGTACACTTTTTTGTACCCCTATAACTGTGCACGGGCAGTCTGAGCCACGGGCGCCACCACACCAAGCAAGGCAAGGGAGGTGAGCAAGGGAAAGACCGAAGCTCAAGGGAACTAGGACAACGCCAAGGCCAAGACCAGAAGAGCAAAAGGGACGAAGTGGACTCCACCGGCAAGATCCTTGTCGGGAGACAACATTAGCAACCCCGGCAAGACCCGTGCTGTGGCGACTCACCCCACGCCTACGGAGCAAATTACCCTTGAGTCCACTGCCCCCAAGGGGCAAGGATTTGGGAGACATCCCCGTTGTGGCATGCAGATCTTTGTGAAGACATTCAAGATCAGATACGCACTAAGAAGATGACGACCTTTGGCGAGATACCAGCCAGGGAAGACCACGAGACCCCCGACAAGCGCCTTGCCGGGGATGACAGCGGGCGCCTCGACAAGACCCTTGTCGGGGCCCCGGCAAGGCCCTTGCCGAGGACATCCGCAGGGCCACCATCAGGCCCATGCCGACTAAACCTCCACCACCGTACGCATGAAGATGCCGACCCAACCAGCTGGGCAGGCACCTGCATGGCGGCATGCATATCTTCGTGAAGACCCACCACTGCGCCACCTCAGCTGCCTGCCTACCTAAAGCCGATCCCCAGCTATGGCGCCAGAAGAGAGCTTGATGTCTACTACACAACCTTCTTCTTGTAGACATTGTTGGGCCTCCAAGTGCAGAGGTTTGTAGGACAGTAGCAAATTGCCCTCAAGTGGATGACCTAAGGTTTATCAATCCGTGGGAGGTGTAGGATGAAGATGGTCTCTCTCAAGCAACCCTGCAGCCAAATAACAAAGAGTCTCTTGTGTCCCCAACACACCCAATACAATGGTAAATTGTATAGGTGCACTAGTTCGGCGAAGAGATGGTGATACAAGTGCAATATGGATAGTAGAAAATGGTTTTTGTAATCTAAAAATATAAAAACAGCAAGGTAACTAATGATAAAAGTGAGCGTAAACGGTATTGCAATGAGTTGAAACAAGTCCTAGGGTTCATACTTTCACAAGTGCAAGTTCTCTCAACAATAATAACATAATTTGATCATATAACTATCCCTCAACATGCAACAAAGAGTCACTCCAAAGTCACTAATAGCGGAGAACAAACGAAGAGATTATTGTAGGGTACGAAGCCACCTCAAAGTTATTCTTTCTGATCGATCTATTCAAGAGTTCGTACTAGAATAACACCTTAAGACACAAATCAACCAAAACCCTAATGTCACCTAGATACTGCAATGTCACTTCAAGTATCCGCGGGTATGATTATACGATATGCATCACACAATCTCAGATTCATCTATTCAACCAACACAAAGAACTTCAAAGAGTGCCCAGAGCTTCTACCGGAGAGTCAAGACGAAAATGTGTGCCGACCCCTATGCATAAGTTCATGAGGTCACGGAACTCGCAAGTTGATCACCAAAACATACATCAAGTGGATCACGTGATATCCCAATGTCACCACAGATAAGCACATGCAAGACATACATCAAGTGTTCTCAAATCCTTAGAGACTCAATTCGATAAGATAACTTCAAAGGGAAAACTCAATCCATTACAAGAGAGTAGAGGGGGAGAAACATCATAAGATCCAACTATAATAGCAAAGGTCGCGATACATCAAGATCGTGTCGAATCAAGAACACGAGAGAGAGAGAGAGATCAAACACATAGCTACTGGTACATACCCCCAGCCCTGAGGGAGAACTACTCCCTCCTCTTCATGGAGAGCATCGGGATGATGAAGATGGCCACCGGAGAGGGATTCCCCCCTCCGACAGGGTGCCGGAACGGGTCTAGATTGGTTTTCAGTGGCTACGGAGGCTTCTGGCGGCGGAACTCCTGATCTATTTTGCCCCTGATGTTTTTAGGATATATGGACATATATAGGGAAAGAAGTCGGTCAGGGGAGCCATGAGGGGCCAACGAGGGTGGGGGCACGCCTCCCTGCCTCGTGGCCACCTCGAAGCTTCCCTGACGTCTACTCCAAGTCTCCTGGATTGCTTCCATTCCAAAAATAACTCTCCCGAAGGTTTCATTCCGGTTGTACTCCGTTTGATATTCCTTTTCTTCGAAACACTGAAATAGGCAAGAAAACAACAATTTGGGTTGGGCCTCCGGTTAATAGGATAGTCCCAAAATAATATAAAAGTGTATAATAAAGCCCATAAACATCAAAAACAGATAATATACTAGCATGGAACAATCAAAAATTATAGATACGTTGGAGACATATCACCGCACACAAGGAAATGCCTCCTTATTACGCGAAAAATAATGATTCCTCCACCTGACATCTAGGACCCCCCAGAAGGGCCTCTGTATTTCGTGAAAAAAACTTTCCCCCCGCTGACAGGTCGGACCCACCAACTATATCTTCGCATGCAAGGAAGTTCCTCCTTATTACACACAAAAAATGAATACTCCCCTTGCTAGCTAGGACCCAACATAGTGGGAGGCTCACATGTGGGCCTACTATGTTGACGAGGATGGCGGGCGTCAGCTTAGTCAATATGAACGATTCTAGCTCTAGTGACCGTACGATGTCTGTTGGTGTCAAAACCGGCGGATCTCGGGTAGGGGGTCCCGAACTGTGCGTCTAGGCCGGACGGTAACAGGAGGCAGGGAACACGATGTTTTACCCAGGTTCGGGCCCTCTTGATGGAGGTAAAATCCTATGTCCTGCTTGATTAATATTGATGATATGGGTTGTACAAGAGTAGATCTACCACGAGATCGAGGAGGCTAAACCCTAGAAGCTAGCCTATGCTATGATTATTGTCTATGGAGTTGATGAAGTTGGCCTGCGGACTAAAACCCTCCGGTTTATATAGACACCGGATAGGGTTAGGGTTACATAGAGTCGGTTACAATGGTAGGAGACCTTGAATATCCGCATCGCCAAGCTTGCCTTCCACGCCAAGGAAAGTCCCATCCAGACACGGGACGAAGTCTTCAATCTTGTATCTTCATAGTCCAGGAGTCCGGCTGAAGGTATAGTCCGGCTACCCGAACATCCCCTAATCTAGGACTCCCTCAGTAGCCCCTGAACTAGGCTTCAATGACGACGAGTCCGGCGCGCAAATTGTCTTCGGCATTGCAAAGCGGGTTCCTCCTCGAAGTCCTTCATAGAGGATTGTTAACACCAAGAGTAGTGTCCGGCTCTGCAAAATAAGTTTCCACATATTGCCATAGAAAGAATAATATTAACACAAATCCAATCTGCTGACGTACTCCGTAGTGCGCCATCACATTACGGCCAAGTCCTGTACTCGAATCGTTTTTACTTTTTCACCTCAGCGTGTTTTGCGAGGCGGTCTCCTTGCCACGTCTTGTCAAAGCAGAGATCATGTACCCCCCCCCCCCTATTACGAGATTCTCATCAATACGGACGTGGGTAACCCAATCGAGCCCATTAGCATGTTTTCTCGATTAAAGGTGAGTCCCTAACGGTTACGGGGAGGGCTCCTGGTATTCAGCCTCTTATAAAGAGACCAGGGCCTTATATTTTCTCCAACAAGTTCGCCCGTCGCCTCGAGTTCCAGCACCCTAGGCTCCAGATTCCGGGCGCCTCGGACCTTCGACAATGTCCTGTTCCGACTTTCAAGGCCGATGGATGGCCTCTTCCGTCACGGAGGAGGACGTGATAAAGTTGAGAGAGGCTAAGTTCCTGACCGGCGATATTTGGCATAGGTTGCATGCTCAAGGGCAGGTCATCCCCAGTCCCTAGCCCGGTGAGAGCGTGGTGTTCATGTCTCACCTCCTTCGGGGGTTGGGCTTCCCAATGGATCTCTTTGTGAGGGGGCTGCTGTTTTATTACGGGTTGGAATTCCACGAATTAGCTCCGGAGTCCATCCTCCATATCTCCTCATTTATCATTGTGTGCAAAGCGTTCCTCCATGTTAACCCTCACTTCAGACTATGGCTCAAAACCTTCAAAGTGGAACCGAAGATGATTGAGGGACGGCACGCAGAGTGCGGAGGCGCTGTTATAAGCAAAAATGCTGATGCTCCATGGCCCGAGGGCTCTTTTCAAGAGGAGCTAGGCTTGTGGCAACGAGAGTGGTTTTATATCACCGCTCCCCAGAGCACCAAATGGGTGGCGCCTCCTGCCTTTCGCTCGGGTCCCCCACCATGTCTAGCGTCATGGGTCAACAGAGGGTTGGATTGGGGTTTGCCAAAAGACGTGCCCTTGTTACAGGACCGCATTAAAGATCTCTTGGAAGGAGACCTCAGCCTGGTCAAGGGGGACGCAGGTTATGCTGATTCGTCGAATATTGTCCGGCAAACGTCGCCCCCTTCGCCTGTGGGAATTTAATCCAGAGGGACCGCGAGCTCTCCAGAACTTCATGGGCGCAACACCCGCGGAGATGTATAAACTGTTATTCGGATCACAAGAGATGTGTCCGGATTTGACCGAGGACGCAGGCCTAAGCCACAATCGCCTGGATAATCAGGTAAGCAACCTTGTGTCCGGACCATCTATCCGTATAATTGTCATAAACTTGCCCCTAAAAGAGTCATCCTTTTAAGCAGGAGTGGATAGCAAAGGCAAAGCTGATCAGGTGTCCGCCTCCCCTTCCTGAAACCAGGCCGGATCCCATGCTAGTCAGGATGCTGGAGATAATGCCTTTGGAGGGGAGGACAAGGAAGCCACGGCCTCCTCGAAGGAGGCTGCTCCGAAGGGAGGAACCGACGATTCCTCTCCTAAGGGGAAGAAGAGAGCCGCCTCTGACGACCCGGAAACCATGGCCGCGAAGCGGGGGAGAAAATCCTCGTTAGAGGGTCCATCGCCGGGGAGTTCCTCGGCCGGACTACGGCCTCAAGGGGATCAGCCCTCCAGCGAGCCATAAGTAGAGAAAGATTTTCCTTTTGAGGGATGAGGGAAATCCTTGATTTATGTCTAAGATGATTAACCAAACTTTTACCTTGTAGTTCGGACCTCAGCCCTTCTTAGCAGAGCTCGTCTTCGGGGGATCTTCTTCCGGAGATGATGGAGAGCGGGACGCCTCCCCTGCCGTGCCGCCTAGCGAGGCGGGCGACCCTGAGGTGTCATCACGGAGAGTTTCTCCGAATCTGGCAGGGGCGGAAGACGGCTATGTGGCCCCCCGAGGTTATCCGCGTGCGGCCTTTGAAAGAGGTCATGGGACGAGCCCGACACCGTCTGGTGCTTGGTCGGAGGAGCTAAAGATTCTGCTGGGGCGAGCTTGTATCTCAGAGGAGCACCGTGCATTGATGGGCACGGTGATTGAAAGGATCTCATCCGCAGAGAGCGGACTGCATGAGGCCGTCAAAAGTTTACTGACGGGTTTTGAGGTACATTTAGATAAGGTACACTTTTGGCAGTTGCGCATGAATAAGATGCGCCCTGTGTAGATAGTAGCCCCTGAGACTCTGCGCGTCGTCAAGAAATGACGGCGCGCGGAGGATCATAATCCCAGGTCTAAGATGTAGCCTTTGAATGCAGGCGGCAGGGTGTCCAGAATCGAGCCGAACTGACGATTTTGCCGGACTATAGCGGCAACTAGACGTGGCAGAAGCCGACATCGCGCTTGTCAACAAGTGGCTTGAGGAGGCTCAAGGTATGCAATTCCCCAGGCTGCATGAGGTAAGAACAGTTTGAGGCCTTTGTCTTACAATGTGTGTGCTTGACGCAGATGGTGCGGCCGCCATGGAGAGTCTTACGGCAGAACTTGCCCGAGCTAAAGAACAAGCCAGAGAAGGTGATGCGGCCGCCAAGAAAGCCCTTGAAGAGCTGAGAGCCGAATGACCTGCCCATTGCCGAAGCAAGGAAGAGATGGCCGAGATCGCCGAAAAGTTAAAAAGCGCTACAGACCGTTGCAGATTTCTTGAAAAAGAAGACCAGGCGAAAAGAAGGACTTAGAGAAGGCCGCTGCCAATGCCAAGGACGCGCGCTCTGCGATGAGAGCTGCGAAGGAGGAGCTGTGTCAGGCCGAAAAGATTGCGGCTGGAAAGCCCTTTATGCTGCGAAGGAAATTTTGCGATCCGAAGTTTGCTCCATTGGACCGAATGTGGAGTGTGGAGGATACCTATCTGGACTTGGCAGCGAGTGCTGCTGATGCGACCGAACACTTTCGAGATCAGAAGGATCGTGAAGTGGAAAAGCTTTTCTGGTCGTAGTTTCACAATCCAAAGCGTCCAGTGGTAGTGGACGATTGTTTGGCTCAATGGGCCGAACTGAATAGGTTGTCCGGACTCGCCATGAAGTACGTCATGGGTTATCTGTGGCCGGGAAGATCGGAGCCGAAGAGTTATTTCAACTTGGTGCAGCAATTCCTTGACGCAGTGCCGCGCATAAATGCGATGAAGAGGTCAGCATGCATAGAGGGCGCATGGATGGCTCTTGCCCGTGTTAAGACATACTTGGTGGAGATGGAGACCACCGTTGTTGCGTCCCGAGATTTGGACAAAAGCCAAGTACCCTCCGAGCACTATTTTCAGGAAGTCCTTGAAGGCGCTCGTGTAATAGAGACGCAGTGCTCGAAACATGCTATGTTATGATAGCATATGTAATCATAAAGTAATATTTTGATAAACTATAGTGGTCTTTTTTATACTTGTGCCTCAAGTATTGTAAACACCTTCTATGCGGCCGTTTTAAGATATATATATATATATATATACATATATATATATATATAGAATCTGAAAGATGGCAGTCGTTGGCTTCAGCCCCCATGCACATAGTGCGGGGGTGCTCGCAGAAAACGCATTTTCACACTTAACCCAACGTCTTGGTCCTACAAAGGAGGTGATAGCGTAGCGGGCCAGGCAACCAGACTATAATGCTTTAACACTTTCACTTAGCCATAGGAGTTTGAAAATGAGACTCTTTAGGTAGCTCC
This sequence comes from Triticum monococcum, assembly GCA_034509565.1. Lineage (NCBI taxonomy): Eukaryota > Viridiplantae > Streptophyta > Magnoliopsida > Poales > Poaceae > Triticum > Triticum monococcum. The sequence goes on along the minus strand of CM067843.1, from coordinate 98,238,251 downwards.
TTGGTGGCAACTATACTCGTCCGAATTCGGAGCGCGTATGTGCCTGACCGGGAAGCGGCCCTTCGTTAAAGCGGAGGAATCCGATAGATTCCGATAGGTCATCGAGTGGCTGACCAGTCTCACGCTACATCATGACAGTCAGTTTTCGGCTTTCTCTACTAAGGTGCTCGCCCTGGCCGAACCGGGGGCACAATCGCAGTAGTTCTCCTGGTGCTACCTTAGCCGATAGAGCGGAACGTAAGGTAGCCGACCTCAGGAGCCGGGCAACCCAACATTTGACCAAAGACATGATTCGGAGCTAATGCATAAAATGCCAAAACTCGCGACACCAAACACTCCCTAAGGCGTTCGGTCTTTATGAGTGCGGGCAAACAACACGCTTCATTAAAAAAAGAAGCCCCTAGTGTCCAGGTATGTGCGAAAATTCTGACGTGGCCACATGCCAAGACGCCAGCCTCCTCCTTGGTTATACCAGAAAAAACCAGGGGATGTGTAGCAACAAGAGACAGTAAAAAAGGTTTATGCAGGGTCTTAATCTAAAAAGAATCCTTTAGGACGGGTCCCTACTGCACGTTTGCGCCTGTGTCTTCGTTGTGCCGTATCCTGGACGGGCGCCGCACGACGTTCATCTATAAAAGAGAGGAACTGAGTTGAAAACGGGTCGTGCCGAAAAAGTTTAAAATAAACAAGGTGTAAAGTAAAATATATAAAATTGAGCTTTATTGTCTCTTATTGTATATGCATGGAGCCCCTAGTGCGGGGGTATATGGCCACTAAGCCTGCATCAATGATGATTTTGTACCGAACTCGTCTATCCGCGTTCGTGGTCTTTAATGACCTATTTTGAAGTTTTTTGGCCGGTGAGTGCATTTTGCTGTGGGGCTGTCAAGGCGGCCACACAGTCCTCCGCTTGGGAAGGCGCACTTTAGTGCTTCCCCTTCAAAGAGATGATGCCTCGTGGACCGGGCATCTTAAGCGTAAGAGATGCATAATGCGGTATTGCGTTAAAGCGAGCGAAAGCTTCGCGTCCCAGTAGTGCTTGATAGCGACTTGAGAACGGGATGATATGGAAGGTCACCTTTTCGCGGCAGAATTTATCGGCAGAGCCGAATATGACTTCGAGCCGGAGAAAACCCATACAACGGGTGTCCGGACCAGGTATTACCCCTTGAAAGGAGGTTTTGCTGCGGCGGATTCTTGCTGGGTTTATCCTCATGTGCTGGATTGTATCCTGATATATCAGGTTTAGTCCACTACCGCCGTCCATAAGGACATTTGAAAACTGGAGTCCGCCAATTATTGGATCGCGTATCAAGGCAGTCCAGCCTGCATTCTTGATATTTCTAGAATAATCTAGCTGATCGAAGATGATCGGTTTTGACAACCAGTGGCCGGACCCTTTGGGGATGGGCCGTGTGGTGTGTACCTTTATGGGCGCTGCACGTTTTGTTATGTGAAGTGACTTCACTGTATTTACTTCCTGTGGGAAGTTCTTTTGTTTCTTGGTACTCTGCTTTTGGGGTTCGTCCTCGTCTTTGCTTGGTATGTCGAGCCCCTTGTGTTCGGCATTGAGTCTGCCAGATTGTTTGAAAACCCAACAGTCTCGGCGGGTATGGTTAGCAGGCTTCCCAGGACTACTGTGTATCTGACATATCCTGTCCAGGATTTTAGTCAGGTTGGATGGATCGTCCCTGTTATCTTGGGGGGCGATTTTTCCTGATTTTGTCATGAGCCTTTGAATCTGGCATTGACTGCCGTGCTCTTCGGACTTTTGTCCCTAGTCCGGCGACGGTCCTTGTTGCATCGTGGTTTTCCATTTCCATCCCTAGTATCGGATGTACTTGGGTCGCTGGGGCTGCACCTTGCCAACCAGCTGTCCTCCCCTGCACAAAAGCGGGTCATGAGGTTTGTTAGTGCGGCCATTGTTCTCGGCTTTTCTTGGCCGAGGTGTCTGGCGAGCCATTCATCTCGGACGTTATGCCTGAAAGCTGCTAAGGCTTCGGCGTCCGGACAGTCAACTATCTGATTCTTTTTAGTGAGGAATCTATTCTAGAACTGCCGAGCTGATTCTCCGGGTTGTTGAGTTATGTGACTAAGATCGTCTGCATCTAGAGGGCGGACATAGGTCCCTTGAAAGTTTGCTCGGAAAGCATCCTCGAGCTCTTCCCAGCTTCCAATTGTGTTTTCGGGAAGTCTTTTAAGCCAATGCCGGGCTGGCCCTTTAAGCTTAAGGGGTAAATATTTTATGGCGTGGAGATCATTTCCTCTAGCCATGTGTATGTGGAGGATATAATCCTCTATCCAGACTCCAGGGTCTGTTGTTCCATCATATGCCTCTATGTTTACGGGTTTGAATCCCTCTGGGAATTCATAGTCCAGGACCTCATCGGTGAAACATAGCGGGTGTGTGGCGCCCCTGTATTTGGGTGTGCCGGATTCTGATGATGGCTTCATAGCATTGCTTACGAGAGCTTGCTTTCTTGGCCCATAAATGGACCTGACTGGGCCATGATGCGAATCCTTAAGTGGGTCGCATGCCGATTTGAGTGCGGTGCCGCTTGCCGCTTTATGGGGTCATCTATCCGACCGTGTGGCTTTCTCATTTTTTGAATGCGAGGGCTCTAGGGCCTCTTCGTCGAATTCAGGCAGTAGCTTTCTTTTCGGATAGCTTTTAGTGCGGCGACTGTCACCTTATTTATCTGCGGTGTTGATTACTTTGCTCCATCTAATCCGGAGTGCATCTTCCGCTATTTTTAGCTTCCGCTTCTGCTTTTTTAGGCTGCGTGCAGTTGCAACAAGCCTCTCATGGAGATTCTTCTGTTCCATATGTTTATCCGATGTGAGGTCGTCCGGAATGTCGTTTTCGCCGGAGGAGGGGCGTTCGGTTTCTCTATCCGTATTGCCCTGTTCGGATGGCTGCTCTAAGGCCTGCTCGTCGTCTACCGGCTCGTCCTGCTCTATGGCTGGGTTTTTATCGAGGTAGGGCTTTGCTCTGCGTTTACGTCGATGCTTTGATTACTTTTCGGGGGGTCGATCTCCCGTTCCCTCCCCTTTTTCCTCATTGTCGCTTCCTTTAGGGGTATCCACCATGTACACATCGTGAGATGAGGTGGCTGTCAAATGCCCTATGGGCGTTGGTTCATCGGTATCTCCTGCATCGTCATCCATATTGTCAATGTCTCCGGAGTCGAATTTGAGCATGTCGTTTAAATTGTCGACAGTGGCTACCAAGTGGGTGGTGGGTGCGCTTGGAATTTCTTCGTCGTCCGTATCCCATCCTTGCTGATAGTAATCCGGCCAGGGCTCTCCTGATAAAGAGAGAGACTTAAGAGAATTTAGGATGATGCCAAAAGGCGAGTGCTGAAAGATGTCTGCGGCGGTGAACTCCATTATCGGCCCCCAATCGGATTCGATCGACAGGGGCGCGGGGGGTTCGTAGTCCGGGGAGGAGTCCGGATCCTCGGAGTCACGGGTCATGCAGAGTACGGGGCTAGCGTTCGGCTCGATCGCCTTTGAGATCACAGCTCCCGAGGTGGCATCCAACCGCTCGTCCTCGACTGGCGCAATAGGCTGCGAGTTAGAGGTCGGAACCGATGCGTGAGCGGCCTCCAGGACACTGCCCAGAGGCAGAGCTAGATCATGCCCCTCGAGATAGTGCGGCGCGCTTGGCCGTGGCTCGAACCCGTCGAAGGTCAAGTCTCCGCGGATGTCAGTCGTGTAGTTTAAGCTTCCAAACCAGACTTGATGGCCAGGGGCGTAGCTTTCGATCTGCTCCAAGTGGCCAAGAGAATTGGCCTGCAGAGCAAAGCCGCCGAAGACGAAGATCTGTCCGGGGAGAAAAGTCTCACCCTGGACCACCTCGTTGTTGATGATCAAAGGAGCCATCGGACCTAACGGAGACGACACAGAGGAACTCTCAATGAAAGCACCAATGTCGGTGTCAAAACCGGCGGATCTCGGGTAGGGGGTCCCGAACTGTGCGTCTAGGCCGGATGGTAATAGGAGGCAGGGAACACGATGTTTTACCCAGGTTCGGGACCTCTTGATGGAGGTAAAACCCTACGTCCTGCTTGATTAATATTGATGATATAGGTTGTACAAGAGTAGATCTACCACGAGATCGAGGAGGCTAAACCCTAGAAGCTAGCCTATGGTATGATTGTTGTCTATGGAGTTGATGAAGTTGGCCTACAGACTAAAACCCTCCGGTTTATATAGACATCGGATAGGGTTAGGGTTACATAGAGTCGGTTAAAATGGTAGGAGATCTTGAATATCCGCATCGCCAAGCTTGCCTTCCACGCTAAGGAAAGTCCCATCCGGACACGGGACGAAGTCTTCAATCTTGTATCTTCATAGTCCAGGAGTCCGGCTGAAGGTATAGTCCGGCTACCCAAACACCCCCTAATCCAGGACTCCCTCAATGTCCATCCAACGGTCATAGTGCTTATTCAACCTCCGGTATTCTTGCTCCAGCCGCCCAAAGCAGCGCCGGTCGTGCCGCCTGCTCCTGCCTCTCGTGGCCGGCTATGCTGCCGCGGATGCCTCACCGCCCCCTACTACTCCCACCGATGATCAGGCCCTACGGCGACGGCAGCCTCACACCGCAGCCGAACTAGTGAACCCTCATACTCCTCTTCGCGTGGGCATCCACTGCCGTGTCTTTCCTGGCTCCGCGTCGCCCCTTCCTAGGCCACGCCATCGTCCACCACCTTGGTGCTCTCGGCGCGGCATGGTCAATGTGGTCAACGAACAACTTCCATCGGAAGAGTACTGTACATGGAGAAGCTGACAACTGGGTCCACGGCGGCAGCAAGGAAGTGCCTCCTTATTATGTGCAAAAATAATTGTTCTTCCACCTGACAGCAGGGACCCACCGGACGGGCCACCGTATTTCGCGAAAAACATGTTTCCCCCTGACTGCTAGGACCCACCAGCTACATCTTCGCACACAAGGAAGTGCGTCCATATTATCGGCAAAAAATTAATGATTCGCCCCCTGACTACTGGGACCCACTAGCTACATCTTCGCACGCCAGGAAGTGCCTAACAGTCGGGACCCACCTGGTCGAAGCGTACGTAGCATCGTCATTCTGGTCGTGAATGTGTACGTACATACGATGGGTCTGTCTGCAGGCTGGAGCGATGAACCGTGGCCGTGTAAGGAAGGGCACGTGTCATAGTAGAGGCGCGCACATAGCATGTACATGTACATACAGCGGTCAGGGTGCAAGAAAGTAAATACGGCCACGTACGTACATACGGGCGGGGTCTCGAACACCTACTCGCGCATATGTACGGCCAGGGCTCGTGTAGATGGCTGGGTCGGAATGGAGTAGTCGCGCCATCATCGTGATCATGGGGAGGCAAGCGGCTGGGACGGAACAGAATGCTCGTCGTGTTCATCGGGAGCCAACCGGCTTGGACGGAACAGCCGATGGAAACGAGGCCTGGCATACCGCAGAACGGAGGAAACGACCTTGTGTTCGACCGGCCAAGGTCAAAACAGGATCCTATTCATCAGGAGGGTCTGGCATACCGCAAAATAGAGGAAACGGACCTCCGACGGTGGAAATGGGGTCCTGTTGCTCGGGAGGGGTGTGGCATACCACAAAATGGAGGAAACGAACTTGTGTTGGAGCGCTCCGGTCGAAACTGGGGTCATGTTCATCGGGAGGGGTGTGCCGTACCGCAAAACAGGACTCCATGGGATACTGTTGATCTCCACCGTCGACTGCCTCCACGGGCTACTGTTCATCAACCGTCGACCTACTCCAGCCTCCACCCGCGTCAGTTCATCCATGGTTTCCTGTTCATCCAGCCTCCAGTGCACGCTTCTCCACCGGCTACTATTCAACCAGCCCTTTCCACAGGGTCCTGTTCAACCACCCCTCCACGGGCTACTTTTCATCCATCCCTCCATCGTCTATTGTTCAACCAGCCCTCCACGGGGTCCTATTCATCCACCCATCCACGGGGTCCTGTTCATCCACCGGCTTGATCGATCGGGTTACTGTTCATCCAGCGGCAACGGCCTCTAATACCAAGGGGTCCTGTTCGTCCAACCCCCCACTGGGAAATATTCATCCAAACCCCCCAACAATGCTCACTATTCATCCAGAGGCAGCATCAATCGGCTTCAGTTAGCAGCAGGAGCAAAGGAATCATTCGGGTTCAGTTAACAGTATGGGAACGATCGATCGCTCGGGTTCAGTAACGCGTAGCCTGCAGTGCAATTGCTCGGGTTCAGTTAGAGCCCAACGCCTCGCTCGGGTTCAGTTAGAGTGCAACGCCTCGCACACACACGCGTATGTACGAGAGAAACACGCATCGCTCGGCCTCCGACCACCCACCGTAACCGGGAATTCCCGGATATTTTCCTCGCGCTCGCTTCTACCATGGTTTTTTTCGTCATGGACGGTGCAAAGAATGTCATGCAGCTGCGTCTCCAGCCTGCCCAGGACCAAAAGCCCATTTTCTGTCATGATTTTTTGTCATAGACGTAGGACTCACCACATCTATGATGATACCGGGTTTTGTCACTGTTGGATTTCGGGTTCCAGCAGACCCTTGAGGTTCGAACACTGGGGTGCACGCAGAGATTTCACTTCCTACCTACCTGCACCCCTCCGCCTCGCTAAGATCTAAACTATGGAAAGAACAACACAAGAGACACAGTGTTTATAGTGGTTCGGGCCACCGTTGTGGTGTAATACCCTACTCCAGTGTGTGGTGTGGTGGATTGCCTCTTGGGCTGATGATGATGAACAATACAAGGAAGAATAGCCTCGCAAGGGTCTATTCTTGGTTGGGGGGGGGATGAACTGCTGGGAGGAGTTCAGTCACCCTTTTCTCTCTCTTTCTCTCAAAAAAACCCCCTTCCTCTATGGGTGGCTGGTCCTATTTATAGAGGCCCTGGTCCTCTTCCCAAATATCGAGCGGGAAGGGAGCCAACAATGGCGGGCTAATTTGAAGGGGGGCAACTAGTATCAGTTATCCTGACAAAAGTAGTCTTCGCCTGCGCAAAGCTCTGGTGATGACGCCGTCTTGGGCTCCACGATGACCTCCGTCTCGTAGTCCTCCTGGTCTTGGTCTCGTTGCACCAAAATGGCAACCTTTGCCTGATGCCTCGGTACTCCGCGGCTGCGCTTGCCCCCTACGCACCAAGGAGGAAAGGAGGACACTGCGCGGGCTGGCACCCGCCTGGCGCCCTTGGTCGTCATGGCTTGCGTCACGAGCACCTCGTGAGGTACCCCGGCTTGGTCTCTCCGCCTCCTCGTGAGCCATCCTGACGAGGCCGTGCCTAAGGAAGCTCCGCGTCGTCCTCCCCGCGAGGCTTGGCCCCTCGCGAGGGTCTTGGGTTTGTTTTGGTGAAGATGGGCCACACTGGGCCCCCTTTTGAGCCACGCCGCAGGCCGCAGGCAGGCAAGTCTGGGGACCCCCGTTCCCAGAACGCCGACAGTAGCCCCCGGGCCCAAGGCGCAACCGGACATGGCCGTGCAGGGGGGCGGAAGGGCAAGAGCGAAGCGCCACGGGCCCTAATAGCCTGCGGCCTTGGTTGCCACGTGGCGGTTGATTGGACGTGGGCGCCTTAGCAACCGCACGAGTTGATAAAGGAGTGGCATCCACCTAGGCTTTGCTTGTTGCTTTCCCCGGTTGCTGCTCAGATCCCCTTTCTTGCGCCGCTCCTTCCTTCCTCCAAAATTTCCAGATCTACTCTGACCGTGTGACCTAGGAAGCCATGGCGCCTCATCAGCCTCCGGCCGTAGCTTGGTACTCGTCTGCCCTGGACCCGCCGAATGTATCGGAGGCGAGCCTTGCCTGGTTGCACCGGGTGGCGACGGTGCGGGGCATCAACGGGGCGAAGGTGTTCAAAGCCGGGTCCGCCACCCCTGAGGGTCAAGGGAGCACCTTCTATCTGTTCTTCGTAAGTGCCATTGCTGCTGGCCTGGTGCCTCCCTTCTCCGAGTTCTTCTTCTCTGTCCTCCGCCACTATAAGCTGCAAGCCCTGCATCTCCACCCCAACTCCGTCCTTCTCCTGGCAATCTTCGCCTAATACTGCGAGGCTCACGTAGGGGTGCAGCCCTCAGTGGCCTTGCTGCGCCACTACTTCTACCTCCGGACCTCTCGTGGTACTGCTTCCGCGTGTGCGAGCTTCGTCGCGTACGGTGGCGCCATTGCCATTTTGAACCCTGGCAAAAGGATTGAGGGCTTCAGGAGCAAGTGGGTCTTGGTGGATGCTGGGCGCATCCACCCTCGACTGATCATGCCCACGGAGCAGCCCACGAGCCCCAGCGATTGGGGTCGAGCGGAGCTCACGGAACCCCGCGTGAAGCTGATGTTGGAGAAGATGGACGCGGATCTGACGCCGGCCAATATGGCGGCGGCGAAGCTGACCGGCGCGTCGCTGCTGAGGGAATTCCTGGAGCACCAGCGGGCTCCGCTTCGGCAGTACTCACTTCCGATGTGGAGGCCCCGTCCGAGCCCCGCGGCCTTAGCCGACGGAGATCTGGCTATGGTCCTCCAATCTCTGGTCGGGGGCGACGTGGTGAGGTTGGCGGGTGCTCCTACGCCCTTTTTCCTCTGCGACGACTGGGAGCAGGTAGTGGAGTCCATGCCCGTCTTCAACGGGGATGGGCCCGTGCCCATCGAAACTCCCGAGGAACCGGTGGACGTGCCCTCCGACAACTCCAGCGAAGAGGAGGAAGGAGGGGAGCGGGAAAAAGGGCCTGACTCCGAGGCGACCGACGGAGAGTCGAGGGCTCCCCTCCCCCAGCGCAGGTCCCGCGTTCTCCACCTCTCTCCGAGCGATGCCGACGAGGATGACGACGAAGATGACGATGAGGACAACAACGAGCAGGACGGCGGGAGCTCGCCCCGATCCCGAAGAAGGATAGGACCGGGCTGATCTCCCGCGGATCTGCCCCGGCCCCGGGGCGGACCGCAGACGCACCTTCCGCCTCCAAGCTTCGCAAGGTTGACCCTTCCAGCCGGCTTTCAGGCTTCAAATTTGGCCGGAGGCCGCTTGAGCTCACTGGCGACGACCCGTAAGCATTCGATTCTTGTCTTTACTTCTTGCTCTGCTTCTGAGGCTTGACGTCCGCATCTCTTGGATAGGCTGGCGCCCGCAGCAAAGAAGCCGAAGGGAGCTCCCGAGGTTCCATCCGTGGCAGTGCCTCTTCCCGTGAAGGAGGGTGACCGCGACGCACAGGCTTCTCCTGCCCGGTCGTCCTCGCGAGGCCTGGCTGAGCCGGCTGGGGCGAGCTCAGCCCCCACGGCCCAAGTGGCTCCCGAGGTGCTCTTGCCTGCCGCCGCCACTTCAGCCGTTGGGGCGCGGCAGACCCCGCCTCAGGATGTTGTGGCCGCGCTGCCGCCTTCTCCTCCTACTCCACCGGTTGCTGTCTCTCCGACTCCTTGTGCCGTTCTGGATCATGCTGTTGCTGAGCTGGACCGACTGCGGCAGGATCTTCTTGGCGTCGACCCCCGCTTGGTGGCCGGGTGCTTGGAGCTGGCTTCAGGATGGGTTCGCTCCGATGCTTCAATTCGGGCAGCGCTGGTCCAGGCCTCGACGGCATGCGACGAGGAGAAGCAGGCCGTCCTTGAGGCGAAGGCTGCTCGTGACGCAGCCCTGGGGGAGGTGGTCGATGTCCGTGGACATTGCAAGGCGCTGGAGGACGAGCTGCAAGACTTGCGGGACCAGCTCGCGAACGAGGTCTGCCTTCGCCAAGAGCAGGAAGAAGGCATGAAGGCTCGCGAGGCGGCCGTCAAGGAGAGGGAGGTCAAGCTCAGGAAACGCCGCAACCGCCTAGGCGCGCTGGAGCAGGAGTTGGGGGCGAGGAAGCCCAAGCTGGACGACGAGGCCCTGGTTCTTGCCGAGGACCGCGTGGCCTTCACGGAGATGGAGGCGAAGGCTCGCTCCTCGCTGAGGACGCTTTACGACAACGGCCTGGAGAGCCCACTGGCTGGCGCCGAGGACGGCCCCGCTAAGCTGCTTCCCTTCCTGGTTCGCGCTCTTGAAGATGTCGCCCTTGGCCTTGGCCCCACGGCCGAGACCTCGACAGCCTGCTGGAGCCAGTGAGCGGCGAGCGTGCCGTTGCCGCTGCCGAGGCCGTGAAGGGTCGCGCAGAGGCCCTGCTGGGGAAGTTCCGGGCCTTCAGCACCAAGCCGAAGCAAGGCACTGCCGACCCCACTGCTCCATGAGGCGTACCCAATCCGCGCTGCTCCACCACCAACAAGTGACTCCGTCGTGGCTCCTGCCCTGCCTTTAATTCCTGCACATGTATCATGCCGCGAGGAGGTGTTTAAACTTGCGTTTGGCATTGAGATAACAGTGTGGACTGTAATATTTGCTTTTGAATTCCTTGAAATTTGCGCTTTTCCTTTCTACTTGCATGTTGTACGCCGGCAGAGCCCGGCCGCGCGCATGCCTCACCCAGCGTTGGTCCCGACCAGAAACCAGGACGGGGCCATGGAGTGAGGGGCCACGTGACAAGTTAGGCTCCTGAGTCGCGATGCTCAGGAGTCCCCCTTGGCACACGAACAGCAAGTAGGGAGGTGTGATGCGGGTGGATCTACCGTTCTACATCTGCAGAGCCCGGCCGCGCGCGTGCCTCACCCAGCATTGGTCCCGACCGGAAACCAGGACGGGGCCATGGAGTGAGGGGCTACGTGACCAGTTAGGCTCCCGAGTCTCGATGCTTAGGAGTCGCCCTTGACGCTCAAACGGCCTTCGTGCCTTGGCTCCGCTCGGGGAGAGACGCACGACGAACCAGGCCCGAGGGGACCTGGCTGGGCAGCGTGCGTCTGGGTGTGACCGAGGCGCAGCCCCCGTGCCTAGCCCCCTCACGCGGCACTCCTGATGGGAGGCGTTACGATCAGGCTAGACACTAAGCTCTGGGCTCCCCTGAGGTTGATGCGGCCTGGGGGCCACCCTCAGTTGTTTATCACCAGCGCGGAGCATAGCGCTTCCGTATGTGTACGGGCATAGCGGCTCCTCGGTAGTGTCGTCAGCTAGCGCGAAGCATGGTGCTTCCACTGGTACGTGGGAGGGGGGCCCCCTCCGGGAGGAGCCCCCGGGGCGTGTACATCCCTGCCCTGACACGTGGCTGGCACAGTAGGGCCTGGCGAGGTGTATATGGGCACCCGTGAGCCAGCGCAGGACTCACGGGGCCCTACCTCTAGGCGGGTTGCCTGGCACTGGGCCTTATCTTGTGATGTGTCCCTGCAAATTTGGTTAGATGTCGGCACTCTACGTCCTCAGGTCCCGGCCCTCGAGCTGGTCTCAGCCGTCGCTGGTATGCCAGGTCGCGATGCCATGGACAAGGCCAGAGGGTGAGGGCTGGAGAGCCAGTAAGAGCCCTGGGTCGCGATGCTCAGGTACCCCCCCTTTAACGTGCAAGTGGTCGGCATGGAGAAGAAGAGGTGTCGTGGACCGGCATCAAATAATCAAGCATGGTGGGTCTAACGCAAATGGGATACATGCCGCTGGGCCTGGCCCGAGTGGCTTGGGGATCATGCAGCCCGAGGGGCGCCCCCAACAAGGTAAGCTAACAACATGGAATAAACAGGGATACACGCCGCAGGGACGGACCCACGCGGCCTGGGAAAGATGCAGCCCTGGGGGGGGGGGCGCTCCCAGCTGGAAATGAAACTCGAAAGACGTCACCTGATGATGTTGAGGACGAAGGAGCGTTGGTGTAGCAGGCTCAGTGGGCTGCGGGAGCCGATCCTCGTGAGCCCCCAGGCCCAGGGGCCTCGAGAGGCTCCGGAGGCGCTGACGGCTCCTCGCGGGCCATCTCCATCCCTGCCAGGGCTGCAGAACGCCTGGCCTCTCGTGCCTCCGTGATTCCCCTGATGAGGCGCTGGTACGTGTCAGCCGCGTTCGGCAAGCCGTAAGGCATGCGAACGTAGCTGTGGGGTGGGCCACTGCAGCGCCCCACTCACGATGGCCAGAGGCGCTCCAGAGAGGCGACTCGGTTGAGTCCTGGTATGTCGATGCAGACGCGCAGCCCACCATCCTCACCTGGATGGGGAGCCACTGCTGGTAGGCGGCGGCCGCCTTTCATGACTCTTGACTCCTGTAGCTCCTGAATGGCCATGCTGACGAACTCCTGAGGGTCTGGATCTCCTTGCCTTGCTCCTTCTAGAGGGAAACGTGCTTCGAAACACGCCTCCATGTGGTGCCCAAGCGCCTCCCTCGTGACCCTAGCTAGGTCGGTGGCCCTCCAGGGGAGAGCCCCCGAGCCCTGCCTAAGGAGGGCACCAGGCGCGCTTTCCTATGCGATGGAAGGAGGTTCCCCCTGGGCAGGCGTGGGCCAGAGGGGCCTGCCTCCTGAGTGGTCGGGCCGGACGATGTGTTCTTCTTCTTAGGGGCGGTCTTGGGAGGCCTCCTGCTTCCGCGATCTGGGTCTTCCAGTGACGCGGCCTGAAAGGCTCGTTCCAGGGAACACACCGCGTCCTTCTCTTCATAGGGCACCATGATGACTCTGCCGCTTCCTGGCATCTTGAGGACGTTGTAGCCGTGGTGAGTTCCAGCCATGAACTTGGCCAGTGCTGGGTACCCAAGGATGGCATTGTACGGCAGGCGAATGTGAGCGACGTCGAAGTCGATGAGCTCGGTGCGGTAGTTGTCGTGTGCCTCGAAGGTGACAGGGAGGCGGACCTGCCCAATCGGGACCGTGGAGCCGTCGGTGATTCCGGAGAAAGGCTTGGTTGGCTGAAGCTGGTTGTAGGGCACTTGGAGGTTGTTGAATGTTTCCACGGACAAGATGTTGAGCCCTGCCCCGCCATCGATGAGGGTCTTGGTGACCACCATGTTGCTGACGATTAGGCAACAAAGCATCGGGAGGACTCCGGCTGTAGCTGCACACTTGAGCTGATCTGCTGAGCTGAACATGATGGCGCACACCGACCACCTGAGAGGGCGCGTGGCTTCGAGCCTGGGGAGGACTGCATTCACTTCGCAGGCGAACTGCTTGAAGATGCGCTAAGAGGTTGGGGCTTGTGCCCCGCCCAGGATGCAGGCGATGGCGCGCGGCTCTTGGAAGCCCCCAGCCTCGTCGTACTGGTGGCGGTCCTCATTTCTCCTTGGCTGCGGCGGCAGCGGTAGGAGGCCTGCGTTGCCTTGCGGGCGATCCTCGCGAGGCTGATCCCTCCAGCCTCCCTCGCGAGGCGGGTCTTGCCAGTGATCCTCGCGAGGTTGATCGCGCCACCCTTGGCGCGGGCCACGGTCTTCCCAGCATCCTGCGTTCCTTCCTCCTCCTCGACCGTAGCCCCGGTCACCGCGGTCAGGGCGACGGCCGATCCTTCCTTCTCGCACGGCTCGGGGCTCTTGACATTCGTTGGTGTTGTGTGTGTGGAGGTCGTGGTACACATAGTACCGGCTGCCCTTGGAAGGTTCGGGCTGATCTCTGCCCCGCTTGGTGTATGGTTCTGCCGCGAGCACGGCAGCCCCATTGCACTTCACATCCTTGGCCTTGGGCTTCTTCTCTTCTGGGTCTGCGGCAGGCAGCTCGAGGAGGGAGAATCGCCCTTCCTCGGCCCTGGCGCACTTGGTTGCCAATTTGAACAGCTCCAAGGAAGTGCACAGGTCTTCATGCATCGCCAGCTCCTCCTTCATCTTGACGTCGCGCACGCCGTCGGAGAAGGCCGAGATGATGGCCTCCTCAGCCACCTTGGGAATCTTGAGGCGTGCGTTGTTGATGCGCTGGATGTACTTCTGTAGGGTCTCCCCAGGCTGTTGCTTGATGCGGCGCATGTCACTCACGGCGGGTGGCCGGTCGCGAGTGCCTTGGAAGTTCGCGATGAAGCGGGTGCGTATCTTGTCCCAGGAGCAGATTGTGCCTGGAGCCAGGTTCAGGAGCCAGGTGCGGGCCCAATCCTTGAGCGCCATGGGGAACCAATTCTCCATGACCTTCTCGTCTCCATTGGCAGCTTCAATGCCCAGCTCGTAGAGCTAGAGGAACTCCGCAGGGTCAGCCTGCCGTCGTAGCGAGGAGGCAAGTCTGGCTTGAACTTTCAGGGCCACGCGACACTGAGTAGCTCGGCGGTGAAGGCGCGGCAGCCTACTGTGGCTACGGGAGGCCTTGGATGACGGGGAGCTTGGTCTTGCATGTCCCCACGCGCTGCAGCTGGGAGCAGTGCGGGGTCTTGACGCGCGGAAGCAGGAGCATGGTCGCGACTTGCTAGAGCAGGGAGCGCCCGGGCAGCTTCTTGCGGGCGAGGGACTTCTTGACAGCTCTGCTCTTGCCGCGCTAGCACCTGACGGAGCGGGTTCCGCCCAGGGGCCATGCGCCTTGGAGCCATGGCTCCTTCCTGAGGAGGAGGCGACTGGGGCACCGCCGGAGCTTCATCGCCTGTGCGGGGAGGGGTGCGGTGCAGCGGAAAGGACGGCGCAGGAGAGCCCCCTGCGGCACGGACGAGCTCCGTGACACGGTCGAGCCATTCTTCCTAGACGTCGTCGATGGGACGGTTGTGCAGGAGCTCATTTGCCGCGATGAGTGCAGCTCGAGCCTCCATGGGCGCGCGGAGTTCGCGGGACGAAGAACCAGCTAGGGTGAGCGAGGGAGTTGCGGTGCGGCCGTCTTGCCGCACGGACGGATGCTAGGACGATGCTTGCTGCTCATCCCCCGCCGGGCCGGTGGCTGCGTTGATGGCAGGTGACGGGGAACGGCGAGGGCGCCCGCCATTAGGGGCCGTCTGGGCGACGCAGGAAGCGAGAGCGGCCCGGCGCTCAGCGCAGGCCTGACGAGCATCAGACATGGGCGTGATGGTCGGAGGAGAACGGGGTGGTGGAAGACGAATCCCGGCACACCCCTACCTGGCGCGCGAAATGTCGGATTTCGGGTTCCAGCAGACCCTTGAGGTTCAAACACTGGGGTGTGCGCGGAGGTTTCACTTCCTACCTACCTGCAGCCCTCCGCCTCGTTAAGATCTAAACTATGGAAAGAACAACACAGGAGACACAGGGTTTATACGTTTATACTTGTTCGGGCCACCGTTGTGGTGTAATACCCTACTCCAGTGTGTGGTGTGGTGGATTGCCTCTTGGGGTGATGATGATGAGCAATACAAGGAAGAACAGCCTCGCGAGGGTCTGTTCTTGGCTGGGGGGGATGAACTGCTGGGAGGAGTTCAGTCACCCTTTTTTCTCTCTTTCTCTCAAACCCCCCCCCTTCCTCTGTGGGTGGCTGGTCCTATTTATAGAGGCCCTGGTCCTCTTCCCAAATATCGAGCGGGAAGGGAGCCAACAATGTCGGGGTAATTTGAAGGGGGACAACTAGTATCAGTTTATCCTGACAAAAGTAGTCTTCGCCTGCGCAAAGCTCTGGTGATGACGCCGTCTTGGGCTCCACGATGACCTCCGTCTCGTAGTCCTCCTGGTCTTGGTCTCGTTGCACCGAAATGGCAACCTTTGCCTGATGCCTCGGTACTCCGCGGCTGCGCTTGCCCCCTTTGCACCAAAGAGGAAAGGAGGACACTGCGCGGGCAGGCACCCGCCTGGCGCCCTTGGTCGTCATGGCTTGTGTCACGGGCACCTCGTGAGGTACCCCGCCTTGGTCTCTCCACCTCCTCGTGAGCCAGCCAGACGAGGCCGTGCCTGAGGAAGCTTCGCATCGTCCGCCCCGCGAGGCTTGGCCCCTCGCGAGGGTCTTGGGTTTGTGTTAGTGAAGATGGGCCGCGCTGGGCCCCCTTTTGAGCCACGCCGCAGGCAGGCAAGTCTGGGGACCCCCGTTCCCAGAATGTCGATAGTCACAATTATCGTCATAGAAGTTTCATAAGTATGATAGAAAAGAATTTCTTTCGGCCCAAAATGTCACGGATGTGTCTTTTTTTTGTAGTGCAAAGTAAGAAATTACATGCATACTAAACTAGGAGAAACGAGGATCTAAGCATCTACTTATTGTTGCGACGACGCTTGCCATTGCTCTACTTCGGCTGGATCCCTGGCCGTTTTGGGGAAGGAGGCAATTCCTCATGTCAATGATCGATGTCCATCCAACGGTCGTAGTGCTTATTCAACCTCCGGTCTTCTTGCTCAGCCGCCCAAAGAAGCGCCAGTCATGCCGCCTGCTCCTGCCTCCTGTGGCCGGCTATGCTGCCGTGGAGGCCTCACCGCCCCCTACTACTCCCACCACTGATCCGGCCCTGCGGCGACGGCAGCCTCACACCACAGCTGAACTAGTGAACCCTCGTACTCCTCTCCGCGTGGGCATCCACTGCCGTGTCTTTCCTGGCTCCGCGTCGTCCCCTTCCTAGGCCTCGCCGTCGTCCACCACCTTGGTGCTCTCGGCGCGGCGTGGTCAATGTGGTCAACGAACAACTTCCATCGGAAGAGTACTATATGTGGAGAAGCTGATAGCTGGGTCCACGGCGGCAGCAAGGAATTGCCTCCTTATTACGTGCAAAAATAACTATTCCTCCACCTGACAGCAGGGACCCACCGGACGGGCCATCGTATTTCGTGAAAAAAATGTTTCCCCCTAACTGCTAGGACACACCAGCTACATCTTCGCACACAAGGAAGTGCGTCCAAATTATGGGCAAAAAAATAATGATTCGCCCCCTGACTACTGGGACCCACTAGCTACATCTTCGCACACCAGGAAGTGCCTACCAGTCGGGAGCCACCTGGTCAAAGCATACGTAGCGTCGTCATTCTGGTCGCGAATGTGTACGTACATACGATGGGTCTGTCTGCAGGCTGGACCGATGAACCGTGGCCATGTAAGGAAGGGCATGTGTCATAGTAGAGGCGCGCACGTAGCATGTACACGTACATACAGCGGCCAGGGTGCAAGAAAGTAAATACGGCCACGTACGTACATACGGGCGGGGTCTCGAACACCTACTCGCGCATACGTATGGCCAGGGCTCGTGTACATGGCTGGGTCGGAACGGAGAAGTCGCGCCATCGTCGTGATCATGGGGACACATCCGGCTGGGTCGGAATGGAATGCTCGTCATGTTCATCAGGAGCCAACCGGCTTGGACGGAACAACCGATGGAAACGAGGCCTGGCGTACCGCAAAACAAAGGAAATGACCTTGTGTTCGACCGCCCACGGTCGAAACAGGATCCTGTTCATCGGGAGGGTCTGGCATACCGCAAAATAGAGGAAACGGACCTCCTACGGTGGAAATGGGGTCCTGTTGATCGGGAGGGGTGTGGCATACCGCAAAATGGAGGAAACGAACTTGTGTTGGAGCGCTCCGGTCGAAACTGGGGTCATGTTCATCGAGAGGGGTGTGTCGTACCGTAAAACGGAACTCCATGGAATACTATTGATCTCCACCGTCGACTGCCTCCACGGGCCAACAACGCTCATTGTTCATCAACCGTCGACCTACTCCAGCCTCCACCCGCGTCTGTTCACCCACGGTTTCCTGTTCATCCAGCCTCCACCGCGCGCTTCTCCACCGGCTACTACTCAACCAGCCCATTCCACGGGGTCCTGTTCAACCACCCCTCCACGGGCTACTGTTCATCCATCCCTCCACTGTCTATTGTTCAACCAGCCCTCCATGGGGTCCTGTTCCTCCACCCATCCACGGGGTCATGTTCATCCACCGGCTCGATCGATCGGGTTACTATTCATCCAGCGGCAACAACCTCTACAACCACGGGGTCCTATTCATCCAACCCCCCACCGAGAAATATTCATCCAAACCCCCCAACAACACTCACTGTTCATCCAGAGGCAGCATCAATCGGCTTCAGTTAGCAGCAGGAGCGAAGAATCATTCAGGTTGAGTTAACAGTAAGGGAACGATCGATCGCTCGGGTTCAGTAATGCGTAGCCTGCAGTGCAATTGCTCGGGTTCAGTTGGAGCCTAACGCCTTGCTCGGGTTCAGTTAGAGTGCAACGCCTCGGACACACACGCGTACGTACGAGAGAAACGCGCATCGCTCGGCCTCCGACCACCCACCGTAAATGGGAACTCCCTAATATTTTCCTCGCCCTCGCTTCTACCACGGTTTTTTCCGTCATGGACGGCCCAAAGAATGTCATGCAGCTGCGTCTCCGGCCCGCCCAAGACGAAAAGCCCATTTTCTGTCATGATTTTTTGTCATAGAAGTAGGACCCCACCACATCTATGATGATACCGGGTTTTGTCACAATTATCGCCATACATGTTTCATAAGTATGACAGAAAAAAAATTCTTTCGGCCCAAAATGTCACGGATGTGTCTTTTTTTGTAGTGCGAAGTAAGAAATTACATGCATACTAAACTAGGAGAAAGAAGGATCTAAGCATCTACTTATTGTAGCGGCGACGCTTGCCATTGCTCTGCTTCGGCTGGATCCCTGGCCATTTTAGGGTAGGAGGCAATTCCTCATGTCAACGATCCACCTGTACATGTCGTAGCTCGTGTACGCCTCCTTGGCCGCTTATACGACGTGATCTTTGTCGAGTTTCTCCATCCAGGCCGAGTGCCAGGCATGCTTGTCCTTGTTGCAGGAATCCTTCATGTCTTTGTAGTAGGGGTCGATGATGGCCTCGGCGAGGTGAACCAGTGAGTCCTTCTCATGCTCCTTGCTGCCCCAGATCTTGTATTGGCCCTAGATGTCGACAAGATTCTGGTAGGCGATGCCCGAATTCTTGAGCACCTTTACATCGTTGGTGATGTCCACCATAGCGAACATGTAGTGGGGGTTGTTAAAAAACCTGGCAAAACGCTTGCAAGGCCTTGTGCCCAGGAAGTAGTGGTAGACGAGGACGTGGTTGCACACGCACATCTAGGCAACGGCTACCTTGGGATGAGACCCGACGCGAGCGCGGGTGTCTCGAGGTCGAACCCGACCACCTTGTACTTCTCCTCGGGAAGCAACAGCTCCATGATGTGGATGGAGTGCTCCACCCAGACCGGGTTGTTGGTGTACACCACGGAGAGCTCCATGAACCTTTTGTCTAGGTCCACCATGGCATGCATGGTGAACTGTTGCTCGTCGTCGGCAGCCGCTCGGAGCGCCATTGGAGCCGCGCGGGATACCCTCTAAGAATTTGTCGTGGTGGGTGTGCTTCTTGCAATGGTGGGGCATGATTGAAAGGTTGAAGGGACACAAGCATTAAATGGCCATTGTAATAAATGGGGGCCGGCCAGCCTGTAATCATCACGTCTTGTCACGACGTTCATAGTGGAGTATTCCAGTGCACTCTTGACAACACTGCACCGCACGGGTTTCGTTTGACCACGCGTGGGCTCGAAGAGGTGCCAAATGTATTGTCGGTGAGCCTGTTCCCATGCTACCATGTAGTTTACCGCGCAAGCTTCCCGCCCATCTAGTTTGGCCATGCGTTGGCTAGAAGAGGGACTAATTGTGGGCGTTTATTGATAAAAGGCTTTGTAAAAACAAAGTGTGTGGAATGACTTCGGTCATAAGTTTACCCGTGGGTGAGGTCAAATTTACACAGAAGGGTGATGACGGGCACTTGAGTGCGATAATTAATTTAAGAAACCAACAGTGTGCAATAATGTAGAAGATTGCAGTCGAGTTAGCTATACAGATCATGTGCTATGAGATCGACAAGGTAAACATATTCGAGAATGGTTAATAAAATTTAAGACCGTTGCCTATTAAGGTCAACATAGTGCTACCAATATACAAGTCTCATATGATGCCATTTCAACGACTATACCACAACAACTCGAAATATTACAAGGTTCAAATTCCAGAGTTATATGGCTCAAATTCGAAGATTACAAGGTTCAAACTGATATTAGAAATGAAATTCAGCTATCAGTTGCAAACGCTCACGCTTACCCACTGAACATGGATATCAGAGAGGTTCAAACTAATATTACCACTTCTAAGTCTGATTCCGAAACGTCATAATTTTTGCAAAGGGGTCAGCCACTGAGAAGTCGTGTATGGGGTTGACACGATGACTTCCGATTACTCTGTCATCTGAACTTCCAAAATGAAATTTAGTATTTCCGAAGCCTATTCCATTCTGCCGCAGCTGCCGACACTGATCAACAAACCATTCATTTTTGTGAAATAAATGTAGGGCAAGCCTCATTACCTTCAGCACCCTTGCTCTCACAATAAAGAACCTGGCAAATATAATTTTCGGTAAGGTCCCTCGATAGGAGTTCAAAGTAATTTCTGAGAGATGCAGATCGAGGCATTCGACATGATTGTTATATTGTATCACATTATCCACCACTGGGCCTAATCTTATATGCAAAAGAAGAAAACATGTTAGTGGCTACATGCAGTTTTCAACACTACTACAGGACTATTCGGTTTGCAGGATTTGTAAAATGTACTAACAATATGCCATCTTCGATCTGACATGATTAACATGGGCATTTGATTACAATATATAAAAATGTAGCCTTATTCACAACAGGTTGGAGTGGATGAAAAGTTCCCTAAGAAAACTAGTACAGATGAATACAAAGGAGAAATGCTTATGGATTGTAACCAAATGGATCAAGCAACCAATATGGGGGGGGGGGACATGTATGTACTGAAATCCTCCAAAAGTATCCTTCAGAAATTGTAGTACATTACCATTGTAAACTTGGAAAAGGTGTCACAAATTGAACTCCCTTATGCTTAACATTTAACAGGAAAGGAACATGACCTCGATATATAGCTTCTCCATGCACGGAAAGCATCTTAGGAAACTGACAACTTGCTCCGGGTTGGGGCTGATAGATTCTAGTGCCAAGACCTTCATTGTGCGCATTTTCTGGGTCAAGCTTGTTGGAATCATTTTTTGGATGACAGACGAACATACATCTTCAAAATTAGAAATAATGTTAATTTGTAGAAGGAGAGGTAGAAGGTGGCTGTTGTACCTGAACGGGTGTGGATCCTGAATGGTACACTTCCTCGCGTGGTTATCGGCGACAAGCCTATACATTCATGGGCCCGCGTGGACATCCATGATCACCTAGACCGACAACAAGATTGGTTACCATGGAGGATTCTTCCTTCGGTTTGTGTTATCGTAGTATAGGTCATGGTGAGATTTAGACCTAATTAATTTTGCGAGCATACTATGCATGCATGCATGCATGCATGAATCCCCGTCATCGGCTTGAAGTGTGGTGTGACATACATATGCATCGTCAACCTAACCCTCACTCGGTGTGGGGATTTATGGTTCGAAAGCACGGTGCCACATCAAAGTTGTTCCATTATGTATTCAAAACACACCTCTCCATACATATGTTTGGGCCACATGCTTGCAGTGGTTGTCTTCGGGGACTAGCTACTTGCGAGATTATTGGTGAGCTAGCCCATCTCTGGGGTTGCATGGACGGCCATCACTTTGACCAACAACAAGAGAGAGGTTGTACGACCAAGGTGGATTATCCTTGGTCCGTTTTATGATCCATCTTGGTGAGATGCCTCTCTAGCCCACCGACTGAAAGTGGGTGTGTGTGTGGGGGGGGGGGGTTGCTACTTAGCACTTTGCTAGGTGAACCTCAGTTGGGGGACATGCATTCATAGCTTAGGATTCCCTTCATGCTGACACAAGGAGGGAAAGAAATATCGTGCGCTTTGCGATATAGGTGCCACATCGAAGTTGCATTTGGTATTTGAACATCAAACCACCCTTTCCATACATAAATTTGGTCCACATGCAAGTGTGTTCGCATTCTGACCCTCTCCCACATCACTTTTCGCCATATTTATGAACATTAGACAAGTCGGATGACACAACAGACATGGTTCACTCACACTAACCATGTGCCATGCCGGTGCCCCTGTCACGCACATCCGCATAGTACATTGGACACCATGAGGCTTCCCCTCTAAAAAATATCTACCCGCCTGTAGCTTTTTTCTGTTTGATAACACACGGTTATTATGTTTTGACCATGTGTGATGTTTCTTATTCCCAATCCCGCCTGCATCCCTCGAAAATACCCGTCCGCCTCGTGGGTTTTTCTGTTTCATAACACATGGTTGTTATCTCCGGACCATGTGCGATGCACCATCATCCAAATTTTCAATAGCCCTGGCATTTCACTCCAGGTTTGACTCCTGCGTAGTAAATTTTCAGTAGCCGCGTCATTTGATCAAACACACCCCCGCCGCCCCCCTCCACACACACACACACACCAAAACCTCCTCGGGTGTGTGTGCACGTGCGCACACACACACCCTCCCTCGCTCGAAACCCTAGAAAGGTCCCCGCCGGCGCCGGAAGGCCTCCATTGTCAACATCTGCCGGTTTCCCCATGCAGCTTACCCACTGCTCCATACCCAGGCCGCCCTGAGTTTCTTAGATGACACCTGCCAAACACCCCCTTTCCCATAGATCCCCATCCCCATCCCTATCCCTCCCTCCAGAGAGTCACAACCTAAGCCCAGCTATGCTTCCCGTGGAGCTCGAGGAGCGACTAGCCCAAAAGAGGTATATCGCGTTCTCTTCGCCCGATGTCGTCGAGGAAGCCGACGACCATTACTGGCCGCAGGCACTCAATCAGTAGGCTAGAGTATGCAGGTATTCCGCGGACACCGGCTATGACATCGAGGTCGTCGACAGCAACGGCCTGAGGCAGGCTATGTCACAGGTTAGGTGGCCCACCCCCAACCCCTCGGGTTCAACCGCCATCGATCTCTTACATGGCCTTGCCGTAAATCTCCTCTGGCTCGCTATCAGGAATTTGCCATCCTACATCACCATTGAACCCCTTTTGTCATTTCTGAAGGACACGTTCTATGACGCTGGCTTGGGATCCATAGCTTCTAAGTCAGACCTCATCAACGGCGACCACGAGGAGGGCACCCTCTCTGGCTCTTCCAAGGGGAAAGAGCCCGTCTACGACATCAAGGAGGGCACCCTACAGCCGTGCTCTTCCAAGGGGAAGGAGCCCATCTGCGACAAAATGGAGCGCATCTAGGGTCCGTGCTCTTCCCACGGGAACGAGCCCATCTGTGATAAGTGAGGAAACCCATGATTTGTTTTGTTGTGCCTCTTCACAGGGGAAACCCATGATTTGTTTTGTCGAGTCTCCTTTGTAGTGTAGTGAGAATATGTCCAGTTTTAATTGCTATATTTGGTTGTTTGTAGTATGCCTTGTTTATTTCAGTTATTCACAATGTGATGCTCTATATGTGGAATTATTTACTATGCAGGACATTTCATCAATCCAGTTTTAAACATACCGATATGAATGCATATATTTGCTTGTTGTTAAGCCTGTTATAGCTAGCATATGCCTCTTTTAAAGTTTTTTGATTGTTTGGTTGTTTGTAGTTAGCACATGCCAGTTTCAAATGCTATCTTTGGTTGTTCGTAGTATGCCTTGTTTATTCCAGTTTTTCACAACGTGATGTTCTATATGTGCGAGTATGAACTGTGTAGTTCAATTTCATCAATACCAGTTTCAACAATACCACTATGAATGACTTCATTTGGTTGCTGCATCTTGTAGTAAACATGCATTTCCATTTTTATTTAACAATAACGAGTGTGTACTTAGACCGGCACAATACCAGTTTGAATGACTATGTTTGCTTGTTGTTAAATGCTAGGCCTCTTGCAGTTAACACACCTTTCCACTTGTTTTGCTTTACTAGTGTGCTTAAACCTACACACCGAAGGAATCTTTTGGAGATTATTTTGTCTGCCATGGATAATTTTGGTTGATGTTTAGCCTATTGTGCTTAGCATGCCTCTCGATGTACCTACACAGGACAATTTTGGGAACTAATATTGTTTCCCATCGAGGTTAGTTTCATCCCATGGCTTATATATACTCACTATTCAGGATATCTGTAGCTGGTACCATATAGGCCGGGGGCTGATAAGGGACTAATTAGTGAATCGGACTTTTAAATGAATATATATATATATGTAACCCATTTATTGTTAGGTTAACGAGGGGCATATGTAATATATCTGAGGCTACATAGCAACATGCACTATACTTAAAGTCTAAATATGCAATCCTAGGCTACATAGCAACACGGAAGAGTGTTGCCTTAATGTTCTGATGATGTCTAGATATATGTAGAAGAATAGCAGTAGCAACAAAAACAACATAGCCATGTTTGGATACTCAACTTAGCTAGAGGTTAGAGTTAGTTTCTTGCTCATGACTAACCCCGAACTAACTCCATCCAAAGAGGTGTTTGGATGATAGGGTTAGATTGACAATAAATGCACTAGGAGAACTAGCTCTAATTAGCACATCTTGAGTTGGATAGTTTTTTTGGGTGGGTTAGATGCTACTAGCTCAAACTAGCCCTCATGTTTGGATAGACTTTAGGGCTATTTGAGCCCGAACTAGCTCATACTAACTCTAACCCATGGATACAGCAGCAGTTAATCAGCCGATAATTTGTAAGAATGCAATAAACTCCTTTCGGCCTATAATATAAGATGTTAATTCATCTAATATGTGAGTATATTGGATGTTATAAGATATTATAAAAGAGTGTTGTACCACATCATTGTGCAATTGTTGTTTAGCTTCTAATATTAACTTAGTGCTTTTAGGTACATATGTCATTGGTAAAGATCCGCGCTTCGACCCTTTCTGCGTATGGGGCAGTGGGATATCAATGAACCAGCATCAAGTGAGGAAGCTGATAAAGATTGTTAGTAAAATGGCTCAAAAGATGGCAATTAAACTATATGTTTACACTTTATCCAAGACAACAGGGAACTACAGGATGGTAAGTAAGAACTATGCAGCCTTCTTTTTACTACACATAATGAGTTGTGTTATATGACAATGTCTGAGTCTTTTTCCTTTGCAGTGGTTCGCAAAGCAGTTTACTCAAGATTACCTCTCGAACTACATGATTGGTGGGCATGCAAAGGCAACTTGGGACGGATGAAACAAATAACATTGAGAAGACTTTGAGTTGATCTTGCGGATGGGGAAAATGATAGGATCATCTTGAAGAGAATCACCCCGGTTGGAAAGAATTGACATGACAACCTCGATGATCAACAAGGATTGGTATTCACGTAGAAGTGTGAGAACACTACTTATGGAAGGTATGGAATCAACACTTGACATTGAAGCAACTCGAATACCACAACTCAAAACAAGACAAAGGATTGGCTTGCAAAATAAGCCGGAACAAACATATGATAGACCCTATATCGTATCATGTGTCTGTTGCAAAGATATTCTTGGAGCTACTTGAATTCCCACCTATAAACTCCCGAAACTTTCTGGTTATGCAATCAGGTGTTGGGGAAATAGGGGAAGCATAATATCTCACCCAAACTAACAATCCCTACATCCAGATCTATCCATCCTTCAACACATAACAAAGAAACCTTTGAAAATCGTGCACCTCAACCTTCGAAAACATCCGTTATACGAGTTATGGCAATACTCCTGAACTCCCTCCCCGGTACTGGGTGGCGTCGAGGTTATCTCACCAACAACTACATAAAAGAGATTTTCGATGTCGGTGAAACTCAGGTATTCCAGAACTGCAACGATAAAATTGTGACGACAACACCTCGGAGCTCAACTCCCCGGGACTCTTCCACAACCCCTAAATGTCAGGAGGCACCAAGAACAATGTTCTCGTCACAAGACTATCGGAACGATTCCAAGATACCCGCGTGATCCTAAAAAATATTCCGTGAAACTTGAGGAGAGAAACCTCAAAACTTCTACGTCAGGAGGCCTCACCAGAGCGACAAAGGGACTGAGGAATAAAAAGAATCCTACTCTCTGATATATATATATATATATATATAATCCTAAGACTCAAAACATTTTGGTCTAGAATCAACAATGTCAGAGATTCGATCAAGCAAGGGGCTTCTAAGTCGGGGAAGGCTCTGATTACCAACTTGAAACACCCATAATGCGGCTATATATCCCACATGTCGGGGCACGACTTAGAGGCATAGCTGCATGGTAGGCTTGTCGCAAGAGGGTAATCTTCACACATCCCATGTACTAAATAAGAAAGGGATAAAGAGTTGTCTTACAATTGCCACTTCACACAATACATAAACAAATCATACTACGGAACCAAAGTAAAAGAAGACAACCCCAAATGCTAGATCCCCAATCGTCCCAACTGGGCTCCACTACTGATCATCCGGAAAAGAAACAAAACAACGATCGGGATCTTCATCGAGCTCACACTTGAGCTGGGTTGCGTCATCTACACTGGTATCATCGGCACCTACAACTATTTGGAAGTATTTGTGAGTCACGAGGACTTAGCAATCTCACACCCGCGAGATCAAGACTATTTAAGCTTATGGGTAGGAAAGGGTAGTGAGGTGGAGCTGCAGCAAGTACTAAGCATATATGGTGGCTAACATACGCAAATAAGAGCGAGAAGAGAAGCAACGCAATGGTCGACAAGCTAGAAGTGATCAAGAAGTGATCCTGAAACTACTTACGTTAAAACATCACACAAGACCATGTTCACTTCCCGGACTCCGCAGGAAAGAGACCATCACGGCTACACACACGGTTGATGCATTTTAATTGAGTCAAGTGTCAAGTTCTCTACAACCGGATATTAACAAATTCCCATCTGCCACATAACCGCGGGCAAGGCTTTCAAAAGCTCAAACCCTGCAGGGGTGTCCCAACTTAGCCCATCACAAGCACTCACGGTCAACGAAGGATATTCCTTCTTCCGGGAAGACCCGATCAGTCTCCGAATCCTGGTTACAAGACATTTCGACAATGGTAAAACAAGACCAGCAAGACCGATGCGCCGACATCCCGATAGGAGCTGCACATATCTCGTTCTCAGGGCAACACCGGACGAACACTACGTACAGCTAAAACCAGCCCTCAACTTTCCCCGAGGTGGCACCACAAGTGGATCTAGTTCGGACCAACACTTAGAGAAGCACTGGCTCGGGGGGGTTAAAATAAAGATGACCCTCGAGAGCACGACTCCCAAGGGAAAAATATAGGTGGTGGTGAGGCAAATGCTAAAACCAAGGTTGGGCCTTGCTGGAGGAGTTTTATTCAAAGCGAACTGTCAAGGGGTTCCCATAACACCCAACCGCGTAAGGAACGCAAAATCAAGGAACATAACACCGGTATGACGGAAACTAGGGCGGCAAGAGTGGAACAAAACACCAGGCATAAGGCCGAGCCTTCCACCCTTTACCAAGTATATAGATGCATTAATTAAATAAGAGATATTGTGATATCCCAACATATCCATGTTCCAATATGGAACTAACTTCAGCTTCACCTGCAACTAGCAACGCTATAAGAGGGGCTGAGCAAAATCGGTAACTTAGCCAAACAACGATTTGCTAGGAAAGGAGGGTTAGAGGCTTGACATGGAAATATGGGAGGCATGATATAGCAAGTGGTAGGTAGCGTGGCATAGCAATAGAGCGAACAACTAGCAAGCAAAGATAGAAGTGATTCGAGGGTATGGTCATCTTGCCTGAAATCCCGCAAGGAAGAAGAACGAGTCCATGAAGAAGATAAACGGACGTAGTTGAATGGATCCTCACAACTCCGGAACGAAACCGAAGCTAACGAGAGAAGCAACCCGGAAAGAAGCAAGCAACATAGTAAAAAACCATCACATAAACATGGCATGATGCACAACCAAGTATGATGCATGTCCAGTTTAACAAGGCATGGCATGGCAATATGCACAAACAATACTACAATTTAAGTAGAGCTCAATACACAATGAGTTGCATACTGACGAAACACCACATCAATTATTTAGTTCGGTCTCATTTATGTACTCAACAATATTAAATGTTATTAAACATGGCAAGAGGTGAAGCATAAAGAAGCTATCTATCTAGGAAAGTTTAAATAAGGCCGAAAATAACAAACAACAAGTCCGGAAAATCCTCATGTGCATATTTTAGATTTGATACTGTTCTGTCCTATACACAATTTTAGAGTTATTAAACATGCAAAGTAAAACCACCATGTTAAACTAGGCATTTTCTACCCCATTTACAAATAAAGTTTATTAAGTTCAGAGCTACGGTTAATTAGTTATGAAATAAAGCATTTTAGCATGGCATTATGCAAAATTTAAACAAACAGCATTTAGAACATGGATGAAAGTTGCAAATTATTAATCTACATGAAGTTCTAAGCATTTTTCATATATAAAACATTTTAATACAATGCATGGTTTGTGAGTTATTAAATGCATGAAGTGCAAGGGCTTTTCTATAAAACAGCCGTCTCCGGATAATTAGGCAAATTCCCTGGACAAAGAAAAAACAAACGGCCCGAATCTGGACAGCCCAATAGTGCATGGGGGCTCGGGTGCTGCTCACCATGGGCCTCGGCCCAGTCGATGGAGCTGGCTGCAGGCTACGAGAGCGGCTGGGTTGAAGGAGAGAAGAAGATGGGCCGGCTCGGTTCGATGGGCAGGAGCGCTAGCCACGCAACCCCAGGTTCGATGGGGTGGCAGCGGTGTCAACACGCAGCGATGCACTGAGGTGGATCAAGGCAGCGACATCTTCCTCCTCGAAGAAGAGCGGGGGAAGGAGGCACAGCGGCCGGGAACGGGTCCGGGGCGGTGGATCCGACCAGGGGCGGGTCTTCGACAGTGGTAGGAACTCAAGGCGGCGGCCATGGCGTCGTACCTGTACCTGAGAGAGAGAGCATGAGACAAAGACAGGGATGGGAAGGAGAAGGAAGAAGCAGGGGAAGAGGAGGTCAGGAGGAAGGGATCCAGTGCTGTTGGTGGGACGACGAGGAGGAGCTCGGGGAAGCAGCACGGCACAGCAGAGGGGGTCCACAGCGCGCGGGGTTGTTGCCTGGAGCTGATCCGGTGAACTACGGCTCGTAGTCGACGGCTGAAGCGAGCGCGAGGTCGATCCAAACGAGAGAAGGGTGAGCGGGGAGGCCGGGCATGGTCGAGGTGGAGAAGTGAGGCAGGTGTGGGCGACGCGAGGTGGGGCTCCGGTGCCCTGGCTGGCCGGAGAGGTGGTCGGCGGGGCTGTTCTCCTACTCGGGATTGAGCAAGGAGGAGGCTACAGGTATGGGGCTTGGGGTGATCTAGGTCGTTGGATCCTCAATCTGACGGCTCACAGCCGGTGGACGACTCTGGATTGTATCTAGTTGGATTGGACAGGAGGAAAATCAAGGAGGAGACCAGGTGGGTGGCGGCGCGCTGAAAACAAGGAGAGTGGCGGCGGCGTAGGGATGGGATGGATGGGATAGCTCGCTAATATCTAGGGTTAGACTATATATAGTAGGTGGATTTTGGGTAGGGGCTAATTGGGCCCTCCGATCGCAATCGGATGGACGAGAAATAAATAGGTAGGGAGCCCAAAAAAGAAAAAGGAGATGTTTTGTAGATGTTTGGGGATGATCCGAATCCAACAGTGACGACTGCCCGGGTCAGGTCCGGGAAAGCTTTCGGACGCACGCGCGACGAGGGTCGCGGGCTGACAAGAGAGGTTAGGTTGGGCCTGGCGGTAGGTAGTGGACTGTGTAGACGGTCTAGGGAGAAAAGAGATGGAAAGCTCAGCAATAGTTTTCGAAGACCGAAAATGTCAGACGATTTGATCGACTATATTGTCGCTATAGTTATCCGGTTGGGCTATCAAACGGACTTTGAATGCGATGAAACTTGGCAGGAGGTCTACTGACAAAATAACTACACCGCACGCCAACTTTCATCCCATTCCGAGAACACTTTCCGGCCACTTATAAAATAATATTTCGGACATGCCATGGGCGCGTGCGAGTGTGTCTAGGCTCAGAACGGATGACAGAAGGAACGGGGAGACCAGGACGGATGCAAGTTTTGAAAACATGATGACGCAATGCACATGATGACATGGCAAGATGCAACATGCAAGCGAAAGACAAGGCAACAACATCGAAAAATTGGAAGACACCTGGCGCAACGGTCTCGAGGCGTCACAGGTTCCCATAGCAGTTTACTCAAGATTACCTCTCAAACTACATAATTGGTGGGCATGCAAAGGTTAAAGTATTTCTACTAGAACACGGTGATTATCTACATTTTTTCATGAAGGGGTTGGACTAGAGTCGTGTGTGCCTTCTGCGTGGAGGGCACAATATGGGCATTCCGATTCACCTTGTTCAGCAACCAGAATATATTTCGCCTCTTTCTTTACCGACTTTAGTAGTACAAGTATACAACTCTGGTTCATCATTCTTTATTTGGTTCTTATGCGTAATTCTTGAACAAATGTACCTATGAATCAAATAATGCATTGGTTGTTTGAACCTGATGGATATGAATAAAGCTATAGCATACATTCAAATTCAAATTCAACACCGGTACAATTTGAAATAGCAGCAATTAAATTGCGGTGAAATTATGTTCTCCACGTTGCTACGGCACACACGGTTGGTAAAACACAAACGTTTGCGATATACACGATAATCCAACATGGTTCACAGAGAGGAAACGTGTGCAAGCATGCACACAGTTGCCGTTTGCCAAGCGTGTGCGATGTCAGACAATATCACAAACGATGTAGGCAAACTAAACATTTGTGATAGTTGCCTTATCATAGACGATTCGCAACCATGAACGATTTATGATGAAGTATGCATCGTAAATGTTGCACCACAGAATAGCATGTGCGATAGTTGTCGTGTACGATGATGTTACGACAGTCCGACGTTTCGTAATCCTGTCCAACACTCGTATGACGATTAACTAATATTCTTATTTAGTTATCGCATATGGTTTGGGAAAAGTTAATGTGTGTGATTGTCTGCTTATCATACACGTTCTATAATAGTGAACCGTTTGTGATGGGCCGCGCATCATAAACGTAGCACCACAGAATATGGACTATGATGGCAATGCAAGCACGGACGAGTAGGAGTACTGTATATGCATCTTGGCTCCCTATCCCCGACGGTTTCTGGGTCATGTGGGAAGGAACCCCCTATCGCCCACACTCACTTGGCGACGGTTCCAAATGTTGTTGCGTAAAGGTTTTCAAAACCGTTTGTATAGCACCTTCCTCTACTAGAGATTCCTCCACTCAAACACTTCGATCCTTTGGGGATAGAGATAGAAAGGACTGATCTACAACTTGACCAAACTGATTCATATTCCCTACTATATTTCTACATAAACACTTAATACTCTTGGTGCTTAGGCTCCTTGGCGGCCGGAGGTTCCTATAGAGACTTCCTTGTGTGTGGTGTGCTCTAGAGACATATGTAAACATGTGGTGGTCTCCTTTAAAACCAACCCTGATTGAATTGAGGGCCATCTATTTAGGGTGACTCGAAAGGATAATACGGTGAGCCATTTGCTAGCGTTCTCGAGCATTGGTTTCGGCACCACTCTAACGGAGATTAGCACCCCCCCCCCCAAAGGACTGTAAACTTGGGTATAAAATCCGCGTCCCCAACTCACTTGTGCTTAATCCTTTCCCACAACTTTACTATGCTTTATATGTTTGTGGACTTGCTAATTAGTTTGTGTTCATCTAGTTGCATACCTAGAGAACCTACTTTATTCGTAATTCCCTAAAAAGGGTAATTAAGCATAAAACTTGTAGTCCATTATTCACCAATCCCACCTCTAGTCGGCTGTATCGATCCTTCTATAAGTGCAACTATAATTCTATTTTGATGGAAGAAAATTACTATTTTGTCGAAAGCAACTCTCTAGCTGGTCTATTGAATTAAAAGAGCGATGCTCCCGGAACAAGTGGAGTTATTATTAATTTAATGGAAGTAGATTACTATTTGGTTGAAAGAAATTTTACAATCAATGGAAACAAGAAATTGATGAACTTGAAATAAGTAGAATTATTTTTATATTTCATGAAAATAATATTCGGTTGGATACAATTTTAGTCAATGCAAACAAGATATCAATACTTCCAAGACAAAATATCTCATTATGTGGGACATAAATTTATATTAAACCAAAGAAATTTTTAGTCATCACTGAAACAAATTCTCAAGTTCATGGAAGCATCAATATGTTTCTAAGAAATAAACTGTTGTGCGACTTCATGCATCAGGTTCTTGGGGGTGAACCAACAACACATATGGGAATCAATGGGGCATGGAAAGCATTTACTAGAAGCACGGAGCAACATACGCTACAGATATTACCCGGAGGATATACTATGTGAAGCAATCAAGAAAGCAATTAACAACTTGGCAGCTAGCCTAACTGATCGAACGAGTAGCACAACTTTAATCTTATGACCACCGACTGGTCTGATAAGAAGCAATATTACAGAAGTAGTGTGATGCCTAGCGGTTTCCGTTATGATTTACTATTATTACATCGGTCAATCAATGAAATTTATAAAACACGTCATTTAGGGAGGGTAACGTAATGCTTCTCGAATTGTCCTAATTTGATAGTATGAAGTAGTCCATGATAACCCACAAGTATAGGGGATCACAACAATTTTTGAGGATAGAGTATTCAATCCAAATTTATAGATTCGACACAAGGGGGGCCAAAGAATATTTGTAAGTAGTAGCAGTTGAGTTGTCAATTCAACCACACCTAGAGATTAAATATCTGCAGCAAAGTGATCAGTAGCACCGTAATATGATAGTTTTGATAGCAACACTTACAATAATAGTAATGGTAATAGTGATAGCAATGGTTTTGTAGCAAGTGTAACAGTAGTAGCATCAGTAGTAACTTAGCAATAACAATATGTGGAAAATTCATAGGAATTGGATCGGTGAATTCGTTGGATGATATTCATCATATAACAGTCATAACCTAGGGCAATACAAAACAAGCTCCAGTTCGTAAATATAATGTAGGCATGTATTCCGTAAATAGTCATACATGTTATGGAAAGAACTTGCATGACATCTTTTGTCCTACCCTCCTGTGGCAGCAAGGTCCATAAGGAAACTGAAAGCACAAGTGCTTCCTGGGCGATTTTGGTAATTAATGTCAACATATCTCTTGTTGGACTAATACTTTTATCTAGTATATTTTAGATCAGTTAAACAATGGCACGGCAAGGACAAGAGGATGTGGAACCCCTTCAAATTGCTAAGGACAAAGATTGTCAAAGGCTCAAGACTCATTTTCATTTTAGTGATCCAAGGTCACATTGAGTCCATAGGAAATCCAATACTATTAAAAGGGGATGAGGTGTTGCTTAATTATCTACTTTCTCAAAGTGCTTAGTGATATTGCTCCAAAACCCTCAGCCACATTCTCATTTCCAAATATGTCCAAAACTTAAATCAAACTCAGCCCGACCGCTTTGTTCTATCTGGCGCCACCGTGTTCAGTTGACATAGCCACTACCACAAACGCTAGACAATTTGGTCTCACCAATACGGATCTCGATCGCACCAAGATGGCCTTGCAAACTCTCGGTTACCTGTTGTAAGTATTTCGGTCTCATCGAAATGTGCAATCGGTCCCACCGAGTTTGCCTGACCAACTCTGTGTTTGCTCATTCCTGAAATCGGTCTGACCGAGTTCATGCAATTGTCTCACCGAGATGAGCTTTTTCCCTATCCCTAGCACATCGGTCCCACCGAGTTGATCATGTCGGTCCCACCAAGATTTGTAATGTTCACATTTTGAGCTAAATCGGTCTCACCGAGTTCTTCTATTCGGTCTGACCGAGTTGGGTCAAATGTTTGCAATGGTTGGATTTTGTCTGGAGGCTATATATACCCATCCACCCCTTCTCCATTAGTGAGAGAGACATCAAAACATGCCTACACTTCCACTACTCATTTTCTGAGAGAACCACCTACTCATTTGTTGAGACCAAGACATTCCAATCCAACCACAAGAATCTTGATCTCTAGCCTTCCCCAAGTTGCTTTCCACTCAAATCATCTTTCCACCATTGCCAAATCTGTGTGAGAGAGTTGAGTGTCGGGGAGACTATCATTTGAAGAACAAGAGAAAGGAGTTCATCATCATCACACCATCTATTACCTTTTGGAGAGTGGTGTCTCCTAGATTGGTTATGTGTCACTTGGGAGCCTCCGACAAGATTGTGGAGTTGAACCAAGGAGTTTGTAAGGCAACTAGATCGCCTACTTCGTGAAGATCTACCCGAGTGAGGCAAGTCCTTCATGGGCGATGGCCATGGTGGGATAGACAAGGTTGCTTCTTTGTGGACCCTTCGTGGGTGGAGCCCTCCGTGGAATCACGCAACTATTACCTGTCGTGGGTTGAAGTCTCCATCAACGTGGATGTATGATAGCACCACCTGTGGGAACCACGCCAAAAATCTCCGTGTCTTTGTTGCATTTGCACACTCCAATCCCATCCCTTTACTTTCTTGCAATTAGCATGCATTACTCTTTCTGCTACTTATACTCTTGCCATGCTTGCTTGAAATGTATTGTGTATGCTTAAAATTGTGCTAAAACTCCACCTCAACTTGAAGAACTTAAAAATTGCCACTTTTGCTTGTTGAGTGTCTAATCCCCCCCTCTAGACACCTCTTCTCGATCCTACAGTAACTAAGGGATATTAAGGCCTCCTTTTAATATAGAATCGGAACAAAGCATTAACACATAGTCAATACATTAACTCCTCAAACTACGGTCATCACTGGAAAGAATCCCAATTATTGTCACCCCAGGGTTTACGGATCATAACACGTAATAGGTGAATATGACTTGCAAGATTGGATCTAGAACATAGATATAATGGTGAAAACATAAACAGAAAATGCTCTTGTGGCACAACTCTAGAGATACGCTAGAACAGTTGCTCAACAGGCGATATACGACACTTGTGCACAAAGTCTATGGGAAAGGAAACATAACGACTTTCTATCCCAAGTATGCTATATGTATGATTCCTGTCACAATGATCCAAGATGATTAAATCAGTTTGATATGCAATGTGGTATGATGCTATGGCTCTTGCTTACAAGCTCTTTATTCTCTCTTGGCTTAAAAGCTTTTCATCTTTTTTATATGCTAGTTATGCAAAATGCTCAAACCAAGATAGCAATTGTGTATATGCGGGATCGATGTATGACACAAGAGATGATAAGATGATATATGCACGCTATGATAGCTATGCGGAACAAGTATCGCTAATGTGCACAAGTATTGTTGCCTGACAATACTCAAATGGCTAGTCTCGATAGGAAAGTGACGCAAAATGGTCCTGCGGTTAATAATGCAATGGCAAGGGAGAATATACAATGATGTCGTCAAGGTTACCATCCTTACTTAAGGTTGGTGGTGTCAAAATGATGAAGTTGTCGATGACGAATTCATGGCAAAGATGAGTGGTGGTGTTGTTGGTGACGAACTGTCCCTAAGTAGCCAAAACACGTTAGGAAACGGAAACCACAACTCAAGTTTTCAAATGGCAAAACGTGTCAAAATTGTCGGTGGTGGCAGAGACACGATGGTGGTTGGTGCGAAAGCAGTGGTAGTATGCGGAAGAGTTGGTGGTAATCCGGTCAAAATTCGAGAAAATTTGGTCGAATGGTGGTAGTGGTGGCATTTTTTGCTGCCAGGCGCCGGATGACCAGGGACACGAGCTGGATGTCCGGGTCCTCTGATCCATGGACAAACTCGATGAACAAGTTGGGGAAAAGAAAAATTAGGTCAAAATTCATCGAATTTCGTGGATGGAAATTGGGGAAATTTGGAGGGAAGCTAGATCCACTCAAAACAGCAAATCCATGGATCAATTCCAACAAAACATCATCACACCAACAAATCACAAAAAAATGGTAGGTCTATTTTTGTGGGGATTTTCGAAATTGAGCAAAAACATAACAAAATTAGGCTAGAAAACGACGAGGGAAACTCCAAAATCATGATCAACCTAAGATTTGATCCATTATGATGTAGGGTGGAACCCTATGGTCTCAATCTTTCATGATTTGGAGGGGAAACAGGGAAGAACACAGAGAACACAAGAGGGAAATCACTCAAATAGATAAGACATAATCACACATGTGCTACATCCACGTACACATGAAGAGATAATCGATCCAAAGTCAACAAGGGGAGGATACACACGGTAGCTAGTTCATCCCGATCTGTGAGGAAGGAGGTCTTGAATCCTATGAGGATCTTCCCATGAAGGGGTGTTAAATCCACTATGGGATCATCTCACATGGAGGCCTTGGACTCCATGGGAGTATAGTAGTTGATGAGCAACGCTCTATCTTAGATGAGATCTAACCTTTGCTAACCCTACATGGATATGGGATAGGTCTATATATAGTGCTAGTACAAGGTGGGATGAGATAGGGGATACATGTGTCGTTGGCCCGTTCACTATGCATAGACAGGGGCAGGATGTTTGGGCTGGGGACTGGATGTCCGACGGCTCGCGTCGGGCTAGATGTCCGAGGTCGGGGCCGGATGTCTGGTGCATGTATCTTGTTCTCGGCTGGCCTATTGGTGTAGTTGGGATCTCCAGGGGCCGAATGTCCAGGGCTGGGGCTGGATGTCGGGGTCCTGTGTGTGGGAATCGTTTCATGAAAAACAAAAAAATTCTATGCACACGCGATAATCTATCCATGGAGATGCATAGCAACGAGGGGGGAAGGTGTGTCCATGTAACCTCGTAGACCGAAAGCAGAAGCGTTTTACAACGCGCTTGATGTAGTCGAACTTCTTCTAGCTCCGACCGATCAAGTACCAAACATACGGCACCTCCGATTTCTACACACGTTCAGCTCGATGACGTCCCTCGCCTTCTTGATCCAGGAAGATGTCGAGGTAGTAGATGAGTTTCATCAGCACGACAGCATGGTGACGGTGATGGTGAAGTGACCCGCGCAGTGCTTCACCTAAGCACTACGAAGATATGACTGTGGGAGTAAACGGTGGAGGGGGCGCCACACACGGCTAGGCAATTGTCTTGGGTGTTCTAGGAGAGAGGGGAGGCAGCCAGGGCGCGCCCCAAGTAGGATCCAAATCTAACTTGGGGTTTCCCCAAGTGGCGCCGCCCACCTTCCTTATTTCATCGGAGAAGAAAGGGAAGGGGGAAGATAGAAAGGAAAGGTGGGGCGGGGGGTTAACCCTTTTTCCTTCTCCCAATTCGGCCTCCTACTATAGGGGGCACCACCCCTTGTGGGCTGGTGTGCTCCCCTCTCATGGCCCATATGGCCCATATATTCCCCCGGGGGGTTCCGGTAACCCCTTCGGTACTCCAATAAATACCCGATATACTCTAGAACACTTTCGGTGTCCGAATATTATAGTCCTATATATCAATCTTTACCTCTCGACCATTTCTAGACTCCTTGTCATGTCTGTGATCATATCCGAGACTCCGAACAATATTCGCTCACCAAATCATATAACTCATATAACATTATATCGTCAATGAACGTTAAACATGTGGTCCCTATGGCTTCGAGAACTACGTAGACATGACCGCGACACCTCTCCGGTCAATAACCAATAGCAGAACCTGGATGCTCATATTGGCTCCTACATATTCTATGAAGATCTTTATCGGTTGAACCGTTATGACAACCTACGTAATTCCCTTTGTCCATTGGTATGTTACTTGCCCGAGATTCGATCATCGGTTAAATCTCGTTACCGGCAATTCTCTTTACTCGTTCTGTAATACATCATCATGCAACTAACTCATTAGTCACTTTTCTTGCAAGGCTTCTTAGGATGTGTATTACCGAGAGGGCCCAGAGATACCTCTCCGATACTCGGAGTGACAAATCATAATCTCGTTCTATGCCAACTCAACAAACACCTTCGGAGATACCTGTAGAGCATCTTTATAATCACCCAGTTATGTTGTGACGTTTGATAGCACACAAGGAATTCCTCCGGTATCCGGGAGTTGCATAGTCTCATAGTCGACGGAATATGTATTTGACATGAAGAAAGCAATAGCAATAAAACAGAACGATCAATATGCTAAGCTAACAGATGGGTCTTTTCCATCACATCATTCTACTAATGATGTGATCCCGTTATCAAATGACAACTCATGTCCATGGTTAGGAAACCTTAACCATCTTTGATCAACGATCTAGTCAAGTAGAGGCTCACTAGGGACATGGTGTTTGTCTATGTATTCACACATGTATTTAGGTTTCCAACTAATACAATTCTAGCATAAATAATAAACATTTATCATGAATAAGGAAATATGAAATAACAACTTTATTATTGCCTCTAGGGCACATTTCCTTCAGTCTGCCACTTCTACTAGAGTCAATAATCTAGATTACATTGTAATGATTCTAACACCCATGGAATCTTGGTGTTGATCATGTTTTGCTCGTGGAAGAGGCTTAGTCAACGGGTCTGCTACATTCAGATCCGTATGTATTTTGCAAATCTCTATGTATCCCTCCTTAACTTGATCACAAATGGAGTTGAAGCGTCTCTTGATGTGTTTAGTTCTTTTGTGAAATATGGATTCCTTTGCCAATGCAATTGCTCTAGTATTGTCACAAAAGATTTTAATTGGACCCGATGCACTAGGGATTATACCTAGATCAGATATGAACTCCTTCATCCAGACACCTTCATTTGCTACTCCCGAAGCAGCTATGTACTCCGCTTCACACGTAGATCTCGCCACGACACTCTGCTTGGAACTGCACCAACTAACAACTCCATCATTCAAATAAATATGTATCCGGTTTGTGACTTAGAGTCATCCGGATCAGTGTCAAAACTAGTATCGACGTAACCATTCACGACGAGCTCTTTGTCACCTCCATAAACGAGAAACATATCCTTAGTCCTTTTCACGTACTTCAAGATGTTCTTGACTGTTGTCCAGTGATCCACTCTTGGATTACTTTGGTACCTCCCTGCCAGACTTATGGCAAGGCACACATCAGGTCTAGTACACAGCATAGCATACATGATAGAACCTATGGCTGAGGCATAGGGAATGACTTTCATTTTCCCTCTATCTTCTGCAGTGGTCGGGCATTGAGTCTGACTCAATTTCACACCGTGCAACACAGGCAAGAACCCTTTCTTTAACTAATCCATTTTGAACTTCTTCAAACCTATGTCAAGGTATGTGCTTTGTGAAAGTCCTATTTATAAGCGTCTTGATCTATCTCTATAGATCTTGATGCCCAATATATAAGCAGCTTCACCGAGGTCTTTCATTAAAAAACTTTTATTCAAGTATCCTTTTATGCTATCCAGAAATTCTACATCATTTCCAATCAACAATATGTCATCCACATATAATATTAGAAATGCTATAGAGATCCCACTCACTTGCTTACAAATACAGGCTTCTCCGAAAGTCTGTATAAAACCATATGCTTTGATCACCTCATCAAAGTGTATATTCAAACTCTGAGATGCCTGCATCAGTCCATAGATGGATTGCTAGAGCTTGCACACTTTGTTAGCACCTTTAGGATCGACCAAACCTTCGGGTTGCATCATATACAACTCTTCTTTAAGAAATCCATTAAGGAATGCAGTTTTGACGTCCATTTGCTAGATTTCATAACCATAAAATGCAGCAATTGCTAACATGATTCAGATAGACTTAAGCATCGCTACGGGTGAGAAAGTCTCATCGTAGTCAAACTTGTCAAAAACCTTTCACGACAAGTCGAGCTTTGTAGACAGTAACATTACCATCAGTGTCAGTCTTCTTCTTGAAGATTCATTTATTCTCTATGGTTCGCCGATCATCGGGAAAGTCCACCAAAGTCCACACTTTGTTCTTATACATGGATCTTATCTCAGATTTCATGGCCTTAAGCCATTTATCAAAATTTGGGCTCATCATAGCTTCTTCATAGTTCGTAGGTTTGTCATGGTCTAGTAACATGACTTCCAAAAAAGGATTACCATACCACTCTAGTGCGGATCATCCTTTGGTTGACCTATGAGGTTCTGTAGTAACTTGATCTGAAGTTTCATGACCATCATCATTAGCTTCT
The DNA here is from genome assembly GCA_034509565.1 of Triticum monococcum. NCBI lineage: Eukaryota > Viridiplantae > Streptophyta > Magnoliopsida > Poales > Poaceae > Triticum > Triticum monococcum. The sequence goes on along the minus strand of CM067843.1, from coordinate 98,198,451 downwards.
TCTCTAGTTGGTGTAGGCATCACGGGAACGGTTTTCTGTGATGAGTTAATTTCCAATTCTAGAAACAGTACAATTACCTCATCAAGTTCTACTTTCCTCCCACACACTTCTTTCGAGAGAAACTCCTTTTCTAGAAAGTCTCCATTCTTGGCAACAAAGATCTTGCGTTCGGATCTGTGGTAGAAGGTGTACCCAATTGTTTCCTTAGGGTATCCTATGAAGACGCACTTCTCCGATTTGGGTTCGAGCTTATCATGCTGAAGCCTTTTGACATAAGTATCGCAACCCCAAAATTTAAGAAACGACAACTTAGGTTTCTTGCCAAACCATTGCTCATACGGTGTTGTCTCAATGGATTTAGATGGTGCCCTATTTAACATGAATGTAGTTGTCTCTAATGCATAACCCCAAAACAATAGTGGTAAATCGATAAGAGACATCATAGATCGCACCATATCTAATAAAGTACGGTTATGCCGTTCGCACACACAATTACGCTGTGGTGTTCCAGGTGGCGTGAGTTGTGAAACTATTCCACATTGTCTTAAATGAAGGCCAAACTCGTAACTCAAATATCCGCCTCTGCGATCAGATCATAGAAACTTTATTTTCTTGTTACGATGATTCTCCACTTCACTCTGAAATTCTTTGAACTTTTCAAATGTTTCAGACTTGTGTTTCAATAAGTACATATACCCATATCCACTCAAATCATCTGTGAAGGTTAGAAAATAACGATACCCGTCGCGTGCCTCAACACTCATCGGACCGCATTGATACGTCTCCATTGTATCTACTTTTTCTCACCCTTTTCCTCTTGTTTTGGACTCTAATTTGCATGATTTGAATGAAACTAACCCCGTACTGACGATGTTTTCAGAAGAACTACCATGGTGTTGTTTTCGTGCAGAAATAAAAGTTCTCGGAATGGAATGAAAATTTTTAAGGATTTCTTATATCAATAATAAGAATTACTGGAGCCAAGACCCACCAGAGAGGGGCCCGTGGGTGGGCATAACCCACTAGGGCGTGCCCCCTCTCCTAGCACGCCAGGTGGGTTGTACCCACCTGGTGGCCCCACGCGACGACCCCCTGATACTATAAATTCACATATTTTGAAAAAAATCAGGGAGAAATAATTATCACGATCCACGAGACGGAGCCGCCGCCAGGCCCTGTTCTTCCTCGGGAGGGCAGATCTGGAGTCCATTTGGGGCTCCGGAGAGCAGGATCTTCGTTCTTCGTCATCACCAACCCATCTCCATCGCCAATTCCATGGTGCTCCCCACCGGGAGTGAGTAATTCCTTCGTAGGCTCGCTGGCCGGTGAGGAGTTGGATGAGATTCATCATGTAATCGAGTTAGTTTTGTTAGGGCATGATCCCTAGTATCCACTATGTTCTTAGATTGATGTTGCTATGACTTTGCCATGCTTAATGCTTGACACTTTGGGTCCGGGTGCCATGATTTCAGATCTGACCGTTTATGTTATCATCATTATGTCCATGTTCTAGATCCGATCTTGCAAGTTATAGTCATCTACTACAGTTATGATCCGGCAACCCCGGAGTGACAACAACCGGGCCCACTCCCGGTGATGACCGTAGTTTGAGGAGTTCACGTATTCACTATGTGTTAATGCTTTGTTCCAGTTCTCTATTGAAAGGAGGCCTTGATATCCCTTAGTTTCCAATATGGACCCCGCTGCCACGGGAGGTCAGGACAAAAGATGTCATGCAAGTTATTTTAATAAAGCACGTATGACAACTTACGGAATACATGCCTACATTATATTGATGAACTGGAGCTAGCGCCGTATCGCCCTAGGTTATAACTGTCTCATGATGAATATCATCCAACAAGTCACTGATCCAATGCCTGCAAATTTATCCTTATTGATCTTGCTACGTTATTATTGCTATCATCATTGTTACACTTGCTACAAATTACTTCTATCACTATATTACTGTTACCGTTACTGTTGTCACTACTATCTGAACTATCATATTATTGTGCTACTGATCACCTTGTTGCAGATTATTAATCTCCAGGTGTGGTTGAATTGAAAACTCAGCTGCTAACACCTTTTAATATTCTCTGGCTCCCCTTGTGTCAAATCTATAAATTTGGGTTGAATACTCTACCCACGAAAACTGTTACGATCCGATACACTTGCGGGTTATCAAGACCTTTTTCTGGCGCCGTTGCCAGGGAGCATAGCTATATTTGTTCAGTTACTTGGGATTATTATCATATTATCACTATGAAGAACCTGAATGTAACACCCACGATGCGGCTATATCTCCCACGTGTCGGGGCACGACTTAGACGCATAACCGCATGGTAGGCATGTCGCAAGTGGGGTAATCTTTACACATACCATGTACTGAATAAGAAGTGATAAAGAGTTGGCTTACAGTCGCCACTTCACACAATACATAAATATAGCATTACATCATCCAAAATACAATCAAGGTCCGGCTATAGGAACCAAATAAAGAAAGACAACCCCAAATGCTAGATCCCCGATCGCCCCAACTGGGCTCCTCTACTGATCGTCTGGAAAGGAAACATAGTAACGGTCCGAATCCTCGTCAAACTCCCACTTGAGTTCGGTCGCATCCCCTGCACTGGCATCATCGGCACCTGCATCTGTTTGGGAAGTAATATGTGAGTTGCAGGGACTCAGCAATCTCACACCATCGCGATCAAGACTATTTAAGCTTGAGGTTGGAAAAGGGGTAGTGAGGTGAAGCTGCAGCAAGCACTAGCATATATGGTGGCTAACTTACACAAATGAGAGCGAGAAGAGAAGCAAAGCTCGGCCGAGAAGCTAATAGTGATCAAGAAGTGATCCTAAACAACTTACGTTCAAGCATAACACGAGACCGTGTTCTCTTCCCGGCCTCCGTCGAAAAGAGACCATCATGGCTACACACGCGGTTGATTCATTTTAATTAAGTTAAGTTTCAAGTTCTCTACAACCGGACATTAACAAATTCCCATCTGCCCATAACCGCGGGCATGACTTTTGAAAGTTCAAAACCCTGCAGGGGTGTCCCAACTTAGCCCATCACAAGCTCTGACGGTCACCGAAGGATATTCCTTCTAGAGGGAAGACCAGATCAGTCTCGGAATCTCGGTTACAAGACATTTCGACAATGGTAAAACAAGACCAGCAAAGCCACCCAATGTGCCGACAAATCCCGATAGGAGTCGCACGTATCTCGTTCTCAGGGCAACACCAGATGAGACTAGCTACGAGTAAAACCAAACCTCAAGTTTCCCTGAGGTGGCCCCGCAGGCAGCTCGGTTCGGACCAACACTCAGAGGAGCACTGGCCTGGGGGGTTTAAAATAAGATGAGACTTGAGTCTGCAGAACACAAGGGAAGCTATATGGTGGTAGGTAGGCAAATGGTAAATCCAAGGTTGGGCCTTGCTGGAGGAGTTTTATTCAAAGCGAACTGTCAAGGGGTTCCCATAACACCCAACCGCGTAAGGAATGCAAAATCAAGGAACATAACACCGGTATGACGGAAACTAGGGCGGCAACAGTGGAAGAAAACACCAGGCATAAGGCTGAGCCTTCTACCCTTTACCAATTATATAGATGAATTAAAGTAAATAAGATATAATAATGATATCCCAGCAATATCCATGTTCCAACATGGAACAAACTCCATCTCCACCTGCAACTAGCAACGCTATAAGAGGGGTTGAGCAAAGCGGTAACATAGCCAAACAACGGTGTGCTAGGAAAAGGTGGGTTAGAGGCTTGACAAGGCAATATGGGAGGCATAATATAGCAGGTGGTAGGTATCGCAGTATAGCAAAAGAGCTAACAACTAGCAAGCAAAGATAGAAGTGATTTAGAGGGTATTGTCGGATGACGGGTTCCGACAGACCCTTAAGGTTTGAACACTGGGGTGCGCGCGGAGATCACACCTTCTACCTCCCCGTCTCACAAAGATCTAAACTACTAAAAGAACTGCACGAGAGACACAAGATTTATACTGGTTCGGGCCACCGTTGTGGTGTAATACCCTACTCCAGTGTGTGGTGGGTGGATTGCCTCTTGGGGCTGATGATGATGAATGATACAAGGAAGAACAACCTCGCGAGGGTCTATTCTTGACTGGGGCGATGAACTGCTAGGAGGAGTCTAGTCACCCTTCTCTCTCTCTCTCTCTTTTTTATTTCGATCCCCCTACCATGTGGGTGGCTGGTCCTATTTATAGAGGCCCTGGTCCTCTTCCGAAATATCGAGCGGGAAGGGAGCCAACAATGGCGGGCTAATTCGAAGGGGGACAACAAGTATCAACTATCCTGGCAAAAGCAGTCTTCGCCTGCGCAAAGCTCTGGTGATGACGTCGTCTTGGGCTCCACGGTGACCTCCATCTCGTAGTCCTCCTGGTCTTGGCCTCTTTGCACCGAAATGGCAACCTTTGCCTGATGCCTCGGTACTCCGCGGCTGCGCTTGCCCCCTTTGCACCAAAGAGGAAAGAAGTATGCTGCGCGCGCTGGACCCGCTTGTCGCCCTGAGTCGTCATGGCTTGCGTCACATGCACCTCGCGAGGTGCCTCGCCTTGATCTCTCCGCCTCCTCGCGAGCCAACCTGACGAGGCCGTGCCCGAGGAAGCTCCGTGTCGTCCGCCTCGCGAGGCTTGGCCCCTCGCGAGGGTCTTGAGCCTTGTGTTGATGAAGATGGGCCATGTTGGGCGTCCTTTGAGCCACGCCGCAGGCCGCACGCAGGCAAGTCTGGGGACCCCCGTTCCCAGAATGCCGATAGTAGCCCCTGGGCCCAAGGCGCGCATGGACTTGGCCGTGCCGAGAGGCAAAAGGGCAAGGGCGAAGCGCCGCGGGCCCTAACAGCCTGCGGCCTTGGGCGCCGCGTGGCGGTTGACGGGATGTGGGCGTCTCCACTTCCCCATGACTCCTCGGTGACCGCGCGAGGTGGACAAGTCCCTGCATGCAGATCATGTCATAATTACCTGTGATCATGGAGGCCGGTGATTGGCCTTCGCCGGCTATAAGTACAGCACGGCGCGTGCCCTTCTAGTCCATCTCTTCTTGTTTTCTCCTTTGCCTCAATTCTTGCCCCGCCTTGGCGTGATTGCTCCATCGAGGAGGTACTCGGCTGCGGAGAATGGGAAGGCCCTCCAGGTCGATCCTGCCTCTCCCCCGCCCAAGCGCGGTCGTGGGCGTCCTCGGAAGCATCCGGTGGCCGCCCCGGTAGCGTTTGGTGGTCATGGTGGCGGCTACCAGCGCGGCGGCGGGCGAGCCATTATGGCCGAGGGACGCGCCTGGGTTGCACGCTCCCCCAGGCCACGCTTTTGCGCTGCTCAGGCGCTGCCGGAGTTCATCGTCTGGTCGGCGGAGCCGACTAGCGCCTGGCTCCAACTCCCTCGCTTCCTTCTTGGTGAACTCTCGGCCGGTGCTCCTGGTGGCCTCTGGCTCCAGGCAGAGGGCTGCTGCAGCAGGTCCTCGTGGGCCGCGCTGGAGGTCTCCGCCAATGGGGGCCTGGCCTTAACTCGTGGCTGGTAGGCGTTCGCCCGCGCTCGCGGCCTGGGGCGCCGGTGCACCCTGCATTTCAGGTTTGACAGCGACGCCACCCTCTATGTGAGGGTGTTTGGGGAAGATGGTCACCACGCGGGGTGTTGCCCTAAGGACGACGACCGCGGCCGGGGGCCCCGCCCCGACGGTGATGGAGGAGATAGCGCCCGCGCGGATGGCGGCGCTCGAGACTCCCCGAGCTTCGTCAGCTCTTCCTCAAGCGACTCCTCCAGCAGTGGCCGTAGTTAACCCCCGCGCCGTCGAGCTTGCTTGGGAGGTGATGGCTCGTCCGCCCGCCGTCGTGACCCGGTGAAGCGCAAGAGGGAGTCTCCTTGAGGTCCGGAGGCAGCCCAGGTCGCCTCCGCGGGCTGATGTGAGGAGGGCTGCGCCGGGCTCGTCCCTTCCTTTCCCTTTTGTTTCCTGTGTAAGACAAAACAGCTGCATGGAGCCCCGCTGGGGCGTGTTGGGAATTATTGTTGTTTTAGCCATTACCTTGATCTTATTTTTGCGCCTCTTAACTATACGCCTATGCATAGATAGTCTTTGACCCCTGCCGAGGGGGCGACCGGCCCAGGCCCTGTGTGCGCGTCGCGTTGCCCGAGGGGCACGGACTAGAGGAGTGCTCCTGTAATGTGCCCGGGCCATGAAACCTTCCAGCGGCTAGAGCAGAAATGCTCGCGAGGACGTGTGAGTACCATCCCTCACGAGGTCGTTTATGAGAGAAACCAAAGCGAGGAGCAAAAATCGACGAACCACAAATCAGCAACAGCGACAACTTCAATAAGACTTCAAATGCAAGTAAACACGTCAACTGCAGAAAGCAAATGAAAAAGCCGCGTCTGGCACCTAATCTAGTCTTCGACGTCTTCTCACCAGCACGGAGCTAAGTGCTGCCACTGGGTGTGGGAGGGAGCCCCAGGGCCTGAGGCCGGCGACCTGAGACTCCGGGGCGTGCACAGCTCCACTCATTATTACATGAGAGTGTCACGGGGCGGCGAGCTTCACAGGCACTGGCCTTGCTTCACAGGCTCTGGGCCTTTTCCAAAACACGATAGCTTCACAGGCACTCGCCTTGCTTCACAGGCTCTGGGCCTTTTCCAAAACGCGATAGCTTCACACGGACTCGCCTTGCTTCACAGGCTCTGGGCCATTTCCAAAACGCGATAGCTTCACAGGCACTCGCCTTGCTTCACAGGCTCTGGGCCTTTTCCAAAACGTGATAGCTTCACAGGCACTCGCCTTGCTTCACAGGCTCCGGGCCTTTTAGGGGTAGAACCTCCGGAGGTGCTGGATGTTCCACGTGTTCTGGATCGGCTCCCCCTCTTGAGTCTCCAAGCGCACGGAGCCTGGCCTGGAAACATGAACAACCTTGAACGGGCCCTCCCACATGGGAGAGAGCTTGTGCAGCCCTTCCCTGGAGAGAACCCGCCTGAGTACGAGGTCTCCTACCTTGAGGGTCCTGGGGCGGATGTTGCGGCAGTGATATCGTCGTAGCGCCTGTTGGTACCTTGCCGCTCGCAGCGCGGCTTCCCGGCGGCGTCCCTCCCCTAGTACGAGGTCCATCCCCCGCATGGCGTCCTGCTGCGCCTCGTCGAATGCCAGGACCCGCGCGGAGCGATGCCTGACCTCATGAGGAAGGACTGCTTCGGCTCCATACACCAGGAAGAACGGGGTCTCCCCGGTTGGTTTGGTTGCGGTTGTGCGGATGGACCACAACACGGACTGGAGCTCGTCGTACCAGCCTCTGCTGCAGGCCTCCAGCTTCTTCTTGAATGTCCTGGTCTTGAGGCCTCTCAGGACCTCCGTGTTGGCTCGTTCGGCCTGCCCATTGCTTCGCGGGTGTGCCACCGAAGCGTAGCATATCTGCGTCCCAAGGTTAGCACAATATGTTTTGAAGAGATTACTGGTGAACTGCGAACCGTTGTCTGTGATGATGCGATTCGGCACCCCGAACCAGCTCACGATACCCCTGATGAACTTGACCGCGGAGCCAGCGGGGATGGTACGGACAGCCTCCACTTCTGCCCACTTGATGAACTTGTCAATGGCGACGTAGAGGTAACGGTAGCCCCCTGCCGCCCGAGGGGACGGGCCCAGAATATCCAACCCCCAAACTGGGAATGGCCATGAGATGGGTATTGTCTGCAGGCCCCCCGCCGGTTGATGGATCTGCTTGGAATGAAACTGGCAGGCCTCACAAGCCTTTACCAATTCGATCGCGTCCTTGAGCGCGGTGGGCCAATAGAACCCGCTACGGAATGCCTTGCCGACGAGGGTCCGTGATGATGAGTGGTGTCCGTAGTCTCCGCCGTGTATGTCCTCTAGTAGTTCCTTTCCTTGCTCCCTGGAGATGCAGCGTAGAGATACACCGTTTGGTCGCTTCCGGTAAAGTTCTCCATCTCTGATGCAGTATGCCGTGGCCTGCCGCACCACACGCTCTGCTTCCTCTTCCTTTTCTGGTAGGGCCCCTTGCGTTAAATAACTCTGGAGTTCTGCGATCCAGCACTCCTCCTGAGGTTCCATCGCCAGGAGTAGGCGTGCTCCTGAGGTCGGCCCACAGACCGGGGCTCCCGAGGCTGGCGGCTGGGGGGGCTCCTCTCGAGACTGAGCGGTGTTTGATAACGTCGGCTGTGCTGAGGGTTTGAAGAGCCGCTCTTCGAAGACGCCGGGTTCCTGCGGCAACCGCCTGGATGCCCGTCCGGCTATGTCGTCAGCTTCCTGATTGGTGCCACGGGGCACGTGCTTCAACTCCAGCCCCTAGAACTGCTTTTCCATTCTGTGGACCTCCGCCAAGTAGGCCTCCATATGCTCGTCCTTCGGCTCGTACACCTTGTTGGAGAAGTTGACTAGGAGCTGCGAGTCGCCCTTGACGGTGAGGCGTTTCACTCCCAGGGCTACTGCGGCCTTCAACCCGGCTATTAGTCACTCATACTCTGCAATGTTGTTGGAGACCTTTTCACCTTGCTGGAAACAGAGCTGCACGGCATAGTAGAGCTTATCCTGAGTGGGTGATATCAGCACCGCACCAGCCCCCGCCCCGTGTCTGGAGAACGCCCCATCGAAGTACATGACCCAGCCTTCCGGCGCCTCACTCCCTGGAGAGAGGGACCGATCCTCGTTGTCCCTGAGTCCTGGTGCCTCCGCCCATTCCGCTATGAAATCCGCCAACGCTGCTCCTTTGATGACCCTGGTTGTGCTGAACTCGAGCTGAAACGCCTGCAGCTCCATGTTCCACTCGACGACCCTTTCGGCTGAGTTAGGGCTCCTGAGCACTCTCTCCAGGGGGTACGATGAGATGACCTTGATGGGATGAGCCTGGAAGTAGTGACGCAGCTTGCGTGAGGCTACCAGCAGCGCGAGGAGGAGCTTTTGAGGCATTGGGTACCGTGCCCTCGCGTCCCGTAACACCGTGCTAACAAAGTAGCCGGGATGCTCAACAAGGCTGAGAGTATCTGGGGCCGCAGTGCCCTCGGGAGGCAAGGGCGCCTCGCGAGATGACGTGGCCTCGGGAGGTGGACCATCCGGGCGTGCAGCCTCACCTGCCTCTGGTGCATTCTTCGGCAGCTGACCCTCCTCAACTGCGGTTGCGGCTTCTGCAGGCTTTCCTTGTTCCCGTTTTGTCTTGCCTCGGGCTGCCGCTGCGGTCTTGACTTGGCGTTCCTCCCTAACCGCCACCAGGGCTGCGTTGGCGGAGTAGGGAGTGGCAGCGAGGTAAAGCAGCAAGGGCTCTTGATGGCGCGGAGCCACCATGACTGGGGGACTGATCAGGTACCTCTTGAGATCCTGAAACGCCTTATCTGCCTCTTCAGTCCATTCAAAGGGCCCCTTTTTCTTCATCAGCTGAAAGAAATGCAGCGCTCGCTCCCCTAATTTGGAGATGAAGCGCCCTAGCGCGGTCACGCGCCCAGTGAGCTTCTGCATTTCCCTGAGGGTCTTTGGCGGACTCATGTCCTCGACCGCCTTGACCTTCTCAGGGTTGGCCTCGATGCCACGATGCGACACGAGGAATCCCAAAAGCTTGCCCGAGGGGACGCCAAACACACATTTCTCCGGGTTGAGCTGCAGGTTTACTGCGTCGAGGCTCACGAAGGTCTCCTCCAGGTCTTGTATCAGGGTCTTGGCCTCCTGAGATTTTACTACAATGTCACCAACATAGGCTTCGACATTCTTTCCGAGTTGCGGGCCCAAGGTGATGTGCATCAGCCGCTGAAATGTTGCCCCTGTGTTACGCAGTCCGAACGACATGCATGTATCGCAGTATACCCCGCACGGGGTTAAGAAGGTGGTCTTCTCAACGTCTTCTACCACCATCCTGATCTGGTGATACCCGGAGAAGGCGTCCAGGAAGCATAGCAGGTCACACTCTGAAGTGGAGTCGACGATCTGGTCGATGCGGGGGAGCGGAAACGGATCTTGCGGGCATGCTTTGTTGAGGTTGGTGAAGTCGACACACATGCGTTCCTTCCCCCCTTTCTTGGGCACAACGACAGGGTTGGCCAACCAATCCGGGTATCGGACCTCGCGAATGACCCCAGCGGCTTCTAGCTTGCGGGTCTCTTGGACAATGAAGGCCTGCTTCTCCACGGACTGCCGCCTGGCCTTTTGCTTCACGGGGCGCACATTTGGGCACACGTTGAGGTGATACTCGATGACACTCCTGGGGATTCCCGCCAGCTGATCGGGCTCCCAAGCAAATACCTTCTTGTTCACGCGCAAGAACTTGACCAAGGCCTCCTCCTGCTCAGGCTCAAGGTTGGCGCCTATGGTGAAAGTGGCACTAGAGGACCCGTCCTCGTCAACGGGTATCTGCTTGGTTTCTGCCTTGTCCTGGGTGAACAACTGCTTCTTCTTGGCGGGCGCAGCCCCCTTGGGCTCAGGGGTCTCCGCATTGACGGGCCGTGCCGATGTCGCCGTCTTGAAGGCGAGCTTGAGTACTCGCAGGGCATCCCCGGTGTCCCCGTGCACGGCGAGGGTGCTGCTGCTCCCGGGCATCTTCATGAGGTTATACGCCGGGTGCGTGGCGGCCATGAACTGAGCCAGCGCCGGGTAGCCGAGGATGGCGTTGTAAGGGAGGCCGATGGGGGCGATGTCGAAGTCGACCATCTCCGTGCAGAAATTGTCGTAGGTGCTGAAGGTTACCGTGAGCCGGATCAGTCCCAGGGAGTCGGATGATCCGCCCCCGACGCCCGAGAAAGATCGGCTGGGTCGCAACCGCTCCCGAGGTATGCAGAGGAGGTTGAAAGTCTCGACCGAAAGCACGCTGAGGCCCGCGCCGCCCTCAACGAGAGTTCTGGTGACGGCCACCTAGCAGATGGTGGGGTGCACAACAGGGGGAGCGCGCCCGAGCCGACCAGGTTGGTGGGGTGGTCCTCCGAGCTGAAGGTCAAATCGGCTTCGCGTGCCGCTCGGTCCGGGCGAGCCCCCTGCCGTGCAGAAATGGCGCTAACCCGGTGGGTAAAAGGCTTGACGTGGCGACTCGTGGGCGGCGCCTGCGAGCCGCCAAGGAGGGCCGCAATGACCGGAGGCGTCGATGTTGCGGTGCAGCTACTCCGCCGTGTAGGCAGATGCTGGGGGGGTGCTTCCCGCTCGTTCCCCGCCGGGCCAGTGGCGGTGTTGACGGCGGGCGATGGGGGACAACGAGAAAACCCACCGGCGAGGGCCGCCGTGGCGACACGAGCTCGACTGGCACCGTACATGGATGCGGCGGTCGTAGGAGAGCGGAGTGGTGGAAGACAGATTCCGACGCACCCCTACCTGGCGCACCAAATGTCGGATGACGGGTTCCAGCAAACCCTTAAGGTTCGAACACTGGGGTGCGCACGGAGATCACACCTTCTACCTCCCCGTCTCACAAAGATCTAAACTACTAAAAGAACTGCATGAGAGACACAAGATTTATACTGGTTCGGGCCACCATTGTGGTGTAATACCCTACTCCAGTGTGTGGTGGGTGGATTGCCTCTTGGGGCTGATGATGATGAACGATACAAGGAAGAACAGCCTCGCGAGGGTCTGTTCTTGACTGGGGCGATGAACTGCTAGGAGGAGTCCAGTCACCCATCTCTCTCTCTCTCTTTTATTTCGATCCCCCCTACCATGTGGGTGGCTGGTCCTATTTATAGAGGCACTGGTCCTCTTCCCAAATATCGAGCGGGAAGGGAGCCAACAATGGCGGGCTAATTTGAAGGGGGACAACAAGTATCAACTATCCTGGCAAAAGCAGTCTTCGCCTGCGCAAAGCTCTGGTGATGACGTCGTCTTGGGCTCCACGGTGACCTCCATCTCGTAGTCCTCCTGGTCTTGGCCTCTTTGCACCGAAATGGCAACCTTTGCCTGATGCCTCGGTACTCCATGGCTGCCCTTGCCCCCTTTGCACCAAAGAGGAAAGAAGGACGCTGCACGCGCTGGCACCCGCCTGGCGCCCTGAGTCGTCATGGCTTGCGTCACGTGCACCTCGCGAGGTGCCCCACCTTGATCTCTCCACCTCCTCGCGAGCCAACCTGACGAGGTCGTGCCTGAGGAAGCTCCGTGTCGTCCGCCTCACGAGGCTTGGCCCCTCGCGAGGGTCATGAGCCTTGTGTTGATGAAGATGGGCCATGCTGGGCCTCCTTTGAGCCACGCCGCAGGCAGGCAAGTCTCGGGACCCCCGTTCCCAGAACGCCGACAGGTATGGTCATCTAGCCTTCAAAGTTCTTCGAGTTAACGAAAGCCTGATCCTCGTAAGCGTACTCAACGGGTTCCTCGATCACGTACTTGTCTCCCGGCTCTACCCAAAGCAAGAACACAAGCAAAGGACCAACAATCAATCACAGTGCAATGCGCAAGCAACATGATGCAAAACATGGCATGACATGCGGGATGTGATATGCAATGCATATGCGTGCTCCGGAAGGAAAAGATTTGTCAAGGCATCAACTTGGCAAACCAAGTGCGCCGCTGGAAAGATGAGTTGATTTCGGTCGAAATCGATATAAAGATCACCGAAATCGGATGCACGGTTAGCAAATGGCAAGCAAAACAAGAATGGCACAATTCTGCGATTAACATCACGATGCCATCTAGAATGCAACAAGAGACTAAGCTACTGCAACCCAACATAGCAACAAAGCATATGCAGTGATCTACTCAAGATGCTTGACAAAAGATGAACACTGAGCTACGGCTAAATCACACAAGAGCAGGTTCAAGCAAACGTGGCAAAAGTGCAAAATATATCAGCATCACAGACTTAGTGAAAATCTTAACATGTCAGGAATTAACATCGAGAAGCAATGTTTAGAGCAATCAAACAACATGCTACTGGAACATATCATAGCAATACAAGGCATGGCATAAATCTATTCAAAGCATAGCACAAAAGTCCCTTACTGACTATAGGCCAACAATGATCAGAAGATATGATGGAACCCATGTAAACATAGCAAGTTTCGTTAACAGATTCAGACTTAGCAGAAAACTGAGCGTGGCATAAACAGAATAATGAAGGCATGTTTGCGTGCTCGATTCACTCATCAAAAAGCCTTGCATGACAATATAAGCATAGCATCAGTAAGATGACATGTTCATGAAGCTAACCATGGCAAGAACAAGTCTATAGCATACTTGGATCAACTACAACATCCATGGAAAAATTGATTAACATGTAAACAATCTGCCAAGAACATTTTATAGCAAAAGTATAGCAAGATTAAGTCATGCTTTGAGAGAGAAATTAGGCTCCCCGGCTAGTGACCGCACACTCGTGTCGAAAAAAGGAGTGATAAATAATAATAAAACTTTTCAATGACTAAGAAGAAGAACACTTATTATAAAACGGCTCAAATAAACTTAAGAGCCCCCAAGTGACTTGGGTAGAAGAATGATTGCATGTACCGAAGTACTTATATCATATCTATGTTCAACCGAACTTTAAACGCGTCTTAACCAACCGTCAGCTTCTCCCTCTTCGGTCAAGGACCGAAAAGTGTTATGTACTCCATCGGTCGAGAATATCGACGGTGTTTCCAATAACCAGGCAATCAGGCCATAAGGCTGTAACAGACAAAGCGCGCTCAGGGAACTTATGCTATATTACCGTGAAGTGTAAGAAGCATCTTCGAAGAAAACAGTACCCCCACCGATACCTTTCTTCGGTGCTCATTGTTATTATGAGACTTGTGCAATAGATTTTTTGTACTCATGAGTTCCGTTGTGTGCCGACCATCATTGAAAACTATAAGAGCGCTAGCTTTCGGCTTCACCCAGTCTGAGGTCCGGCTCGGGCGACCCGATCGTGACAATCGCAGAGGTGCTCCCTTTACTCCCTAGCCGAACAATCGGGAACGTAGGGGTAAACACAGGAGCGAGGCAACCCAGCTTGCAAATCGCTTAAGTCAATATGGTGCATATTGTGGCGTAATACACGAACAAGGAACGAAGCCATACAAGTATAATCATATGCAAGTGGAAAAGCTTCATGAAGGAAGCCCCCAAATGAATTGGGTATTTGAATTTATGCATCACAAACAAAGTTTGGACAAGGAAATTTTTTACAAGCAACTTTTTTCCAAAAAAGTATAATGCTTGGTCGAACCAAACACAAGTTAGAAATTAAAGCTTTGAGCATGAAAGCGACTTAGCTGGTTAATGTGTTCGGTGTTGATGACGCGGTCCGAGCTTGACGCGGGCAAGGTTCCATCCCCCAAGCTGATCCCGAGGTGGCGGAGCAGAGAGCTCGACACGCCGAAGTGGTGACATAGCACGGTCAATGCAGACCGGCAGAGTGACGCCGAAGTCCCCGGATCATTTTCCTGTGCACAAAAAATAGTGCAAACTGGAGATAATAGTAATAGTGATAATTAAAAAAAATTGTTGCATAATAAATAATTTATGCAAAGTGAGGAATAGAAGAAATATGTCCTGGCGCCGAAGTCAATGTCGATGCAGGGCGTCGGCGTGATGTAGTAAAGGCGTGGCAAAGCTTGAATTCATAGGTCGGTCCGAGCTCCGGCTGCGGCGTTCGCCGGACTATGTACGGAAACTGATCGAACCCCCATGCGACTGTCGTTAATGCGGTCACCATTTGATAGACCTGTGTACATATCATGGACAAACCAGAGTAATAATTCCTTGGGAAAAATGAACCCAAACAAGCAAAAAATACTGGGATTTAATAGCACCTGGTTTATTTGTTCTAGCAATCCGAAGGAAGGTGATTCCCAAAATTGGGACTCGCTCCACACACCCATTGCCTGATGGGCGATAAAACGACGGCATGGCAATGCTGGTAAAGGTTGACTCGCCGAGGCAAAACCCTCGGCCCAGCTAGCTTGACGGAGCTGGTCGGCGAGTGACGCCGAAGTGTCCGGAGTAGGTTGATGAAGAGATGGTGAAGCCCCCGGTCCAGCCGAGATGTCGAAGCCTCGATGTCAGCCGATGAGTCGAAGTAGGTCGGCGTGATGGACACCAGCATTAAGAAGCAATAGTGCGGCCCTGTCGATGTAGGTCGTGACATGGTCGATGCCGGCTTGATGAAGCAACCGTGCGGCGATGTCGGTATGCCCGCTCCGTGTAATCCGTGGGGCGGCGATGTTGATGATGATTTATCCTTCGCGGTGCCGGACTCATGTTCGGCTTACCGAGATGATGATCCGAAGAAGTTGAGCTCGGCTAAAGTGACGACGTGTATAGCGCAGGTCGGCAGCCGTGGAGTAATATTGCCGGACTGGTTTGACACCAGCATGATGTTGAAGATCATGTTCAAAAGATCTTAAAGTTAGTGGGATGTGTTCGGGAACAAAACACAATACCCCATACAAAACTTCCTTCAAAAGGGATGTCTGAAATCCCGTTCATAAAAAGATGAACTCGGGTCAGATTCGTTTTCGCTTAGAAAACAGATCCGAAAAGTGATGCACTAATCGGAAGGTTCCCGGAGTTTGGACGGTCGGATCGAGCTGAAATTTTGAGAGGTGGTATATATAGGAATTACGCAGCCGATCAATGGTTGGATCTTCCAAAGGACATCCGAGCTAGAAGATGGACACCACGCCCTAAACTCATCCAAATTCCCATCCAGATTTGACAGCGCTCCAGTATATCGTGGATTGCCAGAGATTCCTCCATCGGAACTCGACGAAATTTTCTAGGGTTCTTATAGACTCAATTCCGCACAATTCCACCAAAGCGATCGTCAAAGAGATACTTGAGGAGGTGGTGGCGGCAGATACGAGTTCGCTGTCCAAAAAAACAGCGCGGTCGCTTGAGGGCAATGTTGACGTTGAGCCCCCGAGCTCCATAGATGATTCCTCCGTGATCTTGATAGAGATCGGAGTTGATGTTTGATGAAGGCCCTCGTCCGAACATGGTGATCCGAACAAGGGGCGCAATTCTTGGTCGAACCAAGGTGACCAGTCGAACTGGAGACGAAGATGCTGAAGTCGCTGTTGATCTGCAGGCTAGCCATCGATCCTTTTGTCGATCACACAGCGGAACTCTCAATGAAAGCACCAATGTCGGTGTCAAAACCGGCGGATCTCGGGTAGGGGGTCCTGAACTGTGTGTCTAGGCCGGATAGTAACAGGAGGCAAGGGACACGAGTTTTACCCAGGTTCGGTCCCTCTCGATGGAGGTAAAACCCTACGTCCTGCTTGATTAATATTGATGATATGGGTAGTACAAGAGTAGATCTACCACGAGATCAAGGATGCTAAACCCTAGAAGCTAGCCTATGGTATGATTGTTGATGTGTATGTTCTATCCACTAGCCTGGCCTTGGTTTATATAATGCGCCAGAGGCCTAGGTTAACAAGAGTCCTAGCCGAATACACCGGTGGGGAGAAGTCCTTGTCTTGATCGCCAAGTCTTTGTGGAATCTTCCTTGTATGCGGCAGCTGTTCGAACTGGCCCATGAGTATACGGCCACGGGGGTCCTCGGCCCAATCTATCAGATCGGGAGATGACGTGTCGAGTACCCCCTAGTCCAGGACACCGTCAGGGGCGCCAAAGGATGTAGGAGTGTCGGATTGCAAAACGGACAACATGGAAAATGCTCGAATACATGAGACGAACACGTATGCAAATGCGATGCACATGATGACATGATACGAAAGGCATGACATGGTCAAAATGCAAAATGAAGACAAACCCAACCATGAAGGGAATCTCATAACTTAGGGCCGAAAATGGCAAGAGTTGGAGTACAAATATGGCAAGTTACATCTGGGGTGTTACAACACTCCACCACTATGAAAGGATCTCGTCCCGAGATCTAGGACTGAAAGAACTCTGGATATTCGGAACGGAGGTGGTCCTCGCGTTCCTAGGTGGCTTCTCAGTCGGAATGGTGTGACCACTTCACTTTCAGGAATTGGATATACTTGTTGCGAGTCTTGCGCTCAGTTTCTTCAAGGATAGCAACAGGATGCTCATGATAATACAAGTCTTCTTGGAGATCAATCTCTTCGAACTTGATGGTGCGGTTAGGAGTCTTGAAGCACTTGTGAAGCTGAGACACGTGAAACACGTCGTGCACATTTGCAAAGTTGGACGGAAGTTCATGTTGATAGGCCAGATCGCCTCTTTTGCCAATGATCTTGAAAGGACCCACGTATCTAGGGGCAAGCTTCCCTTTGATACCGAAGTGACGAGTACCTTTCATTGGAGAGAAGCGGAGGTAGACATGGTCTCCGATCTCGAAAGCCAAGTCACGGTGCTTGCTATCATAGTAACTCTTCTAGCGTGATTGCGCGGCTTTGAGATTTTCACGGATGACTTTGCACATTTCTTCAGCTTCTGTGATTAAGTCATTGCCAAGAAGTTGGCGTTCACCAGTCCCCGACCAATTAAGAGGAGTACGACACTTTCTGCCATAGAGAATCTCGAATGGGGCCTTGCCCGAACTCCCTTGGAAGTTGTTGTTGCAGGAGAACTCGGCATATGGAAGACAATCTTCCCACTTCATACCGAAAGAAATGACACAAGCCCTGAGCATATCTTCAAGGATTTGATTGACTCGCTCGACTTGTCCACTAGTTTGAGGATGGAAGGCTGTGCTGACGCGGATGTTGGTGCCCATGGCCTTCTGGAAGGAGTCCCAGAACTTAGAAGTAAAGATGCTTCCATGATGTGAAGATATCAACTGCGGAATGCCGTGTAAGGAGACAATCCTGGAGGTGTATAACTCTGCCAACTGAGCTGTTGTGATAGATTCTTTGATAGGAAGAAAATGAGCCACTTTAGTAAGCTTGTCGATGACAAAAAAGATAGCATCATTGCCATGCTTGGACTTGGGAAATCCAGTCACGAATTCCATCTCAATATGGTCAAACTTCCATTCTGGAATGGTAAGAGGTTGGAGGAGACCAGCCGGCCGTTGGTGTTCTTCTTTCACTCTTCTGCAGACATCACATTCATTCACGAACTAAGCAATTTCTCGCTTCATTCAAGTCCACCAATACGACTGCTTGAGGTCATGGTACACCTTTGTACTTCCAGGATGAATGGATAGAAGGGAATTGAGAGCCTTGTTCGTAATTACTTTACGTAGATCACCCTTAGGAACCACAATTTGATCCTCGAAGAAAAAAGTATCTTTGTCATCAAGGCGATAGCACTTGTACTTGGGTTGGCTCTTGGCAATCCCATTCTTCACCTTCTTCACCATTGCATCAAGAAGTTGTGCCTCATGAATTTGATCTTCCAAAGTAGGAGAGACTTGGAGGTTGGCAAGAAATCCTTGAGGAACAACTTGGAGATTAAGTTTGCGGAAAGCTTCACGAAGGTCCGGTTGGAAGGGCTTGAGAATTAGGCTGTTGCAGTAAGCCTTCCTGCTCAAAGCGTCAGCAATGACATTTTCCTTGCCTGGAGTATATTCAATACTCGGATTATACTCTTGAATCATTTCTACCCAACGAGTATGCCTGAGGTTGAGGTTGGGTTGAGTGAAGATGTACTTGAGGCTCTTATGATCAATGAAGATGTCCACTTTCCTTCCCAACAAGAGATGTCTCCATGTTAAAAGAGCATGGACAACTGCCGCCAAATCGAGGTCATGAGTGGGTAGTTCTTTTTGTTGGGCTTCAACTGGCGAGAGGTATAAGCCACAACTTTCTTCTCTTGCATTAACACAGCACTGAGACCTTGTAGGGAGGCATCACAGAAAACTTCAAATGGTTTGGATTCATCAGAAGGAGTCAGAACCGGAGCTGTGACTAGCTTATCTTTCAGGGTGTTGAAAGCAACGTCACACTCAGGCGTCCAGACATACTTCACATGCTTCTGGAGGAGGTTGGAAAGATGCTTTGCGATCTTGATAAATTCTCAACGAATCTTCAACAATAGCTTGCAAGCCCAAGGAAACTACGGAGCTGCTTCACATTCTGTGGCGGTTCCCAATTCACAATTGCAGACACTTTCTCAGGATTAACAGCTATGCCCTTGGCTGAGATGATATGGCCAAGGTAGAGAACCTCATCGAGCCAAAACTCACATTTTGAAAACTTCGCACAGAATTGATGTTCTCTGAGTTTGTCCAGCACCAATCTTAAATGCTTGGCATGATCCTCCTTATTCTTGGAAAAGACCAAAATATCATCGAGATACACCAAAACGAAATCATTTGTGTAAGGGTTGAAGATGAAGTTCATCATGTGAGAGAATGTTGGAGGAGCATTGACAAGGACGAAAGACATGACAGTATATTCATAAGAACCATAGCTTGTTCTGAATGTTGTCTTGGGGATATCTTGTTCACGAATGCGAATCTGATGATAGCCCATAAAGAGGTCAAGCTTGGAGAATACTTAGGCACCTTTGAGTTGCTCAAAAAGCTCATTGATGTTGGGAAGTGGGTACTTGTTCTTAATTGTCTTCTTGTTAATGGGCGGTAGTCGACACAAAGTCGGTCCGTGCCATCCTTCTTTTGGACAAAAAGAACACCACAACCCCATGGAGAAGAACTCGGTCTGATCAGACCCAGACGCTCTTGTTCATCGAGTTGTTTCTTCAATTCCTTCAATTCCTTTGGTCCAAGCATGTAAGGACGTTTGCAAATAGGTTCTATGCCAGGCTCAAGATCGATGACGAATTCAACTGGCCGGTGAGGAGGCATTCTTGGAAGCTCTTTTGGAAAGACCTCTTGATATTCACAAACGACTGGAATCAGAGAGATGGCATTCAACTCACCCTTCTCATTGAGAGAAAACAGTTGAATGGTTTCATCACGAGTGGCGTAGATGATCACATCCTCAGACGAGTGTGTCTATTGAATTTCTCTGGCAGCACAATCAAGCATAGCCTTGTGCTTAGAAAGCCAGTCCATGCCGAGAATTAGATCAATATCAGAGTCACCAAGAAAAATTGGAGAAGCTAGAAATTTGTAGTCGCCCATTTCGATACCGGCATTCGGAACCATCATGCTAGAACTCAAACGCTTAGCCGGAGAAACAACTTGCAAAGCTTTAGGTAATGCCTTAGTGTCAAAGTTGTGCTCTGATGCAAATGGGAATGACATGAAATAATGTGATGCACCAGTATCAAATAAGACTTTAGCAGGAATGGAGTTAACTGGAAAGTTACCCATGATCACTTCTGAAGAGTCCTCTGCCTGAGCTGCGTTCATCATGTTGACCTTTGCAAACTTGGGATTATGCTTGACCACTGCATTGCTGGCAGATCTCATAGGAGGAGGATGCGGAAGGAGCCTTTGGTTGAAGCATTTGTTTGCATAGTGCCCTTTCTGCTCACACTTGTTGCAAGTCACCTCTAAGAGCGGACGGTGATAAGGAGCACTTGACCTTGGAGCATGAGACAGAGCTTTGTTCTGATAGCCTGAGTTGGGTGGGTGGGAAGATCCATTTCCACCTCTAATCTTCTGCTGATAAGGCTGGCGGAATGGAGGAGGAGGAGGCAACCAGAACTTTTGTTGCTTAGCTACCACTTGAGTTGAAGAAGAAGATGGAGTTGCATCCCTGACTCTCTACTTAGAAGCATCACACTTGAGCTGAGTGGCCTCTTGCATTAATGCCATGTTGTAGAATTCATCATACTTGGTTGGCTCAAAAAGCATGAGAGCTAATTGTAGATCTTCTCTAAAGCCACCTCTGAATTGATAAATCATACTCTTCTCATCAGGGACGTCTAGTTTGGCGAAGCGAGCGAGCCTCTGAAACAAGATGTTGTATTGGTAAACAGACATGCTGCCTTGCTTGAGATTGCGGAAATCCTCGCGCTTTCTCTCAGCAACACTTTGTGGAATGTGGTGAGCTTTGAAGTCTCGGCGGAAATCATCCCAGGTAATCACACGACCTCCTCTAGAATCTTTGTATTGTTGATACCACTCAGCAACTTGGTCTTTGAGCTGTAACGAAGCAAACTTGACAAAGTCCTCAGGCCTGACATTACTACACTCAAAATGTTTGCAGATATCCACGAGCCAATCGTCAGCATCTGTGGCCTCGACACAATTAATGAAGGACTTCGGGTGGTTTGCGAGGAACTGATTGAGGGTAGCAAACTAAGCTTGATTGTTGCCTTGGCCTTGATTTCTTTGGTTGCGCTCTTGCAAGAGTTGCAAAAGCTTCTGGGCATTGGCGTTGGTGGTGGCCATGACAGCTTGCCATGCCTCCGGAGGTGGAGGTGGTGGCGGAGGTTCCAGATTCTGACACGTTGGAGGAGCCATCCTGAAGATGTTGACATCCGTTAGCATCTTGAAAGACATATATTCAATCTGAATCAATGGATCGAAATTGCAACATATAGCCTTAACATTCGAACAAGAATGAACGAATGAATTCCAAAGTAAATCATCACACTTCCATAAGTTGAGAAGCCACTTAGATAGAGATAGATGAATAAAATCAACAAGCTATGGATATGAACAAATAATTAGTAAGGATTACCCAATCACAAACCAAATATCTGCGAGAAGAAATACTAGAGCTACATGAATTCCCACCTATTAAACTCCCGAAACTTTCCGGTTATGCAATCAGGTGTTGGGGATACAGGGGAAGCATAATATCTCACCCAAAGCTAGCAAATCCTACATCCAGCTGTATCCATCCTTCAACACATAACCAAGAAAACTTCGGAAATCATTTGCCTCAACCTTTGAAAAGCATCCTTTATATGAGTTATGGTAATACTCCCGAACTCCTGCCCCAGTACTAGGTGGCGTCGAGGTTATCCCACCAACAACTTCATAAAGGAGATTTTCGATGTCGGCGAACTCAGGTATTCCAGAATTGCAATGATAAAATTGTGATGACAACACCTCGGAGCTCAACTCCCCGGGACACTGCCACAACCCCTAAATGTCAGGAGGCACCAAGCACAATGTTCTCGTCACAAAACCATCGGAACGATTCCAAGATACCCACATGATCCTAATTTTTTTTTTGTGAAACTTGAGGAGAGAAGAGTCAAAACTCTACGTCAGGAGGCCTCACCAGAGCGACAAAGGGACTGAGGAGTAAAAAGAATCCTACTAGGACAAATGCCCGTTGTCGGTGTCCTGGACTAGGGGGTACTCACCACATCTCCCGATCTATTAGATTGGGCCGAGGCCCCCCATGGCCGTATACTCATGGGTCAGTTCGGACAGCTATCGCATACAAGAAAGATTCCACAAAGACTTGGTGATCAAGACAAGGACTTCTCCCCACCGGCGTATTCGGCTAGAACTCTTGTTAACCTAGGCCTCTGGTGCATTATATAAACCAGGGCCAGGCTAGTCGATACAACATATACACATCAACAATCATACCATAGGATAGCTTCTAGGGTTTAGCCTCCTTGATCTCGTGGTAGATCTACTCTTGTACTACCCATATCATCAATATTAATCAAGCAGGACGTAGGGTTTTACCTTCATCGAGAGGACCCGAACCTGGCTAAAACTTCGTGTCCTTTGCCTCCTGTTACCATCCGGCCTAGACGCATAGTTCGGGACCCCCTACCCGAGATCCGCCGGTTTTGACACCGACATTGGTGCTTTCATTAAGAGTTCCACTGTGTGATCGACAAAAGGATCGATGGCTCACCTGCAGATCAACTGCGACTTCGGCATCTTCGTCACCAGTTCGACCAAGAATTGTGCCCCTTGTCTGGATCACCATGTTCGGACAAGGGCCTTCATCAAACATCAACTCTGATCTCTATCAAGATCATGGAGGAATCATCTATGGAGCTCGGGGGCTCAACGTCAACATTGCCCTCAATCGACTGTGCTGTTTTTTTTGGACAGCGAACTCGTATCTGCTGCCACCACCTCCTCGAGTATCGCTTTGACGATTGCTTTGGTGGAATTGTGCGGAATTGAGTCTATAACAACCCTGGAAAATTTCGTCGAGTTCTGATGGAGGAATCTCTGGCAATCCATGATATACCGGAGCGCTGTCAAATCTGGATGGGAATTTGGATGAGTTTATGGCGTGGTGTCCAGCTTCTAGCTCGGACGTCCTTTGGAAGATCCAACCGTTGATCGTCTGCAGAATTCCTATATCTACCACCTCTCAAAATTTCAGCTCGATCCGACCGTCCAAACTCCGGAAACCTTCCGATTAGTGCATCACTTTTCGGATATGTTTTCTACGCGAAAATGAATCCGACCCGAGTTCATCTTTTTTATGAACGGGATTTCGGACATCCCTTTTGGAGGAAGTTTTGTATGGGGTATTGTGTTTTGTTCCCGAACACATCCCACTAACTTTAAGATCTTTTGAACATGATCTTCAACATCATGCTGGTGTCAAACCAGTCCGGCAATATTACTCCACGGCTGCCGACCTGCGCTAGACACGCCGTCACTTTAGCTGAGCTCAACTTCTTTGGATCATCATCTCGGCAAACCGAACAAGAGTCCGGCATCGCGAAGGATAAATCATCATCAACATCGCCGCCCCACGGATTACACGGAGCAGGCATACCGGCATCGCCGCACGGTTGCTTCATCAAGCCGGCATCGACCACGTCACGACCTGCATCGACAGGGCCGCACTATTGCTTCTTCGAGCTGGTGTCCATCACGCCGACCTACTTCAACTCATCGGCTGACGTCTTCGACATCTCGGCTGGACCGGGGGCTTCGCCATCTCTTCATCAACCTACTCCGGACACTTCGGCGTCACTCGCCGACCAGCTCCGTCACGTTAGCTGGGCTGAGGGTTTTGCCTCGGCGAGTCAACCTTTACCAACATTGCCATGCCGTCATTTTATCGCCCATCAGGCAATGGGTGTGCGGAGCGAGTCCCAATTTTGGGAATCACCTTCCTTCGGATTGCTACAGCAAATAAACCAGGAGCTATTAAATCCCAGTATTTTTTGCTTGTTTGGGTTCATTTTTCCCAAGGAATTATTACTCTGGTTTGTCCATGATATGTACACGGGTCTATCAAACGGTGACCGCATTAACGACGGTCGCGTGGGGTTCGATTAGTTTCCGTACATAGTCCGGCGAACGCCGCAGCCGGAGCTCGGACAGACCTCTGAATTCAGGCTTTGCCACGCCTTTACTACATCACGCCGACGCCCTGCATCGACATTGACTTCGGCGCCAGGCCATATTTCTTCTATTCCTCACTTTGCATAAATTATTTATTATGCAACATTTTTTTAATTATCACTATTACTATTATCTCCGGATTGCACTATTTTTTGTGCACAGGAAAATGATCCGGGGACTTCGGCGTCACTCTGCCGGTCTGCATTGACCGTGCTATATCACCACTTCGGCGTGTCGAGCTCTCCGCTCCGCCACCTCGGGACCAGCTTGGGGGATGGAACCTTGCCCGCGTCAAGCTCGGACCGCGTCATCAATATCGAACACATTAACCAGCTAAGTCGCTTTCATGCTCAAAGCTTTAATTTCTAACTTGTGTTCGGTTCGACCAAGCATTATACTTTTTTGGAAAAAAGTTGCTTGTAAAAAATTTCCTTGTCCAAACTTTGTTTATGACGCATAAATTCAAATACCCAATTCATTTGGGGGCTTCCTTCATGAAGCTTTTCCACTTGCATATGATTATACTTGTATGGCTTCGTTCCTTGTTTGTGTATTACGCCACAATATGCACCATATTGACTTAAGCGATTTGCAAGCTGGGTTGCCTCGCTCCTGTGTTTACCTCTACATTCCCGATTGTTCGGCTAGGGAGTAAAGGGAGCACCTCTGCGATTGTCATGATCGGGTCGCCCGAGCCGGACCTCAGACTGGGTGAAGCCGAAAGCTAGCGCTCTTATAGTTTTCAATGATGGTCGGCACACAACGGAACTCACGAGTACAAAAAATCTATTGCACAAGTCTCATAATAACAATGAGCACCGAAGAAAGGTATCAGTGGGGGTACTATTTTCTTCGAAGATGCTTCTTACACTTCACGGTAATATAGCATAAGTTCCCTGAGTGCGCTTTGTCTATTATAGCCTTATGACCTGATTTCCTGGTTATTGGAAACATCGTTGATATTCTCGACAGATGGAGTACATAACACTTTTCGGTCCTTGACCGAAGTGGGAGAAGCTGACGGTCGGTTAAGACACGTTTAAAGTTCGGTTGAACATAGATATGATATAAGTACTTCGATACATGCAATCATTCTTCTACCCAAGTCACTTGGGGGCTCTTAAGTTTATTTGAGCCGTTTTATAATAAGTATTCTTCTTCTTAGTCTTTGTAAAGTTTTATTATTATTATTTATCGCTCCTTTTTTCGACACGAGTGTGCGGTCACTAGCCGGGGAGCCTAATTTCTCTCTCAAAGCCGCTAGAGTTTAGTTTGCTAAACTAGCCTGATGAGAAGTACTCCGCCCTCGGGATAGGAGGTTGAAGCCGTAGGCTGACCTGCTAGAAGTCTTGAGATAGGATGTATCATGTTAAAGCACGGCAGAAGCACTTCTTTTTTTCTAAGACCAACTTTCGGATTGGCACCGAACACTTGATATTGTTCGGACGTCATGTTTTTACTGACGTTTCTTGGTTTTCCAAGCTTTTTGGCACTTTTAAACTATTTGTGCTTTTCCAGCATTAGTCTCGCAGTGCAACGTCGTACACCTTTAGGGATTCGGCAAAAACATTCTCAGATATTGCTATATATGCATCGATTTCGAATTGTGTCTTCGGTCAATAGTTGGGTTGCCCGGCTCCTGTACTTGCTTCCTACGTTCCGTTTTGTTCGACTAGGCGTGCAAAGGGAGCACCACTGCGATTGTGCTTCCAGCTCACATGGTTAAGCACCTCAGTGGAGAAAGCCAAAAAGTGAATTTCACAATAAGCATAAACTGGTCAGCGATCCGATGACTATGTTAAATGATGGGCCGTTCATAACATTGGCTGAAGTGATTACGGCTTGACCCCGACTGTCGCCGAACACTACCGGGGGCTATTAACGCCTCCCAAACTAAATCCTCAATATTTTTCTCTTACATTAGAGCTGAGGTTTAATGATCATGCTTAGCATGACAACCCAAAGAAAGGAACCGATAGTGGGACTATTTTCTTTGGAAGACATTTCTTCTGTTAAACAGTAATATAACTCTCTGCGTACCTTTGTTTATAAAACCGTATGGCCAGATTGCCTTGTTTGTTGTAAATCTTTGCCCTCATAAAGGCTTTATAAAGTAGGACAAACACTCCTCGGCTACTGGCCGAGGAGGTGGAAGCCGATGGTCGGTCAACAAAGTTTTGTACAATGCGGATCCGAGCATTAATGACGTAAAGTACTTGGATACATAGAGTCATTACACATAATTTGTGATTTGACTATGGATATTGATCCTTAATTCGGCCACCCGTGCCTGCATTAAGGCTCGGGGGCTACTGGGCTTCGGGCTTATTATTTGCGTCATCCTTCAGGTGCGTCTCGGGTTTTAGACCGATACACACCTTGAGGGCTACTGGCTATATATCTCAGCAGAGAATAAATTGCACCAATAAAAAATATTCACAAAAATCGGCCCACATTCGGGGTGGTGCACCACCTCGGAAGCAGCCCGGCATAAAGCTCGGGCGCTAGTGGCTAGCTCCATAGAGGGCATTTCCGGCATTAAACTCGGCTAAACTCCTTCAAACTTCTTTGAACCAAGGTGATTTACAACACCTGGACATAGTCCGGCGTTGGAGCTCGGATACAGTCCAGCGTTGGAGCTCGGATATACAGTCCGGCGTTGGAGCTCGGATACATAGTCCGGCGTTGGAGCTCGGATACATTCCGGCATTAGAGCTGGGAAGCGGTCTGGCGTTGGTGCTCGGTGGCAAAAGATACCTCGAATACAGTCTGGCGTTGGAGCTCGGACGCAAGAGGACGCTGCCGCCCGGGAACAACTTCAAACCCGAGGTGTGGCATAAAAATAACAAGGCATTGGTAAAGGCCGGAAACTTAAAGGGGCTCCTCGGATACCCGACGTGTAAACTCGTCGAATGCATTTCGGCGATCCTCAAGATCGAAGATAAAGAAGATTTGTTGAACCAGTTTTCAAGACCGAGGACCAAAGATGAAGAACAGTTCGGAAGAATCGAGGAGCGTCCCTAACTTGAAGACCAGTTCAGGGGGCTACTGTCGGTGTCCTGGACTAGGGGGTACTCACCACGTCTCCTAGTCTATTAGATTGGGCCGAGGCCCCCCATGGCCGTATACTCATGAGCCAGTTCGGACAGCTGCCGCATACAAGGAAGATTCCACAAAGACTTGGCGATCAAGACAAGGACTTCTCCCCACCGGCATATTCAGCTAGGACTCTTGTTAACCTAGGCCTCTGGTGCATTATATAAACCAGGGCCAGGCTAGTCGATACAACATATACACATCAACAATCATATCATAGGCTAGCTTCTAGGGTTTAGCCTCCTTGATCTCGTGGTAGATCTACTCTTGTACTACCCATATCATCAATATTAATCAAGCAGGACGTAGGGTTTTACCTCCATCGAGAGGGCCCGAACCTGGGTAAAACTTCGTGTCCCTTGCCTCCTGTTACCATCCGGCCTAGATGCACAGTTCGGGACCCCCTACCCGAGATCCGCCGGTTTTGACACCGACACCCGTGCGTTGCACTGGGTAAAGAAAAAGCGCACAACCGGCTTCATGTGTCATTAAGCATCATCTTTTATATCCAATAACAAAAGAGTGTGTGTTGCATCGGGAGACTCATGTGCTTCGCTGCAAAGAAAACACCAGACTCCCAAGTCATCCACATGCTCAGCAGGGTCGGCAGGCCTAGCCAGGAAATCGCAAGCTCCTCCATGTCCCGGAAAATCGTGAGCTCCTCCTGGTCCCTTGCAACGCCTCACCGGTGTATCATCTACATATCATGGGTCATCGGGTCGTGGCCGGCTCCCAATCTATAGTAAAGCGGCTCCACTCTTCACATCATGTCAGGCAATGTCATTGTACAAAATTTAGATGCTTCTCAAAAGTGATCAAACACGACCTGTTGCAACAATTTCGCAGCAGATTGAAATTAAATGATCATGTACATATTACATGTTACACATTAGCTCAACCAGACAATTACTCTAGGGGGCACTATACATTCTCTGACAAAATTGAACCGGGAATAATTTTGTTGCAGGTTGTCAAGGTCCATAAAGCGTAAAACAATGACCCCAGTACACGATCAATTACACTAGATGCCCTAATAGCTCGATGGTTACAGCTAGCTAAGCCAATCTCAGCTTGAACTGGTTGCCTAGCTGCTAGCCGGTATGTTAATATAAATCATGGACAATCATCCGACGGTTTTTTTACGAAAACAAAACATATAATTAAGATCTTTGTTAACAAAATATAAAATTATGATCTTGGTGAATATTATATGGTTCGACACCATTTATGTCTTATGATCCTGATGCACATCAGTTAGACCTTTTAGTAATAAGACAAAAAATTACTATAATGACACATGACTTATTGGCGAGTAAATGCCATAAAAAATAACTTGTCATCCATTTCTAGATGTTAAACCCAGGAAACACAAGAGGTAATTCATTGACCGTCAGACAATGTCTGACCCATAATCACCAAATAACAATTAAAAATGAATTATTTCTATGCAAGTCTGCATATATATTTTACTGGCTTTTGCAGAGTTAATAGCTCCAATATATATAGGGAAGCTTACAAAAACAATAATCATATCATAGTAACTTTACAAAATTGGTTCAAAAGATTGTGTGGTGAGAACAACTTATAGGATTTATTTTACATGGTTGATGACTTGAAGCACGCAGCAAGAACTTCATACATTTTATACAAGTAGCAATTCAACAAACGTTTGGTGTGCGCTCCTTTTATCATGAAACCATAACTGGACATGTAGTAAAAGTCCCCTAGTAATCAAATTTCTAAACTGCACACCATGTAACTTTGATGAGTATGTAACAGTAAAAAATTCCTATTTCATGGAAGGGACATGGTTTATTTTACTACTTAAGTCAGCCAGCTATATTAGCATAACAGGGCAAAAAACCAAAATCATAACAGAGAGATAGAAGGGATTGTGAAATTCCAAAACACAATTAGTCTCTCGTGAACATAAATTTAGCAAGCAAATAAGTAATGAACTTCTGAAAGAAATAAGGAACGAGAAAGAGAACCATGTACTTCGGCGACATGCTGTACCCAATATCAACCATCTTCCTGGTGTGCAGCTTAATGTAGGGGCGGTGGAGAAATAGCAATTCATCAAACACCATGAGGGCATCACTTCAGTTAGAGAAGCGAGATGAGCCGTGCAACACTTCAGCTAGACAGGTGAGTTCAAACGTTACAAGTACAGAATTAACAGATTATTTTACATAATTCATGCCAGCGATAGATCTAGCACCAGCATAGGTGGATCTATAATCATTCTTGTAAAATATGTCTTCACTTGTATCAAATATATAAACTCACTATGCAATGTTGACAGTAAAACCAATATTAACCAATGTTGGTAAATTCAACGCACATTTAGGACCACCCTCATCCACAACTTATTGTTAAAGAGTACATATCTACTCCCTCCGTCCCATAATGTAAGAACATTTTTCAAGCAAAAATGTTCTTACATTATGGGCCGGAGGAAGTAGATTTTATGAAACCTAAATACTCATGTCATTTACAGCCAACAATATCTAATTGGCCCTATTGGTTTACATCCAAATTATGAGGCGTGCTTTCCTTAGCTTCATATCTGAAACCACCATCACGGCCTGCCATCCAATAGAGAAGCTCCTTCTTCATAATAGCACATGTCATGTTGAGAAAAAATGGAAGCTAGCACCAAGTAAATAAATCTTGAAGAAATAATAAAGTTTCTAGAGTAGCTTAATTACAGAATCAATCTGCACAAATATCTGGAGACTTTACATAGCAGTTTTAATTTTGGTTTTCTTGATACAACTGAGGAATTCTAGTACGCCCGCAGGTATGTTGTCTTCACATTGGTTGTCGTTGAATGTTAGCAGTTGTCCCAGAATTTGTTTGCGGAGTTCGCATCCACCCTGTAAAACCATATTTTGGCAAAAGAATAAAATTTGCGTCACAAGTATAAAATATAATATGTGGATATTGTACAGCAAGAAGCACTATGGCTGGTACTCTTTTCCTGGATAATAATTGGGGTCAATTCCTTTGGTATAGAACCATATAATAGATTGAAAAGATCACCATTTTTTGTTCACATATATTGCTGCAAGATATTCTGGACGGAACATTAGAAGTTTACCGTGTCGCCATAATGGTTACTACTTGCTTGCATCAATTCAAATTGTTACTTGCTGCATATAGTTTGATAAAGGAAACAAGATACCAAACGTACAGATCGAAGAGGTGCTTGGTTGAGCCTATGGCAATAGACCAATTGCATTAAATACTTTGTCAAATCAATTTAAATTTCTAGTTTAACCATCAGTAAACCCTGGTTGTAAACCACTGTAAATCAAACATAGCTCAATCATAATTTACACAAAGAAAAAGAGATACCTGCAGTGAAGTAGGTCTAGGCGATGGCTGATGGTCTTCCGGCAAAGTCGACGGAGACGACATTTTGTGTAATAACAACAAAGTTGAAGTTAAAACTCCAACAATTACCTTGTTCAAACAATATTCCAGATTTTCCAAAGATGCAATCAGCATGGAGTTCAATAAAATAGGGAGCAGTTATAACAATACAGTAAATAGTGGAGTGATAGATAATCTTGAAAAGCTAATTATAAGATGCATAAGCTACTGGATGGGCCCATAGTGGAGTGATCTGGATGTTTCATCCAAGATTATTTTGTCGGCAAGAGCAGATCGTGGCTTTAATTACTTGCTAGCAGCTAGCTGGACAAACTAAAGATTCAAGCATACAGATTGAAAAGGTGCTAGTTTACCCAGTCGGCAAAAGCATATCAAGGCTTCAAGTAATTGCTAGAATTAAGTTAAGCTGGTGCTTGCTGCAGCTAGTTGCACCAACTACTGATTCAGCTATAAGCTTCAAAAAAAACTACTGATTCAGCTATGACAACACACAAAGATTCAAACAAATACAGATATTAAAGGTGCTTGCTTCAGCCTATGCCAACACACAAATTTTCCAATCAAAGCCTTACTTACTTGCCTGCATCAATTCGAACTGCTACTTGTTGCAGCTACTTTCACAAACAAAATAAGATAGAAAAATAATATAATGTTTCCAGCCTATAATTATAACTGAACTCTGGATGTAAATCAAAGATAGCTACTATAGGACCTGATCCACGCTTTCAACATCAGAGTGTTATGTACCACAGTCACAACCAGTGGTAAAATAAGACCAAAGACATATCTGAAGCAATGAACATTAGGTTGCAGAAAACCAAAGACCATAATTTTAATCCTCCTTGTCTACATACCTCAAGTGGAGAACCAGCCGACGAAGTTGCGGCGAACTGTGCAACACCATCGGACAGCGCATTGTCTTCCAGCATTGGGCGGTGTTCCGGCGAAGTGGGCATGCACATTTAAATATATATTTACATGGGGTAGAGGCGGATGGAATATATTTCTTTCATAATATTATCAGTCCTAACTTTTTGTTTATTTACTAACTGAAGTGTAGCATCTATGAATCTTTCAGACTTGAATCAAACAGGGAGCAAACAGGAACTTGTTCATAAACTTATTTGTTCATGGATTTACATTAAATAGGGATTCAATAAGGGACTCGCAAACGTTCGACTAATATAAAGTACAGGCGACGCCCGGCTTACAGAGATTGGACGCCCAGTTTAAACAGAAAAATGTTCACGCAACGTTAGTACACGTCCAGATTACAGACTGTTTTTGATTTCTTAGAAAGGGCAAATCTCCAAGCAATATCCAACAAGGTTGGACTAATATGAGTACATGTTAGTACAAGTTCGTCTTACACAGTTTGGTTCCTTACCCCCTTACATCATTTAATTACACCAACTCTATGATATATACCCAGATTTAAAAAAAGTAATGAGTAACAGTTCAAGTAAAAAATCAAGAAGACTGAACCTGATATTCAATGACGGCAGAGGACATGATGAACTTGTGCTACTCGTGCTGCATCACAACCTCCAGCATCAATAGTGGCATATCATTCACACCTTGACTAATTACTTGAATACAAACGGATCAAAACTGACCCTAAATCTGTCTCTGTAGCTAATAGAGAGTAAATATGTCTCTGTAGCCAATAGAGAGAAGCAGGGTTACTCACCTCGCCCAGATTTGCTGAAAACCAGTACTATCTATATATAAACGTATCGCCGTATCCATGTTTTTAGAAAATTGGTGTATCGGGCGTATCCCCATATCACGTATCCTATACGTATCCAAGTATCTGTGCAATGTAGCTTGGGGGACAAAGAAGTTGGTAGCTGTGACGAAGATGGAGGTGCCTGGGAGGCAATACTTGTGGTCCTCCACGCATGGCCCAACTCGTCCACCAATGCTGCCCTCGCACGCTCACTCCTCACTCCTCGTGGGCCTGTGGGGAGTAAGGGTGAGGGGAGGTGGGGACAGGACATGGACGGAGGAGGGAGAAGGGGAGGATAGAAGATGGAGAAGAGGAGAGGACGGAGCGTCGATGGTCATGTCATCCACCACGGTTGGGCCTAGGAGGAGTAGGGGTTGGGGGAGAAGCTAGAGAAGAGGGGCGGACGAAGCACTAGCGGGCACGCCGGAGAGGCGGCGGCTCCAACCCTAGCTCGTTTGGGGGAAAGGAGATGGAGGCGAGGAGTAAAAAAGGAATCGTTTTTTCCACTCAAAAAAGGAGCGCGGGTTGAATAACAAAAATCACAAGGGCTTTTTTGGAAAAACGCCACGACGCTGAACTCGGAGACTCAATCCGTGCTTTATTATTAGGGAGAGATAAGACTCAAAACATTTTTCTAGACTCAACAACGTCAGCGATTCGATCAAGCAGGGGGCTCCTAAGTCGGGGAAGGCTCTGATTACCAACTTGTAACACCCACGATGCGGCTATATCCCCCACGTGTCAGGGCACGACTTAGAGGCATAACCGCATGGTAGGCATGTCGTAAGTGGGGTAATCTTTACACATCCCATGTACTGAATAAGGAAGGGATAAAGAGTTGGCCTACAGTCAGCACTTCACACAATACATAAATATAGCATTACATCATCCAGAATACAATCAAGGTCCAGCTACGGAACCAAATAAAGAAAGACAACCCAAATGCTAGATCCCCGATCGCCCCAACTGGGCTCCTCTACTGATCGTCCGAAAAGGAAACATAGTAACAGCCCGAATCCTTGTCGAACTCGCACTTGAGTTCGGTCACATCCCCTGCACTGGCATCATAGGCACCGGCATCTGTTTGGGAAGTAATCTGTGAGTCACGGGGACTCAGCAATCTCACACCCTCGCGATCAAGACTATTTAAGCTTAAGGTTGGAAAAGGGGTAGTGAGGTGGAGCTGCAGCAAGCACTAACATATATGGTGGATAACATATGCAAATGAGAGCGAGAAGAGAAGCAAAGCTCGGTCGAGAAGCTAATAGTGATCAAGAAGTGATCCTAAAACTACTTACGTTCAAGCATAACACGAGACCGTGTTCTCTTCCCAGGCTCCGCCGAAAAGAGACCATCACGGCTACACAACGGTTGATTCATTTTAATTAAGTTAAGTTTCAAGTTCTCTACAATCGGACATTAACAAATTCCCATCTACCCATAACTGCGGGCATGGCTTTCGAAAGTTCAAAACCCTGCAGGGGTGTCCCAACTTAGCCCATCACAAGCTCTCACGGTCAACGAAGGATATTCCTTCTAGCGGGAAGACCCGATTAGTCTCGGAATCCCGGTTACAAGACATTTCGACAATGGTAAAACAAGACCAGCAAAGCCACCCGATGTGCCGACAAATCCCGATAGGAGTCGCATGTATCTCGTTCTCAGGGCAACACCGGATGAGACTAGCTACGAGTAAAACCAAACCTCAAGTTCCCCGAGGTGGCCCCGCAGGCAGCTCGGTTCGGACCAACACTCAGAGGAGCACTGGCCTGGGGGGTGTTTAAAATAAGATGAGACTTGAGTCTGCAGAACCCAAGGGAAGGTATATGATGGTAGGTAGGCAAATGGTAAATCCAAGGTTGGTCCTTGCTGGAGGAGTTTTATTCAAGGCAAACTATCAAGGGGTTCCCATAACACCCAACCGTGTAAGGAACGCAAAATCAAGAAACATAACACCGGTATGACGGAAACTAGGGCGGCAAGAGTGAAACAAAACACCAGGCATAAGGCCGAGCTTTCCACCCTTTACCAAGTATATAGATGCATTAAAGTAAATAAGATATAATAATGATATCCAAACAATATCCATGTTCCAACATGGAACAAACTCCATCTCCACCTGCAACTAGCAACGCTATAAGAGGGGCTGAGCAAAGCGTTAACATAGCCAAACAACGGTTTGTTAGGAAAAGGTGGGTTAGAGGCTTGACATGGCAATATGGGAGGCATGATATAGCAGGTGGTAGGTATCGCAGCATAGCAAAATAGCGAACAACTAGCAAGCAAAGATAGAAGTGATTTCGAGGGAATGGTCATCTTGCCTGCAAAGTTCTCCGAGTTGACGAAAGCTTGGTCCTCGTAAGCGTACTCAACGGGTTCCTCGATCATATACTCGTCTCCCGGCTCTACCCAAAGCAAGAACACAAGCAAAGTACCAACAATCAATCACGGTGCAATGCGCAAGCAACATGATGCAAAACATGGCATGACATGCGGGATGTGATATGCAATGCATATGCGTGCTCCAGAAGGAAAAGATTGATCAAGGCATCAACTTGGAAAACCAAGTACGCCACCGGAAAGATGAGGTGATTTCGGTCAAAATCGAAATAAATTACCGGAATCGGATGCACGGTTAGCAAATGGCAAGAAAAACAAGAATTGAACAATTCTGTGATTAACAGCACGATGCCGTCTAGAATGCAACAAATACTAAGTTACTGCAACCCAACATAGCAACAAAGCACATGGCAGTGATCTACTCAAGATGCTTGACAAAAGATGAGCACTGAGCTACGGCTAAATCACACAAGAGCAGGTTAAAACAAGCATGGAAAAAGTGCAAAAGATATCAGCATCACAGACTTAGTGAAAATATTAACATGTCAGGAATTAACATCAGGAAGCAATGTTTAGAGCAAGCAAACAACATGCTACAGGAACATATCATAGCAGTACAAGGCATGCCATGAATCTACTCAAAGCATAGGACAAAAGTGCCCTACTGACTATAGGCCAAAAAGGATCAGAAGATATGGTGGCACCCATGTAAACATAGCAAGTTTCGTTAACAGATTAAGACTTAGACGAAAAACTGTGCATGGCATAAACAGAATAATGAAGGAATGTTTGCGAGCTCGATTCACTCATCACAAAGACTTGCATGACAAGATAAGCATAGCATCAGCAAGATGACATGTTCATGAAGCTAACCATGGAAAGAACAAGTGTATAGCATGCTTGGATGAACTATAACATCCATGGAAAAATTGATTAACATGTAAACAATCTGCCAGGAACATTTTATAGCAAAAGTAGAGCAAGATTAAGTCATGCTAGGGCACTCCATAATTGCAACCAGGGGCATGTATGGATATAGCATAACCATATGTCCAAATCATCCTTACAGAAACAACTCAAATAAATCATGAATCTCACTGTAGCAACATGAATACATGGCATAAAAATAACAGCAGAGCAATGACGGTGAAATTCTAAGTCTCTGAAATTAGCAATATCATGAGAGCTACTTTGCATGCTTTTGTTAGTCACCAAATTGATCACAAAAATACAAAGCATACACCCCTGTAAAGATGGCACGGCATAGCCCAAAACACATGTAGAGCTCATGCCCATATGCAGCACACAACAAATGTAGCAAAAAATGACAAATGCTCATACTCTGCTAAGAATCATCACCTAACATTTTACAGCACTCTTGCATCAATGATTTGGGAATGAAGATGGACTCAAACAAGCATGGCACAATGGAACAAAATGAAGAGCACAACTTTATGAACATTTCGATATATCGTGCGCATGAAATGTAGCAGTATGCAACAAGTTATGGCATGATGAACAGAGCTCCAAAATGCTGACCGAGGTTCATCGGAGGCGTGGCCGGAGGAGTCGCCGGAGAAGTGCGGGGGCCTCGGATCCGGCAAGGGAGCTCGTCGGGCTTGGAGGAGAGGCGCCGACGGGACCGAGGCGCAGGCTCCGCGGGCGGCCGGACGGCTCCGGCGTGGTGGTCGGGCGACGCGGCCACTGGCGGGAGGCGGTGGCGAGCGGAGATAGGCGGCGGCAGTCGGCGCAGTGCGGCGATGTACGGCGGCGGGGCGGTGCGCGTCGCGGCAGAAGCGGGGCAGTGGCGCGGCGAAGATCTTGGGCGGCGGCGCGGCCCGGGTGCGGGCCGGCCTCGGCCCCGGCGGGCCTGGCGGCGGGGAGGAGAGAGAGGTGGCGTGTCTGACACGTGGCAGTGGCGGATTGGTTGGAGGGGGTGGCGGACACGTTCGACGGCAGTGGTGGACACGTCCGGCGGCGGGAGGAGGAAGAAGCTAGGGTTAGACCCAAATTTTCGGAGCAGTGCACATATTTATAGGTAGGAGGAGGTAGGAGTGTCCAAATGGAGTGTAGTTTTCGACCACGCGATCGTGATCCGACGGCGGAGGGCATGGGATAGGTTTGGAAGTGTTATTAGGCCACTTTAGAGGGGTGTTGGGCTGCAACACACATGAGGCCTTTATGGTTCCCCGGTTAACTGTTGGAGTATCAAACGGACTCCAAATGGCACGAAACTTGATTTGCGGTCTACCGGTGGTGTACCAAGGCCGCTTGGCAAATCTCGGTCCATTCCGAGAATGTTTAACACCCGCTCACGAAAAGAGACAAAAGGGGGCGCCGGAGGGCGTAGGAGTGTTAGATTGCAAAACGGACAACGGGGAAAATGCTCGGATGCATAAGACGAACACGTATGCAAATGAGATGCACATGATGACATGATATGAAATGCATGACATGGACAAAATGCAAAACTAAGACAAACCCAACCACGAAGGGAATCTCATAACTTAGAGCCAAAAATGGCAAGAGTTGGAGTACAAATGTGGTAAGTTACATCCGGGGTGTTACACTGAAGGATACAAAAACTAAGATATTTCCCTCAAGGACGAGGGGAGGTAAGGAACTGCGATCCAGTGCTGCTTTAGATTCACCTTCTGTTATGAGTAAGCTTGCAACACCACCGCATGCTACTAATTCTGATATGTCGAAAGTTATTGATGATGCTACTTCTACTATGAATGATGCTTATGATGATGCTAGTACCTTGCTTGATAATGATGATGTGCCACTTCGTGAATTTCTTGATAAACGAATTGCTAGAGTAACACAACATGATGTTGTTGAATCAGATGATGAACTTGAAACTGAAACTCCTGAAACACCTGCTAGAACTAGCCTTCCTAGATATGAATTGCCTAAGGTACCGGAAGGTCATCTTATGAGTGAAGAAGGAACTAGAGATATTCTTGCTTGCAATGATAGAGATGATCTATAGAAATTACTACAAAATTATAAAGAAAAATCTTTGAATGCTAGAATGAAATGTGATCCTAAGTTTGCTAATTCACCTATCTTTATTGTTGATAAGTATTATGAATTCTCTGTCGACCCGGAGCTAATTACTCTGGTTGAATCTGATCCTTTCCATCGTTATGAAATAGAAACTGTTGTGGCACATCTTACTAAGTTGAATGATATAGCCACCCTTTTTATCATGATGAGAAAACTCGTTATTACTTTATTCCCAAGTTATTTCCTTTCTCATTAAAGGGTGACGCTAAAGCTTGGTACAATACACGTTGAGGGAGTCCTGGATTAGGGGTGTCTCCGGACAGCCGGACTATATCCTTTGGCCGGACTGTTGGACTATGAAGATACAAGATTGAAGACTTCGTCCCATTTCCGGATGGGACTCTACTTGGCGTGGAAGGCAAGCTAGGCAATACGGATATGTATATCTCCTCCTTTGTAACCGACCTTGTGTCACCCTAGCCCCCCCTGGTGTCTATATAAACCGGAGGGTTTTAGTCCATAGGTCAACATACAATCATACCATGGGCTAGCTTCTAGGGTTTAGCCTCTCTGATCTCGTGGTAGATCAACTCTTGTAATACTCATATCATCAAGAACAATCAAGCAGGACGTAGGGTATTACCTCCATCAAGAGGGCCCGAATCTGGGTAAACATCGTGTCCCCTGCCTCCTGTTACCATCCGCCTTAGACGCACAGTTCGGGACCCCCTACCCAAGATCCGCCGGTTTTGACACTGACATTGATGCTTTCATTGAGAGTTCCACTGTGTCGTCACCATAATGCTTGATGGCTCCTTCGATCATCGCTAGCGATGTGGTCCAGGGCGAGGTTTTCCTCCCCGGATAGATCTTCGTATTCAGCGGCTTCGCACTGTGGGCCAATTCGCTTGGCCATCTGGAGCAGATCGAGAGCTACGCCCCTGGCTATCAGGTCAGATTTGGAAACTTGAACTACACGGCCGACATCCGCGGAGACTTGATCTTCGACGGATTCGAGCCCATGTCGGACGCGTCGCACAGTCGCGACGAGCATGACGTAACTCTGTCGTCGGACGGTGTTCGGGAGATCGCATCCGCAACTACTCCGGCCATTAATCCGGAGCAAATCGCGCCATCCGAGAGCGGAGGAATAGACCCCGCCATGGAGGCCGCACTCTCAGTGGCGATAGAGCCAGATACTAAATTCACCCCTTTCGAGAGCCGCGTCACTGAACCATTGGATTTATCTCCGGCCACGGACTCTGAGCCGCCAACATCCGTGCCCGTCGAATCCGACAGGGTGCCGATCATGGAGTTCACCTCCGCGGATATCTTTTAGCAGTCACCTTTCGGAGATGTGCTAAATTCATTAAGGTCTCTCTCCCTGTCAGGCGAACCTTGGCCGAACTATGTCTGTCTAGAATGGGATATGCGGGCACCGAAGAAATTCGCTGCCCACCCACCACCCAACTTAGTAGCCATTGTCGACGACTTAACCGACATGCTCGACTTCGACTTCGAAGACATCGACGATATGGACGACGATGCAGGAGACGAACAGGAACCACCGCCCACAGGGCGCTGGACCGCCACTTCATCACATGACGTATACCTGGTGCATACACCGAGAGAGGGCAATGGCAAAGAGACAACGGAGGATGCCCCCTCCAAGCAACCCTAGCGCCGACGTCAACGGCGCCGCTCTAAGTCCCGCCATAGCAAAAACAGTGATGACAACGCAAGAGGAAATAACAGTCTAGTCGACTCTAGAAGAAACGACGACTGCACCACCCCGGAGGCATAGCACAATCAAGATGCAAACTATAAACATAGTACGGATCCGACTTCCGAACATGACGCCACCAAGGATAAGCCTCATCAAACCCCGTCTGGGGAAGAAAACAGTCCGGACGAAGATGCACACATCATCCCGGAAACGCACTTAGAGCAAGAGAACCTGCATAGAAGGCTTATTGCCATAGTGAGGAGCCTGAAGAAACAGAAGCAAAGGCTCAAGGTCGCACAAGATATGCTCAACAGCAGGTGGAATAAAGTAACAAATTATGGTGGAAGTTACCATAAAAATAGCTATCCAAAGCGCAAGCTATTACCGGAATTCGACGATGAGGCCTTAGAGCCCATACAGCCGAAGAATGATACGGCCAACCGGCCGGATCCACCACCTTGCGAACGCGATAGAGCGGCTAACAAAGTCGCGCATAAGTCAACACACGATCTACGTGAGAACCTGCATAAAAAATCTGGCGCGACCAGATCCATCTATGGATCTAGGAAGCGCGCTACGGTAAAAAACCAACACCGAATACTACAACCGTCCGAACACCATGGCACATCCCAATACAGGGGTGCCGCACACCCCTTATGTTTCACTGATGAGGTGCTGGATCATGAATTCCCAAAGGGATTCAAACCGGTGAACATAGAGGCGTATGACGGGGCCATAGACCCTGGAGTCTGGATAGAGGACTTTAACGGCACTGGCTGAAAAGCCTCCCCGAAAACTCAATTGGAAGTTGGGAGGAGCTCGAGGACGCTTTTTGGGCCAATTTTCAAGGGACTTATGTCCGACCTCCGGATGCAGACAATTTAAGTCATATAATCCAACAGTCCGAAGAGGCCGCCCGAAAGCTTTGGAACAGGTTCCTCACCAAGAAGAACCAAATCGTCGACTGTCCGGACGTCGAAGCCTTAGCAGCTTTTAAACACAGCGTCCGAGACGAATGGCTCGCCAGACACCTCGACCAAGAAAAACTAAGAACAATGGCAGCCCTAACAAGCCTCATGACCTGCTTTTGTGCGAGCGAGGACAGCAGGTTGGCCCGTAGCAGCACCAGCGACCCAGGCACATCTGAAGTCAGGGATGGCAATGGTAATCCACGATGCAACAAAAACAAGCATCGAAATAAAGAAGGTAGCCCAGATAACACGGTGGTAAACGCCGGATTCAGGGGCTCCCGACCAGGTCAGCGGAAAAAGCCTTTCAAAGGCGGCAGAGAAGGACAATCTAGCCTAAACAAAATTCTTGAGAAACTCTGTCAGATTCACGGCACCGCAGACAAACCTGCAAATCATACCCACAGAGAATGTTGGGTCTTCAAGCAGGTCGGTAAGCTAAACGCCGAACACAAAGGGGAAGAGGTACCAAGCGAAGACGAGGATGAACCTCGCCAGCAAAGCGTCGGAGGGCAGAAAAAGTTCCCACCAGAGATTAAAACAGTAAACGCGATCCATGTCACAAAGAGGAGAAGCAAGCATGCACTCCAAGGCACACGCGCTATAGAGCCCGTCACCCCTAGGTTCAACCGCTGGTTGGCCTGCCCGATCACTTTTGATCGTAGGGATCATGAGACAAATATCCGGCACGAAGGACTGACAGCCTTGGTGTTAGACCCAATAATAAATGGGTACCATGTCACATGAGTCCTCATGGACGGCGGCAATGATCTAAATCTGATATGTCAGGACACAGTCCGCAAAATGGGGATAGACCCGACACAAATAAGCCACAGTAATACTACCTTCAAGGGAGTAATACTAGGCCAAGAGGCTCACTGTACGGGCTCTCTACTACTAGAGGTGGTATTCGGTTCTCCCGATAACTTCCGAAGCAAAAGGTTAATTTTTCACATCGCCCCATTCCGAAGTGGTTATCAAGCACTACTCGGAAGAACGGCTTTCGCTCGTTTTAACGCAATACCGCATTATGCTTTTCTCAAGCTTAAAATGCCCGATCCTTGTGGCATCATCTCAGTTTGCGGAAATACCAAAAGTTTCTTACGTACGAAAGAGGATGCGGCGGCTCTAACAGCCGCAAACTAGACGACCTCACCAACCAGAAAAAATGGCAGGTCATCAAGACCACGGACACGGTTAAACGAATCCGGCGTTCCATCATATATACATGAGATTGGTTTGATGATCAAACCCTCATAAACGATACCAGCGGCTTCCCGCGTGTAATCAGGGCCAGCTCGGCTCAACTTGGCTTCTCTTGAATTTTGATAGTTCATTGATAATAACCAATTCTTCTTTTTGACACGGCAACTTTCACCTAAGTTCTTTCCTTTTACAGATGACAATCATGCTACACCCGTCTAGGACACGGCACAACGGAGACACAGGCGCAGACGTGCAGCAGGGACCCGCCCAAAGGATTCTTTTTAGATTAAGACCCTGCGTAAACCTTTTTTACTGTCTGGTGTTGCTCAAATCCTCCGGATACTCCACACAACCGAGAAGGATGCTGGCGTTATTGGGATGTGGCCACGTCAGGATTTTGCACGTACCTAGACACATGGGGTTTCTTATTAAGGGCATTTTTTAACCAGGTATATGTTATAAAGACCGAACACCTTAGGGAGTGTTCAGCGTCATGAGTTTGGCCCTATATGCATCAGCTCCGAATCATGTCTTTGGTCACATGTTGGGTTTTCCCGAATCCCACGTTTTGGTACCTTATGTTCCGTTATATCGGCTAAGGTGGCACTGAGAGAACTACTATGATTGTGCCCTGGTTCATCCGGCTGAGCACCTCAGTAGAGAAAGCCAAAAACTGACTGTCATGATATAGCGAGAGACTGGTCAACCACTCGATGACTCGTAGGAATCATCTGGATTCCTCCGCATTAACAAAGGGCCGTTTCCCGGTCATGTACGTACACAGCCCATATTCGGACGAGCGCAGAAGTACCAGGGGCTATATAGTAGCCTCACCGTCAAACTCCTATGGCTAAGTGAAAGTGTTAAAGAAATATAGTCTGATTGCCTCGTTTGCTATGCTATCACGTCCTTAATGGACGAAGACGTTGGACCAAGTGTGGATATGCATTTTCTGCGAACACCCCCGCATTATATGCGTGGGGGCGGAAGCCGACGACTACAAACTTTCAGGTTATATACATATATACATAAATGGCCGCACAAGAGGCATCATAGTACTTTCGGGCAAAAGTATAAATACAGCCTTGATAATTCAATAAAACATTGTTTTTACAATGGGAATACATGTCACTAGAACATAATATTCCTCGAGCACTGAGCCTCTATCGAACGAGCGCCTTCAAGAACTTCTTCAAAGTAGTGCTCGGCAGCCACTCGGCCTATGGCCGAACCCCGTGTCGCAACAGTGGTGGTCTCCATTTCCACCCAGTATGTCTTGACACGGAAAAGGCCATCCGCGCACCCTCTATGCACGCCGATCTCTTTACAGCATCGATGCGTGGCACATCACCAAGGAATTGTTGCACTAAACTAAAGTAGCTATTTGGCCTTGGCCCTCCCGGCCACAGGTGATCCACAACGGACCTCATGGCAAGTCTGGACAACCTATGGAGCTCGGCCCACTCGGCCATTCGCTCATTCAATAGCAGCGGACGGACTAGAGCGTGAAACTGTGACCAGAACAACTTTTCCACTTCAGGACCTTCCTGATCCTTGAAGTACTCGGCCGCATCAGCAGCACTTGCCGCCAAATCCATGTAGGCATCCGCAGAACTCCATAGCCGGTCCAGAGGAGCATACTTTGGATCTCCGAACTTAGTACGCAACAAGAAGGGCTTCCTAGACACGATATCTGCAGCTTGATTCAGCTCCTCCTTCGTTGCTCTAATTTTACAGCGGGCTTCCTTGGCAGCCACCAGGGCCTTCTCCAGGTCCGTCGCCTTCGCCCGGTTTTCTTCTTCAAGAAGCTGGTAATGGTCAGCGGCATATTCTAACTCTACAGCCATCTTGGCTATTTTTTTCCTTGCTCTCGCAATGCGAGGCCTGTTCGGCCCTTAACTCTTCGGCCGCCTTTAGAGCGGCCGCATTGCTACTCCTTGCTTGCTCCTTGGCTCGGGCAAGCTCCACTGGAAGGGTCTCCACGGTGGCAGCTCCATCTGCAGTCACAACATATTAAAGATACTGGCATCATGCTACTCTTATTATGTGATGATCACCAGAGAAATCACTCACCCTGTGCCTAGTCAAGCCGCTGGTTGACAAGCACGATATCGGCATCGGCCGCATCAAGTTGTCGCTTTAGCTCGGTAAATCCATCAGTTCGGCTAGCCACCGTAGCCTCAGCCACCTGCACATAAAGGCAGTCGAATTATTACCTGGGTATAAGATCCTCGGGTTGCCTCCGTTCTCAACGACAACCAGAGTCTCAGGGGCTACTATCTGCATAGGGCACACCTAACGTATGCGGTACTATCAAAAACATACGCTATTTCACGTACCTTGAAGCCTTCCAGTAGACTCATAAAGGCTTCATGCAAACCGCTTTCAGCGGATGATATCCTATCAATTACCATACCCATTAGCGTACGATGCGCCTCCGAGATGGCCGCTTGCCCAAGAAGATCCTTTAGCGCGTCCGACCGCATAGTATACAGACCCTTGCTGTCACTCTCCTTAGGAGCCGGATACTGGGGATTCCGGGTAGCCAAAGGGGTATCCTCTGGCCTTAGTGGATCCGGAGATACCCTTCGCGACGACACTTCAAGGTCTCCCGCTTCATGAGGCGGGGTGTCAGGGGGGCGTTTCGCTCTCCATCATCTCCGGAAGAAGATCCCCCGAAGACGAACTCTGTCGAGAAGGGCTACGATCCGGACTACAATTTACAAGCATCGGTTGTTGTCTTCGGAAGTAAGGTAGGATGTTTCCACTATTAAGTACTTTTTGATTACTTACAGCTCGGTAGAGGGCTGATCCCCGCGCGGAGATTGTGCGGCAAGAATACCCTCTGAGGCAGGACCCTCTGATGAAGATTTCCTCTCCCGTTTGTAAAACTTAGTTTCCGGATC
Organism: Triticum monococcum; assembly: GCA_034509565.1. Lineage (NCBI taxonomy): Eukaryota > Viridiplantae > Streptophyta > Magnoliopsida > Poales > Poaceae > Triticum > Triticum monococcum. The sequence continues at coordinate 98,154,035 of CM067843.1, read as the reverse complement.
TTCAAAGGTAGTCCTCTTCCTTCCCCGGGGAGAGAGAATGTTAGATTCTTCCCTTTGGTTGTCCTCCCTCGTGGAGGCGCTCATTCCCCCGGCTGGAATAAGTAGCGAATGAGGCCCTCTTTCACCCTCTCTATTCCCCCCGTCATCTTCCTTTGAGGGCACTGGATAAGGCGCTGGCTCGAGCATCTTGTCCAGTACCGGATTGTCCAAGCCCTCAAGAAGGGGGGCCGAACACCTGATCATCGTCGCCTTTGTTATCCAGTCCTGGTCAAAGAGCAGATCTTTAGAATGATGCCATGATAAATAAAAGGACAGTAGGTTTGACATGGGATTACTTACTTGGCCAGCGGGGCGGTTGCAGCTCAGACCCACGTCCTCGATGGTGTCCGGACACTCTATTTGGGGTCCGAAGTACGATTTGTACATCTCTTGGAGCGTCATGCCGAGGAAATGCGGAATAGCTCGCGGTCCTTCCGGGTTGAATTCCCACATGCGGAGGGGCCTGCGTTTGCAAGGCTGGACTCGACGAACTAGCATAACTTGCATTACCATAACAAGACTGAAATCTCTCTCAAAGAGATCTCGAATATGGCTCTGCAGTATTGGCACGTCCTTTGCTAGACCCAAACTCAGCCCCCTGCTGATCCATGACATCAGTTGCGGTGGGGGGGCCCGAGCAAAAGGTGGGGGCAGCTACCCACTTGGCACTTCGGGGAGCTGTGATGTAAAAACCACTCCTGCTGCCACAATTCGTACACCTCTGGGAAGGAACCCTCTGACCATGGAGTGTCGGCGATTTTGCTTATTAAAGCACCTCCACACGCTATGTGCCGCCCCTCGATCATCTTCGACTTCACATCGAAGGTCTTGAGCCACAGGCCGAAGTGAGGGGTAGCACGGAGGAAGGCCTCACATATGACAATAATTGACGAGATGTGAAGAAGGGAATCCGGGGCCAGATCGTGAAAATCCAACCCATAATAGAACATAAGACACCTAACAAAGGGATCCAAAGCAAGGCCTAGTCCTCGAAGGAAGTGGGAGATGAACACGACGCTCTCGTTGGGTTCAGGACTAGGGACGACCTGCCCTCGGGCAGGCAGCCTATGCGAAATTTCGGCGGTCAGATATCTGGCCTCTCTCAACTTCTTGATGTCCTCCTGTGTGACAGAGGAATGCATCCACCGACCTTGAAGGTTGGATCCGGACATAGTTGAAGGTCCGAAGCACCTGACCTGAGCTTTGGGTGTTTGAACTCGAGGCAGGGGAAGGATTCGATTGAGCATGGGAGGGAAAAAAATAAAAAGCCTCGTCCCCTTTATAAAGAGGGTGAATATCAAGCATCCTCCTCATGTCCGTTTGGGACTTGCCTAAGATCTAGGAGTCGTACCAACAGGCACGGTTGGGTTACCCATGTCTGTATTGATGAGAATCCTTTGATAAGGGGGACATGATCTCTGCTTTGACAAGACGTGTCAAGAAAAGCGCCTCGCTTTATGTGCGGAGCTGGTTGAGAAAAACGGTTCGAATGATGACCGGGCCATGGTGTGATGTCATGTTGTCAAAACGTGTCAGTAGATTAGATTTGTGGAAATATTATTCTCTCTACAGTGGTATGTGGAACTTATTTTGCAGGGTCGGACACTATCCTTGTATTCAAACTCTTCCATGGTGTATTCGGAGGAGGAACCCGCCTTGCAATGCCGAACACAACACTGCACGCCGAACTCATTGTCATTGAAGCCTGGTTCAAGGGCTACTGAGGGAGTCCTGGATTAGGGGGTCTCCGGACAGCCGGACTATATCCTTTGGCCGGAGTGTTGGACTATGAAGATGCAAGATTGAAGACTTCGTCCCGTATCCAGATGGGACTCTACTTGGTGTGGAAGGCAAGCTAGGCAATACGGATATGTATATCTCCTCCTTTGTAACCGACCTTGTGTAACCCTAGCCCCCTTTGGTGTCTATATAAATCGGAGGGTTTTAGTCCATAGGACAACATACAATCATACCATAGGCTAGCTTCTAGGGTTTAGCCTCTCTGATCTCGTGGTAGATCAACTCTTGTAATACTCATATCATCAAGAACAATCAAGCAGGACGTAGGGTATTACCTCCATCAAGAGGACCCGAACCTGGGTAAACATCGTGTCCCCTGCCTCATGTTACCATCGGCCTTAGACGCACAGTTCAGGACCCCCTACACGAGATCCGCCGGTTTTGACACCGACACTCTTGCTCCTGGTTCTGTCCGTAGTCCCCAGGATATGACTTATTACTTCTCTGAAAAATATTTTCCTGCTCATGTGAAACAAGCTGCCTTACAGGAAATATTTAGCTTTGTGCAAACTAAAGAAGAGAGTCTCCCACAAGCTTGGGGGAGGCTTTGCCAGTTACTTAATGCTTTGCCTGATCATCCTCTTAAGAACAATGCAATACTTGATATCTTCTATAATGGACTAACCGATGCTTCTAGGGACTTCCTAGATAGTTGTGCTGGTTGTGTTTTCAGGGAACGAACTATTGCCCAGGATGAAGAATTATTGAATAACATATTGAAAAATTATGATGATTGGACTATTCCTGAACCACCGCCTAAACCCACTCCGAAGAAGAGGGGTATATTATATCTCAGTCCCGAAGATATGCCAGAGGCAAAGAAATCTATGAAGGAAAAAATGTATTAAAGCTGAGGATGTTAAAAATTTACCTCCTATTGAAGAAATACATGGGCTTAATACACCACCAATGCCTAAGGTGGTAGAGGTAAGTTCTCTTATGAAGTTCAATGATAATGACAATCCTCACAATATGCATCCTAGTCAATGCCTTTATGAGTTTGAAAACTACATTAGAAAACAAGATCACTTCAATGCAAATGTTATGAAACAGTTGAAATATAATTCTCATATGATTGCTCGCTTGAGTGACTTGTTATTTAGAATATCAAATGATGTTAGAGGTGTTGGAAAACATGCTTCTATGGTTCAAACTCAGTTAGAACAAGTTCCTAAATCACAAAGAGAATTGCTTGATGAAATGAATCATAATACGCATGACTTTGCTGTTAGAGTTGCAGCTAGAGTAGGTAAAAAGACTCAGGAACCACTTTATCCTGAGGGACACCCTAAAAGAATTGAACAAGATTCACAAAGAGCTAACAGTAGTGCACCTAGTACTTCTGGAAAGAAAAAGAAAAAGAAAAATGATAGGACTTTGCACACTTCTAGTGAACCTGAAATAGAAAAACCTCCTGATAAGGATAATAAAATTTCTATCTCTGATGCTGAAACTCAATCTAGTAATGAACACTCACCTAATGAGAATGAAAAAGATAATGAAGAGGTTCATGAAGACTCTCAACCAACCAATGAAAAAGAACCAGATAATGATGTTGAGATAGAACTATCTGTTGATCTTTGTCGGTGTCAAAACCGGTGGATCTCGGGTAGGGGGTCCCGAACTGTGCGTTTAGGCAGGATGGTAACAGGTGGCAAGGGACACGAAGTTTTACCCAGGTTTGGGCCCTCTCGATGGAGGTAAAACCCTACGTCCTGCTTGATTAATATTGATGATATGGGTAGTACAAGAGTAGATCTACCACGAGATCAGAGAGGCTAAACCCTATAAGCTAGCCTATGGTATGATTGTTGTTCTGTATCGTGTCCTACGGACTAAAACCCTCCAGTTTATATAGACACCGGATAGGGTTAGGGTTACATAGAGTCGGTTACAATGGTAGGAGATCTATATATCCGTATCGCCAAGCTTGCCTTCCACGCCAAGGAAAGTCCCTTCCGGACACGGGACGAAGTCTTCAATCTTGTATCTTCATAGTCCAGCAGTCCGGCTAAACGTATAGTCCGGCCATCCGGACACCCCCTAATCCAGGACTCCCGCAGTAGCCCCTGAACCAGGCTTCAATGACAATGAGTTCGGCGCGCAGATTGTCTTCGGCATTGCAAGGCGTGTTCCTCCTCCAAGTACTTCATAGAAGATTTTGAACACCAAGATAGTGTCCGGCTGTGCAAAATAAGTTTCCACATATTGCCATAGAGAGAATAATATTTAGACAAATCTAATCTGCTGACGTATTCCGTAGTGTGACACACCACGGCCAAGCCGTTATCCGAGTTGTTTCATTACCCACCTCAGCGCGTCATACGAGGCGGTTTCCTTGGTATGTCTTGTTAAAGCAGAGATTGTGTCCCCTTATTCCAGGATTCTCATCAATACGGGCGTGGGTAACCCAACCGCGCCATTGATTACGGCATTTGGAGATAAGTGAGTTTTACTAGGCTGGTGGGGACACGTAGTTGCGTCCACCTATATAAGGGGATAAGGATCCACCTTTTCACCTATGCCTTCTTCCTCCCTTGCTTATCCATTCTCGCACACTCAAGCTCCAGCGCCCAAGTCCGCACTCCCCACCTCTACCTTCTCCAGCCATGTCCGGAGCGGGAGGCAAGTGGATGGTCTCCTCCGTCACGGAGGGACATATCAAAAAACTGAGGAAGGCCGGATACTTGTCTAACGACATTGCATACCGGCTTCCCGAAAAGGGGCAGCACATCCCCACCCCTAGGCCCCATGAGAGGGTGGTGTTCCTCCCCCATTTCCTCCATGGACTGGGCTTTCCTCTACACCCATTTGCCCGAGGGCTCATGTTCTACTATGGCCTGGATTTCCACGATCTGGCCCCGAACTTTGTCCTCAACATCTCGGCGTTTATCGTCATGTGCGAGGCTTTCCTCCACATCCGCCCCCATTTCGGCCTATGGCTCAAGACTTTCAATGTCAAGCCGAAGGTGGTGCATGGCAACCAAGCGGAGTGCGGAGGCGCCATGGTGGGCAAGATGGCCAACGTCTTATGGCTCGAGGGCTCCTTTGTGGAGACCCTGAAGGGGTGGCAATCGGGGTGGTTTTACATCACCCAGCCGCGCGACCCCGAATGGGTCGCAGCCCCCGAGTTTCGGTCTGGACCCCCCACGCGGCTCACCTCCTGGAAGGAGACCGGCCTGTCGTGGGGTAAAAAAGGAGAGCTGGCCGGACTCCAAACATGCGTCCAAACCCCGGTGGACAAGAAGCTCAAACTTGTCAACGTAGTCCAGGTTATGCTCATCCGCCTGATCCTCCCGTGTCAACAGCGGGCTTTCAACCTATGGGAGTTCGACCCGGCGCGGCACCGAACTCTGAGCAGGCTCTTCGACACGACATACGAAGATGCCTAGAAGGTGCTTTTCAAGGGCGCCAAGGCCCCCGCATCCGCTACCGAGGATCGCAGATTCAGTACACAGCGTCACGCTCATGCGGTAAGCCATTTTTTCCTTTTACAGGGTATCGGTTCTTCATATTTTGACTCCATGCGGGATCTAAGCTCCCTTACCTTTAACAGGATTGGCAGGAGACATCTCGACGGACCAACTGTCCGGCCCTTTGCCCGAAGGCCCAGCGGACGCTCACTTGGCGAAGCTGCTGGTTCCGGCACCCTATGTGGTGCCGGAGAAGAAGGCCAAGAAGAAGGCTATGGGGACTTGAAAGAGTGCGCGACGCCCGGAGGTGTCGGATTCAGCATCCGACGAATCCAAGACGCACTCCTCCCACGAAGACGAGGAGGAGGAAGAAGAGACCCCTCCCCCTCCAGCGGGGGAAGGGAAGAAATGGAAGGCCGCCCCAACTGGGGAGGCCGAAGGGTCCAAGAAGGGGAAAACCCTTCCTTCGGACTACTCCACCGACGCCGACGACGGCAGAGAGGAGTGGGCGCCCAGGTCCAAGCCCCTTGCCAAATCGTAAGTATCCGGATACCAGAGTAATTCATAGTATTCGTTTATTGCACAAGTTTCCCTTATGTCGAATATGTTTATGCAGCCCACCCAAATACCGGCTTGACGCGTCGTCGAGCGGCTCACTGGACTCACCGGATGTGAACTCGCTTTCGACGGCTTCCTCCCCCCGCCCTACAGACGACACCGAAGTGTTGTCCCAACAGGTTCCAATCCAGGAGGAGGTGGTCCTGGAGGCGCCGTGAGGCGACCTCCCGGACTCCAGGAGTAAAGGAGATGAAACCCCCCAGGGCTCCAAGTCCGGCCCTAGGCCGGACACCGCTCCGGAACTTTCAAAGGTTCTAGAGTCCGGCGGGGGGCCTCCTTCCAAGAGGAGCAAGCCCACCGTGCCGGTGACCTCCGTCCAACCGGAGGCGCCGGACAATCTGTTGGAGGCGCTCCAAGGCACCTCCATCGACGAGGAGCACCACACCATTATGAGTGCGGTGGTCTAGAAGGTTCAGTCCGCCAAGAGTGGACTGACTGAAGCTTGTACTAGCCTTTTAACAGGCTTTGAGGTAAGTAAAGAATGTTAAATAATATTACCGCATAGATAGTAGCCCCTGATGCTCTGTTTGGCGTTCGGGAAGAAAAGCCGAATAGAAGATCAAATAAAATTCGCAGGAGTCTAACAAAAAGGAGTCAATATGCGTATGCAGGCTTCTCTGCTTGCGTCCGCCGCACTGACTGCGGAAGTGGACACGCTAAAGTAGAACCTCGAGCGGTCCGAGCAAGAGCTCGGGCATGCCAAGAAGCAGCTCGAGGACAATGAAGGTAAGAAATACCTTGTTTAAATATATATAAAAAGGTGTAATTGCAAAAAAATGATAGGATTATTGTGGCTATTGTAGGGGCCACGTCTAAGATGGCGACCCTTAAGCAAGCACTGGTCGAGGCCGAGAAGAGGGCAGCCACGGAGCGCATCAAGAGGGAGAAGTGTGAGGCCGAGGTTGGCAAGGTACGGCAAGAGCTCCAGGCTCTCATGGAAAAACATGAGAGTTTGGAGCTTGACTCAAAGACGCGAGCGTCCGAGCTCGTGGTGGCTATTGAAAATGCCAAATCTGCCAAGGCCGAATCCCAGATGACCCTCTAGGAGTTGGATGAGGTGAAGAAGATAGCGGCGGGTAAGGCATTCTTTATGCAAAGTAAACACATAAACGTGAGCTACTTGTTACTTACCCGAATCCGGAGCTCTCCAGGAGCGTTCGCAGATCTTCCCTAGAGTGTGTCTGATGCCACCGCATTTTACTGAGCCGAGGAGGGCAGCTCGACAGAGAAGGTGTTCTGGTCTCAGTATGCTGAGGACGGACACCCCGTGCCCCTGAGCGACCAGCTGAAGCAACTAGTCGAGCTCCACAAGGCGGCCGAACAGGCCATGAGGGGCCTCATAGTTCGGCTCTGGCCTGGAGAGGCTCTACCTGGGAGCTATTTCGGGCTGGTGCGGCGGCTGGTGGAAGCCTGTCCAAGGCTCGAAGTCATCAAGCGCTCCGTCTGCATTGAAGGTACCCGTAGGGCCCTTGCCCGTGCTAAGGTGCACAGGGCAAGCTAGATGCTGAGAAGCTTGTGAAGGACGGCCCACCGCCGGGGAAAGAGCATCGCAAGCCCGAGAATTATTATAAGGATGTTCTGAAGGGTGCCCGCCTTGTGGCGGATGAATGTTCTAGGGATGTAATTTTTGAGTAAAACTCGCTCGTTTTGTCCTGTGCGCTGAAAACTTGTTCATATGCGCTAAGCAATGCTGTTTGAATTTAAAATATTACCTTCTGTGCGGCTGTTTATCAATTCTGAGAGATGGCTAGTCGTTGGCTTCTACCCCCGTGCCGCTAGTGCTGGGGTGTTCGGGTATAAACCTGAGCGCTCTTTTTCCCATGTTTGGGGTCCTTCGAGGGAGGCGCTCAGCCCAACGAACAAGGCAATCGGACTATAATGCGTGAACACTCTCACTTAGCCATAGAATTCTATAATTTTAAATTTCGGCGAAGCCCCTGGTATTCGGAAGACCATGTTTGGGGCGCTATCCACGCCTTGGCCGAACGGAGCCGACTCCTCGCCCTAAGCGGCATAAGTCTTTAAGGACTCAAAAAAACCTCTCGAACAGCGACCGGCTCTCGCTTCATCATGACAGTCAGTTTTAGCTTTCTCCACTAAGGTGCTCGACCCAGCTCAACTGGGGCACAATCGCAGTGGTTCTCCTAGTGCTACCTTAGCCGATATAGCGGAACATAAGGCACCAAAACATAGGATCCGGGCAAACCCAACTATTGACCCAAGACAGGTTTCGAAGCCGATGCATATAATGCTATAAGTTCGGGGGGCCGCACTTGTTAAAGTGTTCGGACTTCTCACACCATGTTGAGGGGTACTGAAGCCCCTGGCGTATTTTGGCCGTACCAAAGTGTACGGGTGCAACATGTCGTTAAGGAACATATATAAAAAAGGGGTAATGCAAAAATAGACAAAAGCTATGCACTGTTTATTAAAGAGGGCTGCGATCAAAGCAGAACGATACAAATAATGTGATAAGCAAAAGGTTGGACTATTTAACATGTCCATTCTAGGGGCAAGCTGTGGAATAATATGTGAAACAGGTATAGTGCTCGTGATAGAGACCACCTGGGAGTTCCGTAATGTGGCGTTGCTTGTCTGCTTCCCTGGTTCTTGCATCGTTTGTGCGGCAATTGAACTGCCGAACAGGCCTTCTGAAGAATGGAGTCCTGAAAGTAAGAGAAAATGAAAAAATCGGCAGCCCCTGGTGCGGTTTAAGTCGTGCTTCGGGTGTGTTGTGATGGTGCCCTTCCCCCTGTACCCATGGTATTTCTAGAGCGTAGTTATGCATGCGAAGCACTGGCGTCACCTTTTTGCTAGGGCTGGGGTTGGGGCCGCATTGCTACGCCTGCTCGGATCGTGCCAGGCGGTCTTGTTGTAGGTTACTCCGGACGCGCTTGACGGTGTCCTATCGTTTAATGGCCGGACTGGAGAACTGCCTGGAGAGGCTGCTTTGTACTTCTGCTACAAGGGCCGCCATGTGCTCCTCCATTCAGAGGGAGCATTCGGTGTTTCCATTGACCGCAATTACTCCTCAAGGGCCTGGCATTTTGAGCTTAAGGTATGCGTAGTGCGGTACCGCATTGAACTTGGTGAATGCGGTTCACCCAAGCAGTGCGTGATAGCCACTGCGGAATGGGACTATGTCGAAAATTAACTCCTCGCTTCAGAAATTATCCGGAGATACGAAGACCACTTCAAGTGTGACTGAGCCTGTACAGTTGCCCTCTACACCTAGTATTACGCCTTGAAAGGTCATTTTGGTGGGCTTAATCCTCGAGGGATCTATGCCCATTTTCCGCACTGTATCCTGGTAAGCAGGTTCAGGCTGCTGCCGCCGTCCATAAGGACTCTAGTGAGATGAAATCCATCAATAATTGGGTCTAGAACCAATGCGGCGAATCCGCCATGAGGGATGTTAGTGGGATGGTCCCTTCGATCAAAGATGATCGGGCAGGAGGACCATGGGTTGAACTTTGGGGCGACTGGCTCTACCGTGTATACGTCCCTTAACGCGCACTTCCGCTCCCTCTTGGGGATGTGGGTTGCGTATATCATGTTCACCGTCCACACTTGTGGGGGAAAACCCTTCTGTCCACTGTTGTTCGGCGGCCGGGGCTCCTCGTCGTCATCGCTATGCAGCCCCTTGTCTTCATTTTCGGCATTTAACTTGCCTGCCTGCTTCAACACCCAACAATCCCTGTTGGTGTGATTGGTCGGCTTTTCGGGGGTGCCATGTATCTGGCATAAGAGGTCGAGTATTCGGTCCAAACTGGACGGGCCCCTAGGATTCCTTTTGAATGGCTTTTTCCGCTGACCGGATTTAGAGGCTCTGAATCCGGCATTAACTTCCGTATCCTAAGTATTGTCGCCGTTAATGCGGCGCTTCTGCTTGTTGTGACGCGACCTGCCACTACTGTCCCTGGTATCCGAATTACCAGGGTTCTTGGTCATATTGTTGCACCGAGCAAGCCAGCTGTCTTCTCCTGCGCAAAAGGGGGTCATGAGTGTCGTGAGTGCTGCCATAGATTTCGGCTTTTCCTGTCCAAGGTGCCGGGCAAGCCACTCGTCGCGGATATTGTGCTTGAAGGCTGCTAGGGCCTCAGCGTCCGGACGGTCGACTATTTGATTTTTCTTTGTTACGAACCGTGACCAGAATTGCCTGGCCGATTCATCTGGCTGCTGAATTACATGACTTGGGTCATCGGCGTCTGGGGGTCGCACATTAGTGCCCTGGAAATTGTCGAGGAATGCGGCTTCTAGGTCCTCCCAACAACTAATTGATCCTATTGGCAAGCTGTTAAGCCAATGCCGAGCTGGTCCTTTAAGCTTGAGTGGGAGGTATTTGATGGCGTGGAAATCATCGCATGATCTGTTGTGCCATCATATGATTCGATGTTTATGAGTTTGAAACCCTCGGGGATTTGATGATGCACTATTTTGTCTGTGAAGCATAGTGGGTGTGCGGCGCCAATGTACTGGGCTATATCATGATGTAGCTCCGATGAGCTTTGTCTACTGTGTTCGGCCCTGCCGAATTTGTGGCCGGCGTGACGGTTACCGTCTCAAGCAATGGGGCGCCCACGCGATCCGTAGATCAATCTTGTTTGCCTTGACTTGTCCTCCAACATATCTCATAAGTCCGGCACATATTCCCGTGCCTTGGTACGGGGTGCGGATTGAGAGGAGGGCCAAGAGGCCTCTCTGTCGCGGCCACGAGGTGGCCGGTTGTCACACCCTAGCTAGTCCATGCATTAGAGTGTGCATCATGTTTACTTTCATCAGAAACTTGAAATGGGGAAGGCAGAACCCCCAGCACCCCTCTTGAAATCAACTAGGGTTTACTAAAAATAATTTCAACGAACCTGAAATGCCCTTCTAAAATGTTCACCCTCTTTGCCTTGGGTTAGAACCTTTGGCAAAATAGGTGCACAATTTTCTAGGTCAACAAAAGGTCACCGGATTAAATCATATGTATGTTGCCTTTGGACATTTAAATGCTAATAAATATTTTAAATGTTCAAATAATTCTGGAATTAAGTCAGGGCTGTTAGGAATAATCCCAATAGAGCCCACGGTTATTTTCAGGATTTTAGAAAGTGCCTAGGTATTTTAAATAAAGCCCTAAAGCTACAGAAAAAATAGAAAAGAAAACAAAACACAAAAAAACAAAGCAGAAAGACTCACCTGGTGCCACCCACCAGGCCCACCTGTCGGCCCAGCCCAGCCACCGCGCCAACGAGCAGCTTGGCTTGGCCAGGTAGGCAGGCAGGTGCTCGACGGCGGCACCAGCGCGCGCCACATAGCTGGCTGCCGCCCTGCTTCCTCCCCTCGCCGCCCTGCTGGCCTGGACAGGCTCCGCGTCGCCGCCTCGACTCCCTGGACACGCTCACTCGCCCCCTGCCTCACTCTCTCGCTCCCCTTCGCCATGGCCGACGCTGCCGAGCTCGCGCCACCGTGAAACCGCGTCCACCGACGTCCCCATGTTGCACCACCGTGTCCATCCTCTCCGCCATCGTCGACTCCGTCGAGCAGCTGAGCCCCGAGCGCTCACACGCTCTGCAACGTCTTCTTCGACCTCATCTTCACCGAGCATCGCCAGAGATCCCTTTCGACGTCGCCGCCGCATCGACTCGTCCCCGACCGCGCCGTCTACTTCTACGTGATCGCCGTGAGCTGCTGCACCTCCCCAACCTCTCCTTTCCTCTTCTCGTGCACCACAACGAGCACACGAAGCTCACCCGCACACGCCGCCGTGGAGCTCGTCGCCGACGTGTCTCTGGCCAAACTCTGGCCATGCCAGCGCATCCCTAGGGGCACAACGCACCTCAACACACGCCTCACCGTGCCCCGTAGCCTCGGGCTCATTTTCACCCGACTCCGGCGACTGCAAGGCTCATCGCCGGCGACGTTTCCGGCCACCCCGAGCCCAACCACCACCACCAAACGCCGCGGTTCATCCCCAGCTACCCGTAGCTGCTCTCCGCGCATCAATTGGTGCCCTGTGGGCGATTTCCGCAGCGCACCACCGTGTCTGGCCTCGCCGGCGGCTAAACGCCGGCAGGTTTGACCCGCCGACCGGCGAGGTTGACCTGCTGACGTGGGTTGACCTCCCCCTCTCTCTCACCGACATGCGGGGCCCGCCCGACTAATTACCCTGTTGGTGCTAACTAAATAGGTTAGTTTAATTAGTATAGTCACTGACTAGTGGGCCCTGCCAGTTAATTAGGCTAACTAAACGTAGTTAGTGCACAGAGACACTGACCAGTGGGCCCCACCAATCAGGTTTGACCTGGCTGGCGCCTTTGACCAGCTGACGTCACCCTGACGCGTTGCTGATGCAGTAATTGATTTTCTGGATTTATTCTTATCCAGGAAATTCCAGAAAATAGTTCAAACTTCAAAAATTCATAGAAATTCAACCATAGCTCCAAATGATATATATTATGTATGAAAAATTATCAGAAAAATTCAATCTATCCATCTGTAATGGTTTCATGCATGACAAAACAAGTTTACCTTGCTGTTAAGGAGAATAAGGAAATGCACTATAAATGCCATGTTCAATGAGCTAATATTTGAATCTTTGATTCAAATGAGTTCATCCCTCTCTATTTTAGCTTGCATTAGGCCAAGACACAATCATATTGCCATGTCATAGCATGCGTCATATTGTTGCATATCGTCATGTGTTGATTGTGTTCCGATGTGTTCTTCATGGTAGGTTCTGCCTCCGAGGATATTCACGAGTATCCAACTGAAGGGCAGTATCCCGTTACCACTCCATCAGGCAAGCAACCATTGATCATTCCGATACAAACCCATGTTCTCGCTTCTGCTCTTGTTTACTACATTAAGACAACGCGATTCAAACTGCTATGTGCTACGGTAGTTGAACCCTTATCCTATGCATGACCTGTCATTGCCACAGTAACTAGATGAAACCCACTAGCATGTGTAGGAGTTGATTGAGCCATGTATGTGATTCCTACCTTGCTATGCCTGCTATGCTTAGAGTTGTGTCAGGTCTGGTTCATCTGGGTGATGGGCTAGAGTGAAATGCTTATGTCGGTAATATGAGGTATGTGTTGAACATGTTTTGGTAAAGGTATCGATGAGAGGCCATGTAGGAGTACATGGTGGGTTGTTTCATTGAGGCCGTCCATAAGAACTGAGATCTGTATGTGTGATTTAAGATGCAGTTACTACCGTACATTGGGCCCGAAACCAATGGACCCTCTCGACTTCTTAGTCACCCTAGTACTCTGTCCAGGAGTCGCAATTAGTTTCTGGTGTTTGTAGGTTATGTGTTGGCGGCCGTGCGTAGCGCTGACCCTAGGGGTGGGCTATGTTGCGGTAGATACACCATGGCACGGTGTACCGAGTCACCCGTTTGGTGTCTCGGGAACCCTGTTCACATCGTTCGGGGACGTATGTGGAAACCTCGGCCGGACTCCCTGCGGATGGAACCTGGATAGGCGATAAACCTGGACTAGAGACTTAAGTGTTTAGGTAGGCCGTGGCCGACACCCTCGCTGGGCTTCCGCTTGAAGGTTGCCGAGTACATGTCGTGTAAACAGCGGTAAGTGGTGAAAGCGTGTATGATGAAGTACACACCTGCAGGGTATAAAACTATTCGAATGGCCGCGTCCGCGGTAAAGGACTACTTGGTTGCCTATACAGTTCATAGACAAGTTAATGGATACTACTAAAAGACTCAAGATAAGTGTGAGTACCGAGGATGGCCCTCTCGTAGGATGACGAGGGAGGATCCCCGGTGGAGTATTGTGTTGGTGAGTAGTGGACTCGTGTGCGAAAACTATTTTACTAGTGAAGTTCCGTAGGATAGTTTAGCCAAGAGTCAAAGCTGGCTTGCTGCATTAACCCCACCACCTTCTTGAGAATAAGCAAGTATAGTAGGTTCTGATGTAAGACTTGCTGAGTACCTTTGTACTCATGTTTGCTTATTTATTGTTTTCAGACAACAACACTGCCCCCTCCGATGGGTTTTATGTAGACCTTGACATCGACGAGTGACTAGCCACCCAGGTGGTGATCCCGGCCATGGAGGGCCCTATGTAGATAGACAGGCTTCAAGAAGCCTTCTTTCTTTCTAGAGTCTGTACTCCGACTAGTTGCTTCCGCATGTGCTTGTATGATTGTATGACTTGAGTGTCGGGTCATGTGACCCCTATCTGTATGAACATGTTATGTATGGCTCCTTGGAGCTTTTAAATAAAGTACTTGAGTTGTAGAGTTTTGTTGTGATGCCATGTTGTGTGTACTCATATCGGGCATATTGTGTGTATGATTGAAATGCTTGGTATGAGTGGGATCCGACAATCTAGTTGTTTATCCTTGGCAGCCTTTCTTATGGGGAAATGTAGTCTAGTGCTCCTCGAGCCATAGTAGTCCGCTACAGCCCGGTTCACCGGAGTCCTGCTAGCCCAGCACTACTGTTTAGGACAGTTGACTGGCCGACATGTGTTTCACCTCGTTCCTATGTCTGTCCCTTCGGGGAAATGTCACGCGGGGACTTCCGGAGTCCTGCCTAGCCTGCTACAGCCCGGGGTTCCCCGGAGTCCTGTTAGCCCAGTGCTACAGCCCGGAATCACTCGTTGATGACCGACATGCTCGATGTGATTCATGTATGCTTGTCTCCATAAGTCTGTGCCGCTTTGGGTTCACGACTAGCCATGTTGGCCCGGGTTCTCTGTCATATGGATGCTAGCGACACTATCATATACGTGAGCCAAAAGGCGCAAACGGTCCCGGGCCATGGTAAGGCGACACCCGTGGGATACCGTGCGTGAGGCCGCAAAGTGATATGAAGTGTTACCCGCTAGATCGATGTGACTTGGAATGGGGGTCGTGACAGCGTTGGCATCAGAGCCGAACTGCCTGTAGGTTCGTTGAGCCAAACTGGTCGATGTCGAGTCTAGAAATGCTTTAGTTATATGTAGGGGAATTGATTGTGGGAGGGAACGTATGGTTCTTTTACTCCTTTACCTATGCCTCTGATCTAAGTCATTCTCTCCTCATTCAACGTGGGTTAAGGACTAGGCTCTCTTCTTCTATCAGGTTCACGTGTTACTAATCCGTAGTAGCTTATATGATTATTGTTACGAGTTCCAGTTCAGTTTTTACTATTCTTAGTATGTTGCTAATTGAATCAGAACCTTGATATGATGTTGTTGAGTGGTATTGTGAACTGTGGTGGATGTCTCAAATCTTTTTCTGCGCATTTACAACCGTTATGCTGTCCAATTTTCCCTAGAAATTCTAATGTCTTTGCATTGTGGTGGTGCTTTCAGATGGCCAACTGTCCTCAAAACCAAGTGGTTCGCCTGACCAGGTGCCTCGATGTGCCCGGTATACTGCTATGTTAGTCCGGGTCATGATCGAGATGGGTTACCATTGGTATCCCGAATACACTATCGAAGAGCAGTTCCGCGACTTTAATCAAAGCCAGTATTTCTGCACCGTCAGGATATTTCCTTCTTATCCTGGATCTACCGAGCCCCTTCACTATTCCTATGGACTCGGGGTTACCGTTGAGATGGCTGTGCAGGATGCTGCCTATTCCATGATGACCATCATGCGAGTCCGGACTGGCCTGCTTCGGAACACTGACTTCTGTTACATGCCAGCTTCACTTCCGGGAGCGCAAGGGTATCTTCAGGCCATCTATGCTAACTCCACTCAGGAGGACTCATTAACTCGTACCATTGCCGAGATGCTCGAAGATAAGGATCAAGAGAATCGGGCCTTGAGGTTGGAGCTTTTCAATACCCGTGCTGATCATTGGGCCACATTGACTCGGTTTGCACCTGCGGTGCAAGCTGGATGTATGGGTACAAGGGATTTGTATCCTGTGAGATCAGCTCTGCCAGACATGGTGGATTGGCGTGATGTGGGAGGCATCACCCCACCCCGTGGTCCCTGCAGGCCACCGTTTGTTGGTCCAAGACCTCATCCTAGCCCCTATGGTCCACAGGCTCCTCAGGACCGTCTGTTTCTGGATGATCACGTTGAACTTCCAGGCTATGGAGGTGACTTCTATGAGGACTACTACGGAGCTGTCTGAGTTAGTAGTAGTACCACTAGTATTGTAGTAGTTGTATCTCCACTGTCCTGCGTGACTTGTGGAATATGACTTTGCGTGTAATCGATTCCGGAGGTGTAGACAAATAATGTATAGGAGCTTGGAATGCCTCCGATGAGATGTAACGTCTTTCATTATAGTTGTACTGTAGCCTGGTTTGTACTAAACTATGTATGATGTGTATGACCGTTGGTATATATATGGCAGTTTTATATTACCATGACATACGGATGAACATCTCTGATTCCGTGTTATCCATTACATTCTGCACTTCCTTGCTAAGTTTGAGCCATCCTTGTCTAAACCATTGTCTTGTTTTCTCCTAGGATGGTCAACACCCGCGGCAACCCTACTGTCCCGGAGCAGGGGGAAGCCAGTGCAGCTAGAGGTGAAAATCTGCCTCACCCGCCTTCTCTGGCCGAAGTGATGCTAGAGGCGGAAAGAAACAAGCGTGAGACTAACCGCCTGCTGGAGCGGATTGAGCAGAACACTGCACGCCACCCACGAAATGACTTGGTGTCAATCAATGACTTTATCAAGCTGTACCCACCAAAGTTCAACCATTCCGTCGAGCCCCTTGACGCGGATGATTGGCTTCGCAGCATCACCCACAAGTTACGTTCTGCCAACGTAGCCGAAGCTGACAAGGTTACTTATGCTGCCTATCATCTCGAAGGCCCTGCTAGCCTTTGGTGGGAAAACTTCGAAGCTATGCGCCCCGTCGGTCAAATCACTACTTGGGCTGAATTTAGTGAGGCTTTCCGTGAGCATCACATTCCGGAAGGTCTCATGGATCGCAAGAGGGAGGAGTTTTGCAACTTCACCCAAGGAATACTGACTGTAGATGCTTACAGTCGTGAATTTGGGAATCTGGCACGCTATGCTCCTGAAGAGGTTTCTACTGACGCCAAGAAGCAGGCAAGGTTCCGCAAGGGACTTAGCCCTGAGCTTTGCCACGATCTCCGTCTGCACGAGTGCACATCTTTTTAGAAGTTGTTCAATAAAGCCATAAGTGCCAAGACAGGCCAGACTGATTATGACGCTTCACGCAAGCACTCCCGTGATTTTGGCTCTTCATCCGGCTCTGGAGCTCAGAAGCGCCGGGTGTGGATTCCAAGCACGGCACTGCCACCCAGGTTCATCTCGAGGCCATCCTTTGAGGCGCCTCGTCCCAACCAGCAATTTGCACCGCCCAAGCCCTATGCTGCTCCACGCCCCAATGTTGTAAGATGCTTCAAGTGTGGAGAGCCGGTTCACTATAGCCGAGAGTGTCCCTAGAACAACAACCCCAATCAAACTGGAAAGTCCGTTGGCCATGGTAAGCCCGCGGGGAAAACGTTCTACGCCAAGCCGGCCACCACTGCACGTGGCCATGTCAATTATGTTTCAGCCAAGGAGGCTCATGAGGATCCTAACGTCGTCCTTGGTACGCTCCTTGTTAACTGCCATCCGGCATCTGTTATTTTCGATACTGGAGCATCTCATTCATTCATATCCGAGAACTATGCTCGGTTGCATAACACGACATTCTGTGACATGCCCACTTCCATGGTAATTCAAACTCCGGGTTCCAAATGGCAAACTTCTAGAGTAAGCCATGGGAACGAAATTCTTGTCGATAGACTTGTCTTCCTTGCATCCTTAATATCTCTCAAGTCCTCCGACATAAACATCATCTTGGGTATGGACTGGATGTCATCTCATTATGCTAAGATCGATTGTGCCACTAGAACCGTTCAACTTACTCACCCCTCGGGCACGACAGTTAATGTCTTAACTCGAGTGGCCAAGCGCCAACTTTACTCCCTAAATGCCAACCCCCTTCCAGACCTTGAGTATATTCCGGTAGTCCGAGACTTTCTGGATGTCTTTCGAGAAGAACTGCCAGGTGTTCCACCTGACAGGGATGTCGAGTTTGTGATAGACCTTGTTCCAGGAACCGTTCCAATTTCCAGAAGACCCTATAAGATGGCACCCTTAGAACTAGCCGAGCTTAAGAACCAACTCGATGAGTCCTTGAACAAGGGTTTCATCCGTCCTAGTTCCTCTCCTTGGGCTTGCCCCGTCCTCTTCGTCAAGAAGGATGGAACAGATCGAATGGTTCTGGATTACCGACCCGTCAACTTGGTCACCATCAAGAACAAATACCCGCTTCCCACGATCAACGATCTGTATGATCAGCTCGCTGGATCCTCAGTCTTCTCCAAGATGGATTTGAGGTTGGGTTACCATCAAATCAAAAATCAGAAATGGGGAAATTCCCAAAACGGCCTTTGTTACTCGTTATGGCCAATAGGAGTACACCGTTATGTCCTTCGGTTTAACCAATGCCCCAGCCACCTTCTCCCGGTTAATGAACTCGGTTTTCATGGAGTACTTGGATAAATTCATCGTAGTATACCTCGACGACATACTCATCTACTCCAAGAATGAAGAGGAACATGCCGAACAACTAAGGCTGGTATTGATGAAACTTCGAGAGCATCGCCTTTATGCCAAATTCTCCAAGTGTGAATTTTGGTTGCCAGAAGTGACCTATCTAGGCCATGTAATCTCTGGTAAGGGCATTGCTGTCAATCCCGAGCGAGTCCAAGCCGTCCTTGATTGGACTCCACCTAAGACGGTCAAGCAAGTTCGGAGCTTCCTTGGCTTAGCGAGCTATTGCCGCCGCTTTGTCGAGAATTTCTCCAAGGTTGCTAAACCTCTAACTGAACTCCTCAAGAAAGACAAAAAGTTCGAGTGGACTCCACAGTGCGAGATCAGTTTTCAGGAACTGAAAAGACGCCTGACATCTGCCCCCGTACTGGTACCACCAGACTTCTCCAAGGACTTTATTATCTATTGCGACGCCTCGCGACAAGGACTAGGTTGCATACTCATGCAAGATTGTCAGGTAATTGCCTATGCTTCATGACAATTACACCCACATGAGGAAAATTATCCCACACATGATCTAGAGCTTGCAGCTGTAGTCCATGCACTTAAAAGTTGGCGACATTACCTTCTCGGTAATCGTTGCGAGATCTTCACCGATCACCAAAGTTTGAAATATATCTTCACCCAACCAGATTTGAATCTCAGGCAACGACGTTGGGTCAAGTTGATCTCGGATTATGACTCGGGAATAACTTACACCCCGGGCAAAGCCAATGTCATGGCTGATGCACTAAGCCGTAAGTCCTATTGTAACAACCTGATGTTACAACAAAGTCAACCACTTCTCCATGAGGAATTTCGTAAGCTAAACCTTCACATTGTTCCTCGAGGATTCCTATCCACCCTGGTGGCGGAACCTACCCTTACGGATCAGATCATCAAGGCACAGAAGGTAGATCCGGGAATCTCCCGTATCAAGAGAAACAGTAAGAAAGGAGTCGTGAATTGTTTCTCCATTGATGATCAAGGTGTCCTATACTTTGGGAATCGCCTAGTGGTTCCAAAGGCGCGAAACCTGAGGCGACTGATCCTTAAGGAAGCTCATGAATCCCCTCCCACCATTCATCCCGGTAGTACTAAAATGTATCAAGACCTACGCCAGAGGTTTTGGTGGACTAGGATGAAGAGAGAAATCGCTCAATACATTGCTAATTGCGACGTTTGTCGTCGTATTAAATCAGAGCATCAACGGCCTGCTGGCACCCTTCAACCTTTGGCTATTCCTGAATGGAAATGGCATAAAATTAGTATGGATTTCATCACTGGGTTTCCCAGGACCAAGAGAGGGAATAATGCCATCTTCGTTGTGATCGACCGACTTTCCAAAGTAGCCCACTTTCTACCTGTTCGTGAGAGTATCACCGCTAGCCAGCTAGCTGATTTATACATCTCCCGAATAGTGTCTCCTCATGGTGTTCCATTGGAAATTAACTCAGACCGTGGGAGTCTCTTCACCTCTCGATTTTGGGAAAGTTTCCAAAATGCTATGGGGACTCATCTCTCTTTTAGCACCGCCTTCCATCCTCAATCAAGTGGTCAAGTAGAGCGAGTCAATCAAATTCTGGAAGATATGCTCCGAGCTTCTGTTATCTTGTTCGGAATGAGTTGGGAGGAATGCCTTCCATTCGCGGAGTTTGCTGATAACAATAGTTATCAAGCTAGCTTGGGTAAAGCTCCTTTCGAAGTTCTTTATGGACGAAAATGTTGAATGCCTCTTAACTGGTCAGAAACCGAGGAAAGACAACTCTTTGGCCCGGATATGATTCAGGAAGCAGAAGAGCAGGTTCGCGCTATTCGTGAGAATTTGAAAACAGCCCAATCTCGTCAAAAGAGTGAATATGATCGCAAACATAAGCCTATGACTTATGAAGTCAATGAGAAGGCTTACCTTCGGGTTACTCCGTTAAAGGGAACCCATCGTTTCGGTATCAAAGGCAAATTGGCTCCTCGTTACATTGGACCCTTCCGCATTCTTGCCAAACGAGGAGAAGTTGCCTACCAATTGGAACTACCTCCGCATCTTTCCAGAGTTCACGATGTCTTCCACGTTTCGCAACTCAGGCGTTGCTTTGCGGATCCTATCCGTGGAGTGGACCACGAAACGCTTGATCTACAAGATAACCTCTCTTATCGGGAATATCCCGTTCGTATCCTTGATCAAGCCGAGCGTACCACTCGACGTCGTAATATCAAGTTTCTCAAGATTCAATGGTCACACCATTCCAAGGAAGAAGCCACTTGGGAAAGGGAGGATCGTCTTCGACTCGAGTACCCACCTTCTTTCCAGAGGATCCTAAATCTCGGGACGAGATTCTTTTGAGTGGGGGTGAGTTGTCACACCCTAGCTAGTCCATGCATTAGAGTGTGCATCATGTTTACTTTCATCAGAAACTTGAAATGGGGAAGGCAGAACCCCCAGCGCCCCTCTTGAAATCAACTAGGGTTTACTAAAAATAATTTCAATGAACCTGAAATGCCCTTCTAAAATGTTCACCCTCTTTGCCTTGGGTTAGAACCTCTGGCAAAATAGGTGCACAATTTTCTAGGTCAACAAAAGGTCACTGGATTAAATCATATGTATGTTGCCTTTGGACATGTAAATGCTAATAAATATTTTAAATGTTCAAATAATTCTAGAATTAAGTCAGGGCTGTTAGGAATAATCCCAACAGAGCCCACAATTATTTTTAGGATTTTAGAAAGTGCCTAGGTATTTTAAATAAATCCCTAAAGCTACAGAAAAAAATAGAAAAGAAAACAAAACACAAAAAAACAAAGCAGAAAGACTCACCTGGCGCCACCCACCAGGCCCACCTGCCGGCCCAGCCCAGCCACCGCGCCAGCGAGCAGCTTGGCTTGGCCAGGTAGGCAGGCAGGTCCTCGATGGCGGCACCAGCGCGCGCCATGCAGCTGGCTGCCGCCCTGCTTCCTCCCCTCGCCGCCCTGCTGGCCTGGACAGGCTCCGCGTCGCCGCCTCAACTCCCTGGACACGCTCACTCGCCCCCTGCCTCACTCTCTCGCTCCCCTTCGCCATGGCCAACGCTGCCGAGCTCGCGCCACCGTGAAACCGCGTCCACCGACGTCCCCGTGTTGCACCACCGTGTCCATCCTCTCCGCCATCGTCGACTCCGTCGAGCAGCCGAGCCCCGAGCGCTCACAAGCTTTGCAACGTCTTCTTCGACCTCATCTTCACCGAGCATCGCCGGAGATCCCTTTCGATGTCGCCGCCGCATTGACTCGTCCCCGACCGCACCGTCTACTTCTACGTGATCGCCGTGAGCTGCTGCACCTCCCCAACCTCTCTGTTCCTCTTCTCGTGCACCACAACGAGCACACGAAGCTCACCTGCACGCGCCGACGTGTCTCCGGCCAAATTCCGGCCACGCCACCCAGTCTAACCACTCCACCGCATCCCTAGGGGCACAACGCACCTCACCACACGCCTCGCCGTGCCCCGTAGCCTCAGGCTCATTTTCACCTGACTCCGGCGACTGCAAGGCTCGTCGCCGGCGACGTTTCCGGCCACCCCGAGCCCAACCACCACCACCAAATGCCGCGGTTTGTCCCCAGCTACCCGTAGCTGCTCTCTGCGCATCAATTGGTGCCCTGTGGGCGATTTCCGCAGCGCGCCACCGCGTCTGGCCTCATCGGCGGCTAAACGTCGGCAGGTTTTGACCCGCTGACCGGCGAGGTTGACCTGCTGACGTGGGTTGACCTCCCCCCTCTCTCTCACCGACATGCGAGGCCCGCCCGACTAATTACCCCGTTAGTGCTAACTAAATAGGTTAGTTTAATTAGTATAGTCACTGACTAGTGGGCCCTACCAGTTAATTAGGCTAGCTAAACATAGTTAGTGCACAGAGACACTGACTAGTGGGCCCCACCAGTCAGGTTTGACCTGGCTGGCGCCTTTGACCTGCTGACGTCACCCTGACGCGTTGCTGATGCAGTAATTGATTTTCTGGATTTATTCTTATCCAGGAAATTCCAGAAAACAGTTCAAACTTCAAAAATTCATAGAAATTCAACCATAGCTCCAAATGAGATAAATTATATATGAAAAATTATCAGAAAAATTTAATCTATCCATCTATAATGGTTTCATGCATGACAAAACAAGTTTACCTTGCTGTTAAGCAGAATAAGGAAATGCACTATAAATGCCATGTTCAATGAGCTAATATTTGAATCTTTGATTCAAATGAGTTCATCCCTCTCTATTTTAGCTTGCATTAGGCCAAGACACAATCATATTGCCATGTCATAGCATGCATCATATTGTTGCATATCGTCATGTGTTGATTGTGTTCCGATGTGTTCTTCGTGGTAGGTTCTGCCTCCGAGGATATCCACGTGTATCCAACTGAAGGGCAGTATCCCGTTACCACTCCATCAGGCAAGCAACCATTGATCATTCCGATACAAACCCATGTTCTCGCTTCTGCTCTTGTTTACTGCATTAAGACAACGCGATTCAAACTGCTGTGTGCTACGGTAGTTGAACCCTTATCCTTTGCATGACCTGTCATTGCCACAGTAACTAGATGAAACCCACTAGCATGTGTAGGAGTTGATTGAGCCATGTATGTGATTCCTACCTTGCTATGCCTGCTATGCTTAGAGTTGTGTCAGGTCTGGTTCATCTGGGTGATGGGCTAGAGTGAAATGCTTATGTTGGTAATATGAGGGATGTGTTGAACATGTTTTGGTAAAGGTATCGATGAGAGGCCATGTAGGAGTACATGGTGGGTTGTTTCATTGAGGCCGTCCATAAGAACTGAGATCTGTATGTGTGATTTAAGATGCAGTTACTACCGTACATTGGGCCCGAAACCAATGGACCCTCTCGTATTCTTAATCACCCTAGTACTCTGTCCAGGAGTTGCAATTAGTTTCTGGTGTTTGTGGGTTATGTGTTGGCGGCCGTGCATAGCGCTGACCCTAGGGGTGGGCTATGTTGCGGTAGATACACCGTGGCACGGTGTACCGAGTCATCCGTTTGGTGTCTCGGGAACCCTGTTCACATCGTTCGGGGCCGTATGTGGAAACCTTGGCCGGACTCCTTGTGGATGGAACCTGGATAGGCGATAAACCTGGACTAGAGACTTAAGTGTTTAGGTAGGCCGTGGCCGACACCCTCGCTGGGCTTCCGCTTGAAGGTTGCCGAGTACATGTCGTGTAAACGGCGGTAAGTGGTGAAAGCGTGTATGACGAAGTACACCCCTGCAGGATATAAAACTATTCGAATAGCCGCGTCCGCGGTAAAGGACTACTTGGTTGCCTATACAGTTCATAGACAAGTTAATGGATACTACTAAAAGACTCAAGATAAGTGTGAGTACCGAGGATGGCCCTCTCGAAGGATGACGAGGGAGGATCCCCGGTGGAGTATTGCGTTGGTGAGTAGTGGACTCGTGTGCGGAAACTATTTTACTAGTGAAGTTCCGTAGGATAGTTTAGCCAAGAGTCAAAGCTGGCTTGCTGCATTAACCCCACCACCTTCTTGAGAATAAGCAAGTATAGTAGGTTCTGATGTAAGACTTGCTGAGTACCTTTGTACTCATGTTTGCTTATTTATTGTTTTCAGACGACAACACTGCCCCCTCCGATGGGTTTTATGTAGACCTGGACGTCGACGAGTGACTAGCCACCCAGGTGGTGATCCCGGCCATGGAGGGCCCTATGTAGATAGACAGGCTTCGAGAAGCCTTCTTTCTTTCTAGAGTCTGTACTCAGACTAGTTGCTTCCGCATGTGCTTGTATGATTGTATGACTTGAGTGTCGGGTCATGTGACCCCTATCTGTATGAACATGTTATGTATGGCTCCCTGGAGCTTTTAAATAAAGTACTTGAGTTGTAGAGTTTTGTTGTGATGCCATGTTGTGTGTACTCATATCGGGCATATTGTGTGTATGATTGAAATGCTTGGTATGAGTGGGATCCGACAATCTAGTTGTTTATCCTTGGCAGCCTTTCTTATGGGGACATGTAGTCTAGTGCTCCTCGAGCCATAGTAGTCCGCTACAGCCCGGTTCACCGGAGTCCTGCTAGCCCAGCACTACTGTTCAGGACACTTGACTTGCCGGCATGTGTTTCACCTCGTTCCTATGTCTGTCCCTTCGGGGAAATGTCACGCAGTGACTTCCGGAGTCCTGCCTAGCCTGCGACAGCCCGGGGTTCCCCGGAGTCCTGTTAGCCCAGTGCTACAGCCCGGAATCACTCGTTGATGACCGACATGCTCGATGTGATTCATGTATGCCTGTCTCCATAAGTCTGTGCCGCTTTGGGTTCACGACTAGCCATGTCGGCCCGGGTTCTCTGTCATATGGATGCTAGCGACACTATCATATACGTGAGCCAAAAGGCGCAAACGGACCCGGGCCATGGTAAGGCGACACCCGTGGGATACCGTGCGTGAGGCCGCAAAGTGATATGAAGTGTTACCCGCTAGATCGATGTGACTTGGAATCGGGGTCCTGACACCGGTCGACCGCATCAAGTGCTTCCTCATCTAATTGGGGTAGCAACCTGCGCTTTGGCTAGCTCTTGGAGGGGCGTTCGAGTTTATGCTCTTCGGCCACAAGGACTTCAGTCCATCTGTCGACTAGCAAATCTTGATCAGCTTTAAGCTGTTGCTGTTTTTTCTTGAGGCTTCTTGCCGTGGCCATAAGCCTGCATTGAAAACGCTCTTTCTCAACGGGATCCTCTGGCACGACGAATTCGTCGTCGCCGAGGCTTGCCTCATCTTCGGAGGGAGGCATATAATTATCGTCCTCAACCTCTCTGTCTGCCGCTCTCTCATGAGGGCTGGTTTCTCCATCCTCCTGTGCTAAATCTTGCTGGAGGGGGTTTTCTTCGGAACTTCCTGAAGTATTATTATCTCCAGTGCTGGAATCACCGTATTTGTTTTGGCGGGATTTTGAGCGGCGCCGCTGATGTCGGCGCTTAGGCTGTTTCTTGGAGGGGTCATCCTCCGCTGTTCCATCGCCATCTCCTTCTTTTGGGGTGCCCACCATGTATATGTCATATGATGAGGTGGCTTTCCAGGGCCTGATAGGCGCCGGTTCTTCATCGTCTCCTTCATCGGCGTCCATACAGTCGATGTCTCCGGAGTCGAAGTCGAGCATGTCGGTTAAGTCGTCGACAGTGGCTACGAAGTGGGTGGTGGGTGGGCTTTGAATTTCTTCATCGTCCGAATCCCAACCTTGCTGACCGTAATCCGGCCAGGGCTCTCCTGATAAAGAGAGAGACTTCAGTGTCTTCAGAATATCACCGAAAGGCGAGTGCTGAAAGATGTCCGCGGCAGTAAACTCCATGATCGGCGCACAATCGGATTCGATCGGCAGGGGCGCGGAGGGTTTGGAGTCCGGAGAGGAGTCCGGCTACTTGGAGTCACGAGTCTCGCAGAGTGTGGGCCTGGTGTTCGGCTTGATCGCCGTTGGGATTGCAGCCCCCGAGGCGGCGTCCAACCACCCATCCTCGATCGACGCCGTCACCTCCGAATTAAGGGTCGAAGCCGATGCGAGTGCGGCCTCCAAGGCACTGTTCGGCGGCAGAGCTAGATCATGCTCGTCGTGACAGTGCGGCGCGCTCGGCAGTGGCTTGAATCCATCGAAGATCAAATCCCCGCAGATGTCAACCGTGTAGTTTAAGCTTCCAAGTCTGACCTGACGGCCAGGGGCGTAGCTTTCGATCTACTCTAGATGGCCAACTAAATTGGCCCGCAGTGCGAAGCCGCCGAAGACGAAGATCTGTCCGGGGAGGAAGGTCTCACCCTGGACTGCATCGCTATTGATGACCGTAGGAGCCATCAAACCTGACGGCGATGACATAGAGGAACTCTCAATGAAAGCACCAATGTTGGTGCCAAAATCGGCGGATCTCGGGTAGGGGGTCCCGAATTGTGCGTCTAGGCAGGATGGTAACAGGTGGCAAGGGACACGAAGTTTTACCCAGGTTCGGGCCCTCTCAATGGAGGTAAAACCCTACGTCCTGCTTGATTAATATTGATGATATGGGTAGTACAAGAGTAGATCTACCACGAGATCAGAGAGGCTAAACCCTAGAAGCTAGCCTATGGTATGATTGTTGTTCTGTATCTTGTCCTACGGACTAAAACACTCCGGTTTATATAGACACTGGATAGGGTTAGGGTTACATAGAGTCGGTTACAATGGTAGGAGATCTACATATCCGTATCGCCAAGCTTGCCTTCCACGCCAAGGAAAGTCCCTTCCGGACACGGGACGAAGTCTTCAATCTTGTATCTTCATAGTCCAGGAGTCCGGCTAAAGGTATAGTCCGGCCATCCGGACACCCCCTAATCCAGGACTCCCTCAATCTTGATAACCCACAAAAGGTATGATAAAAGAGACTTTGTTGCTAGAGAACATGGTAAAGAAAGAGAACCGTGGGTTCAAAAACCTATGCCTTTTCCACCCAAGTCAACTAAAAAGAATGATGATGAAGAATTTGAAAGGTTTGTTGAAATGCTGAGGCAGTCTTTTTGCGTACTCGCTTGACTAATATCTTGAAAATGCCTCCTTATGTAAAGTATATGAAAGACATCATCACAAATAAGAGAAAAATACTGGAAGCTGAAATCTCCACTATGCTTGCTAATTATACTTTTAAAGATGGAGTACCTAAAAAACATGGAGATTCGGGAATACCAACTATACCTTGCTCTATCAAAAAGAATTATGTGAAAATTGCTTTGTGTGATTTAGGAGCTGGCGTTAGTGTTATGCCTTTCTCTTTATATAAAAGACTTCACTTGAATAAACTCACACCTACTAAAATATCTTTGCAAATGGCTGACAAATCAACTGCCATACCTATCGGTATCTGTGAGGATTAGTCCGTTGTTGTTGCTAATGTTACTATTTTGACTGACTTTGTTATACTTGAGATGCCCGAGGACGACAACATGTCGATTATCCTTGGTAGACCCTTCTTGAATACTGCAGGGGCTGTTATTGATTGCAATAAAAGCAAGGTTAGTTTTCATATCAATGGTAATGAGCACACGGTGCACTTTCCGCAGAAACAATTCCAGGTGAATGGTACTAATGTTATTGAAAAATCTCCGACAATCAATATTGGAAGTTTTCAAATACCTCTACCTACTGCCAAAAAAAATATGAAATACTTATTGTTGGGGAAATGCATATCCCCATTGAGGTAACTTAATGGTTTACGAAAGTTCTTTGGTTGCATGCTAATCGAAAGCGGTTGTTAATAAGACTATATCAACCTTATTAATGGATCATTTTTGAATGGTATGGAGTTGATGAATTTAGTAAGCACTACCTTCTGTCCCTACCTTTTGTTTTCTGTTTTTATTAGTTAAATAAAATAAAATGCCATGTTTTGTCTGTTTTCTGAATTTCCCGTGCAATAAAAATGACCCAAAAAATAAAAGTTCTCAGAATGCCAAGAAAATTTTACACAATTTGTTTCTGAATATTTGAGAATTTTTGGTGCAATAAACATCAGAGGGAGGTGCACCAGGTGGGCACGCACCACCTGGGCGCGCCAGCACCCCCAGGCGTGCCCTGGTGGGTTGTGGTCCCCACATGGGCCCCCTTGAGGGAGTCCAGGATTATGGGGTCCTCGGGCGTCCGGGCTACGTGACGTGGGCCGGACAGATGGGCCGTGAAGATACAAGATAAGAAGGTCTTCCCTCGTGTCCGGATGGGACACTCCTTGGCGTGGAAGGCAAGCTTAGCGTGTGGATATGAATATTCCTTTCTCTGTAAACCGACTCTGTACAACCCTAGCCCCCTGTGGTGTCTATATAAACCGAAGGGTTTAGTCTGTAGACACAATCATAATCATACAGGCTAGACAACTAGGGTTTAGCCATTACAATCTCATGGTAGATCAACTTTTGTAACCCCTATACTCATTAAAGTCAATCAAGCAGGATGTAGGGTCTTACCTCCATCAAGAGGGCCCGAACCTGGGTAAACATCGTGCCCCTTGTCTCCTGTTACTATCGATCCTTAGACACACAGTTCAGGACCCCCTACCCAAGATCTGCCGGTTTTGACACCGGCATTGGTGCTTTCATTGAGAGTTCGACAGGTCATCGTCAAAAGGCTCGATGGCTCCATCAATCACCTACAACAATGCAGCCCTGAGGGAGGCCTTTCTCCCCGGCCAGATCTTTGTGTTCGGCTGCTTCGCACTACGGGCCAACTCACATGGCCATCTAGAGCAGATCGACAGCTACGCCCCAGGTCACCAGATTAGTTTTGGAAATCTGGATTATGTCGCTGATATCCGAGGAGACTTGATCTTCCAAGGGTTCACAACCCCAACCTCCACTCTGACCTTAAATCTGGAGCACGTTACTAGGTCTGAAGACGGGATTCCCGAACCCGCCGGACTTTCTGCAGCTGTTAAGCCTAGTATGGGAGAGCCGGAGGAAACAGCGCACTAGCAATAATTGCAAGGCCGGACTCTTCTCTGGATACTACTTCCGAACCTTGGAGGCCCGCGTCATGCGAGCTCGGCCTAGGAACTTGTGACCATGTCCAAACCTCACTCTTAAGCGAGGCTTTGGACCTAATGCGATCCGTCGTCATCACCGAGGAACCGCTTCCGAACCACTCCTAGCCCGGATTAGGGGCTGGAAATAGGGAATTTTACTTCCCACCCACCACCCACTTCATAGCCATTGTCGAGGACATCGATGGTATGGACGACGATGCCGGAGAGGAACAAGCCCAAAACCCGCTGGTCACCGGATGTTGGACGGCCACCTCCTCGCATGACGTATACATGGTGGATACACCTAAAAACGGCGACGGCGATAATGAGAAAAACCCAGTCGAGGACGAACCTTCTGAGATACCGCCAAAACATCGACGTTAGCAGCGCCGATCTAAACCGCATCGCGGCAAGAACAACAATACCAGCATCGAAGACAATGATACTCCGGAGAATGCCGAAGACCAAGAAGACCCCATCGAACCAACATTCGAATAGGATGATCGAGAGGACGGGCAAGTTGACCCTGACGAACAAACAGGGAACAACGACTTGGAGGATAACAACTATATGCCACTCTCCGAAGATGATGTAAGCCTTGGCGACAAAGATTTTATCGTGCCAGAGGAACCCCCCCCCCCCCCGAACAAGAACGCTTCAAGCACCGGCTAATAGCCACGCCTAGAAGCCTAAAAAAATAAACAGCGGAAGCTTCAAGCCGACCAAGACCTGCTCAACGATAGATGGACTAACGTCCTGGCAGTCAAAGAATACGGCTCTGAAGGCGCAGCAAAGATTTACCCAAAGCGGAAGCTGCTATCCCAATTCGATGGTGAGGAGTTGGAGCCCATACCACCCGTGCATAATGCGGCTGATTGACCCGATAGACCACCACGTGGCCGGGACAGAGCGGCAACTAAAGCCGAACACCAGCCCGCACCACCTCGCCATAAAAACAGAGAAACAATGGCTCAGGGATACACATACGACCTACGACAGGACTTGGAAAATAGAGTAGTCTGACCAGGTCAATCTATGGATAGCAGGGGCGTGCCCCGGTGCGAGAGGCGGGCTATCAACCCTGGTGCAATAAACACAACCAACCTCGGGCTGAAGACTGCATACGGACTCCATCCGAACTGCATTGTGACATGGCCCGATACAGGGGCGCCGCACACCCCCTATGCTTCACCGATGAGGTAATGGAGCACGAGTTCCCTCAAGGTTTAAACTCATGAACATCGAATCATACGACGGCACAATAGATCCCGTAGTATGGATTGAAGAGTTTCTTCTCCACATTCACATGGCTCGTGGTGATGATCTACATGCCATCAAATACCTTCCCCTAAGACTTAAGGGGCCAGCTAAGCACTGGTTAAACAGCCTCCCGAAAAACTCTATTGGAAGCTGGGAAGACTTGGAAGATGCCTTTAGAGACAACTTTCAAGGAACTTATGTCCGGCCTACGGATGCCGATGACCTCAGTCATATATTCCAACAGCCCGGAGAGTCGGCCAGGAAATTCTGGACCATGTTCCTAATTAAAAAGAACCACATTGTCGAACAGGTATGGTTGGCAGGCTTATCAAGAGTGTCGTGGATCTGTTGGGTCTTCAAATAGGTCGGCAAGTTAAATGTCGAACACAAGGAGAAAGGGTCGCTCGTTGAGGATGACGACGAGGAACCTCGCGCATCGGAAACAGGGGGTCAGAAGAAATTCCCCCCTGAATTCAAAATCGTGAACATGATATACGTCACCCATATCCCCAAGAGGGAGCGCAAGCGCATGCTAAGGGACGTTTATGCGATAGAGCCAGTCGCCCCAAAATTCAACCCATGGTCGGCCTGTCCGATCACCTTCGATCGCAGGGACCATCTGATCAGTATCCATCACGGAGGTTCGGCCGCATTAGTCCTCCATCCAATCATCGATGGATTCCACCTTACGAGAGTCCTCATGGAAGGCGGCAGCAGCCTTAACCTGCTCTATCAGGACACAGTATGCAAGATGGGTATTGATCCGTCAAGAATCAAGCCCACTAAAACTACCTTTAAAGGAGTGATACCCGGTGTAGAGGCCCACTGCATGGGCTCAATCACATTGGAAGTGGTCTTTGGCTCGCTGGAAAACTTCTGCAGCAAAGACTTGATCTTCGATATCGTCCCCTTCCGTAGTGGCTACCACGCACTGCTCGGACGAACCACGTTCGCTCGTTTCAATGCAGTCCCGCACTACGCCTATCTCAAACTCAAGATGCCCAGACCACGCGGAGTCATAAGAGTGAATGGAAATATGGAACGCTCCCTCCGCACTGAGGAGCACATCGCGGCCCTGGCAGCGGAAGTACAAGGTGGCCTCATCAAGCCAACCATTGCTTCGACGGCCAAGTCCTTGGACACTGTCAAACGAGTCCGGACTACCCCACTATACGACGGTCCAGCTCGTCAGGAGCTCGATTAGCAATTCGACCTCCATCTCATCCCCTACAAAATTGTGGCATATGTACCACGCGTACATAATTACGCACTAAAAATACCATGGGAAAGGATGGAGGCACAATAAGGACAATGCCTGCAATATGGTCGGACCCTATCAGGAAACTCACATTCCTCTTCTCTCTTTTTTATTCTTCCAGGTTCCCTCAAACCACATCACCCTTCCGACGGTACCAAGGCCTCTTTCTGTGGCCTATTATGAAAACACCGGTCGATGATCCTCGAAGGACAATACACCAAGGAGAAAAGCAGCATAGACGCGTGCCAGAGTACCTAAAGGATCCTTAAAGATCACATCTTCCGCTTTCAGGATGCATGGACAGCTTCCCCTTGTGTTCGGCATTTAAAATAGCCTCGTTGCTTATTATGCTATTTGTATCAATACGTTTTGACGTATCAACCAGATTACAATGGAAACAGTCTTTAGCCCAAAACCTACGTGTCGTTGGCTTATCTCTTAACATATGTTTCCCTATTTTTGTCTAATTATCATGTACACCTCGGTATGGCCTAAATTCCCACGGGCTTTATTAAGCCGCGTACATCTTTTAAATATTAAAAAGTCCGAACACTTTCAAAGTGCAATTCGGCGTCCCGAATATAGCATTATATGCATTGGCTCCGAATCATGT
The DNA here is from genome assembly GCA_034509565.1 of Triticum monococcum. Lineage (NCBI taxonomy): Eukaryota > Viridiplantae > Streptophyta > Magnoliopsida > Poales > Poaceae > Triticum > Triticum monococcum. Next base: position 98,121,998 of record CM067843.1, on the reverse strand, counting down.
CTTTGGTCAATAGTTGGGTTGCCCGGCTCATGTGCTTGCTACCTTACATTCTGTTTGATCGGCTAGGGTAGTAAAGGGCGAACTACTACGATTGTGTTTCTAGTTCACTCGGGCAAACACCTCAGTAGAGAAAGCCAAAAACTGACTGTCATGATGCGGCGAGAGCTGGTCAGCTATTCGGTGACTAAGTACAAATCTTTAGCGATTTTTCCGCATTATGCGATAGGCCGGCCTCCACCTGGTTTGGATAATCAAACAATACTAGGGGTTGCGCCCGCACTACCACAATAAAAGTCCTATGGCTAAGTGAGCGCGATAAAGCCATATAGTATGATTGCCTGGTTCACCGCACTAACACCTCCTTCATGGACCAGTTCGTTGGGTCAAGTGTGTTTAAGTGTTATCCCGAACACCCCCGTACTACCTACGTGGGGGCTGAAGCCGACGACTGGCCAACTCTCAGATATCATAAACAACCGAACATGAGGAATATTTTTAAGTAAAATAAACAAAATATCATACATAAGCCTTGTCTCATGATATAGGATTGGACAACATAAATACACTCATTCAAAAATGATGTCCTTCGAACACTGGCCCTCTACAATGCGGGGTCCTTTCAGGACATCATCAAAGTACCTCTCCGGCGTGAGATGCTCTTTTCCAGCGAGCGGTCCCTCGGTTGCAAGCTTGACTGCATCCATCTTCGCCCATTGCACCTTGATGCGGGCAAAGGACATCCGTGCACCTTCAATACAGACCGACCGCTTCACGGCATCAAGCCGAGGGCAGGTGTTGACCAGCTGGTTGACGAGACCGAAGTAGCTACTAGGCATGGGCTCGGCGGGCCAAAGACGGATTATCAAATCCCTCAAGGCCAATTAAGCCACCCTGTGCAGTTCTGTCCATTGCTTCAGCTGATCGCTAAGGGGCACATGATGCTCTGGCGCAAGGTACTGTGACCAGAATAGCTTCTCTGTTTAGCTCCACTCTTCGGCCCGGAAGAACTCCGCGGCATCAGCAACACTCTGGGGCAGGTCTGCAAACACTCCTAGAGAACTCCAAATATGGGTTAGAAAGATGTACCTTTTCTTCACAAATTTGCTCAGCATGTTAAAGGCCTTACCCACCGCAATTTGCCTTGCCTCCTGGATCTCCCGGATAGCGCTTTGGGCTTCGGCATGGGTTTCCTGTGTGCTTTGGAGTGCCTTAGCAAGTTCGGAGTTCTACTCCGAACTCTTGCGCTCTAGGGATTCACATTTGCCTATGGCATGCTGGAGCTCTTGCTGGACTTCCTCACCCATGATTCATGTTTAAGGCGGGAGGCTCGTTCCTCCTCCGCCTCCTTCTTGGCCTCGGCCAGCGCACTCTTAAGGGCCTCGACCTCAGACATGTCAGCTACAAACATAATTATGAAACTCATTGAGATACTACATCATAGTTGGCATCATTTCAGACATGCTTCGGTATTACATACCTTGCTTTTCTTCTAACTTCCGCCTTAGCTCGGATGCTTCGGCGGCTTGGGCAGCTGATGCCTGTTTTGCAGCCTATTGGTTCAAACAGATATGCATGTTAACCTCTTGCATGAATTATTAGATCCTCTGTTCAGTTCTTCTTTCCGAACACTGAACAGAGTCTCGGGGGCTACTATCTATACACATGCATTCTTTTTATATAGTTAAAAGATACTGCAAAGCACATACCTCAAAGCCTCTTAAAAGGTAGGTGTAAGCTTTGCTCAGTCCGCTTTTCGTGGACTGAACCTTTTCAACCACCATACCCATAAGGGTGCGATGTTCTTCCACAATGGTGGTGCTTTGAAGCTCTATCACCAAAGTGTCCGGCGCCTTCGTATTGACAGAGGTAACCGGTATAGTAGGCGCGCCCCCTTCTGAGGAAGAGGGTTGCTCCTCTGACTCCAGAACCGTGTGGGTTTCTGGAAATACATTTGGTTGGGGGCCAAACTGGACATGGCCCCTGTCTCCGGTCTCCAAGGTGGTTGGTTCCCCCATGTTCTTGGCAGCCTCTAGCACCTCTCCCTGGTCCGGAAGGGTCCTTTGGGATGACACCTCGGTGTTATCCGCGATGGTGGGGGAGGAAACTGGTGGAGGTGAATTGCTCTCCATCATGTTCGGACCTAGCGAATTCCCGGAAGAGGAGGATTGCTGGGGAAGGACCTTAACCGGACTGCAGCATACAATTTAAATGCATTACAACTATAAGCTAGAAAAGTTGGACACATATATATATACCTTTGAGTATTTACGATCCTGCCTGGGGCGCCACTCATTGGTGTCCGACTCAGAGTCATCCGTAAGGGAGGTCCTCCTTTTCTTGGACACATCCGCCTCTAGATCGGCGGAAGCTGCCCTCTTCTTCTTCTCTCCCTTGGGTGGGGGGTCGCTCTCTTCCTCCTCCTCTTCCTCTTTGTCAGGGGAGGAGAGAGTTTCAGTGTCTTCGGACACTATGTCTGAGGCGCCTTTACGGCGGAGGCCACTCTTGGCCTCCTTGCCCTTCTCCTTAGCCTTCTTTTCCGGTGCGTGGTACGGCACCGGGACTAGCATCCTCATCAACAGAGGAATAGCTCCGTCTTCAGGCAGCGGAGCCGTACAATGAATCCATTCCGCTTTCTTTTGTCCAGCCCTGCAAAATAAAATTGAGAGTTTAGTGTGATCCTTGGGCTCACGAAGTAAGGTTATCAAAGAACTTACGGGGGTCGCAGCATGGGTGCTATCATAGCTGAGGTCTTCAGTTGTCTCCGGCCATGACTTCTGGTTCTTAAAGAGTAGCTTCCACATGTCTTCGTGCTTCGTGCCGAAGAACCGCTGCACGGTCCGAGGACCAACTGGTTTGAACTTCAACATGGGCTCTTGACGCGCCTGGCAGGGGAGAATCCAGGGAAGAGCATCACCTGGATCACGCTGGTGAGGCTTGTATTTTTATCTGCCATGCTCTTGATGCGCTTCTCCAGCGTCATTACCTCGTCAGACGATGCCCAGTCCAGGCACATGTTGAGCCAGGATGTCAGCCGCATTGCGGGTCCGGACTTGAACTCCATAGGAGCGACCCATGTGGAATCACGGGGCTCTGTGACATAGAATCACCCCTACTGCCATCCCTTCATGGTCTCCACGAAGGTGCCCTTGGCCAAGTGATGTTGGGCAGTTTTCTCACCATAGCGCCACCGCAATCCGCGTGTTGGCCGTCCACCACTTCCGCTTTCACATTGAAAACCTTGAGCCATAGGCCGAAGTGGGGGAAATGTGCAGGAATGCCTCGCATACGATGATAAACACCGAAATGTTGACGAAAGAATTTGGGGATAGATCACGGAAATCTGGCCCATAGTAAAACATGAGGTTGCGGATGAAAGGATGAAGGGGAAACCCCAGTCCACAAAGAAAATGAGGGATAAATACCACCCTCTCGTCGGGCTTTGCAGTGGGGATGACCTGGTTTTTGGCAGGGAGCCGGTGGGCGATTTCTTTGGACAGATACCCCGCCTCCGGGAGTTCCTTGATATTTTTCTCTGTGACAGAGGAGGCCATCCACTTGCCCTGCACTTCGGATCCAGACATGGCTGGAGTACTTTCTGGGAACGGAGTGGATCGAAACTTGAGGGCGGATGGATTGAGGAAGGGGAAGGCGTGGGGTAAAAACGGGGAATCTTATCTCCATATAAAGGCAGTGAATATCATGCGCCCCCACAATCCTTAAAGCTCGCCTATTTCCAAGGGGTCATGCGATACGGCACGGTTGGGTTTCCCAACCCCGTATTGATGAGAATCCCGTAATAAGGGGGCATGATCTCTGCTTTGACAAAACGTGTCATCGGTGGTTGCGTCTCAAAACGCGAAACGGGAGGCCGAAAAATGGTTTGAAATAATAGAATGGTCGGAAGTAACGTCTCACCAGTGAAATCTTCATAAGACAAAGTTTATCTGTATTGTGCCCTTGTAATTCAGAGGTATGACTGTTGTATAGAGCCAGATATAGTACTGACGATCATCCGCTTTGAAGTGTTCAGGGAAGGAACCCGCCTTGCAATGCCGAAGACAATCTGCGTACCGGACACATCGACACTGAAGACTGGTTCAGGGGCTACTGAGGGAGTCCAGGATTATGGGGTCCTCGGGCGTCCGAGCTACGTGACGTGGGCCGGACAGATGGGTCGTGAAGAGACAAGATAAGAAGGGCTTCCCTCGTATCCGGATGGGACTCTCCTTGGCGTGGAAGGCAAGCTTAGCATGTGGATATGAATATTCCTTTCTTTGTAAACCAACTCTATACAACCCTAGCCCCCTTCGGTGTCTATATAAACCAGAGGGTTTAGTTTGTAGACACAATCATAATCATATAGGCTAGACAACTAGGGTTTAGCCATTACGATCTTGTGGTAGATCAACTCTTGTAACCCCTATACTCATTAAAGTCAATCAAGCAGGACGTAGGGTATTACCTCCATCAAGAGGGCCCGAACCTGGGTAAACATCGTGTCCCTTGTCTCCTGTTACCATCGATACTTGGACACACAGTTCAGGAACCCCTACCCGAAATCTACCGGTTTTGACACCGACACCCCTCACTTACCTCTTCATACCACATCATCACTTACCTCCAGAAAAAAATCCCCATTGCTCTCTCTCCCGTGTTCCTGAGCTTAAACCCGCGGATTTCGATCTCTTTGCTCGAAGCTCCATTTCCGAAACTATTTTGGGGGATTGTTGCTTGGTATGTGACTCCACCATTTGTCCAATTAGTTTTTGTTTTGGTGGCTTATACTTTGAATAATTAGCTACTCTTGGTGCTACTGTAGATGTGCTTGCATGTTGAATTCTTAGTGTTCTAAGTTGTTTGAATGCTTGCTAAGGCCTCTATGTATCCCTATGAGTAGTTGCTATCAATCTTAAAAAGTTTTGTTGACAAATTTTTGTCACTCCAAAAATTTTATTTTCTGAAAATTGTACGCAGACATGCTGAACCTATTTGGGAGGAGTTCTTTGAGGAGACGATCCTCAGGGGCATCTTCTAGTGACAGTTCCGCCCATCGGTCTTATGTTGAACCAAGTGAAAGTTCCACATGAGATGCCGCCGCCAAGACATGTTTATGGCCTAGCGATGAATATATGGTAGTGTGGGCATAAGGAAGAATTTGAGCAATATGTTCACAATGCCGACCTTGGTCCCTACCTATCAGATAAGTGTGCACAACACCAACTTCTCACTGAATCTTTTTTCAAGGGATTTAAATATTTTCCATGTGAGTCTAGGGTGTCATTTATGCTTTATGATAATCCTTATACAATCCCACTAGAGAATTTTGCTTACCATTGCAAACTGCCATTTTGGGGTTCACTTGATGAGCCACCCACGGTTGAGTACGAGTCTTTCTTGACTAGCCTTTGCTATGGTGAAAATAGGGGAGTGAGACATCGAAGAATAAAGAGCATTTATTTTCCCGCAATTCAGTATTTTGCATTACTTAACAGGAATTGCATAGTAGGCAAGCAAGACTGTAGCATACTTTGTGCGCCAGACTTGAGCCTCCTTCACACCGCTCTCACTGGTGAAAGGAATTATAACCTTGGAGCGATTGTTGCACGCAGACTTCAGCACAATGCTGAAAGTGGTTGGTTCTATGGTGGAATTTATGCTACACGTTTAGCACAAGGGCTGGGTGTCTCACCTTTGCCCTTTGATCCTATCCTACCCACTCGGTATTTAGACATGGATGCTTTGAAGGATCATAAAATTCTCAAGGGAAGGGCTCATAACTTCACTTATAATTTTTTGTTTAACCAATCACATGTTGTGGACACATATTTGCCTGCGCCTGCTCTCTTTGATTATCATAGCAAGGAAAGATATTTTGTCCTTGAGAGAGAGGCCCGAGCTCATAACGCAGCAGTGGTGGCGGCACGACGTGCAGAGGCATCCGCAGCGAGAGCCTCCGTGAGCTACCATGCCGACTATTATCCAGGCTACTGATTGATTACCAACTTAGGCCAAAAGCCAAAGCTTGGGGGAGTACGTGTTTCCACGAACTTTACATTCATGTCCACTTATTATATTTGTCGATGCTCACACCTTTTCATTGTATCATCGATGCTTCGATTTATTTTCTTGCTTTCTTCTTGTGTGTTTGAAAAACTTCAGAAAAAACAAAAAAAATTAGTTATAGTTAGTTTACTTTCTATGCATGCTCAGTAGTAGTACTAAAAATAAAATCCAAAACGATTTCCTTGTTGTTCTTCTTCTTCTTGGGAGCTTTCCATGTAAATAGTTTTTTCTCATTTTTGCTTTTCCCTTATTTTCTTGCTTAAGAAAACTAAAAACTCCAAAAAATATTTCAGTGTGTTTATCTGAATTTCTTTTCTTTTGTTCGAATTGTACCGAGTAGAAGACCACGATGAAAATGTTGAGTGGCTCTCATATGAATAATTGTTGAACTAATAAAGAGCCCATTTTACCTTGTCTTCTCCTGTTGAATAAAATTTTTGCAGATTCCAGCTTAGTCCATGGCACTCTTGCACTATTATTATTTTCATATCATTCAGTCCTGCAAGTGAAAGGCAATAATGACGACATTCGATAAACTGGCCCTGGGAAAGAGAAACTGGTATGAACTCGACTTGTCTTGTCTGTGTAAATATGTTTACCCTAGTGCCCATGATTCATCCCGTTATTATTAAACATGTTTGCAATGACAATTAGTCTCATGCCATGCATAAGTAGCTGAGAGTTAATAATGATCTATCTTGGATATCAACATAGCGTTAAAATGATTGTGATGTAGTATGATGATATGGTATACTCCTCTGAATGTTCAAGTGGCTTGACTTGGTACATGTTCATGCATGTAGTTGAATCAAAACCAACATAGCCTCTATAATGTTTATGTTCATGGTGTTCATATCCTACTCATGCTAGTGTCCAATGTTACTTACGCATAATGCATGGTTATGATTGTTGTTCCTCTCTAGCTAGCCGCTTCTCATTCTTAATTGCTAGCCTTCGCCTGTACTAAGTGGGGATTCTGCTTGTACATCAAAAACCTTGAACCCAAAGTTATTCCAGATGAGTCCACCATACCTACCTATATACGGTATTACCCTGCCGTCCTAAGTAAATTTGCATGTGCCACCTCTAAGAACTACTAAAAAATTATCCGTTTTGTGTGCCTGGATCATTCATGGAACGACAGGAGGTGGTCAATATCTTCCGTGCTAAGTGGGTTATTCTCTGTCGAGTGTTCATTCACTCGCCATCGCACGAGAAAATGGGCGGTAATAGGGATGCCCAGTCCCAAACTGCAAAATAAAAAAAAGTTCATCTCTTAAATAATAAAACAAAAACTCCCAATGGAGTCAAAACCTTTACTTTTACCGCTTGGGAACCGCCACTAGCGTGCTTAGCATGGAAGATGTTGATAACTGATGGTCATGAACTTAATAAGAAGGGTGCATGTCTCAAAATATCATTTATCTCTATTTTTAAAACTGAGCTCTGGCACCTCCGCATATCACTGCTTCCCTCTGCGAAGGGACTTTCTATTTACTTTTATGTTGTGTCATCACCTTCTAAAAGACAAGCGCTTGAAACTGAGTAGACCACAGCGGTCATGACTTATGCATTGTGTGTAGCTAATGTTGGGTGCATCATGACTGGATCTTTTCTACCATGAATTACAATGTTTAGTCACTGCTTGAACTTTGGAGGTGCTCTACATTTATGTTTTGCGGTCTCAGAAAGGGCTAGCGAGATAACATTATTGTCATATTATATCATGGTTGTTTTGACAACATGTTGCCGTTTGAGATATCTTATTATTGCTCGCGAGCTGATTTTGTCATTGATATGATTCATTATAATCTTTGAGAGTTATTATCGACATGGTTAGTTATAATGCTAGCTGAAAACCTAGGTGTTGTTTAAGCTTATTTATGCAAACAAGAACAAAAGAGTTTGTAAAAGTTTTTCTTTCTCACTTTCAGTTTATCAACTGAATTGCTTGAGGACAAGCAAAGGTTTAAGCTTGTGTGAGTTGATACATCTCCAACGTATCTAATTTTTCTCACGCTTTTCCTCTTGTTTTGGACTCTAATTTGCATTATTGGAATGAAACTAACCCCGGACTGACGATGTTTTCAGCAGAACTACCATGGTGTTGTTTTTGTGCAGAAATAAAAGTTCTCAGAATGGAACAAAACTTTTTGAGGATTTTTTAAATCAATAATAAGAATTACTGGAGCCAAGACCCACCAGAGAGGGGGCCCTTGGTGGGCACAACCCACCAGGGCGCGCCCCACTCCTGGCGCACCCACGTGGGTTGTACCCACCTGGTGGCCCCGCTAATGACCCCCTGATACTATAAATTCACATATTTCCAGAAAAAAAATCAGGGAGAAAGAATTATCGTGATCCATGAGACGGAGCCGCCGCCAGGCCCTGTTCTTCCTCGGGAGGGAAGATCTGGAGTCCGTTTGGGGCTCCGGAGAGGGAGGTCTTCGTTCTTCGTCATCACCAACCCATCTCCATTGCCAATTCCATAATGCTCCCCACCGGGAGTGAGTAATTCCTTCGTAGGCTCGCTGGTCGGTGAGTAGTTGGATGAGATTCATCATGTAATCAAGTTAGTTTTGTTAGGGCCTGATCCCTAGTATCCACTATGTTCTTAGATTGATGTTGCTATGACTTTGCCATGCTTAACGCTTGACACTTTGGGCCCGGGTACCATGATTTCAGATCTGAACCGTTTATGTTATGATCATTATATCCATGTTCTAGATCCGATCTTGCAAGTTATAGTTACCTACTACGGTTATGATCCGGCAACCCCAGAGTGACAACAACCGGGCCCACTCCTGGTGATGACCGTAGTTTGAGGAGTTCATGTATTCACTATGTATTAATGCTTTGTTCCGGTTCTCTCTTAAAAGGAGGCCTTAATATCCCTTAGTTTCCAATATGGACCCCATTGCCACGGGAGGGTAGGACAAAAGATGTCATGCAAGTTCTTTTAATAAAGCACGTATGACCATTTACGAAATACATGCCTACATTATATCGATGAACTGGAGCTAGTGTCGTATCGCCCTAGGTTATAACTGTCTCATGATGAATATCATCCAACAAGTCACCGATCCAATGCCTACCAATTTATCCTTATTGATCTTGCTGCATTACTATTGCTATCATCACTGTTACACTTGCTACAAATTACTGCTATCACTATTACAGTTACTGTTGCTGCTGTCACTACTATGAAAACTATCATATTATTGTGCTACTGATCACCTTGTTGCAGATACTTAATCTCCAGGTGTGGTTGAATTGAAAACTCAGCTGCTAACACCTTCAAATATCCATTGGCTCCCCTTGTGTCGAATCTATAAATTTGGGTTGAATACTCTATCCTCAAAAACTGTTGTGATCCTCTATACTTGTGGGTCATCCCGCATACATGGGTATGTATTATTTCCAATAAGTCATTAGCTCGCTCCATTGTTGCGGAGAACAGAGTTTTAGTCATCTTGTCCATGATGCATGGTTCGCAAGTATCAAATGATTCATAATCAAGTGATTCCAAAAGCCCATCTGCATGGAGTTTCTTCATGAACTTTACACCAATATGACCTAAACGGTGGTACCAAAAATATGTTGCACTATCATTATCAACTTCGCATCTTTTGGCATCAATATTATGAATATGTGTATCACCACAATCGAGATTCAACAGAAATACCACTCTTCAAGGGTGCATCACTATAAAAAATATTACTCATATAAATAGAACAACCATTATTACCTGATTTAAATGAATAACCGTCTCACACTAAACAAGATCCAGATATAATGTTCATGCTCAACGCTGGCACCAAATAACAATTATTCATGTCTAAAACTAATCTCGAAGGTAGATGTAGAGGTAGTGTTGGGGATATGACTACCAGATATGACCTGCCCAGGAGGGTCCGGGTTAACCACAATGGCGGTTCACCGGTATGAAGCCCCAGAAGTATACAAGGTGGCGGTTCACAGTTAGGCTTATGATAGGCCCAAGCCCAGAGGCGGCTTAAGGCCCGTACGTATAAACTGCCATGTATGAATAGACTTGTAACACTAGTATAAAAAGGGCCATTTGTCCCGGTTCTAGAGGGCCTTTAGTCCCGGTTCTGGAACGGGGACTAAAGGGTCGTTACTAAAGCCTCATGAATCGGGACTAAAGGCCATCCATGTGGCCGCTGTCTGGAGACTAAAGGTATTTTTCCGTAAAAAAAATTCTGATTTAAAACAATCGATTTTCAAATTCCTGAATTATTTTCCAATTTAATCTCTAATCACCCCTCATCACTACTCTATTTAACCTCTAATCTCTAATCACCCCTCATCATTTAAAATCATCTAACTTCCCGGCTGATCACCCATCCTCTCACTACTCCAGCCTAAGCATGCTTAACTTCCGGATTCTATTCCCCCTCGTTTCCAAGTCTGCACTTGTTGTTTTCCTGACAATAGTAAGATGTTAATCCTATTAACCCTCAGGAGTTTAGCTTGAGCATGAAGTCACACGTTTCACTATTTGAGTTTGAAACTATTATTCTAAAAACAATAATTATTTAGTAGCACTAATATTTCTTAAATAAGTAGTTTGACCACAGTTCGTCCAGATTTGACCATAATTCAAAAAATTGAAATAATTATTTAGTAACACTAATATTCTTGAATAATTATGTAGTAACACTAATATTTCTTGAATAAGTAGTTTGACCATAGTTTGACCAGATTTGACCAAAATTCAAAAAAACTGTAATAATTATTTAGTAACACAAATATTCTTGAAAAATTATTTAGTAACACTAATTATACTTCTTGAATAAGTAGTTTGACCAGATTTAACAGAAATTCAAAAAAACTGAAATTTGAGCATAACTTTTTTCCTTTTAGAATTTGAGGATTCTAAAATTTTGCAAACCAGCTGTAGGCCGTCAAAATCAGATGCGGATTTTCGTGCTGAACATTTTGATACATTATACTTTTTTTCGACACCGTATGCTAAAGTTATAGCCGTTTTACTTTTTCATGACACTTTTTTGCAAAACATGTCCAAATTTAAGTTTTTAATTTTCCTAACTAGTAGATGTACTAATATAACTACATCTTGAACAATTTTATTTTTTGAAGTTTTTATCATTTTCTTTCGCTTGTTACAAAACTGAAAAGGCGATCCACAAGGGGGGGGTAGAGTTTGAAAATGGGACCTTTAGTACCGGTTTGAAACACGAAACGGGACTAAAGGGCATTGCACCCTTTAGTCCTGGTTCGTGTCTCAAACCGGGACTAAAGGTCAAATCTTTAGTCCCGGTTTGAGATACGAACCGGGACTAAAGGGCACGCACCCTTTATTCTCGGTTCGTGTCTCAAACCGGGACTAAAGGGCTCATTTGAACCGGGACTAATGCCTTTAGCCGCATGAACCGGGACCAATGCTCACATTAGTCCCGGTTCATGACTGTACCGGGACTAAAGGGCTTATCTGGCCCGAACAAAAGCCCTGATTTCTACTAGTGTAATGAAAGGCATGTGAGATACGTCACCGAGCTGGACACGTTGTATGAACTGGCCGGGACTCTGTAGGCCGCAGGGCATCAACCAGTGTATATAAGGGGACGACCCAGCGGCGTCTTAGGACAAGAAACAACAGATCGAGAGCCAGGTTAAGTGTATTCGCTCCCTGGTCATCGAAACCCTAGCATTATCACCTCAACTGGACTAGGTCTTTACCTTCACCGCAAGGGGCTGAACCAGTATAAACTCCTCGTGTCCTTTGTCCCGTTTAATCCCTTTAAGCTTCCTCGTTGTGATGGCTCCACGTTTAAGTCCTTTCACTAGGACATCTGCCGTGACAATTCTACGACAGTTGGCGCCCACCATGGGGCCAGCGCATGGTGGATTTGAGTTCTTGAAGGGCAGCTTCGAAGGGCTCAAGGGATACGCTATGGGCCGGATGACCAAGAGTCGTTGCGGCAAACTCTACATCGACGACGCAGGCCGGGGCCCCGACGCCAGCTCAATTGAGTACGGGTACCGGGTCCCCTTCAGCGGGATCCATGTCTTCATCGGTCGGATTGGTGAGCCGAGCCCTGAGCCGGACATCTGCACCGACATCGTCGAGACGGTTCGGCGTGCGAGACCCGCCCGGGCTCAGCCAGCCGTGAAATGTGCCTTCGTGGGATGCATCTACGGAGGGGAATTTTCTGAAAGATCGGTGTCTGGTGGTGAGACGACCGTCCAATCTGACGGTGAGTCATCCACGGGTGAGAAAGATTCATTGTATCAACTTCAAGATGGTGGGCTTGGGGGCTGTTCCGATGGCAGCAGTATTCCGGACCCCTTTAAGCCGCCAAGCAGAGCGGGGATCTTCATGACTGGCACATAGCCCGTTCAAAACTCTACGGCTGTGGCAGCGATAACCACCGGGTTAGCAGCGGCCGAGGCAGGATGCCCTGGACGCCCGCCGGCTCAGGTGCTAATGGATCTCATGGATAGGATGACAGCCCTGTTGACTGCCGTGGTTAACCCGGCGGATAGGCTCAGCACGATGCAGAATTGGCATGGTTACGCGAGGAGGTAGTACAAGCCAAAGAAAACCTAGCAGCGGAGGATGTCAGGATGGCTACAGAGCGGGCGGCTTTGGATGCTCGAGCTCAGCAGCTTCATTCACTAGCTTTTCATCTCGCGATGGATCTAAATGCATCGAAAGAGGTCATGAGGAGAAGACATCGTAAGGCTCAGTCACGTCTGCCTCTGACTTACGATCCTAGAAACCTCTTTCGCACACCCGGTGCAGTCCCTAGTAAACCGCCAGAGGTGAACCAGGTTGCAACGCCCGGGGCTGGGGCGCCGGTTCAGCCACGGGTGATGGAACCCCCTTGTGTGAATACTGCTACACCTCATTATGTACCAACACGACCGGGTCATTATTCTTACCCTTTGGAGAACATGATCGCTGCAGCGGCACGATTGGCAGCTCTCCCAGCGGAGGGTGACTCTCCGGCGGCGATTGAAACCCGAAGGGTCAGAGAACTTCTTCAGACGTCTAATACGTCGCTGTCGTATCTACTTTTCCAAACACTTTTTCCCTTGTTTTGGACTCTAACTTGCATGATTTGAATGGAACTAACCCGGACTGACGCTGTTTTCAGCAGAATTGGCATGGTGTTATTTTTGTGCAAAAATAAAAGTTATCGGAATGACCTGAAAATCAACGGAGAATTATTTTGGAATTTATAATAAATACTGGAAGGAAGATCCACGTCAGGGGCGCCTCCACCTGTCCACGAGGGTGGGGGGGCGCCCTACCCCCTTGGGCGCGCCCGCCTGCCTCGTGGGCCCCCTGGCGCTCCACCAACCTCAACCTTGACTCCATATATTCACTTTCGGGGAGAAAAAACCAGAGAGAAGGATTCATCATGTTTTACGATATAGAGCCGCCGCCAAGCCCTAAACTCTCTCGGGAGTTCTGATCTGGAGTCCATTCAGGGCTATGAAGAGGGAAATCCGTCGCCCTCGTCATCATCAACCTTCCTCCATCACCAATTTCATGATGCTCACTGCCGTGCGTAAGTAATTCCATCATAGGCTTGCTGGATGGTGATGGGTTGGATGAGATTTATCATGTAATCGAGTTAGTTTTTTTAGGGTTTGATCCCTTGTATCCACTATGTTCTGAGATTGATGTTGCTATGACTTTGCTATGCTTAATGCTTGTCACTAGGGCCCGAGTGCCATGATTTCAGATATGAACCTATTATGTTTTCATCAATATATGAGAGTTCTTGATCCTATCTTGTAAGTCTATAGTCACCTACTGTGTGTTATCATCCGGCAACCCCGAAGTCACAATAGTCGGGACCACTCTCGATGATGACCGTAGTTTGAGGAGTTCATGTATTCACTATGTGTTAATGCTTTGGTCCGGTACTCTATTAAAAGCAGGCCTTAATATCCCTTAGTTTCCAATAGGACCCCGCTGCCACGGGAGGGTAGGACAAAAGATGTCATGCAAGTTCTTTTCCATAAGCACGTAGGACTATATTCAGAATACATGCCTACATTACATTGATGAACTCGAGCTAGTTCTGTGTCACCCTAGGTTATGACTGTTACATGATGAACCACATCCAGGATAATTCTCTATCACCGATCCATTTCCTACAAGCTTTCCATATATTGTTCTTCGCTTATTTACTTTTCCGTTGCTATTGTTATCATCACTGCAAAACACCAAAAATATTGCTTTTGCTACCGTTACCTTTTACCACTGTTACCACTACTATCATATTACTTTGCTACTAAACAATTTGTTGCAGATATTAAGTTTCCAGGTGTGGTTGAATTGACAACTCAGCTGCTAATACTTGAGAATATTCTTTGGCTCCCCTTGTGTCGAATCAATTAATTTGGGTTGAATACTCTACCCTCAAAAACTGTTGCAATCCCCTATACTTATGGGTTATCAAGACTATTTTCTGGCGCCGTTGCCGGGGAGCATACCTCTATTCTTTGAGTCACTTGGGATTTATATCTACTTATCATTATGAAGAACTTGAAAGATCCAAGAACCAATATTTATCCCTCAACTACGAGGGGAGGTAAGGAACTGCCATCTAGCTCTGCACTTGATTCACCTTCTATTTTGAGTAAGCTTGCGACACCTACACCTGCTATTCATTCTGATATGTCGCATGTTATTGATGATGCCACTTCTGCTATGCATGATACTTATGATGAAACTACTTCTATGATTGATACTACCGTGCCACTTGGTGAATCTCTTGATGAACAACTTGTTAGGGCTAGAGAGAATGAAATTATTGAAACTAATAATATTGATGAAAGTGATGATGAAGATTCTCCCCTTAATATGAATTGCCTGTTTTTCCTGAGGGTTATGTTATGGATGAAGAAACTGCTAGAGACTTTCTTTCTTGCAATGATAGGAGTGATCTTAACAAACTATTAGCTAAGCTGAAACAAAAAACTCTGAATGCTAGAATGAAATATGATCCTGCTTATGCTACTTCACCTTTCTTTGTTACTGATAAGGATTATGAATTCTTTGTCGACCCTGATATAATTACTTTGGTTGAATCTGATCCTTTCTATGGCCATGAATCTGAAACTGTTGTGGCACATCTTACTAAGTTAAATGATATAGCCACCCTGTTCACTAATGATGAGAAAACTTGCTATTATTATATCCTTAAATTATTTATGTTCTCATTAAAGGGTGATGCTAAGATATGGTTTAGTTCTCTTGATCCTAGTTGTGTGTGTAGTCCCTAGGGCATGATTTATTACTTCTCTGCTAAATATTTCCCTGCTCATAAGAAACAAGCTGCTTTAAAGGAAATATATAATTTTGTGCAAATTGAAGAAGAGAGTCTCCCACAAGCTTGGGGGAGGCTTCTCCAATTACTTAATTCTTTGCCTGATCATCCTCTTAAGAAAAATGAAATACTTGATATCTTTTATAATGGACTAATCGATGCTTCCAGAGACCACCTGGATAGTTGTGCTAGTTGTGTTTTCAGGGAAAGAACACCAGATGAAGCTGAAATTTTATTGAATAATATGTTGACCAATGAAAATAATTGGACACTTCCTGAGCCAACTCCGAAGAAAAGGGGTGTTCTATTTCTCAGTCCTGAAGATATGCAAGAGGCAAAGAAATCTATGAAAGAAAAAGGTACAAAAGCTGAAGATGTTAAGAATTTACCTCCTACTGAAGAAATACATGGTCTACCACCTGTTGAACAAATAGATGGTTTTAATCCATCACCTATAGAAGAAACATATGGTCTTGATAACCCGACACAGGTAGTAAAGGTAAATTCTCTCTATAGATATGTTAAAGCTGAAATCCCTCCTACTAAGTTTGCTAGCCAATGCTTAGATGAGTTTGATAACTTTATGGTTAAGCAAGAAGATTTTAATGCTTATGTTGGTAGACAATTGAAACATAATGCTTATATGATTGAACACTTGAGTGATTATATGGCTAATATTAAAGGTGAACTAAAACTTATTAGTAAATATGCTTCTATGGTTACCACTCAAGTAGAACAAGTACTTAAAGCTCAGAATGATTTGCTCAATGAATTAAATAGTAAGAAAAATGATAATGGTGTTAGAGTTATGACTAGAGGTGGTAAAATGACTCAGGAACCTTTGTATCCTGAGGGCTATCCCAAGAGAATTGAGCAAGATTCTCAGAGAAATAATATTGATGCACCCACTCCTACTAAGAGGAAGAAAAAGAAAAATGATAGGACTTTGCATGCTTCTAGTGAACATGTTGTTGACACACGTGAGAATCCTAATGATATTTCCATTTTTGATGCTGAAACACAATCTGGTAATGAGCATGAACCTAGTGATAATGTTAATAATGATGTTCATGTTGATGCTCAACCTACTAGTGACAATGAAGTACAGATTGAACCTGTTGTTGATCTTGATAACCCACAATCAAAGAATCAACATTATAATAAGAGAGACTTTGGTGGTAGGAAGTATGGTAAGGAAAGAGAACCATGGGTCCAGAAATCCATGCCATTTCCTCCTAAACCATCCAAGAAAAAGGATGATGAGGATTTTGAGCGCTTTGCTGAAATGATTAGACCTATCTTTTTGCGTATGCGTTTGACTGATATGCTTAAAATGAATCCTTATGCTAAATATATGAAAGATATTGTTGCTAATAAAAGAAAGATATCGGAAGCTGAAATTTCCACCATGCTTGCTAATTATACTTTTAAGGGTGGAATACCTAAGAAACTAGGAGATCCCGGAGTACCAACTATACCATGCTCCATTAAAAGAAACTATGTTAAAACTGCTTTATGTGATCTTGGAGCCGGTGTTTGTGTTATGCCTCTCTCTTTCTACCGTAGACTTGATTTGAGTAAGTTGACACCTACTGAAATATCTCTGCAAATGGCTGATAAATCAACTGCTATACCTGTCGGTATTTGTGAGGATGTGCCTATTGTGGTTGCAAAGGTTACTATTTTAACGGACTTTGTTATTCTTGATATTCCTCAGGACGATAGTATGTCTATTATTCTTGGAAGACACTTTTTGAATACTGCAGGGGCTGTTATTGATTGCACCAAAGGCAATGTCACTTTTCTAGTTAATGGAAATGAGCATACGGTATACTTTCCGAGGAAACAACCTCAAGTCCATAGTATAAACTCTATTGGAAAAATTCCATCGATTATTTTGTGAGGTTTTGAATTTCCTCTACCTACTGTCAAGAAGAAATATGATATTCTTATTGTCGGGGACATGGATATCCACGTTGAGATAACCTAGTGTTATTCGAAAATTCTCCAGTTCCATGCAATTCGGAATGATTTTGTTAACAAGACTTGATCAACCTTGTTAATGGATTCCTTTTGATGAGCATGAAATGGATGAATTTAGAAAACACAACTCTCTGTACCCTCTTTTTACTTTCTGTTATTTATAAATAAAGCAAAAATAGTATTTTTCTATCTGTTTTCTGAATTATCCATGCAATTAAAAATACCCCAAAAATAAAAGTTCTCCAAATGCCATGAAATTTAAGAAAGATTTTTTCGGGAATATTAGAGAATATCTAGCACTAAGAACACAGCAGGGGAGCAAGCACCTGGCCATGAGGGTCCAGGGCGCGCCCACCCCCCTAGGCGTGCCCCCTGCCTCGTGGGCCCACGGTGGCTCCCCTCCACTTATTCCAGCTACCACACACTCCTTCTTCCTCCCAAAAACATCACTAACCAGCTCAAACCCGAGTCCAAGCTCATCTTGCTACCATTTTTTGATCTCCTTGCTCAAAGCTCCATTCAACAAACTGCTTTGGGGGATTGTTCCTTGGTATGTGACTCCTCCAATGGTCCAATTAGTTTTTGTTCTAGTGCTTTATTCATTGCAAATTTTTTCTACTTAGGTGACCTTGTTCTTGAGCTTACATGTCTAATTTATGTGGTCAAGAGTAGTTTTAATGCATGATATATCCTCTAGGCACTTGTAGGAGTAGTTGCTATTAATTTTGTTGAGTTTGGTTCACTTTTATTTTGAAGTTACTAAAATTTTCAGAAATTTTCAGAAAAGATGAAGAGATTTTTGAGGGGCTCATCGAGCCGAAGCTCGAAGGATAAGCAAAGTGAGGAGGATAAGAGGCCCAAATATAATCTCCGTTGCACCGCGGAAGTTTAGCCGTGTGAATGGCCTTGTGATAATTTCTTGAGAGCAGCTGGGATTTATGATGATTTCTATGAATTGGCTGATAATGCAGGCCTCACCGCCTTCCTCCACGACCAACGCGAACAGTATCTCTTACTCACCAATACCTTTGTGCAAAACTTTCATTTCCATGCTGGGAGCTCACCACCTTCTGTGGAATTTTCTTTATATGATGAGCATAAGGAGATGTCACTTCGTGACTTTTTTTAGATTTGTTTGATCCCGTTTGAGGGCAGTGTAGAGGAGCCACATCGTGACGATGTGGATGGGTTTATTGATACCATTGTTGTAGGGGAAACAAGGAAGGTTTCGGACACATGAATTACTAGCATACACTTTCCTGTTCTACATTACTTTGCTATATTTGCTAGTAGATGATTAATTGGTCGCGGAAACTGTGGCAACCTTAGTGCGCCTGATATTGTTATTTTGTGACATGCCTTCTTCCATGATGACACATTTAGTATGGGCACTATTGTTGCAAAGCGGTTAAATGTTAACCGTACTAAGGGGCCCGTTGCACACTTTAACATACCTATTAGGCATTATGAGAAGGAAGAGAAGTTGCTGCCTCCTGTTTATCTAGATTATAAGAGTATGGTAGCCCATGATTTTATCGTTAGGAATAGGGAAAAGGAGCTTAAGTACAAATTAATATTTGGTAAAAATCATCCTGAGACTATTACCCTGCCTGCTCATTCCTTGTTTGATTTATCTGCAGGCAAGTACCTTGTTCTGTTGGTGACCATTCATGTCTACCGGAACCCTACATCGGCTATAGAGCTAGAGCCGGAACCACAATTTGATCCCCAACGACAGTCTGATTACCAGTGGGATCCGGAGGTGATTGCCAACCAGTGGCAATCCGAGGCTTCTTCACAGTACGACCCCAACAATTACTTTGGATATCCGCCAGGCCAGCCATGGCCATATACCAACTTAGGACAAAAGCCTAAGCTTGGGGGAGTACGTATTTCTCACCGACATTACATTTATGTTCACACACTCACTGCTAGTTGTCGGTGCTCATACTTTTTCATTGTATCATCCATGCTAGTTTATTTTCCTCTATATGCTTTCTTCTTGTGTGTTTAATAAACCATGACAAAAAATAGCTGTAGCTTTTAATTAGTTTACATTCCATGCTTGTAGTAATAATTAAAAAGAAAACCCCAAAAGATTTCTTGTTCTTCTTTTGCCTGTTGGGAGCTTTCCCGTGTAAATAGTTTTAGTTCTTTCTTGTTCTTGGGGGGGGGGGGTCGAGAGGAGAAGACCATAATTAAAATGTTAAAGTTGCTCTTATATGCATTATTGTTGATCTGACAAAGAGCCCATATTACCTTGTCTTCTCTCTTGAATTGAATGCTTGCAGATTCCAGCTTAGTCCAATGCATGTGCACTATTATTATTATCCACACTATTAGGTCATGCAAGTGAAAGGAAATAATGATGATTATATGATGAACTTATTGAGATGAGAAAAGCTGGTATGAACTCGACATCTCTTGTTTTTGTAAATATGATTAGTTCATCATTCCTGATTCAGCCTATTATGAATAAACATGTTTGCAATGACAATTAGAGATTATAGTTGCTTATGCCATGCTTAATTAGGTAGGATTTTATAACGGTTTACCTTGCATGCCAACATGCTATTAAAATGGTTGTGATGTGATATGATAGGGTAGTATCCTCTTTTGAACGATTTGAGTGGCTTGACTTGGCACATGTTCACGCATGTAGTTGAAACAAAATCAACATAGCCTCTACGATATTTATGTTCATGGTGCATTATATCCTATTCATGCTTGCATTCGGTGTTGATTAATTTTAATGCATGTTCATGACTGTTGTCGCTCTCTAGCTGGTCACTTCCTAGTCTTTTGCTAACCTTCACTTGTACTAAGCGGGAATACAGCTTATGCATCCAATTCCATAAACCCCAAAGTTGTTCCATATGAGTCCACCATACCTACCTATATATGGTATCTACCCGCTGTTCCAAGTAAATTTGTATGTGCCAAACTCTAAACCTTCAAATAAACATTTTGTTTTTTATGCTCGAATAGCTCATGTATCAACTAGGGTTGTCCGTATCTTCCATGTTAGGAGGGTTATTCTCAAGAGGAGTGGACTCCGCTCCTCACTCACGAGAAAATGGCTGGTCACCGGGATGCCCAGTCCCATGCTTTATGCAAATCAAATCAAAATAATTGCAAACAAAACTCCCTCGGGACTGTTGTTAGTTGGAGGCACTCGTTGTTTCGAGCAAGCCATGGATTGATGCTTGTTGGTGGAGGGGACGGGGAGTATAAACTTTACCATTCTATTTGGGAACCGCCTACAATGTGTGTAGCATGGAAGATATCGCCATCTCTCGGTTGTTATGTTGACAATGTAAGTATACCACTCAAAATATTATTCATATCTATTTCAAAATCGAGCTCTGGCACCTCTACAAATCCCTGCTTCCCTCTGCGAAGGGCCTATCTTTTTACTTTTATGTTGAGTCATCATCCTCTTATTAAAAAGCGCCAGTTGGAGAGCACCGCTGTCATTTGCATCCATTACTGTTAGTTTACAATGAGTATGACTTTACTGGATCTCTTTTACCATGAATTACAATGTCTAGTCAGTCCTTGATCTCTAAAGGTGCTCTGCATTTATGTTTTGCGGTCTCAGAAAGGGCTAGCGAGATACCATCTTGTTATATCATATCATGATTGTTTTGAGAAAGTGTTGTCATCAGAGATTTATTATTATTGCTCGCTAGTTGATTATGTCATTGATATGAGTAAATATGAGACCTAAATATTATTGTGAATATGGTTAGTTCATAATCTTTGCTGAAAACTTGAATGCTGGCTTTACATATTTACAACAACAAGAGCAAACAGAGTTTGTAAAAGATTTTCTTTACCACTTTCAGTTTATCAACTGAATTGCTTGAGGACAAGCAAAGGTTTAAGCTTGGGGAGTTGATACGTCTCCATCATATCTACTTTCACAAACACTTTTGCCCTTGTTTTGGACTCTAACTTGCATGATTTGAATGAAACTAACCCGGACTGACGCTTTTTTCAGTAGAATTGCCATGGTGTTATTTTTGTGCAGAAATAAAAGTTCTCGGAATGACCTAAAAATTAACGGAGAATTATTCTGGAATATATAATAAATACTGGAAGGAAGATCCACGTCAGGGGGGGCTGCACCTGTCCACGAGGGTGGGAGCGCTCCCCCTGCCTCATGGGCCCCCTGACGCTCCACCGACCTCAACCTTGACTCCATATATTCACATTCGGGGACAAAGAACCCAAAGAGAATGATTCATAGCATTTTATGATACGGAGCCGCCACCAAGCCCTAAACTCTCTCAGGAGGTCTTATCTGGAGTCCGTTCGGGGCTCTGGATAGGGGAATCCGTCACCATCGTCATCATCAACCTTCCTCCATCAATAATTTCATGATGCTCACCGCCGTGCGTGAGTAATTCCATCATAGGCTTGCTGGACGGTGATGGGTTGGTTGAGATTTATCATGTAATCGAGTTAGTGTTGTTAGGGTTTGATCCCTAGTATCCACTATGTTCTAATATTGATGTTGCTATGACTTTGCTATGCTTAATGCTTCTCACTAGGGCCCAAGTGCCATGATTTCAGATCTGAACCTATTATGTTTTCATCAATATATGAGAGTTCTTGATCCTATCTTGCAAGTCTATAATCACCTACTATGTGTTATGATCCGGCAACCCCGAAGTGACAATAGTCGGGACCACTCCCGGTGATGACCGTAGTTTGAGGAGTTCATGGATTCACTATGTGTTAATGCTTTGGTCTGGTACTCTATTAAAAGGAGGCCTTAATATCCCTTAGTTTCCAATAGGACCCCGCTACCATGGGAGGGTAGGACAAAAGATGTCACTCAAGTTCTTTTCCATAAGCACGTATGACCATATTCAGAATACATGCCTACATTACATTGATGAACTCGAGCTAATTCTGTGTCACCCTAGGTTATGACTGTTACATGATGAACCGAATCCGGCATAATTCTCTATCACCAATCCATTGCCTGCGAGCTTTCCATATATTGTTCTTCGCTTATTTACTTTTCCGTTGCTATTGTTATCATCACTACAAAACACCAAAAATATTAATTTTGCTACTGTTAACTTTTACCAGCATTACCACTACTATCATATTACTTTGCTACTAAACACTTTGCTGCAGATATTAAGTTTCTAGGTGTGGTTGAATTGACTACTCAGCTGCTAATACTTGAGATATTCTTTGGCTCCCCTTGTGTCGAATCAATAAATTTGGGTTGAATACTCTACCCTCAAAAATTGTTGCGATCCCCTACACTTGAGGGTTATCAACGGCTTTGGCACAACAGGAGGCTTATTCTTATAGTCGAGACAGGATTCATTCAACCCCTCGCCCAAACCGGAGCCCGGGTTATAGCAGGCACATAGATTCAGTAGCCGTTTCAAGCAACGCTCGGCGCCGTGACCAGCCGCGCAGGCATGACCCGGCGCGTGATGGAGCTCTTGACTTGGTTGACCAGGATAGGATCCGCCAAGAGGCTGAGCAGGCGGCTCAACAGGCAGCTGAGCAGGTGACTCATCAGGCTTTTTCGATTTATTCGAGGACCTCTATCGAGGTAGGCGTGGCCACAAGGACAGGAGGTGTCCCTTGCTTGGTGCCGGCTCTGCGTAATGAGCGTTTGCCAAAGGATTTCAAGGGGCCTCGGAAGGTGCCTAATTACATGGCCGATTTATAGCCAGGGGCATGGATTGAAAGCTATGAGATGGCCATGGAGCTACTCGAGGTTAGTGACGCGGTAATGGCCAAGTACTTCACTATGATGTTAGATGGAACGGCTCGCATTTGGTTGAAGGGTCTGCCACCCAATTCCATCGGCTCATGGGCAGAATTAAAAGCCCGGTTTATTCAGAATTTTAAAGACACTTGCAAGCAGCCCATGTCAATTGTGGATTTAACTAACTGTAAATAGGAGGAAGGAGAGTCCATGACCCATTGGGTGCGCCGGGTCAAAGCCATAATACATTCATCTGATAAGATGGATGCTGGCTCTGCAGTCTTAATGATGGAGAAAATTTGCCGTTTTACGCCTCTAAAGCAGAAGCTGTGGCGGCTCAAACGCGATTGCAATGACATGGGACAGCTGATGGCGGCTCTAGTCAAGTATGCCGACTCTGATAGTACCAAGGATCCCGAGTCTGATGAGGAGAAGACAGCGAAGGGGAAGAAGAACGACAATGGTCGTCAGCATAACCCGGCAAATCAGGGAGGCAATAATAAACGTAAGGCTGACGGTAGTTTGGAGTTTGTGGCTAACACCAATACACAGGGCAACAATCAACGACGTAAGGGGAGGCCACCTCCTCGGTCCGGCGGTCAGGTCCCACTCTTGAGCAGCTGTTAAATGAGCCTTGTCCAAGGCACGATACTCAGCAGAAACCGGCCACTCACTTGTGGAAGGACTGTACAATCATGAAGGCTTTCAAGAACTCTAACATGTTCAATAGCAATCATGTGCCGGGCGGCAGCTCGGGTGGCGGCGGCTTTCATGGTCCGGGCGGTGGTTCAAATTCCAAATTTCAAGGCTCTCAAGGAAATCAAGGTGGGTACAGTCAGCAATCTGGCCAAGGAGGTCAGCAGCAGCAGCAATCTGGATACCAGAGCAATCCAAAGTAGTTGAATATTGGACAGTATCATGTGTTCACCACCAATTTGTGCAAACAGGACCAGAAGCTTTATAAGAGGACTGTGAATGTTGTTGAGCCGGCAGTCCCTCGTTATTTGATATGGTTTGAGCAGCCTATTCTATGGAGTAGGGAGGATCACCCTCCCCGGGTTGACAATCCGGATCACCCGGCTTTGGTGGTGGCACCTCAGGTTGGTGGATATAAATTCACTAAAGTACTCGTGGACGGAGGAAGTAGCATCAACATCCTCTGTTATGAGACTTTCCGTCGCATGGGATTGACTTACAAAAGTCTTAAGACGTCCAACACTGTTTTTCATGGTGTGGTGCCTGGTAAGTCGGCATACCCAATGGGTAAGACTGAGCTGGAGGTAGCCTTTGGAGATGAGCATGATTCTAGGGCCAAGAAACTAACCTTTGAGGTGGTTAAAATCAAGAGCCTTTACCATGCCATGTTTGGACGACCGGCTTATGCAAAGTTCATGGCACGGCCATGTTATGTTTATTTACATCTCAAAACATCGGGTCATAAGGGCACTATCACAGTGCATGGGAGTCGGAAGATAGCCTTGGAATGTGAGGAAGGCGACGCTGCTTATGCTGAATCTGTTTGTGCAACAGAGGAGTTAAATTTCTATAAGGATAATGTTGACCCGGCGGACATGACGTCTTTGAAAAAGCCAACTACAGAGCATGAGCCGTTCCTGAAGTTTAAGTCGGCTAATGACACTAAGCTTGTTGGTTTTGTTCCAGGTAACTCATCTAAGCAGTTTAGTATTAGTGCTAATCTGGATCCCAAATAGGAAAGCGCGCTCATCGAGTTCATCCGTGAGAACCGGGACATCTTTGCATGGAAACCTTCCGACACGCCGGGTGTACCGAGAGAACTCATTGAGCACACTCTCAACATTGATCCAAAATTTAAACTGGTCAAGCAGTTTCTACGGCGGTTCAATGAGGAAAGGCGCAAGGCCATTGGTGAAGAGGTGGCCCGGCTCTTGGCGGTCGGGTTCATTATTGAAGTTTTTCATCTAGAGTGATTGGCTAACCCGGTGTTCGTTCTTAAAAAGAATGGCACCTGGAGTATGTGTGTGGATTACACGGACTTAAACAAGGCCTGTCCGGCTGATCCTTTCGCTCACCCTCGTATTGATCAAATCATTGATGCTACGGCGAGTTGTGAGTGTTTGAGCTTTTTGGTTGCTTATTCTGGTTATCATCAGATCAAGATGGCAGTTAAGGACCAGGAGAAGACGACTTTGATTACTCTGTTTGGAGCCTTCTGCTATGTGTCTATGACTTTTGGGCTCAAAAGTGCCCAGGCGACTTATCAGCGATGTGTGTAGAACTGTCGTCACAATCAGATTGGGTGCAATGTTCATGCTTATGTGGATGATATAGTGGTGAAGTCCAGAGAGAAGGAGACCTTGATAGATGATCTGAAGGAAACCTTTGATAACCTTCGGGTCTACAAGATGATGCTTAACCCGGCCAAGTGCATTTTTGGAGTGCCGGCGGGTAAGATTTTGGGTTTTTTGGTTTCTCACAGAGGCACCGAGGCTAACCCGGAGAAAATCAAAGCGATTACTTCTTTGGCTAAACCGGCGTGCATCAATGACGTTCAGCGATTGGCAGGTCGTGTTGCAGCTTTAAGCCGGTTCATAAGTCGATTAGGTGAGAAGGCTATACCGCTGTATCAAATAATGAAGAAGAAAGATGATTTTGTCTGGAGTGATGCTGCTAACTCTGCCTTTGAAGATCTGAAAAGATAGCTTGCTGAGCCGCCAGTTCTTGCTGCTCCCATTGATAAGGAGCCATTATTGTTATGTGTGGCTGCTACCACACGTGCTGTCAGTGTGGCCATTATCATAGAGCGCAAAGAGGCTGGCAAGGAATATCCTGTTAAACGGATAGTTTACTACGTCAGTGAGGTGCTCATTGAGTCCAAACAGAGATATCCACATTGGCAGAAACTTATTTATGGGGTGTTCATGGCGAGCCAGAAGCTTAAGCATTATTTCCAGGGTCATCTTATCATTGTGGTTAGCTCTTCTCCTTTAGGAGATATTATTCAAAATAGATAAGCCACAGGACGAGTTGCCAAGTGGGCCATTGAGCTTCGGCCTCATGGTTTAAAGTATGTGTCACGTACTGCCATCAAATCTCAAGCACTAGTGGACTTCATCAATGATTGGACAGAGTTGCAGATGCCTGAAGAGAAGCCGGACAACATATATTGGACTATTCATTTTGATGGGTCTAGGCAATTAGAGGGCTCGGGGGCTGGAGTTGGTTTAGCTTCCCCTCGAGGTGACAAATTTTGTTATGTGCTACGGTTGATGTTTCCCTGTACTAAAAATGCAGCTGAGTATGAGGCATTGCTCCATGGTCTTAGGATGGATAAGGAGATGAGCTTGAGCCGGGTAAGGTGCTTGGCGACTCAGATTTGGTGGCTCAGCAAGTATCAAGCAAGTGGGATTCCAAAGATCCTCTCATGGCAGCTTATCGCCGTGAGGTTGATGCCATTGTGGGACACTTCAAGGGTTACCAAGTAGAACACATTGATCACGGAAAGAATGAAGTGGTCGGTGCTTTAAGCCGGCTGGGGCCTCAGCGTAAGCCGGTGCCACCTAACACTTTCTTCGATGTTCTACATAACCCTTCTGTCAATTTGCCTACAGAGGAGGACTTGGCTATTCCATACCCGGAGGCACAATTGGTGGCGGCTCTTCACGTCATCCCAGACTGGACAGTGCCATACTTGGCTTATATGACACAGGGTGAGTTGCCTGAGGATGAAACCTTGGCCAGACAGATAACCCGGCGATCTAAATCAACGAAAATTTCCAATGGTGAGTTACATCATCGCAGTGTCACAGGGGCGTTTCAACGTTGTGTCTCTCCAGAGGAAGGTCAAGAAATTCTTCACGAAATCCATGAAGGATATTGTGGCCATCATGCAGGTTCAAAGTCCTTAGTAGCCAAAACCTTCCATCATGGTTTTTACTGGCAGACAGCTCACGCTGACGTGGAGGATCTGGTCAGTAGGTGTGACGGTTGTCAGAAATTTGCATGACGGGCACACATGTCGGCTCAAGAATTGCGTATGATTCCAATTACTTGGACATTTACAGTCTGGGGGATCAACATGGTTGGACCTTTCAAAAGATCCAAAGATAAAAAGACACACCTTTTGGTGGCAGTTGACAAATTCACAAAGTGGGTTGAGGCAGAGCCGGTTAGTAAGTGTCATGCAGCCACGGCGGCTCAATTCATGAAGAAAGTGATCTTTCGTTTTGGCTTTCCACATAGCATTATAACTGACAATGGTACTAACCTGTCCCAAGGGGCTATGGAGGAATTCTGTCAATGGGAGCATATCCGGCTTGATGTTTCATCAGTAGCTCACCCCCAATCCAATGGTCAAGCTAAAAGAGCCAATCGGGAAATCTTGAAAGGTCTCAAACCCTGGCTTATTGTCCCTTTACAACGGACGCTGGGTTGTTGGGTGGAGGATTTACCCTCTGTGATATGGAGCATTAATACTACCCCTAACAGGTCTACGGGTTATACGCCTTTCTTCATGGTTTATGGAGCAGAGGCAGTCTTGCCTAGTGACATCCGTCATGACTCACCCCACGTGGCGGCTTACATTGAAGCTAATAATGAACAAGCCCGTCGGGATGCGCTTGACCTATAAGATGAACAGCGTGACTTAGCAGCAGCCTGCTCGGTGATTTACCAACAGGACCTACACCGTTATCAAAGCCGTCGGGTTAAGTCCAGAACCTTTGAAGAAGGGGACTTGGTGCTCCGGCTCATCCAGGACCAAACTGATGCACACAAATTATCCCCACCTTGGGAAGGACCCTTTGTGATCAGCAGGAACTTGAACAATGGGTCATACTACCTCATCGATGTTCGAGAGCACAGAGACCCACGTAAGTCGGAGGAAGAGATCCGCTGGTCATGGAATATCGCTCATCTTCGCCCTTGCTATACTTAAGCCACCAGCTCTCATAATGTACATACTTTGACGTTTTATATATTATGATAAGTAATAAAGTAGGACCTCAGTCCTTTTCATTTTCAATAATCACATATCTTCATAATGATAAATTCAAGATGACCAATTGGGGGCTGATTGTGTTCAAATCTAGCTTAACCCTTTGGTCCGGCTCATGATCGTATCCGAATCTAGCCGTTAAACCATATGGTCACTAGGGGGCTTCCTATTCAAACATAGGTCGTATTCGAATCAAAGAGAACATAGCTGTCGGTACCCTCTTGATCGGCGCAATGCCAAACTCACTATGGGGCTTCCTGGTCGTATTCGAATCATAACTTAACCCCATTTTGAGTCTGACTTGGATCGTATTCGAATCAGGGTCGTTAAAAATCTCTCAAGGTCATTTGGGGGCTTCCTATTCAAACATAGGTTGTATTCGAACCAAAGAGAACATAGCTGTCGGTACCCTCTTGATCAGCGCAACGACAAAGCCACTGAGGCCTACATGATTGTATTCGAATCCTAGCTTAACCCCTTTGGTCTGGTTTACTAATCGTATTCGAATCCTAGCTTAACCCCTTTGGTCCGGTTTACTGATCGTATTCGAATCAGAAGCCTCCAAATTTTTTTTTATGTTTGACTTACGTTTTTTGAAAGGCAATCTTTATTCTGCAGTTTTTTGTCTTGATCTAAGTATAAGTATGATTTCAATTTAACCTGGCTTATGTTTTTGACGATAAGTTGCCAGTGCATGATAGTCATCATGCATATGGAAGTGTTGGCTTTTAAAGATTGGGTTATCACCCTTACTGTTCGGGTCACATAAACCGGCAGCTCAGATTCAAGATCACAGGTATAATATTGCCGTTAAAATTCATAACAGGTTTATCTGTATTTCTTCAATTAGAAGGTTTCTAGCCTTAATTATCATTACATCCAACCTGGATTATACAGCTATGTTGGTTTCCATGATTGTGTACTGGGCGTTTTGACCCGTCTGGCGATAAACCGCCCGGACAGTTTTTATATTTTACATGCAGGAACAGATTCAAACATTACTGATATTGTAAAGGATGTAAGGCATATGTTCACATGACGGATAAAAGTGTTGTACGCAGCACAATATGCACAATGGCATAAGCAAAACATGAAGTTTTAAGCTAGCCTATTACAAGGTGCTTGGTGCCCAAAGGGATAATGTTGTTTTTAAACTCTCATAGAAGATGATAAACTAAATCGGCTCATCAATCCTGGCCGGGTTAATTGGATGGTTATGACTCATCCCTTGTTGATTCATCTTCCTCAACCGTTTGGAAATTGGGCTTGCACCAATCAAAGCCATGAAGGGCGACGAACTCAGCCTCATCATCAATTAGACCAGACGTGTCAATTTCCAGGGCGAAGGTGTGCTGGCGAACCGGCGGGATTAGATCCGTCACTTTATACGAAGGAGTCGCCATCTTTTTATTCTCAGCATCAAAACCCGGCTGATACTTGGTAAGATTGGTTTCTTCGGCAATAATGGTGGCATGAGGACGAATCTCTTTTACACAAGCAGCAAAGTCTTCTTGGTCGAAGGTACTCCCATCTTCCTTAAAGCTGGGGTACCCCTTGGCTACGTCCGCCGGGTCTAGCTCCGGCACCCAGGCTTTGGAGCGGCTTAAGGCAGTTACGGCTCCGGCTCTCGCACTGGAGTGATTTATTTCTTGAAACCTAGCGGGTAAGATGGATATCTTCTTCAAGACATCACTCAATAAATTTGGTCCTTGGTTAGCTGGGGAGATAATGGCAAGAGCCCATTGAGCTCTAGTATACAGTTGCTCCACAAGGGTGTAAACCGCCTTGATCTTTATCAAGCTATTTTGACTCAGATTGCTGCTCTGGGGACCTGTGAGATATTTCCAATAGGTTAAGCAGGCGGCTCATATTATGGTGACAAAAGTATACTTTAAGTAAATAGTAAGGTGACTCACGGAAGATTGCAGAGACCATCTGAGACACACGGTTCTTTAAACCGGTGAGTTCAGCGGTAACTTCCTTGAGAGCCGCCTCGGCAGTTTCAGCATGCTGTGTCAGGGAAGTCTTCTGATCAGCCCAAGACTTTTTCTCAGCATTAAAACCGGTCTTCAGTTTCTTTTCTTCAGACATGCTCAACTGGAGTTTGGATTCAATTTTCTTTGTTTCAATCTCCTGAGTCAACAGCCGGGTCTTGGCTTCAGTCAATTGGGATTCAGTTCTGTGGTTACAGCCTGTACACAGAATAAAGTTGTTAGTTTCATGGCGGATTATAAAAATAAGTCCCAAGTGCTTTTGCAAGCAATAACACTTGGCACATGGGGGCTAATGTCTGTCAGCGCAAACTTATTGTCAAAGGGATTGGATTTTTTCAGAAGTCCCAAGTGCTTTGCAAGCAAAACCACTTGACACTTGGGGGCTAATGTCTATCAACACAATTTTTCAGACGAATCGGCTTTTTCTAAAAGTCCCAAGTTCTTTGCAAGCAACAACACTTGGCACTTGGGGCCTAATGCACATTGCGTATTTTCTTTCTAAAGATAAGCCGGGTGTGCTATTAAACAATCCTAGTGACTCCTGGGGGTTTTGCTGTCAAGTTTTGTTCCTTTATACAATAATTAATAGGACCAGCTTATTCCTACTGATTAAACCTGCCCTTGGGGACTACCAACGCAAGGTTGTGCTATCATTTGAATACGGTGTTAGAGTGTATAAACCGGAATTGGAGGGAGTCTAGGACAGAAGCTTGTAAATATTTCAAGTCTACAGATTATTCCTGTTTCTCATAATCAGAAGACTTAGGGGATGGAAGGATGTATATATAAAAATGGGTGACATACCTCATACTTCTGGTGAAGTTTCTTAACTATTTCAATCTCCAAGTCACGGCTGGAATGCACTTTACTGACATAGCCGAATAATACATCACTAGTACTCAAATGAGCATAGTGGGAGACGTCAAACCTTACTTTCGGTCTTTCCATGACTTCTTGTTTGGCTGAATGTCTTGCTAGTATCGTTGGATTCCCCGGGTCAGTAAATACGGTGCCAATAATTACAACATCATCAGCATGAATCTCCGGCGGGTTAGTTGAGCTTGACGGTTCAATACTTGACGGATCAATAGTGGTTTTGTCAACAGACGGCTCAGGCATTTCAGGTTGAGCATTGATAGGAGGATCTTCTTGTGCTTCAGTTTGTTCTGGGGTAAGAGCCGGCTGCGCCGGTTCAGCGACTTTCGGAGCATCAGCCGGTTTGGACACCTTGGCCTTCTTGGGTTTTGCTTGACCACTAAGGAGAATCTAAAGATTCAATATAACGATACATGCATAAAGGTGTAGAAGAAGGATAATTATCTTTACGCGGGGTCGGTCTTAAAAGCCGGAAGTTGAGTTTGGGAGGAATCACCAGAGGAGGAACGAGCAATCTCCTGTAAAAAAATGGAATTATAGTTGAGTGATTCATAAAAGTGACTCATTCATCAGAGTTAAGAGGTAAAAGAACATCATTCTGGCATTTCCGAGGAGTTTTTGGTAAGCCGGAGGGCAACACATCGTCTTCGCTTGTCTGGGTCTGATAGCGGCTCTCATGTTCCTGCTTTTTCAAAAGAAAATGAGGATCTAAATAAGCCAAGGGGTGTGAAAACCTTACTTTCCGGGTTACCCGCCGAGGTTTCTGCCTTGGCAAAGGTTCTGAGTCGGAGGAAATAATAGTTAGCTCTTCTTCTACTGCCTGGCTGGCCCCCGTGTCATCCTGGTAATAGTCAGTGTCAATAAGGTTGTTAAAAAGCAGGCCAAGAGAGTCAGGGGCTACCTCCGACTCAGAGGCGTCATCCAACTTGAACATGTCAGAAGCGGTTGGTTTCTTCTTAGATTTTCTGGCTGTCCTCTTGGCGGCTATTGCGGCGGCTCTAGCTTTTTTGGCAGCCTCATGATCATATTTGGCCTTCCAGAAGTCAGATTTAGCCTGTAGGAAAATAACAGGTTGAATCTCATGCAAATACTTAACTACTAAAGAAAAAGGAGTCAAGGGGATGTACCTCTGGTGCCGGGTTAAATTTGTAGAAAGGATTCAATCCTACTTTGCTACAGTTTTCATATTTGCTGTTGACGAGGGTGGTTGACATTTCAACAATGGCTTCTTTAGTCAGACGTAGGGAGCTGTAGCATAACGGATCGTCTGCTCCTCCGGTGTAGTTATACATCAAATCAGATCGGCGACTCAAAGGGATGATCTGCCATGCGATCCAACAGCAGATCAAGTCAACTCCAGTTAAGGCATTTCCTAGCACGTCTTGAACCCTTTTGAAGGTTGGAATGAGTTTCTTACGTTCAGCGGCAGAAAGCTTATAAGGGAGTGAATCCTTAGCGTCAAGGCGCTCAGCACGATATCCCGACATTGGTTTTTCATCAGCTGGCGATGTGTCTTTACAATAGAACCAAGTTTGGTTCCAGTCCTTGGGATGGCTTGTCACTAAAGGAAAGACATCATCCTGTCTGCGCTGAATCGAAATCCCACCAAGTTCCAAGTTGGGGCCGTTGGTGTATCCATTCTGGCGGTTCAAATAGAAATACTCTCTGAAGAGTTCAACAGTAGGTTCTTCTTGAAGATAAACCTCGCACAGAACTTGGAAACTACAGATGTTTGATATGGAATTGGGTCCAATGTCTTCCAGATGAAGCTTGAAAAATGCAGGACCTCTCTGAAGAATTTTGAGCCGGTCGATGAAAAACTCTGGTTCATATGATCAATAAAGACGATGATTTCACCATCTTTTGCCTGAGGCTTTTCTTTGCCCGGTTCAGGGGCGTGCCAGGACATGACGCTCTTCTCTGTTAATACCCAACGGTGACAAAATCCTTCAGAGTGTCCTCAGTGACTATGGAAGGGACCCGGTTGCAAACTGTCGTCGTCTTTGGTGGCATGGCGAAGAGACAAGCTAAAAAGGAAGCAATTTGCCGGTTCAAGTTAATTGGTGGAATTACAGGTTAATGATTGCAATACAGATGTGTAATGGCGTCTTAAATAAGGGCTAATGGTATATGAAGGAAAAATAAGACGGCATGGTAAGCCGCCATGACTAAGGATGTTCAAAAGTTGCCAGCAACAAAAGATTAGCTAAGTACTGAGGTAAACAAGTTTCACACACTGCAGATATTACTTTGGATCAATGGCTGTTCAGAAAAGAGAAATAAATCTAGACCTAAAATTCAGTACAGACGAGTTCATGAGCTTGCACGAGATTTTTCTTCTAGGAAAGGGGATCTATTGATACTGAAAGAAGGAATAAAACAGCTACCGCAGTATTTTAATGCCGTTCTTAGATCAAAGAGGCTCGTGGTATAGCCTGGAGGGTGAACTACGACGAACTCCGACGAACTACGAAGAACACGAAGAAGCTCGCAAACCCTAGTGCAGATCTAAGGTATGAAAAGGCAGAAACTTACAGCTGCAGATCTGCTGTGGAGGGTCGCCGTCGTTATCTGGATCGACTCAGGTTGATGCAGCGGTCGAGGTTGAGGAAGACGAAGTACTCTGCAGCGGCGGTGGAGCTCGAGTGGCAGAGGGGTTGCGAGAGAAGGAAGGAGGAAAATGAGAGATGGATTTCGAATCCTATTTATAAGGAAAGGGGTGATAGGTAGGTGCTAAAGACAAGGAGACCAAAATGATGATTATCCAGCTACTTGGACGCCTCGATTTTCGGAAGGCATTTAAGATAAAGATCCGTTAAGGTGACGTCGTGGCAGGTTTCCAAAATTCCTGGAGATGACGTCATGGCAGTTTACAAGGCTTTCACAGCTGTGGTAGATGGATGTTTCTAAGTGTTGAAGATTGACATGAACGAAGTTCAAATCAACCTGGGGCCTAATGTTGGGGATATGACCCGCCCAGGAGGGGACGGGTCAACCACAATGGCGGTTCACCGGTATGACGCCCCAGAAGTATACAAGGTGGCAGTTCACATTTAGGCTTATGATAGGCCCAAGCCCAGAGGCGGCTTAAGGACCGTACGTCTAAACCGCCATCTATGAATAGACTTGTAATGAAAGGCATGTAAGATACGTCACCGAGCCGGACACGTTGTATGAACCGGCCGGGACTCTGTAGGCCGCAGGGCGTCAACCTGTGTACATAAGGGGACGACCCGGCGGCGGCTTCGGACAAGAAACAATAGATTGAGAGCCAGGTTAAGCGTATTTGCTCCCTGGTCATTTAAACCCTAGCAATATCACCTCAATTGGACTAGGCCTTTACCTTCACCGCAAGGGGCTGAACCAGTATAAACTCCTTGTGTTCTTTGTCCCGTTTAACCCCTTCAAGCTGTGGCACGGCCCAACAGAGGCCCATTCCTGTGAAAAGGCCGGCCCGTTTGACTTGGCCAAATGGTGGCGGGCCGGCCCACAGCTAGCCTGTGAACGGCCTATTCGCATATAGCACATTTACTGCCATGATTGCTGCCAACTTCAACCATCATTCGTGTATTACCTTAATAACACACCACATGATTACTATAGAGATAGATATGAACTATGTGTAGTACATGAACTCGAATTCTATTTTTTGAATACACTTGATGTTTATTCCAAATAATAGTACATTTGATGTACTAACTATATATTCATAATCTAAACCATGTTCCATACGTGTACACCGTGTTTGTCACACATAGTATGGTGCCCCGCCCCCTACATTATGACAAGTATTTAGACCTGAGCTGCAAAAGCCACACATTAGCCCAAATTATGATCAATGTTCTATATGTTATATGTAGTACTAGCAAGATGCCCATGCGTTCCACAGAACATCAACATGATCAAGGGGAGGCCTAGTTTACAAATATGGAGAGGGGTGTGGGTATCTTTTTTCAAAATTGCCATAGTTTCCTTCCTATCCGTCAGATATAAATCGGACGGCCTATATTGCAGGATGGCACCATCATCAACAACTCCGGTTCAGGGGCTACTGAGGGAGTCCAGGATTATGGGGTCTAAGTTGTTTGCATGTTGAATTCTTAGTGCTCTAAGTTATTTGAATGCTTGCTAAGGCCTCTATGTATCCCTATGAGTAGTTGCTATCAATCTTAAAAAGTTTTGTTGACAAATTTTTGTCACTCCAAAAATTTTATTTTCAGAAAATTGTACGCAGACATGCTGAACCTATTTGGGAGAAGTTCTTTGAGGAGACGATCCTCGGGGGTATCTTCTAGTGACAGTTCCGCCCATCGGTCTTATGTTGAACCAAGTGAAAGTTCCACATGAGATGCCGCCACCAAGACATGTTTATGGCCTAGCGATGAATATATGGTGGTGTGGGCATAAGGAAGAATTTGAGCAATATGTTCACAATGCCGACCTCGGTCCCTACCTATCAGATAAGTGTGCACAACACCAACTTCTCACTGAATCTTTTTTCAAGGGATTTAAATATTTTCCACGTGAGTCCAGGGTGTCATTTATGCTTTATGATAATCCTTATACTATCCCACTAGAGAATTTTGCTTACCATTGCAAACTGCCATTTTGGGGTTCACTTGATGAGCCACCCGCGATTGAGTACGAGTCTTTCTTGAGTAGCCTTTGCTATGGTGAAAATAGGGGAGTGAGACATCGAAGAATAAAGAGCATTTATTTTCCCACAATTCAGTATTTTGCATTACTTAACAGGACGTGCATAGTAGGCAAGCAAGACTGTAGCATACTTTGTGCGCCAGACATGAGCCTCCTTCACACCACTCTCACTGGTGAAAGGAATTATAACCTTGGAGCGATTGTTGCACGCAGACTTCAGCACAATGCTGAAAGTGGTTGGTTCTATGGTGGAATTTATGCTACACGTTTAGCACAAGGGCTAGGTGTCTCACCTTTGCCCTTTGATCCTATCCTACCCACTCGGTATTTAGACATGGATGCTTTGAAGGATCATAAAATTCTCAAGGGAAGGGCTCATAACTTCACTTATAATTTTTTGTTTAACCAATCACATGTTGTGGACACATATTTGCCTGCGCCTGCTCTCTTTGATTATCATAGCAAGGAAAGATATTTTGTCCTTGAGAGAGAGGCCCGAGCTCATAACGCAGCAGTGGTGGCGGCACGACGTGCAGAGGCATCCGCAGCGAGAGCCTCCGTGAGCTACCATGCCGACTATTATCCAGGCTACTGATTGATTACCAACTTAGGCCAAAAGCCAAAGCTTGGGGGAGTACGTGTTTCCACGAAGTTTACATTCATGTCCACTTATTATATTTGTCGATGCTCACACCTTTTCATTGTATCATCGATGCTTAGATTTATTTTCTTGCTTTCTTCTTGTGTGTTTGAAAAACTTCAGAAAAAACAAAAAAATTAGTTATAGTTAGTTTACTTTCTATGCATGCTCAGTAGTAGGACTAAAAATAAAATCCAAAACGATTTCCTTGTTGTTCGTCTTCTTGTTGGGAGCTTTCCCGTGTAAATAGTTTTTCTCATTTTTGCTTTTCCCTTATTTTCTTGCTTAAGAAAACTAAAAACTCCAAAAAAAATTTCAGTGTGTTTATCTGAATTTCTTTTCTTTTGTTCGAGTTGTACCGAGGAGAAGACCACGATGAAAATGTTGAGTGGCTCTCATATGAATAATTGTTGAACTAATAAAGAGCCCATTTTACCTTGTCTTCTCCTGTTGAATAAAATTTTTGCAGATTCCAGCTTAGTGCATGGCACTCTTGCACTATTATTATTTTCATATCATTCAGTCCTGCAAGTGAAAGGCAATAATGACGACATTCAATAAACTGGCCCTGGGAAAGAGAAACTGGTATGAACTCGACTTGTCTTGTCTGTGTAAATATGTTTACCCTAGTGCCCATGATTCATCCCGTTATTATTAAACATGTTTGCAATGACAATTAGTCTCATGCCATGCATAAGTAGCTGAGAGTTAATAATGATCTATCTTGGATATCAACATAGCGTTAAAATGATTGTGATGTAGTATGATGATATGGTATCCTCCTCTGAATGTTCAAGTGGCTTGACTTGGTACATGTTCATGCATGTAGTTGAATCAAAACCAACATAGCCTCTGTAATGTTTATGTTCATGGTGTTCATATCCTACTCATGCTAGTGTCCAATGTTACTTACGCATAATGCATGGTTATGATCGTTGTTGCTCTCTAGCTAGCCGCTTCTCATTCTTATTGCTAGCCTTCGCCTGTACTAAGTGGGGATTCTGCTTGTACATCAAAAACCTCGAACCCAAAGTTATTCCAGATGAGTCCACCATACCTACCTATATACGGTATTACCCTGCCGTCCTAAGTAAATTTGCATGTGCCACCTCTAAGAACTACTAAAAAATTATCCGTTTTGTGTGCCTGGATCATTCATGGAACGACAGGAGGTGGTCGATATCTTCCGTGCTAAGCGGGTTATTCTCTGTCGAGTGTTCATTCACTCGCCATCGCACGAGAAAACGGGCGGTAATAGGGATGCCCAGTCCCAAACTGCAAAATACAAAAAAGTTCATCTCTTAAATAATAAAACAAAAACTCCCAATGGAGTCAAAACCTTTACTTTTACCGCTTGGGAACCGCCACTAGCGTGCTTAGCACGGAAGATGTTGATAACTGATGGTCATGAACTTAATAAGAAGGGTGCATGTCTCAAAATATCATTTATCTCTGTTTTAAAAACTGAGCTCTGGCACATCCGCAAATCAGTGCTTCCCTCTGCGAAGGGACTTTCTATTTACTTTTATGTTGTGTCATCACCTTCTAAAAGACAAGCGCTTGAAACTGAGTAGACCACAGCGGTCATGACTTATGCATTGTGTGTAGCTAATGTTGGGTGCATCATGACTGGATCTTTTCTACCATGAATTACAATGTTTAGTCACTGCTTGAACTTTGGAGGTGCTCTGCATTTATGTTTTGCGGTCTCAGAAAGGGCTAGCGAGATAACATTATTGTCATATTATATCATGGTTGTTTTGACAACATGTTGCCGTTTGAGATATCTTATTATTGCTCGCGAGCTGATTTTGTCATTGATATGATTCATTATAATCTTTAAGAGTTATTATCGACATGGTTAGTTATAATGCTGGCTGAAAACCTAGGTGTTGTTTAAGCTTATTTACGCAAACAAGAACAAAAGAGTTCGTAGAAGTTTTTCTTTCTCACTTTCCGTTTATCAATTGAATTGCTTGAGGACAAGCAAAGGTTTAAGCTTGTGTGAGTTGATACGTCTCCAACGTATCTAATTTTTCTCACGCTTTTCCTCTTGTTTTGGACTCTAATTTGCATTATTTGAATGAAACTAACCCCGGACTGACGATGTTTTCAGTAGAACTACCATGGTGTTGTTTTTGTGCAGAAATAAAAGTTCTCAGAATGGAACAAAACTTTTTGAGGATTTTTTAAATCAATAATAAGAATTACTGGAGCCAAGACCCACCAGAGAGGGGGCCCTTGGTGGGCACAACCCACCAGGGCGCGCCCCACTCCTGGCGCACCCAAGTGGGTTGTACCCACCTGGTGGCCCCGCTAACGACCCCCTGATACTATAAATTCACATATTTCCAGAAAAAAAATCAGGGAGAAAGAATTATCGTGATCCATGAGACGGAGCCGCCGCCAGGCCCTGTTCTTCCTCGGGAGGGCAGATCTGGAGTCCGTTTGGGGCTCCGGAGAGGGAGGTCTTCGTTCTTCGTCATCACCAACCCATCTCCATTGCCAATTCCATAATGCTCCCCACCGGGAGTGAGTAATTCCTTCGTAGGCTCGCTGGTCGGTGAGTAGTTGGATGAGATTCATCATGTAATCAAGTTAGTTTTGTTAGGGCCTGGTCCCTAGTATCCACTATGTTCTTAGATTGATGTTGCTATGACTTTGCCATGCTTAACGCTTGACACTTTGGGCCCGGGTACCATGATTTCAGATCTGAACCGTTTATGTTATGATCATTATATCCATGTTCTAGATCCGATCTTGCAAGTTATAGTTACCTACTACGGTTATGATCCGGCAACCCCAGAGTGACAACAACCGGGCCCACTCCTGGTGATGACCGTAGTTTGAGTTCGTGTATTCACAATGTATTAATGCTTTGTTCCGGTTCTCTCTTAAAAGGAGGCCTTAATATCCCTTAGTTTCCCATATGGACCCCATTGCCACGGGAGGGTAGGACAAAAGATGTCATGCAAGTTCTTTTAATAAAGCACGTATGACCATTTACGAAATACATGCCTACATTATATCGATGAACTTGAGCTAGTGTCGTATCGCCCTAGGTTATAACTGTCTCATGATGAATATCATCCAACAAGTCACCGATCCAATGCCTACCAATTTATCCTTATTGATCTTGCTGCGTTACTATTGCTATCATCACTGTTACACTTGCTACAAATTACTGCTATCACTATTACAGTTACTGTTGCTGCTGTCACTACTATGAAAACTATCATATTATTGTGCTACTGATCACCTTGTTGCAGATACTTAATCTCCAGGTGTGCTTGAATTGACAGCTGCTAACACCTTCAAATATCCATTGGCTCCCCTTGTGTCGAATCTATAAATTTGGGTTGAATACTCTATCCTCGAAAACTGTTGTGATCCTCTATACTTGCGGGTCATCCCGCATACATGGGTATGTATTATTTCCAATAAGTCATTAGCTCGCTCCATTGTTGCGGAGAACAGAGTTTTAGTCATCTTGTCCATGATGCATGGTTTGCAAGTATCAAATGATTCATAATCAAGTGATTCCAAAAGCCCATCTGCATGGAGTTTCTTCATGAACTTTACACCAATATGACCTAAACGGTGGTACCAAAAATATGTTGCACTATCATTATCAACTTCGCATCTTTTGGCATCAATATTATGAATATGTGTATCACCACAATCGAGATTCAACAGAAATACCACTCTTCAAGGGTGCATCACTATAAAAAATATTACTCATATAAATAGAACAACCATTATTACCTGATTTAAATGAATAACCGTCTCACACTAAACAAGATCCAGATATAATGTTCATGCTCAACGCTGGCACC
The DNA here is from genome assembly GCA_034509565.1 of Triticum monococcum. Taxonomy (NCBI): domain Eukaryota; kingdom Viridiplantae; phylum Streptophyta; class Magnoliopsida; order Poales; family Poaceae; genus Triticum; species Triticum monococcum. The sequence goes on along the minus strand of CM067843.1, from coordinate 98,081,900 downwards.
AAATAACAATTATTCATGTCTAAAACTAATCTCGAAGGTAGATGTAGAGGTAGTGTTGGGGATATGACTACCAGATATGACCTGCCCAGGAGGGTCCGGGTTAACCACAATGGCGGTTCACCGGTATGAAGCCCCAGAAGTATACAAGGTGGCGGTTCACAGTTAGGCTTATGATAGGCCCAAGCCCAGAGGCGGCTTAAGGCCCGTACGTATAAACCGTCATGTATGAATAGACTTGTAACACTAGTATAAAAAGGGCCATTTGTCCCGGTTCTAGAGGGCCTTTAGTCCCGGTTCTGGAACGGGGACTAAAGGGTCGTTACTAAAGCCTCATGAGTCGGGACTAAAGGCCGTCCACGTGGCCGCTGTCTGGAGACTAAAGGTATTTTTCCGTAAAAAAAATCTGATTTAAAAAAAATCGATTTTCAAATTCCTGAATTATTTTCCAATTTAATCTCTAATCACCCCTCATCACTACTCTATTTAACCTCTAATCTCTAATCACCCCTCATCATTTCAAATCATCTAACTTCCCGGCCGATCACCCATCCTCTCACTACTCCAACCTAAGCACGCTTAACTTCCGGATTCTATTCCCCCTCGTTTCCAAGTCTGCACTTGTTGTTTTCCTGACAATAGTAAGATGTTAATCCTATTAACCCTCAGGAGTTTAGCTTGAGCATGAAGCCACACGTTTCACTGTTTGAGTTTGAAACTATTATTCTAAAAACAATAATTATTTAGTAGCACTAATATTTCTTAAATAAGTAGTTTGACCACAGTTCGACCAGATTTGACCAAAATTCAAAAAATTGAAATAATTATTTAGTAACACTAATATTCTTGAATAATTATGTAGTAACACTAATATTTCTTGAATAAGTAGTTTGACCATAGTTTGACCAGATTTGACCAAAATTCAAAAAAAAACTGTCATAATTATTTAGTAACACAAATATTCTTGAAAAATTATTTAGTAACACTAATTATACTTCTTGAATAAGTAGTTTGACCAAAGTTTGACCAGATTTAACAGAAATTCAAAAAAACTGAAATTTGAGCATAACTTTTTTCCTTTTAGAATTTGAGGATTCTAAAATTTTGCAAACCAGCCATAGGCCGTCAAAATCAGATGCGGATTTTCGTGCTGAACATTTTGATACATTATACTTTTTTTCGGCACCGTATGCTAAAGTTATAGCCGTTTTACTTTTTCATGACACTTTTTTGCAAAACATGTCCAAATTTAAGTTTTTAATTTTCCTAACTAGTAGATGTACTAATATAACTACATCTTGAAAAATTTTATTTTTTGAAGTTTTTATCATTTTCTTTTGCTTGTTACAAAACTGAAAAGGCGATCCACAAGGGGGGGTAGAGTTTGAAAATGGGACCTTTAGTACCGGTTTGAAACACGAACCGGGACTAAAGGGCATTGCACCCTTTAGTCCTGGTTCGTGTCTCAAACCGGGACTAAAGGTCAAATCTTTAGTCCCGGTTTGAGATATGAACCGGGACTAAAGGGCACGCACCCTTTATTCTCGGTTCGTGTCTCAAACCGGGACTAAAGGGCTCATTTGAACCGGGACTAATGCCTTTAGCCGCACGAACCGGGACCAATGCTCACATTAGTCCCGGTTCGTGACTGAACCGGGACTAAAGGGCTTATCGGGCCCGAACGAAAGCCCTGATTTCTACTAGTGTAATGAAAGGCATGTGAGATACGTCACCGAGCTGGACACGTTGTATGAACTGGCCGGGACTCTGTAGGCCGCAGGGCATCAACCAGTGTATATAAGGGGACGACCCGGCGGCGTCTTAGGACAAGAAACAACAGATCGAGAGCCAGGTTAAGTGTATTCGCTCCCTGGTCATCGAAACCCTAGCATTATCACCTCAACTGGACTAGGTCTTTACCTTCACCGCAAGGGGCTGAACCAATATAAACTCCTCGTGTCCTTTGTCCTGTTTAACCCCTTTAAGCTTCCTTGTTGTGATGGCTCCACGTTTAAGTCCTTTCACTAGGACATCTGCCGTGACAATTCTACGACAGTTGGCGCCCACCATGGGGCCAGCGCATGGTGGATTTGAGTTCTTGAAGGGCAGCTTCGAAGGGCTCAAGGGATACGCTATGGGCCGGATGACCAAGAGTCGTCGCGGCAAACTCTACATCGACGACGCAGGCCGGGGCCCCGACGCCAGCTCAATTGAGTACGAGTACCGGGTCCCCTTCGGCGGGATCCATGTCTTCATCGGTTGGATTGGTGAGCCGAGCCCTGAGCCGGACACCTGCACCGACATCGTCGAGACGGCTCGGCGTGCGAGACCCGCCCGGGCTCAGCCGGCCGTGAAGCGTGCCTTCGTGGGATGCATCTACGGAGGGGAATTTTCTGAAAGATCGGTGTCTGGTGGTGAGACGACCGTCCAATCTGATGGCGGGTCATCCACGGGTGAGACAGATTTGTTGTATCAACTTCAAGATGGTGGGCTTGGGGGCTGTTCCGATGGCAGCAGTATTCCGGACCCCTTTAAGCCGCCAAGCAGAGCGGGGATCTTCATGACTGGCACATAGCCCGTTCAAAACTCTACGGTTGTGGCAGCGATAACCACCGGGTTAGCAGCGGCCGAGGCAGGATGCCCTGGACGCCCGCCGGCTCAGGTGCTAATGGATCTCATGGATAGGATGACAGCCTTGTTGACTGCCGTGGTTAACCCGGCGGATAGGCTCAGCACGATGCAGAATTGGCATGGTTACGCGAGGAGGTAGTACAAGCCAAAGAAAACCTAGCAGCGGAGGATGTCACGATGGCTACAGAGCGGGCGGCTTTTGATGCTCAAGCTCAGCAGCTTCAATCACTAGCTTTTCATCTCGCGATGGATCTAAATGCATCAAAAGAGGTCATGAGGAGAAGACATCATAAGGCTCAGTCACGCCTGCCTCTGACTTACGATCCTAGAAACCTCTTTCGCACACCCGGTGCAGTCCCTAGTAAACCGCCAGAGGTGAACCGGTTGCAACGCCCGGGGCTGGGGCGCCGGTTCAGCCACGGGTGATGGAACCCCCTCGTGTGAATACTGCTACACCTCATTATGTACCAACACGACCGGGTCATTATTCTTACCCTTTGGAGAACATGATCGCTGCGGCGGCGCGATTGGCAGCTCTCCCAACGGAGGGTGACTCTCCGGCGGCGATTGAAACCCGAAGGGTCAGAGAACTTCTTCAGACGTCTGATACATCGGTGTCGTATCTACTTTTCCAAACACTTTTTCCCTTGTTTTGGACCCTAACTTGCATGATTTGAATGGAACTAACCCGGACTGACGCTGTTTTCAGCAGAATTGGCATGGTGTTATTTTTGTGCAGAAATAAAAGTTATCGGAATGACCTGAAAATCAACGGAGAATTATTTTGGAATTTATAATTAATAATGGAAGGAAGATCCACGTCAGGGGCGCCTCCACCTGTCCACGAGGGTGGGGGCGCCCTACCCCCTTGGGCGCGCCCCCCTGCCTCATGGGCCCCCTGGCGCTCCACCAACCTCAACCTTGACTCCATATATTCACTTTCGGGGAGAAAAAACCAGAGAGAAGGATTCATCACGTTTTACGATATGGAGCCGCCGCCAAGCCCTAAACTCTCTCGGGAGTTCTGATCTGGAGTCCATTCAGGGCTCCGAAGAGGGAAATCCATCGCCATCGTCATCATCAACCTTCCTCCATCATCAATTTCATGATGCTCACTGCCGTGCATAAGTAATTCCATCATAGGCTTGCTGGACGGTGATGGGTTGGATGAGATTTATCATGTAATCGAGTTAGTTTTTTTAGGGTTTGATCCCTAGTATCCACTATGTTCTGAGATTGATGTTGCTATGACTTTGCTATGCTTAATGCTTGTCACTAGGGCCCGAGTGCCATGATTTCAGATATGAACCTATTATGTTTTCATCAATATATGAGAGTTCTTGATCCTATCTTGTAAGTCTATAGTCACCTACTGTGTGTTATCATCCGGCAACCCCGAAGTCACAATAGTCGGGACCACTCTCGATGATGACCGTAGTTTGAGGAGTTCATGTATTCACTATGTGTTAATGCTTTGGTCTGGTACTCTATTAAAAGGAGGCCTTAATATCCCTTAGTTTCCAATAGGACCCCGCTACCACCGGAGGGTAGGACAAAAGATGTCATGCAAGTTCTTTTCCATAAGCACGTAGGACTATATTCAGAATACATGCATACATTACATTGATGAACTCAAGCTAGTTCTGTGTCACCCTAGGTTATGACTGTTACATGATGAACCACATCCAGTATAATTCTCTATCACCGATCCATTTCCTACAAGCTTTCCATATATTGTTCTTCGCTTATTTACTTTTCCGTTGCTATTGTTATCATCACTGCAAAACACCAAAAATATTGCTTTTGCTACCGTTACCTTTTACCACTGTTACCACTACTATCATATTACTTTGCTACTAAACAATTTGTTGCAGATATTAAGTTTCCAGGTGTGGTTGAATTGACAACTCAGCTGCTAATACTTGAGAATATTCTTTGGCTCCCCTTGTGTCGAATCAATTAATTTGGGTTGAATACTCTACCCTCAAAAACTGTTGCAATCCCCTATACTTATGGGTTATCAAGACTATTTTCTGGCGCCATTGCCGGGGAGCATAGCTCTATTCTTTGAGTCACTTGGGATTTATATCTACTTATAATTATGAAGAACTTGAAAGATCCAAGAACCAAGATTTATCCCTCAACTACGAGGGGAGGTAAGGAACTGCCATCTAGCTCTGCACTTGATTCACCTTCTGTTTTGAGTAAGCTTGCGACACCTACACCTGCTATTCATTCTGATATGTCGCATGTTATTGATGATGCCACTTCTGCTATGCATGATACTTATGATGAAACTACTTCTATGATTGATACTACCGTGCCACTTGGTGAATCTCTTGATGAACAACTTGCTAGGGCTAGAGAGAATGAAATTATTGAAACTGATAATATTGATGAAAGTGATGATGAAGATTCTCCCCTTAATATGAATTGCCTGTTTTTCCTGAGGGTTATGTTATGGATGAAGAAACTGCTAGAGACTTTCTTTCTTGCAATGATAGGAGTGATCTTAACAAACTATTAGCTAAGCTGAAACAAAAAACTCTGAATGCTAGAATGAAATATGATCCTGCTTATGCTACTTCACCTTTCTTTGTTACCGATAAGGATTATGAATTCTTTGTCGACCCTGATATAATTACTTTGGTTGAATCTGATCCTTTCTATGGCCATGAATCTGAAACTGTTGTGGCACATCTTACTAAATTAAATGATATAGCCACCCTGTTCACTAATGATGAGAAAACTTGCTATTATTATATCCTTAAATTATTTATGTTCTCATTAAAGGGTGATGCTAAGATATGGTTTAATTCTCTTGATACTAGTTGTGTGTGGAGTCCCCAGGGCATGATTTATTACTTCTCTGCTAAATATTTCCCTGCTCATAAGAAACAAGCTGCTTTAAGGGAAATATATAATTTTGTGCAAATTGAAGAAGAGAGTCTCCCACAAGCTTGGGGGAGGCTTCTCCACTTACTTAATTCTTTGCCTGATCATCCTCTTAAGAAAAATGAAATACTTGATATCTTTTAAAATGGACTAATCGATGCTTCCAGAGACCACCTGGATAGTTGTGCTAGTTGTGTTTTCAGGGAAAGAACACCAGATGAAGCTGAAATTTTATCGAATAATATGTTGACCAATGAAAATAATTGGTCACTTCCTGAGCCAACTCCCAAGCCAACTCCGAAGAAAAGGGGTGTTCTATTTCTCAGTCCTGAAGATATGCAAGAGGCAAAGAAATCTATGAAAGAAAAAGGTACAAAAGCTGAAGATGTTAAGAATTTACCTCATACTGAAGAAATACATGTTCTACCGCCTGTTGAACAAATAGATGGTTTTAATCCATCACCTATAGAAGAAACATATGGTCTTGATAACCCGACACAGGTAGTAAAGGTAAATTCTCTCTATAGATATGATAAAGCTGAAATCCCTCCTACTAAGTTTGGTAGCCAATGCTTAGATGAGTTTGATAACTTTATGGTTAAGCAAGAAGATTTTAATGCTTATGTTGGTAGACAATTGAAACATAATGCTTATATGATTGAACACTTGAGTGATATATGGCTAATGTTAAAGGTGAACTAAAACTTATTAGTAAATATGCTTCTATGGTTACCACTCAAGTAGAACAAGTACTTAAAGGTCAGAATGATTTGCTCAATGAATTAAATAGTAAGAAAAATGATAATGGTGTTAGAGTTATGACTAGAGGTGGTAAAATGACTCAGGAACCTTTGTATCTTGAGGGCTATCCCAAGAGAATTGAGCAAGATTCTCATAGAAATAATATTGATGCACCCACTCCTACTAAGAGGAAGAAAAAGAAAAATGATAGGACTTTGCATGCTTCTAGTGAACATGTTGTTGACACACATGAGAATCCTAATGATATTTCCATTTTGGATGCTGAAACACAATCTGGTAATGAGCATGAACCTAGTGATAATGTTAATAATGATGTTCATGTTGATGCTCAACCTACTAGTGACAATGAAGTACAGATTGAACCTGTTGTTGATCTTGATAACCCACAATCAAAGAATCAACATTATAATAAAAGAGACTTTGTTGGTAGGAAGTACGGTAAGGAAAGAGAACCATGGGTCCAGAAATCCATGCCATTTCCTCCTAAACCATCCAAGAAAAAGGAGGATGAGGATTTTGAGCGCTTTGCTGAAATGATTAGACCTATCTTTTTGCGTATGCGTTTGACTGATATGCTTAAAATGAATCCTTATGCTAAATATATGAAAGATATTGTTGCTAATAAAAGAAAGATATCGGAAGCTGAAATTTCCACCATGCTTGCTAATTATACTTTTAAGGGTGGAATTCCTAAGAAACTAGGAGATCCCGGAGTAACAACTATACCATGCTCCATTAAAAGAAACTATGTTAAAACTGCTTTATGTGATCTTGGAGCCGGTGTTAGTGTTATGCCTCTCTCTTTCTATCGTAGACTTGATTTGAGTAAGTTGACACCTACTGAAATATCTCTGCAAATGGCTGATAAATCAACTGCTATACCTGTCGGTATTTGTGAGGATGTGCCTATTGTGGTTGCAAAGGTTACTATTTTAACGGACTTTGTTATTCTTGATATTCCTCAGGACGATAGTATGTCTATTATTCTTGGAAGACACTTTTTGAATACTGCAAGGGCTGTTATTGATTGCACCAAAGGCAATGTCACTTTTCTAGCTAATGGAAATGAGCATACTGTATACTTTCCAAGGAAACAACCTCAAGTCCATAGTATAAACTCTATTGGAAAATTCCATCGATTATTTTGTGAGGTTTTGAATTTCCTCTACCTACTGTCAAGAAGAAATATGATATTCTTATTGTCGGGGACATGGATATCCACGTTGAGATAACCTAGTGTTATTCGAAAATTCTCCAGTTCCATGCAATTCGGAATGATTTTGTTAACAAGACTTGATCAACCTTGTTAATGGATTCCTTTTGATGAGCATGAAATGGATGAATTTAGAAAACACAACTCTCTGTACCCTCTTTTTACTTTCTGTTATTTATAAATAAAGCAAAAATAGTATTTTTCTATCTGTTTTCTGAATTATCCATGCAATTAAAAATACCCCAAAAATAAAAGTTCTCCAAATGCCCTGAAATTTAAGTATGATTTTTTCGCGAATATTAGAGAATATCTGGCACTAAGAACACAGCAGGGGAGCAAGCACCTGGCCACGAGGGTCCAGGGCGCGCCCACCCCCCTAGGCGTGCCCCCTGCCTCATGGGCCCACGGTGGCTCCCCTCCACTTATTCCAGCTACCACACACTCCTTCTTCCTCCCAAAAACATCACTAACCAGCTCAAACCCGAGTCCAAGCTCATCTTGCTACCATTTTTGATCTCCTTGCTCAAAGCTCCATTCAAAAAACTGCTTTGGGGGATTGTTCCTTGGTATGTGACTCCTCCAATGGTCCAATTAGTTTTTGTTCTAGTGCTTTATTCATTGCAAATTTTTGCTGCTTAGGTGACCTTGTTCTTGAGCTTACATGTCTAATTTATGTGGTCAAAAGTAGTTTTAATGCATGATATATCCTCTAGGCACTTGTAGGAGTAGTTGCTATTAATTTTGTTGAGTTTGGTTCACTTTTATTTTGAAGTTACTAAAATTTTCAGAAATTTTCAGAAAAGATGAAGAGATTTTTGAGGGGCTCATCGAGCCAAAGCTCGAAGGATAAGCAAAGTGAGGAGGATAAGAGGCCCAAATATAATCTCCCTTGCACCGCGGAAGTTTAGCCGTGTGAATGGCCTTGTGATAATTTCTTGAGAGCAGCCGGGATTTATGATGATTGCTATGAATTGGCTGATAATGCAGGCCTCACCGCCTTCCTCCACGACCAACGCGAACAGTATCTCTTACTCACCAATACCTTTGTGCAAAACTTTCATTTCCATGCTGGGAGCTCACCACCTTCTGTGGAATTTTCTTTATATGATGAGCATAAGGAGATGTCACTTCGTGACTTTTTTTAGATTTGTTTGATCCCGTTTGAGGGCAATGTAGAGGAGCCACATCGTGACGATGTGGATGGGTTTATTGATACCATTGTTGTAGGGGAAACGAGGAAGGTTTCCGACACACGAATTACTAGCATACACTTTCCTGGTCTACATTACTTTGCTATATTTGCTAGTAGATGCTTAATTGGTCGCGGAAACTGTGGCAACCTTAGTGCGCTTGATATTGTTATTTTGTGACATGCCTTGTTCCATGATGACACATTTAGTATGGGCGCTATTGTTGCAAAGCGGTTAAATGTTAACCGTACTAAGGGGCCCGTCCTTGGAGGCATCTTCGCCTCACACCTTGTTGCACACTTTAACATACCTATTAGGCATTATGAGAAGGAAGAGAAGTTGCTGCCTCCTGTTTATCTAGATTATAAGAGTATGGTAGCCCATGATTTTATCGCTAGGAATAGGGAAAAGGAGCTTAAGTACAAATTAATATTTGGTAAAAATCATCCTGAGACTATTACCCTGCCTGCTCATTCCTTGTTTGATTTATCTGCAGGCAAGTACCTTGTTTTGTTGGAGACCATTCATGTCTACCGGAACCCTACATCGGCTATAGAGCTAGAGCCGGAACCACAATTTGATCCCCCACGACAGTCTGATTACCAGTGGGATCCGGAGGTGATTGCCAACCAGTGGCAATCCGAGGCTTCTTCACAGTACGACCCCAACAATTACTTTGGATATCTGCCAGGCCAGCCATGGCCATATACCAACTTAGGACAAAAGCCTAAGCTTGGGGGAGTACGTATTTCTCACCGACATTACATTTATGTTCACACACTCACTGCTAGTTGTCGGTGCTCATACTTTTTCATTGTATCATCCATGCTAGTTTATTTTCCTCTATATGCTTTCTTCTTGTGTGTTTAATAAACCATGACAAAAAATAGCTGTAGCTTTTAATTAGTTTACATTCCATGCTTGTAGTAATAATTAAAAAGAAAACCCCAAAAGATTTCTTGTTCTTCTTTTGCCTGTTGGGAGCTTTCCCGTGTAAATAGTTTTAGTTCTTTCTTGTTCTTGGGGGGGGGGGTCGAGAGGAGAAGACCATAATTAAAATGTTAAAGTTGCTCTTATATGCATTATTGTTGATCTGACAAAGAGCCCATATTACCTTGTCTTCTCTCTTGAATTGAATGCTTGCAGATTCCAGCTTAGTCCAATGCATGTGCACTATTATTATTATCCACACTATTAGGTCATGCAAGTGAAAGGAAATAATGATGATTATATGATGAACTTATTGAGATGAGAAAAGCTGGTATGAACTCGACATCTCTTGTTTTTGTAAATATGATTAGTTCATCATTCCTGATTCAGCCTATTATGAATAAACATGTTTGCAATGACAATTAGAGATTATAGTTGCTTATGCCATGCTTAATTAGCTAGGAGTTTATAACGGTTTACCTTGCATGCCAACATGCTATTAAAATGGTTGTGATGTGATATGATAGGGTAGTATCCTCTTTTGAACGATTTGAGTGGCTTGACTTGGCACATGTTCACGCATGTAGTTGAAACAAAATCAACATAGCCTCTACGATATTTATGTTCACGGTGCATTATATCCTATTCATGCTTGCATTCGGTGTTGATTAATTTTAATGCATGTTCATGACTGTTGTCGCTCTCTAGCTGGTCACTTCCCAGTCTTTTGCTAACCTTCACTTGTACTAAGCGGGAATACAGCTTATGCATCCAATTCCATAAACCCCAAAGTTGTTCCATATGAGTCCACCATACCTACCTATATATGGTATCTACCTGCCATTCCAAGTAAATTTGTATGTGCCAAACTCTAAACCTTCAAATAAACATTCTGTTTTTTATGCTCAAATAGCTCATGTATCAACTAGGGTTGTCCGTATCTTCCATGTTAGGCGGGTTATTCTCAAGAGGAGTGGACTCCGCTCCTCACTCACGAGAAAATGGCTGGTCACCGGGATGCCTAGTCCCATGCTTTATGCAAATCAAATCAAAATAATTGCAAACAAAACTCCCTCGGGACTGTTGTTAGTTGGAGGCACTCGTTGTTTCGAGCAAGCCATGGATTGATGCTTGTTGGTGGAGGGGACGGGAGTATAAACTTTACCATTCTATTTGGGAACCGCCTACAATGTGTGTAGCATGGAAGATATCGCCATCTCTCGGTTGTTATGTTGACAATGAAAGTATACCACTCAAAATATTATTCATATCTATTTCAAAATCGAGCTCTGGCACCTCTACAAATCCCTGCTTCCCTCTGCGAAGGGCCTATCTTTTTACTTTTATGTTGAGTCATCATCCTCTTATTAAAAAGCGCCAGTTGGAGAGCACCGCTGTCATTTGCATCCATTACTGTTAGTTTACAATGAGTATGACTTTACTGGATCTCTTTTACCATGAATTACAATGTCTAGTCAGTCCTTGATCTTTAAAGGTGCTCTGCATTTATGTTTTGCGGTCTCAGAAAGGGCTAGCGAGATACCATCTTGTTATATCATATCATGATTGTTTTGAGAAAGTGTTGTCATCCAAGATTTATTATTATTGCTTGCTAGTTGATTATGTCATTGATATGAGTAAATATGAGACCTAAATATTATTGTGAATATGGTTAGTTCATAATCTTTGCTGAAAACTTGAATGCTGGCTTTACATATTTACAACAACAAGAGCAAACAGAGTTTGTAAAAGATTTTCTTTACCACTTTCAGTTTATCAACTGAATTGCTTGAGGACAAGCAAAGGTTTAAGCTTGGGGAATTGATACGTCTCCATCATATCTACTTTTCCAAACACTTTTGCCCTTGTTTTGGACTCTAACTTGCATGATTTGAATGAAACTAACCCGGACTGACGCTTTTTTCAGCAGAATTGCCATGGTGTTATTTTTGTGCAGAAAAAAAAGTTCTCGGAATGACCTAAAAATTAACGGAGAATTATTCTGGAATATATAATAAATACTGGAAGGAAGATCCACGTCAGGGGGGCTCCACCTGTCCACGAGGGTGGGAGCGCTCCCCCTGCCTCATGGGCCCCCTGACGCTCCACCGACCTCAACCTTGACTCCATATATTCACATTCGGGGAGAAAAAACCCAGAGAGAATGATTCATAGCATTTTATGATACGGAGCCGCCACCAAGCCCTAAACTCTCTCGGGAGGTCTTATCTGGAGTCCGTTCGGGGCTCCGGATAGGGGAATCCGTCACCATCGTCATCATCAACCTTCCTCCATCAATAATTTCATGATGCTAACCGCCGTGCGTGAGTAATTCCATCATAGGCTTGCTGGACGGTGATGGGTTGGTTGAGATTTATCATGTAATCGAGTTAGTGTTGTTAGGGTTTGATCCCTAGTATCCACTATGTTCTGATATTGATGTTGCTATGACTTTGCTATGCTTAATGCTTCTCACTAGGGCCCGAGTGCCATGATTTCAGATCTGAACCTATTATGTTTTCATCAATATATGAGAGTTCTTGATCCTATCTTGCAAGTCTATAATCACCTACTATGTGTTATGATCCGGCAACCCCGAAGTGACAATAGTCGGGACCACTCCCGGTGATGACCGTAGTTTGAGGAGTTCATGTATTCAGTATGTGTTAATGCTTTGGTCTGGTACTCTATTAAAAGGAGGCCTTAATATCCCTTAGTTTCTAATAGGACCCCGCTACCATGGGAGGGTAGAACAAAAGATGTCACGCAAGTTATTTTCCGTAAGCACGTATGACCATATTCAGAATACATGCCTACATTACATTGATGAACTTGAGCTAGTTCTGTGTCACCCTAGGTTATGACTGTTACATGATGAACCGAATCCGGCATAATTCTCTATCACCAATCCATTGCCTACGAGCTTTCCATATATTGTTCTTCGCTTATTTACTTTTCCGTTGCTATTGTTATCATCACTACAAAACACCAAAAATATTACTTTTGCTACTGTTAACTTTTATCAGCATTACCACTGCTATCATATTACTTTGCTACTAAACACTTTGCTGCAGATATTAAGTTTCTAGGTGTGGTTGAATTGACTACTCAGCTGCTGATACTTGAGATATTCTTTGGCTCCCCTTGTGTCGAATCAATAAATTTGGGTTGAATACTCTACCCTCAAAAATTGTTGCGATCCCCTACACTTGAGGGTTATCAACGGCTCTGGCACAACAGGAGGCTTATTCTTATAGTCGAGAAAGGATTCATTCAACCCCTCGCCCAAACCGGAGCCCGGGTTATAGCAGGCACATAGATTCAGTAGCCGTTTCAAGCAACGCCCGGCGCCGTGACCAGCCGCGCAGGCATGACCCGGCGCGTGATGGAGCTCTTAACTTGGTTGACCAGGATAGGATCCGCCAAGAGGCTGAGCGGGCGGCTCAACAGGCAGCTGAGCAGGAGACTCATCAGGCTTTTTCGGTTTATTCGACGACCACTGTCAAGGTAGGCGTGGCCACAAGGACAGGAGGTGTCCCTTGCTTGGTGCCGACTCTGCGTAATGAGCGTTTGCCAAAGGATTTCAAGGGGCCTCGGAAGGTGCCTAATTACACGGCCGATTTATAGCCAGGGGCATGGATTGAAAGCTATGAGATGGCCATGGAGCTACTGGAGGTTAGTGACGCGGCAATGGCCAAGTACTTCACTATGATGTTAGATGGAACGGCTCGCATTTGGTTGAAGGGGCTGCCACCCAATTCCATCGGCTCATGGGCAGAATTAAAAGCCCGGTTTATTCAGAATTTTAAAGACACTTGCAAGCAGCCCATGTCAATTGTGGATTTAACTAACTGTAAATAGGAGGAAGGAGAGTCCATGACCCATTGGGTGCGCCGGGTCAAAGCCATAATACATTCATCTGATAAGATGGATGCTGGCTCTGCAGTCTTAATGATGGAGAAAATTTGCCGTTTTACGCCTCTAAAGCAGAAGCTGTGGCGGCTCAAACACGATTGCAATGACATGGGACAGCTGATGGCGGCTCTAGTCAAGTATGCCGACTCTGATAGTACCAAGGATCCCGAGTCTGATGAGGAGAAGACAGGGAAGGGGAAGAAGAACGACAATGGTCGTCAGCATAACCCGGCAAATCAGGGAGGCAATAATAAACGTAAGGCTGACGGTAGTTTGGAGTTTGTGGCTAACACCAATACACAGGGCAACAATCAACGACGTAAGGGGAGGCCACCTCCTCGGTCCGGCGGTCAGGTCCCACTCTTGAGCAGCTGTTAAATGAGCCTTGTCCAAGGCACGATACTCAGCAGAAACCGGCCACTCACTTGTGGAAGGACTGTACAATCATGAAGGCTTTCAAGAACTCTAACATGTTCAATAGAAATCATGTGCCGGGCGGCAGCTCGGGTGGCGGCGGCTTTCATGGTCCGGGCGGTGGTTCAAATTCCAAATTTCAAGGCTCTCAAGGAAATCAAGGTGGGTACAGTCAGCAATCTGGCCAAGGAGGTCAGCAGCAGCAGCAATCTGGATACCAGAGCAATCCAAAGTAGTTGAATATTGGACAGTATCATGTGTTCAACACCAATTTGTGCAAACAGGACCAGAAGCTTCATAAGAGGACTGTGAATGTTGTTGAGCCGGCAGTCCCTCGTTATTTGATATGGTTTGAGCAGCCTATTCTATGGAGTAGGGAGGATCACCCTCCCCGGGTTGACAATCCGGATCACCCGACTTTGGTGGTGGCACCTCAGGTTGGTGGATATAAATTCACTAAAGTACTCGTGGACGGAGGAAGTAGCATCAACATCCTCTATTATGAGACTTTCCGTCGCATGGGATTGACTTACAAAAGTCTTAAGACGTCCAACACTATTTTTCATGGAGTGGTGCCTGGTAAGTCGGCATACCCAATGGGTAAGACTGAGCTGGAGGTAGCCTTTGGAGATGAGCATGATTCTAGGGCCGAGAAACTAACCTTTGAGGTGGTTAAAATCAAGAGCCTTTACCATGCCATGTTTGGACGACCGGCTTATGCAAAGTTCATGGCACGGCCATGTTATGTTTATTTACATCTCAAAACATCGGGTCATAAGGGCACTATCACAGTGCATGGGAGTCGGAAGATAGCCTTGGAATGTGAGGAAGGCGATGCTGCTTATGCTGAATCTGTTTGTGCAACAGAGGAGTTAAACTTCTATAAGGATAATGTTGACCCGACGGACATGACGTCTTTGAAAAAGCCAACTACAGAGCATGAGCAGTTGCTGAAGTTTAAGTCGGCTGATGACACTAAGCTTGTTGGTTTTGTTCCAGGTAACTCATCTAAGTAGTTTAGTATCAGTGCTAATCTGGATCCCAAATAGGAAAGCGCGCTCATCGAGTTCATCCGTGAGAACCGGGACATCTTTGCATGGAAACCTTCCGACATGACGGGTGTACCGAGAGAACTCATTGAGCACACTCGCAACATTGATCCAAAATTTAAACCGGTCAAGCAGTTTCTACGGCGGTTCAATGAGGAAAGGCGCAAGGCCATTGGTGAAGAGGTGGCCCGGCTCTTGGCGGTCGGGTTCATTATTGAAGTTTTTCATCTAGAGTGATTGGCTATCCCGGTGCTCGTTCTTAAAAAGAATGGCGCCTGGAGTATGTGTGTGGATTACACGGACTTAAACAAGGCCTGTCCGGCTGATCCTTTCGCTCACCCTTGTATTGATCAAATCATTGATGCTACGGCGAGTTGTGAGTGTTTGAGCTTTTCGGTTGCTTATTCTGGTTATCATCAGATCAAGATGGCAGTTAAGGACCAGGAGAAGACGACTTTGATTACTCTGTTTGGAGCCTTCTGCTATGTGTCTATGACTTTTGGGCTCAAAAGTGCCCAGGCGACTTATCAGCGATGTGTGTAGAACTGTCGTCACAATCAGATTGGGTGCAATGTTCATGCTTATGTGGACGATATAGTGGTGAAGTCCAGAGAGAAGGAGACCATGATAGATGATCTGAAGGAAACCTTTGTTAACCTTCGGGTCTACAAGATGATGCTTAACCTGGCCAAGTGCATTTTTGGAGTGTCGGCGGGTAAGCTTTTGGGTTTTTTGGTTTCTCACAGAGGTACCGAGGCTAACCCAGAGAAAATCAAAGCGATTACTTCTTTGGCTAAACCGGCGTGCATCAATGACGTTCAGTGATTGGCAGGTCATGTTGCAGCTTTAAGCCGGTTCATAAGTCGGTTAGGTGAGAAGGCTATACCGCTGTATCAAATAATGAAGAAGAAAGATGATTTTATCTGGAGTGATGTTGCTAACTCTGCCTTTGAAGATCTGAAAAGATAGCTTGCTGAGCCGCCAGTTCTTGCTGCTCCCATTGATAAGGAGCCATTATTGTTATGTGTGGCTGCTAACACACGTGCTGTCAGTGTGGCCATTGTCATAGAGCGCAAAGAGGCTGGCAAGGAATATCCTGTTAAACGGCTAGTTTACTACGTCAGTGAGGTGCTCATTGAGTCCAAACAGAGATATCCACGTTGGCAGAAACTTATTTATGGGGTGTTCATGGCGAGCCAGAAGCTTAAGCATTATTTCCAGGGTCATCTTATCATTGTGGTTAGCTCTTCTCCTTTAGAAGATATTATTCAAAATAGAGAAGCCACGGGACAAGTTGCCAAGTGGGCCATTGAGCTTCGGCCTCATGGTTTAAAGTATGTGTCACGTACTGCCATCAAATCTCAAGCACTAGTGGACTTCATCAATGATTGGACAGAGTTGCAGATTCCTGAAGAGAAGCCGGACAACATATATTGGACTATTCATTTTGATGGGTCTAGGCAATTAGAGGGCTCGGGGGCTGGAGTTGGTTTAGCTTCCCCTCGAGGTGACAAATTTTGTTATGAGCTACGGTTGATGTTTCCCTGTACTAAAAATGCAGCTGAGTATGAGGCATTGCTCCATGGTCTTAGGATGGATAAGGAGATGAGCTTGAGCCGGGTAAGGTGCTTGGCGACTCAGATTTGGTGGCTCAGCAAGTATCAAGCAAGTGGGATTCCAAAGATCCTCTCATGGCGGCTTATCGCCGTGAGGTTGATGCCATTGCGGGACACTTCAAGGGTTACCAAGTAGAACACATTGATCACGGAAAGAATGAAGCGGTCGGTGCTTTAAGCCGGCTGGGGCCTCGGCGTAAGCCAGTGCCACCTAACACTTTCTTCGATGTTCTACATAACCCTTCTGTCAATTTGCCTACAGAGGAGGACTTGGCTATTCCATACCCGGAGGCACAATTGGTGGCGGCTCTTCACGTCATCCCAGACTGGACAGTGCCATACTTGGCTTATATGACACAGGGTGAGTTGCCTGAGGATGAAACCTTGGCCAGACAGATAACCCGACGATCTAAATCAAGGACAATTTCCAATGGTGAGTTACATCATCGCAGTTTCACAGGGGCGTTTCAACGTTGTGTCTCTCCAGAGGAAGGTCAAGAAAGTCTTCACGAAATCCATGAAGGATATTGTGGCCATCATGCAGGTTCAAAGTCCTTAGTAGCCAAAACCTTCCATCATGGTTTTTACTGGCTGACAGCTCACGCTGACGCGGAGGATCTTGTCAGTAGGTGTGACGGTTGTCAGAAATTTGCACGACGGGCACACATGTCGGCTCAAGAATTGCGTATGATTCCAATTACTTGGACATTTACAGTCTAGGGGATCAACATGGTTGGACCTTTCAAAAGATCCAAAGATAAAAAGACACACCTTTTGGTGGCAGTTGACAAATTCACAAAGTGGGTTGAGGCAGAGCCGGTTAGTAAGTGTGATGCAGCCACGGCGGCTCAATTCATGAAGAAAGTGATCTTTCGTTTTGGCTTTCCACATAGCATTATAACTGACAATGGTACTAACCTGTCCCAAGGGGCTATGGAGGAATTCTGTCAATGGGAGCATATCCGGCTTGATGTTTCATCAGTAGCTCACCCCCAATCCAATGGTCAAGCTAAAAGAGCCAATCGGGAAATCTTGAAAGGTCTCAAACCCTGGCTTATGGTCCCTTTACAACGGACGCTGGGTTGTTGGGTGGAGTATTTACCCTCTATGATATGGAGCATTAATACTACCCCTAACAGGTCTACGGGTTATACGCCTTTCTTCATGGTTTATGGAGCAGAGGCAGTCTCGCCTAGTGACATCCGTCATGACTCACCCCACGTGGCGGCTTACATTGAAGCTAATAATGAACAAGCCCGTCAGGATGCGCTTGACCTATTAGATGAAGAGCGTGACTTAGCAGCAGCCTGCTCGGCGATTTACCAACAGGACCTACGCCGTTATCAAAGCCGTCGGGTTAAGTCCAGAACCTTTGAAGAAGGGGACTTGGTGCTCCGGCTCATCCAGGACCAAACTGATGCACACAAATTATCCCCACCTTGGGAAGGACCCTTTGTGATCAGCAGGAACTTGAACAATGGGTCATACTACCTCATCGATGTTCGAGAGCACAGAGACCCACGTAAGTCGGAGGAAGAGATCCGCTGGTCGTGGAATATCGCTCATCTTCGGCCTTGCTATACTTAAGCCACCAGCTCTCATAATGTACATACTTTGACGTTTTATATATTATGATAAGTAATAAAGTATGACCTCAGTCCTTTTCATTTTCAATAATCACATATCTTCATAATGATAAATTCAAGATGACCAATTGGGGGCTGATTGTGTTCAAATCTAGCTTAACCCTTTGGTCCGGCTCATGATCGTATCCAAATCTAGCCGTTAAACCATATGGTCACTAGGGGGCTTCCTGTTCAAACATAGGTCGTATTGGAATCAAAGAGAACATAGCTGTCGGTACCCTCTTGATCGGCGCAATGCCAAACTCACTATGGGGCTTCCTGGTCGTATTCGAATCATAACTTAACCCCATTTTGAGTCTGACTTGGATCGTATTCAAATCAGGGTCGTTAAAAATATCTCAAGGTCATTTGGGGGCTTCCTATTCAAACATAGGTTGTATTCGAACCAAAGAGAACATAGCTGTCGGTACCCTCTTGATCAGCGCAACGCCAAAGCCACTGAGGGCTACATGATCGTATTCGAATCCTAGCTTAACCCCTTTGGTCTGGTTTACTGATCGTATTCGAATCCTAGCTTAACCCCTTTGGTCCGGTTTACTGATCGTATTCGAATCAGAAGCCTCCAATTTTTTTCTTTATGTTTGACTTATGTTTTTTGAAAGGCAATCTTTATTTTGCGGTTTTTCGTCTTGATCTAAGTATAAGTATGATTTCAATTTAACCTGGCTTATGTTTTTGACGATAAGTTGCCAGTGCATGATAGTCATCATGCATATGGAAGTGTTGGCTTTTAAAGATTGGGTTATCACCCTTACTGTTCGGGTCACATAAACCGGCAGCTCAGATTCAAGATCACAGGTATGATATTGCCGTTAAAATTCATAACAGGTTTATTTGTATTTCTTCAATTAGAAGGTTTCTAGCCTTTATTATCATTACATCCAACCTTGATTATACAGCTATGTTGGTTTCCATGATTGTGTACTGGGCGTTTTGACCCGTCTGGCGATAAACCGCCCGGACAGTTTTTATATTTTACATGCAGGAACAGATTCAAACATTACTGATATTGTAAAGGATGTAAGGCATATGTTCACATGACGGATAAAAGTGTTGTACGCAGCACAATATGCACAATGGCATAAGCAAAACATGAAGTTTTAAGCTAGCCTATTACAAGGTGCTTGGAGCCCAAAGGAATAATGTTGTTTTTAAACTCTCATAGAAGATGATAAACTAAAGTCGGCTCATCAATCCTGGCCAGGTTAATTGGATGGTTATGACTCATCCCTTGCTGATTCATCTTCCTCAACCGTTTGGAAATTGGGCTTGCACCAATCAAAGCCATGAAGGGCGACGAACTCAGCCTCATCATCAATTAGACCAGACGTGTCAATTTCCAGGGCGAAGGTGTGCTGGCGAACCGGCGGGATTAGATCCGTCACTTTATACGAAGGAGTCGCCATCTTTTTATTCTCAGCATCAAAACCCGGCTGATACTTGGTAAGATTGGTTTCTTCGGCAATAATGGTGGCATGAGGACGAATCTCTTTTACACAAGCAGCAAAGTCTTCTTGGTCGAAGGTACTCCCATCTTCCTTAAAGCTGGGGTACCCCTTGGCTATGTCCGCCGGGTCTAGCTCCGGCACCCAGGCTTTGGAGCGGCTTAAGGCAGTTACGGCTCCGGCTCTCGCACTGGAGTGATTTATTTCTTGAAACCTGGCGGGTAAGATGGATATCTTCTTCAAGACATCACTCAATAAATTTGGTCCTTGGTTAGCTGGGGAGATAATGGCAAGAGCCCGTTGAGCTCTAGTATACAGTTGCTCCATAAGGGTGTAAACCGCCTTGAGCTTTATCAAGCTATTTTGACTCAGATTGCTGCTCTGGGGACCTGTGAGATATTTCCAATAGGTTAAGCAGGCGGCTCATATTATGGTGACAAAAGTAGACTTTAAGTAAATAGTAAGGTGACTCACGGAAGATTGCAGAGACCATCTGAGACAGACGGTTCTTTAAACCGGTGAGTTCAGCGGTAACTTCCTTGAGAGCCGCCTCGGCAGTTTTAGCATGCTGTGTCAGGGCAGTCTTCTCATCAGCCCAAGACTTTTTCTCAGCATTAAAACCGGTCTTCAGTTTCTTTTCTTCAGACATGCTCAACTGGAGTTTGGAGTCAATTTTCTTTGTTTCAATCTCCTGAGTCAACAGCCGGGTCTTGGCTTCAGTCAATTGGGATTCCAGTTCTGTGGTTACAGCCTGTACACAGAATAAAGTTGTTAGTTTCATGGCCGATTATAAAAATAAGTCCCAAGTGCTTTTGCAAGCAATAACACTTGGCACTTGGGGGCTAATGTCTGTCAGCGCAAACTTATTGTCAAAGGGATTGGATTTTTTCAGAAGTCCCAAGTGCTTTGCAAGCAAAACCACTTGACACTTGGGGGCTAATGTCTATCAACACAATTTTTCAGACGAATCGGCTTTTTCTAAAAGTCCCAAGTTCTTTGCAAGCAACAACACTTGGCACTTGGGGCCTAATGCACATTGCGTATTTTCTTTCTAAAGATAAGCCGGGTGTGCTATTAAACAATCCCAGCGACTCCTGGGGGTTTTGCAGTCAAGTTTTGTTCCTTTATACAATAATTAATAGGACCAGCTTATTCCTACTGATTAAACCTGCCCTTGGGGACTACCAACGCAAGGTTGTGCTATCATTTGAATATGGTGTTAGAGTGTATAAACCGGAATTGGAGGGAGTCTAGGACAGAAGCTTGTAAATATTTCAAGTCTACAGATTATTCCAGTTTCTCATAATCAGAAGACTTAGGGGATGGAAGGATGTATATATAAAAATGGATGACATACCTCATACTTCTGGTGAAGTTTCTTAACTATTTCAATCTCTAAGTCACGGCTGGAATGCACTTTGCTGACATAGCCGGATAATACATCACTAGTACTCAAATGAGCATAGTGGGAGACGTCAAACCTTACTTTCCGTCTTTCCATGACTTCTTGTTTGGCTGAATGTCTTTCTAGTATCGTTGGATTCCCCGGGTCAGTAAATACGGTGCCAATAATTACAACATCATCAGCATGAATCTTCGGTGGGTTAGTTGAGCTTGACGGTTCAATACTTGACAGATCAATAGTGGTTTTGTCAATAGACGGCTCAGGCATTTCAGGTTGAGCATTGATAGGAGGATCTTCTTGTGCTTCAGTTTGTTCTGGGGTAAGAGCCGGCTGCGCCGGTTCAGCGACTTTCGGAGCATCAGCCGGTTTGGACACCTTGGCCTTCTTGGGTTTTGCTTGACCACTAAGGAGAATCTAAAGACTCAATATAACGATACATGCATAAAGGTGTAGAAGAAGGATAATTATCTTTACGCGGGGGCGGTCTTAAAAGCCGGAAGTTGAGTTTGGGAGGAATCACCAGCGGAGGAACGAGCAATCTCCTGTAAAAAAAAATGGAATTATAGTTGAGTGATTCATAAAAGTGACTCGTTCATCAGAGTTAAGAGGTAAAAGAACATCATTCTGGCATTTCCGAGGAGTTTTTGGTAAGCCGGAGGGCAACACATCGTCTCCGCTTGTCTGGGTCTGATAGCGGCTCTCATGTTCCTGCTTTTTCAAAAGAAAATGAGGATCTAAATAAGCCAAGGGGTGTGAAAACCTTACTTTCCGGGTTACCCGCCGAGGTTTCTGCCTTGGCAAAGGTTCTGAGTCGGAGGAAATAATAGTTAGCTCTTCTTCTACTGCCTGGCTGGCCCCCGTGTCATCCTGGTAATAGTCAGTGTCAATAAGGTTGTTAAAAAGCAGGCCAAGAGAGTCAGGGGCTACCTCCGACTCAGAGGCGTCATCCAACTTGAACATGTCAGAAGCGGTTGGTTTCTTCTTAGATTTTCTGGCTGTCCTCTTGGCGGCTATTGCAGCGGCTCTAGCTTTTTTGGCAGCCTCATGATCATATTTGGCCTTCCAAAAGTCAGATTTAGCCTGTAGGAAAATAACAGGTTGAATCTCATGCAAATACTTAACTACTGAAGAAAAAGGAGTCAAGGGGATGTACCTCTGGTGCCGGGTTAAATTTGCAGAAAGGATTCAATCCTACTTTGCTGCAGTTTTCATATTTGCTGTTGACGAGGGTGGTTGACATTTCAACAATGGCTTCTTTAGTCAGATGTAGGGAGCTGTAGCATAATGGATCGTCTGCTCCTCCGGTGTAGTTATACATCAAATCAGATCGGCGGCTCAAAGGGATGATCTGCCATGCGATCCAACAGCGGATCAAGCCAACTCCAGTTAAGGCATTTCCTAGCATGGCTTGAACCCTTTTGATGGTTGGAATGAGTTTCTTACGTTCAGCGGCAGAAAGCTTATAAGGGAGTGAATACTTAGCGTCAAGGCGCTCAGCACGATAACCCGACATTTGTTTTTCATCAGCTGGCGATGTGTCTTTACAATAGAACCAAGTTTGGTTCCAGTCCTTGGGATGGCTTGTCACTAAAGGAAAGACATCATCCTGTCTGCGCTGAATCGAAATCCCACCAAGTTCCAAGTTGGCGCCGTTGGTGTATCCATTCTGGCGGTTCAAATAGAAATACTCTCTGAAGAGTTCAACAATAGGTTCTTCTTGAAGATAAACCTCGCACAGAACTTGGAAATTACAGATGTTTGATATGGAATTGGGTCCAATGTCTTCCAGATGAAGCTTGAAAAATGCAGGACCTCTCTGAAGAATTTTGAGCCGGTCGGTGAAAAACTCTGGTTCATATGATCAATAAAGACGATGATTTCACCATCTTTTGCCTGAGGCTTTTCTTCGCCCGGTTCAGGGGCGTGCCAGGACATGACGCTCTTCTCTGTTAATACCCAACGGTGACAAAATCCTTCAGAGTGTCCTCAGTGACTGTGGAAGGGACCCGGTTGCAAACTGTCGTCGTCTTTGGTGGCATGGCGAAGAGACAAGCTAAAAAGGAAGCAATTTGCCGGTTCAAGTTAATTGGTGGAATTACAGGTTAATGATTGCAATACAGATGTGTAATGGCGTCTTAAATAAGGGCTAATGGTATATGAAGGAAAAATAAGACGGCATGGTAAGCCGCCATGACTAAGGATGTTCAAAAGTTGCCAGCAACAAAAGATTAGCTAAGTACTAAGGTAAACAAGTTTCACAGACTGCAGATATTACTTTGGATCAATGGCTGTTCAGAAAAGAGAAATAAATCTAGACCTAAAATTCAGTACAGACGAGTTCATGATCTTGCACGAGATTTTTCTTCCAGGAAAGGGGATCTATTGATACTGAAAGACGAAATAAAACAGCTACCGCAGTAGTTTAACGCTGTTCTTAGATCAAAGAGGCTCGTGGTATAGCCTGGAGGGTGAACTACGACGAACTCCGACGAACTACGAAGAACACGAAGAAGCTCGCAAACCCTAGTGCAGATCTAAGGTATGAAAAGGCAAAAACTTACAGCTGCAGATCTGCTGTGGAGGGTCGCCGTCGTTATCTGGATCGACTCAGGTTGATGCAGCGGTCGAGGTTGAGGAAGACGAAGTACTCTGCAG
This sequence comes from Triticum monococcum, assembly GCA_034509565.1. NCBI lineage: Eukaryota > Viridiplantae > Streptophyta > Magnoliopsida > Poales > Poaceae > Triticum > Triticum monococcum. Next base: position 98,058,137 of record CM067843.1, on the reverse strand, counting down.
CGGCGGTGGAGCTCGAGTGGCAGAGGGGTTGCGAGAGAAGGAAGGAGGAAAATGAGAGATGGATTTCGAATCCTATTTATAAGGAAAGGGGTGATAGGTAGGTGCTAAAGACAAGGAGACCAAAATGATGATTATCCAGCTAATTGGACGCCTCGATTTTCGGAAGGCATTTAAGATAAAGATCCGTTAAGGTGACGTCGTGGCAGGTTTCCAAAATTCCTGGAGATGACGTCATGGCAGTTTACAAGGCTTTCACAGCTGTGGTAGATGGATGTTTCTAAGTGTTGAAGATTGACATGAACGAAGTTTAAATCAACCTGGGGCCTAATGTTGGGGATATGACCCGCCCAGGAGGGGACGGGTCAACCACAATGGCGGTTCACCGGTATGACGCCCCAGAAGTATACAAGGTGGCAGTTCACATTTAGGCTTATGATAGGCCCAAGACCAGAGGCGGCTTAAGGACCGTACGTATAAACCGCCATCTATGAATAGACTTGTAATGAAAGGCATGTAAGATACGTCACCGAGCCGGACACGTTGTATGAACCGGCCGGGACTCTGTAGGCCGCAGGGCGTCAACCCGTGTACATAAGGGGACGACCCGGCAGCGGCTTAGGACAAGAAACAATAGATTGAGAGCCAGGTTAAGCGTATTTGCTCCCTGGTCATTTAAACCCTAGCAATATCACCTCAACTGGACTAGGCCTTTACCTTCACCGCAAGGGGCTGAACCAGTATAAACTCCTTGTGTCCTTTGTCCCGTTTAACCCCTTCAACCTGTGGCACGGCCCAACAGAGGCCCATTCCTGTGAAAAGGCCGGCCCGTTTGACTTGGCCAAATGGTGGCGGGCCGGCCCACAGCTAGCCTGTGAACGGCCTATTCGCATATAGCACATTTACTGCCATGATTGCTGCCAATTCAACCATCCTTCGTGTATTACCTTAATAACACACCACATGATTACTATAGAGATAGATATGAACTATGTGTACTACATGAACTCGAATTCTATTTTTTGAATACACTTGATGTTTATTCCAAATAATAGTACATTTGATGTACTAACTATATATTCATAATCTAAACCATGTTCCATACGTGTACACCGTGTTTATCACACATAGTATAGTGCCCTGCCCCCTAGATTATGACAAGTATTTAGACCTGAGCTGCAAAAGCCACACATTAGCCCAAATTATGATCAATGTTCTATATGTTATATGTAGTACTAGCAAGATGCCCATGCGTTCCACAGAACATCAACATGATCAAGGGGAGGCCTAGTTTACAAATATGGAGAGGGGTGTGGGTATCTTTTTTCAAAATTGCCATAGTTTCCTTCCTATCCGTCAGATATAAATCGGACGGCCTATATTGCAGGATGGCACCATCATCAACAACTCCGGTTTTTAATAAGAGTAGAGATAAAATATATTATATACAGTATAACATGTTCATAACCACACCATGTGTATCACCATTATATATATTCACACATGCGTCGGTTTAAAACACTATGATAAATTCTTCAAATATCTGAATTCGCTTTTTATAATGACGTATGATCTCTATTCATCTTTTACACCCACGCAATTATCTTATCTTTGTAGCTAGCTAGCCCTAACTTTCTCTCTGCAAAATCTCTCTGGAATTTGTAAAATGGGCATAACTTTTGCATACGAACTCGGATTAAAAAGTTTTTTATATGAAAAATCATCTACTCGAAAAGTTACATCCAAATTTAACTAGGGGAACCCCGTTAAACATTTTCAAAATCCCCTAAAACCGAACAGAAAAAAGTTACGGGGCTTTTAAGATCCGGAGGGAAAAAAATTCAAAAAATTTCAAACTTACTAGTGGCGCACCGTATGCTAGGTGCGCCACTAGTAACAGAAAAAAAATTGGTTTCAAAAAAAATTGAATTATTTTTCAAAATATGATACGTAATATGACCGGGAAGTTTGAAATATTTTTTCAAGATTTCATCATACTCATGAACATGAACAAAGTCCTAGACATCAGCAAGGTTTAATAGGATTGATATGATAGATATATCAACATGTGCATGTGAAGTGAGGTGGGGCTGGGGTTGGATAGAACTATAAAGTTATGTTTGCTTGGGCTGGAGTAGTGTGAGGATGGGTGACCTTCTGGAAAGTTTGACCATAGAGTGCGATTTGACCTAAGATTAAGCATATTGACTCAACATTAAGCCATAGTGACCCGAGATTAAGGAAAAATGATTTTTTTTAAAAAAAATTACAAAAAATTTGAAAAAATTTTGAAAAAAAATTTTGAAATTTTTTTTTGAAAACATTTTTTTACAAATGGCGCACTTCTATGTGGTGCGCCATTACTAAGTCAGATAGTAATGGCGCACCTCTAGGCATACTAATGGCGCACTACTGGTGCGCCATTAGTACTGGTGCGCCATTAGTAAACAAATACTAGTGGCATGCTACTAATGGCGCACCAGTAGTGTGCCATTAGTACGCAAAACTGGTGCGCCATTAGTAGGCCTTTTCCTAGTAGTGAATGCAAAGAAACATGGCCAAAATAAAGTGAAACCATATGAAAGCGTGTACAGTTAGAATGTAATTCCGCCACTAATGCACTTGGTCTTGTTTTCATGCATAGGATTTTGAAAAGTAGGTCCAGGTGGATGTTTTGCTTCATTCCTTTCAACAAAATGCATGAATAATTGAATAGTAGAGTGCCACTTGAAAATTCCCTATTGCTATGTTTTTTCGTTGAACCAAAATAGCCCTAATGGATCGACATGAATGTATAGTAATAAGTGATGCAACAAGTGTACAACCTATTTGCCGTGGCCGTGTCGACCTCGGCATCATTGGGTTGGTCGCTGAAGCAGTTGAGGGAGAGGTGGCTCTCGGAGGTGTGGAGGACGATCTGAGGAATCTGTAGACGGCATCCAGGGCACTGCTCTGTTGTGATGGATCGTTATGTCATTGGAGCAGCCCCGGTGAACCGTAAGACGTCAAGGCTGAAGCAGCACAAGACAGACATCATCAATCTCAAGTGGGAATCTAATAGCATCTCTAATAGATGATGTAAAATAGATGTAAAATTTACATCACCAAAAACCACCTGACTACAACAGATGAGGTAAAAACTGTTGACTCTGAACTTAACTGTCGAAATTGAAATTTACTGTGGAATCTGAATGTTACTATCGAAACTGAACGCAATGGTAGCAGAGAGGCACTTGACATGTAGTTTAGGGAGGGCCGGCAGTTCATCTTCAACCTGCACCCCCCTGAGACACCAGCCACCACCGGCCGAACCGCCCCGAAACAACTCCCCACCGCCGGTCCGCCGCCGCCCCGGCCAGCCCTATAGGCCCCCCACCCGCCACCCTCAACCCTAAGATAGATAGTGGGGTACCTCTCCAGCGATCCCCCGTCCCCGCTGTGGGTGGTTCTTCCTTAACTCCAGCGAGCCCCGAACCCCCCCCCCCCACCACCTGAAAATCGACTGACCCAAAAGCCAATTCAATCGACTAAAGTGTAGCTAAATTAGAGCAAAGCAGCAGCACGAGCGAGGGGGAGAGCAGCAGCAGCGCGAGTGAGCGAGCGAGCGAGAGAGAGCCGGAGCAGCAGCTGCTGGGCGATCGAGCGAGAGCTGGAGCAGCAGCAGCGCGAGCGAGCGAGAGCCCGAGCAGCAGCAGCTGGGTGAGCGAGCAATCGAGCAAGAGCCGGAGCAGCAGCAGCAGATCCAGTTGGTATGGACGCCGCCGCCGAAGGGGCCTCGCACTGGAGGAGAGACGTCGTGGAGAAGTCGCCCGCGGTGCTGGCTTCAAGGTAGCCGCTCCATGTGGGTGTGGGATGGAGCACTGTCGGTGCCGGGAGGTCGAGCTAAGGAGAAGTTGCGATGCGATGAGTGTACAGCCTCTTTTGTGGCGCCGAGTAGGCCTCAGCTTCATCCGGGGAGTCGGTGAGGATGATGCGGTTCCTGTGGAGTAGGTTAAGGCGGCGATGTGGGGATGGAGCAGCTGCGATAGACGAGGCGTTCATCGGAGCAGCTCCTCGGAGGTGGACGACGGGGCGGCTGAACCGGTGGGACGATGAGATGGACGACGGATCCTCATCCGGGGAGGTGGACGAGGGACGTCGCTGTTGTGGTGGACGACATCGTCGGGGAAGAGGCTCCGGCTGGGCAGCGGTGAGGTGGCAGACGGGGGAGGGTGGGGTTTCGCTACTGGAGCGGAGAGGTTATGGCGGCCTGGGATTTCGAATGGCGAAAAGGAGGCGATGGGAGGGGGTGAACCATGACTTAGGGACGCGCTTGTCCAAAATGTAGGGTGAGTTACAAAAGTACCACCCACTAATTTGAACTAGCGGCCCTTTCGGCTCAGGGTTAGAAGGTGGATTTCGCGTGTCGGGATTTTGCAGCTGGAGGGAGTTTTCGTGGACGTTGTAATTTCGGGATAGCAAGATGCGGGTTGTGAAGGCGCCAGTTTTGGGAGCATGATATCTGAATTTTCGGGATATAACAAGGCACGGGTTGAATTTTAGGGACAAGCCTAACGTGTAATATTGTACTTGTATGTACCTACTCAATTCACACTTCCCTCAGCCAAAAAGAAAACAAAAAAACAAAACTATTCACACCACACAAAGAGAGAGTCTTGCCCCATTTTACTCTAAAAATGCTATTTAAAGCTACTCATACCAACAATTTAGTGCAATTAAATGCTATTCGGTAGTATGAATCCATGTTATGTCCAATTAAATTTTTTCGCTTGCTGTATAATGCATGTAACCTACTCATACCAACATTTTAGTGCATTCCAAATGTCTATACTACCGCTGCAATTCGAACTAAATTTGAATTCGTTTCTCTATTTCAATAAGAATCTACAATCATGATTGTTGCCAACTTCAACCATCATTCGTGTATTACCTTAATAACACACCACATGATTACTATAGAGATAGATATGAACTATGTGTACTACATGAACTCGAATTCTATTTTTTGAATACACTTGATGTTTATTCCAAATAATAGTACATTTGATGTACTAACTATATATTCATAATCTAAACCACGTTCCATACGTGTACACCGTGTTTATCACACATAGTATAGTGCCCCGCCCCCTACATTATGACAAGTATTTAGACCTGAGCTGCAAAAGCCACACATTAGCCAAAATTATGATCAATGTTCTATATGTTATATGTAGTACTAGCAAGATGCCCATGCGTTCCACAAAACATCAACATGATCAAGGGGAGGCCTAGTTTACAAATATGGAGAGGGGTGTGGGTATCTTTTTTCAAAATTGCCATAGTTTCCTTCCTATCCGTCAGATATAAATCGGACGACCTATATTGCGGGATGGCACCATCATCAACAACTCCGGTTTTTTTATAAGAGTAGAGATAAAATATATTATATGCAGTATAACATGTTCATAACCACACCATGTGTATCACCATTATATATATATATATATATATATATATATATATTCACACATGCGTCGGTTTAAAACACTATGATAAATTCTTCAAATATCTGAATTCGCTTTTTATAATGACGTATGATCTCTATTCGTCTTTTACACCCACACAATTCTCTTATCTTTGTAGCTAGCTAGCGCTAACTTTCTCTCTGCAAAATCTCTCTGGATTTGTAAAATGGGCATAACTTTTGCATACGAACTCGGATTAAAAAGTTTTTTATATGAAAAATCATCTACTCGAAAAGTTACATCCAAATTTAACTAGGGGAACCCCGTTAAACATTTTCAAAATCCCCTAAAACCGAACAGAAAAAAAGTTATGGTGCTTTTAAGATCCGAAGGGAAAAAAATTCAAAAAATTACAAACTTACTAGTGGCGCACCGTATGCTAGGTGCGCCACTAGTAACAGAAAAAAATTGGTTTCGAAAAAAAATTGAATTATTTTTCAAAATATGATACGTAATATGACCGGGAAGTTTGAAATATTTTTTTCAAAATTTCATCATACTCATGAACATGAACAAAGTCCTAGACATCAGCAAGGTTTAATAGGATTGATATGATAGATATATCAACATGTGCATGTGAAGTGAGGTGGGGCTGGGGTTGGATAGAACTATGAAGTTAAGCGTGCTTAGGCAGGAGTAGTGTGAGGATGGGTGACCTTCTGGAAAGTTTGATCATAGAGTGTGATTTGACCTAAGATTAAGCATATTGACTCAAGATTAAGCCATAGTGACCCGAGATTAAGAAAAAATGATTTTTTAAAAAATTTAAAAAAAATTGAAAAAAAATTGAAAAAAAAATTTTGAAAAAAATTTATTACTAATGGCGCACTTCTATGAGGTGCGCCATTACTAAGTCAGATAGTAATGGCGCACCTCTAGGCATACTAATGGTGCACTACTGGTGCGCCATTAGTATCTGGCATACTAATGGCGCACCAGTGGTGCGCCATTAGTAAACAAATACTAGTGGCATTCTACTAATGGCGCACCAGTAGTGTGCCATTAGTACGCATAACTGGTGCGCCATTAGTAGGCCTTTTTCTAGTAGTGAATGCAAAGAAACATGGCCAAAATAAAGTGAAACCATATGAAAGCGTGTACAGTTAGAATGTTATTCCGCCACTAATGCACTTGGTCTTGTTTTCATGCATAGGATTTTGAAAAGTAGGTCCAGGTGGATGTTTTGCTTCATTCCTTTCAACAAAATGCATGAATAATTGAATAGTAGAGTTTGACCATAGAGTGCGATTTGACCTAAGATTATGCATATTGACTCAAGATTAAGCCATAGTGACCCGAGATTAAGAAAAAAATGATTTTTAAAAAAAATTTAAAGAAAATTTTGAAAAAAAAATTGAAAAAAATTTATTACTAATGGCGCACTTCTATGTGGTGCGCCATTACTAAGTCAAATAGTAATGGCGCACTACTGGTGCGCCATTAGTATCTGGTATACTAATGGCGCACCAGTGGTGCGCCATTAGTAAACAAATACTAGTGGCATGCTACTAATGGTGCACCAGTAGTGTGCCATTACTACGCAAAACTGGCGCGCCATTAGTAGGCCTTTTCCTAGTAGTGAATGCAAAGAAACATGGCCAAAATAAAGTGAAACCATATGAAAGCGTGTACAGTTAGAATGTTATTCCGCCACTAATGCACTTGGTCTTGTTTTCATGCATAGGATTTTGAAAACTAGGTCCAGGTGGATGTTTTGCTTCATTCCTTTCAACAAAATGCATGAATAATTGAATAGTAGAGTGCCATTGGAAAATTCCCTATTGCTATGTTTTTCCGTTGAACCAAAATAGCCCTAATGGATCGACATGAATGTATAGTAATAAGGGATGCAACAAGTGTACAACCTCTTTGCCGTGGCCGTGTCGACCTCGACATCATTGGGTTGGTCGCTGAAGCAGTTGAGGGAGAGGTGGCTCTCTGAGGTGTGGAGGACGATCTGAGGAATCTGTAGACGGCATCCAGGGCACTGCTCTATTGTGATGGATCGTTATGTCATTGGAGCAGCCCCGGTGAACCGTAAGACGTCAAGGCTGAAGCAGCACAAGACAGACATCATCAATCTCAAGTGGGATTCTAATAGCATCTCCAATAGATGATGTAAAATAGATGTAAATTTTACATCACCAAAAACCACCTGACTACAACAGATGAGGTAAAAACTGTTGACTCTGAACTTAACTGTCAAAATTGAAATTTACTGTGGAATCTGAATGTTACTATCGAAACTGAACGCAATGGTAGCAGAGAGGCACTTGACATGTAGTTTAGGGAGGGCCTGAAGTTCATCTTCAACCTGCACCCCCCTGAGCCGCCAGCCACCACCAGCCGAACCGCCCCGAAACAACTCCCCACCGCCGGTCCGCCGCCGCCCCGGCCAGCCCTATAGGCCCCCCACCCCCCACCCTCAACCCTAAGATAGACAGTGGGGTACCTCTCCAGCGATCCCCCGTCCCCGCTGCGGGTGGTTCTTCCTTAACTCCGGCGAGCCCCCCCCCCCCCCCCCCACCCCCCCACCCCCTGAAAATCGACTGACCCAAAAGCCGATTCAATCGACTGAAGTGTAGCTAAATTAGAGCAAAGCAGCAGCACGAGCTAGGGGGAGAGCAGCAGCAGCAGCGCGAGTGAGCGAGCGAGCGAGAGAGAGCCGGAGCAGCAGCTGCTGGGCGATCGAGCGAGAGCTGGAGCAGCAGCAGCGCGAGCGAGCGAGAGCCCGAGCAGGAGCAGCTGGGCGAGCGAGCGATCGAGCAAGAGCCGGAGCAGCAGCAGCAGATCCAGTTGGTATGGACGCCGCCGCCGAAGGGGCCTCGCACTGGAGGAGAGACGTCGTGGAGATGTCGCCAGCGGCGCTGGCTTCAAGGTAGTCGCTCCATGTGGGTGTGGGATGGAGCACCGTCGGCGCCGAGAGATCGAGCTAAGGAGAAGGTGCGATGCGATGAGTGTACAACCCCTTTGGTGGCGCCGAGTAGGCCTCGGCTTCATCCGGGGAGTCGATGAGGATGATGCGGTTCCTGTGGAGCAGGTTAAGGCGGCGATGTGGGGATGGAGCAGCCGCGATAGACGAGGCGTTCATCGGAGCAGCTCCTCGGAGGTGGACGACAGGGCGGCTGAACCGGTGGGACGATGAGATGGACGACGGATCCTCATCCGGGGAGGTGGACGAGGGACGTCGCTGTTGTGGTGGACGACGTCGTCGGGGAAGAGGCTCCGGCTGGGCAGCGGTGTGGTGGCAGACGGGGGAGGGTGGGGTTTCGCTGCTGGAGCGGAGAGGTTATGGCGGCCTGGGATTTCGAATGGCGAAAAGGAGCCGATGGGAGGGGGTGAACCATGACTTAGGGACGCGCTTGTCCAAAATGTAGGGTGAGTTACAAAAGTACCACCCACTAATTTGAACTAGCGGCCCTTTCGGCTCAGGGTTAGAAGGTAGATTTCGCATGTCGGGATTTTGCAGCTGGAGGGAGTTTTCGCGCACGTTGTAATTTTGGGATAGCAAGATGCGGGTTGTGAAGGCGCCAGTTTTGGGAGCATGATATCTGAATTTTCAGGATATAACAAGGCGCAGATTGAATTTTAGGGACAAGCCTAACATGTAATATTGTACTTGTATGTACCAACTCAATTCACACTTCCCTCAGCCAAAAAGAAAACAAAAAAACAAAACTATTCACACCACACAAAGAGAGAGTCTTGCCCCGTTTTACTCTAAAAATGCTATTTAAAGCTACTCATACCAACAATTTAGTGCAATTAAATGCTATTCGGTAGTATGAATCCATGTTATGTCCAATTAAATTTTTTTGCTTGCTGTATAATGCATGTAACCTACTCATACCAACATTTTAGTGCATTCCAAATGTCTATACTACCGCTGCAATTTGAACTGAATTTGAATTCGTTTCTCTATTTCAATAAGAATCTACAATCATGATTGTTGCCAACTTCAACCATCATTCGTGTATTACCTTAATAACACACCACATGATTACTATAGAGATAGATATGAACTATGTGTACTACATGAACTCGAATTCTATTTTTTGAATACACTTGATGTTTATTCCAAATAATAGTACATTTGATGTACTAACTATATATTCATAATCTAAACCATGTTCCATACGTGTACACCGTGTTTATCACACATAGTATAGTGCCCCGCCCCCTACATTATGACAAGTATTTAGACCTGAGCTGCAAAAGCCACTCATTAGCCCAAATTATGATCAATGTTCTATATGTTATATGTAGTACTAGCAAGATGCCCATGCGTTCCACAGAACATCAACATGATCAAGGGGAGGCCTAGTTTACAAATATGGAGAGGGGTGTGGGTATCTTTTTTCAAAATTGCCATAGTTTCCTTCTTACCCGTTAGATATAAATCGGACGGCCTATATTGCAGGATGGCACCATCATCAACAACTCCGTTTTTTTATAAGAGTAGAGATAAATATATTATATGCAGTATAACATGTTCATAACCACACCATGTGTATCACCATTATATATATATATATTCACACATGCGTCGGTTTAAAACACTATGATAAATTCTTCAAATATCTGAATTCGCTTTTTATAATGACCTCTATTCGTCTTTTACACCCACACAATTCTCTTATATTTGTAGCTAGCTAGCGCTAACTTTCTCTCTGCAAAATCTCTCTGGAATTTGTAAAATGGGCATAACTTTTGCATACGAACTCGGATTAAAAAGTTTTTTATATGAAAAATCATCTACTCGAAAAGTTACATCCAAATTTAACCGGGGAACCCCGTTAAACATTTTCAAAATCCCCAAAAACCGAACAGAAAAAAGTTACGGGGCTTTTAAGATCCGGAGGGAAAAAAATTCAAAAAATTTCAAACTTACTAGTGGCGCACCATATGCTAGGTGCGCCACTAGTAACAGAAAAAAATTGGTTTCGAAAAAAAATTGAATTATTTTTCGAAATATGATACGTAATATGACCGGGAAGTTTGAAATATTTTTTCAAAATTTCATCATACTCATGAACTTGAACAAAGTCCTAGACATCAGCAAGGTTTAATAGGATTGATATAATAGATATATGAACATGTGCCTGTGAAGTGAGGCTGGGGTTGGATAGAACTATGAAGTTAAGCGTGCTTGGGCTGGAGTAGTGTGAGGATGGGTGACCTTCTGGGAAGTTTGACCACAGAGTGCGATTTGACCTAAGATTAAGCATATTGACTCAAGATTAAGCCATAGTGACCCGAGATTAAGAAAAAATGATTTTTTTTAAAAAATTTGAAAAAAACTTAAAAAATTTAATAAAAATTGAAAAGAAATTATTACTGATGGCGCACTTCTATGTGGTGCGCCATTACTAAGTCAGATAGTAATGGCGCACCTCTAGGCATACTAATGGCGCACTACTGGTGCGCCATTAGTATGTGGTATACTAATGGCGCACCAACGGTGCGCCATTAGTAAACAAATACTAGTGGCATGCTACTAATGGCGCACCAGTAGTGCGCCATTAGTACGCAAAACTGGTGCGCCATTAGTAGGCCTTTTCCTAGTAGTGAATGCAGAGAAACATGGCCAAAATAAAGTGAAACCATATGAAAGCGTGTACAGTTAGAATGTTATTCCGCCACTAATGCACTTGGTCTTGTTTTCATGCACAGGATTTTGAAAAGTAGGTCCAGGTGGATGTTTTGCTTCATTCCTTTCAACAAAATGCATGAATAATTGAATAGTAGAGTGCCATTGGAAAATTCCCTATTGCTATGTGAGGGAGTCCTGGATTAGGGGGTGTTCGGGTAGCCGGACTATACCTTCAGCCGGACTCCAGGACTATGAAGATACAAGATTGAAGACTACATCCCGTATCCGGTGGGACTTTCCTTGGCGTGGAAGGCAAGCTTGGCGATGCAGATATTCAAGATCTCCTACCATTGTAACCGACTCTATGTAACCCTAACCCTATCCGGTGTCTATATAAACCGGAGGGTTTTAGTCCGTAGGACAACTTCATCAACTCCATAGACAACAATCATACCATAGGCTAGCTTCTAGGGTTTAGCCTCCTTGATCTCGTGGTAGATCTACTCTTGTACTACCCATATCATCAATATTAATCAAGCAGGACGTAGGGTTTTACCTCCATCAAGAGGGCCCGAACCTGGGTAAAACATCGTGTTCCCTGCCTCTTGTTACCATCCGGCCTAGACGCACAGTTCGGGACCCCCTACCCGAGATCCGCCGGTTTTGACACCGGCGTTGGTGCTTTCATTGAGAGTTCCTATGTGCCGTCGCAATCAGGAAGGATGCCTCCTCCCGTCTTTAAAGACGGCGCCGTTGCTAAGGGAGCCTTGGCCATCGGCCAAACTCTCCGGTTAGGTGGTTTCCTCATGACCGCCTGTTCGGTTGTTGCCCCGACGGTGACCTCTCGGGTCATCAAAAGCAACCTACACGTCAGCTTGGAGTTTGTCAAGCAGCTAGATCCAATGGAGCTCTCTTCCGTAAATGAGCTCTTGGATCGCATCGCCGCCCTGGGGGTCGCTACGGATTACGACCAGGTTGGGCTTAAACCCGATCTAAGAGAAATTAACTCTCCCCAAGTCACCAACCACGTTACCGTGGTGGAGGCGCAGTGCGGCGACCCTTCATCTATTCTAAGGACTAGCTACGTCCGAATTCCCGACCCTCCAAGCCAGATACCCGCGGAGGGGAGGATGTAACTCAAGACCTGAGCTTAGGATCAGGCAACGGGCCAGATTCATTGGACAACACCCAAGAATCCGAACTTGAGAGTTCGGAAACTCTTCGGCCTCCGAATCCTGGATTGGGTGAGGTTTCAGACTCAACGACAACCGCCCACCCGATCATAAGCGATCTCTCCCAAATCCAGCAGAGGCCCGAAGAAACAGTACATAATTACTGGGCCAGATTCCTCCTGGTTATGAACAGGATAAAGGATTGCCGCGAGGGAGACGCAATCGCAATTTTTTGCAGTAATTGCACGGACAAGGGAATCCTCAACGCCATAAGTCGTCATGATATTACACGCTTCGCTGACTTGGCGTCCATATTACAAAAATACTGTGCGATGGAAAGCGCCTGGAAAACCGAAATAAAATTTTGGGATAATCCGGCCTTAAGTAGTAATCCCGTCCGAACTAAGAGGGTGCATCATCATAGGACACCCAGGATAAACACCAAAAAGCCAAAACCCTCTACAGGGCATGGAACCGTACTGGAAAGATGGCTTGATGGACCCTGTAGAATTCACAGTACAGAGGACGCCACACCAACTCACAGCCTTAGAGCATGTTGGATACTCCGGCAGGTAGCCAAAATCGGAGAGGACCTCTTAATTCCGGAGGCCGCAGAAAGCCAGCCCAAGGACACCAGTACCGCTCTCACAGTCTTCGAGACTTTCGCATCAAACAATGTGCGAAAAAGAACACTCTGCAGCCTCGCTGAAGTCTATCAAGTTGCAACAATAAATCCATGGAGCGACACTGCCATTACCTTCAACGCAAGTGATGAACCTATATTCCGAACAGCCCGAGCACCAGCCGCATTGGTCCTCAGCCCCATAGAGGACGGCGTTCGCCTCACCAAGGTGATCATGGATGGAGGCAGCGGACTGAACCTCATTTATGAGGAAACCCTTCAAAAAATGGAAATACTGGAACCACGTCGAGCGAAGCAGCACATCCTTTAGAGGAATAATCCCCAGTCAGGAAGCGCACTGCACAGGAAAAATTGCACTAGATGTGGTGTTCGGCACGCCGGATAATTACAGGTCCGAAGAAGTCACGTTTCAGGTGGCCCCGTTTAAGAGCGGATATCACGCTTTCCTAGGGCAGGAAGCATTCACAATCTTCCAAGCAATACCCCATTATGGGTACATGAAGCTTAAGATGCCCGGGCCGAATGGAATCATCACTCTAGCTAGTGATCCGGACATAGCACTCCGCGCCGAAAACAAGAAAGCCGCATTAGCCCTTGAGGCACTATCCGAAGCCCTAGCGGCCGAGGAACTGACTGCGCTGCGCTCCATGGTTAACAGGGATGATGTGATACTCGACAAGAGATCCAAATCCACATCCTTCAAGCCAGCTGACGAAATAGTCAAATTCCAGGTCCATCCAACGGACCCCAATAAAACAGCTTCCATCGGGGCACGATTGAACCCTGATGTAGACGCCGCACTGCGAAAGTTCCTACAAGAGAATTGGGACATCTTCGCCTGGCACCCTTCAGACATGCCAGGGATCCCACGCAGGCTGGCCGAACACAACTTAAATATCCAAAAAGGATTTAAACATGTCAAACAAGCCCTTCGGCGTTTTTCCGAACCCAAGAGACAGGCTATGGGAGAGGAGCTAGCCAAGCTATTGGAAGCCGGATTCATCAGAGACATAAAACATCCGGACTGGCTAGCAAACCTGGTGATGGTACCAAAGAAGGACAAATCCTGGCACCTGTGTGTCGATTTCAAAGACCTTAACAAGGCTTCCCAAAGGATCCCTTCCCCCTCCCCCGTATCGATCAAATTATCGATGCCACCGCAGGACACGATTCATTGTGTTTCCTCGCCGCATACTCTGGTTACCATCAAATCAAGATGGCAAAATCAGACCAAGCTGCAACAGCATTCATCACACCATACGGCCGATTCTACTTCAACACAATGCCCTTCGGGCTGAAAAACGCCGGCGCAACATATCAGCGCATGATCCAGACATGTCTAGCAAACCAAATCGGCAAAACAGTGGAGGCGTACGTGGATGATGTGGTCGTTAAATCAAGACATGTCGAATCTCTAGTAGACGACTTGAGGCTTACATTCGATAACCTCCGAAAATATGACATCAAGCTCAATCCAGAAAAATGCGTCTTCGGCGTTCCAGCCGGAAAGCTCTTGGGCTTCATTGTATCCGGTAGAGGAATTGAAGCAAATCCAGCCAAGATCCGAGCTTTGTCACAATTGGATGTCCCAAAGGACCTTAAACAAATACAAAAATTAACCGGATGTGTGGCAGCTTTAAGCCGCTTCATCTCCTGCTTGGGAGAAAAGGCACTACCCCTCTATCGCCTCCTTCGGCGCACCGAACACTTCGAGTGGACGGATGCCGCCACGGCCGGACTTGATGAAATAAAAGCCATATTGGCAACAAACCCAGTCCTGGCCGCGCCAAACACCAGCAAGCCAATGTTATTGTACATTGCAGCAACACACCAAGTTGTCAGCGCAGTGCTCGTTGTCGAGCGGGAAACGGACGGACACAAATTCCCCCTTCAAAGGCCGGTCTACTATGTGTCCACTGTCCTCACTCCATGCAAATCACGGTACCCGCATTACCAAAAGATTGCATACACGGTATTCATGGCATCCCGGAAGCTACGACACTACTTTCAAGAGTGTTCCATAACAGTAGCCTCGGAAGTACCACTCAACGATATTATCAACAACCGTGACGCAACGGGCCGGATTGCAAAATGGGCCATCGAGCTTCTCCCGTTCGATATAACTTATAAGCCACGGCGAGCTATTAAATCGCAAGTTTTGGCCGACTTTGTCGCAGAATGGACGGTGGCCGAGCTCCAAAATGTTGGCCGGACTGGGGGCTGGCGTCGTCCTGATGTCCCCCACAGGAGACACAGTCCAACATGTGCTCCAGATCATGTACATGGATTCCAACAACGCAGCCGAATATGAGGCCCTCCTACATGGCCTCCGGATAGCAGTATCCACGGGTATCCAGCGCCTAGAGGTATGTGGGGATTCAAACCTCGCGATATCCCAAATAAATGGAGACTTCGACGCCAAGGACCCAAAAATGGCAGCTTACCGCAACACCATCCTAAAAATGGCAGCTCGGTTTGAAGGGCTGGAGTTTCACCACATAGCCCGAGAAAACAATCAAGCGGCGGATGTCCTAGAACGCATCGGAGCAAAACGCGATGCAGTCCCCCCCAACATCTTTTTGGAAAGATTGTTCAAGCCATCTGTAGCATGGGAGGGGGAACCCACAAATAACAGCCCAAACCCAGCCGCACCACTCGACGCCGAACAATCTGACACAATTGGAGGCTCTGCCAACGAAATTACACCTTCAGGCCACGTAATAATGGCGGTTATCGCCCTATGGACAGAACCATTCCTAGCCTACCTTACTAGGCAGGAACTCCCGGAGGACCAAAACGAGGCCCGCTGCATAGTGCGGCGATCTAAAGCCTACAGAGTCCATGAGGGAGAGCTTTATAAGAAAAGCACTACCGGAGTCCTTCAAAGGTGCATCTCCGAAGAGGAAGGGCGGAACCTTCTGGCTGAAATTCATGCCGGACTCGGTGGTCACCATGCCGCTGCTCGGTCCCTTGTTAGCAAGGCTTTCCGTACTGGGTTTTATTGGCCGACGGCCCGGGAAGACGCTCAGGACTTAGTCCAACGATGCGCTGGTTGCCAACCAAAGCCATATGCCACCCACCGCACTCCAAACTATACCCATCACCTGGCCTTTTGCGGTCTGGGGGCTTGACATGGTCGGACCCCTTAAAGGTGGGACCCATAAGAAAAAATACTTACTGGTCATGGTGGATAAGTTCACCAAATGGATAGAAGCCAAGCCTGTTAAAACGGCCGAATCCGGACCTGTGATAGATTTCATATCCGGGGTTGTACACCGTTATGGCGTCCCCCACAGCATCATAACCGATAACGGTACAAACTTTACCGCCGACGAGGTAAAATTCTGGTGCAAAAACATGGGCATCAAGCTTGATTATGCTTCCGTCTATCACCCACAAACCAACGTCCAGGTCGAACATGCAAATGGTCTTATCATGAGCGGCATTAAACCCAGACTAGTGCGGTCCCTCAAGGAATCTAACACGCACTGGGTAGAGGAGCTCGAGTCCGTGCTATGGGGGCTGCGGACCACGACAAATCGCACCACCGGATACACACCATTTTTTATGGTGTACAGCGCAGAAGCAGTTCTGCCCTGCGACATAATTCATGACTCACCTAGAGTGCGCATGTATGAAGAAAGAGAAGCCGAGCTCGATCGGCAGGACAACTTGGATGCCTTGGAGGAGGAGCGTGACGTGGCAAATGTTGGGGAACGTAGTAATTTCAAAATTTTCCTACGCACATGCAAGATCATGGTGATGCATAGCAACGAGGGGGTGAGTCTGATCTACGTACCCTTGTAGATCGCAACGGAAGCGTTGACACAACGTAGAGGAAGTAGTCGTACGTCTTCTTCCCGATCCGACCGATCCAAGCACCGTTACTCCGGCACCTCCGAGTTCTTAGCACACGTTCAGCTCGATGACGATCCCCGGGCTCCGATCCAGCAAAGCTTCGGCAATGATTTCCGTCAGCACGACGGCGTGGTGACGATCTTGATGTTCTACCGACGCAGGGCTTCGCCTAAGCACTACAACGATATGATCGAGGTGGAATATGGTGGCAGGGGGCACCGCACACGGCTAAGGAACGATCTCAATGATCAACTTGTGTGTCTAGAGGTGCCCCCTACCCCCGTATATAAAGGATCCAAGGGGGAGGGCTGGCCGGCCAAGGAGGAGGGCACAGGAGGAGTCCTACTCCTACCGGGAGTAGGACTCCCCCCCCCCTCAATCCTATTCCTAATAGGATTCCTCAAGAGAGAGAGAGAGAGAGAGAGAGAGAGAAGGGGGCCGGCCACCTCTCCTAGTCCTAATAGGACTAGGGAGGGGGGAGGCGCGCAGCCCACCTTGGGCTGCCCCTTTCACCTTTCCACTAAGGCCCAATAAGGCCCATATGGTTCCCGGGGGGTTCCGGTAACCTCTCGGTACTCCGGTAAAATCCCGATTTCACCCGGAACACTTCCGATATCCAAATATAGGCTTCCAATATATCAATCTTTATGTCTCGACCATTTCGAGACTCCTCGTCATGTCCGTGATCACATTCGGGACTCCGAACAACCTTCGGTACATCAAAATGCATAAACTCATAATAAATGTCATCGTAACGTTAAGCGTGCGGACCCTACGGTTCGAGAACAATGTAGACATGACCGAGACACGTCTCCGGTCAATAACCAATAGCGGGACCTGGATGCCCATATTGGCTCCTACATATTCTACGAAGATCTTTATCGGTCAGACCGCATAACAACATACGTTGTTCCCTTTGTCATCGGTATGTTACTTGCCCGAGATTCGATCGTCGGTATCCAATACCTAGTTCAATCTCGTTACTGGCAAGTCTCTTTACTCGTTCCGTAATACATCATCCCGCAACTAACTTATTATTTGCAATGCTTGCAAGGCTTAAGTGATCTGCATTACCGAGAGGGCCCAGAGATACCTCTCCGACTATCGGAGTGACAAATCCTAATCTCGAAATACGCCAACCCAACATCTACCTTTGGAGACACCTGTAGTACTCCTTTATAATCACCTAGTTACGTTGTGACGTTTGGTAGTACCCAAAGTGTTCCTCCAGTAAATGGGAGTTGCATAATCTCATAGTCATAGGAACATGTATAAGTCATGAAGAAAGCAATAGCAACATACTAAACGATTGGGTGCTAAGCTAATGGAATGGGTCATGTCAATCAGATCATTCAACTAATGATGTGACCTCGTTAATCAAATAACAACTCCTTGTTCATGGTTAGGAAACTTAACCATCTTTGATTAACGAGCTAGTCTAGTAGAGGCATACTAGTGACACTCTGTTTGTCTATGTATTCACACATGTATTATGTTTCCGGTTAATACAATTCTAGCATGAATAATAAACATTTATCATGATATAAGGAAATAAATAATAACTTTATTATTGCCTCTAGGGCATATTTCCTTCAGTCTCCCACTTGCACTAGAGTCAATAATCTAGATTACACAGTAATGATTATAACACCCATGGAGCCTTGGTGCTGATCATGTTTTGCTCGTGGAAGAGGCTTAGTCAACGGGTCTGCAACATTCAGATCCGTATGTATCTTGCAAATCTCTATGTCTCCCACCTGGACTAGATCCCGGATGGAATTGAAGCATCTCTTGATGTGTTTGGTTCTCTTGTGAAATCTGGATTCCTTTGCCAAAGCAATTGCACCAGTATTGTCACAAAAGATTTTCATTGGACCCGATGCACTAGGTATGACACCTAGATCGGATATGAACTCCTTCATCTAGACTACTTTGTTCGCTGCTTCCGAAGCAGCTATGTACTCCGCTTCACATGTAGATCCCGCTACGACGCTTTGTTTAGAACTGCACCAACTGACAGCTCCACTGTGTAAAGTAAACACGTATCCGGTTTGCAATTTAGAATCGTCCGGATCAGTGTCAAAGCTTGCATCAACGTAACCTCTTACGGTGAGCTCTTTGTCACCTCCATACACGAGAAACATATCCTTAGTCCTTTTCAGGTATTTCAGGATGTTCTTGACCGCTGTCCAGTGATCCACTCCTGGATTACTTTGGTACCTCCCTGCTAAACTTATAGCAAGGCACACATCAGGCCTGGTACACTGCATTGCATACATGATAGAGCCTATGGCTGAAGCATAGGGAACATCTTTCATTTTTTCTCTATCTTCTGCAGTGGTCGGGCATTGAGTCTGACTCAACTTCACACCTTGTAACACGGGCAAGAACCCTTTCTTTGCTTGATCCATTTTGAACTTCTTCAAAATCTTGTCAAGGTATTTGCTTTGTGAAAGTCCAATTAAGCGTCTTGATCTATCTCTATAGATCTTTATGCCTAATATGTAAGCAGCTTCCCCGAGGTCTTTCATCGAAAAACTTTTATTCAAGTATCCCTTTATGCTATCCAGAAATTCTATATCATTTCCAATCAGCAATATGTCATCCACATATAATATCAGAAATGCTACAGAGCTCCCACTCACTTTCTTGTAAATACAGGCTTCTCCAAAAGTCTGTATAAAACCAAATGCTTTGATCACACTATCAAAGCGTTTATTCCAACTCCGAGAGGCTTGCACCAGTCCATAAATGGATCGCTGGAGCTTGCACACTTTGTTAGCTCCCTTTGGATCGACAAAACCTTCCAGTTGCATCATATACAACTCTTCTTCCAGAAATCCATTCAGGAATGCAGTTTTGACATCCATCAGCCAAATTTCATAATCATAAAATGCGGCAATTGCTAACATGATTCGGACAGACTTAAGCATCGCTACGGGTGAGAAGGTCTCATCGTAGTCAACCCCTTGAACTTGTCAAAAACCTTTTGCAACAAGTCGAGCTTTATAGACAGTAATATTACCGTCAGCGTCAGTCTTTTTCTTGAAGATCCATTTGTTCTCAATTGCTTGCCGATCATCGGGCAAGTCAACCAAAGTCCATACTTTGTTCTCATACATGGATCCCATCTCAGATTTCATGGCTTCAAGCCACTTTGCGGAATCTGGGCTCACCATCGCTTCTTCATAGTTCATAGGTTCATCATGATCTACTAGCATGACTTCCAGAATTGGATTACCATACCACTCTGGTGCGGATCTCACTCTGGTTGATCTAAGAGGTTCAGTAGTATCTTGTCCTGAAGTTTTATGATCATCATCAATAGCTTCCTCACTAATTGGTATAGCTGTTGCAGAAACAGTTTTCTGTGATGTACTACTTTCCAATAAGGGAGCAGGTACAGTTACCTCGTCAAGTTCTACTTTCCTCCCACTCACTTCTTTCGAGAGAAACTTCTTCTCTAGAAATGATCCATTCTTAGCAACGAATGTCTTGCCTTCGGATCTGTGATAGAAGGTGTACCCAATAGTCTCCTTTGGGTATCCTATGAAGACACATTTCTCCGCTTTGGGTTCGAGCTTATCAGGTTAAAGCTTTTTCACATAAGCATCGCAGCCCCAAACTTTAAGAAACGACAACTTTGGTTTCTTGCCAAACCATAGTTCATACGGCGTCATCTCAATGGATTTTGATGGTGCCCTATTTAACGTGAATGCGGCCGTCTCTAAAGCATAACCCCAAAATGATAGCGGTAAATCAGTAAGAGACATCATAGATCGCACCATATCTAGTAAAGTACGATTACGACGTTCGAACACACCATTACGCTGTGGTGTTCCGGGTGGCGTGAGTTGCGAAACTATTCCACAATTTTTCAAATGTACACCAAACTCGTAACTCAAATATTCTCCTCCACGATCAGATCGTAGAAACTTTATTTTCTTGTTACGATGATTTTCAACTTCACTCTGAAATTCTTTGAACTTTTCAAATGTTTCAGACTTATGTTTCATTAAGTAGATATATCCATATCTGCTTAAATCATCTATGAAAGTGAGAAAATAACGATATCTGCCATGAGCCTCAATATTCATCGGGCCACATACATCGGTATGTATGATTTCCAACAAATCTGTTGCTCTCTCCATAGTACCGGAGAACGGTGTTTTAGTCATCTTGCCCATGAGGCACGGTTCGCAAGTACCAAGTGATTCATAATCAAGTGGTTCCAAAAGCCCATCAGTATGGAGTTTCTTCATGCGCTTTATACCGATATGACCTAAACAGTAGTGCCACAAATAAGTTGCACTATCATTATCAACTCTGCATCTTTTGGTTTCAACATTATGAATATGTGTATTACTACTATCGAGATTCATCAAAAATAGACCACTCTTCAAAGGTGCATGACCATAAAAGATATTACTCATATAAATAGAACAACCATTATTCTCTGATTTAAATGAATAACCGTCTCGCATCAAACAAGATCCAGATATAATGTTCATGCTAAACGCTGGCACCAAATAACAATTATTTAGGTCTAATATTAATCCCGAAGGTAGATGTAGAGGTAGCGTGCCGACCGCGATCACATCAACTTTGGAACCGTTTCCCACGCGCATCGTCACCTCGTCCTTTGCCAGTGTTCGCTTAATCCATAGTCCCTGTTTCGAGTTGCAAATATTAGCAACAGAACCAGTATCAAATACCCAGGTGCTACTACGAGCTCTAGTAAGGTACACATCAATAACATGTATATCACATACACCTTTGTTCACCTTGCCATCCTTCTTATCCGCCAAATACTTGGGGCAGTTCCGCTTCCAGTGACCAGTCTGCTTGCAGTAGAAGCACTCAGTTTCAGGCTTAGGTCCAGACTTGGGCTTCTTCTCCTGAGCAGCAACTTTCTTGCTGTTCTTCTTGAAGTTCCCCTTCTTCTTCCCTTTGCCCTTTTTCTTGAAACTAGTGGTCTTGTTGACCACCAACACTTGATGCTCCTTCTTGATTTCTACCTCCGCAGCTTTTAGCATCGCGAAGAGCTCGGGAATAGTCTTGTTCATCCCTTGCATATTATAGTTCATCACGAAGCTCTTATAGCTTGGTGGCAGTGATTGGAGAATTCTGTCAATGATGCAATCATCTGGAAGATTAACTCCCATCTGAATCAAGTGATTATTATACCCAGACATTTTGAGTATATGCTCACTGACAGAACTGTTCTCCTCCATCTTGCAGCTATAGAACTTATTGGAGACTTCATATCTCTCAATCCGGGCATTTGCTTGAAATATTAACTTCAACTCCTGGAACATCTCATATGCTCCATGACGTTCAAAACGTCGTTGAAGTCCCGATTCTAAGCCGTAAAGCATGGCACACTGAACTATCGAGTAGTCATCAGCTTTGCTCTGCCAGACATTCATAAGATCTGGTGTTGCTCCAGCAGCAGGACTGGCACCCAGTGGTGCTTCCAGGACGTAATTCTTCTGAGCAGCAATGAGGATAATCCTCAAGTTACGGACCCAGTCCGTGTAATTGCTACCATCATCTTTCAACTTTGCTTTCTCAAGGAACGCATTAAAATTCAACGGAACAACAGCACGAGCCATCTATCTACAATCAACATAAACAAGCAAGATACTATCAGGTACTAAGTTCATGATAAGTTTAAGTTCAGTTAATCAAATTACTTAAGAACTCCCACTTAGATAGACTTCCCTCTAATCCTCTAAGTGATTACGTGATCCAAATCAACTAAACCATAACCGATCATCACGTGATATGGAGTAGTTTTCAATGGTGAACATCGTTATGTTGATCATATCTACTATATGATTCACGCTCGACCTTTCGGTCTCTGTGTTCCGAGGCCATCGTTATTTGCACGCGTAAGATTCGTCTCGTCCAACAATACCGCCGAACCAAAGTATGACATGCTGGTAGGCAGTATGACTTGTATCGCCCACAACTCACTTGTGTTCTACTCGTGCAAATAACATCAAACCATAAAACCTAGGCTCGGATGCCACTGTTGGGGAACGTAGTAATTTCAAAATTTTCCTACGCACATGCAAGATCATGGTGATGCATAGCAACGAGGGGGAGAGTCTGAACTACGTACCCTTCTAGATCGCAATGGAAGCATTGACATAACATAGAGGAAGTAGTCGTACGTCTTCTTCCCGATCCGACCGATCCAAGCACCGTTACTCCGGCACCTCCGAGTTCTTAGCACACGTACAGCTCGATGACGATCCCCGGGCTCCGATCCAGCAAAGCTTCGGGGAGGAGTTCCGTCAGCACGACGGCGTGGTGACGATCTTGATGTTCTACCGACGCAGGGCTTCGCCTAAGCACTACAACGATATGATCGAGGTGGAATATGGTGGCAGGGGGCACCGCACACGGCTAAGGAACGATCTCAATGATCAACTTGTGTGTCTAGAGGTGCCCCCTGCCCCCGTATATAAAGGATCCAAGGGGGAGGGCTGGCCGGCCAAGGAGGAGGGCGCAGGAGGAGTCCTACTCCTACCGGGAGTAGGACTCCCCCCCTCAATCCTATTCCTAATAGGATTCCGAGAGAGAGAGAGAGAAGGGGGCCGGCCACCTCTCCTAGTCCTAATAGGACTAGGGGAGGGGGGAGGCACGCAGCCCACCTTGGGCTGCGCCTTTCACCTTTCCACTAAGGCCCAATAAGGCCCATATGGTTCCCGGGGGGTTCCGGTAACCTCTTGGTACTCCGGTAAAATCCCAATTTCACCCGGAACACTTCCGATATCCAAATACAAGCTTCCAATATATCAATCTTTATGTCTCGACCATTTCGAGACTCCTCGTCATGTCCGTGATCACATCCGGGACTCCGAACAACCTTCGGTACATCAAAATGCATAAACTCATAATAATTGTCATCGTAACGTTAAGCGTGCGGACCCTACGGTTCGAGAACAATGTAGACATGACCGAGACACGTCTCCGGTCAATAACCAATAGCGGGACCTGGATGCCCATATTGGCTCCTACATATTCTACGAAGATCTTTATCGGTCAGACTGCATAACAACATATGGTGTTCCCTTTGTCATCGGTATGTTACTTGCCCGAGATTCGATCGTCGGTATCCAATACCTAGTTCAACCTCATTACCGGCAAGTCTCTTTACTTGTTCCGTAATACATCATCCCGCAACTAACTTATTATTTGCAATGCTTGCAAGGCTTAAGTGATGTGCATTACCGAGAGGGCCCAGAGATACCTCTCCGACTATCGGAGTGACAAATCCTAATCTCGAAATACGCCAACCCAACATCTACCTTTGGAGACACCTGTAGTACTCCTTCATAATCACCTAGTTACGTTGTGACGTTTGGTAGTACCCAAAGTGTTCCTCCGGTAAACAGGAGTTGCATAATCTCATAGTCATAGGAACATGTATAAGTCATGAAGAAAGCAATAGCAACATACTAAACGATCGGGTGCTAAGCTAATGGAATGGGTCATGTCAATCAGATCATTCAACTAATGATGTGACCTCGTTAATCAAATAACAACTCCTTGTTCATGGTTAGGAAACTTAACCATCTTTGATTAACGAGCTAGTCTAGTAGAGGCATACTAGTGACACTCTGTTTGTCTATGTATTCACACATGTATTATGTTTCCGGTTAATACAATTCTAGCATGAATAATAAACATTTATCATGATATAAGGAAATAAATAATAACTTTATTATTGCCTCTAGGGCATATTTCCTTCAGCAAAAGCCCGTTCCGCATTTTATCAACAGCAGGCCCGAAGATATCAAAGCAGAGAGGTACGGGCCAAAAATTACAATGTTGGCGAACTAGTTCTACACCTGCCGGATAAGAAAAAGGACAAACTCAAGCCCAAGTGGGAAGGTCCATTCATAATCGACCAAGTCCTGACTGGTGGGGCATACCGCCTGCGAGATGTGTCGAACAACCGACTCGAGCAGAACCCGTGGAACGCCGCCCGTCTCCAAAGATTCTATGCCTAGCGCCGGACTCTGTGTTCGTCTCCTTCCTCTGTCCATTCCTTTTTGAATTTTTCTGTCTTACATTTCCCTCCTTCCCATTCTTTCTTCTATAGCCCTTAAAGGCTCATATAGTGACGCGCCACTCGCGCTCATTAAACCTGGGGGCTTCTTTAACAGAAGCTTATTTATACGGGCTTCACGCCCAACACATGCGTCAAACTTCCGCATGTACCTTTTTCTTCACCATTATATGCATCGATATGACTTAAGTTTTGGCCAAGCTGGGTTGCCTAGCTCCTCTGCTTACCCCTACGTTCCCGATTGTTCGGCTAGGCGGTAAAGGGAGCACCTCTACGATTGTTACTGCCGGGTCAGCCGGACGTGTACCTCAGACTGGGTGAAGCCGAAAGCTAGCGTTCTTAAGGGAATATTCGGTCGGTGAAATAAAAGATGATCTTTTTTACTCATTTTATGCGCCCCCAGATGCTTTTTCTACGTCTCTTCACGCAGTCCGGACATGCACATTGGGGCATGCCTCCCAGCGAAAGGAACCCTTAACGGAACTATTCTCTCTTGAAGATGTTTCTACTAACCATGTAATATAACATAACTAGTTGGGCACTTGTCTGATAACGCACTGATGACCCCTATGCCTGGTCTCCACGCATACCCCGGTTCTTATATAACCGCTAGGGTATTCGGACACACTCCGGACCGTCAGGTCCCGAGGTTGAAGAGAAAAGGTCGGCAACGACAAACGATCTACAATCCGGCTAGAAGGAATTACGCATGTCAATTCAAAATTACACAGTCATTCTGACTGATTGTATTCCTCTTCTATACCATCTAACGGGCTGTCTAATTTACAGTCCTGCTGGGAATACTTCGCGGCCAACTCTACTTAGCCGTACACTAAGCTTACAGGGATCTCCTTCCCGTCAGGCCCCACTGGTCCGACCTCGGCCATGTGGTTTGGGTCAGACTTCGTAAAACGGGTCTTCACCATGGCCCAGGCCTCCCTAGCGCCTTGTCGGCAAGCCGATATCTTCCACAACTGGAAGCGCCACCAAGCTGCCTTCAGCTTCTCCGCAAGCTCTCCAAGGCCCTCGGGCACGGAGTGGGCAGGCCATAAGGCTTGGGCAACACCTTGCATTGCCTGCCGAATTCGCTCGTGCAGTTGCAAGAGTTCGGGAAGAAGGTCACCCGTAGAACCGGGCATCTCCTCTGCAGGACGACCTGTGGGCATACCAATAGACATTACTCTGTTAGTCGACTTCCTCGCAGAACTCTTTTTTCAAAGTTCGTTCAAGCACTTACTAAATATGCCGCGTCGAAGCCGCTAATTCTCCTTCGTGGAGTCCGACAGCTGGCCACGAACATCTTTAAGTTCGACGTCCAGCTTGGTGTTGGCATCCTGAAGATCATTCTTCTCCAGCCTCACCCTTGTCAACATACTCTCACCGGCCTTTAACCGGCGTAAGAGTTGTTGTTTGTCCGGATCTAGTCCGGCGCCATCTGCAATATGATCTGTCAGGTTTGCACCCACACCGCACAATACTAATCTTTCGAAGTGTATCTTACCTGAGGGGGTCTCTTTGGGCTCCCCTGCTGTGGCTAGTGCGGCCTCTAGTTGGGCCTTGCACTTTTCCAGCTCCTGGGACAGTGCGGTATTCTACTCTGTAAGAACCTGCATATTAAATGATCCTTAAATCAGTTTCTCTAACTGCTTCAAGTCTAGGGGCTACTGGCATATATATATATTTAACCAAAATTTTCTTACCCGTATGTCTTTTACATACTGCTTCGTGGCTCTGGCTAAACCATTTTGACCGGCACGGAGGTACGCATCTCCCGAATTAAGGGCATCTAAAGCCTCTTGGGAGAAACAACCGTCGCGTAGAACTGTCCAGCGACGCCTGTGGTTCATGGCACTCTCCACTTCAGAATTTGTGGCAGACAGCCTATCCTCATCCTCTGTCGGAGGAGCGTCCAGTGCGCGCCTTGTGCTCGCCTCCGCTTCCTGGCCAGACATTGGAGCCTGGCTGGTGGAGGCGCGATTGGCAACCTCTCCGGATGTAGTCCGGCGAGGTCTCTTCGTTCTGAAGATAGCACGAACGTTAATATGCCCTGACAGAATAACACCAGGGAAACAGAGGGTGCGCTATACCTTTGCGCTGGCATCTCAGTCTGAACTACATTCCTTTTTGCCCCACGGGGCCCTGTGGCCCCTCGTTGGCTAGCCGCCGCAGGTTCGGCCTCCTGCGTCGGAAATCTCCCCTGCAAAACACGGTTGTCGTTAGAAACACCGGAATACGTGAGAATGGAATCTCTTTCAAGGGAATGGGACTCCGGTTTCCTTCACCTGGGAGGCCGGGATTAACCCTGGGTAATCCGCTGTAATGGCCACTAAGGTATCATCCTTGCTTAGCTGATAGAACACCCCGTCAATAAGCTCCACCGATATGTCCGGATCTTCTTCGAAGTCCAGATTGAGGGACCGTTCTGGGTCCTCGAGCTGTGGAGGACGGATGTTTATATCCTTTACCTCTTGTCGCAGTTCCTGCATTGAAATCATTAGACTACCTATCTAACCGTGGGAGTGTAAAGCAAACGGGCAAGCGCAATTGTTCACTTACCCAATTTGGAGGATCGTACATACTGAATCCGGCCTGCGGATTGACGCGGAGGAATTCCTCCTTTTCTCCCTTGTACAAAGAGGATAAGATCTTTACTAAGGCGGCAGCTGAGGCCGGCCCCTTACGACCGTAACGGGTGGCGTCATCCTCCCCGTTGAAATCCCACATGGGGTGGCCTCTATATTGAAGTGGCTGCACCCCCCGCATAATGCATGCGGC
The DNA here is from genome assembly GCA_034509565.1 of Triticum monococcum. NCBI lineage: Eukaryota > Viridiplantae > Streptophyta > Magnoliopsida > Poales > Poaceae > Triticum > Triticum monococcum. The sequence continues at coordinate 98,030,509 of CM067843.1, read as the reverse complement.
CATGACTCCAATCATGGTTAGTCCGGAATGAGCCAACAGTCTTATCCGGCCCATCAGGTAAAGGACGTCTTTGTCGCTTTCTCTCTGAGAGCTCCGTGGATGCCAGCTCAAGTGTTTCTTCAACGGGGCATTGTTGAACTCAGGGAGACCGACCCGGATAGGGTCCGGTAGCGGGATGTCATCCATGTAAAACCATTCCGAAGGCCAGTCCTCGAACGCCTTCTTCGGGGTTCCGGATAGGTATCCGGTCCCGGCGATGCGCCATACTTCGGCTCCGCCCACTTGATAGATAGACCCCTCTTGAGAACGGGGCACCAGGAAGACTAACCTCTTCCACAACGCAAAATGAGCCTCAACGCCTAAAAATAGCTCGCAAAGGGCGATGAAACCCGTGATATGTAATATGGAAGAAGACGTGATTGTGCAGCTGGAGACCGTAAAACTTCAGAAGCCCGTGGAGAAATGGATGAATTAGAAATCCCAGTCCCCTTATTAGATAGGGGACGAGGCACACCCGCTCTCCTTTAGAAGGATTGGGGGTGCTCTCCGCCTGTTTTCCGCCATTGTAGGTGGCGAGACCGGCTCGGACCGGGACCATGTATGCCGGGGGAAGAAATCCCTTGGCCTGAAGCGACACTAACTCGCTGTGCGGGATGGTGCAACTCTCCCAGTCCCCGGGTTTGGGACCGGAGGGGCGAGGGGAGGAGCTGCAATGGCCGGACATGTTGGAATGGACCTTTGCTGGAAGCGCTCTGATGATAACTCGTGGAGAGGAGAAGATGTGGTTTGAACCTGAACTCCCATCCAGTTAAATAGGCGGCTCGTTTATATGGCTAGGGGTGTGGATGTAAAAACGCCCCGGCTTTTTGCATTCGTCTGACACATGGAAGACGGCCATTATTGGGCGTAGAAGCCAAGGAGCACAACATTTACAAGAAACCGGACTTTATTCAACAGGTACATGGAATTTGGAGGAGAACCCGCCTTGCAATGCCGAAGACAATCTGCGCGCTGGACTCATCGTCATTGAAGCCTGGTTCGGGGGCTACTGAGGGAGTCCTAGATTAGGGGGTGTTCGGGTAGCCGGACTATACCTTCAGCCGGACTCCAGGACTATGAAGATACAAGATTGAAGACTACGTCCCGTATCCGGATGGGACTTTCCTTGGCGTGGAAAGCAAGCTTGGCGATGCGGATATTCAAGATCTCCTACCATTGTAACCGACTCTATGTAACCCTAACCCTATCCGGTGTCTATATAAACCAGAGGGTTTTAGTCCGTAGGACAACTTCATCAACTCCATAGACAACAATCATACCATAGGCTAGCTTCTAGGGTTTAGCCTCCTTGATCTCGTGGTAAATCTACTCTTGTACTACCCATATCATCAATATTAATCAAGCAGGACGTAGGGTTTTACCTCCATCAAGAGGGCCCGAACCTGGGTAAAACATCGTGTTCCCTGCCTCCTGTTACCATCCGGCCTAGACGCATAGTTCGGGACCCCCTACCCGAGATCCGCTGGTTTTGACACCGACACTATGTTTTCCCGTTGAACCAAAATAGCCCTAATGGATCGACATGAATGTATAGTAATAAGTGATGCAACAAGTGTACAACCTCTTTGCCATGGCCGTGTCGACCTCGGCATCATTGGGTTGGTCGCTGAAGCAGTTGAGGGAGAGGTAGCTCTCGGAGGTGTGGAGGACGATCTGAGGAATCTGTAGACGGCATCCAGGGCACTGCTCTGTTGTGATGGATCGTTATGTCATTGGAGCAGCCCCGGTGAGCCGTAAGACGTCAAGGCTGAAGCAGCACAAGACAGACATCATCAATCTCAAGTGGGATTCTAATAGCATCTCCAATAGATGATGTAAAATAGATGTAAAATTTACATCACCAAAAACAACCTAACTACAACAGATGAGGTAAAAACTGTTGACTCTGAACTTAACTGTTGAAATTGAAATTTACTGTGGAATCTGAATGTTACTGTCGAAACTAAACGCAATGGTAGCAAAGAGGCACTTGACATGTAGTTTAGGGAGGGCCTGCAGTTCATCTTCAACCTGCACCCCCTGAGCCGCCAGCCACCACGTGTAATATTGTACTTGTATGTACCAACTCAATTCACACTTCCCTCAGCCAAAAAGAAAACAAAAAAACAAAACTATTCACACCACACAAAGAGAGAGTCTTGCCCCGTTTTACTATAAAAATGCTACTTAAAGCTACTCATACCAACAATTTAGTGCAATTAAATGCTATTCGGTGGTATGAATCCATGTTATGTCAAATTTAATTTTTTCGCTTGCTGTATAATGCATGTAACCTACTCATACCAACATTTTAGTGCATTCCAAATTTCTATACTACCGCTGCAATTCGAACTGAATTTGAATTTGTTTCTCTATTTCTATAAGAATCTACAATCATGATTGTTGCCAACTTCAACCATCATTCGTGTATTACCTTAATAACACACCACATGATTACTATAGAGATAGATATGAACTATGTGTACTACATGAACTCGAATTCTATGTTTTGAATACACTTGATGTTTATTCCAAATAATAGTACATTTGATGTACTAACTATATATTCATAATCTAAACCATGTTCCATACGTGTACACCGTGTTTATCACACATAGTATAGTGCCCCGCCCCCTACATTATGACAAGTATTTAGACCTGAGCTGCAAAAGCCACACATTAGCCCAAATTATGATCAATGTTCTGTATGTTATATGTAGTACTAGCAAGATGCCCATGCGTTCCACAGAACATCAACATGATCAAGGGGAGGCCTAGTTTACAAATATGGAGAGGGGTGTGGTATCTTTTTTCAAAATTGCCATAGTTTCCTTCCTATCCGTCAGATATAAATTGGACGGCCTATATTGCAGGATGGCACCATCATCAACAACTCCGGGTTTTTTATAAGAGTAGAGATAAAATATATTATATGCAGTATAACATGTTCATAACCACACCATGTGTATCACCATTATATATATTCACACATGCGTCGGTTTAAAACACTATGATAAATTCTTCAAATATCTGAATTCGCTTTTTATAATGAAGTATGATCTCTATTCGTCTTTTACACCCACACAATTCTCTTATCTTTGTAGCTAGCTAGCGCTAACTTTCTCTCGTGCATGCAGACGCCCGCATCCCTCTCACCCTCCCTCAGCATTCTCTAGCTCCATCGCGCAAATTCGTCTTTTCACTTTAGGTCGTTCACCCATGGTGTGTGTAGGCCCCCCTAGCTCCTTCTTTACGGCACACATCGATCGATATGCCTGTCTAGCCAGGTGTGCCTAGCACAAACACAAGCTTCCCCTCTTCTCTTATCACCGTCCATGCCTCACTCCCACCACTCTTTTCATCGATCTCGTTCTCGCACACTCCTTCCCCCTCGATATAGTATGACTCTCACACCACCTCCTAGATGCATCCCTCTCTCTCTCTATATCCTTCTCCCGTGCCTCATTTGCTTCTAACACACACATGCATGCATGTATACCGATCAATCCCCCAAAATACACCTAGGTCGACTTTAACTATTCCCCCCCCCATCGATCGACGTACCTCACAAGTTATGTCGCTCCTTTCTCTGACAAAGGACGATTGATCTTCCTATGTAGTTATGTCTGCTTACCACAGCCATATCTTTCCCCCCTCATCATTCGTGCATGCCTCCTGACCTGTATCTCACACGCACGTGCACAGACAGGCAGCCATCCCCTCTCTTATTGATATTGCAGGCATGCCCTCTGGTTGCCTAGCAAGCCTATCCCACCATTTGTTAGAAGCAACTCCACTACCACCCCCTCCAACACTCTAGCTCCGTCTCTCTCCCAACCTTATTCCTCTCCTACACATATGCATGGATGTCGATCGATCTCCCTTAATACATGAGGTAGATCGATCTCCCTTAATACATGAGGCATGCCTCTCTCCTCCTCAACACATATACCAGCCATTGTACCTCTATAGTCAATTAGGCCTCTCCCCCCCCCCCACCACCACACACCAATAGTCGAGCGTTGTAGGTAGGTATCCATGCCACAGAGACAAACCGCACATGTCCCCTCTCTTGTTCTAGTAGGCCAGCCACTCTATATCTTTGACGTGGGCACACACAAATTCGATGGCACTCTTTATCGACTGTGCGCGCACACACACACACATCATCCCTCTCTTCGATTCTATGGACACCTCAAGTCGATGATACCTCCACTATCTTCTAGTGGATCGCCCCCTCTATATATATGATATCATGGACTCTATTTCACACCCATTGCATATGTTTCATTTTTGATTGACCCCCCCCCCTAAAAAAACTCTCACGAACCCACACACTATATCTCTCAATGTTTGTATCTGTCTCACACAACCCCACGTAGGTGGTGTATGTATACAAGAAGAGAATAGGTGCACCGTGCACACATACTCACGCTTTGTGCCCAGCCACACCCGCGCGGGTACACGGTGGAGCTCATTTCTGTACGAAATGGTAGCCCACGTGCTAATTTGAACGTGTGTAGCGGTTGTTTACCTACAGAAGTCGTGTACCACGCGTGCACGAAACAAAGTTCGACTTGATGCGTTGGCGCGTTATTTTTAAATAAAGTTATATCGCTCAAATGGCACGTACACAAAATATAAAATGATTTTTATGGAGAAAAAGGAAGTCTGCTCCACTATATACAATGGAGCCTCCCTGCCTGGTTTGTCTCTCTTCAGAGTATCTCACACAAGGCTGCAGTGGCCTCTCTCTCTCACCACTGGTCACTGATCCGACCGCATCCCGTCCGCCGTCGGAAAGGGAGGTCGTGCATCGTTTCTCCGTTCGATGGCCGAGGCAGCATGTCCCGATCTGCGGTACTCTCCATTCTCTCTGACCAAGCTTCGGCGTGGTAGGGCCTATGCCACCTGCTTGTTGTCGGAGTATGGGCAGATTCCACCCGCCGCTGCTCACCTAGTTACATCCCGACGACATCCAGGTATCCCCTCCGTCCTTGCTCCACTGCCCGTCTTCCCACGTCGCTGCATGTGGATCTTCCATAGTTCTTTGCACAAAACATAGCTCATCTGGTGTACTTTCCATATTGCAATCTCGTCCCCATGCCATTTTAGACAAACACAACCATGTTGTTATCTTCCCTTAGGACAAGGAATATGCTTCTTTTGGTCGTCGCAACTGTCATCAACAATATTTGTCTTTTTACAAATTTCAAATGGTCATATTTTAGAGTGTAGATTCACTCATTTTGCTTCGTATGTGTACTCCCTCCATTCCTAAATATTTGTCTTTCTAGAGATTCCAACAAGTGACTACATACGGAGCAAAATGAGTGAATCTACACTCTAAAATATGTCTATATACATCCGTATGTAATAGTCCATTTGAATCTCTAAAAATAAAAATATTTGAGTAGTCACTCATTGAAATCTCTAGAAAGACAAATACTCCTGAGTATATTTAAGAACCGAGGGGGTAGTGCACAGCCGCATGTGAGACTCAGACCGGTCGTTGTGCCGCATTAATAGTGAGTAATGAGCAGTCAAATCATAAGCCCCACCTTTCCCACTATAAGTTGCTCGGAAGAAGCAACCATCAATACTACTCCATCTGTCACTGTTTATAGAGCGCGCTTCAGAAAAAGAGAAAATCTCTAGGACCAAGGCGACTAGCGATCGGCCTGAAAAATAGCATTGGTACTTATAGCACGGCGTCTATTACTAGGGAAAATAATGCGTACACACATGCATGCAGTGCTTTCACCCCGGGTACACACATGCATGCACGTACTCCACTCCGTAGTACTACATCGTGAGAAAGTTGCGGTTACCACGCCCTAATTAATTGAGCATTAAACCAAACGCGTCTAAAGTCTCTCTGGTGGTGGAAATGCATTGAGAGAAATGCATCATAATGAAACGCGCCCTGTAAACTGTGACGGAGGGAGGAGTAGTATGAAGGAGCAAAACCAAGTACGCGTATGGCCAGTCGGTCAAATCACCTCCTCTGGGCATATCACTGACATGCGCGACCGGAGTGTGTTTAGTAAGACGAGTAGGACGGAAAAATGGCCAACTCGCCGTTCCTTGAGAGAGACGAGGAGCTAGAACACACAGACGGGCTCGCACGGAGGCCAAGATATATTCGAGCATGGTTGATCGATATCATCATTACTTGTTAGGCTGCTGTTTTTCGCCCTTCTCCGGAATAAATGTCTAATTTATCAGAGATTCGAAAAATGAGAGTACAGAGGCTCCACCATGCGGTTCTAGTAGTAGTACTACTCGTACTACTAAACCTTGCGCTTGGCTCTTCGCCTCTTCGTGAAGTCGAACAATAATGGTACTCCGCATGTTCGGTACTACAGTGTATGCCTCTGGCAATCTGACACCGAATGAACTGATGCATGTCCACCGCCTCGGCAAGGGTACGTTGTATTAGTCAAAAGGCGTAAGCGAGCTTCACCTTGTCCGGCAAGCTTCTCCTCGCTCTGTGAGTTGACGGGACACACCAACAAGTAGTGCTAGTCCATACTCCCTCCTTTCCGGTTAATATGGCTTAATCTTCTTTGCGGGTAAATGAGAGAGCTTTATTCATATATATAAGCATTCTTAGGATGATCAGCCAAGACACTGGTCACTAGGAAGCAGGGTACCCCGCAAAAAAAGAAGTAGGAAGCGAGGTGTTTCATCAAGCCAGCTCTCGGCCACATTCAAAGTGCAGCAAGCACAGTTCGCACAAAGATGCGCCGCAAGGTTTGCTGACCTGTTTACATGTTGAATAACAAAAAAAGAGGAAATATTACCAAGCGCTCCTATTTGTAACAGGATATGAGCCAGAATTAAGCAAGAATTGTGGCGAGTGTTCCATGCAATCAACTTCTATTATCACATGCGAGAACCCTCGAAGAGAACCAAATGTGTTGAAGATTGCTTTATCACATTTTAAAAATATAATAAGAGTGCAGACGCTCCTCCATCCGGTTCCTAGTACTACCTCTATAGACTATAGTAGTAGTACTAGTACTAGTAAACTTTGCGCTTGGTTCTTTGCCTCTCTGGGAAGTGCAACAATAATAGTACTACTAGTATAGTGTATGCTTCTGGCAATCTGACACCGAATTAACTATTGCACGTCCACCGCCTGAGCGAAGGACAGCTTGCATTAGTCAAAAGTTTCTCCTTGTCCTGCGAGCCACCACACGCAAGCTTCTCCCGTCCTGCAAGCTTCTCCTCGTTCGGTGAGTTGATGGGACACAACAAAGTAATGCTAGTCCATACTGCCTCCTCTCCGTTTAATATGGCTTAATTTCAAACGAGATAAATACACTGCCTGTCACTGTATATTTGTAAAAATACGGTCAGTGGACTTCATAATACGCTCATTGCGCTTAATATATACATTTTCCGGTGTTTATAAGGTCACTAGCTCACCCTGGCTAACTATGTGTGTGCATGCACATGTAGGTTGAGCACTTGAGCATGACCATGTGTGTTCTGTCGTGTGCTCGGACATGCATGCATTAGGGCGTTGCGCGCATTTTTGCGTCCATGTGTACGTGTGACTGTTGCATACACGTAGGGGGCGTACGTGTAGGACCCACTAAAGGAGTAGACAAATCACACAGTAAGTTAGTCAGAAGAAGCAACCATCATTTCACTCTTCAATGACACGTACGCAATATAAAATGGTTGATATGGAGAGAAAAAGAAAACCACTATATATACACTAGAAGGAGCCTAAGCTACAAGCCTGCTTGTTTGGGTTGCTCTCTTCACAAGCATAGAACGACGGCGGCCACACCGCTGGTCACTTATCCGGCCTAATCCCGCAGCTGGGGGAAGGGAACAATGTTGTGCGTAGACGCGGTCGACATCGGCGAGGGAGAAAATCCACAATCGGTGCATCCCAATCGGGGGTCACCGCGGTATGGGACGATGTCGCGTCCCAACCGCCCTTCTAGCTACAGCCCGACGTCCGTTTCGAAAATATTAGTGCATGTCAACAAAAATTCTGTTCCATTTCGAAAAAAAAGCATATAAGATGTTACTTCTTACCCAAAGGATCTTTATATCCAACAGACACAAAATATCCATTCGATTGTTCGAAATTACTTTCACTGCTGATCTAATGTCGAGGTAATTGCTGCATCACCACCAAAACCCACCATCTCTTAAGCTAAATAGACCGAGCTAACAACTATATTAGCATATTACTAAGATAAACAGAAGGCACTGTAGAATCACTTAGGACGTGAAATTGTCAATCTGAATGTGGAGGGACACCAGCTTAGCCCCGGCCAGCAGCTTGGGCAGAACTGTGAAGAAGGTAAGCTCCTGCACGGCGACGTCTTCCGGATCCCTGCTGCTTGTCACCTCCATTTCCACCTTGACGGCGTCGGTCCTTGATACGTCCATTTTGCATCATGCTTTTATATCGATATTTATTGCATTATGGGTTGTTATTACACATTATGTCACAATACGTATGCCTATTCTCTCTTATTTTACAAGGTTTACATAAAGAGGGAGAATGCCGGCAGCTGGGATTCTGGGCTGGAAAAGGAGCTAATATTAGAGACCTATTCTGCACAGCTCCAAAAGTACTGTAACTTCACGGAAGTCATTTTCAGAATATATAAAAAATACTGAGCGCAAGAAGTTCACCAGGGGGGCACACCCTGACCACGAGGGTGGGGGGCATGCCCTACCCCCCTGGGCATGCCCCCCTACCTCGTGGCCCCCCTGGTGGCCCTCCGATGCCGATCTTCTACTATATGGAGTCTTTCGATGAGGAAAAAATCATAAGCCATCTTTCCGGAGAGACTCCGCCGCCACGAAGCGGAACCTTGGCGGAACCAATCTAGGGCACCGGTGGAGCTGTTCTGCCGAGGAAACTTCCCTCCGAGATGGGGAAATCATCGCCATCGTCATCACCAACACTCCTCACATCGAGAGAGGGCAATCCCCATCAACATCTTCACCAGCACCATCTCCTCTCAAACCCTAGTTCATGTTTTGTATCCAATTCTTGTCTCTAAGTCAAGGATTGGTACCTGTGGGTTGCTAGTAGTGTTAATTACTCCTTGTAGTTGATGTTAGTTAGTTTATTTGGTGGAAGATCACATGTTTAGATCCTATATGCACATTAATACCCCCCTGATTATGAACATGAATATGCTTTGTGAGTAGTTACATTTGTTCCTGAGGACATGGGAGAAGTCTTGCTATTAGTAGTCATGTGAATTTGGTATTTGTTCGATATTTTGATGAGATGTATGTTGTCTCTCCTCTAGTGGTGTTTTGTGAACTTCGACTACATGACACTTCACCATTATTTGGGCCTAGAGGAAGGCATTGGGAAGTAATAAGTAGGTGATGGGTTGCTAGAGTGACAGAAGCTTAAACCCTAGTTTATGTGTTGCTTCGTAAGGGGCTGATTTGGATCCATATGTTTCATGCTATGGTTAGGTTTACCTTAATACTTTTGTTGTAGTTGCGGATGCTTGCAATAGAGGTTAATCATAAGTGGGATGCTTGTCCAAGTAAGGGAAGTACCCAAGCACCGGTCCACCCACATACCAAATTATCAAAGTACCGAACGCGAATCATATGAACGTGATGAAAACTAGCTTGACGATAATTCCCATGTGTCCTCGGGAGCGCTTTTCTCTATATAAGAATTTGTCCAGGCTTGTCCTTTGCTTCAAAAAGGATTGGGCCACCTTGCTGCACTTTATTTACTTTTGTTGCTTTTTGATCGTTACCAATTATCTTATCACAAAACTATCTGTTACCTATAATTTCAGTGCTTGCAGAGAATACCTTGCTGAAAACCGCTTATCATTTCCTTCTGCTCCTCGTTGGGTTCGACACTCTTACTTATCGAATGGACTACGATAGATCCCCTATAATTGTAGGTCATCACGACACTTTTCTGGCGCCGTTGCCGGGGAGTGAAGCACCTTTGGTAGGTGGAATTTGGTAAGGAAAAATTTATATAGTGTGCTGAAATTTACTGTTACTTGTTACTATGGAAAGTAATCCTCTCAGGGGCTTGTTCAGGGTATCTTCACCCCGACCAGTAGAGCAAAGAGTTGCTCCTCAACCTACTAAACCTACTGAAAATGAAAATGTCTGTTTTGAAATCCCTTCGGGTATGTTAGAAAAACAGCTAGCTAATCCTTTTGCAGGAGATGGAACAAAGCATCCTGATCACCTAATATATGTGGATGAAGTTTGTGGATTATTTAAGCTTGCAGGTGTGCCCAAAGACGTTATTAAGAAGAAGGTCTTCCCTTTATCTTTGAAGGGAGATTCATTGACATGGTATAGGCTATGTGATGATATGGGATCATGGAACTACAAACGATTGAAATTGGAATTTCATCAGAAGTTTTATCCTATGCATCTTGTTCATCGTGATCGCAATTATATATATAATTTCTGGCCTCGCGAAGGAGAAAGCATCGCTCAAGCTTGGGGGAGGCCTAAATCAATGTTATATTCATGCCCCAATCATGAGCTCTCAAGAGAAATGATTATTCAAAAAATTTATGCTCGGCTTTCTGATAACAATCGCACCATGCTCGATACTTCTTGTGCTGGCTCTTTTATGATGAAGACTATTGAATTCAAATGGGATTTATTGGAAAGAATTAAATGCAACTCTGAAGATTGGGACCTCTACGAAGGTAAGAGTCAAGTATGACACTTAAGTTTGATTGTGTTAAATCTTTTATGGATACCGATGTTTTCCGTAAATTTAGCACTAAATATGGACTTGACTCTGAAATAGTAGCTTCTTTCTGTGAATCTTTTGCTACTCATGTTGATCTCCCTAGGGAGAAGTGGTTTAAATATCATCCTCCCATAGAAGTAAAAGTAGCTGCACCTATTAAAGTTGAAGAAAAGACTGTAACTTATAATATCCTATTGTTCCAACTGCTTATGTTGAGAAACCACCTTTTCCTGTTAGGATAAAGGATCATGCTAAAGCTTCAACTGTGGTTCGTAAAAGCAATATTAGAACTTATACACCTCCTAAGAAAATTAAAGTTGAACCTAATATTGCTATTGTTAAAGATCTCTCGGCTGATAATATTGATGGGCATGTTATTCATTTCTGTAATGAAACCGCTAGAATTGCCAAACCTTGTGCTAAAGATAAACATAGACCTGTGGTAGGCATGCCTGTTATTTCTGTTAAAATAGGAGATCATCGTTATCATGGCTTATGTGATATGGGTGCTAGTTCTAGTGCAATACCTTTTGACTTATACAAAGAAATTATGCATGACATTGCACCCGCTGAGTTAGAAGATATTGATGTCACAATTAAACTTGCCAATAGAGATACTATTTCACCAATGGGAATTGTTAGAGATGTTGATGTCTTGTGTGGGAAAACTAAATATCCTGGCGATTTTCTTGTTCTTGGCTCCCCACAAGATAGCTTTTGTCCCATTATATTTGGTAGACCCTTCTTGAACACAGTTAATGCTAAGATAGATTGCAAAAAGGATGTTGTTACTATTGGTTTGGGTGATATGTCTCACGATTTCAACTTTTCTAAATTTCGTAAACAACGTGAAGAGGAATTCCCTAGTAAAGATGAAATTATTGGTCTTGCTTCTACTGCCGTACCTCCTAGAGATCCTTTAAAACAATATTTGCTAGACCATGAAAATGATATGTTTATGAATGAAAGAAGGGAAATAGATGAAGTATTCTTTAAACAGGAACCCATCCTGAAACACAATTTGCCTGTTGAAATCCTATGGGATCCTCCTCCACCCAAGGGTGATCCCGTGTTTGAGCTCAAACCGTTACCTGATACTCTTAAATATGCTTATCTTGATGAGAAAAAGATATACCCTATTATTATTAGTGCTAACCTTTCAGAGCATGAAGAAGAGAGATTATTGAAAACTCTGAAGAAGCATCGTGCTGCTATTGGATATACCCTCGATGATCTTAAGGGCATTAGTCCCACACTATGTCAACACAAAATAAATTTGGAGAAAGATGTCAAACCAGTTCGTGATCACCAATGATGGCTGAATCCTAAGATGAAAGAAGTGGTAAGAAAGGAAATACTAAAGCTCCTCGAGGCAGGTATAATTTATCCACATGCTAATAGTCAGTGGGTAAGTCTTGTCCATTGTGTCCCTAAAAAGGGAGGTATTACTGTCATTCCTAATGATAAAGATGAATTGATTCCGCAAAGAATTATTACAGGTTATAGGATGGTAATTGATTTCCGCAAATTAAATAAGGCTACTAAAAAGGAACATTACCCCTTGCCTTTTATTGATCAAATGCTAGAAAGATTATCCAAACATACACATTTTTGCTTTCTAGATGGTTATTCTGGTTTCTCTCAAATACCTGTGTCGGCTGATGATCAATCTAAGACCACGTTTACTTGCCCATTCGGTACTTTTGCTTATAGACGTATGCCTTTTGGTTTATGTAATGCACCTGCTACCTTCCAAAGATACATGATGGCTATATTCTCTGACTTTTGTGAAAAGATTTGTGAGGTTTTCATGGACGATTTCTCTGTCTATGGATCCTCTTTTGGTGATTGCTTAAGCAACCTTGATCGAGTTTTGCAGAGATGTGAAGAAACTAACCTTGTCTTGAATTGTGAGAAGTGCCACTTTATGGTTAATGAAGGTATTGTCTTGGGGCATAAAGTTTCTGAAAGAGGTATTGAAGTTGATAAAGCTAAGGTTGATGCTATTGAAAAGATGCCATGTCCCAAGGACATCAAAGGTATAAGAAGTTTCCTTGGTCATGCCGGTTTTATAGGAGGCTCATTAAGGACTTCTCAAATATTTCTCGGCCTCTGACTAATTTATTACAAAAATATATACCATTTGTTTTTTATGATGATTGCGTAGAAGCATTTGAAATACTTAAGAAAGCATTGATCTCTGCACCTATCGTTCAGCCACCTGACTAGAATTTACCCTTTGAAATTATGTGTGATGCTAGTGATTATGTTGTAGGTGCTGTTCTAGGGCAAAGAGTTGATAAGAAATTAAATGTTATTCAATATGCTAGTAAAACTCTAGACAATGCTTAGAGAAATTATGCTACTACTGAAAAAGAATTCTTAGCAGTTGTATTTGCTTGTGATAAGTTCAGACCTTATATTGTTGATTCTAAAGTAACTATTCACACGGATCATGTTGCTATTAAATACCTTATGGAAAAGAAAGATGCTAAATCTAGACTTATTAGATGGGTTCTCTTGCTATAAGAATTTGATTTGCATATTATTGATAGAAAGGGAGCTGAGAACCCCATTGCAGATAACTTGTCTAGGTTAGAAAATGTTCTTGATGACCCACTACCTATTGATGATAGCTTTCCTGATGGACAATTAAATGTCATAAATGCTTCTCACACTACTCCATGGTATCTTGATTATGCTAATTACATTGTTGTTAAATTTATACCACCTAGCTTCACATACCAGCAAAAGAAAAAGTTCTTCTATGATTTGAGACATTACTTTTGGGATGACCCACATCTTTATAAAGAAGGAGTAGGTGGTGTTATTAGACATTGTGTACCTGAGCATGAACAGGAATAGATCCTACGCAAGTGTCACTCTGAGGCTTATGGAGGACACCACGTTGGAGACAGAACTGCACATAAGGTATTGCAATCTGATTTTTATTGGCCTACTCTCTTCAAGGTTGCCCGTAAGTTTGTCTTATCTTGTGATGAATGTCAAAGAATAGGTAATATTAGTAGACGTCAAGAAATGCCTATGAATTATTCACTTGTTATTGAACCATTTGATGTTTGGGGCTTTGATTATATGGGACCTTTTCCTGCCTCCAATGGATATACACATATTTTAGTTGTTGTTGATTACGTTACTAAGTGGGTAGAAGCTATTCCAACTAGTAGTGCTGATCATAACACCTCTATTAAGATGCTTAAAGAAGTTATTTTTCCAAGGTTTGGAGTCCCTAGATATTTAATGACTGATGGTGGTTCACATTTTCTTCATGGTGCTTTCCGTAAAATGCTTGCTAAATAAGATGTTAATCGTAGAATCGCATCTCCTTATCACCCACAGCCTATTGGTCAAGTAGAGTTGAGTAATAGAGAACTCAAATTAATTTTTGCAAAAGACTGTTAATAGATCTAGAAAGAATTGGTCCAAGAAACTTGATGATGCATTATGGGCCTATAGAACTGCATATAAAAATCCTATGGGTATGTCTCCGTATAAAATGGTTTATGGAAAAGCATGTCACTTACCTCTCTAACTAGAACATAAGGCTTATTGGGCTATTAAAGAGCTCAATTATGATTTCAAACTTGCCGGTGAGAAAAGGTTATTTGACATTAGCTCACTTGATGAATGGAGAACCCAAGCCTATGAGAATGCCAATTTATTTAAATAAAAAGTTAAAAGATGGCATGACAAAAGAATACAAAAGCGTGAAATTAATGTAGGTGATTATGTATTGCTATACAACTCTCGTTTAAGATTTTTTGCAGGAAAACTACTCTCTAAATGGGAAGGTCCTTACGTTATCGAGGAGGTCTATTGTTCTGGTGCCATAAAAAATCAGTAACTTCAAAGGCACAAATCCGAAGGTGGTGAACGGTCAAAGAATTAAACATTATATCTCAGGTAATACTATAAATGTTGAAACCAATGTTATTGAAACTGTAACCTCGGAGGAATACATAAGGGACACTTTTCGGAACGTTTGAGACTCCGAAAAGGAATAGGTATGTGGTACGGTAAGTAAACCGACTCCAAAACGGTTCTAATGGCAATTTTCTTCCGTTTTGGAATATTTAGAAAAATATAAAAATAAGAAGCAGTCCGGGAAGGACACGAGGGTGGAGGGCGCGCCTTACCCCCCTGGGCACTACCTCGTGGGCACATCGTGTGCTCTTCGGACTCCGTTTTCTTACAAGTCACGTATTTTGGTTGGTAAAAATTCATTATATGACCCCCCGATGGTTTTTACTACCGTATCATGCAAAAATCCTCTGTTTGTGTTTCAAGTTGTTGCTGCTGCAGAATAGAGCAAGATGTCTTTGCAAGAGTCATTCCGGGAGAGCTGGGTGTCTCATCTGGCACCGAGATCAATGGCAAACAACAATGTTGACCACTTTGGGCCAGTAACGAAGGAAGAGATGGAGGCTGATTTGAAGAGAATAGATGACATGGAGGAGGATCAAGAAGTCACTTCTTGCTTCCAAGCTGAATTCACAATGGGGGAACTGCAGAGGTCGGCTATCCCAAACTCGCTTATCCCTTCCAATGTTAGATTTCTTTCTTATGAAAATATGAAAAAGAGTGTCACTTGTTCTCCTACAGCTACGCAACACCCTTGGCTGCAGGGAGCTTTGGCTGTTACAGGAAAACTTCGAAAGGAAATAATGGACCTCAAGCAGCAAGTCAATAAGCTCGAGGAGGAGAATCGTATCCTGAGGGGCCTTATCACCAAGAATATCACATCACCATCCCCGAAAAAAGAGATATAATCACATGGGTATGGGCACTCCCCTTGGCAAGTGCCAAGATTGGGGGAGTGCCCCGGTATCGTATCACCATCACTTCTATCTTTATCGCATTTCCTAGTTTGATCCTTTTGGTAATATCTTGATCTAGTAGTATAAAAATTTTAGTATGATCTAGTTGTGATTTTTTGCTTTATGATCCTTTTGTGTAATCGAGTCCGTGAGCTATATATAATAAAGATAAGTGTTGAGTCAAGGGCTTGATTATTTTTCCATGATCTTGAGTGAATAAAAGAAAAGAGAAAGAATAAAAAGAATAAAAGAGATCATATGGATCATATGGAGAGTAATGAGCTCGCATAGAAAGAGTATGATGAATAAAAGTTGTTGAGAGTTGACAAACATAGTTTTGGCCATCGTTGCAATTAATAGGAAGTAATAAAGAAAGAGAGGTCTTCACATATGAATATACTATCTTGGACATATTTTATGATTGTGAGCACTCATTAAAATATGACATGCTAAAGAGTTGACGTTGGACAAGGAAGACAACGTAATGGGTTATGTTTTCTTGCATCTCAGATAAATTATATTGTCTTGGATCATCCAACATGATTGAGCTTGCCTTTCCCCCTCATGCTAGCCAAACTCCTTGCACCAAGTAGAGATACTACTTGTGCTTCCAAATATCCCTAAACCCAGTTTTTCCATGGGAGTCCACATATCAACCTATGGATTGAGTAAGATCCTTCAAGTAAGTTGTCATCAGTGCAAGCAGTAAAAAATTTGCTCTCCAAATATGTATGACTTATTAGTGTGAGAGAAAATAAGCTTTATACGATCATGTGATATGGAAGAAATAAAAGCGACAGATTGCATAATAAAGGTCCATATCACAAGTGGCAATATAAAGTGACATTCTTTCGCATTAAGATTTTGTGCATTCAACCATAAAAGCGCATGACAACCTCTGCTTCCCTCTGCGAAGGACCTATCTTTTACTTTTATCTCCTACCTTACATAAGAGTCATGGTGATCTTCACCCTTCCTTTTTTCATTTTATCTTTTGGCAAGCACAACATGTTGGAAAGATACTGGTATATATGGCTAATTGGATGTGAGTTTTCATGAACTATTATTGTTGACATTACCCTTGAGGTAAAACGTTGGGAGGCAAAACTATAAGCCCCTATCTTTCTCTGTGTCCGACTAAAACTCCATACCCATAAGAATTGCGTGAGTGTTAGCAATTGTGAAAGACTATATGATAGTTGAGTATCTGGACTTGCTGAAAAGCTCTTATATTGACTCTTTCCTATGTTATGATAAATTGCAATTGCTCCAATGACTGAGATTATAGCTTGTTAGTTTTCAATGAAGTTTATGATCATACTTGAAATTATGATTGAATTATTACTCTAGCATAAGAGATCATATGACAAGAATTATATAAGTTTCTGTTCTAAGAATGATCATGATGCCCTCATGTCCGTACTTTATTTTTATCGACACCTCTATCTCTAAACATGAGGACATAATTTTCGATTTCGGCTTTCGCTTGAGGACAAGCGAGGTCTAAGCTTGGGGGAGTTGATACGTCCATTTTGCATCATGCTTTTATATCAATATTTATTGCATTATGGGCTGTTATTACACATTATGTCACAATACTTATGCCTATTCTCTCTTATTTTACAAGGTTTACATAAAGAGGGAGAATGCCGACAGCTGGGATTCTGGGCTGGAAAAGGAGCAAATATTAGAGACCTATTCTGCACAGCTCCAAAAGTCCTGAAACTTCACGGAAGTCATTTTCAGAATATATAAAAAAATACTAAGCGCAAGAAGTTCACCAGGGGGGCCACACCCTGCCCACGAGGGTGGGGGCGCGCCCTACCCCCCTGGGCGCGCCCCCCTACCTCGTGGGCCCCCTGGTGGCCCTCTGATGCCCATCTTCTGCTAGATGGAGTCTTTCGATGAGGAAAAAATCATAAGCCATCTTTCCGGAGAGACTCTGCCGCCACGAAGCGGAACCTTGGTGGAACCAATCTAGGGCTCCAGCGGAGCTGTTCTACCGGGGAAACTTCCCTCCGGGAGGGGGAAATCATCGTCATAGTCATCACCAACGCTCCTCTCATCGGGAGAGGGCAATCTCCATCAACATCTTCACCAGCGCCATCTCCTCTCAAACCCTAGTTCATCTTTTGTATCCAATTCTTGTCTCTAAGTCAGGGATTGGTACCTGTGGGTTGCTAGTAGTGTTAATTACTCCTTGTAGTTGATGCTAGTTGGTTTATTTGGTGGAAGATCATATGTTCAGATCCTATATGCACATTAATACCCCTCTGATTATGAACATGAATATGCTTTGTGAGTAGTTACGTTTGTTCATGAGGACATGGGAGAAGTATTGCTATTAGTAGTCATGTGAATTTGGTATTCATTCGATATTTTGATGAGATATATGTTGTCTCTCCTCTAGTGGTTTTATGTGAACGTCGACTACATGACACTTCACCATTATTTGGGCCTAGAGGAAGGCATTGGGAAGTAATAAGTAGATGATGGGTTGCTAGAGTGACAGAAGCTTAAACCCTAGTTTATGTGTTGCTTCGTAAGGGGCTGATTTGGATCCATATGTTTCATGCTATGGTTAGGTTTACCTTAATACTTTTGATGTAGTTGCGGATGCTTGCAATAGAGGTTAATCATCAGTGGGATGCTTGTCGAAGTAAGGGCAGTACCCAAGCACCGGTCCACCCACATACCAAATTATCAAAGTACCGAACGCGAATCATATGAACGTGATGAAAACTAGCTTGACAATAATTCCCATGTGTCCTTGGGAGCGCTTTTCTCTATATAAGAATTTGTCCAGGCTTGTCCTTTGCTACAAAAAGGATTGGGACACCTTGCTGCATTTTATTTACTTTTGTTACTTGTTGCTCGTTACCAATTATCTTATCACAAAACTATCTGTTACCTATAATTTCAGTGCTTGTAGAGAATACCTTGCTGAAAACCGCTTATCATTTCCTTCTGCTCCTCGTTGGGTTTGACACTCTTACTTATCGAAAGGACTACGATAGAGCCCCTATACTTGTGGGTCAGCAGTCCTGCCTTTGGGCTCCCCCGGCGGGCCTTTCACCCACAGCTTGGCCACGTAGTGCGGTAGTGGGGACGCCCCCGCTCTGATGCAGACGACTAACACGGCGATAGGTGCGCCGATGTTGAGCACGCTGCCGACCAAGAAAAACGTGCGGTCGTCCCACTCCATGAACAGCAAGAGCCGTGACTCCGATAGTGGCACTTGCAGCTGGAGCGCCTTGCCGTACTGGATCCTGTGCACGGGCATGGGATGCACGGTGCTGATGTGGTGGGAGAGCACCGGCGGCGGACCTTCGTAGCCGTAGACGGGCACGAGGCATTTGCAGGGCGCGAGCGGACACACACTCTGGTGATCGACGAGCTTGTGGTAAGTGACGTAGAGCCCACGGCCTTCGTGCGGGCACTCCACCCTCACCGGGGAGAGGATGGCATCCACCGCCGTGTTCCGCACGTCAAAGCCACCGTCGCGCTCGCACTTTTGGCGCTGCCGCTGGTTCCTGGGGCGCTCGACGCGGCAGTCCGCGCAAGCTAGGTGCCCTCCCTTGCACTACACAAATCAATCGAACAACACATCAATCAAGAAACATGCACCTTGCTCAATCAGTCGAACAGACGAGGTGTATCCGAACCTCATACACTGGAGGCTTCAAGGAGCGGAGGCACAAGGGGCAGTGGAGCAATGTGAGGTCCATCGAGACCATAGAGAGCTCCATCGTTGGGTCCTGTTCCGTCTGCATGATCTCGCCCTCCTCGTGCACAACCATCTCTAACTTTATTAGGGTCGGGGCATTACAAATCTTTACCGTCACATATTCATACTACTTCAAGGTGCATTAAATCAACACATGCAAGTATCAAAAGGAGAGTCACGGCATGCATGCATGAGTTGTAATTAATGCATTGATAAACACAAATTATTGAAATATATCGAGTGCAATGCTTTGATGTGTTGCATCAACTCATACAAGACCGAGAAGATTGATTACTATAACACCCTCTTGCCTTAACCGCAGTTGTCTTTCGCTGCATGACAGGTGGGCCACCGACCTGTTGGGCCCACCTGTCATGGACGCAAAGGCAGGAGTAGTAAGTCAATGAAGCTACGTCCCTCCCTCGCCCATGAGCATGGTGGCTGGCAGGACTAGGAGAAGCTTTCGTTCGCTACACGCTCTCCCTCCCGTACGCGGTGGACATGCAGCAGTTCAATCGGTGTCAGATGGCCAGAAGCATACTGTAGTACTCCTCCACTGCAGTACTACTCCATCATTGGCCCTGTTTGAATCCATGGGTTAGAGTTAGTTTGGGTTAGTTTGGACTCAACTAACCCAAAAATATCCAAACAGGAGGGTTAGTTTGGGTTAGATGCATCTAACTCATCCAAAAAATCTGACCCACCCAAGAGGTGCTTATTTGGGCTAGTTCTTCTCAAGACCACTAAAAAACACATTTTTCTCTCGCTCTTCCCGAGGCAGATCCCTCCTCACTTCCTCGAAGCTTCTTGTCCTCTCCCTCCCTCCCTCTCGCACCACTCGTGAAGGCGCCTCGCCGTATCCACGCTCCATCTAACCCTGCTATCCAAACACCTTTTTGGTTATAGTTAGTTCTGGGTTAGTTCTGGGTTAGAATCTAACTCTAACCTCTAAATGAGTTAGAGTATCCAAACAGGGCCATTGTTCGACTTCCTGAAGAGGCGAAGAGCCAAGTGCAGCCCGGACGCTCGTGTGGCAGTTTCATGTGTAGAGTAGTCTAGGATAGCATGTACCATGCATGTAAGCTTAAGGGCCTGTTTGGTTCCATATAAGTCGAAAAGTGAAAAAAAGTGACTTATTTTGCCAAACAGACCCAACTTATAAGTCACCCTCTTTTGCGTGGGTCCCATCACCTTTACATTAAAAAAACAAGGTGAGAAGGTTTGGTCAGGTGACTTATAAGTCAGATGACAACCAAACAGGTGTGACTTATAAGTCACTGGTTTTAAGTCACCTGACTTATAAGTCAGGTGACTTATTGGAACCAAACAGGCCCTAAAATCGTTGGGGTCGGCTCCATGCTATATTTTTTGGTTAAAATAATCTTCTGGCCCTACCTGTCATCCTGGTGATTCTGGTTTGCATGCTCATCTGGTCAAGACAGGAATATATATTTTAATTTGTGGTGGTGTAAATGTTAGAGGTTGCAGCAAATGGAGTATTGTACAGTGTGGGTCTTTCAACCAAGTTTAGAGGCAACCATGTGGGGCCAGTGCTATGATGTGTCGCATCAACTCGTACAACAAGAAGAAGCTTGATTTTACTACTACTACACGCCTTCTCCCTCGCCCATGCACGCGGTGGCTCGCAGACGAGGACAGGCTTTTGCTTATCCCTCCCGCTCGCGGTGGACAGACATGCAGCAGTGGATTCGAACATGCAGTAGTGGATTCGATACTGTCGAAGCAGTAGTAGTAACATCATTGTTCGTCTTCTCGAAGAGGCGAAGAGCCAAGTGCAACCCGAATGTGGCACTTGCGAAGCTTGGAGCATGCATATAGCCAGGCTCTTGCATGAGACAAAATTGCTATGTGAGCCCACTATTGTAGTACTACTTGCTAGTATAGCCCTGTAAACTAGAAAGGGGTATTTGCCTTTCTAAAGATTTCAACAAGTGACTAGACTGCATCGAGACGGAGTACATATGGAGCAAAATGAGTGAATCTACATCGTAAAAAAATACTATGTAGTTCTCTTGTTTTCCTCTCGGCCTTGGTCGCGGTGCACAATATTGAGTATACTAGTACTATCATCTTGAAATTTACGAATTCACCATAGGCACCTCGTCGTCAATGCGAACGTCTCCTGACACGCGATATACGCGAGCGGCAGTCGCCTCGCCTCCATAGGTGCTTGAATGCCAAGGAGGGAGAGGTAGTGGTTCCTGAGACGTTGAACGGTCAATGATGCATCCTCAAATTACTCTACATGCAGAGGGAATTAATTGGAGAAGCAGAATAGAGCCAGCACGATGCGAATGCAACAGAGTTTGGATTCTCATATAAAGGCGCCCCACCACTCCAATCCATCTACTCCTTAGTCTCTGCGCAACACTGCTCACTCCAATCCAAGACCAAGTGACCAGGAGCCAGAAGCACCTGTGGAGGCGATGGTCGCGAGCGGCAGTATGTTGTGCCAAATCATCCAAGGCGCAGGCCTGCGGCCCCGCACCGCACAGCGTTTCTAGACGGTGCTGGCGACCGCCGGCGTCATAGCCCTCGCTGACGCTGACTTCGCCTCTCGCATGGACGACATGATGGTCAACTCCATCCACAAGTTCGCCGCCGTCAAGAAGCGTGTAGCGAAAGCTCCTACTAGTCCTGCCAGCCACCACGCTCATGCGCGAGGGAGGGACGCAGCTTCATTGACTTACTGCTCTGCCTTTGCATCTATGACAGGTGGGCCCAACAGGTGGTTGGCCCGCCTGTCATGCAGCCAAAGGCGGGTGCAGTTAAGGCACCGGAGCTTGGTCCACGAGGGAGAGGGCGTTGTAGTAATCAAACTTCTCGGTCTTGTACGAGTTGACGCGACACATCAAAGCACTGCACTCGATATAAGTCTTTTTACACATTTCAAATGGACTACTACATATAGATATATGTAGACATATTTTGCTTCGTATGTAGTCACTTGTTGCAATCTCTAAAAAGTCTTGTATTTGGAAACGGAGGGAGTACAATGCATGCATGCATGTCGTGACTTCCCTTTTGATACTTGCATGTGTTGATTTTGCACCTTGCCAAATTTTGACTATAAATTTAACTAACCAAATTTTCATGCATGTCACAAAAAATTAGGGCTGTTTGGATTGTGACTATGTTTGTCTTATGTTGCCACATTATTTTTCCCACACTTGCCACACTTGCCTAACTTGAGTTACTCAAATTGTTAGGCACACTTTGGCTTGCCTAAGGGGATCTTGCCACACTTCTTGTGTCTATGACATGTGGGGTTCACTGCTAATAAAAAGGCTTATATTTAGGAACGGAGGGAGTAGAAAATATAAATAATAATGCATGTTGGGGAAACCCACGTTTCCGACAATTTTAGCTGTGGGCTTGTTCACAATTTTTACAAGGGGGTGGTTGTTCATTTAATGGAGGGACTTGTAACAGACTTGAACGATACAAAGTGCGACCTGGCACACCGTAACACCACTTGGAACAAGCGGGTAGCTATCTCAAAAAACAATCAACAACTAAAAAACGGCGAGCTGGCACGTAGTACACAATTTTAAACGATTGTTTTGATGGAGTGAAAAAAGGAAAACTACCCCACTACGTATATATAGGCCGGAGCCTCCATGCTTGCATGCTAGGGTTGCTCTATTCACACACTCTCATCCTCTCTAGATATAAACAAGATAGGGGTGGTAACACAGTCTTTCTCCCTTCAAAAAACATTGTCTTTCTATCCTCACCGCTGATTACAGATCCGGATGTATCCCCCTCCGCCGGTGAAGGGGAGGAGGGGAAGCGTTTAGGCCGTCATCGATAGCGAGGGAGGAGATCCACTGTCGGCCGCACCGTTATCTCTGGCCGAGCGCCGGCGCGAGAGGTCCTCCGATCCCTTCGTCGTTGCCCTAGTGTGGGCGGATCCGGCCTCCCGCCGCCCACCTATCCACATCCCGACGACCTTCGGGTATATCTTCTTTCGAAACCGTCTTAGCTCTACTTCCCCAGCTCGCTACGTCGCTGCATGTGCATCATTTTCTACCTCTTAGACCCTCTCGATCGGATGGTCCAACGTCACCTATTTTTTTCTATTGTTAGAGGTAAAGCTATTTCATGGAGTCGAATCTTGTACTTGGTTCAAACAAGAAATAAAGTGGGGGTGGGGGAATTTAGTATGTAGTACATCGGACTTGGTACAAACAGGAAGGAAAGGGGGTGAAAGTAGTACAGACTGGTCGTCCAACCGGTCTCTTGGTCGAAAAGGGAAATATAGGGGTAACGTTGTACATGGTGGTATGACCAGGACTAGATTTGCTATCCACACATAGGAGTAGGTGACTAGAGTGAACAAAAATGGGACCAACCCAGATATGTTTCTTGGATGTTTGTTTCTCGGGGCAACAAACTATGAATCGCCACTTTATGCCCATCTTTAGGTACATGGTGCTGGACTGCTGGTGCACCCACTGTCTCATGCCCTTATACCAAATATTTAGTTGTTCTTAACCTAATGCCCCTGGAAAAATGAAGCCATGCCACTGTTATAAGCCATGACAAATTTAGCCAAATGTTTTCCTATAATTGTTTGAGACTCTGGTTGTTTCCTCTGTAGCTTTTTGTGCAAATAGGGATATCCATTTCACCTGGTTGCTGTTGTGACCTTTTGGTGCACTGCACAAAACTCTTCTTAAAAGAAGTGACTTTTGTGCTGTTTAACTGGAATGTCAGAATGGAACAGTTGGTTCGTTTCGGTGGAACTGCAGAAAGGGAGATATGTGTTCCAATCCTCATCATCCATATTAGCACGATAACCTTCCTTTAGGTAAGAATGATATTTAATGCATGTGTTCATCTCTAGTTTGCGACTGCCATGAGAAAATAATGCTATTTTTTACTAGTACACTTGTACTCCCTCACTGACAAAACCAATTCTAAAATAGAAGGCCAATCATGTACTTGGTTTCACCAACTGGTGAGGAGACTGAGAAAAAGAGCAAGAAGAGGAAGAAGAAGAAGAGTAAACAGTGCCAAGGCGATCTTGCTGAAGCCAGAGGCCTCAGACGAGGCCATTCAAGGGCTCTGGCAAAGACTACCTTACATGTGAGATGATCCTCCAGGGATCCCTTCCACTTCTGCTGTCTCACTTAATTAATTAGGAGTACTTAAGTACCACTAATTTATTGCTGCCTAATTTTCCTGTTGGAGTTATACAAATCTTTAGTAGCACCCTATGCTGAATCATGTACGTGTGTATTTTTGTCTATGAGGTGAATCATGTGGTGGAGCAGGGAGGGAATGCTAACTTTACCCATTAAGATAATGAGGGTGCTTCTATTTGTTAGTGTATGTTTCATCAACTAGTCCCACTATTACAGTAACCTCACTCTCTCAATATATGTGCCAACAGGGATGCTCGATTTTGGTGGAACTGCACAAAAACTTTGGGTGCTTCATTGCCTTGATAGCTTCCTTCCTTTCCTGTTAGTCGCCAATCTCGGCTTGCATTCTTCCTTTGTTGTCAGTCGCTTGGCTTATCTTGGCTTCCAGTCAAAGGAAATAGTAATTGATATGCTACCTCACACAGGTTGGTACTGGTCTTTATCCTGATTATTGTGCTTGTCATATGTATTGGTAATTTGGTATTGTGCTACTGTTTGACGATATCATAAAGGAGTAACTTGGAGCCTAAACT
Source organism: Triticum monococcum (assembly GCA_034509565.1). Classification (NCBI taxonomy): domain Eukaryota; kingdom Viridiplantae; phylum Streptophyta; class Magnoliopsida; order Poales; family Poaceae; genus Triticum; species Triticum monococcum. The sequence goes on along the minus strand of CM067843.1, from coordinate 98,005,460 downwards.
CACAGGAAAATCATTACATTGAGTGATTTCAGTAGAACTGCACAAAAAGATCAGATGGACAGGTACTTATGCTGCTGCTATGTACTCCAAAGTTCACTCAGACAAGCATCGATGTTGACAAGAAGAAGTGCCTATATTCATTCGAGTATCAACCAGCGTCAACCAATTGTCAAACTCCAAGTATTAGGAGAGTGAACGCCAAAAATATTGCTTGGCGCATAGCCCAGAAAAACGCAGTCCAGTCTTTGGTCCCAACTTGTGCCTTTTGGTTATCTGCACATATGGTAGCGAACTATATGGCATGGAGTCTAAAGATTCCAGACAAGTTGGTTGACACATATATTCATCTGGCACTTAATCAGTCTACACGCTAGGGATGCTCCATTTCAGTTGAACTGCACAAAAAATTTGGGTGGTTCATTTTCTCAACCGCCTCATTTCCCGTCTGCAATGTAGAATTTTGGCGAGATATAGGACCAAGATGAGCCAGTAAACTAGTTGGATGAAAGTAGTGGCCAAGTTGGTAAAACCTCCCTCGGCACGAGGCCATTATTTGAGGATAAACGTACAAGCAAAGTTCAGATTGTCTGTGCTGCCTCTTATGTACTCGAAAGTTTACTCATAGAAGCATTAATTTTAGCAAGTACCTCCGACTGAACACCATTTACCAGTGTGCAAAGTAGAATTTTGGCGAGCTATAGGACCCAGATGAGCCAGTAAACTAGTTGGATGAAAGTAGTGGCCAAGTTGCGCAAACCTCCCTCGGCACGAGGCCACTATTTGAGGATAAACCTACAAGCAAAGTTCAGATTGTCTGTGCTGCCTCTTATGTACTCGAAAGTTTACTCGTACAAGCATTAATTTTAGCAAGAAGTACCTCCGACTGAACACCATTTACTAGTCTGTACCCTAGGTAATTAAAGTTCGTCCATGGATCATATTGGTTGTGATCTCAATCATTTGGATGCATAAACATACTGAACATGTGTATATCTGAATCTTTTTGTGAATTATCTATGAATATTGTTGTGTGATCTATCAATCATTTGGATCCGTAGACATGTTGAACTTGTGTATATATGAATCTTTTGAGTTGTTGATAGTGAATGTTGGCTATGAATATGAACGTGTCATGTGAACCTGAGTTTGATACGAATGTTTACCTTTTCTGTTGTGCTTGTGTGTTAACTTGTTAGTATGCCTACTATGGGGTATGTGACGTGTGGGTGTCAATGGCACACCGTCTTCCTGAGAAGAATTGCACCTGCTTTGTTAGGGTAGCAACGGCGCATCAGCTCTTTTTAATCTTTTTGCTCTGCCTTGCCCCCTCCCCCGCTCAACCCCTGTTGTAATGTTTTCGGCCTCAAAACAAACATAGTACTGCGTTGTTCTAGGGGCTTGATGAAAAATTGAGTGCTGGTTTCTGTAGGTTGGCCCGCCCAGCAAATGGGCTGCTGGTCCACCACGGACTGGGAGGCTAAAAATACAAGTTGTATGGTGCAGAGGCAAGTAAAAACGCCATCGAGAGCCATCCACTGAAGAAAAAAATCTCCTGATGTGCTTCTTTAGTCGTGCCGCCGGCCCCCTCTATAATCCAGTTTGCTCGGGGATCCGGTATCATTTTTTCCAGAGGGCGAACAAGTATCAACTAGGCCTAGGATTTTTATTTTGACATGCGTAGCCCACGACATATGAGTGACAGTTGTTTCAACTTATTTTTTGAGGTCCATACTCACCTATGGGCTTTTTCTTAAAGATCGGTAGCCCAATGTATTTTCTTAACCGCATTATATATATATTTATATTATTACTATTATCGTATATTTTATAGAGACTTATATATACATTATGAAAACATCCCACGTGTTATTAACTTATAAAAGTAAATGTTTAACAGAAGTTGGCAAGGAAAATCCTGGTTGTTTTTGACTCACAGGCAAGGAAAATCCTTGTGATTGCATACAAAAGCTTGGGAAGATTTTAAGGACCAATGTAATAATAACATGCTCATTTTTATTTTGAGAAATAACTCCCTAATTTTTTAATTATGTATATAAAAAATGTGCCTCTCCGGTTTATTTTTGATATTAATTGCTCCTTCTAACATAACATTATATATATAACGAGCCCAGCTAATTCGTGTATTCGAAGGAAGTGCAAATGGGTTGGGATTTCTTAGATAATATAAAAGGGCCGCATTGACGTGAAATTATTTGTTCACCCAGCCCAGCAAATGGACTGTACATTCTAGAAAACATGGGTTAAATATATGCCACATTTTTACAGGCTGGCATGTGGGCCACTAGGCCGAAGCCTACGCGGGGCATTGTCAACTTGGTCGGCATGCACCTTCAATCTCGCATCTTCTTCCTCCAGCGTCGCCGGGACCGCCTGGTCCGGCCTCCGGCGGCTAGCGGCTCTGCTTAGCACGCATCGCTGGGAAGCGCTACCCCACCGCCGGCCAGGCTATCCCTCCACCCCTCCACACCTCCTATTATTCTCCATCGATTGCAGCCCCACGCCGCACCAGAACCAGTTATAACCCTTCTCCTCCACTCAATTTGCGACTCCGCTACCGCGTCTTCCCATCTCCGAGTCGTTCCCATCCAAGGCCTCGCCGTCGTCCACCGCCTCGCTGCGCTCGGTGTGGCGTGGTCAACAAACGATAGTCATCGGAAGAGGACTGTACGTGGAGAGCCTGGCGGCTAGGACCCACGAGGTCCATGGTCGCACGCAAGGAAAGTTCCTCATTATTAAGTTGAAAAAAATGTTTCCTCCACCGGACAGCTGGGACCCACCGGTTGTATCTTCGCACGGAAGGAAGTGCCTCCTTGTTATGCGAAAAAATTTATTCCTCCTGTTGACAGCTGGGACCCGTCAGATTTGGTGGCTGACTTGTGGGCCTACTAAGCGGACGTGTACGCAGGGCTTTGTCAACTTAATCAACAAATGATTCTAGCAGCTGGACCGTTGGATGTTAATCCAACAGCCGTGCTCCTTCTTCAACCTCTGTTCTTGCTCCTGTCTCCTGTGGGCGGCACCGCGGCTGTGCTACTGTGCACCCGAACCAGTCAAGTTTCCCACTCCTCTACATATGCGACTCCACTGCCCCGTCTTCCCCATCTCCGGGTCATTCCAGTCTGGGGCCTCGCCGTCGTCCACCGGCCTTTGGTGTGCTCGGCACGGTGTGGTCAATGTGGTCAACAACCGAGAGTCCTCGGGACATGACTGTACATGAGAGGCTGACAGTGGGGATGCACCACGCCCATGGACGCATGCATGCAACGGAACGCGGCGTGGTCAACGTGGTCAAGGAACGACTTCCATCGGAAGTGTACTGTACGTGGAGAGGCTGACAGCTGGGTCCACAGCCGCAGCAAGGAAGTGCTTCCTTATTACGTGGAAAATAATGATTCCTCCACCTAACAACAGGGACCCACCGGACGGGCCACCGTATTTTGCGAAAAAAATGTTTCCCCCCTGACTGCTGAGACCCACCGGACGGGTCACCGTATTTTGCGAAAAAAACGTTCCCCCCGCTATCAGCTCGGACCCACCGGAAGTGCCTCCTTATTACGCACAAAAAAATGAATACTCCCCCTGCTAGTTGGGACCCACCTTGGTGGGTGGCTGACTTGTGGGCCTACTAAGTTGACGGGGACGGAGTGCTTTGTCAACTTAGTCAATATGAACAATTCTAGCTCCAGTTACCGTACGATGTACATCCAACAGCTGTAGTGCTTCTTCAACCTCTGGTCTTCTTGCTCCAGCCGCCCAAAGCAGCGCCGGTCGTGCCGCATGCTCCTGCCTCCCATAGCCGGCTGTGCTGCCACGGAGACCTCACCGCCCCCTACTATTCCCACCGCTGGCCAGGCTCTGCGGCGACGGCAGCCTCACACCGCAGCCGAACCAGTGAACCCTCGTACTCCTCTCTGCGCGGGCTTCCACTGTCGCGTCATCCCCTTCCTAGGCCTCGCCGTCGTCCACCGCCCTGGTGCTCTCGGCATGGCGTGGTCAACGTGGTCAAGGAACGACTTCCATCGGAAGAGTACTGTATGTCTAGAGGCTGACAGCTTGGTCCACGGCCGCAGCAAGGAAGTGCCTCCTTATTACGTTCAAAATAATTATTCCTCCACCTAACAGCGGGGACCCGACGGGCCACCGTATTTCGCGAAAAAAACATTTCCCCCTGACTGCTGGGACCCACCAGCTACATCTTCACACGCAAGGAAGTGCGTCTGGGCAAAAAACAACGATTCGCCCCCCCCCCCCCCCTGACTGCTGGGACCCACCAGCTATATCTTCGCACGCAAGGAAGTGCGTCCAGGCAAAAAAACGATTCGCCCCCCTGACTGTTGGGACCCACCAGCTACATCTTCCCACGCAAGGAAGTGCTTGACAGTCGGGACCCACCTGGTCGAAGCGTATGTAGCGTTGTCATTATGGTCGCGAACGTGTACGTACATACTGGTCGATGTAGAGGCGCGCACGTGTCGTAGTAGAGGTGTGCACGTAGCATGTACACGTACGTACAGCGGCCAGGGTGCAAGAAAGTAAATACAGCCATGTACGTACATACGGGCGGGGTCTCGAACGCCTACACGCGCGTACGTACGGCCAGGGCTCATGTACATGGCTGGGTCGGAACGGCGAAACAGCGTCGTCGTCGTGTTCATGGGGAGCCAACCGGCTGGGTCGGAATGGAATGTGTTGTCGTGTTCATCGGGGGGGCTTGGACGGAACAGCCGATGGAAACGAGGCATGGCATACCGCAGAATAGAGGAAACGGCCTTGTGTTCGACCGGCCACGTTCAAAACGGGATCCTGTTCATCGGGAGGGGTCTGGCGTACCGCAAAACGGAGGAAACGGACATCCTACATTTGAAACGGGGGTCCTGTTGATCGGGAGGGGTGTGGCGTACCGCAAAATGGAGGAAACGGACTTGTGTTGGAGCGCTACGGTCGAAACGGGGGTCCTGTTCATCGGGAGGGGTGTGGCGTACCGCCAAACGGGACTCCACAGGATACTGTTCATCTCCACCATCGACCCCCTCCAGCCTCCACGGGCTACTGTTTATCCACTGTCGAACTCCTCCAGCCTCCACCTAGGACTGTTCATCCACGGGCTCCTGTTCATCCAGCCTCCACTGCATGCTACTCCACCGGCTACTATTCGACCAGCCCTCACCACGGGCTCCTGTTCAACCACCCCTCCACGGGCTACTGTTCATCCTGCCCTCCACCTTCTACTGTTCATCCTGCCCTCCACGGGGTCCTGTTCATCCAGCCCTAACCAGCTCGATTGATCGGGGTACTGTTCATCCAGAGGCAACACCACGGGGTCCTGTTCATCCAGCCTCCACCAGGAATTGTTCATCCAACCCCCCCCCCCCCGCGCAACGCTCATTGTTCATCCAGAGGCACCATCGATCAGCTTCAGTTAGCAGCAGTAGCGAAGGAATCGCTCGATCGGGTTCACTTAACAGCCATCGATCGATCGCTCGAGTTCAGTAACACGTAGCCTGCTGTGCAATCGCTCGAGTTCAGTAACACGTAGCCTGCTATGCAATCGCTCGGGTTCAGTTAGAGCCCAACGCCTCGCTCGGGTTCAGTTAGAGCCCAACGCCTCACACACACACGCGTACGTACAAGAGAAATGTGCATCGCTCGGCCCCCGACCACCCACCGTAACCAGGGACTCCCCGATATTTTCCACGCCCTGGCTTCTACCACGGTTTTTTCTGTCATGGACGGCCCAAAGAATTTCATGCAGCTGCGTCTTCGGCCCGCCCAGGACAGAAAGCCCATTTTCTGTCATGATTTTTTTTCATAGAAGTAGGACCCCACCTCATCTATGATGATACTGGGTTTTGTCACAATTATCGTCATAGAAGTGTCATAGGTATGACAGAAAAAAATTTGTTCGCCCAAAATGTCACGGATGTGTCTTTTTTTGTAGTGAAACAGGCACAAAAACGGTATTGCAATGCTTGAAAATGAGGCCTAGGGTCCGTACTTTCACTAGTGCAATCTCTCAACAGTGCTAATATAATTGGATCATATAACCGTCCCTCAACGTGCAACGAAGAATCACTCCAAAGTTCCTATCTAGCGGAGAACATAAGACGGAATTGTTTGTAGGGTACAAAACCACCTCAAAGCTATTCTTTCTAATCGATATATCCAAGAGTTCATACTAAAATAACACCAAATAATTTCAGATGCATAATCCTCAATCCAACACAAAGAACCTCAAAGAGTGCCCCAAGATTTCTACTGGAGAAACAAAAGACGAGAATGTGCACCAACCCCTATGCATAGATTACCCTAATGTCACCGCGGGAATCCGCGAGTTGAATGCCAAAACACATATCAAGTGAATGAATATATACCCCATTGTCACAACGAGTATTCATATGCAAGACATATATCAAGTGCTCTCAAATCCATAAAAGTATTCAATCCGATAACAACGAAATCTCAAAGGGAAAAACTCACTTCATCACAACAAGATAGAGAGGGGAAAACACCATATGATCCAACTATATTAACAAAACCAGTGATACATCAAGATCGTGACATCTCAAGAACATGAGAGAGAGAGAGAGATTAAACACATAGCTACTAGTACAAACCCTCAGCCCCGAGGGTGGACTACTCCCTCCTCATCATGGTGGCCACCGGGATGATGAAGATTGCCACCGGAGATAATTCCCCCGTCCGACAGGGTGTCGGAATGGGGTCTAGATTGGTTTTCGGTGGCTATAGAGCCTTACGGCGGCGAAACTTCTGATCTAGGTTAACCCCGAGGGTTTCTGGAATTTTTGGGAATTTATACGGTAAAGAGGGGGTGTGGGAGGCCGCCGAGGTGGGCACAACCCACCTGGGCGCGCCTGGGGGCCCCCTCGGGGCACCCCCCCCCCCCCAGGTGCTGCTCTGGCCAATCCTGGGTGTTCTTGTCCACAAAAAATCTCCGAAAAGTTTCACGGTGTTTGGACTCCGTTTGATATTGATTTCCTGCGATGTAAAAAACATGCAAAAACAGCAACTAGCACTTGGCATTATGTCAATAGGTTAGTCCCAAAAATGATATAAAATGACTATAAAATGATTATAAAACATCCAAGAATGATAATGTAACTGCATGGAACAATAAAAATTTATAGATACGTTGGAGACGTATCACCATCCCCAAGCTTAATTCCCGCTCGTCCTCGAGTAGGTAAATGATAAAAACAGAATTTCTGATGTGAAACGCTGCCTAACATGTTATCTCATATTCTTTTCTTTATAGCATCGACATTTGGACTTTTATATTGTTCGAAGCAATAGTCTAGTTTTGACATCATAACTTAAATAGTCAAGCATATCAACAAGCAACCATGTCTTTCAAAATATCAACGCGAAAATAAGCTATCCCTAGCCCATCATGCTCAATCATTGATCCATTCATGAAACACACTCGCATATTAGCTGCACCCGATGCTCAAGTACGATCATAGTGCCCCCTAGTTGGTGCTTTATAAGAGAAGATGGAGACTTGAATAAAAAATAAAAAATTGCATAAAGTAAAAGAAAGGCCCTTTGTAGAGGGAAGTAGTGATTTGTAGAGGTGCCAGAGCCCAAAGAAAAAATTGAGAGATAAAACATTTTGAGAGGCATACTTTTCCCACCAATGAAAACGACTTAGAGCTCCCAACACTTACCATGCTAGATATATCATAGGCGGTTCCCAAACAGAAAATAAAGTTTATTCCTTTTTCCACCATACTTTCAATTACCATGGCTAACCGTATCCATGGGTGCCCTCCATACCAACACTTTCCAAGGAATTTATTATTTGACAACATAAAGTAAATTCATTTTTCATTTCGGGACTGGGCATCCCTAATACCTTTGCCTTACTCTCGTGCAATGACAAGTGAATAAACACCCATCGTGAGAATAACACATCTAGCATGGAAAATATTGGCCAACCCTCACTGCCTTGCGAGCGGTACGGGCACACAAAAGAGAAATTTATTTTGAAATTAGAGATGGCACATACGAATTTGCTTACAATGGAAAAAAAATACCGCATATAGGTAGGTATAGTGGACTCATGTGGCAAAACTTGTTTAAAGGATTTTGTATGCACAAGTAGTGATCATACTTAGTGCAAAATGAAGGCTAGCAAATGATTGAGAAGCGACCAACCAAGAAACGAATAATCTCATAAGCGAGCATTGAGCATAATTAACACCGAATAATGCACCACAAGTTGGATGTAATTTCATTACACAACTATTGACTTTTGTGCTTGCATAGGGAATCACAAACCTTAATTCTTACTAAAGCATAATTACTCATCAACATAAAGGACTCACATATCACATCATCATATCTCAAAACTATTACGAGGAATCTAGTTTATTTTATCCAATGATCTTCATGAAAGTTTTTATTATATCCTTCTTGTATATCTATCACTTCGGGACTAATTTTCATGTGTTGCTTTTGATAAGCTCAAACAAATATAAGTGAAGATCATGAGCATAATATTTCATTCTCTCAATTAATTTAAGTAAAGCAAGAGAGAATTTCTTCAAAAATACTAAAGCACACCGTGCTCAAAAATATATAAGTGAAGCATTAGAGCAATTCCATAGAAAAGAGCTTCGTTGACGGGATGTGAATGCCTCTTACCTAGCCTCCCTGGCAACTATTTGAGGACTCTATTTTATTTAAAAACTTTCAGATCTAAGTATTTTATTAAAACAGCAAGCAAAACAAAATAAAATGACGTTCTAAGAATAGCACACATCGTGTGAAGAAGGAAAAACTTAGGCTCAACCGATACTAACCGATAATTGTTGAAGAAGAAAGGTGGGATGCCTACCGGGGCATCCCCAAGATTAGATGCTTGAGACTTCTTGAAATATTATCTTGGGATTACTTGGGCATCGCCAAGCTTGAACTTTTGTGTCTCCTTAATTCTTCTCATATCACGGTTTTCCTAAATCTCAAAAGCTTCATCCACACAAAACTCAACAAGAACTCGTGAGATAAGTTAGTATAAACCAATGCAAAAACCTAATCATTATATACTATATAAAATCACTAAAATTATTATTGAACATTGCATACTAAATGCATCTACTTATTTAATACTCCTATCCTCAAATACAATCATTAAACAAGCAAAACATATGCAAACAATGCAAACATAACAGCAATCTGCCAAAACAATACAGTCTGTAAAGAATGCAAGAGTATCAATACTTATTAAACTCCAAAGATTATGAAAATTTACCACACTGTAGAAAATTTATCAGATCTTATTTTCCAAAAGTTTCAACATTTTATCACATACTGACTTTTCTAGGGAATTTTTGCAACATCGATAAACTTTCTGTTTTGAAACAGCAACATGTAGACTTGCAAAATAAGCATGGCAAAGGCTATACTTGATATTTTTATTGAAAATAAAGATGCAAAATAATAATATAAACAATATCAAGCAAATACAAATAAAATAAAATGACTCTCCAAGCAAAACTCATATCATGTGATTAACGAAAACATAGCTCCAAGTGAGGTTACCGATAATGTTGGAGACGAAAGAGGGGATGCCTTCCGGGGCATCCCCAAGCTTAGTTGCTTGGATCTTCATTAGATATTAACTTGGGGGTCTCTTGGGAATCCCTAAGCTTAGGTTATTGTCACTCCTTATTCCCCTCATATGGATATCTCACCCAAAACTTGAAAACTTCAATCACACAAAACTTAACGAAACTTCGTGAGATAGGTTAGTATGATAAAGAGCAAACCATTTCACTTTTGGTACTGTCAAAGACAAGATTCATGATTGTTCTCACACAATGCATACTGTAGCATATCATTTACACAATTTATATTGACCAATATAAGCCATGGAAATTAGAAAACAAGCAAACTATGCATTGAAAACAGAATCTGTCAAAAACAGAACAGTCTATAGTAGTCTGTACTCCAACCATATTTATACTACCGCAAAAATTCTTACAAAATAGGAAAATCTGGGATTTTTTTTCTATTAATCTTATGCAAAAATAATCAGCATTTTATCACGCTTCTGTTAAAAATGGGAATCTTTTTCCTGAGAGCAAAAATATCTGTTTTTCAGCAAGATCGGATCAACTATCACCGTAAGCCATCCCAAAGGTCTTACTTGGCACTTTATGTTGGGGAACATAGTAATTTCAAAAAACATCCTACGCACACGCAAGATCATGGTGATGCATAGCAACGAGAGGGGAGAGTGTTGTCTACGTACCCTCGTAGTCCGGCAACGGAAGCGTTGACACAACGTAGAGGAAGTAGTCGTACGTCTTCCCGATCCGACCGATCCAAGTACCGAACGTACGGCACCTCTGAGTTCTGCACACATTCAACTCGGTGACGTCCCTCGAGCTCCGATCCAGCCGAGTGTTGAGGGAGAGTTTCGTCAGCACGACGGCATGATGACGGTGATGATGTTCTACCAAAGCAGGGCTTCCCTAAGCACCGCTACGATATGACCGAGGTGGAATATGGTGGAAGGGGGCACCGCACACGGCTAAGGAACGATCACGAAGATCAACTTGTGTGTCATGGGGTGCCCCCTTTCCCCCGTATATAAAGGAGGGAGGGGGAAGGTGCGGTCGGCCCCTAGGGGTGCACCTGGAGGAGTCGTACTCCCACCGGGAGTAGGACACCCCCCTCTTTCCTTGTTGGAGAAGGAAAGGGGAAGGGGAAAGAGGAAAGGGGGGCGCCGCCCCCCCCCCTTCCTTGTCCTATTCGGACTAGGGGGGAGGGGGCGTGGCCTGCCCTGGCCGGCCCTCCACTTCTCCCTTAGGGCCCATTTAGGCCCATTAACCCCCGGGGGGTTCCGGTAACCCCCCGGTACTCCGCTAAAATCCTGATTTCACACGGAACGATTCCGATATCGAAATATAGGCTTCCAATATATCAATCTTTATGTCTCGACCATTTCGAGACTCCTCGTCATGTCTGTGATCACATCCGGGACTCCGAACTACCTTCGGTACATCAAAACACAAAAACCCTAATTACGATCGTCACCAAACTTTAAGCGTGCGGACCCTACGGGTTCGAGAACTATGCAGACATGACCGAGACACGTCTCCGGTCAATAACTAATAGCGGAACCTGGATGCTCATATTGGTTCCTACATATTCTACGAAGATCTTTATCGGTCAAACCGCATAACAACATACGTTGTTCCCTTTGTCATCGGTATGTTACTTACCCGAGATTCAATCGTCGGTATTCCAATACCTAGTTCAATTTCGTTACCGGCAAGTCTCTTTACTCATTCCGTAATACATCATTCCGCAACTAACTCATTAATTGCAATGCTTACAAGACTTAAGTGATGTGCATTACCGAGTGGGCCCAGAGATACCTTTCCGACAATCGGAGTGACAAAACCTAATCTCGAAATATGCCAACCCAACAGGTACCTTCGGAGACACCTGTTGAGCACCTTTATAATCACCTAGTTACGTTGTGACGCTTGGTAGCACACAAAGTGTTCCTCCGGTAAACGGGAGTTGCATAATCTCATAGTCGTAGGAACATGTATAAGTTATGAAGAAAGCAATAGCAACAAACTAAACGATAAAGTGCTAAGCTAACGGAATGGTTCAAGTCAATCACATCATTCTCCTAATGATGTAATCCCATTAATCAAATGACACCTCATGTCTATGGTTAGGAAACATAACCATCTTCGATCAACGAGCTAGTCAAGTAGAGGCATACTAGTGACACTCTGTTTGTCTATGTATTCACACATGTATTATGTTTCCGGTTAATACAACTCTAGCATGAATAATAAACATTTATCATGATATAAGGAAATAAATAATAACATTATTATAGCCTCTAGGGCATATTTCCTTCAGTCTCCCACTTGCACTAGAGTCAATAATCTACATTACACAGTAATGATTCTAACACCCATGGAGCCTTGGTGTTGATCATGTTTTGCTCGTGGAAGAGGCTTTGTCGGTGTCAAAACCGGCGGATCTCGGGTAGGGGGTCCCGAACTGTGCGTCTAGGCCGGATGGTAACAGGAGGCAAGGAACACGATGTTTTACCCAGGTTCGGGCCCTCTTGATGGAGGTAAAACCCTACGTCCTGCTTGATTAATATTGATGATATGGGTAGTACAAGAGTAGATCTACCACGAGATCAAGGAGGCTAAACCCTAGAAGCTAGCCTATGGTATGATTGTTGTATGATGAAGTTGTCCTACGGACTAAAACCCTCCAGTTTATATAGACACCGGAGAGGGTTAGGGTTACACAAAGTCGGTTACAATGGTCGAAGATCTTGAATATCCGCATCACCAAGCTTGCCTTCCACGCCAAGGAAAGTCCCATCCGGACACGGGACGAAGTCTTCAATCTTGTATCTTCATAGTCCTGGAGTCCGGCTGAAGGTATAGTCCGGCTACCCGACACCCCCTAATCCAAGACTCCCTCAGTAGCCCCTGAACCAGGTTTCAATGACGACGAGTCCGGCGCGTAGATTGTCTTTGGCATTGCAAGGCGGGTTCCTCCTCCAAATTCTTCATGAAAGTTTGTAAACACCAAGAGTAGTGTCCGTCTCTGCAAAATAAGTTTCCACGTATTGCCACGGAGAGAATAATATTAACACAAATCTAATTTGCTGACGTATTCCGCAGCATGACATCACACTACGGCCAAGCCTTTATTTGAATTGTTTTCACTTTTCCACCTCAGCATGTTTTGCGAGGCGGTTTCCTTAGCACGTCTTGTCAAAGCAGAGATCGTGTCCCCTTTATTTACGGGATTCTCATCAATACGGACATGGGTAACCCAATCGTGCCCGTTAGCGTGTCTTCTCGATTAAAGGCGAGTCCCAGACGGTTACGGGGAGGGCTCCTGGTATTCAACCTCTTATAAAGAGACCAGGGCCTTACTCCTTTTCTCCAATCGCAAAACAAGTTCGCCCATCGCCTCGACTTCCAACACCCTAGGCTCCAGATTCCTGGCGCTTCGGACCTTCGACAATGTCCGGTTCCGACCTTCAAGGCCAATGGATGCCCTCCTCCGTCACGGAGGAGGACATGCTAAAGTTGAGAGAGGCTAAGTTCTTGACCGCCGAAATTTCGCATAGGTTGCCTGCTCAAAGGCAAGTTATTCCCAGTCCCCAGCCTGGTGAGAGCATAGTGTTCATGTCTCACTTCCTTCAGGGGTTAGGCTTCCCGATGGATCCCTTCGTGAGGGGGCTGATGTTCTATTATGGGCTGGAATTTCATGACTTAGCTCCGGAGTCCATGCTCCACATTTCCTCATTCATCGTTGTGTGCGAAGCGTTCCTCCGTGTTACTCCTCACTTCGGATTATGGCTCAAGACTTTTGGAGTGGAGCCGAAGATGATCAAGGGACAGCACGCAGAGTGCGGAGGCGCTGTCATAAGTAAGAATGCCGATGCTCCATGGCCCGAGGGCTCCTTTCAAGATGAGCTCGGCTTGTGGCAATGAGAGTGGTTCTATATCACCGCTCCCAGGAGCACCAAGTGGGTGGCGCCTCCTGCCTTTCGCTCGGATCCCCCACCATGGCTAGCGTCATGGGTCAACAAAGGATTAGATTGGGGGTTATCCAAAGACGTGTCCTTGTTGCAGGGCCGCATTAGGGATCTCTTAGAAAGAGACCTCAACCTGGTCAAGGTGATGCAGGTCATGCTGATTCGCCGAACACTGCCCGGCAAACATCGCTCCCTTCATTTGTGGGAGTTTAATCCGGAGGGACCACGAGCTCTCTAGCATTTTATGGGCGCAACGCCCATGGAGATGTATAAAATGTTCTTCGGATCACAAGCAGTGTGTCCGGATTTGACTGAGGACGCAGGTTTAAGCTGCAATCGCCCGGATACTCAAGTAAGTAACCTTGTGCCCGGACTCGCTATCCGTAAAATTGTCGTAAATTTGCCCCTAAAAGAGTTGTCCTTTTAAACAGGAGTGTATAGCGAAGGCAAAGCTGATCAGGTGTCCGGCTCCCCTTCCTGAGACCAGGCCGGATCCCGTGCTAGTCAGGATGTTGAAGATCGTGCCTTTGGAGGGAAGTGAGGGGAAGGACAAGGAAACTATGGCCTCCTCGAAGGAGGCTGCTCCGAAGGGACGAACGATAATTCCTCTCCTAAGGGGAAGAAGAGGGCCTCCTCTGACGACCCGGAGACCATAGCCTCAAAGCGGGGGGAAAAGTCATCGTCAGAGGGTCTGACACCGGGGAGATCCTCGGCCGAACTACGCCCTCAAAGGGATCAGCCCTCCAGCGAGCTGTAAGTAGAGAAAGATTTTCCTTTAGAGGGATGAGAGAAATCCTTGCTTTTTATCTGAGAAGATTAACCGAAATTTCACTTTGTAGCTCGGACCTCAGCCCTTCTCAGCAGAGCTCGTCTTCGGGGGATCTTCTTCCGGAGATGATGGAGAGTGGAACGCCTCCCCCTGCCGTACCGCCTGGCGGGGCGGGCGACCCTGAGGTGTCGTCGTGGAGGGTTTCTCCGAATCCGGCAGGGGTGGAAGGTACCTATATGTCCCCCCGAGGTTCTCTGCGTCCGGCCTTCGATGGAGGTCATAGGACAAGTCCGGCACCGTCCGATGCACGTTCGGAGGAGCTGATGATTCTGCTGGAGTGAGCTTCTATCTCAGAGGAGCACCGTGCATTGATGGGTACGGTGATTGGAAGGATTTCGTCCGTGGAAAGCGGATTGCATGAGGCCGTCAGAAGTTTGCTGATGGGTTTTGAGGTACGTTAGATAATGTACTTCTTTGTCAGTTGCGCATAAACAAGATGCGCCCTGTGTAGATAGTAGCCCCTGAGACTCTGTGCGTTGTCAAAATTGACGGCGCGCAGAGGATCATAATCCCAGGTCTAAAATGTCGCCTTTGTATACAGGTGGCGAAATGTCCGGAATCGAGCCGAACTGATGATTTTGCCAAACTAAAGCGGCAACTTGACGTGGCAGATGCCGACATCACGCTCGTCAATGAGCGGCTGGATGAGGCTCAAGGTATGCAATTCCTTGGGCGGCATCTGGTAAGAGGAGCTTTATGCCAGTATCTTACAATGTGTGTGCTTGACACAGATGGTGCGGCCGCCGTGGAGAGTCTTCGGGCGGAACTTGCCCGAGCTAAGGAACTAGCCAGGAAAAGTGATGCGGTTGCCGAGAAGGCCCTTGAAGAGCTGAGAGCCAAACAGGCTGCTCACTGCCGAAGCAAGAAGGAGATGGACAAGATGGCCGTGAAGTTAAAAAGTGCTGCTGACCGTTGCAGGTTTCTTGAGAAAGAAGACTGGGCGAGACAGACGGACTTAGAGAAGGCTGTTGCTGATGCCAAGGACACTCGCTCTACGATGAGAGCTGCGAAGGAGGAGCTGCGTCAGGCCAGACAGATTGCGGCTGGAAAGCCCTTTATGCTGCGGAGGAACTTTTGTGATCCGAAGTTTGCTCCGTTGGACCGGATGTGGAGTGCGGAGGACACCTATCTGGATTTGGCAGCGAATGCTGCTGATGCGACCGAATACTTTCGAGATCAAGAAGATCGCGAAGTGGAAAGGCTTTTCTGGTCGCAGTTCCAGAATCCAGAGCGTCCACTGGCAGTGGATGATCGTCTGGCTCAATGGGCCGAACTGAATAGATTGTCCGGACTCGCCATGAAGTACGTCATGGGTCATCTATGGCCGGGGAGATCGGAGCCGAAAAGTTATTTCAGCTTGGTGCAGCAATTCCTTGACGCGGTGCCACGTATCAATGCGATGAAGAGGTCAGCATGCATAGAGGGTGCACGGATGGCTCTTGCCCGTGTCAAGACATACTGGGTAGAGATGGAGACCACTATTGTTGCATCCCGAGATTCGGACAAAAGCCGAGTACCCTCCGAGCACTATTTTCAGGAAGTCCTTGAAGGCGCTCGTGTAATAGAGGTGCAGTGCTCGAAGGATGCTATGTTCTGATAGCATATGTAATTATAAAGCAATGTTTTGACGAATTGTAGTAGCCTTTTATACTTGTGCCTTCAAGTATTTGGAACACCTCCTGTGCGGCCGTTTTAAGATATATATACAAAATCTGAAAGATTGCAGTCATTGGCTTCAGCCCCCACGCACATAGTGCGGGGGTGCTCGTAGAAGGCGCATTTTCACACTTAATCCAACGTCTTGGTCCTACAAAGGAGGTGATAGCGCAGCGAGCTAGGCAACCAGACTATAATGCTTTAACACTTTCACTTAGCCATAGGAGCTTGACAATGGGACTATTTAGGTAGCCCTTGGTGGCGACTGCGCTCGCCCGAATTCGGGGCGCGTATGTGCCTGGCTGGGAAACGCCCTTCGTTAATGCGGAGGAATCCTACAGATTCCGGAGAGTCATCGAGTGGCTAACCAATCTCACACCATATCATGACAGTCGGTTTTTGGCTTTCTCTACTGAGGTGCTCGCCTCGCCAAATCAGGGCACAATCGCAGTAGTTCTCCTGGTGCCGCCTTAGCCGATAGAGCGGAACATAAGGCAGCCGAACACAGGAGCCGGGCAACCCAACATTTGACCAAAATCATGACTCGGAGCTGATGCATATAAGGCCAAACTCGCGACGCTGAACACTCCCTAAGGTATTCGGTCTTTATGAGAGCGGGCGAGGTAACGCTCTGAGGTATAAGCCCCTAGTGTCCAGGTACGCGAAAGAATTCTGACGTGGCCACATGCCAAGACGCCAGCCTCCTCCTTGGTCATATAACCAGGGGATGTGTATCGACAAGAGCCAGTAAAAAAGGTTTACGCTGGGTCTTAATCTGAAAAGAATCCTTCGAACGGGTCCCTACTGCACGTCTGCGCCTGTGTCTCCGTTGTGCCGTATCCTGGACGGGCGCAGCACGACGTTCATCTACAAAAAGAGAGCAACTAAGTTGAAAAAGGGGCTTGCCGAACAAAAGTTATATGAAATAAACAAAGTGTAAAGTAAAATATGAAAAATTGAGTTGTCTCTTATTTTATACGTGTGAAGCCCCTAGTGCAGGGGTATATGGCCACTAAGCCTTTATCAATGATACTTTTGTGCCGGACTCGTCTATCCGTGTACGTGGTCTTAATGACCTGTTCCGATGTTCTGGCTGGTGAAGCCATTGTATTGGGGCTGTTAAAGCGGCCGCACAATCCTCCGCTTGGGGGAGGTGTTCTCACTGCTTCCCCTTTAAGGAGATGATGCCGCGTGGACCGGGCATCTTAAGCGTAAGAGATGCATAATGCGGTATTGCGTTAAAGCGGGCGAAAGCTTCGCGTCCCAGTAGTGCTTGGTAGCGACTTGAGAATGGGACGATGTGGAAAGTCAGCTTTTCACGACGGAAGTTATCGGCAGAGCCGAAAATAACCTCGAGCCGGAGAAAACCCATGCAATGGGTGTCCGGACCTGGCGTTACTCCTTGAAAGGAGGTTTTGCTGGGGCGAATTCTTTTTGGGTCGATCCCCATGTGGCGGATTGAGTCCTGATATATCAGGTTGAGTCCGCTGCCACCGTCCATAAGGACATTTGAAAACTGGAATCCGCCAATTACTGGATCGAGTACCAGGGCAGTCCAGCCTGGGTTCCTGATACTTCTAGAATAATCCAGATGATCGAAGATGATTGGTTTTGACAACCAGTGGCGGGATTCCTTTGGGATAGGTTGTGGGGCGCGTACCTTTATGGGCGCCGCACGTTTTGTTATGTGGAGTAAGTTTACTGTTTTTACTTCTTGTGGGAAATTCTTTTGTTTCCCAGTACTCTGCTTTTGGGGTTCATCCTCGTCTTCGCTTGGTGTGTCGAGCCCCTTGTGTTCGGCGTTGAGTCTGCCGGATTGTTTGAAAACCCAACAATCTCTATGGGTATGGTTAGCAGGCTTTCCGGGAGTGTTGTGTATTTGACATATCCTATCCAAGATTTTGTTTAGGTTGGATAGGTCGTCCCTGTTATCTTGGAGGGGCGGCTTTTTCTGATTTTGTCGTGAGCTTTTGAATCCGGCGTTGACTGCCGTGCTCTTCGGACTTTTTTCCTTAGTCCGGCGACGGTCCTTATTGCATCGCGGTTTTCCGTTTCCATCCCTGGTTTCGGATGTACTTGGGTCACTGGTGCTGCATCTTGCCAACCAGCTGTCCTCTCCTGCGCTAAAGTGGGTCATGAGGCTTGTTAGTGTGTCC
The DNA here is from genome assembly GCA_034509565.1 of Triticum monococcum. Taxonomy (NCBI): domain Eukaryota; kingdom Viridiplantae; phylum Streptophyta; class Magnoliopsida; order Poales; family Poaceae; genus Triticum; species Triticum monococcum. The sequence goes on along the minus strand of CM067843.1, from coordinate 97,987,240 downwards.
ATTGTTCTTGGCTTTTCTTGGCCGAGGTGTTTGGCGAGCCATTCGTCTCGGACATTATGCCTCAAAGTCGCTAAGGCTTCAGCGTCCGGACAATCGACTATCTGATTCTTTTTAGTAAGAAATCTATTCCAGAATTGCCGAGCTGACTCTCCGGGCTGTTGAGTTATGTGACTAAGATCGTCTGCATTCGGAGGGCTGACATAGGTCCCTTGAAAATTTGCTCGGAAAGCGTCCTCGAGCTCTTCCCAACTTCCGATTGTGTTTTCAGGAAGGCTTTTGAGCCAATGCCGGGCTGGCCCTTTAAGCTTGAGGGGTAAGTATTTTATGTCGTGGAGGTCATCTCCTCTAGCCATATGTATGTGGAGGATATAATCCTCGATCCAGACTCCAGGGTCTGTTGTTCCATCATATGCCTCTATGTTTACGGGTTTGAATCCCGCTGGAAATTCATAATCCAGGACCTCATCGGTGAAACATAGGGGGTGTGCGGCACCCCTGTATTTGGGTGTGCCGGATTCTGATAATGGCTTTATTACATTGCTTACGAGAGCTTGCTTTCTTGGCCCGTAAATGGACCTGGCTGGGCCATGATGCGAATCCTTAAGTGGGTCGCATGCCGGGTTAAGTGTGGCGCTGCTTGCCGCTTTATGCTGGCCGTGGGGTCATCTATCCGACCGTGTGGCTTTCTCACTTTTGGAATGTGAGGGCTCTAAGGCCTCCTCGTCGAATTCAGGCAGTAGCTTTCTCTTCGGATAGCTTTTAGTGCGGCGACTGTCGCCGTATTTGTCTGCGGTACTGATTACTTTACTCCATCTGATCATGAGTGCATCTTCCGTGGTTTTTAGCTTCCGCTTCTGCTATTTCAAGCTGCGTGCGGTTGCAACGAGCCGTTTGTGGAGGTTCTTCTACTTCGTGGGCTTGTCCGGCATAGCGTCGTCCGGAATGCCATTTTCGCCGGGGGAGGGATATTCGGTTTCTCTGTCCGGGTTGTCCTGTTGGGACGGTTGTTCTAAGGCATGCTCGTCGTCTACCGGCTCATCCTGCTCTATGGCTGGGTCTTTATCGAGGCGAGGCTTGGGTTGGCGTTTATGCCGACGCTTTGATTGTTTTTCGAGAGATCGATCCCTCTTTCCATCCCCGTTTTCCTCGTTGTTGCTTCCTTTAGGGGTATCCACCACGTACACATCGTGAGATGAGGTGGCTGTCCGATGCCCTATAGGCGTTGGTTCTTGGTTGTCTCCTACATCGTCATCCATACCATCGATGTCTTCGGAGTCGAAGTCGAGCATGTCGGTTAAGTTGTCGACAGTGGCTACGAAGTGGGTGGTGGGTGGGTTTTGAATTTCTTCATCATCTGAATCCCATCCTTGCTGACCGTAGTCCGGCCAGGGCACTCCTGATAAAGAGAGAGACTTTAGCGAATTCAGGATGTCACCGAAGGGCGAGTGCTGAAAGATGTCTGCGGCGGTGAACTCCATTATCGGCGCCCAATCGGATTCGATCGGCAGGGGCGCGGGGGGCTCGGAGTTCGGAAAGGAATCCGGCTCCTCAGAGTCACGGGCCATGCGGAGTGCGGGGCTGGAGTTCGACTCGATCGCCTCTGAGATCGCAGCCCCTGAGGCAGCGTCCAACCGCTGATCCACGATCGGCGCAGTAGGCTCCCAATCAATGGTCGGAACCGATGCGTGTGCGGCCTCCAAGGCACTGTTCGGCGGCAGAGCTATATCATGCCCATCGAGACAGTGCGGCGCGCTTGGCTGTGGCTCGAACCCGTCGAATATCAAGTCCCCATGGATGTCAGCCGTGTAGTTTAGGCTTCCAAACCTGACCTGATGGCCAGGGGCGTAGCTTCCGATCTGCTCAAGGTGGCCAAGAGAATTGGCCCGCAGTGCGAAGCCGCTGAAGACGAAGATCTGTCCGGGGAGAACAGTCTCACCCTGGACTGCATTGTTGTTGATGATCGAAGGAGCCATCGGGCCTAAAAGCGACGACACAGAGGAACTCTCAATGAAAGCACCAATGTCGGTGTCAAAACCGGCGGATCTCGGGTAGGGGGTCCCGAACTGTGCGTCTAGGCCGGATGGTAACAGGAGGCAAGGAACACGATGTTTTATCCAGGTTCGGGCCCTCTTGATGGAGGTAAAACCCTACGTCCTGCTTGATTAATATTGATGATATGGGTAGTACAAGAGTAGATCTACCACGAGATCAAGGAGGCTAAACCCTAGAAGCTAGCCTATGGTATGATTATTGTATGATGAAGTTGTCCTACGGACTAAAACCCTTCGGTTTATATAGACACCGGAGAGGGTTAGGGTTACACAAAGTCAGTTACAATGGTAGGAGATCTTGAATATCCGCATCGCCAAGCTTGCCTTCCACGCCAAGGAAAGTCCCATCCGGACATGGGACGAAGTCTTCAATCTTGTATCTTCATAGTCCTGGAGTCCGGCTGAAGGTATAGTCCGGCTACCCCCCTAATCCAGGACTCCCTCGGGCTTAGTCAGCGGGTCTGCAACATTCAGATCCGTATGTATCTTGCAAATTTCTATGTCTCCCACTTGGACTAAATCTCGAATGGAATTGAAGCGTCTCTTGATGTGCTTGGTTCTCTTGTGAAATCTGGATTCCTTCGCCAAGGCAATTGCACTAGTATTGTCACAAAATATTTTCATTGGGCCCGATGCACTAGGTATGACACCTAGATCGGATATGAACTCCTTCGTCCAGACTCCTTCATTTGCTGCTTCCGAAGCAGCTATGTACTCCGCTTCACATGTAGATCCCGCCACGACACTTTGTTTAGAACTGCACCAACTGACAGCTCCGCCGTTCAGTATAAACACGTATCCAGTTTGCGATTTAGAATCGTCCGGATCAGTGTCAAAGCTTGCATCAACGTAACCATTTACGATGAGCTCTTTGTCACCTCCATATATGAGAAACATATCCTTAGTCCTTTTCAGGTACTTCAGGATGTTCTTGACCACTGTCCAGTGATCCACTCCTGGATTACTTTGGTACCTCCCTGCTAGACTTATAGCAAGGCACACATCAGGTCTGGTACACAGCATTGCATACATGGTAGAGCCTATGGCTGAAGCATAGGGAACATCTTTCATTTTCTCTCTATCTTCTGCGGTGGTCGGACATTGAGTCTTAATCAACTTCACACCTTGTAACACAGGCAAGAACCCTTTCTTTGCTTGATCCATTTTGAACTTCTTCAAAACTTTGTCAAGGTATGTGCTTTGTGAAAGTCCAATTAAGCGTCTTGATCTATCTCTATAGATCTTAATGCCCAATACATAAGCAGCTTCACCGAGGTCTTTCATTGAAAAACTCTTATTCAAGTATCCCTTTATGCTATCCAGAAATTCTATATTATTTCCAATCAGTAATATGCCATCCACATATAATATCAGAAATGCTACAGAGCTCCCACTCACTTTGTTGTAAATACGGGCTTCTCCAAAAGTCTGTACAAAACCAAATGCTTTGATCACACTATCAAAGCATTTATTCCAACTCCGAGAGGCTTGCACCAGTCCATAAATGGATCGCTGGAGCTTGCACACTTTGTTAGCTCCCTTTGGATCGACAAAACCTTCTGGTTGCATCATATACAACTCTTCTTCCAGAAATCCATTTTGGAATGCAGTTTTGACATCCATCTGCCAAATTTCATAATCATAAAATGTGGCAATTGCTAACATGATTCGGACAGACTTAAGCATCGCTACGGGTGAGAAGGTCTCATCGTAGTCAATCCCTTGAACTTGTCGAAAACCTTTCGCAACAAGTCGAGCTTTGTAGACAGTAACATTACCGTCAGCATTAGTCTTCTTCTTGAAGATCCATTTATTCTCAATTGCTTGCCGATCAACGGGCAAGTCAACCAAAGTCCACACTTTGTTCTCATAGATGGATCCCATCTCAGATTTCATGGCTTCTAGCCATTTTGCGGAATCTGGGCTCACCATCGCTTCTTCATAGTTCGTAGGTTCATCATGATCTAGTAGCATGACTTCCAGAATAGGATTACCGTACCACTCTGGTGCGGATCTTACTCTGGTTGATCTACGAGGTTCGGTAGTAACTTGATCTGAAGTTTCATGATCATTATCATTAGCTTCCTCACTAATTGGTATAGGAGTCACAGAAACCGGTTTCTGTGATGTACTACTTTCCACTAAGGGAGCAGGTACAGTTACCTCATCAAGTTCTACTTTCCTCCCACTCACTTCTTTCAAGAGAAACTCCTTCTCTAGAAAGGATCCATTCTTAGCAACGAATGTCTTGCCTTCGGATCTGTGATAGAAGGTCTACCCAACAGTCTCCTTTGGGTATCCTATGAAGACACATTTCTCCTATTTGGTTTCGAGCTTATCAGGTTGAAGCTTTTTCACATAAGCATCGCAGCCCCAAACTTTTAGAAACGACAACTTTGGTTTCTTGCCAACGCACAGTTCATAAGGCGTCGTTTCAACGGATTTCGATGGTGCCCTATTTAACGTGAATGCAGCCGTCTGTAAAGCATAACCCCAAAATGATAGCGGTAAATCAGTAAGAGACATCATAGATCGCACCATATCTAATAAAGTACGATTACGACGTTCGGACACACCATTATGCTGTGGTGTTCCAGGTGGCGTGAGTTGCAAAACTATTCCGCATTGTTTCAAATGTAGACCAAACTCATAACTCAAATATTCTCCTCCACGATCAGATCATAGAAACTTTATTTTCTTGTTACGATGATTTTTCAACTTCACTCTGAAATTCTTTCAACTTTTCAAATGTTTCAGACTTATGCTTCATTAAGTAGATATACCCATATCTGCTTAAATCATCTATGAAGGTAATAAAATAACGATATCCACCATGAGCCTCAACATTCATCGGACCACATACATCTGTATGTATGATTTCCAACAAATCTGTTGCTCTCTCCATAGTACCGGAGAACGGTGTTTAAGTCATCTTGCCCATGAGGCATGGTTCGCAAGTACCAAGTGATTCATAATCAAGTGATTCCAAAAGTCCATCAGCATGGAGTTTCTTCATGCGCTTTACACCGATATGACCTAAACGGCAGTGCCACAAATAAGTTGCACTATCATTATCAACTCTGCATCTTTTGGCTTCAACATTGTGAATATGTGTATCACTACTATCGAGATTCATCAAAAATAGACCACTCTTCAAGGGTGCATGACCATAAAAGATATTACTCATATAAATAGAACAACCATTATTCTCTGATTTAAATGAATAACCATCTCGCATCAAACAAGATCCAGATATGATGTTCATGCTCAACGCTGGCACCAAATAACAATTATTTAGGTCTAATACTAATCCCGAAGGTAGATGTAGAGGTAGCGTGCCGACTGCGATCACATCGACTTTGGAACCATTTCCCACGCGAATCGTCACCTCGTCCTTCGCCAGTGTTCGCTTAATCCGTAGTCCCTGTTTCGAGTTGCAAATATTAGCAACAGAACCAGTATCAAATACCCAGGTGCTACTGCGAGCTCTAGTAAGGTACACATCAATAACATGTATATCACATATACCTTTGTTCACCTTGCCATCCTTCTTATCCGCCAAATACTTGGGGCAGTTCCGCTTCCAGTGTCCAGTCTGCTTGCAGTAGAAGCATTCAGTTTTAGGCTTAGGTCCATATTTGGGTTTCTTCTCCTGAGCAGCAACTTGCTTGCTATTCTTCTTGAAGATCCCCTTCTTCTTCCCTCTGCCCTATTTCTTGAAACTGGCGGTCTTGTTGACCATCAACACTTGATGCTCCTTCTTGATTTCTACCTCCGCAGCCTTTAGCATTGCGAAGAGCTCGGGAATCGTCTTGTCCATCCCTTGCATGTTATAGTTCATCACGAAGCTCTTGTAGCTTGGTGGCAGTGATTGAAGAACTCTGTCAATGACACTATCAACAGGAAGATTTACTCCCAGTTGAGTCAAGTGATTATGATACCCAGACATTTTGAGTATATGTTCACTGACAGAACTATTCTCCTCCATCTTGTAGCTATAGAACTTATTGGAGACTTCATATCTCTCAATCCGGGCATTTGCTTGAAATATTAACTTCAACTCCTGGAACATCCCATATGCTCCATGACGTTCAAAACGTCGTTGAAGTCCCGATTCTAAGCCGTAAAGCATGGCACACTGAACTATCGAGTAGTCATCAGCTTTGCTCTGCCAGACGTTCATAACATCTGGTGTTGCTCCAGCAGCAGGCCTGGCACCCAGCGGTGCTTCCAGGACGTAATTGTTCTGTGCAGCAATGAGGATAATCCTCAAGTTACGGACCCAGTCTGTGTAATTGCTACCATCATCTTTCAACTTTGCTTTCTCAAGGAATGCATTAAAATTCAACGGAACAACAGCACGGGCCATCTATCTACAACCAAACATGGACAAGCAAGATACTATCAGGTACTAAGTTCATGATAAATTTAAGTTCAATTAATCATATTACTTAAGAACTCCCACTTAGAAAGACATCCCTCTAATCTTCTAAGTGATCACGTGATCCAAATCAACTAAACCATAACCGATCATCACGTGAAATGGAGTAGCTTTCAATGGTGAACATCAATATGTTGATCATATCTACTATATGATTCACGCTCGACCTTTCGGTCTCAGTGTTCCGAGGCCATATCTGCATATGCTAGGCTCGTTAAGTTTAACCTGAGTATTCTACGCGTGCAAAACTGGCTTGCACCCGTTGTAGATGGACGTAGAGCTTATCACACCCGATCATCATGTGGTGTCTGGGCACGACGAACTTTGGCAACGGTGCATACTCAAGGAGAACACTTTTATCTTGAAATTTAGTGAGAGATCATCTTATAATGCTACCGTCAATCAAAGCAATATAAGATGCATAAAAGATAAACATCACATGCAATCAATATAAGTGATATGATATGGCCATCATCATCTTGTACTTGTGATCTCCATCTCCGAAGTACCATCATGATCACCATCGTCACCGGCGTGACACCTTGATCTCCATCGTAGCATTGTTTTCGTCTCGCCAATCTTATGCTTCCACGACTATCGCTGCCGCTTAGTGATAAAGTAAAGCATTACAGCGCGATTGCATTGCATACAATAAAGCGACAACCATATGGCTCCTTCCAGTTGCCGATAACTTGGTTACAAAACATGATCATCTCATACAATAAAATTTAGCATCATGTCTTGACCATATCACATCACAACATGCCCTGCAAAAACAAGTTAGATGTCCTCTACTTTGTTGTTGCAAGTTTTACGTGGCTGCTATGGGCTTAGCAAGAACCGTTCTTACCTACGCATCAAAACCACAACGATAGTTTGTCAAGTTGGTGCTGTTTTAACCTTCGCAACGACCGGGCGTAGCCACACTCGGTTCAAATAAAGTTGGAGAAACTGACACCCGCCAGCCACCTGTGTGCAAAACACGTCGGTAGAACTAGTCTCGCATAAGCGTACGCGTAATGTCGGTCCGGGCCGCTTCATCCAACAATACCGCCGAACCAAAGTATGACATGCTGGTAAGCAGCATGACTTATATCGCCCACAACTCACTTTTGTTCTACTCGTGCATATAACATCAACGCATAAAACCTGGCTCAGATGCCACTATTGGGGAACGTAGTAATTTCAAAAAAATTCCTAAGCACACGCAAGATCATGGTGATGCATAGCAACGAGAGGGGAGAGTGTTGTCTATGTACCCTCGTAGACCGGCGACGGAAGCATTGACACAACATAGAGGAAGTATGTAACGCCCCAAGACCGATGTGCCAGGTGACCTCCAGTTATTCGCTGTTGTTTTCATGTCATTTTCTTGCGTGTTGCATCTTATCATGTCATCATGTGCACTGCATCATCATGGTTTAAAACTTGCATTCGTCCGGGTTCTCCGAGTTCTCTCTGTTGTCCGTTCTGAGCCTAGCCACACTTGCACGCGTCCGCGGCATGTCCGAAATATTATTTTATAAGTGGCTGGAAAATGTTCTCGGAATGGGATGAAAGTTGACGTGCGGTCTTATTATAGTGTAGGTAGACCACTCGCCAAGTTTCATCGTGTTCGGAGCTCGTTTGATAGCCCAACCATTAAACTATAGCAGCAATATAGCCGGTCTTTACGTCGGACGTTTTCGGTCTCCGGAAACAGTCGCCGGGCTCCCTCTCTTCTCTTCTCTCAGCTCGAGACCGTCTACACAGCTCACTACCTACCGCCAGGTCCAACCTAACCTCTCTCGTCAGCCCGCAGCCCCCCTCGCGCGTGTCCGAAAGTTGTCCCGAACCCGACCCGGGGAGTCGTCATCGTTGTGTCCGGATCGTCCCCAAACATCTACAAAACATCACCGTTTTCTCATTTGGTTTTCCTAACCCATTTATTCTCGACCGTCAGATTCCAATCAGATGATCCAAACTCCCCTCTTTCCCTATATATATAGACTCCCTAGTCTAATTTAGGACCTAACCCTAAATTTTAGGCCTCTTGCCCCATCCATCCTTCTCTGCCATCGCCACACCAAATCCCTCTCGGGATCCTCCCAGATCTGATCCAGCCAACCAGCGCCAGCCTCTGCTTCCCCTCGATCCACCAATCCAGCCTCGTCTCGCCTCACGTGTCTGCTGCGCATCAAACCAGATGAGCCCGAGGCCACCCATAGCCGCGCCTCCTCGCAACCCATCGGCAACCATCTCCATCAGGCCGGACCCCGCACCCCTCGTTGCTTCTCTTTCTCCCGCTCTCTCTCACATCTCTCTCTCTCTGTGTTCTCCCTTTCTCTGTCGATAGGAGCATCCCCGCGCCATGGCCTTGCTGAGCTCTACCCGCACCAGCGCCTCAAGCCGCCACCGTCCGCTCCAGATCCGGCCCTCCGTCAGATCCCGTCGTCCCAGTTCCGTTCAGGCCGCTTCCCGCCGACCCCGCCGCCAGGAGCCCACGTCAAGCGCCACTGCCTCCCCTGCCGACTGGAACCCTACCAGATCCAATGGCGCGTAGCACCGCTGCCGCCCGAAGCTTCCTCAACCCCGTCGTCGACCAGATCCACGTCTGTCCTGCGCCGCCTTGCCTTCCTCACCTGCATCTCGCCGGATGGAGCAGCCGTTGCGCCCCTGTCGTCGCCGCTGCTTTGTCTCTGTCGAGCAGAGAACGAATAGCGAACGCGCGCTCCTACCTGCATTGACCGAGGCCGTGCCAGGCCAGATCCCGCCAGCGTCCGCCACGCGCATGGGCCTCTTTGCCTCTCCAAGGCCCAGCGCCTCCCTTCGCGGCCTGCATCTTCCTCCGATTGGGCAAGGCCCATGGGTGAGAAGCCCCAGTGCCTCATGATGTTTGTTTTTTTCCCTTTTCCCCGCTGTTGGGCCAGCAGTTCCGGCCCATGTAGTTTTTTTAGGCTCTGCAATTTAGCTATTTTTCTAGAGAGTGTCAGTTTTGCAGAATGGCCCCTAAACTTCATGCATATAATAACTTCAGAACCGTGCATCAGATTAAAACAATTTATATATGAAAGTTGCTTAGAATTTTGTGTAGTTTCATAATATGTCACTTTCACCCATGTTCAAAATGTTTAAAATGATGTTTGTTTAAATTTGCCCCTATGCCATGCTAAAATGACTTAATTCATAACTAAATAACCATAGCTCCAAATTTAATAAACTTTATATGTAAATGGGGTAGATTTATGCCTAGTTTAACATGGTGGCCTTACTTTGCATGTTTAATAACTCTGAAATTATGTTTAGGGCAGAACAGTACCAAACCTTAAAATATGCACATGAGGAGTTTCCGGACTTGTTGTTTGTTGTTCCGGCCTCATTTAAACTTGCCTAGATAGGTAGTTCTCTTTTGCTTCACCCTCTTGCCATGCTAACGACATTTAATCTTGTTGGGTACATAAACGAGAGGGAACTAAATAAGTCATGTGCTGTTTTCTTCAATATGCAACTCCGTTGCATAATGAGCTCCACTTAATTTGTAGGATTCTTTGTGCACTTTGTCATGCCATGCCTCATTAAACCGGTCATGCATCATACTTGGTTGTGCATCATGCCATGTCTATGTGGTGGCTGTTCACTTTGTTGTTTGCTTTCTTTCCGGTGTACTTCTTCTCGGTAATCCGGTAACGTCGCGTTTGTGAGGACCCGTTCGTCTACGTTCGTTTGTCTTCTTCATGGACTCGTTCTTCTTCCTTGCGGGATTTCAGGCAAGATGACCATACCCTCGAAATCACTTCTATCTTTGCTTGCTAGTTGCTCGCTCTTTTGCTATGCCTATGCTGCGATACCTACCACTTGCTTATCATGCCTCCCATATTGTTGAACCAAGCCTCTAACCCACCTTGTCCTAGCAAATCGTTGGTTGGCTATGTTACCGCTTTGCTCAGCCCCTCCTATAGCATTGTTAGTTGCAGGTGAAGGTCGAAGTTTGTTCCTTGTTGGAACATGGAGATGTTGTTCCTCGTTGGAACATGTTTACTTGTTGGGATATCACAATATATCTTATTTAATTAATGCATCTATATACTTGGTAAAGGGTGGAAGGATCGGCCTTATGCCTGGTGTTTTGTTCCACTCTTGCCGCCCTAGTTTCCATCATATCGGTGTTATGTTCCCGGATTTTGCGTTCCTTACGCGGTTGGGTAATAATGGGAACCCCTTGACAGTTCGCCTTGAATAAAACTCTTCCAGCAATGCCCAACATTGGTTTTACCATTCGCCACCTAGCCTTTTCTTTTCCCTTGGGGGTCGCGCGCCAAAGGGTCATCATTATCCCCCCCCCCCCGGGCCAGTGCTCCTCTGAGTGTTGGTCCACCTCGTCAGCCGCCAGTGGCCACCAGGGGCAACTCTGGGCTGGCCACCGGAAGTTTAGACAATCTGAGTGTGCCCTGAGAACGAGATATGTGCAGCTCCTATCGGGATTTGTCGGCACATTCGGGCGGTCTTGCTGGACTTGTTTTGTCTTTGTCAAAATGTCTTGTAACCGGGATTCCGAGTCTGATCGGGTCTTCCTGCTAGAAGGAATATCCTTCGTGGACCGTGAGAGCTTGTTATGGGCTAAGTTGGGACACCCCTGCAGGGATTTGAACTTTCGAAAGCCGTGCCCGCGGTTATGGGCAAATGGGAATTTGTTAACGTCCGGTTGTAGAAAACCTAAAGTTGACCTTAATTAAAATACATCAACCGCGTGTGTAACTGTGATGGTCTCTTTCCGGCAGAGTCCGGGAAGTGAACACGGTGTTGGAGTTATGCCTGACGTAGGTTGTTCTAGGATCACTTCTTGATCATAGTTGTTCGATCCTGCTTTTGCCTTCTCTTCTCGCTCTCATTTGCGTATGTTAGCCACCATATATGCTAGTCGCTTGCTACAGCTCCACCTCATACCTTTACCTTACCCATAAGCTTAAATAGTCTTGATCGCGAGAGTGCGAGATTGCTGAGTCCCCGTGGCTCATAGATACTTCCAAACCAGCTTGCAGGTCCGATGAGTCCGGGCAGATGACGCAACCAAGCTCAGGACGAGCTCAATGAAGATCTTGTCCTTTGTGTTGTTTCGTTCTAGTTGATCAGTAGTGGAGCCCAGTCGGGACGATCGGGGACCGTGTCGCATTTGGGGTTCTTCTTTTATTTTGGTTCCGTAGTCGGACCTTGATTGTATCTGGTTGATGTAATGATTTATTCATGTAATTGTGTGAAGTGGCGATTGTAAGCCAACTATGTATATTTTCCCCTATTGTATTACATGGGTTGTTTGCGAAGATTACCTCACTTGCGACATTGCTTTCAATGCGGTTATGCCTCTAAGTTGTGCTTTGACACGTGGGAGATATAGCCGCATCGAGGGTGTTACAAGTTGGTAATCCGAGCCTTCCCCGACCTTAGGAGCCCCCACTGCTTGATCGAATTAGCAGTCGTTGTTGAGTCTAGAAAAAAATGTTTTGAGTCATTTAGGAATTATATATCGGAGAGTTTAGGAATTCTTTTTACTCCCCAGTCCCTTCATCACTCTGGTAAGGCATCCTGACGTAGAGTTTTGACATTTCTCTTCTCAAATTTCACTAAAAAAATTTAGGATCACGTGGGTATCTTAGAATCGTTCCGATGGTTTTGTGACGAGAACATTGTTCTTGGTGCCTCCTGTCAATTAGGGGTTGTGGCAGTGTCCCGGGGAGTTGAGCTCCGGGGTGTTGGCGTCACAATTTTATCATTGAAGTTCTAGAATACCTTAGTTTAGTTTCGCCGACATCGAAAATCTCTTTTATGCAGTTGTTGGTGAGATAACCTCGACGCCACCCAGTACTGGGGCGGGAGTTTGGGAGTATTGCCATAACTCGTATAACAGATGCTTTTCGAAGGTTGAGGTAGACGATTTCCGAAGGTTTTTTGGTTATGTGTTGAAGGATGGATATAGCTGGATGTAGGATTTGTTAGTTTTCGGTGAGATATTATGCTTCCCCTGTATCCCCAACACCTGATTGCATAACCGGAAAGGTTCGGGAGTTTCATAGGTGGGAATTCAAGTAGCTCTTAGAATATCTTTCCGACAGATGTATGTGTCGGATTTCGGGTTCCGGCAGACCCTTGAGGTTCGAACACTAGGGTGCGCGCGGAGATTTCGCCTCCTACCTACCTGCACCCCTCCGCCTTGCTAGGATCTAAACTAAGGAAAGAACAACACAACAGACACAGGGTTTATACTGGTTTGGGCCACCGTTGTGGTGTAATACCCTACTCGAGTGTGTGGTGTGGTGGATTGCCTCTTGGGCTGATGATGATGAACAATACAAGGAAGAACAGCCTCGCGAGGGTCTATTCTTGGCTGGGGCGATGAACTGATGGGAGGAGCTCAGTCACCCTTCTCTCTCTCTCTCTCTATCTGATCTAAACCCCTCTCTCAAGAGCCTCCTTCTCCAAACCCCTCAGCTCTCTGTCCGTGTCTCTGTTTGTCTGTCTGTCCCCCTCTTGCGGGTGGCTAATCCTATTTATAGATGCCCTGGTCCTCTTCCCAAATATCGAGCGGAAAGGGAGCCAACAATGGCGGGCTAATTTGAAGGGGGACAGCTAGTATCAGCTATCCTGACAAAAGTAGTCTTCGCCTGCGCAAAGCTCTGGTGATGACAACGTCTTGGGCTCCACGGTGACCTCCGTCTCATAGTCCTCCTGGTCTTGGTCTCGTTGCACCAAAATGGCAACCTTTGCCTGATGCCTCGGTACTCCGCGGCTGTGCTTGCCCCCTTTGCACCAAAGAGGAAAGGAGGATGCTGCGCGGGCTGGCACCCGCCTGGCGCCCTGAGTCGTCATGGCTTGCGTCATGGGCACCTCGTGAGGTACCCCGCCTTGATCTCTCCGCCTCCTCGTGAGCCAGCCTGATGAGACCGTGCCTGAGGAAGCTCCGCGCCGTCCGCCCCGCGAGGCTTGGCCCCTCGCGAGGGTCTTGGGTTTGTGTTGGTGAAGATGGGCCGTGCTGGGGCCCCCTTTGAGCCACGCCGCAGGCCGCAGGCAGGCAAGTCTGGGACCCCCGTTCCCAGAACGCAGACAGTAGCCCCCGGGCCCAAGGCGCACCCGGACTTCGCCGTGCAGGGAGGCGGAAGGGCAAGAGCGAAGCGCCGCGGGCCCTAATAGCCTGCGGCCTTGGGCGTCGCGTGGCGGTTGATTGGACGTGGGTGGCACTATTCCCCCATGCCCTCCTTATTCTGCGCCATGCTAGGCGGACCCGCAGTCGTACACAGCCGTTCCCCTTTTATTGCTCGAGCGCCCTCTATCCTTCCTCCGCTCGAACTCCGGTTTCTGTTTTCAAGTCAATATCGAACCTCCCCCCCCCTTCCCATTGCCATGGCTCTGACGAAGAAGGGAAGAGGGAGGGAACCCGTGTCTTCGCCTTGCCCGCCGCCGCTGGCGGCTCCCGCCGAGGGCTTGGGCAAGGTCAGCTCGGCTCTGGCCACCATCTTCAATGAATGCGGGAGGACGACGGCCTTGCTCGCGTCCCACTTCTCCATCGACAGGACGGCCACCGAGGTCCCGTATTTTGCCGATGCCCTGTGGGCAGGTCTGGTTCCTCCCTTTTTTGATTTCTTCAACGCCGTGCTTTCCCACTATCAGATCCACATGATGCATCTGGGTCCTGAATCCATCACCCTCCTTTCGGTCTTCGCCTTTGTTCACGAAGCTATGGTGGGCGTCCTTCCTTCGGTTGCCTTGCTGCGCCACTTCTTCTCGCTGCACCTTGCCGACCCTACCCAACGCTGGGCGTGCGTGAGCTTCGTTGCCGCGTCTGAGACTGCAGCCTCTGGGATTGACTTCAAGCTCCCCCTGCCCGCGGTTGGGTTCCGCGAACGGTGGCTGTATGTGGACGTAGGGGTGCCCAGCCCCCTGCTATCGGAGCCGACCTCACCTGTTGTCCCCAATTCGGGCTGGAGCCAGGAGATGCTTGAGAGCCCCCGGCTCGTCTTCGTCTGGCACTGCTTCGCGCTCTTGAGGTTGCTTGGCGTGACAGCGCCCAAAGTGGTGAAGGAGTTCCTGCTATGCTGTGTTTCTCCTCTCCAACGCCATTCTCGCTGGATGTGGGCCTTCCGTGGGTGCGAGGATCGTATGAGGCTCCAGGAAGACGACCTGGCTCCTGAGGTGCTGAGGACGGCGCTCTTGACCCTGGCTGGGGACCCCAACCCCCGCAGCGTCCGGCAGGAAGGGGCCTTGCTGTACCTCTGCCAGAGCAGGGGCGACTTTGTGAATAAGATGCCTGTCTTTGATGAGTGGGGGCCATGCCCCGCCAGCCTCCAGGGACCTCGCGAGAACCCAGTGATGGTAACTGCCCTTCCAGTCGGCCAAGGCGACTCTTCCTCAAGCGGTGGAGTAGGGAGGCATGAGGCGCCAGAGGCCGAGGGGGCTCCCGGTGTGGTGACAGCGCCAGGCGAGGCTCATGAGGAAGAAGTTATCGGGGCTCGTGCCGCTGAGGCTGAGGGTGACAAACAGCTGCCCTCTGCGCCTGCGAACGGGGCCCCTGATGCTCCAGCTGCTTCTCTTGGGGAGGCGATCGGCCGTGCACATCAAACAGGCGCCCCTGCCGCAGATCGCCTTGACACTCCGTCTTCGTCGCAGGTTGATCCATGCGCCCAACTCTTGGGCCGCTTCCGCGTGGACTTCGAGGCTCTCCAGAAGAGAAGGGAGGCCCTGGGCGACGATTACCCTTGTCGCCTGCTGAAGCATAGGAAGTACTTCGCCACTGATGAGTAAGCCTTCTCCTTTCCCGGCTCCCGATCCTTCTGTTACTTGTACTGACCCTTGCTCCGCAGGCCCCTTCCAGCCGAGCTTGCGGAGATGGCTGAGGAGCCGTCCCCCTTGGCTTCGCCCCCTCCACCGTCCTCGAGCGCTCCGAGCAGCGGAGCCCTTGTGGTCAGGGCGATCGAAGAGACGAACCATCCCGAGGCGTGTCGTGGCCCTGCGCACCTCGCGATCCTCCTTCGTGGGCCTCCTCGTGGCATAGCCAGCCTGCCGTGGGCTTCTCGCCTGGTCGTGGACTGCGATAGGCTAAGGCGCTTCCTGCGCTCTTCTCTTGGGGCGGGCTGGCCCCAGGCCGGGCTTCTGACGCGGCGTGCCCGGCCGTCGCGAGGGTGCCAGCCCCCAGCCCCTAGCCCGGAGGGGGAGTGCTGACTCGCGGCCTCCGACGCTTGCTTGTGGCAGATGATGGTGTGGAAGGCGTGCTCGAGCGCGCTCGGGAGCATCGCACTCTCCGCCAGGGATTCCTTCGAAGGGCGGCTGACGCCGTGAGCCTTCTTGGTGAGGAGCTGGCTGATGAAGACGCGCGCCTTGAAGCCGAGGGCCTGCGCCTGGCTGCAGAGAGGCGCGAGCTGGAGGGCGCCATCGCCCTTGTATGCCGTCAGCGCGATCTTGACGATGCAGAGGCCAAGGCGTCGCTGGTGGCCTCTCGGGAGGCCCGATCTTTGGCCGCTGAGGAGGCTCGGGAAGCTGACCGGCGGCGGAGGAGTGGGCTCAGGAGCTCCTGGCCTGGTGCCACTCATTGGAGGAGCAGGCGGAGCTGCACGAGGCAACCCTCGCGTCGATGAAGGTGGCCTCCGGCGACTCAGCAGAGCTCCAGAAGCGTGAGGAGGCGCTGACGCTGGAAGCCGCCAAACATACCCGTGAGTACAATCGTCTGGAGACGAGGGAGCGCTTGGTGACGCAGGCGGAGGATGATGTTGCTGCACAGGAAGCCCGTGTCCTCGAGGAGGTCGGACGGCGGGTGGCGATGGCGCATTTGAACCTCGAGCACGAGTTCTAAGAGAAGCTGGGGTTGATCCGGGCCGAAGCTGAAGGCAGGACTGCCGCCTTGAGGGCCAAGCTGGAGGAGGCGACGCGGCGGGCCGATGCTTCCCGGGCCGCCCTTGAGGTGGTGCAAGGTGAGTTAACCACCTCCCAGGCTGAGGTGCTTCTTCTTCGCCAGCGGGTGGAGGAGGCTGAGGCCGTCGCACGCCAGAATGCGGACGAGATACGTCAGCGGCGGATCCTGGAGCATGAGCACGGCCCCATGCTCACCACTCTCCGGGAGAGAGCCAACGCGGCCTTGGGCAACATCTGCGAGGAGGCCGTTGGGAGCCGCACGCAGTCAACTACGCGGGCAATCTTTAGTTCTTCACTGATGTGGTGACGCAGCTGGAGGCGCGGTCGACCAGGGCTGACAGGTTGGTGGAGGACAGGAGCCGCGCCCTACTCAGGCACGCCTTTTTTCGCGTCTTTAGCCACCTCCGGAACATGGATCCCCACTTCGATTTCAACGCCGCCATCGCCCCAGTCCCCCAGGCCGTCCGAGGCGATCTGGCGCGTTGGGTGGAAGATAATGTGGATGCTCTTATCAGGGTCTTCGCCTCAGACAACGATGATGCGATCGTGGCGGCCGACAAGGGCGGCGTGATGGACGGCCCTGACGCCGCTAGCGGCGACGCGGACAACAATGGCGAGTTCAGCGATGCCAGCAACGGCTTAGGTGGTGCTCCTGAGGACGCATTGGGGGATTTGTCCGACTGATTGTGCATCGTTCTTCCTTCCTTACCCTGCATGAATAGAACTCAGGTTTTGGCCTGATGACTGTGAGAGCATTTTGGAGGGGGAGCCCCTCATGTAAAACTTGTGTTCATCGTATTAGTAGACGCTACACTGCCCTTGCGCCCGCGCCAAGTGGTTGGCCCAAGCGACGCGCTGGTCGGCTAGTTTACCTTTGTTCCGTGCCGGCCCTGAGGCAGCCCGCGGGGGGTTGTGGTGCCTCGAGTGTCCCCTGATTGAATCCGTAGGATCTGTAGTAAAACACCCTCCTGAGAGGACGCGGCGGCGGTAGTCTGGGCTGCGCGCAAGCTAGGCCCGACCCGGCTCGCGAGGGGCTCACGAGGGGAGGCAGCTGAGGCGAAGTGGTAACCAAAACGCGAGAAATTGCTCGAATGAGACTAAGCACCCCTTCCCCGAACACACGCAAATCTCAAATTCGAATCCAACTTGAATCCAGCGGGGGAAAGCGACAACCAAAGGGAAGAGCAACGAAAGCAAACAAAAGGCTGCGTCCGGCACCTAGTCTAGTCTTGGACGTCTTCTCACCAGCGCGGAGCTAAGTGCTGCCACTGGGCGTGGGAGGGAGCCCCAGGGCCTGAGGCCGGCACCCCTGAGACTCCGGGGCGTGTACAGCCCCACTGATTATTATGTGAGAGTGTCACGGGGCAGCGAGCTTCACAGGCACTGGGCCTTCTTCACAGGTACCGGCCTTGCTTCATATCGCCAGATGAGGGCCCCGCCTTGCGCCACACTCTAGTGCCATCAACGATGACCGGAAACCGGGACGCTGCCGATGGGGTAGAGCGGTCGCCAGCGGTTCCCCCGACGACCACGGGTCCTCCGCCGGGGGCAGGCCCTGGGGCACCTCCCCAGCGGAGGGCCTACCTCCTGAGAACACCTTGCTCCGAACGCCATGATGGTGATGTCGGATCCCTGCCCCTCTCCTGCAGCCCCCTGCGCCCTCCTCCCGAGGGGTAGGAGACTGTGGGAGCGGGGCAGCTGCTTGCTGTGGCAACCTGCACCTCCTGCGATCCATGGTTAGTGTATGCCTGCTGAAGAATTAGTGGTACCCGATAATCGTTGCCTCCAATGTGCCCAGTGGGACCGTCCCGGGACTCCTGGAAGGGCTCAGCTTCTGGCGCCTCGTCCCCCCAACTTGGGCTGAGGAGCGAGCCTTGTTCGCCCTCGTGTGGGTGTCCTTGGTCCATCATGAGGGGCACGTATTCCTCTGGCGCCGTCACCCCGAAGGCCACGCCGTAGTGCTCTGCGTGCCACGCGGTCCTGCCTAACGCCCCTACCGTGGGGTGGCAGCGCGGCTGTCCACTAGGGCCGTGGGTCGCGTCGAGTCCTTCTTCTTCGTGGACCAGGAGCGGGGGCTGCGCCGCTGCCGGTCCGGTGCTGACAACCTCGCTGGTGTTGGAGTAGCCTTGGAGCCCGCGGGCACGCGTGGAGCCCCCGCGCGGGCCGCCCTGGGTTGGAGATGGGAGCCGGGTGCAGAAGGGGTGAGCCCCCGAGGCGGCGAAGCCCAGGAGCTCTGCCACCTGCTCCAGCAGCACGTCGCGACCGCCCTCCAGCAGTCTGCACTGCAGCAACTCTCGGGCCACCGTGAGCGCGGCCCTCGAGTTCGCCTGCTCCCTGCGGGTGTACGGTGTCGTGGTCGCGGCGTGATTGGAGGCCCTTGCTGCCGACCGCGCCTGTCATGGTGTGAGAGCTGTCGAGGCCTGTCCGCGTCGCCCGCGGCCCGCAGCGCCCTGCAGACCGCGAGCTGCCTGGGGCACGGGGTCGCCCGAGGCGAGCGGCTCTGCGTGGGCGAGCCACGCCGCCCATGGGTCTGGGTTGCCCTCCTGGTCGCCGGGCATGGTGATGACGACGCAACGGGGCACGAAGCGGTGGAAGGTGGATTCCGACGCACCCCTACCTGGCGCGCCAAATGTCGGATTTCGGTTTCCGGTAGACCCTTGAGGTTCGAACACTGGGGTGCACGCGGAGATTTCGCCTCCTACCTACCTGCACCCCTCCGCCTTGCTAGGATCTAAACTAAGGAAAGAACAACACAACAGACACAGGTTTATACTGGTTTGGGCCACCATTGTGGTGTAATACCCTACTCCAGTGTGTGGTGTGGTGGATTGCCTCTTGGGCTGATGATGATGAACAATACAAGGAAGAACAGCCTCGCGAGGGTCTATTCTTGGCTGGGGCGATGAACTGCTGGGAGGAGCTCAGTCACCCTTCTCTCTCTCTCTCTCTCTATCTGATCTAAACCCCTCTCTCAAGAGCCTCCTTCTCCAAACCCCTCAGCTCTCTGTCTGTGTCTCTGTTTGTCTGTCCGTCCCCCCTTGCAGGTGGCTGATCCTATTTATAGATGCCCTGGTCCTCTTCCCAAATATCGAGCGGGAAGGGAGCCAACAATGGCGGGCTAATTTGAAGGGGGACAGCTAGTATCAGCTATCCTGACAAAAGTAGTCTTCGCCTGCGCAAAGCTCTGGTGATGACGCCGTCTTGGGCTCCACGGTGACCTCCGTCTCGTAGTCCTCCTGGTCTTGGTCTCGTTGCACCAAAATGGCAACCTTTGCCTGATGCCTCGGTACTCCGCGGCTGCGCTGGCCCCCTTTGCACCAAAGAGGAAAGGAGGACGCTG
This sequence comes from Triticum monococcum, assembly GCA_034509565.1. Taxonomy (NCBI): domain Eukaryota; kingdom Viridiplantae; phylum Streptophyta; class Magnoliopsida; order Poales; family Poaceae; genus Triticum; species Triticum monococcum. Next base: position 97,967,535 of record CM067843.1, on the reverse strand, counting down.
CGCGGGCTGGCACCGGCCTGGCGCCCTGAGTCGTTATGCCTTGCGTCACGGGCAACTCGTGAGGTACCCCGCCTTGATCTCTCCGCCTCCTCGTGAGCCAGCCTGACGACGCCGTGTCTGAGGAAGCTCCGCGTCGTCCGCCCCGCGAGGCTTGGCCCCTCGCGAGGGTCTTGGGTTTGTGTTGGTGAAGATGGGCTGTGCTGGGCCCCCCTTTGACCCACGCCGTAGGCCGCAGGCAGGCAAGTTTGGGGACCCCCGTTCCCAGAACGCCGACAGTATGATATGAAATTGGGGTTCGACGTCTAGTGGTCCGCCTATTCACGGTCAGTTTTACAGTGGTCTCGTTGTGTCTTAAAGAGTCCTTGGTTATGCCGACTCGGGGACGCTTCGTATGTCATGTGCACTGCCTTGTACATGATGGTGTTGTACGATTGAGCCCGTGTAGGCCCCACCATGAAAACTTCGGACAAAATCTCTATCATATGTTTGTTCCAGCTTATTCTGCAAGCCAATTCTTTGTTTTTGTTTTGAGTTGTGGTATTTGAGTTGCTTCGAAGTCAAATGTTGATTCCATACCTTTCTTAAGTGGTGTTCTCATACTCCTATGTGGATACTAATCCTTCTTGATAATCGATTTTGTCATGTCAAACCTTTTCAACAGGTGTGCTTCTCTTCAAGTGGATCCGATCATTTCAACTCCCGCAAGATCAATTATCACTTCTTCTCAACGGTGTTTGTTTCATACGTCTCAAAGTTGCCTTTGTATTTCCCACCCTCCCACCCTTTTTCCTTAAGGACTCGGAATTCTTAATCAAGTATCCTTTTATTCATATGAAATCTCTCCATTATTTTTCTCCGTCAATGTTCTTATCCGATGTTTCTCATGAAGATTCTAACGGAGCTTCAAGTTCATCATTCTTTTTCTTCTCCGGTGGATTCAAGTCAAGTTTTGTTGATCATACCTTTTTCCTCGTTTCAATCCTTTCTCATGCCGGTGCACCTCATTATCATTCCACTTCTCGCTATTTATTATTCCGGAGTGCTCAAGATATCTCGAAGATTCGTGTTTCCACTTTGCATTCGTTCAAGATCTTTCGAGGTTGTTATCTCAGCCATTTAATTCAACCGGTGCTTTCTCTCTTTTAAATCATTCAATGGTGTTTCTTTTGAGTGGGCCCTAACCCACAGGTCTTTTTTCCCAGGATCTTACCTGACTCTTATTATTTTTTTCCGGAGCTTCTCTAATTCTTTTCTGAAGTTTGACGTAAGAATGAATTTTCGTCAGTCAGAGGATTTCTCCAAGATCTTTCAAATTCTTTTCATCGTTGGCTCAACCTTTCCATTCTTCATTCCAGAGTGCCTCAACAACTCATGTTGGTATTTCTCGTCGTCATTCTCTATATTTGAAGACCGAAGAAGAGTTTTACCTCCATATCTTATCCGTTCTCTCAGAGATTCGTGGTTCTAGCTTGTTGCCATCCTCTCGTAATTGTTTTGATCGTGAGAATTTTTTTCACCCTTCCGGAGCAATTCAAGAGCCTTCTCAGTTTGATTATCCGGAGCCCATCATCTCATAATTATTCATTCCCAGCTTTCAGTTATCGTTCTCCTAATCTTACCGGTGCATCGATCAACTATCCTCTAATCAGTTCTCGATCTCTTCGTTCTCATGTATCTAAATTCTCTCAATCATCTTCGTTCATTTTCTAAATTCTTCCCGGTGTCTTCCTTATCTTTTCTTTGTTCATTTTTAATTCTTACGGTGGTTCGTTGAAGACCTTCTCAAGTTGGCTTTATCTTTTTTTTCCCGGAGTTCCTAGCTCTCGCAATTACATCACCATGGAGATCCATCTAAATCATTGCAAGGCTTCAATCTTATTCTTGTCATCATTCAATTATTTTGGATCATTTCTTTTATTTCCGGAGTTCTCATGAAGGTTCTACATGATGGTTCATCAAAGATTTATATTCCTTCTCAAAGTGTTCATCAAGATTCTTTTCAGGGGAGCTCAAGCATTCTTCATCTTGCATTCCGGAGTAAAATTCTTTCACGCATATCTTTTGAGGTGGTATTATGTCATTCTTGATAATTTCCCTTCGTGCTTCGTGTTTCACAAGTTATCAAGATGAGGTATTTTAAATCCATAAATCTCGTCATTGGAGTTATCTTGGGTTATATTTCACATAAAGCCTTCCCTAAGGATTGTTGCTATAATGGTGCTCATATATGATCCAAGTTCTTCATTTATCCTTCCGGTGAAATACTTTCTCGTCTCCTTATTCATACCAGTCCAATTCTTTTTCCCGTGTGTGGCAGGTTGTCACCTCATAATTTGAGATGTATTCCATAAGACCATATCAAGCGTATTCTTTTCGTTGTTGGTGTTCCAACAACTCCGTTCGACCCTTATCCTAAGGATATTTTTTTCAAGCTCATTTGTGGCATTAGTTGACCTTTTCTTCTCCATCCTTTCAATGATCTTTTTTTCTTTCTTCTTACAGAGGCATTGTGATGTTTCACTTTTTCTCTCATATTCTCGAATTGTGAGGATCATGTTCTTTTCATGCTTATCCATTTAACCGGAGTATTGTGCCCTCTGCTCAAGTACTTTTCATCTTATCAAGTTTCATATCACTTTTCAACCGGAGTGCTGTCCAAATTTGTTCTTCCTTGTTCCTCTTTTCTAACGGAGTGTTTTCAACTTCGTCCATCTTTGTTGTATTATTCTTTAAATTTGTTCAACCTCTCAAGGTTCATTGGTTTCACTCATTGGTCAAAGAAGCAACTTGGTTTTACCTCTTCTCTTCCTCTTCCTTTTCCCTCCGGTGCCATTCTAGATCTCGGGTCAAGATCCTCTCGTAGTGGTGGAGTGTTGTAACGCCCCGAGACCGATGTGCCAGGTGTCCTCCAGTTATTCGCTGTTGTTGCCATGTCATTTGCTTGCGTGTTGCATCTTATCATGTCATCATGTGCATTGCATCATCATGTTTTAAAACTTGCATTCATCCGGGTTCTCCGAGTTCTCTCTATTGTCTGTTCTGAGCCCAGCCACACTTGCACGCGCCCGCGGCATGTCCGAAATATTATTTTATAAGTGGCCGGAAAATGTTCTCGGAATGGGATGAAAGTTGACGTGCAGTCTTATTATAGTGTAGGTAGACCGCCCGCCAAGTTTCAACGCGTTCGGAGCTCATTTGATAGCCCAACCATTAAACTATAGCGGCAATATAGTCGGTCTTTACGTCGGACGTTTTCGGTCTCCGGAAATAGTCGCCGGGCTCCCTCTCTTCTCTTCTCTCAGCTTGAGACTGCCTACACAGCTCACTACCTACCGCCAGGTCCAACCTAACCTCTCTCGTCAGCCCACAGCCCCCCTCGCGCGCGTCCGAAAGTTGTCCCGAACCCGACCCGGGGAGTCGTCACCGTTGTGTCCGGATCATCCCCAAACATCTACAAAACATCACCATTTTCTCATTTGGTTTTCCTAAACCATTTATTCTCGACCGTCGGATTCCAATCAGATGATCCAAACTCCCCTCTTTCCCTATATATAGACTCCCTAGTCTAATTTAGGACCTAACCCTAAATTTTAGGCTTCTTGCCCCATCCATCCTTCTCTGCCGCAGCCACACCAAATCCCTCTCGGGATCCTCCCAGATCTGATCCAGCCAACCAGCGCCAGCCTCTGCTTCCCCTCGATCCACCAATCCAGCCTCGTCTCGCCTCACGTGTCTGCTGCGCATCGAACCAGAGGAGCCCGAGGCCACCCGCAGCCGCGCCTCCTCGCAACCCGTCGGCGACCATCTCCATCAGACCGGACCCCGCACCCCTCGTTGCTTCTCTTTCTCCCGCTCTCTCTCACATCTCTCTCTCTCTCTCTGTTCTCCCTTTCTCTGTCGACAGGAGCATCCCCGTGCCATGGCCTTGCTGAGCTCTGCCCGCACCAGCGCCTCAAGCCGCCACCGTTCGCTCCAGATCCGGCCCTCCGTCAGATCCCGTCGTCCCAGTTCCGTTCCGGCCGCTTCCTGACGACCCCGCCGCCAGGAGCCCACGTCAAGCGCCGCTGCCTCCCCTGCCGACTGGAACCCTGCCAGATCCAATGGCGCGTAGCACCGCTGCCGCCCGAAGCATCCTCGACCCCGTCGTCGACCAGATCCACGTCTGCCCTGCACCGCCTTGCCTTCCTCACCTGCATCTCGCCGGATGGAGCAGCCGCTGCGCCCCTGTCGTCGCCGCTGCTTTGTCTCTGTCGAGCAGAGAATGAACAGCGAACGCGTGCTCCTACCTCCGTTGACCGAGGCCGTGCCAGGCCAGATCCCGCCAGCGTCCGCCACGCGCATGGGCCTCTTTGCTTCTCCAAGGCCCAGCGCCTCCCTTCGCGGCTTGCATCTTCCTCCGATTGGGCAAGGCCCATGGGTGAGAAGCCCCAGCGCCTCATGATGTTTGTTTTTTTTCCTTTTCCCCGCTGTTGGGCCAGCAGTTCCGGCCCATGTAGTTTTTTTAGGCTCTCCAATTTAGCTATTTTTTCAGAGAGTGTCAGTTTTGCAGAATGGCCCCTAAACTTCATGCATATAATAACTTCAGAACCGTACATCGGATTAAAACAATTTATATATGAAAGTTGCTTAGAATTTTGTGTAGTTTCATAATATGTCACTTTCACCCATGTTCAAAATGTTTAAAATAATGTTTGTTTAAATTTGCCCCTATGCCATGCTAAAATGACTTAATTCATAACTAAATAACTGTAGCTCCAAATTTAATAAACTTTATATGTAAATGGGGTAGATTTATGCCTAGTTTAACATGGTGGCCTTACTTTGCATGTTTAATAACTCTAAAATTATGTTTAGGGCAGAACAGTACCAAACCTTAAAATATGCACATGAGGAGTTTCCGGACTTGTTGTTTGTTGTTCCGGCCTCATTTAAACTTGCCTAGATAGGTAGTTCTCTTTTGCTTCACCCTCATGCCATGCTAACGACATTTAATCTTGTTGGGTACATAAACGAGAGAGAACTAAATAAGTCATGTGGTGTTTTCTTCAATATGCAACTCCGTTGCATAATGAGCTCCACTTAATTTATAGGATTGTTTGTGCACTTTGTCATGCCATGCCTCATTAAACCGGTCATGCATCATACTTGGTTGTGCATCACGCCATGTCTATGTGGTGGTTGTTCACTTTGTAGTTTGCTTTCTTTCCGGTGTACTTCTTCTCGGTAATCTGGTAACGTCGCGTTTGTGAGGACCCGTTCGTCTACGTTCGTTTGTCTTCTTCATGGACTCGTTCTTCTTCCTTGCGGGATTTCAGGCAAGATGACCATACCCTCGAAATCACTTCTATCTTTGCTTGCTAGTTGCTCGCTCTTTTGCTATGCCTATGCTGCGATACCTACCACTTGCTTATCATGCCTCCCATATTGTTGAACCAAGCCTCTAACCCACCTTGTCCTAGCAAACCGTTGGTTGGCTATGTTACCGCTTTGCTCAACCCCTCTTATAGCGTTGTTAGTTGCAGGTGAAGATTGAAGTTTGTTCCTTGTTGGAACATGGAGATGTTGTTCCTTGATGGAACATGTTTACTTGTTGGGATATCACAATATATCTTATTTAATTAATGCATCTCTATACTTGGTAAATGGTGGAAGGCTCGGCCTTATGCCTGGTGTTTTGTTCCACTCTGGCCGCCCTAGTTTCCGTCATATCGGTGTTATGTTCCCGGATTTTGCGTTCCTTACGCGGTTGGGTAATAATGGGAACCCCTTGACAGTTTGCCTTGAATAAAACTCTTCCACCATTCGCCACCTAGCCTTTTCTTTTCCCTTGGGGGTCGCGCGCCCAAGGGTCACCATTATTTTACCCCCCCCCCCCCGGGGGGGGGGGGGGGGGGGGGGGGCAGTGCTCCTATGAGTGTTGGTCCACCTCGTCAGCGGCCGGTGGCCACCAAGGGCAACTCTAGGATGGCCTACCGGAAGTTTAGACAATCTGAGTGTGCCCTGAGAATGAGATATCTGCAGCTCCTGTCGGGATTTGTTGGCACATTCGGGCGGTGTTGCTGGACTTGTTTTGTCTTTGTCGAAATGTCTTGTAACCGGGATTCCGAGTCTGATCGGGTCTTCCCGCTAGAAGGAATATCCTTCGTTGACCGTGAGAGCTTGTTATGGGCTAAGTTGGGACACCCCTACAGGGATTTGAACTTTCGAAAGCCGTGCCCGCGCTTATGGGTAGATGGGAATTTGTTAACGTCCGGTTGTAGAAAACCTAAAGTTGACCCTAATTAAAATACATCAACCGCGTGTGTAACCGTGATGGTCTCTTTCCGGCGGAGTTCGGGAAGTGAACACGGTGTTGGAGTTATGCCTGACGTAGGTTGTTCTAGGATCACTTCTTGATCATAGTTGTTCGACCGTGCTTTTGCCTTCTCTTCTCGCTCTCATTTGCGTATGTTAGCCACCATATATGCTAGTCGCTTGCTGCAGCTCCACCTCATACCTTTACCTTACCCATAAGCTTAAATAGTCTTGATCGCGAGGGTGCGAGATTGCTGAGTCCTCGTGGCTCACAGATACTTCCAAACCAGCTTGCAGGTGCCGATGAGTCCGGGAAGATGATGCAACCAAGCTCAGGAGGAGCTCAATGAAGATCTTGTCCTTTGTGTTGATTCGTTCTAGTTGATCAGTAGTGGAGCCCAGTCGGGACGATCAGGGACCGTGTCGCATTTGGGGTTCTTCTTTTATTTTGGTTCCGTAGTCGGACCTTGATTGTATCTGGTTGATGTAATGCTTTATTCATGTAATTGTGTGAAGTGGCGATTGTAAGCCAACTATGTATCTTTTCCCCTATTGTATTACATGGGTTGTTTGCGAATATTACCTCACTTGCGACATTGCTTTCAATGCGGTTATGCCTCTAAGTCATGCTTCGACACATGGGAGATATAGCCGCATCGAGGGCATTACAAAGTAGTCGTACGTCTTCCTGGTCTGACCGATCCAAGTACCGATCATACGGCACCTCCAAGTTCTACACACGTTCAACTCGGTGACGTCCCTCGGGCTCCGATCCAGCTGAGTGTTGAGGGAGATTTTCGTCAGCACGACGGCGCGATGACGGTGATGATGTTCCACCGACGCAGGGCTTCGCCTAAGCACCGCTACGATATGACCGAGGTGGAATATGTTGGAAGGGGGCACCGCACATGGCTAAGGAACGATCACGAAGATCAACTTGTGTGTCATGGGGTGCCCCCTTGCCCCCGTATATAAAGGAGGGAGGGGGAAGGTGCGGCCGGCCCCTAGGGGTGCGCCTGGAGGAGTCCTACTCCCACCGGGAGTAGGACTCCCCCCTCTTGCCTTGTTGGAGAAGGAAAGGGGAAGGGGAAAGAGGAAAGGGGGGCGCCCCCCCCCCCTTCCTTGTCCTATTCGGACTAGGGGGGAGGGGGCGCGACCTGCCCTGGCCGACCCTCCTCTTCTCCCTTAGGGCCCATGTAGGCCATTAACCCCCGGGGGGTTCCGGTAACCCCCCGGTACTCCGGTAAAATCCCGATTTCACCCGGAACGATTCCAATATCCAAATATAGGCTTCCAATATATCAATCCTTATGTCTCGACCATTTCGAGACTCCTCTTCATGTCCGTGATCACAACCGGGACTCCGAACTACCTTCGGTACATCAAAACACAAAAACCCTAATTACGATTGTCACCGAACTTTAAGCGTGCGGACCCTACGGGTTCGAGAAGTATGTAGACATGACTGTCGGTGTCAAAACCGGCGGATCTCGGGTAGGGGGTACCGAACTGTGCGTCTAGGCCGGATTTTAACAGGAGGCAAGGGACACGAAGTTTTACCCAGGTTCGGGCCCTCTTGATGGAGGTAAAACCCTACGTCCTACTTGATTAATATTGATGATATGGGTAGTACAAGAGTAGATCTACCACGAGATCGGAGAGGCTAAACCCTAGAAGCTAGCCTATGGTATGATTGTTGTTCTGTATGTTTTCTTATGGACTAAAACCCTCCGGTTTATATAGACACCGGAGAGGGTTAGGGTTACACAAAGTCGGTTACAATGGTAGGAGATCCACATATCCGTATTGCCAAGCTTGCCTTCCACACAAGGAAAGTCCCTTCCGGACACGTTACGAAGTCTTCAATCTTGTATCTTCATAGTCCAGGAGTCCGGCTGAAGGTATAGTCCGGCCATCCGGACACCCCCTAATCCAGGACTCCCTTAGTAGCCCCTGAACCAGGCTTCAATGATGACGAGTCCGGCGCGCAGATTGTCTTCGGCATTGCAAGGCGGGTTCCTCCTCCAAGTACTTCATAGAAGATTTTGAACACAAAGATAGTGTCCGGCTCTGCAAAATAAGTTTCCACATATTGGCATAGAGAGAATAATATTTACACAAATCTAATCTGCTGACATATTCCATAGTGTGACATCGCACCACGGCCAGGCCTTTATTCGAATTGTTTTATTGTCCCACCTCAGCGTGTCATGTGAGGCGGTTTCCTTGGCACGTATTGTCGAAGCAGAGATCGTGTCCCCTTATTCTGGGATTCTCATCAATACGGGCGTGGGTAACCCAACTGCGCCATTGATTACGGTGCTTGGAGATAAGCGAGTTTTACCTGGCTGGTGGGGACACGTAGTTGCGTCCACCCATATAAGGGGATAAGGATCCACCTTTTCACCTACGCCTTCTTCCTCCTTTGCCTATCCATTTTCGTGCACTCGAGCTCCAGCGCCCAAGTCCGCACTCCCCACCTCAACCTTCTCCAGCCATGTCCGGAGCAGGAGGCAAGTGGATGGTCTCCTCCGTCACGGAGGGACACATCAAAAAACTGAGGAAGGCCGGATACTTGTCTAACGACATCGCGTACCGGCTTCCCGAAGAGGGGCAGCTCCTCCCCACCCCAAGGCCCCATGAGAGGGTAGTGTTCCTTCCCCACTTCCTCCGCGGACTGGGCTTTCCTATCCACCCATTCGTCCGAGGACTCATGTTCTACAAAGGCCTGGATTTCCATGATCTGGCCTCAAACTTCATCCTCAACATCTCGGCGTTTATCGTCGTGTGCGAGGCTTTCCTCCGCATCCGCCCCCATTTCGTCCTATGGCTCAAGACTTTCAATGTCAAGCCGAAGGTGGTGCGCGACAACCAGGCAGAGTGCGGAGGCGCCATGGTAGGCAAGATGCCCAACATCTTATGGCTCGAGGGCTCCTTTGTGGAGACCCTGAAGGGGTGGCAATCGGGGTAGTTTTACATCACCGAGCCGCGCGACCCTGAGTGGGTCGCAGCCCCCGAGTTCTGGTCCGGACCCCCAACACGGCTCACGTCCTGGAAAGAGACGGGCCTGTCATGGGGCAGAAAAAGAGAGGTGACTGGACTGCAAACATGCATCCAAACCCTGGTGAACAAGCAGCTCAAGCTTGTCAACGTAGTCCAGGTTATGCTCATCCGCCGGATCCTCCCGTGTCAACAACGGGCCTTCAATATGTGGGAGTTCAACCCAGCGCAGCACTGAACTCTGAGCAGGCACTTCGACACGACGTACGAAGATGCCTGGAAGGTGCTTTTCAAGGGCGTTGAGGCTCCCGCATCCGCTACCGAGGATCACGGATTTAGCGCGCAGCATCACGCTACCGCGGTAAGTTGTTTGTACCTTTTACAAGGTATTAGTTTTTCATAGTTTAACTCTATGTGGGATCTAAGCTCCCTTTCCCTTGACAGGATTGGCAAGCGAAGTCCGGACAGATCGACTGTCCGGCTCCTTTGCCCGAAGACCCAGCCGATGCCCGCTTGGCGAAGCTGCTGGTTCCGGCACCCTATGTGGTGTCGGAGAAGAAGGCCACGAAGAAGGCCACGGGGACTCGAAAAAGTGCCCGGCGCTAGGAGGTGTCGGGTTCATCATCCGACAGCTCCAAGGTGCATTCCTCCCGTGAAGACGAGGAGGAGGAAGAAGAGACCTCTCCCCCTCCAGCGGGGGGAGAGAAGAAAAGGAAGGACGCCCTCACTGGGGAGGCCAAAGGGTCCAAGAAGTGGAAAACCCTTCCTCCGGACTACTCCACCAACGCCGATGACGGCGGAGAGGAGTGGCCGCTCAGGGCCAAGCCCCTGGTGAAATCGTAAGTATCCGAATACTAGAGTAATTCATAGTGTTCCTTTATTGCACAGCTTTCCCTTATGTCGAATATGACTATGCAGCCCACCCAAGGACCGGCTCGATGCGTCGTCGAGCGGTTCACTGGACTCGTCGGATGTGAATTCGCTTCCGATGGCTACCTCCCCCCGCCCTACGGACGACGCCAAAGTGTTGTCCCAACAGGTTCCAAGCCAGGAGGAGATGGTCCTAGAGGCGCCGCAAGGCGACCTCCCAGACTCCATGAGTAAAGGGGATAAAACCCCCCAGGGCTCCAAGTCCGGCTCTAGGCCGGACACCGCTCCGGAACCTTCAAAGGTTCCAGAGTCCAGCGGGCGACCTCCTTCCAAGAGGAGTAAGCCCACTGTGCCGGTGACCACCGTCCAACCGGAGGCGCCGGACAATCTGTTGGAGGTGCTCAAAGGCGCCTCCATCGACGAGGAGCACCGCACCATTATGACTGCGGTGGTCTAGAAGGTTCAGTCCGCCAAGAGCGGACTGACTGAAGCTTGTGCTAGCCTTTTAACAGGCTTTGAGGTAAGTAAAGAATGTGTAAATAATATTACGGCATAGACAGTAGCCCCTAATGCTCTGTTTGGCGTTCGGGAAGAAAAGCCGAATAGAGGATCAAATAAAATTCACAGGAGTCTAACAAAAAGAAGTCAATATGCGTATGCAGGCTTCTCTGCTGACGTCCATCGCACTGACTACAGAAGTGGACACGCTAAAGCAGAACCTCGAGCAGTCTGAGCGAGAGCTCGGGCGTGCCAAGAAGTAGCTCGAGGACAAGGAAGGTAAGAAATACCTTGTTTAAATATATATAAAAAAGTGCAATTGCAAAAAATGACAGGATTACCATGGCTATTGTAGGGGCCACGTCTGAGGTGGCGACCCTTAAGCAGGCGTTGTTCGAGGCCGACAAGAGGGCGGCCACGGAGCGCATCAAGCGGGAGAAGTATGAGGCCCAGGTTGGCAAGGTGCGGCAAGAGCTCCAGGCTCTCATGAAAAAACATGAGAGTTTGGAGCTTGACTCAAAGACGCGAGCGTCCGAGCTCGCGGTGGCTATTGAAAATGCCAAGTCTGACAAGGCCGAATCCAAGAAGACCCTCCAGGAGTTGGATGCGGTGAAAAAGATAGCGGCGGGTAAGGAATTCTTTATGCAAAGCAAACACATAAACATGAGTTACTTGTTACTTACCCGAATCCGGAGCTCTCCAGGAGCATCCGCAGATCTTCCCCGTAGCGTGTCCGATGCCGCCACGTTCTATCGAGCCGAGGAGGGCAGCTCGACAGAGAAGGTGTTCTGGTCTCAGTATGCTGGGGCCGGACACCCCGTGCCCCTGAGCGACCAGCTGAAGCAACTGGTCGAGCTCCACAAGGCGGCCGAACAGGCCATGAAGGGCCTCATAGTTCGGCTGTGGCCTGGAGAGGCTCTGCCTGGGAGCTATTTCGGGCTGGTGCGGCGGCTGGTGGGAGCCTGTCCAAGGCTTGAAGTCATCAAGCGCTCCGTCTACATTGAAGGTGCCCGTAGGGCCCTTGCCCGTGCTAAGGTACACTGGGGCAAGTTGGATGCTGAGAAGCTTGTGAAGGACGGGCCACCGCCAGGGAAAGAGCATTGCAAGCCCGAGAATTATTATAAGGATGTTCTGAAGGGTGCCCGCCTTATGGCGGATGAATGTTCCCGGGATGTAATTTTTGAGTAAAACTCGCTCGTTTTGTCTTGTGCGCTGAAAACTTGTTCATATGCACTAAGCAATGCTGTTGGAATTTAAAATATTACCTTCTGTGCGGTTGTTTATCAATTCTGAGAGATGGCGAGTCGTCGGCTTCTGCCCCCGTGCCGCTAGTGCTGGGGTGTTCGAGGATAAACCTGAGCGCTCTTTTTCCCATGATTGGGTCCTTCGAGGGAGGCGCTCAGCACAACGAACAAGGCAATCGGACTATAATGCATGAACACTCTCACTTAGCCATAGAATTCTATAATTTTAAATTTCGGCGAAGCCCCTGGTATTCGGAAGACCGAGTTCGGGGCGCTATCCACGCCTTGGCCGGACAGAGCCGACTCATCGCTCTAAGCGGCATAAGTCTTTAGGGACTCGAAAAACCTCTCGAACAGCGACCAGCTCTCGCTTCATCATGACAGTCAGTTTTAGCTTTCTCTACTGAGGTGCTCGACCCAGCTCAACTGGGGCACAATCGCAGTAGTTCTCCTAGTGCTACCTTAGCTGACATAGCGGAACGTAAGGCACCAAAACATAGGAGCCGGGCAAACCCAACTATTGACCCAAGACATGATTCGGAGTCGATGCATATAATGCTATAAGTTCGGGGTGCCGCACTTGTTAAAGTGTTCGGACTTCTCACAGCATATTGAGGGGTACTAAAGCCCCTGGCGTATTTTAGCCGTACCAAAGTGTACGGGTGCAACATGTCGTTAAGGAGCATATATTTGTAAAAAAAGAGTAATGCAAAAATAGACAAAAGCTATGCATTGTTTATTAAAAAGAGTTGCGATCAAAGCAGAACGATACAAATAATGCGATAAGCAAAAGGTTGGACTATTTAACATGTCCGTTCCAGGGGTAGGCTGCGGAATGGTATGCGAAACAGGTATACTGCTCGTGATAGAGACCACCTGGGAGTTCTGTAATGCGGCATGGCTTGTCTGCTTCCCTGGTTCTTGCATCGTTTGTGCGGCAATTGAACTGCCGAACAGGCCTTCCGAAGAATGGAGTCCTGAAAGTAAGAGAAAATTAAAAAATCAGCAGCCCCTGGTGCGGTTTAAGCCGTGTTTCGGGCGTGTCGTGATGGTGCCCCTCCCCCTATACCCATGGTATTTCTAGAGCGTAGTTATGTACGCGAAGCACTGGTGTCGCATTTTTGCGAGGGCTGGGATTGGGGCCGCATTGCTACGCCTGCTCGGAACGTGCCAGGCGGTCTTGTTGTAGGTTACTACGGGCGCGCTGACGGTGTCTGGACGTTTAAATTGCCGGACTAGAGAACTGCCTGGAGAGGCTGCTTTGTACTTCCGCTGCAAGGGCCGCCTTGTGCTCCTCTGTTCGGAGGGAGCGTTCGGTGTTTCCATTGACCGTAATTACTCCTCGAGGGCCTGGCATCTTGAGCTTAAGGTATGCGTAGTGCGGTACCGCATTGAACTTGGCGAATGCGGTTCGCCTGTGCAGTGTGTGATAGTCACTGCGGAACGGGACTATGTCGAAGATTAACTCCTCGCTTCGGAAATTATCTGGAGATCCAAAGACCACTTCAAGTGTGACTGCGCCTATACAGTTGGCCTCTACACCTGGTATTACGCCTTTAAAGGTCGTTTTGGTGGGCTTAATCCTCGAGGGATCTATGCCCATTTTCCGCACTGTATCCTAGTAAAGCAGGTTCAGGCTGCTGCCGCCGTCCATAAGGACTCTAGTGAGATGGAATCCGTCAATAATTGGGTCTAGAACCAATGCGGCGAATCCGCCATGATGGGTGCTAGTGGGATGGTCCCTTCAATCAAAGGTGATCGGGCCGGAGGACCATGGGTTGAACTTTAGGGCGACTGGCTCTACCGCGTATACGTCCCTTAACGCGCGCTTCCGCTCCCTCTTGGGGATGTGGGTTGCGTATATCATGTTCACCGTCCGCACTTGTGGGGGAAAACCCTTCTGTCCACTGTTGTTCGGCGGCCGGGGCTCTTCGTCGTCATCGCTATGCAGCCCCTTGTCTTTATTTTCGGCATTTAACTTGCCTGCCTGCTTGGACACCCAACAATCCCTGTTGGTGTGATTGGCCGGCTTTTCGGGGGTGCCATGTATCTGGCACAAGCGGTCGAGTATACGATCCAAACTGGACAGGCCCCTAGGATTTCTTTTGAATGGCTTTTTCCACTGACCGGATTTATAGCCTCTGAATCCAACATTTACTGCTGTATCCTCAGCATTGTCGCCGTTAATGCGGCGCTTCTGCTTGTTGCGACGCGACCTGCCACTACTGTCCCTGGTATCCGAATTACCAGGGTTCTTGGTCATATTGTTGCTACGAGCAAGCCAGCTATCTTCTCCCGCGCAAAAGCGGGTCATGAGTGTCGTGAGTGCTGCCATAGATTTCGGCTTTTCCTATCCAAGGTGCCGGGCAAGCCACTCGTCACGGATATTGTGCTTGAAGGCTGCTAGGGCCTCTGTGGCCGGACAGTCGACTATTTGATTTTTCTTTGTTAGGAATCGTGTCCAGAATTGCCTAGCCGATTCCTCTGGCTGCTGAATTACTTGGCTTAGGTCATCGACGTCTGGTGGTCGCACATAAGTGCCCTGGAAATTGTCGAGGAATGCGGCTTCCAGGTCCTCCCAACAACTGATTGATCCTGCTGGCAAGCTGTTAAGCCAATGCCGAGATGGTCCTTTAAGCTTGAGTGGGAGGTATTTGATGGCATGGAGATCATTGCCGCGGGCCACGTGGATATGAAGGAGATAATCCTCGATCCATACCGCAGGATCTGTCGTGCCATCATATGATTCGATGTTTATGGGTTTGAAACCCTCGGGGATTTGACGATCCATTACTTCGTCTGTGAAGCATAGTGGGTGTGCGGCGCCTCTGTACTGGGCTATATCATCACGTAGCTCCAATGAGCTTTGTCTATTGTGTTCGGCCCTGCCGGATTTGTGTCCGGCGTGACGGTTATCGTCTCGAGTCATGGGGCGCCCACGCGATCCGTAGATCGATCTTGTTTTCCTTGCCTTGTCCTCCAACATATCTTGCAGGTCTGGCGCATTTTCCCGTGCCTTGGTACGGGGTGCGGCTTGAGTGGAGGGCCGAGAGGCCTCTCTATCGCGGCTACGAGGTGGCCGGTCGGCCGTATCAAGTGCTGGTGATGTAGGTTTAAGTGCTTCCTCCTCTAATCAGGGTAGCAACCTCCGCTTTGGGTAGCTCTTGGAGGGGCGTTCGAGTTTATGCTCTTCGGCCGCAAGGACTTCAGTCCATCTGTCGACTAGCAAATCTTGATCAGCTCTAAGCTGTTGCTGTTTTTTCTTGAGGCTTCTTGTCGTGGCCACAAGCCTGCGTTGAAAACGCTCTTGCTCGATGGGATCCTCTGGCACGACGAATTCGTCGTCGTCGAGGCTTGCCTCGTCTTCGGAGGGAGGCATATAATTATCGTCCTCGACCTCTCTGTCTGCCGCTCTCTCATGAGGGCTGGCTTCTCCATCCACCTGTGCTGAATCTTGCCGGAGGGGGTTTTCTTCGGCACTCTCCGGAGTATTATTATATCCCGTGCTGGAATCACAGTATTTGCTTTGGCGGAATTTTGAGCGGCGCCGCTGACGCCGGCACTTAGGCTGTTTCTTGGAGGGGTCATCCTCCGCCGTTCCATCGCCATCTCCTTCCTTTGGGGTGTCCACCATGTATATGTCATATGACGAGGTGGCTTTCCAGGGCCCAATAGGCGCTGGTTCTTCATCGTTTCCTACATCGGCGTCCATACCGTCGATGCGTTCGGAGTCGAAGTCGAGCATGTCGGTTAAATCGTCGACAGTGGCTACAAAGTGGGTGGTGGGTGGGCTTTGAATTTCTTCATCGTCCGTATCCCAGCCTTGTTGGCCGTAGTCCGGCCAGGGCTCTCCTGATAAAGAGAGAGACTTTAGTGTCTTCAGAATATCGCGGAAAGGCGAGTGCTGAAAGATGTCCGCGGTAGTAAACTCCATGATCGGCGCCCAATCGGATTCGATCGGCAGGGGCATGGAGGGTTCGGAGTCCGGAGAGGAGTCCGGCTCCTTGGAGTCACGAGTCTCGCGGAGTGCGGGGCTGGTGTTCGGCTTGATCGCCGTTGGGATCGCAGCCCCCGAGGCAGCATCCAACCACCCATCCTCGATCGGCGCAGTTGGCTCCGAATTAAGGGTTGAAGCCGATGCGGGTGCGGCCTCCAGGGCACTTTTCGGCGGCAGAGCTAGATCATGCTCGTCGTGACAGTGCGGCGCGCTCGGCAGTGGCTCGAATCCGTCGAAGATCAAGTCCCCGCGGATTTCAACCGTGTAGTTTAAACTTCCAAATCTGACCTGATGGCCAGGGGCATAGCTTTCGATCTGCTCCAGATGGCCAAGTGAATTGGCCTGCAGTGCGAAGCCACCGAAGATGAAGATCTGTCCGGGGAGGAAGGTCTCACCCTGGACTGCATCGCTATTGATGATCGTTGGAGCCATCAAGCCTAACAGCGACAACACAGAGGAACTCTCAATGAAAGCACCAATGTCGGTGTCAAAACCGGCGGATCTCGGGTAGGGGGTCCCGAACTGTGCGTCTAGGCCGGATGGTAACAGGAGGCAAGGGACACGAAGTTTTACCCAGGTTCGGGCCCCCTTGATGGACGTAAAACCCCACGTCCTGCTTGATTAATATTGATGATATGGGTAGTACAAGAGTAGATCTACCACAAGATCGGAGAGGCTAAACCCTAGAAGCTAGCCTATGGTATGATTGTTGTTCTGTATGTTGTCCTATGGACTAAAACCCTCCGGTTTATATAGACACCGGAGAGGGTTAGCGTTACACAAAGTCGGTTACAATGGTAGGAGATCCACATATCCGTATCGCCAAGCTTGCCTTCCATGCCAAGGAAAGTCCCTTCCGGACACGGGACGAAGTCTTCAATCTTGTATCTTCATAGTCCAGGAGTCCGGCTGAAGGTATAGTCCGGCCATCCGGACACCCCCTAATCCAGGACTCCCTCAATGACCGAGACACGTCTCCGGTCAATAACTAATAGCGGAACCTGGATGCTCATATTGGTTCCTACATATTCTATGAAGATCTTTATCGGTCAAACCGCATAACAACATACGTTGTTCCCTTTGTCATCGGTATGTTACTTGCCCGAGATTCAATCGTCGGTATTCCAATACCTAGTTCAATTTCGTTACTGGCAAGTCTCTTTACTCATTCCGTAATACATCATTCTGCAACTAACTCATTAGTTGCAATGCTTGCAAGACTTAAGTGATGTGCATTACTGAGTGGGCCCAAAGATACCTCTCCGACAATCGGAGTGACAAATCCTAATCTCAAAATACGCCAACCCAACAAGTACCTTCGGAGACACTTGTAGAGCACCTTTATAATCACACAGTTACGTTGTGACGTTTGGTAGCACACAAAGTGTTCCTTCGGTAAACGGGAGTTGCATAATCTCATAGTCATAGGAACATGTATAAGTTATGAAGAAAGCAATAGCAACAAACTAAACGATCAAGTGCTAAGCTAACGGAATGGGTCAAGTCAATCACATCATTCTCCTAATGATGTAATCCCGTTAATCAAATGACAACTCATGTCTATGGTTAGGAAACATAACCATCTTCGATCAACGGGCTAGTCAAGTAGAGGCATACTAGTGACACTCTGTTTGTCTATGTATTCACACGTGTATTATGTTTCCGGTTAATACAATTCTAGCATGAATAAATAATAACTTTATTATTGCCTCTAGGGCATATTTCCTTCACTTTATTGAAACAAAAGCAATAAAAATGATTAATATAGTAGCCTAATCATGTGAACACACAAAAACAGTAGGTAAAAGTGTTGGGTTGTCTCCCAACAAGAGCTTTTCTTTAATGCCTTTTAGCTAGGCATTATGATTTCAATGATGCTCGCATAAAAGATAAGAATTGAAACATAACAAGAGCATCATGAAACACATGGAAAGCACATTTAAGCCTAACCCTCTTCCTATGCATAGGGATTTTGTGAGCAAACAACTTATGGGAACAAGAATCAACTAGCATAGAAAGGCAAAACAAGCATAACTTCAAAACTTTCCACACATAGAGAGGAAACTTGATATTATTGCAATTCCTACAAGCATAAGTTCCTCCCTCATAATAATTTTCAGTAGCATCATGAAGAAATTAAACAATACAACCATCACATAAAGCATTCTTTTCATGACACAAAAGCATAGAAAACTTATTACTCACCACATAAGCAAATTTCTTTTCATCGATAGTAGTGGGAGCAAACTCAACAAAATAACTATCATGAGAGTGAAAATTAAAATCATGATGACAAGTTTCATGGTTATCATTATTCTTTATAGCATACATGTCATCACCATAATCATCATAGATAGCAACTTTGTTATCATAGTCAATTGAAGCCTCATCCAAAATGGTGGATTCATCACTAAATAAAGTAATGGCCTCTCCAAATCTATTTTCATCATTATAATCATCATAAATAGGAGGCATGCAATCATTATAACAAATTTGCACATCAAATCTTGGGGGAGTAAAAATTATCATCTTCATCAAACATAGCATCCCCAAGCTTACGGCTTTTCATATCATTAGCATCATGGATATTCAAAGAATTCATACTAACAACATTGCAATCATGCTCATCATTTATACCAAACATTCTATTGAATTCTTCTTCTATCAATTGAGCACAATTTTCCTTTCCATCATTTTCACGAAAGACATTATAAAGATAAAAAATATGATGCAACCTCAATTCCATTTTTTGTAGTTTTGTTTTTATAAACCAAACTAGTGATATAAACAAGAAACTAAAAGATTCGATTGCAAGATCTAAAGATATACCTTCATGCACTCACCTCCCCGGCAACGACTCCAGAAAAGAGATTGATGTCTACTACGCAACTTTATTCTTGTAGACACGTGTTGGGCCTCCAAGCGCAGAGTTATGTAGGACAGTGGCAATTTTCCCTCAACTGGATGACCTAAGGTTTATCAATCCATGAGAGGTGCAGGATGAAGATGGTCTCTCTCAAACGACCCTGCAACCAAATACAAGAAATCTCTTGTGTCCCCAACACACCCAATACAATGGCAAATTGTATAGGTGCACTAGTTCGGCGAAGAGATGGTGATAAAATTGTAATATGGATCCTAGAAATATATTTTTATAATCTGAATAAATAAAAACAGCAAGGTAGCAAATAGTAAACGGGAACAAAAACGGTATTGCAATGCTTGAAAATGAGGCCTAGGGTCCGTACTTTCGCTAGTGCAATCTCTCAACGGTGCTAATATAATTGGATCATATAACCGTCCCTCAACGTGCAACGAAGAATCACTCCAAAGTTCCTATCTAGCGGGGAACATAACACGGAATTGTTTGTAGGGTACAAAACCACCTCAAAGCTATTCTTTCCTATTGATCTATCCAAGAGTTCATACTAAAATAACACCAAATAATTTCAGATTCATAATGCTCGATCCAACACAAAGAACCTCAAAGAGTGCCCCAAGATTTCTACCGGAGAAACAAAAGACGAGAACATGCACCAACCCCTATGCATAGATTACCCCAATGTCATTGTGGGAATCCGCGAGTTGAATGCCAAAACACATATCAAGTGAATCAATATATACCCCATTGTCACCACGAGTATTCATATGCAAGACATATATCAAGTGCTCTCAAATCCATAAAAGTATTCAATCCGATAACAACGAAATATCGAAGAGAAAAACTCAATTAATCACAACAAGATAGAGAGGGAAAACACCATATGATCCAACTATATTAACAAATCCCGCGATACATCAAGATCGTGACATCTCAAGAACATGAGAGAGAGAAAGAGATTAAACACATAGCTACTAGTACAAACCCTCAGCCCCGAGGGTGGACTACTCCCTCCTCATCGTGGTGGCCACCGGGATGATGAAGATGGACACCGGAGATGATTCCCCCTCCGACAGGGTGCCGGAACAGGGTCTAGATTGGGTTTTGGTGGCTACAGAGCCTTGCGGCGGTGGAACTTCTGATCCAGGTTAACCCCGAGGGTTTCTAGAATATTTAGGAATTTATAGGGTAAAGAGGGGGTGCGGGAGGCCACCGAGGTGGGCACAACCCACCTGGGCGCGCCCTGGTGGGTTGTGCCCCCCTCAGGGCACCCCCCCAGGTGCTACTCTGGCCCATCCTCGGTGTTCTGGTCCATAAAAAATCTCCAAAAAGTTTCGCAGTGTTTGGACTCTGTTTGATATTGATTTCCTGCGATGTAAAAAACATGCAAAAAATAGCAACTGGCACTTGGCGCTATGTCAATAGTTTAGTCCCAAAAATGATATAAAATGATTATAAAACATCCAAGAATGATAATATAACAGCATGGAACAATAAAAAAATTATCGATACGTTGGAGACGTATCAATATCACATCACAACATGCCCTGCAAAAACAAGTTAGACGTCCTATACTTTGTTGTTGCAAGTTTTACGTGGCTGCTACGGGCTTCTAGAAAGAACCGTTCTTAACTACGCATCAAACCACAATAGTGTTTCGTCAAGTTTGCTGTTTTAACCTTCTTCAAGGATCGGTCGCAGTCAAATTTGATTCAACTAAAGTAGGAGAAACAGACACCCGCCAACCACATTTATGCAAAACTAGTTGCATGTCTGTCGGTGGAACTGGTCTCATGTGCGTGGACATATAAGGTTGGTCTGGGCCGCTACATCCAACAATACCGCTGAATCAAAATAAGACATTGGTGGTAAGCAGTATGACTATCACCGCCCACAACTCTTTGTGTTCTACTCGTGCATATCATCTACGCATAGACCTGGCTCATGATGCCACTCTGGAAATCATTGCATGGAAAAAAAATCTACACACACGCAATGATCTATCCATGGAGATGCATACCAACAAGGGGGGGCGTGTCTACGTACCCTCGTAGACTGAAAGCGGAAGTGTTTGACAACGCGGTTGATGTAGTCGAACTTCTTCTAGCTCCGACCGATCAAGTACCGAACGTACGACACCTCCGAGTTCTGCACACGTTCAGATCGATGACGTCCCTCGCCTTCTTGATCCAACAAGATGTCGAGGTAGTAGATGAGTTCTGTTAGCACGACGGCATGGTGACGGTGATGGAGAAGTGATGCGCACATGGCTTCGCCTAAGCACTACGAAGGTATGACCGTGGGAGTAAACAGTGGAGGGGGCGCCACACACGGCTAGGCAATTTTCTTGGGTGTGCTAGGGGTGCCCCCCACATATATATAGGTGGGAGGGAGAGGGGAGGCAGCCAGGGCGCGCCCCAAGTAGGACCCGAATCCTACTTGGGGTTTCCCCAAGTGGCGCCCCCCTTCCTTATTTCACCGGAGAAGAAAGGGAAGGGGGAAGAGAGAAAGGAAAGGGGGAAACCCCCCCCCCATTTCCTTCTCCTAATTTGGCCTCCTGCCATAAGGGGGGGCACCACCCCTTGTGGGCTGGTGTGCTCCCCTCTCAGGCCCATATGGCCCATATATTCCCCTCGGGGGTTCCGGTAACCCCTCCGGTACTCCGATAAATACCCGATACACTCCTGAACACTTCCGGTGTCCGAATACTATCATCATATATATCAATCTTTACCTCTCGACCATTTTGAGACTCCTCGTCATGTCTGTGATCATATCTGGGAATCTAAACAACATTCGGTCACCAAATCATATAACTCGTATAACACTTTATCGTCAATGAATGTTAAGCGTGCGGACCCTACGGGTTCGAGAACTATGTAGACATGACCGAGACACCTCTCCGGTCAATAACCAATAGCGGAACCTAGATGCTCATATTGGCTCCTACATATTCTACGAAGATCTTTATCGGTCTAACTGTTATGACAACATATGTAATTCCCTTTGTCCATCGGTATGTTATTTGCCTGAGATTCGATCGTCGTTATCTTCTTACCTAGTTCAATCTTGTTACCGGCAAGTATCTTTACTCATTCCATAATACATCATCCTGCAACTAACTCATTAGTAACTTTGCTTGCAAGGCTTCTTATGATGTGTATTACCGAGAGGGCCCAGAGATACCTCTACGATGCTCGGAGTGACAAATCCTAATCTTGATCTATGCCAACTCTACAAACACCTTTGGAGATACGTGTAGAGCATCTTTATAATCACCCAGTTACGTTGTGACGTTTAATAGCACACAAGGCATTCCTTCGGTATCCGGGAGTTGCATAATCTCATAGTTGAAGGAATATGTATTTGACACGAAGAAAGCAATAGCAATAAAACTGAATGATCAATATGCTAAGCTAACGGATGGATCTTTTCCATCACATCATTCTCCTAATGATATGATCCCATTATCAAATAACAACTCATGTCCATGGTTAGGAAACCTTAACCATCTTTGATCAACGAGCTAGTCAAGTAGAGGCTCACTAGGGACACAGTGTTTGTCTATGTATTCACACATGTATTTAGGTTTCCGATCAATACAATTCTAGCATGAATAATAAACATTTATCATGGATAAGGAAATATAAAATAACAACTTTATTATTGCCTCTAGGGCAAATTTCCTTCACTGTGGCCTTTCTCCGGCTCCTCTCGTCGTGCTCCTTCATCCATGTACTTGGGGACTTGTCCATCATCACGGGCATCTCCGAGAGGATCTTCTTGGTACCTAAGCACATATAGTATTCCAAATTTAGGCAGTAGTCATGTCTCACGTGGGTCATACGGAATGTCACTAAGGAGAGATGTCACCTCGGTCTGGAGAGCTCTTGCACGTGCTCATGTCAATGGTCCACTTGGCACTTGAGGAGACGTAGGATGCTCTACATCAGTTGTCGTTCCACATGCGCTTAGAGCATCTCCAGCCCCACCCCCAACAGGCCCCCAAGGCCATTTTTAGCGTCGGCACTGAAAAAACGGCCCAGCCGTGCCCTCAGGAGCCCAATTTTCGCCGGTTAGGCCCGAAACTAGCGCCGGCGGACCCATGCCGAACTCGGCACGCTAGGGGCGCCCGAGGGCGCCGGGGCAATTGTTTTTTGCGCAAAATAACAGCGGGCCCGCCGAGTCAGTGACCCCTGTGCCTCGTCATCCTCCTCGCCTCGATTTCCCGTGGGGAATCAATGCCAAGGTTGTCGCCGTTCAGCCTTCCATTGATTCCTCATGGGAGGCGCAGTGCCGCGATGCGCCCCCTCCCGCCACGCGTACACACGTTTGCCCTTCCCCCTCTCCCCCCCCCCCCCCCCGGCCGCTATAAAATCTGCCCCCTCCCTCGTCGGTGGATGCACCTGCCTGCAGCCCCCCTCTCTCGCCGTCGCCGTCCTCTTTTTTCCTCTCTCCTCGTCTAGCCACCGCGTGCACGCCCAACTGATGGGTGAACGGTTTCCAGGTGACAGCTGTCGTGGTTCTAAGTCTGACAGTGAGGTAGGGGGGTATGTATGAAGAGGCTAGACCTTAGCTATTGGGAAGTTGTAAGCACACAAGGTTTACGAGTTCAGGCCCTTCTCTGAGGAAGTAACAGCCCTACGTCTCGGTGCCCGGAGGCGGTCGATTGGATTATGCGTGAGTAAGATGACAGGGGTGCGAACCCCTCATACTGAGGAGGGGGGTGGCTTATATAGAGTTCGCCAGCCCTCTCCTGCCCTCAGTAATGCAGGGTTTAAGGTACATTTACGGTGGGCGTTACTGATAACGTCCCTAATAAAGCGTCATAATGATCATAAAGACTACTTAATAACCGACCGTTTGCCTACGGAGTGACTCGAGGTCTCCTGGCGGTCGAGTGGTTGGCTTGTTGGTCAAGTGATAGCTTCTTGGTCGAGTGTCTTGAACCCGTCGAGTGGGATACTTTCGAGTTGATCGGAAGGTGACTTCCTCTAAGGATGTCCTATGGTAGGGCTCTTAGGACGGGTCCGTGCCCCTACCATAGGTACATGCCTTCGTCATTAGCCCCCGAATGGATCGAGGCTGGAGTGAGAAAAGGGGTTAGGGACCTTTCCAACTGACCCTTCGGGTTATTATAAGTGCTTCGTTCTGGGTCGACTGTCACGGATGACGTCATTAACCTCTTTCAGTCGCCTTGATCCGTTCCAGGCTTTTCGTCGAATGGATTCTTTTACCTGCGAGGCATCGAGCACCGGCGTGCGCGGGATTTCCGTTTTGCCAAGTTGTTTTGCATCCGGCGGAGATCGTGGGATCCGGATCTTTTGGGAAGCGCGCGGGACGGGGGCGGCCGCAGTAATCGGGAGCGACAGTGCGAAGGCTCCTTGATCCCCGCACCGCCTTTTTTGCCACGTACAGTGCGCGCGCCTACCACGGGATTTGACTGGATAGCTCGGGCCTACCTGTCAGCCACTCGGGAGTGGCCCCTTATAAATAGTTGGCGCGGAGCCTCTCTTCAGTACGCGTGCTCATTTCTTCTGCTCCTCTCTCTGTCTCTCCGTCGTCTCCTCTGCTTCCTTCGCTCTCGTCCCGCCACCACAAAAACCAGTCTGAGACCTTGCCGGCGAGGATGGTGAAGGGCAAGACGACCGCCCTGGAGCGCGCGAAGAAGGCGGCGGCGGCCGGGAAGGGGAAGAAGTCTGCGCGCGGGGGCTCTTCTTCTCGGACGGCCCTGCCCAAGGGGTGGATCCAGGGCGACTGGATGCCCTCGGTGCTTCGCCAGGAGGACCTCGACGACATGGTCGAGGGAGGAGTCATCCTCCACAAGGCGGCGCGTCTTCCGGGGAGAGAAATCGAGCCCCAGTCACGTGACGGTGAGCGCGTCCTCCTGGCGACTCACATTGATCGTGGTTTCTCCTTGCCGCCCCACCCCTTTTTTCGCAATTTCCTGAACTTCTTCGGGGCGCAGCTCCACCACTTCACTCCGAACTCCATAGTCTATCTCGCCGCTTTTATTTCTATGTGCGAGGCGTTCCTGGGGTGCCGCCCACACTGGGGACTTTTCAAGCATATCTTCATCGTTCGCTCTCAGTCGGTGAAGAAGGCTAAGTCGAGTGACAAGAGGACACAGGTGATCCAGCTGTGCGGGGGCTTGGCGATCCAAACAAGGGGGAAAAGTTGTTTTCCCTCCATCACTTTCCCGGAGTCGGTTCGAGGGTGGCAGGCGACTTGGTTCTACTGCCAGGATCAAGTGACCCCGGGGCAGTCGACTGGACTCCCACTCTTCACCCTCGACCGAGCTGAAAAGCCGGCTTCTCTGAAGGTGACGCCCGAAGAAAAGGCCCAGGTCAAGATACTGGCGGGTCGAGTGGTCGAACTTGTCCGTGAGGGCGTGACGGGGATGGACCTGCTCGAAGTCTTCCTCAGGAGGAGAATCCAACCCCTCCAGGCTCGGGATCACCCGATGTGGTTGTACTCCGGCCTCGAGGACTCCACTCGGGTCCACCCAGAGGAGGTCACCGACGAGATGTTGGAGGGGTGGCTGTCAAGCATTACAGGGAACAAAGACAACCCCCGAGGAGCCAGGAGGGTCGTTCCACTCGACAGCTCTTATGAAGTCGACCAGGTGTGTCTTAGCGTTTTCGACTGAAATCTTGCTTTCTGCACTGGTCTTCTTTTGAGTGAGTTGACTGACTTTCCATTTTGACTGCTGTCTTTTAGGCGACCACTAAGGTGTACTCGACGCCCAACGGGGCGCAGGGGTCGACTGAGGAAGGTGAGGGGAGCGGAGGTGAGAGCGGGGACGACCAGGGCGAGTGGGAGTCAGACGGCGAAGGAGAGGAAGGCGACGACATCTTCTCCAGCGAGGAGGAGGAGGAAGAAGCCGAACCTCCCCACCCAGAGAGACGATCCAAGCTCGTGCACGACCCGGCGCAGGGACGTGGTCAGGCGACTGCCTCCGTCGGGCCATCGACGAAACACCCTCGGACCTCTTCTCCGACACCGACTGGGAAGGTTCCCAAGCAACCGCGCACGACGCAGTCCAAGCCGCCCAAGACTCTGCCGAAGATGAAGATAACTGTCCCTGTCATCTTCGGGTAACAAGCTTTGACTTCTTTCGTCGATTGGAGGACAGATCCTCAGTCGACTCATTTCGCTGAACTGGTTGATTCTTTGAAATTTGCAGTGCTGCTACCTCCGAGGTCTCAGCCAAGGATGACGACCAAGAGATGGGGGACGCTGCAACCTCCAACCCTGGTACGATCATCGATGTTTTGTTTTTGAGTTGACTTGGTCGTTTCTTGCAATTCTTGTCGATTGAAAATTCTTCCTACAGCTCCTCCTCAAGTTATCGACCTCCCGGATGACGATGACAACGAGCCGTTGAGGATAGGGAGGACCAGGAGGCCGTCGACTGACAGGGCTCCCCAGCCTGCTCCGGCGCCTGAGGCCGCGGCACGAGACGGCGGCGATGCCCCTCGGACCTCTGTGTCCTTCGCCAATCCCCTGTCGAGTGCGCAGCCCTCGGCGTCGGCTGCCAATCCGACTGCCAATCTTCGGTCGAGTGCGCAGCCCTCGGCGTCGACTACCAATCCGACTGCCAATCCTCTATCGAGTGCGCAGCCCTCGGCGCCAACTGTCGATCTGACTTCCCTCTTTGTCGCGTATTCTGCCCCTGAAGACGAAGTGGCTGCTGCGAGGGAGGCCATACACCAGGCATGGGTCATGATGGAGCAGGTGAAGAGGGCTCGGGAGGCCAGCCAGGCGGCTTACGACGCGAGTTCGGCGCTTCAGAGTAACGTCCAGGTCAGTTGACTTGATGTTTGTTTGTTTTGAAGAGTCTTTCTCTCTCTTTCTTTTCCTTTTTGAAGATCTTTGTATCTGTACTTGTACACCCACTGGGTGTGTTTTCTCTTTGGTCGAACTAGTGGGGGCACGCTGAGTGCACCCACTGGGTGTAGTCCCCGAGACTACGGTGGACTGCTGGCAGTCGACTGTAGTCTGTATATTGTGTTTGTGAATCTGTACTTCTTCACTAGGTTTGGTCTGCCAGTTTGAGTGGTCCGTGTCTTGTCGACTGTGTGCAGTCATTTTTTTTTGGTCGAACCAGTGGGGGCACGCTGAGTGCACCCACTGGGTGTAGTCCCCGAGACTACGGTCGAATGTTTTTGATTCGGCTGTGGTCTTAGAAACGTCACCATTGTTCCTTAGTTACTCGGGAGCAACTTATCTCGAACGCCTGTCGGCTGGTTTTTTCTTTGCAGAGATCTTGCGAACTTGTCGCTCGTTATGCTGAATTGGAGAAGCAGAAGATTCAGCTGGACCTTGATTTAGAGCTGGCCAGGACGGAGTTGCAGAGGGTCAGGGAGGGCGCCGCAGGTAAAGCGACTTTGTCGACTGGTTCTGTTTTCAGGCTTGGGCATTCCTTTGCTGTTTCTGATTCAATCGCCGTCTCTTTGTAGGAGAATTGGAAAGAGCGTTTGCGAGGAAGGACCAGGACCTGGCTGTTGCCCGTAAGGCGGCTGACGACAAGATGGTTCTGGCCGAACAGAAGCTGTCTTCGGTCGGCCAGTTGGAGCAAGAGAACATTAGGTTGCAGGCCGCTCTGACTGATGCCAACAAGCTGACCGCCAGTTGGAAGAAGAAGAACCTCCTCTTGGGTGAGGAGATGGAAGGCGTCGCCCGTAGGAGGGACGACTTGGAGAGCTTCCTGAGGAGCCTCGCCAAGAGGCTGTACATCAAACTTGAAGGTGCACATCTGGTTTTGACTATTTTGTACTTTTTGTGTCGACTCGATCCTGTGGTCGTTGGCTTATCTTTAGGTCTTGTGTGCAGAATTCTGTCAGAACTTCGAAGAGGAGACCGGGCGGATCGAAACGGGTCTTGACCCAATCAATTCCCCGGTGAAAGACGACACTGCCATGAACTTGCTACGACTGGAATCTCGAATAGACGGCACCGTGGATTACCTGGCTCGACTGAAGGTTGTCGTGTCGCGGATCGACTCGACACTTTGGGCAGAATCTATGCTCCAGAACGATCTCGAGTCTCTTATGGCTCGACTTGACAAAATCCCCGATCGAGTGCAGGAGTGGAAGAAGTCCTCTGCCCGGTGCGGCGCTGACGTGGCTCTATCCTTAGTCCGCGTTCATTGCAAGGAGGCGCGAGAAGAAAAGCTGGCCTCCATCCAAGTCGCCAATACCAAGAGGCACAGCTTCCAGGACTTCATGGAGACCTTCATCGCTGCAGCTACTCGTATTGCGGACGGGATCGACTTGGATGAGTTCGTCGCTCCTGCCAGCCCTCCTCTTGAGGAGTGAGAAAACTTTTTATACCTTTCCTTAAATTAGCCTCGGGATGCCGAGTGGATTTGTAGTCGTTTAAACTCTGCTGAGCTGAGGGCTCGAGTACTTTGATTCGAGGCCCGGGGCCTTTTAAGCTTTATCCGAACTTTATTTTTGTTGAATGTCTCCGTGGTCTGGAACTGTCGTGAGAGGCTTGATGGCCAACCCCCACCCTGTTGTTGTACATTGTATTTGTGGCGGAGCTCTCGGGAGAAGGTGGCAGTCGACCCACACTCCGTTGTTGTACATTGTATTTGTGGCGGAGCTCTCGAGAGAAGGTGGCAGTCGACCCACACTCCGTTGTTGTACATTGTATTTGTGACGGAGCTCTCGAGAGAAGGTGTAAGTCGACCCACACTCCGTTGTCGTACATTGTATTTGTGGCGGAGCTCTCCACTCGGTAGGAATTTTCAGACTTAGGCGAGTGTCTGACTGCAGCTAAGTCTCTTCGCGGAGAACTTAGGCGAGTGCTGTACTGCAGCTAAGCCCCCGAGTGGGAGGATTGCTCTCCACTCGGTAGGATTTTTCAAACTTAGGCGAGTGTCTGACTGCAGCTAAGTCTCTTCATGGAGAACTTAGGCGAGTGCTGAACTGCAGCTAATCCTCCGAGTGGGAGGATTGCTCTCCACTCAGTGGGATTTTTCAAACTTAGGCGAGTGTCTGACTGCAGCTAAGTCTCTCTGTGGAGAACTTAGGCGAGTGCTGAACTGCAGCTAAGCCCCCGAGTGGGAGGATTGCTCTCCACTCAGTGGGATTTTTCAAACTTAGGCGAGTGTCTGACTGCAGCTAAGTCTCTTCGTGGAGAACTTAGGCGAGTGCTGAACTGCAGCTAAGCCCCCGAGTGGGAGGATTGTTCTCCACTCAGTGGGATTTTTCCAACTTAGGCGAGTGTCTAACTGCAGCTAAGTCTCTCTGTGGAGAACTTAGGCGAGTGCTGAACTGCAGCTAAGCCCCCGAGTGGGAGGATTGCTCTCCACTCAGTGGGATTTTTCAAACTTAGGCGAGTGTCTGACTGCAGCTAAGTCTCTTCGTGGAGAACTTAGGCGAGTGCTGAACTGCAGCTAAGCCCCCGAGTGGGAGGATTGCTCTCCACTTAGTGGGATTTTTCAAACTTAGGCGAGTGTCTGACTGCAGCTAAGTCTCTTCGTGGAGAACTTAGGCGAGTGCTGAACTGCAGCTAAGCCCCCGAGTGGGAGGATTGCTCTCCACTCAGTGGGATTTTTCAAACTTAGGCGAGTGTCTGACTGCAGCTAAGTCTCTTCGTGGAGAACTTAGGCGAGTGCTGAACTACAGCTAAGCCCCCGAGTGGGAGGATTGCTCTCCACTCAGTGGGATTTTTCAAACTTAGGCGAGTGTCTGACTGCAGCTAAGTCTCTTCGTGGAGAACTTAGGCGAGTGCTGAACTGCAGCTAAGCCCCCGAGTGGGAGGATTGCTCTCCACTTAGTGGGATTTTTCAAACTTAGGCGAGTGTCTGACTGCAGCTAAGTCTCTTCGTGGAGAACTTAGGCGAGTGCTGAACTGCAGCTAAGCCCCCAAGTGGGAGGATTGCTCTCCACTCGGTAGGATTTTAGATTTTATTTTTCAAACTTAGGCGAACCGGATTCGCAGCTAAGTCACCCACTGGGGGATTTCGGATACATACAACAGTGACAACAATTATTGGAACACTCTTATTTCTGATAAAAATGAACCCTAGGAGCTTTTCTTATTACATCTAGTTTGAGAGCGGCCTTAAGTGTAAAAGGGGCGGAGAAGCTCCGCGTTCCAAGCTCGAGGTTCGTCGATCTGTCGATCAACATTGTAAAGGTGATATGCTCCGTTGTGAAGGACTCTGGTGACGATGAAGGGGCCTTCCCAAGTGGGAGCGAGCTTGTGAGGTTTCTGTTGATCCACTCGGAGGACCAAATCTCCTTCTTGAAAAGCTCGACTTTTCATGTTCCGGGCGTGGAATCGACGAAAGTCCTGCTGGTAAATGGTCGATCTGATCATTGCCATCTCCCTCTCTTCCTCCAGGAGGTCGACTGCGTCTTGCCGGGCCTGCTCTGCTTCATCTTCGGTGTAAAGTTCAACTCGGGGCGCATTATGAAGGAGATCGCTTGGCAGGACAGCTTCGGCTCCATAAACCAGGAAGAACGGGGTCCTTCCAGTCGACCGGTTAGGGGTGGTTCTTAATCCCCATAGCACTGACGGAAGCTCGTCGACCCAAGCACCTGCCGCGTGCTTGAGATCGTGCATCAGCCGGGGTTTTAGCCCTTTGAGAATCAGACCATTTGCTCTCTCAGCCTGTCCATTCGACTGGGGATGAGCGACTGAGGCGTAGTCGACTCGTGTGCCTTGAGAAGCGCAAAATGCCCTAAAATCGTCCGAATCAAAATTTGACCCGTTATCAGTGATGATGCTGTGTGGGACTCCATATCTGAATGTCAACCCTCTGATGAAACTGATAGCGGTGCTAGCGTCAAGGCTCTTTATGGGCTTAGCTTCGATCCATTTGGTAAACTTGTCGACTGCCACAAGCACATGAGTGAACCCACTCCTGCCCGTTCTCAAGGGACCAACCATGTCCAATCCCCAGACAGCAAAGGGCCAGACGAGCGGAATGGTTTTCAGGGCTGACGCGGGCTTGTGTGACATGTTGGAGTAGAACTGGCAGCCCTCGCACCTGTCGACTATCTCTTTCGCCATCTCATTTGCCCTTGGCCAATAAAATCCAGCTCGGTATGCTTTAGCCACAATGGTCCGAGAGGACGCATGGTGACCGCAGGTTCCCGAGTGGATATCGTTGAGGATTATTTGACCTTCTTCTGGCGTTATACATCTCTGGCCGACTCCGGTCACACTTTCTCTGTACAGCTGACCCCTTATGACTGTGAAGGTCTTAGATCGGCGGACGATCTGTCGAGCCTCCTCTTCGTCCTCCGGGAGTTCCTTCCTTAGGATATATGCAATGTATGGTATCGTCCAGTCGGGGGTGACTGCCAAGACTTCCATGATCAGGTCGACTACTGCAGGCACTTCAACTTCACTCGGGTCCGCGGCACTTTTTGGCCGCGGGGCTTCTTCTGTGAAAGGATCTTCTTGTACTGACGGTGAGTGAATGTGTTCTAAGAACACGTTGCTTGGAATGGCTTCTCTCTTGGAGCCTATCTTTGCCAAGTCATCAGCTGCCTGGTTTTTCAATCGGGGGATGTGGTGGAGTTCCAACCCCTCGAACTTCTTTTCAAGCTTCCGTACTGCATTGCAGTATCCAATCATTGCCGGACTCCTGACATCCCATTCCTTCATCACTTGATTAACCACCAGATCTGAGTCGCCATAGACCATGAGGCGACGGACACCGAGTGAAATGGCCATGCGCAACCCATACAAAAGTGCTTCATACTCTGCTTCGTTATTGGAGGAATCGAAGTGAATCTGGAGAACGTATCTGAGTTTATCCCCTCGGGGGGAGACCAGAACTACCCCCGCGCCCGAACCATTCAGCATCTTGGATCCATCGAAGAACATAGTCCAGTGTTCTGAGTGAACTTGAGTCGGAAGTTGCTGTTCAATCCACTCGGCGATAAAATCTACGATTGCTTGAGACTTGATGGCTTTCTTTGCTTCAAACTTGATGTCTAAAGGAAGGAGTTCAATCGCCCACTTGGCTACTCGACCAGTTGCATCTCTGTTATGCAGGATCTCCGATAATGGGGCGTCGCTGACGACTGTAATGGAGTGGTCAGAGAAATAATGTGCAACTTTCTTCGTGGTCATGTAAATCCCATATACAAGCTTCTGGTAGTGGGGGTATCTTTGTTTTGAAGGGGTCAAAACTTCAGACACATAATAAACAGGGAGTTGGACTTTGAAGGCCTTCCCTTCCTCTTCCCGCTCGACCGTAAGTACTGTACTGACAACTTGTCCCGTGGCTGCAATGTAAAGCAGCAGAGGCTCTTTGCTGATTGGAGCAGCTAGCACCGGCTGGGTGGAGAGCAGAGCTTTGAGCTCTGCAAACGCTGCATCAGCTTCTGGAGTCCATTCGAACTTGTCAGACTTTTTCATCAGTCGGTAAAGAGGCAACGCTTTTTCACCGAGTCGAGAGATGAATCGACTTAAGGCGGCCAAGCAGCCTGTAAGTTTTTGGACATCATGCACACGTACAGGACGCTTCATCCGGAGTATGGTGCCAATTTTTTCAGGATTGGTGTCGATTCCCCGTTCGGAAACGAGAAAACCGAGTAGCTTGCCACCTGGAACTCCGAAAGTGCATTTTGACGGATTGAGCTTGATATCGTACCTCCTGAGGTTGGCGAAGGTTTCAGCAAGGTCAGCCCGTAGGTCGGAACCTTTCCGGGACTTGACTACGATATCGTCCATATACGCCTCCACATTCCGACTGATTTGAGTGAGTAAACACTTATGGATCATTCTCATGAATGTGGCTCCGGCGTTCTTGAGGCCGAATGGCATGGTGACGTAACAGAAGCATCCGAATGGAGTGATGAAAGCTATTTTGATTTCGTCGGGCCCATACAGACGGATCTGATGGTACCCGGAGTAGGCATCTAGAAAAGACAATCTCTCGCATCCCGCAGTTGAGTCAACAATTTGGTCGATGCGAGGGAGAGGAAAATGATCTTTCGGGCAGGCCCGATTGATATGCTTGAAATCAATGCACATGCGGAGTGATTTGTCCTTCTTGGGGACCATGACAACATTGGCGAGCCACTCGGAGTGGTAGATCTCTCGAATGAACTCAGCTGCTAAGAGCCGAGCCACTTCTTCGCCGATGGCTTGTTTCTTCTGGACGGCGGACCGCCGCAGATGTTCCTTTACGGGTTTGAACTTTGAGTCGACTCGCAGGCGGTGCTCAGCCAGCCCTCTGGGAACTCCGGGCATGTCAGAGGGTTTCCATGCGAAGATGTCCCAGTTCTCACGGAGGAGCTGGATGAGCGCTTCTTCCTATTTGGAGTCGAGCGTCGTTGAGATGTGAGTCGGAGCTGCCTCGGGGTCGGTCGGGTGAATGTGGACCGTCTTCGTTTCGCCGGCCGACTGAAAAGCTGACTCGGAGGCGGGCTTCTTAGCCCGCAGCAATTCACTCGGATCGGCAGTCTTTTGGTACTCTTTCAGCTCGACCACTGCCATCTGAGCGTCGGCGATCTTTGATCCCTTCTGGAAACATTCTTCTGCTTTCTTCCGGTTGCCCGTAACAGTGATCACACCTTTGGGGCCAGGCATCTTTAATTTAAGATACACGTAGCATGGTCGAGCCATGAAGTGTGCGTAAGCCGGCCTGCCCAAGATGGCGTGATAAGCACTCTGGAAGTCCACAACTTCAAACGTTAACTTTTCCTTGCGGTAATTCTTTGAATCACCGAAAACCACATCAAGAGCAATCTGGCCGAGTGACTCGGCTTTCTTCCCAGGAATGACTCCGTGGAAGCTCATGTTACTGGTGCTGAGTCTGGACATCGGAATGCCCATTCCTTTCAAGGTTTCCGCGTACAGTATGTTCAGGCCACTGCCACCGTCCATCAGGACTTTGGTCAGTCGAGTGCCTTTGACAACTGGGTCGACCACCAAAGCTTGCCTCCCAGGGGTGGCAATGTGTGTTGGGTGATCGGATTGGTCGAACGTGATGGCCGTCTGAGACCACTTTAGGTAACTGGGAGTCGCAGGGGCAACCATGTTCACCTCACGGTTAATGACTTTCAGTCGACTTTTGCTTTCGACATCGGCAAAAATCATCAGGGTGGAATTGACCTGGGGGTATCCATCGTCGCTATCATCCCTGTCTTCAACCCTGTCTGGCTCTTTTTCTTTATCCTTGGGCTGCTTGCCCTGAAACTGCTGGATCAGGAGCCGGCATTGTCGAGTGGTATGTTTGGGGTAAATAAAATTACCCTCTTCGTCTTTCTTGGTGTGGATGTGACATGGCAAATCCAAAACATCATTCCCATCCTGATTCTTGACTTTCTTGGGCTTCCAAGTGCCCTTGGGTTTCCCCTTGAAGTTTCCCTGGGCCACAGCCAGGGCCTCCCCGGGAGCGGCTGGCTCGGCCTTCCACTTTTGCTTCCGACTGGAGTTTCCTCCGGTTTCTTGGGCGACTGACTTAAGTTTGCCGCTTCGGAGTCGGTCCTCGTCTTCTCCATTAGCGTACTTGGTGGCAATCTCCATCATCCGATTAAGGGACATCTCTCCGGTCCGGCCAAATTTCAGATTCAACTCCCTGTACTTGACCCCTTCCTTGAAAGCGCAGACTGCTTGATGGTCAGGCACGTTCTCGACCGAGTGGTGCGGTGTGATCCACCTCTGGATGTATTCCCTCAGTGTTTCATTCGGCTTCTGTACGCAAGACCGCAGCTCTGTAAGGCCTGCGGGGCGCTTGCATGTACCTTCGAAGGTTGTAACAAACACTCGGGAGAGATCCTCCCAAGTGTAAATGCTGCTGGGCGCCAGCTGATTCAGCCACGCCCTAGCTGAGCCTTCCAACATGAGGGGTAAATGCTTCATGGCCACCTCGTCGTTGCCGCCACCGATCTGCACAGCCACTCGGTAATCTTCGAGCCACGTGTCAGGCTTGGACTCGCCGGTGAACTTGCTGATTCCAGTCGCCAGCCGGAAGTTGGGTGGGATCACCGCGGCTCTGATGGCTCGACTGAAACACTCAGGCCCCGAGGCGTGTGCTCTGCTGCCGGTGGGCGTATCTCTGTTGTGGCCCTCTCGATGAGCCCTGTTCCTGTCCACCAGACCTTGAACGAGGATGGATCTCGCGTCAAAGCCTGGGTCTCTGGGGTCGACTGGTATCCTCTGCCTAGTGTGATGAGGGTGTCTGTCGTCTCGATGCTGAGGTGCATATGATCCACTCTGTGGAGGAGGGGACGGCACCCGACGCCCATCATCACGGTTGAGCCGGTGATCGTATTGCTCGTTCCCTCTATACCGATCGTGCCGGTCTCCACGCCCCTCACGCCTCGGGGGCGATCTCGGGCTGTGAGCCGACTGGACGGTCTCCGTAGCGACGGATCGACTGTGGATCCTGTCCCGCGACTGAGAGACGGCGGAATTCTGATTCCCCGCTGCTCGGAGCAATGCTCTGATCTGCAGCAATCCTCTTCCGGCCTCCGACTGGGAGGGCTGGATCGACTCCGCTATGCGGGCCGCGGCAGCCAGGTTCTGAACCGGAGTTCGGTACACCTGCGGTGGCGGGAAGAGCTGTCGTCGACTGGGTTCGGGTGCCTGCTGGCGTCGACTGGATTCGGGAGCCCGCTGGCGTCGACTGGACTCGGGAGCCCGCTGACGCGCCCGCTCGTCGAGAGCCCGCTGTAGATTCTCCAGTCGAGTGCGCTCGGCTAGATTAGCCAAGCGCGCATCCTCCAAGGCCCGGGCCTCGGGGGTTTCTCCAACAATAGGTGTGTAGAGCGCGTCCATGTTCCGGCGACGAAGCTCCTCACGTTGCAACGACGTAAGAGGCTCGGGGAGGTATTCGTCGTGAGGGTGCGACGGATCGCCCCTGTCGGCACCATCGTCAGTGCGAGGGAATCCGGGGGGACTGCGTGTCCCCTCGACCGCCAGGACCTCCGCCAGGGGGTCGCTGCTGTTGCACTCGGAAGCGGACTCCATGGAGCCAGTCGACAGATCGAACAGGCCGCAGAGGGATTCGTTAGGCTCGATTGCAGTGACCTGCTGGGTCGCCGACTGGCGGGCCACGGCGCGCTTCATCCACCGCTGGAGCCTCGACCGACCCGAGCGCTTGCGCTGGCGGGAGACAGGACGGGGAGATGGCACGGGAGTCGACCGATATGGGGTCGATGGCTGCCTCAGGAGGACGCCACGGACGCACGCGCGGAAGTGCGTCGCACCGCGGACGGGGAGCGCGTCGACGTCAAGCGGCGCCTCCTGGAGCCAAGCGGAGTCGTCGGCGATGAAAGCAAGTCGGCCGAGACGGATCTCGCGGCCCTCCGCCAAAGCTCCGCAGGAAAACATGATCGAGTGGATCGAAAAAATCGCAACTTCTCCAATTAGGCGCTAAGACTACTGCCCCACGGTGGGCGCCAACTGTCGTGGTTCTAAGTCTGACAGTGAGGTAGGGGGGTATGTATGAAGAGGCTAGACCTTAGCTATTGGGAAGTTGTAAGCACACAAGGTTTACGAGTTCAGGCCCTTCTCTGAGGAAGTAACAGCCCTACGTCTCGGTGCCCGGAGGCGGTCGATTGGATTATGCGTGAGTAAGATGACAGGGGTGCGAACCCCTCATACTGAGGAGGGGGGTGGCTTATATAGAGTTCGCCAGCCCTCTCCTGCCCTCAGTAATGCAGGGTTTAAGGTACATTTACGGTGGGCGTTACTGATAACGTCCCTAATAAAGCGTCATAATGATCATAAAGACTACTTAATAACCGACCGTTTGCCTACGGAGTGACTCGAGGTCTCCTGGCGGTCGAGTGGTTGGCTTGTTGGTCGAGTGATAGCTTCTTGGTCGAGTGTCTTGAACCCGTCGAGTGGGATACTTTCGAGTTGATCGGAAGGTGACTTCCTCTAAGGATGTCCTATGGTAGGGCTCTTAGGACGGGTCCGTGCCCCTACCGTAGGTACATGCCTTCGTCAACAGCCAATGGCTTCGGCTGCCGCTCTCTGCATGAGTGGGAAGCCCACCTCCTCCATGAGGTAAACTACCCGGCACCCCCTAACATACGTGCGCCGAGGCGATGGAGGCTCAGCGCTGGGGGTGTCCCAGTCCCCCCCCCCCCCCCCCGCTGCCCGACGCCGAACACCCCGGCTACTTCCACGCCGAGATCGAGCATGTGCGGGCCTCTCTGTCGGAGGAGGAGCGGGACCTCCTGGAGTACGACACCGGCAACCACGAGCAGTGGGCGACGTACTTCGAACGTCATCAGGCGAAGCGGCTCGCCTCCATCAACAACGCACCGGTGGTAAGGGGGAGCAACAACAGCGACGACCGCCGCCTGTGGTGGGGCGCCCCCGGACGCACGCTCCACGCCATCCTCGAGGGCGGGAACGATCAACTGCTCGAGTGCCCGGCGGCCCCGGCCCCCCGCCGAAGTGGCGGCCCATGGCTACCGAGGCGCATGCTGGGCGGGTCCTCCTCCTCCTCCTCCCGATCCTCCTACCAATCCTCCGGTTCGCCGGCGCTTGTCGGCGTCAAGGCCAAGCCCATGGAAACGCCGCTCGGCCGGCGCACCTGCGGCGCCGCCCTTGTCATCAACGAGGGCGGCCGCGCCTCCTCGAGCACCTCCCGCCTCGTCAAACCGAAGACGGAGCCGGGGCTCGCCCCCATGAAGAGTGAGCATGATGACGTGGCCGCACTCGACGACGAGGCCGCCATGAAGTGGGCGCGGGAGGACTAGGCGCGGCTAGAGATGGAGCGTCAGCGCCGCGCCCTAGACGAAATCACCACACGACGCCATGGCCGCGACGAGGGAGGCGTCGTTGTCCTCGAGGACAGCGACGACGAGACGTCGCCCCGGCCAAACCAGTCCACCAGGGTGACCCCAGGCAGGGTTCCAGCAGTGACGGCCGCGGTGTGAAGAAGGAGAAGGAGGAGGACGACGGCGGCGACTACAACGCCTTCAGCAAGTTCTTCGACCTGTAGGCGTGGCAGCAGCCCTTTGTTTTCTTCTTTTAGTAGATTATATGTTTTCTACGTGTAAAAAACTGTGGAACGCCTAAATATCGCCGAATCTATGTTGTGTTTGCCGAATTTTGGTCGAATGTGTTTTCAAAAATATTTACAAAAAAGGGCGTCTAGGGGCGGCGGCTTGGAACCCGATCGTCCCACGCCGAAAATATCGCCGGTTCGCCCCCAAGCGACGCTTTTTTCTAGCCTCTAAGGGGGTGAACGGCTGAAGATGCTCTTACATTCGGACGAAATGAAATATTTTGGAACACAGGAAACCAATGGACAATGTAAACCCTCGTTTCAATCCAAACGGCCAGTGAGCACTGTAATGATGCGATCAAAAGAGCAGCCATGATCAAAAACCAGCAAAAGGCGCGCAACGGTCGTCCCGGACGCAAAGGGGTGCCGTATCAGACCATGATGGCCTTTCTTTTTTCCTCTCAAAAGAACCAAATGCTGCTGGCCGGTCGACCAATGTGTGTACTAGACTACTAGTGTGGTGGCACTTAGCACTAGCACTCACCAGTCAAGGCGTCCTACGAGCTTCCAGGAGAAATTTAACAGTACAAAAGCATACCAAAGCGAGTGTTGCTACGAAAGTAGAAGCTTAATTAGTTAACAATCACAGTCGCAAGCTTTTTGGCCACAAAGGGGAAGCAGACAACGGTCAAGACAGTAAAATAATTCGGATTGGAATCTCAGGCTGTCCTTCTCTAATTAAAAGAGTTAACTACAGGAATTGCAGACTTGAAGTAAACAATGAGGATAAACATAGCAGCTGCTGCTGCCTGCAGAACACAGGGCGTGGAGAGAGATATCATATCCCTGTGGAACATTGCTGCTTCTGGAAGAATTCTCCAGGATCAGATATGTTTCTTGGGAGGAAGAAAAGAAAAATGGTGCTCCTGGCAGGATTCTTCTGAAGCAAGCGAGCACGTGGCTGGAGCTCCAGATCTCACCACCACCTCGACCATGCCTTATCAAGAAAAAAGGATACGGGCAAAGTTGCACCGATCTACTCGTACGTACTTCAGTGGCTTTCGTAGATTCTCTCGTGAGTAATATGCTTGCAAAGTTACTGTGCAAATTTACATCTATATAGTTCTAACATCCTGCTACAGTAGGCAGGGCAAATGAAAAGGAACTCAGATGCAGGACACTCATAAACGTAGGACTTGGGGACAGTACCTTTTTTAACACTATGCAGTGTCAGAAAACTTGTTACATTTTGATACAGAGGAAGTATTAGACGAATTCTAGGATTTTGATACAGAAGGGGCATTAGAATAATTTTCCGAATGAAGTTCGACGGCACAGGCTAAATCCTCACAGTGCCTATCACTATCAGCTGAACCATGTTTCAGAACCATAACAGCAGGTGTTTTCCCCTAATTATTCAGAGCAGAATATGTTTCCAATATTTCTACTCTGGAAACACATCAGAGGAATAGGAAAGACATGAGACAATTCGTCAAAGTGATCGGGTTAAAACACTTAACATAAGAAGAAAGCTAAGAAATGCTGACTAAAAAAATATAATAATCGAATAACCAAGAAGTAACTGGGATACAAAAGGAAGAGAAAACACCCTGAAAATCTCTTGTTCTAAACTTATGTCTGACTGAATTTAGCTAAATTGAACTGAACTCATGCTTCTCTCTATACACCCCACACATACTATATCCCTGCTGCACCTACAATCCACTCACTCACTCACTCACAAATCCTCTTCTGTCCCTCTCAAACTCTTATTATTCACAACCAAATTTGCCTTCAATCTGCAGCCTATTCTCCAATCCCTTTCAACACCACAACACAAATCGTCTGGATGCGCAGGCGACAAATCATAATCCAGAAAATTCCGCCCACCTTACAACTAATTCTTCACGCCGGTAGCCATCGATCAAGAACACTAGCAGCTAAGCATGACAATGACCACGTAAATTTGGTGAGCTTGCTGTCCATGGACAGAGGTAAGGAGGGAGAGCAAAACCATGTCTTCCTTCAGAAGATGATGTTTTTTTGGAGAATCTATTTGTATCACTGCCGTGAAGGCGGTGGCGGTGATCCATATTCTGCCCAGGTGACGGGTGGCAATGGGTCGGGGTTATAGGGTGGCGGTGGTGGTGATCCATATTCTGCACGGGACACGGGTGGCAATGTGCCGGGGTAATAGGGTGGCGGCGGTGGCAATGCTGGTGGCGGACAGGTGCAGGGCGGCGGCGGGGGGCACATTGGATGCGGATGCGGGGCAGGAGGAGGCGGTGGGTGGTGGTGGACAGGGTTTGGCGGCGGTGGTGAGTGGTGGACTGGCGTTGGCGGCGGCGGTGAGTGGACTGGCTTTGGCGGCGGCGGTGAGTGGACTGGCTTTGGCGGCGGTGGTGAGTGGACTGACTTTGGCGGCGGTGGTGAGTGGTGGACTGGCGGCGGAGGTGATGGTGGAGGCGGGGATGGCGGTGGAGGTGAAGGTGGGGGTGGTGATGGTAATGGTGGTGGTGGAGATGGCGAAGGCGGAGGAGGTGATGGCGGCGGCGGGGATGGTGGAGGCGGAGAAGGCGGTGGCGGTGATGGCAACGGCGGGGGCGGGGATGGAGGCGGCGGTGATGGCAACGGCGGGGGCGGGGATGGAGGCGGCGAAGGCGGGACGAACGGCTTGCACTGGAACGCCGCACAGTTGACGGGCGGGTGGGCGTAGAAGGCGGCGCACTGCTGCCGCGTCCGCTGAGAGGGGCGATTCGGCAGGCAGTTGTCCCGGTCGCTGCCCCGAGGCACGACGCGCGCGCACGCCGGCGGCTCCCCGGTGAAGAAGTTGTATGAGAAGGTGAAATTCTTGAGCCGCGGCAGCGCGCACACGGCCTGCGGTATCGGCCCGGAGAGCAGGTTGTGCGCGACGTTGAGCTGCTCCAGCTTCCTCAGCCCGGCCACCTCCTGCGTGAGCGGGCCGGCGAGCTGGTTGTGGCTGACATCGAGCACCGTGAGCTCCCGCAGGCGGCCGAGCTCCGGCGGCAGGCACGACTCGAGGCCGTTGTTGATGAGCAAGATCTCGTTGAGCGTGCCGGACATGTTGGCGAGGCTGGCGGGGAGGCAGCCGCCGAAGGTGTTGTGCGAGAGGACGAGGACGGAGACCGGCGAGTTGCCGATGTTGTCCGGAATCTCGAAGCGGAAGCGGTTGTGGTTGAGGAAGATGGCGTCGAGCGGGCGGTCGAAGAGGCGGCTGGGCACGGCGCCCTCGAACTCGTTGAACCGGAGGTCGAGGAACCGGAGCGCCGGCATGTCGAGCACGACCTCCGGGAACGGCCCGACGAAGCGGTTGTTGCTGAGGTCGAGCTCGTGGAGGAGGCCGAGCCGGCGGAGCGTGCCCGGGAGCATGCCGCAGAAGCGGTTGGAGTTGAGGTGCAGCAGCGCGAGGTCGGCGAGCAGGCCGAGCTCCGGCGGGAGGTATCCCGCGATGTCGCCGTGGTTGAGGTCGACGCCGGCGACGGCGAGCACGCGCGGGTCGGACGGAAGCGGCGCGCAGAAGACGCCCGTGTAGTTGCAGACGTCCGGGCCGGCCCAGTCGGCGGTGAGGTTCTTCGGGTCGGAGAAGATGGCGTGGCGCTTCCAGGTCTGCAGCGCCACGTAGGCGTCCTCGATGCGGCGGCTCGGGAACCGCCACGACGGATCCACCTCCACCCCCGCCGCCGCCGCCGTGCCGGCCCCTCCGTCGCCGGAGAAGCCCGGCGCCGCGGCCCCGGCGGCGGCGGCGAGGGCGGCGAGCAGGAGTAGCGCGAGTCGCCTCATCTCATCTCCTCCAGCCACAATGGCGAGATCTCCGGGCGCTGTCAGAGGGGGAGAGGGGAGTGGAGTGGAGTGCGGGGACAGAGGGAGGGAGAGAGATGGCGAGGAGGAGGAGGAGGACAGAGGCCAGCTATAAACGCGCACACAGCTCGACGCGTACGGCGGAGCCGAGGGAGGAAGGAGGGGTGTGTGGGGCCGGGGCGGGTGGGGTTTAGTATGTATGAGCAGTGGGCGCGTGGGAGGGGTACGTGTAGGGGGGAGTGGGGCAGGCGTGGCAGCGGCGGCGGCGTTACTGTGGGAGGGTCCCCCGGGTTTGTCTCCGGGTTCGCGTGGCGTGCTGTGACCCGTACGCGACGCGGAGGCGAGAGAGACGGAGCGGAGTGAAACTCGCAAGACCCGCGCGTTGTCCAGTTCAAACTCTGCGGATACCGCAGGTGAGGAGGCCCTTTTTCCTTTTATTTTTTATACACTTTGGGATGGAGTGAAGCAACGGCATAAACTATACTGCCAGATTAAAAAAAGAGCTACTGGTATAAATGATTTTTTTCTCTTTCTTTTTTGAGGATTTTTTTTCCTTTTCTTAGGGCGGGGGTGGAAGTTGTGGATGATGGCGTGCAGTGGGCTCACTGGCACGAGGATGCTGCTGTTGCTCTTGTTCCTGCACTGGTCAACGAAGAATTAAGGTGGGTCGCACGGAATCATAGAAAGAAATTCTAAACTCCCGGAGCAACCTTATATACATAAAATAAATACTCACAGTGGGAGTACTTCGTTGGTGTATAATAAACAACACACGAAGCTAGTGCGTACGACCG
Source organism: Triticum monococcum (assembly GCA_034509565.1). Taxonomy (NCBI): domain Eukaryota; kingdom Viridiplantae; phylum Streptophyta; class Magnoliopsida; order Poales; family Poaceae; genus Triticum; species Triticum monococcum. The sequence continues at coordinate 97,925,192 of CM067843.1, read as the reverse complement.
GTCAATAAGGTGTAAGACTATTCATAGTGGGAGTAACATAGAGTAGGTGATAACATCATATTTATTTAGACAAAATAGATGATGTGGCATGTAATTAATGAAGAAAAAGAGATAAGTCATAACATAGCTAGTTAATGTACTATCTTCATAATGCAAAGTAATATAATAATAGTATCATAGATGGCTTCATTTATTAGCTCGTAGACTCATCTTGTTTTGGAAAACGCTATGTTACAGTCAAGCTTTAAAATATCGGATATCGGGTTCGTATCGGTTTGGCTTCGACATATCGAATGTCGGATATCGGGTGATATATCAGATGATATATATGTGGACATATCGGAGAAAACATGTCTAGTTTTTTTTGCAGGATTCTTGTTCAAAACATACATTTTAGTAAAAAAAAAGTGTATGTTGTGAATGCTTTAACATAACATTTTTAGATTCTTAGTTTATTAATTTGTTGTTTAAGAAACTATTAAGGAAAGATTCACAAAGTCCTTACTCTGTGATTTACAACAATACAATATATATATATATATGCATTTGTAAGAAACACTGTGCATGGCTTTGATAATATATAATGAAGTTGTAAATGCATAATCATATTTCACTGCTTTCTAATAAAGAATTGTTGTCATCTACCTATCGTTCTATATCGGTCGACACATCGGGCTAGATATCGGCCATACCGGTTGATATTTTGTCCATATCGGATGATATGTTTGAAAATGATATTTACAAAATGATATGCTAGGTTTATATAGGTAGAGCCCCAAAAGTGATATATCGGCCTATATGTCGGTTGTATCGGCCTAGATTTAAAAGCTTGGTTACAGTAACATATTATGTTACCACCTTTCATTAATTACTTGCCACATAAGCAGAATTTTCTCGAAGTGTGTTATGTTACTAGCTAAGTTACTTTCACTATGACTAGCCTAACATCACACATATCATGAAAAAAGATGTCTACAATGTAATAAATAAAGTGATGCATGACACAACACATACTACCCACTGTGGAGGTAGTAACATAAACTAGTAACATGTGCATGCTACTACTCTGAGTTACTCCCCACTGTGAACTAGTCTAAAGGAGTGGAGTTTTTACCATTAAACACATGGTTTGTTTAATTAGATATTTTCCACTGTGTACATGGTCCTCACTAAAAGGTTTTTTTTTAGATATTTTCCCTATTAATTCATGCTACCAAGGCAGCAATACATTACAAGTGTGGATTTTAATTATTTTATTTTACTTCTTCACAATCACAGGCTCCCGTGCTTATGAATTTTAATATGATTTCCCCAATGTAACCTCAGGAACAATGGTTCTACTAAGACATATGTCAAACAGACGAACAATCAAGAACATGGTTTTGCTTTGTTCAATACACGTGTTGCAATGAAAGATAGACTTCACATTGGAGATATGTTTCTTCCTTCTACCTTGTGGACTTCATTTTACACTAGTGCTACAAATTGTGCTAAATCTTCACATACACACATAAAAAAGTCATTCATTTTGATGCACTACCCATGATTCTCTTCGTGTAAGAAATGTTATTCTTAAATTGGTTGAATTTGTCTATACTTATGCCTTATTTTTATACTGGTAATCTCATATTGGATTTACTTTTATATTTGAAAGCTGGCATCAATGATGCGGAAAGAAAATGTATGGCTCGTAAAGAAGCATTTTGGGCATCTAGTCTTCTTGCTTTTGAATGGTAAGTTCTTGCGCTTAGACATTGTATATTTTTATAACCTAATATATTGCATACCAGGCATTATTCTTGTCGGTTGAATGCTCCATTATGTGCCTTTTGTGGAGTAGTTAGTTGCTTCACACCATTTCTCTTGAATTTCTTAGCTATTTGAGGGGAATATAACCGCGTAAATGCTTCAGACATTAAAACATTGTATGAAATATCTCCTACTTAAAGAACATAAGCTTTTTGTTTTGCTCTTTTGTCATTCCGCTCCTTCCTTCGTCCCCACGCTTGGTTTTCACTGAAGAAGAGGCCAACACAAACCTCAAGTTACACCTACTACCTTTGTAAAGTGTTTATATGTGGTGTATACTGTTGGGGAACGTAGTAATTTCAAAAAAATTCCTACGCACACGCAAGATCATGGTGATGCATAGCAACGAGGGGGGGAGTCTGATCTACGTACCCTTATAGATCGCAACGGAAGCGTTGACACAACGTAGAGGAAGTAGTCGTACGTCTTCTTCCCGATCCGACCGATCCAAGCACCGTTACTCCGGCACCTCCGAGTTCTTAGCACATGTACAGCTCGATGACGATCCCCGGGCTCCGATCCAGCAAAGCTTCGGGGAGGAGTTCCGTCAGCACGACGGCGTGGTGACGATCTTGATGTTCTACCGACGCAGGGCTTCGCCTAAGCACTACAACGATATGATCGAGGTGGAATATGGCGGCAGGGGGCACTGCACACGGCTAAGGAACGATCTCAATGATCAACTTGTGTGTCTAGAGGTGCCCCCTGCCCCTGTATATAAAGGATCCAAGGGGGAGGGCTGGCCGGCCAAGGAGGAGGGCGCAGGAGGAGTCCTACTCCTACCGGGAGTAGGACTCCCCCCCTCAATCCAATTCCTAATAGGATTCCGAGAGAGAGAGAGAGAGAGAGAGAGAGAGAGAGAGAGAGAGAAGGGGGCCGGCCACCTCTCCTAGTCCTAATAGGACTAGGGGAGGGGGGAGGCGCGCAGCCCACCTTGGGCTGCCCCTTTCATCTTTCCACTAAGGCCCAATAAGGCCCATATGGTTCCCGGGGGGTTCCGGTAACCTCTCGGTACTCCGGTAAAATCCCGATTTCACCCGGAACACTTCCGATATCCAAATATAGGCTTCCAATATATCAATCTTTATGTCTCGACCATTTCGAGACTCCCCGTCATGTCCGTGATCACATCCGGGACTCCGAACAACCTTCGTTACATCAAAATGCATAAACTCATAATAACTGTCATCGTAACGTTAAGCGTGCGGACCCTATGGTTCGAGAACAATGTAGACATGACCGAGACACGTCTCCGGTCAATAACCAATAGCGGGACCTGGATGCCCATATTGGCTCCTACATATTCTACGAAGATCTTTATCGGTCAGACCGCATAACAACATATGTTGTTCCCTTTGTCATCGGTATGTTACTTGCCCGAGATTCGATCGTCGGTATCCAATACCTAGTTCAATCTCTTTACCGGCAAGTCTCTTTACTCGTTTCGTAATACATCATCCCACAACTAACTTATTAGTTGCAATGCTTGCAAGGCTTAAGTGATGTGCATTACCGAGAGGGCCCAGAGATACCTCTCCGACAATCGGAGTGACAAATCCTAATCTCGAAATACGCCAACCCAACATCTACCTTTGGAGACACCTGTAGTACTCCTTTATAATCACCCAGTTACGTTGTGACGTTTGGTAGTACCCAAAGTGTTCCTCCGGTAAACGGGAGTTGCATAATCTCATAGTCATAGGAACATGTATAAGTCATGAAGAAAGCAATAGCAACATACTAAACGATCGGGTTCTAAGCTAATGGAATGGGTCATGTTAATCAGATCATTCAACTAATGATGTGACCTCGTTAATCAAATAACAACTCCTTGTTCATGGTTAGGAAACTTAACCATCTTTGATTAACGAGCTAGTCTAGTAGAGGCATACTAGTGACACTATGTTTGTCTATGTATTCACACATGTATTATGTTTCCGGTTAATACAATTCTAGCATGAATAATAAACATTTATCATGATATAAGGAAATAAATAATAACTTTATTATTGCCTCTAGGGCATATTTCCTTCAGTCTCCCACTTGCACTAGAGTCAATAATCTAGATTACACAGTAATGATTCTAACACCCATGGAGCCTTGGTGCTGATCATGTTTTGCTCGTGGAAGAGGCTTAGTCAACGGGTCTGCAACATTCAGATCCGTATGTATCTTGCAAATCTCTATGTCTCCCACCTGGACTAGATCCCGGATGGAATTGAAGCGTCTCTTGATGTGTTTGGTTCTCTTGTGAAATCTGGATTCCTTTGCCAAAGCAATTGCACCAGTATTGTCACAAAAGATTTTCATTGGACCCGATGCACTAGGTATGACACCTAGATCGGATATGAACTCCTTCATCCAGACTCCTTCGTTCGCTGCTTCCGAAGTAGCTATGTACTCCGCTTCACATGTAGATCCCGCTACGACGATTTGTTTAGAACTGCACCAACTGACAGCTCCACCGTTTAAAGTAAACACGTATCCGGTTTGCGATTTAGAATCGTCCGGATCAGTGTCAAAGCTTGCATCAACGTAACCTCTTACGGTGAGCTCTTTGTCACCTCCATACACGAGAAACATATCCTTAGTCCTTTTCAGGTATTTCAGGATGTTCTTGACCGCTGTCCAGTGATCCACTCCTGGATTACTTTGGTACCTCCCTGCTAAACTTATAGCAAGGCACACATCAGGTCTGGTACACAACATTGCACACATGATAGAGCCTATGACTGAAGCATAGGGAACATCTTTCATTTTTTTTCTCTATCTTCTGCAGTGGTCGGGCATTGAGTCTGACTCAACTTCACACCTTGTAACACAGGCAAGAACCCTTTCTTTGCTTGATCCATTTTGAACTTCTTCAAAATCTTGTCAAGGTATGTGCTTTGTGAAAGTCCAATTAAGCGTCTTGATCTATCTCTATAGATCTTTATGCCTAATATGTAAGCAGCTTCCCCGAGGTCTTTCATCGAAAAACTTTTATTTAAGTATCCCTTTATGCTATCCAGAAATTCTATATCATTTCCAATCAGCAATATGTCATCCACATATAATATCAGAAATGCTACCGAGCTCCCACTCACTTTCTTGTAAATACAGGCTTCTCCAAAAGTCTGTATAAAACCAAATGCTTTGATCACACTATCAAAGCGTTTATTCCAACTCCGAGAGGCTTGCACCAGTCCATAAATGGATCGCTGGAGCTTGCACACTTTGTTAGCTCCCTTTGGATCGACAAAACCTTCCGGTTGCATCATATACAACTCTTCTTCCAGAAATCCATTCAGGAATGCAGTTTTGACATCCATCTGCCAAATTTCATAATCATAAAATGCGGCAATTGCTAACATGATTCTGACAGACTTAAGCATCGCTACGGGTGAGAAGGTCTCATCGTAGTCAACCCCTTGAACTTGTCGAAAACCTTTTGCGACAAGTCGAGCTTTATAGACAGTAATATTACCGTCAGCGTCAGTCTTTTTCTTGAAGATCCATTTGTTCTCAATTGCTTGCCGATCATCGGGCAAGTCAACCAAAGTCCATACTTTGTTCTCATACATGGATCCCATCTCAGATTTCATGGCTTCAAGCCACTTTGCGGAATCTAGGCTCACCATCGCTTCTTCATAGTTCGTAGGTTCATCATGATCTAGTAGCATGACTTCCAGAATTGGATTACCGTACCACTCTAGTGTGGATCTCACTATGGTTGATCTATGAGGTTCAGTAGTATCTTGTCCTGAAGTTTTATGATCATCATCATTAGCTTCCTCACTAATTGGTATAGGTGTTGCAGAAACAGTTTTCTGTGATGTACTACTTTCCAATAAGGGAGCAGGTACAGTTACCACGTCAAGTTCTACTTTCCTCCCACTCACTTCTTTCAAAAGAAACTTCTTCTCTAGAAATGATCCATTCTTAGCAACGAATGTCTTGCCTTCGGATCTGTGATAGAAGGTGTACCCAACAGTCTCCTTTGGGTATCCTATGAAGACACATTTCTCCGCTTTGGGTTCGAGCTTATCAGGTTAAAGCTTTTTCACATAAGCATCGCAGCCCCAAACTTTAAGAAACGACAACTTTGGTTTCTTGCCAAACCATAGTTCATACGGCGTCATCTCAATGGATTTTGATGGTGCCCTATTTAACGTGAATGCGGCCGTCTCTAAAGCATAACCCCAAAATGATAGCGGTAAATCAGTAAGAGACATCATAGATCGCACCATATCTAGTAAAGTACGATTACGACGTTCGAACACACCATTACGCTGTGGTGTTCCGGGTGGCGTGAGTTGCGAAACTATTCCACAATTTTTCAAATGTACACCAAACTCGTAACTCAAATATTCTCCTCCACGATCAGATCGTAGAAACTTTATTTTCTTGTTACGATGATTTTCAACTTCACTCTGAAATTCTTTGAACTTTTCAAATGTTTCAGACTTATGTTTCATTAAGTAGATATATCCATATCTGCTTAAATCATCTGTGAAAGTGAGAAAATAGCGATATCCGCCACGAGCCTCAATATTCATCGGGCCACATACATCGGTATGTATGATTTCCAACAAATCTGTTGCTCTCTCCATAGTACCGGAGAACGGTGTTTTAGTCATCTTGCCCATGAGGCACGGTTCGCAAGTACCAAGTGATTCATAATCAAGTGGTTCCAAAAGCCCATCAGTATGGAGTTTCTTCATGCGCTTTATACCGATATGACCTAAACGGCAGTGCCACAAATAAGTTGCACTATCATTATCAATTCTGCATCCTTTGGTTTCAACATTATGAATATGTGTATTACTACTATCGAGATTCATCAAAAATAGACCACTCTTTCAAAGGTGCATGACCATAAAAGATATTACTCATATAAATAGAACAACCATTATTCTCTGATTTAAATGAATAACCGTCTCGCATCAAACAAGATCCAGATATAATGTTCATGCTAACGCTGGCACCAAATAACAATTATTTAGGTCTAATATTAATCCTGAAGGTAGATGTAGAGGTAGTGTGCCGACCGCGATCACATCAACTTTGGAACCGTTTCCCACGCGCATCGTCACCTCGTCCTTTGCCAGTGTTCGCTTAATCCGTAGTCCCTGTTTCGAGTTGCAAATATTAGCAACAGAACCAGTATCAAATACCCAGGTGCTACTACGAGCTCTAGTAAGGTACACATCAATAACATGTATATCACATATACCTTTGTTCACCTTGCCATCCTTCTTATCCGCCAAATACTTGGGGCAGTTCCGCTTCCAGTGACCAGTCTGCTTGCAGTAGAAGCACTCAGTTTCAGGCTTAGGTCCAGACTTGGGCTTCTTCTCCTGAGCAGCAACTTGCTTGCTGTTCTTCTTGAATTTCCCCTTCTTCTTCCCTTTGCCCTTTTTCTTGAAACTAATGGTCTTGTTGACCATCAACACTTGATGCTCCTTCTTGATTTCTACCTCCGCAGCTTTTAGCATCGCGAAGAGCTCGGGAATAGTCTTGTTCATCCCTTGCATATTATAGTTCATCACGAAGCTCTTATAGCTTGGTGGCAGTGATTGGAGAATTCTGTCAATGACGCAATCATCTGGAAGATTAACTCCCATCTGAATCAAGTGATTATTATACCCAGACATTTTGAGTATATGCTCACTGACAGAACTGTTCTCCTCCATCTTGCAGCTATAGAACTTATTGGAGACTTCATATCTCTCAATCCGGGCATTTGCTTGAAATATTAACTTCAACTCCTGGAACATCTCATATGCTCCATGACGTTCAAAACATCGTTGAAGCCCCGATTCTAAGCCGTAAAGCATGGCACACTGAACTATCGAGTAGTCATCAGCTTTGCTCTGCCAGACGTTCATAACATCTGGTGTTGCTCCAGCAGCAGGCCTGGCACCCAGCGGTGCTTCCAGGACGTAATTCTTCTGAGCAGCAATGAGGATAATCCTCAAGTTACGGACCCAGTCCGTGTAATTGCTACCATCATCTTTCAACTTTGCTTTCTCAAGGAACGCATTAAAATTCAACGGAACAACAGCACGAGCCATCTATCTACAATCAACATAAACAAGCAAGATACTATCAGGTACTAAGTTCATGATAAGTTTATGTTCATTTAATCAAATTACCTAAGAACTCCCACTTAGATAGACATCCCTCTAATCCTCTAAGTGATTACGTGATCCAAATCAACTAAACCATAACCGATCATCACGTGAGATGGAGTAGTTTTCAATGGTGAACATTGTTATGTTGATCATATCTACTATATGATTCACGCTCGACCTTTCGGTCTCTGTGTTCCGAGGCCATATCTGCATATGCTAGGCTCGTCAAGTTTAACCTGAGTATTCTGCGTGTGCAAAACTGGCTTGCACCCGTTGTAGATGGACGTAGAGCTTATCACACTCGATCATCACGTGGTGTCTGGGCATGACGAACTTTGGCAACGGTGCATACTCAGGGAGAACACTTCTTGATAATTTAGTGAGAGATCATCTTATAATGCTACCGTCAATCAAAGCAAGATAAGATGCATAAAAGGATAAACATCACATGCAATCAATATAAGTGATATGATATGGCCATCATCATCTTGTGCTTGTGATCTCCATCTCCGAAGCACCGTCATGATCACCATCGTCACCGGCGCGACACCTTGATCTCCATCGTAGCATCGTTGTCGTCTCGCCAATCTTATGCTTCCACGACTATCACTACTGCTTAGTAATAAAGTAAAGCATTACATCGCGATTGCATTGCATACAATAAAGCGACAACCATATGGCTCCTGCCAGTTACCGATAACTTGGTTACAAAACATGATCATCTCATACAATAAAATTTAGCATCATGCCTTGACCATATCACATCACAACATGCCCTGCAAAAACAAGTTAGACGTCCTCTACTTTGTTGTTGCAAGTTTTACGTGGCTGCTACGGGCTTAAGCAAGAACTCATCTCACCTACGCATCAAAACCACAACGATAGTTTGTCAAATAGACTCCGTTTTAACCTTCTCAAGGACCGGGCGTAGCCACACTTGGTTCAACTAAAGTTGGAGAGACAGTCGCCCGCAAGCCATCTATGTGCAAAGCACGTCGAGGGAACCGGTCTCGCGTAAGCGTACGCGTAAGGTTGGTCCGGGTCGTCTCGTCCAACAATACCGCCGAACCAAAGTATGACATGCTGGTAGGCAGTATGACTTGTATCGCCCACAACTCACTTGTGTTCTACTCGTGCAAATAACATCAAACCATAAAACTTAGGCTCGGATGCCACTGTTGGGGAACGTAGTAATTTCAAAAAAATTCCTACGCACACGCAAGATCATGGTGATGCATAGCAACGAGGGGGAGAGTCTGATCTACGTACCCTTGTAGATCGCAATGGAAGCGTTGACACAACGTAGAGGAAGTAGTCGTACGTCTTCTTCCCGATCCGACCGATCCAAGCACCGTTACTCCGGCACCTCCGAGTTCTTAGCACATGTACAGCTCGATGACGATCCCCGGGCTCCGATCCAGCAAAGCTTCGGGGAGGAGTTCCGTCAGCACGACGGCGTGGTGACGATCTTGATGTTCTACCGACGCAGGGCTTCGTCTAAGCACTACAACGATATGATCGAGGTGGCATATGGTGGCAGGGGGCACCGCACACGGCTAAGGAACGATCTCAATGATCAACTTGTGTGTCTAGAGGTGCCCCCTGCCCCCGTATATAAAGGATCCAAGGGGGAGGGCTGGCCGGCCAAGGAGGAGGGCGTAGGAGGAGTCCTACTCCTACCGGGAGTAGGACTCCCCCCCTCAATCCTATTCCTAATAGGATTCCGAGAGAGAGAGAGAGAGAGAGAGAGAGAGAGAAGGGGGCCGACCACCTCTCCTAGTCCTAATAGGACTAGGGGAGGGGGGAGGCGTGCAGCCCACCTTGGGCTGCCCCTTTCATCTTTTCACTAAGGCCCAATAAGGCCCATATGGTTCCCGGGGGGTTCCGGTAACCTCTCGGTACTCCGGTAAAATCCCGATTTCACCCGGAACACTTCCGATATCCAAATATAGGCTTCCAATATATCAATCTTTATGTCTCCATTTCGAGACTCCTCGTCATGTACGTGATCACATCCGGGACTCCGAACAACCTTCGGTACATCAAAATGCATAAACTCATAATAACTGTCATTGTAACGTTAAGCGTGCGGACCCTACGGTTCGAGAACAATGTAGACATGACCGAGACACGTCTCCGGTCAATAACCAATAGCGGGACCTAGATGCCCATATTGGCTCCTACATATTCTACGAAGATCTTTATCGGTCAGACCGCATAACAACATACATTGTTCCCTTTGTCATCGGTATGTTACTTGCCCGAGATTCGATCGTCGGTATCCAATACCTAGTTCAATCTCGTTACCAGCAAGTCTCTTTACTCGTTCCATAATACATCATCCCGCAACTAACTTATTAGTTGCAATGCTTGCAAGGCTTAAGTGATGTGCATTATCGAGAGGGCCCAGAGATACCTCTCTGACAATCGGAGTGACAAATCCTAATCTCGAAATACGCCAACCCAACATCTACCTTTGGAGACACCTGTAGTACTCCTTTATAATCACCCAGTTACGTTGTGACGTTTGGTAGTACCCAAAGTGTTCCTCCGGTAAACGGGAGTTGCATAATCTCATAGTCATAGGAACATGTATAAGTCATGAAGAAAGCAATAGCAACATACTAAACGATCGGGTGCTAAGCTAATGGAATGGGTCATGTCAATCAGATCATTCAACTAATGATGTGACCTCGTTAATCAAATAACAACTCTTTGTTCATGGTTAGGAAACTTAACCATCTTTGATTAACGAGCTAGTCTAGTAGAGGCATACTAGTGACACTCTGTTTGTCTATGTATTCACACATGTATTATGTTTCCGGTTAATACAATCTAGCATGAATAATAAACATTTATCATGATATAAGGAAATAAATAATAACTTTATTATTGCCTCTAGGGCATATTTCCTTCATATACGCCATATATTGTTAGTGGCTACTGCCAAAATAAGGTAGAATGTGATACTAGCTGTAATCCAATTCAATCAGTTGCCTCATTAGATGATACTATGGCACATGAAGCTCCTATTAGTGTATCTTCTATGGTTGAATGACACAAAAGCATGAGAGCCACTTTCAAGAAGAGACTATCGTTTGGTAAGTTTCACAAATCTTCCTAACATTAGTATCTCCATAGCATGATTTTCTATAGATGATTATTTTTTACCTTATTGAAGAAAAAATGTTCTTAAAGTGTAAGACGATTAATCTTATGGTCTTAGTTATTGCAAATCATATTTGTGTTTGCTTTACCTTGATACCTACTTGGCTAATTCACGTATTGTATCATTTAGTATTTATCAACTGTAGCTTCATCATTTATGTTGTTAATGTTAACTATTCTTTGGGAGGTAGATGGATCTTTCTCTACAACAATAATTGAATCTATATAAAGTGTGTATGATCTTTGCTATTTTAACGATTTTACTGTTCGCCGGGAGTAGATGAGCCCGGGCTCAGAGATGAATTATCGCATACATTATGGGCATAAACATTGTTGAAAAGGATACATGGCAGTGAGTGCGTTATAACTGAAGCTTAGTATTAGCTTGGGATACTATTGTGGGAAATGGTAGGTAGATCTTTTTCTGCAATAATTGTCAAATCTACAAGAAGTGTATTCGATCTTGGTATAATTTTTTCCGGTGTAAGCATGTGCATATATTAGCATAAACACTATAAATAGACATGATAGTGGGTGGATTATAACTGAAACCTAGTATTAGCATGGGATCTTGATTTTTTTCTTCTATAAATTATGTTTGGTGTTATGAATTTCCTGGCAGGAAAATCAAGAATTTCATGGCTTTGGTGTTTTTACAAATGTTTCACACAAGGTATGAGACGTTGTATGTTTCTGTAACTTCCCCTTACATATTGTGATTACTTCTATGAAGGAGATGGGTTTCTTGTAGAGAAATTTTCATAACGACCTGATGTCATTCCAAACAAAAGAAAAATGTATAATACTATTATCGTTAGTCCTTTTGTTACTGTAATGGATGCCAACACTGGGTGGGATGTTTTTTAATAAAATAGAAATTATTCGGACACTATTGTAAATAATACAAGGCAAATGCAGTTATGTATAATGGCAGCTACATTAAAGGCAGGTCGTGCTTGTTTGTGAAAATAGTTCGATGACACAAGAGGTTGACCCATGATGTAGATTGAATAGAGGATCCAAGTGATAACAATCTAGTGGCCATGAAATTTTGCAAAAAAATTGCGGGTTGTAGTGTCACTTAGGAGGTGAGGATTTTTTTAACTACTTCCAATTATCTCAACATGGGTGCTTCCACGTCATCAAACTTGGTGTTTTCATTATATTTACTAGCTTAATCCACTAGGATTTATTTTATCTATGCATGAGAATACTCTACCATGCGACATGCATTAGTGCATTATAAGTGAGTTTCAAATCACATTGCATTTAATTGTGGCATGCACAACTTTTCATGTTGCGATTTTTTCCTTATGCAAAAAATTCTCACATAGTTTAACCAGAAGAACTAAATTAATATTCTACATGATTAGAAACTATATATCTAAATCCAAGACAACGCGCAAGGTATCATCTAGTATATAATTAGTGTACTAGCCAAGGAGGCCCTTGCAGTGCAATTTAGTTGGGCCATAACATTGGGTTGGAGCAAGGCAGCAGACGGCGATGGCATAAAAGAGGATGTCGAAGGCGATGATGATGATGATGGATGAGGTGGAACACACACTCTACTTGGCCTTTGTAGTACCACCAGCTCCATCTCCCGCTCCACTCCCAGGCCAAGGTGCAGTAGACATACATGCTTAGCACTGGCTAGCTCCACGCCGTTGTATGTGCCCCAACATTCCATTGTTGTCAGCATTCTTGATTGCCAATCCCAACCTCGGTGTTCTTGTAGATGATGGTCGGAGTTGAGGAAGATTGTGACCCCTGATTAATAAGATTGATAGACTGTGTTGGAAATATGCCCTAGAGGCAATAATAAAATGGTTATTATTATATTTCCTTATTCATGATAATTTTCTATTATTCATGCTATAATTGTCTTAACCGGAAACCATAATACATGTGTGAATACATATATCACAACATGTCCCTAGTGCCTCTAGTTGACTAGCTCGTTGATCAATAGATGGTTGTGGTTTCCTAACCATGGACATTCGATGTCGTTGATAACAGGATCACATCATTAGGAGAATGATGTGATGGACAAGACCCAATCCTAAGCATAGCACAAGATGGTGTAGTTCGTTTGCTAAAGCTTTTCTAATGTCAAGTATCATTTCCTTAGACCATGAGATTGTGCAACTCCCGGATCCCGTACAAGTGCTTTGGGTGTATCAAACATCACAACATGATTGGGTGACTATAAAGGTACACTACAGGTATCTCCGAAAGTGTCTGATGGGTTGGCACGAATTCAGACTGGGATTTGTCACTCCGTATGACGCAGAGGTAACTCTGGGCCCACTTGGTAATGAATCATCTTAACGAGCTCAATGTGACTAAGGAGTTAGCCACATTATCATGTGTTACGGAACGAGTAAAGAGACTTGTCGGTAACGAGATTGAACGAGGTATGGGGATACCGACGATCGAATCTCGGGCAAGTAACATACTGATGGACAAAGGGAATTGTATACGGGATTGATTGAATCCCCGGCATCATGGTTCATCCGATGAGATCATCGTGGAACATGTGGGAGCCAATATGGATATCCAGATCCCGCTATTGGTTATTGGCCGGAGAGGTGTCTCAGTCATGTCTGCATGGTTCCTGAACCCGTAGGGTCTACACACTTAAGGTTTGGTGACGCTAGAGTTGTAATGGGAATAGTATATAGTTACCAAAGGTTGTTCGTGTTGGGGAACGCAGTAATTTCAAAAAAAATCCTACGCACACGCAAGATCATGGTGATGCATAGCAACGAGAGGGAGAGTATTGTCTACGTACCCTCGTAGACCGTAAGCAGAAGCGTTATGACAACGTGGTTGATGTAGTCGTACGTCTTCACGATCGACCGATCTAGAACCGAAGGTACAGCACCTCCGCGATCTGCACACGTTTGGCTCGGTGACGTCCCGCGAACTCACGATCCAGTAGAGCATCGAGGGAGAGCTTCGTCAGTACGACAGCGTGATGACGGTGATGATGTTGCTACCGGAACATGGCTTCACCTAAGCACCGCTATGATATTACCGAGGTGGATTATGGTGGAGGGGGGCACCGCACACGGCTAAAAGATCAATGATCAACTTGTGTGTCTATGGGGTGCCCCCTCCCTCATATACTCCCTCCGTCCCAAAATTCTTGTCTTAGATTAGTATAAATACAGATGTATCAAGCCACATCTTAGTATTAGATACATCCGTATCTGGACAAATCTAAGACAAGAATTTTGCGACGGAGGGAGTATAAAGGAGTGGATGAGGGGCGGGGCCGGCCCTCTCTATGGCGCGCCCTAGAGGAGTCCTACTCCCACCAGGAGTAGGATTCCCCCCTTCCATGTAGTAGGAGTAGGAGAGAAGGAAGGGGAGGAGAGGAGAAAGGAAAGGGGGGTCGGCCCCCTCCCAATTCGGATTGGGCTAGGGGGGCGCGCCTCCCACCTTTTCCTTCCCTCTCCTATTTTCCACCAAGGCCCAATAAGGCCCATATACTCCCCGGGGGGTTCCGGTAACCTCCCGGTACTCCGGAAAATGCCCGAACTCATCCGAAACCATTCCGATGTCCAAACATAGGTTTCCAATATATCAATATTTATGTCTCGACCATTTCGAGACTCCTCGTCATGTCCGTGATCAAATCCAGGACTCCGAACTACTTTCGGTACATCAAAACACATAAACTCGTAATACCGATCATCACCGAACGTTAAGCGTGTGAACCCTACGGGTTCGAGAACTATGTAGACATGACCGAGACATGTCTCTGGTCAATAACCAATAGCGGAACCTGGATGCTCATATTGGTTCCTACATATTCTACAAAGATCTTTATCGGTCAAACCGCATAATGATATACGTTGTTCCCTTTGTCATCGGTATGTTACTTGCCCGAGATTCGATCGTCGGTATCTCAATACCTAGTTCAATCTCGTTACCGGCAAGTCTCTTTACTCGTTTCGTAATGCTACATCCCGTAACTAACTCATTAGCTACGTTGCTTGCAAGGCCTATAGTGATGTACATGACCGAGAGGGCCCAGAGATACCTCTCCGACAATCGGAGTGACAAATCCTAATCTTGATCCATGCCAACTCAACAAACACCATTGGAGACACCTGTAGAGCACCTTTATAATCACCCAGTTATATTGTGACATTTGGTAGCACATAAAGTGTTCCACCGGTACTCGGGAGTTGCATGATCTCATAGTCATAGGAACATGTATAGTTATGGAGAAAGCAATAGAAACAAACTAAACGATCATCGTGCTAAGCTAACGGATGGGTCAAGTCAATCACATCACTCTCTAATGATGTGATCCCGTTAATCAAATGACAACTCATGTCTATGGTTAGGAAACATAACCACCATTGATTCAACGAGCTAGTTAAGTAGAGGCAAACTAGTGACACTGTTTGTTTATGTATTCACACATGTACTAAGTTTCCGGTTAATACAATTCTAGCATGAATAATAAACATTTATCATGATATAAGGAAATATAAATAACAACTTTATTTTTTCCTCTATGGCATATTTCGTTCAGTTCGGAGTCCTGGATGAGATACCGGACATGACGAGAAACTCTGGAATGGTCCGGAGGTGAAGATCAATATATTGGACGAAGGGTATTGGAGTCCGGAATTGTTCTGGGAGTACCGGGTGACGACCAGCGTGACCGAAAGGAGTTTCGGAGGGCCTGGCAAGCGTTGGGGGGGGCTTATGGGCCAAGGGGAGGGGGCACACCAGCCCACTAAGGGGTTGTGCGCCCCTCCCATCCCATCTCACATAACCTGGAGAGGTGGGGCGCCTCCCCTAGGGCAGCCGCCCCTCCCTGCTTGGGGGGCAAGTTTCCTAGGGGTGGGGGCGTACAAACCCATCTAGGGTTTCCCCTGTGGCCGCCGCCCCTCACCTAGGGAAACCCTAGGGCGCCTCCTCCTCCCCCTTCCCCCTATATATAGTGAGGGAGAGAGAGGGCAGCGGTACCCCTTCCCTGGCACAGCCCCTCCCTCCTCCAACACCTCCTCATCCTCCATAGTGCTTAGCGAAGCTCTACCGAAGAGCCACGAGCTCCACCACCACGTCGCCGTGCTGCCGGAGTTCTCCCTCAACTTCTCCTCTCCCCTTGCCGGATCAAGAAGGAGGAGACGTCCCCGGGTTGTACGTGTGTTGAACGCGAAGGTGTCGTCCGTTCGACGCTTGATTGGATCTTCCGCGATTTGAATCACCGCGAGTACGACTCCATCAACCGCGTTCTTGTAACGCTTCCGCTTAGCGATCTTTAAGGGTATGAAGATTCAATCCTTCTCTCTCGTTGCTAGCATCTCCTAGATTGATCTTGGTGACACGTAGGAAAATTTAGAATTATTACTGCGTTCCCCAACAGTGGCATCATGAGCTAGGTCTATATGTAGATTCTATGCACGAGTAGAACACAAAGTAGTTGTGGGCGATGATTTGTTCAATTTGCTTACCGTTACTAGTCTTATCTTGATTCGGCGACATTGTGGGATGAAGCGGCCCGGACCGACCTTACACGTACATTTACGTGAGACTGGTTCCACCAACTAACATGCACTTGATGCATAGGTGGCTAGCGGGTGTCTGTCTTTCCCACTTTAGTCGGATCGGATTCGATGAAGAGGGTCCTTATGAAGGGTAAATAACAATTGGCATATCACCATTGTGGCTTTTGCATAGGTAAGAAATGTTCTTGCTAGAAACCCTTAGCAGCCATGTAAAACATGCAACAACAATTAGAGGACGTCTAACTTGTTTTGCAGGGTATGCTATGTGATGTGATATGGCCAAAAGGATGTGATGAATGATATATGTGATGTATGAGATTGTTTATGTTCTTGTAATAGGAATCACGAGTTGCATGTTGATGTGTGACACCTCGAGACCAACGCTTCAGAAGACTTCCATATTTTTTTCGTGATCACCATGTGTTCCATTTGTGCTTGCTCTTTTATTTTTGCATTGCATCATGTTATCATGCCATCATGTCATTAATCTTTGCAACTCAAATAAATAAACCGTATGGGTCTTCGGTCCATTTAAACCGAGGGAATTCACATGGTGATTCTCTTTATAACATACCCTCCTGATATTAGGGAGCTATATTAAATATTCCATTTTCGGAATCACCCATAAACACACTTGCAAATAATCACATGCCTTTTCCCGCTTCAAGTTTGGTCCCCAACTTTGCCCATAATTTCTTTCATCGCTTTCTCGATCTCCACAAAAATTCCGAACATTTTTGGACACTCAGAAATCCTACACTCCATTCAAACTCCTTTGGTGCAAGTTAAATAATTTTGGATTTAACTTCGCCTTTTTTTGTTGCAGGAACCACTTTTGTTGGGTTGGAAATATTCCATAAAGCCTGACAAAAATATCTCACAATTTTATTCTTCTCCATTGCCTTTTCTCTTGAGACTTTTGGTCTCTCCCTATTTTTTTCCTGAAAAGAGAAGGGAATAGAAGAGAGGTTAAGTGAGAGAGCCCAGCGGCCAGGCGGCCTGCTTCCCCGCAGCCCCGTTGGGCCTCTCAGCAGCCCATCCGCGGCCTCTAAGGCCCAACCGCGCCCCGCGGTAACCCTAGCCCGAAACCCTTGCAGCCTATCCTCTCCCTCGAACCCCATCTCCCTCCCTCGCGCCGCCAGGAGTCAGCGAGCGTGCTGCCTCGATCGATCTCCCCTTCCCCTCTCTCTTCCTCTCGCTCGCAGGACTCCTCCCTCCTCTCTCTCTCTCCCTCTCTCTCTCTCTCTCTCTCTCTCACGCAGCGTACCCCGTCGCCCTGCTCCAGGACCTCGACTTCCTCCTCATGCTGGACCTCCTCTGGAGCCACGGCGCCTCCTATCGGCCCGACCTTGCCTCGCTGCTCCGGCGACCTGCAAGCCGGGCACGCGCCACAGCCCGAGGAGCTCTGCGCCGCCCCTGCCGACTAGGTCCTCGTCGGATCTAACCTCCACGCCTCTCGCGTCCACCCCGAGCTCATCCCTACCTTTCCGGAGTCCCGTGCCCCGTCGATGCACGAACTGGCAGGGATTCTTGTGAGTGCGTTGGGGAAAGGACGTGCACCAGGTTCACCCGCCGTGGGGGTCTGCCAGCCATCGATCCCTCTGCAAGCTCTCACCGCCGTGCCGAGTTCCTGCTGCCGCTGCTGCTTCGCTGTAGAGCTTCGCCACGACAAGTTTCCCTGCTCTCGAGCGACAGGACGGGTGCTAGTGCTCGCGTTGACTTCCTCGTCACAAGCCTCCATGCGGCTTCGTCGTTCTCCCGAGGGCCTGATGCTGCTTCGTTTCGGATCATCAAGACCGGCAAGGTCGATTACAGGGACACCAAGTACCACGACACCGAAGACCCGAACTCCATCAAAAACCTGTATTCGATGACCTTAGGGCACGCTAAGTTCCGTTTAAAGATGTTTAACTACATCCGATGCGGATTTTGATAAGTACCATGACGCCCGGAGCCCTCGGATACGTCAAGTTCGACTACACTGCTAGACGAGGAATGCGAAGTACCTCTTCGAAAACGAACATGTACCACTACGCCTGAAGGTATCGGATCCGTCAAGTCCGAAGACCCTTAGTACCACGACAACCCCGAAGGGATTTGTATTCGTCAAGTTCACCTTCAAAACGTGTACCACTACCGCCGCCCGAACATCTACGAAAACAAATACAACTACCATTGCCGATGATCGATAGTACAACTACTTTCACTACCGTCGCCACGAGAAGGACAACTTCCAACAACGACCCGTGAACAACTACTTCCACGACATCCGTGTACCACTATCCTCGAGAAAACACCTACTTCTGATACGTCTCCAACGTATCTATAATTTTTGATTGCTCCATGCTATATTATCTACTGTTTTGGACATTATTGGGCTGTATTATCCACTTTTATATTATTTTTGGGACTAACCTATTAACCGGAGCCCCAGCCTAGAATTACTGTTTTTTTGCCTATTTTAGGGTTTCGAAGAAAAGGAATATCAAACGAAGTTCAAACGGAATGAAACCTTCGGAACATGATTTTCTCGCCGAACATGATCCAGGAGACGTGGACCCTACATCAAGAAACAAAGGAGAAGGCCATGAGGTAGGGGGCGCGCCTACCCCCCCAAGCGCGCCCTCCACCCTCGTGGGCCCCCTGTTGCTCACCGACGTACTCCTTCCTCCTATATATACCTACGTACCCCCAAACGATCAGATACGGAGCCAAAACCCTAATTCCACCGCCGCAACTTTCTGTATCCACGAGATCCCATCTTGGGGCCTGTTCCGGAGCTCCGCCGGAGGGGGTATCCTTCACGGAGGGCTTCTACATCATCACCATAGCCCCTCCGATGAAGTGTGAGTAGTTCACCTCAGACCTACGGGTCCATAGTTATTAGCTAGATGGCTTCTTCTCTCTTTTTGGATCTCAATACAATGTTCTCCCCCTCTTTTGTGGAGAACTATTCGATGTAATCTTCTTTTTGCGGTGTGTTTGTTGAGACCGATGAATTGTGGGTTTATGATCAAGTCTATCTATGAACAATATTTGAATCTTCTCTGAATTCTTTTATGTATGATTGGTTATCTTTGCAAGTCTCTTCGAATTATCAGTTTGGTTTGGCCTACTAGATAGATCTTTCTTGCAATGGGAGAAGTGCTTAGCTTTGGGTTCAATCTTGCGGTGTCCTTTCCCAGTGACAGTAGGGGCAGCAAGGCACGTATTGTATTGTTGCCATCGAGGATAACAAGATGGGGTTTTCATCATATTGCATGAGTTTATCCCTTTACATCATGTCATCTTGCTTAAGGCATTACTCTGTTTTCATTAACTTAATACCCTAGATGCATATGCTGGATAGCGGTCGATGAGTGGAGTAATAGTAGTAGATGCAGGCAGGAGTCGGTCTACTTGTCTCGGACGTGATGCCTATATACATGATCATACCTAGATATTCTCATAACTATGCTCAATTCTGTCAATTTTTCAACAGTAATTAATTCACCCACCGTAAAATACTTATGCTCTCGAGAGAAGCCACTAGTGAAACCTATGGCCCCCGGGTCTATCTTCATCATATTAATCTTTCAATACTTAGTTATTTCATTTGCTTTTATTTTACTTTGCATCTTTATCATAAAAATACCAAAAATCTTATCTTATCATATCTATCAGATCTAACTCTCGTAAGCGGCCGTGTAGGGATTGACAACCCCTTATCGCGTTGGTTGCGAGGATTTATTTGTTTTGTACAGGTACGAGGGACTCGCGCGTAGCCTCCTACTAGATTGATGTCTTGGTTCTCAAAAACTAAGGGAAATACTTACGCTACTTTGCTGCATCATCCCTTCATCTTCGGGGAAAAACCAACGCAGTGTGCAAGAGGTAGCAAGAAGGATTTCTGGCATCGTTGCCGGGGAGTCTACGCAAAAGTCAATATACCAAGTACCCATCACAATCCCCATCTCCCGCATTACATTATTTGTTATTTGCCTCTCGTTTTCCTCTCCCCCACTTCACCCTTGCCGTTTTATTCGCCCTCTCTCTCTATCCTCCCTCTCTTTTTCCGTTCGCCTCTTTTCCGTTTGCTTGTTGTTATGGCTAGTCCCTTATCTTCTCCATTGTCTCCCGAGAATGAAATTCTAAATTTTAAGCAAAGGGAGGGAGAAAATCTAAAAGACGCTTGGTATAGAATTTACAATGCTCAAAATAGATCTACCAGGAAGCAATCTACTTCCGTTCTTCTTCGCAATTTTTATGTAGGCGCTACTCCTTGGCACAGATATGTCCTTGATACTATTACCGAAGGGAACTTCTTGGGTAGCCATACTTTTGATTCCTATAATGCTATGATAGATTTGTTTGGCTCACCCCCTCCTTTGGTTAATGGAACTGTATTAACTTTGGAGCATGTTATGCAAAGGCTCGAAATTATTCAAAACAAGGTTGCTACCGTAGAGTTAATTGAAAATTTGGATAAAAAGATCCACAACCGAATCTCTCAATATGGATCTAAAGTAGGAGTCACTTTGAAAAATATTAAAGAGAAGGAACCCATAGTTAATGAGAAAATAAATCACGATTCCACTAGGATCGATAAACTTGAGGATATTATTACCAACTTGGGAACCGCTTTTTCTTCCATAAAGAATACTCCAAGTCCTCCCACTAAAATTGCCAAGCTTGTGTATGTTCCTAAAAATAAGGATGAATCCTCTAGTAAGGAAACTGCGGATCTCAAATCTATAAGTATTCATCCCAATCTTTTTGCTATCATTAAGGAACCATTTGTTACAAATGAATTTTTCAATCTTGTGCCTAAAAGTTTGATAATCAATAAAAAGAAAGAAATTACTAAAGATGATAGATGCCTCATTGAAGAATTGCCAACCAAAGATGGCAATACCTAGATCTATCCTTGCTTTTCATGCCTAGCTAGGGGCGTTAAACGATAGCGCTTGTTGGGAGGCAACCCAATTTTATTTTTATTCCTTGCTTTTTTTCTCCTGTTTATTAATAAATAATTTATCTAGCCTCTGTTTAGGTTGTGTTTTTTGTGTTTTATTAGTGTTTGTGCCAAGTAGAACCGTTGGGAAGACTTGGGGAAAGTCTTGATATCTTGCTGTAAAAAACAGAAACTTTAGCGCTCACGAGAACTGCTGCCATTTTTATTTTGAAGGTGATATTTAGTTAATTCTTTTTGCAGATGATTAATAGATAAATTCCTCACGTCCAGAAATTTATTTTAGAATTTTTGGGGTTCCAGATAGTGTGCTAGCTACATATTACTACAGACTGTTCTGTTTTTGACAGATTCTGTTTTTCGTGTGTTGTTTGCTTATTTTGATGAATCTATGGCTAGTAAAATAGTTTATAAACCATAGAGAAGTTGGAATACAGTAGGTTTAACACCAATATAAATAAAGAATGAGTTCATTATAGTACCTTGAAATGGTCTTTTGTTTTCTTTCGCTAACGGAGCTCACGAGATTTTCTACTTTAAGTTTTGTGTTGTGAAGTTTTCAAGTTTTGGGTAAAGATTTGATGGATTATGGAACAAGGAGTGGCAAGAGCCTAAGCTTGGGGATGCCCATGGCACCCCCAATATAATCTAAGTACACCTAAAAGCCAAAGCTTGGGGATGCCCCGTAAGGCATCCCCTCTTTTCGTCTACTTCTATCGGTAACTTTACTTGGAGCTATATTTTTATTCACCACATGATATGTGTTTTGCTTGGAGCGTCTTGTATGACTTGAGTCTTTTCTTTTTAGTTTACCACAATCATCCTTTCTGTACACACCTTTTGAGAGAGCCATACATGATTTGGAATTTGTTAGAATACTCTATGTGCTTCGCTTATATCATTTGAGTTATATAGTTTTGCTCTAGTACTTCACTTATATCTTTTAGAGCACGGTGGTGGATTTGTTTTATAGAAAATATTGATCTCTCATGATTCACTTAGATTATTTTGAGAGTCTTAAATAGCATGGTAATTTGCTTAAATAATCCTAATATGCTAGGTGTTCAAGATTAGTAAAAAATTTCTTATTAGTGTTTTGAATACTAAGAGAAGTTTGATGCTTGATAATTGTTTTGAGATATGGAGGTAATAATATCAAAGTCATGCTAGTTGAGTAGTTGTGAATTTGAGAAATGCTTGTGTTGAAGTTTGCAAGTCCCATATCATGCACATATGGTAAACGTCATGTAACAAATTGGAAACATGAGGTGTTATTTGATTGTCTTCCTTATGAGTGGCAGTCGGGGACGAGCAATGGTCTTTTCCTACCAATCTATCCCCCTAGGAGCATGCGTGTAGTGCTTGGTTTTTGATGACTTGTAGATTTTTGCAATAAGTATGTGAGTTCTTTATGACTAATATTGAGTCCATGGATTATACGCACTCTCACCCTTCCATCATTGCTAGCCTCTTCGGTACCGTGCATTGCCCTTTCTCACATTGAGAGTTGGTGCAAACTTCGCCGGTGCATCCAAACCCCGTGATATGATACGCTCTTTCACACATAAACCTCCTTATATCGTCCTCAAATAGCCACCATACCTACCTATTATGACATTTCCATAGCCATTCTGAGATATATTGCCATGCAACTTTCCACCATTTCGTTTATCATGACACATTCATCATTGTCATATTGCTTAGCATGATCATGCAGTTGACATAGTATTTGTGGCAAAGCCACTGTTCGTAATTCTTTTATACATGTCACTCTTGGTTCATTGCATATCCCGGTACACCGCCGGAGGCATTCATATAGAGTCATATCTTGTTCTAAGTATTGAGTTGTAATTCTTGAGTTGTAAGTAAATAGAGGTGTGATGACCATCATTCATAGAGCATTGTCCCAAAAAAAGGTCAAATAAAAAAAGGCCAAATAAAAAATAAAAAAGGGACAATGCCACTATCCTTTTTCCACACTTGTGCTTCAAAGTAGCACCATAATCTTCATGACACAGAGTCTTTTGTTTTGTCACTTTCATATACTAGTGGGAATTTTTCATTATAGAACTTGGCTTGTATATTCTAACAATGGGCCTCCTCAAGTGCCCTAGGTCTTCATGAGCAAGCAAGTTGGATGCACACCCACTTAGTTTCTTTTGTTGAGCTTTCATACATTTATAGCTCTAGTGCATCCGTTGCATGTCAATCCCTACTCCTTGCATTAACATCAATCGTTGGGCATCTCCATAGCCCATTGATTAGCCTCGTTGATGTGAGACTTTCTCCTTCCTTTTTTTCTTCTCCACATAACCCCCATCATCATATTCTATTCCACCCATAGTGCTATATCCATGGCTCGCGCTCATATATTGCGTGAAAGTTTATAGGTTTGAGATTACTAAAGTATGAAACAATTGCTTGGCTTGTCATCGGGGTTGTGCATGATGAGAGCATTCTTGTGTGACGAAAATGGAGCATGACTAAACTATATGATTTTGTAGGGATGAACTTTCTTTGGCCATGTTATTTTGAGAGGACATAATTGCTTAGTTAGTATGCTTGAAGTATTATTATTTTTATGTCAATATGAACTTTTATCTTGAATCTTCCGGATCTGAATATTCATACCACAATTAAGAAGAATTACATTAAAATTATGCCAAGTAGCACTCCGCATCAAAAATTCTGTTTTTATCATTTACCTACTCGAGGACGAGCAGGAATTAAGCTTGGGGATGCTTGATACGTCTCCAACGTATCTACAATTTTTGATTGTTCCATGCTATATAATCTACTGTTTTGGACATTATTGGGCTTTATTATCCACTTTTATATTATTTTTGGGACTAACCTATTAACCGGAGGCCCAGCCCAGAATTGTTGTTTTTTTGCCTATTTTAGGGTTTCGAAGAAAAGGAATATCAAACGGAATGAAACCTTCGGGAACGTGATTTTCTCGCTGAACATGATCCAGGAGACATGGACCTTACATCAAGAAACAAAGGAGGAGGCCACGAGGTAGGGGGCGCGCCTACCCCCCCCCCCCCCCAAGCGCGCCCTCCACCCTCGTGGGCCTCCCTGTTGCTCCACCGACGTACTCCTTCCTCCTATATATACCTATGTACCCCCAAACGATCAGATACGGAGCCAAAACCCTAATTCCACCGCCGCAACTTTCTGTATCCACGAGATTCCATCTCGGGGCCTGTTCCGGAGCTCCGCCGGAGGGGGTACCCATCACGGAGGGCTTCTACATCATCACCATAGCCCGTCTGATGAAGTGTGAGTAGTTCACCTTAGACCTACGGGGCCATAGTTATTAGCTAGATGGCTTCTTCTCTCTTTTTGGATCTCAATACAATGTTCTCCCCCTCGCTTGTGGAGAACTATTCGATGTAATCTTCTTTTTGCGGTGTGTTTGTTGAGACCGATGAATTGTGGGTTTATGATCAAGTCTATCTATGAACAATATTTGAATCTTCTCTGAATTCTTTTATGTATGATTGGTTATCTTTGCAAGTCTCTTCGAATTATCGGTTTGGTTTGGCCTACTAGATTGATCTTTCTTGCAATGGGAGAAGTGCTTAGCTTTGGGTTCAATCTTACGGTGTCCTTTCCCAGTGACAGTAGGGGCAGCAAGGCATGTATTGTATTGTTGCCATCGAGGATAACAAGATGGGGTTTTCATCATATTGCATGAGTTTATCCCTCTACATCATGTAATCTTGCTTAAGGTGTTACTCTGTTTTCATTAACTTAATACTCTAGATGCATGCTGGATAGCGGTCGATGAGTGGAGTAATAGTAGTAGATGCAGGCAGGAGTCGGTCTACTTGTCTCGGACGTGATGCCTATATACATGATCATACCTAGATATTCTCATAACTATGCTCAATTCTGTCAATTTCTCAACAGTAATTCGTTCACCCACCGTAAAAAACTTATGCTCTCGAGAGAAGCCACTAGTGAAACCTATGGCCCCCGGGTCTATCTTCATCATATTAATCTTCCAATACTTAGTTATTTCCTTTGCTTTTATTTTACTTTGCATCTTTATCATAAAAATACCAAAAATATTATCTTATCATATCTATCAGATCTCACTCTCGTAAGTGGCCGTGTAGGGATTGACAACCCCTTATCGCGTTGGTTGCGAGGATTTATTTGTTTTGTGCAGGTACGAGCTCGAGGGACTCGCGCGTAGCCTCCTACTGGATTGATACCTTGGTTCTCAAAAACTGAGGGAAATACTTACGCTACTTTGTTGCATCATCCCTTCCTCTTCGGGGAAAAACCAACGCTGTGCTCAAGAGGTAGCAACGTCCTTTACCGAACTCGAACCACTCTGTAAATGCACCTTTGGAAGGTATATCCGCCGGAACGATGCCCGTGGACCATATGCATGTGATGTATTATATGAGATGCCCATGTTTGCACCATGGTTGAATCGCTGCTTGCTCGGCCCTCCTCGTTTGCCGATAACCCGTGGGAACCCGGTTACCGGGATCACCCCACCATCTTGCATGCCAAGCTCACGTCACATTTCCTTTTGCACCGGTATCTCCACGAGCTACCGGAACCGACATGTTGTCGTGGCATAATTTTCGAGTTGCTGTGGCACCCCTTTCGTTTCCGCCACGATGACAAATGCTTCATAATATGCTCATGTCAACTTTTACCAAAATTTGCATAAAACTTGAACATGTCATCCGCATCATGTTAATAACATTTAATATGTTTCAAATTGTTGTTGTATTAAATTGCTAATGCACATGAGGATTTCCCGGAATTGTTTTGTGGCGTTTCCGGCCTCATTTAAACTTGCCTAAAATGTGTAGTTTACTTATGTTTCACCTCTTGCCATGTTTAACAACATTTAATATTGTTGGGTACATAACCGGGAGAGAACTAAATAAGTCATGCGGTGTTTTGTCAATATGCAACTCGTTGCATATTGAGCTCCACTTAATTTGTAGTATTGTTTGTGCACTTTGCCATGCCATGCCTCATTAAACCGGACATGCATCATACTTGGTTGTGCATCATGCCATGTTTATGTGATGGTTTTTTTACTATGTTGCTTGCTTCTTTCCGGGTTGCTTCTCTCGTTAGCTTCGGTTCCGTTCCGGAGTTGTGAGGATTCGTTCGACTACATCCGTTTGCTCCTTCATGGACTCGTTCTTCTTCCTTGCGGGATCTCAGGCAAGATGACCATACCCTCGAAATCACTTCTTTCTTTGCTTTGCTAGTTGTTCGCTCTATTGCTATGCCGCGCTACCTACCACTTGCTATATCATGCCTCCCATATTGCCATGCCAAGCCTCTAACCCACCTTTCCTAGCAAACCGTTGTTTGGCTATGTTACCGCTTTGCTCAGCCCTCTTATAGCGTTGCTAGTTGCAGGTGAAGATGAAGTTTGTTCCTTGTTGGAACATGGATATTGTTGGGATATCACAATATCTCTTATTTAATTATTTAATGCATCTATATACTTGGTAAAGGTTGGAAGGCTCGGCCTTATGCCTGGTGTTTTGTTCCACTCTTGCCGCCCTAGTTTCCGTCGTACCGGTGTTATGTTCCTTGATTTTGTGTTCCTTACGTGGTTGGGTGTTATGGGAACCCCTTGACAGTTCGCTTTGAATAAAACTCCTCCAGCAAGGCCCAACCTTGGTTTTAACATTTGCCGCCTAAGCCTTTTACCCTTGGGTTCTGCAGACTCAAGGGTCATCTTTATTTTAAACCCCGGGGCCAGTGCTCCTCCGAGTGTTGGTCCAAACTGGGCGATGTTCGGCGCCCCCTGGGCAACCAGGGTCTATGCCAACCCGACGTCTTGCCCATCCAGTGTGCCCTGGGAACGAGATACGGGTGACTCCTATCAGGATTTATTGGCACATTCGAACAGTCTTGCTGGTCTTGTTTTACCATTGTCGAAATGTCTTGTAACTGGGATTCCGAGACTGATCGGGTCTTCCCGGGAGAAGGAATATCCTTCGTTGAACGTGAGAGCTTGTGATGGGCTAAGTTGGGACACCCCTGCAGGGTTTTGAACTTTCGAAAGCCGTGCCCGCGGTTATGGGCAGATGGGAATTTGTTAATACCCGGTTGTAGAGAACTTGACACTTAACTTAATTAAAATGCATCAGCCGCATGTGTAGCCATGTAACGCCCCAGACACACCCGCCGGTGGTCGTTACTCCTGGCGGGATCTAGACTGGCCCCACAGATCAATACTAGTCTTTTCTGCGCACTTTGTCCTCACTCGTGCGCACCCGGGAGCAACTTCCCGGTCGGTCACCCATCCTGAAACTACTCCAAGCTGAGCACGCTTAACTTTGGAGTTCTGTCCGGTTGGTCGGTTCTATTAATATCCGGTTGTAGAGAACTTGACACTTAACTTAATTAAAATGCATCAGCCGCGTGTGTAGCCATGATGGTCTCTTCTCGGCGGGGTCCGGGAAGTGAACACGGTTCTTGTGTTATGGTTGTGCGTAAGTAGTTTCAGGATCACTTCTTGATCACTTCTAGCTTACGACCGTTGCGTTGCTTCTCTTCTCGCTCTTATTTGCGTATGTTAGCCACCATATATGCTTAGTGCTGCAGCTCCACCTCACTACCCTTTCCTACCCTTAAGCTTAAATAGTCTTGATCTCGTGGGTGTGAGATTGTTGAGTCCTTGTGGCTCACAGATACTTCCAAACAATTGCAGGTGTCGATGATACCAGTGCAGGTGACGCAACCCAGCTCAAGTGGGAGCTCGATGAAGATCTTGATCGTTGTTTTGTTTCCTTTCCGGATGATCAGTAGTGGAGCCCAGTTGGGACGATCGGAGATCTAGCATTTGGGGTTGTCTTCTTTTATTTTGATTCCATAGTCGGACCTTGTTTGTACTCTGGATGTTGTATGTTTAACTTGTATTTGTGTGAAGTGGCGATTGTAAGCCAACTCTGTATCCCTTTCTTATTCAGTACATGGGATTGTGTGAAGATTACCCCTCTTGCGACAAACCTACCATGCGGCTATGCCTCTAAGTCGTGCCCCGACATGTGGGAGATATAGCCGCATCATGGGTGTTACATGATGAGTATGACAACCAGCAGGAGCCATAGGAGTTGTCTTAATTTATTGTATGACCTGCGTGTCAACGAAAACGCCATGTAATTACTTTACTTTATTGCTAACTGTTAGCCATAGTACTATAAGTAATAGTTGGCGAGACAACTTCATGAAGACACGATGATGGAGATCATGGTGTCATGCCGGTGATGATGGTGATCATGCCGCGCCTCGAAGATGGAGATCAAAGGCGCAAGATGATATTGGCCATATCATTTCACTTTATGATTTGCATGTGATGTTTGTCATGTTTACATCTTATTTGCTTAGAACAACGGTAGCATAAATAAGATGACCCCTCAGTAAAATTTCAAGAGATGTGTTCCCCCTAACTGTGCACTGTTGCGAAGGTTCGTTGTTTCGAAGCACCACGTGATGACCGGGTGTGATAGATTCTAACATTCGCATACAACATGTGTAAGCCAGATTTACACATGCGAAACACTTAGGTTGACTTGATGAGCCTAGCATGTACAGACATGGCCTCGGAACACGAGAGACCAAAAGGTCGAACATGAGTCGTATAGTAGATGCGATCAACATGGAGATGTTCACCGTTGTTTACTAGTCCGTCTCACATGATGATCAGACACGACCTAGTCGATTCGGATCATATGTATCACTTAGATGACTAGAGGGATATCTATCTGAGTGGGAGTTCATTAAATAATTTGATTAGATGAACTTAATTATCATGAACATAGTTTAAATTGTCTTTGCAAATTATGTTGTGGATTAATAGCTCGCACTTTAGCTCCTTGTTTTAATACGTTCCTAGAGAAAGACTAAGTTGAAACATATTGTAATCAATTGTGCGGACTAGGGCCGTAGTCTGAGGATTTTCCTCACTGCTATACAGAAGGCTTCTATCCTTGATGCACCGCTCGGTATGCCAACCCCTCTGGCGTCGTCTGTGGATGTTGCGAACATCTAGCAAACACATTCTGATGACTACCTGATAGTTTAGTGCGCCATGCTTTACGGCTTAAAGTCGGGGCTCCAAAAGCATTTTGAACGCCATGGAACATATGAGATGTTCCAAGAGCTGAAATTGGTATTTCAGGCTCATGCCCGTGTTAAGAGGTTTGAGACCTCTGAAAAGATCTTTGCCTACAAGATGGCACTACAAAAAAATACACTTCCGTGATGATACGTGTTTGTCATAGTAGGTCGCGTTTTCTGTCATGCATGTACATCCTTGACAAATTTATGACAGAATCAAGATAGTCATACCTGTGTTTTCGTAGAAGTGTTCCATGACATTACCAAAATTATCATCACGGAAGTGTCCACTTCCATGACGATAATGAAGGAAATATGCCCTAGAGGCAATAATAAAGTTATTATTTATTTCCTTATATCATGATAAATGTTTATTATTCATGCTAGAATTGTATTAACCGGAAACATAATACATGTGTGAATACATAGACAAACAGAGTGTCACTAGTATGCCTCTACTTGACTAGCTCGTTAATCAAAGATGGTTAAGTTTCCTGACCATGAACAATGTGTTGTTATTTGATTAACGAGGTCACATCATTAGTTGAATGATCTGATTGACATGAACCATTTCATTAGCTTAGCACTTGATCGTTTAGTATGTTGCTATTGCTTTCTTCATGACTTATACAAGTTCCTATGACTATGAGATTATGCAACTCCCGTTTGCCGGAGGAACACTTTGGGTGCTACCAAACGTCACAACATAACTGGGTGATTATAAAGGAGTACTACAGGTGTCTCCAATGGTAGATGTTGGGTTGGCGTATTTCGAGATTAGGATTTGTCACTCTGATTGTCGGAGAGGTATCTCTGGGCCCTCTCGGTAATACACATTACACAAGCCTTGCAAGCATTGCAACTAATGAGTTAGTTGCGGGATGATGTATTACAGAACGAGTAAAGAGACTTGCCGGTAACGAGATTGAACTAGGTATTGGATACCGACGATCGAATCTCGGGCAAGTAACATACCGATGACAAAGGGAACAACGTATGTTGTTATGCGGTCTGACCGATAAAGATCTTTGTAGAATATGTAGGAACCAATATGGGCATCCAGGTCCCGCTATTGGTTATTGACCGGAGACGTGTCTCGGTCATGTCTACATTATTCTCGAACCGTAGGGTCCGCACGCTTAACATTACGATGACAGTTATTATGAGTTTATGCATTTTGATGTACCGAAGGTTGTTCGGAGTCCCAGATGTGATCATGGACATGACGAGGAGTCTCGAAATGGTCGAGACATAAAGATTGATATATTGGAAGCCTATGTTTGGACATCGGAAGTGTTCCGGGTGAAATCGGGATTTTACCGGATCACCGGGAGGTTACCGGAACCCCCCGGGAGCCATATGGGCCTTCATGGGCCTTTGTGGAAAAGAGAAAAGGGGCAGCCCATAGCTGGCCGCGCGCCCCCCTTCCCTTAGTCCTATTAGGACTGGGAGAAGGGGCCGGCCCCCCTTTCTCTCTTTTCCCCCTTGGGAATCCTAGTTGGAATAGGATTGAGGGGGGGGGGGGAGTCCTACTCCCGGTAGGAGTAGGACTCCTCCCGCGCCCTCTCCCTGGCCGGCGCACCCCTCCCCCTTGGATCCTTTATATACGGGGGCAGGGGGCACCTCTAGACACACAAGTTGATCATTGAGATCGTTCCTTAGCCGTGTGCGGTGCCCCCTGCCACCAGATTCCACCTCGATCATATGGTTGTAGTGCTTAGGCGAAGCCCTGCGTCGATAGTACATCAAGATCGTCACCACGCCGTCGTGCTGACGGAACTCTTCCTCGACGCTTTGCTGGATCGGAGCCCGAGGATCGTCATCGAGCTGAACGTGTGCTAAGAACTCGGAGGTGCCGGAGTAACGGTGCTTGGATCGGTCGGATCGGGAAGAAGACGTACGACTACTTCCTCTACGTTGTGTCAACGCTTCCGTTGCGATCTACAAGGGTGCGTAGATCAGACTCTCCCCCTCGTTGCTATGCATCACCATGATCTTGCGTGTGCGTAGGAATTTTTTTGAAATTACTACGTTACCAAACAGTGGCGTCCGAGCCTAGGTTTTATGGTTTGATGTTATTTGCACGAGTAGAACACAAGTGAGTTGTGGGCGATACAAGTCATACTGCCTACCAGCATGTCATACTTTGGTTCGGCGGTATTGTTGGACGAGACGAGCCGGACCAACCTTACGCGTATGCTTACGCGAGACCGGTTCCCTCGACGTGCTTTGCACATAGATGGCTTGCGGGCGACTGTCTCTCCAACTTTAGTTGAACCGAGTATGGCTACGCCCGGTCCTTGAGAAGGTTAAAACGGAGTCTATTTGACAAACTATCGTTGTGGTTTTGATGCGTAGGTGAGATGAGTTCTTGCTTAAGCCCGTAGCAGCCACGTAAAACTTGCAACAACAAAGTAGAGGATGTCTAACTTGTTTTTGCAGGGCATGTTGTGATGTGATATGGTCAATACATGATGCTAAATTTTATTGTATGAGATGATCATGTTTTGTAACCGAGTTATCGGCAACTGGCAGGAGCCATATGGTTGTCGCTTTATTGTATGCAATGCAATCGCGATGTAATGCTTTACTTTATCACTAAGCGGTAGCGATAGTCGTGGAAGCATAAGATCGGCGAGACGACAACGATGCTACGATGGAGATCAAGGTGTCGCGTCGGTGACGATGGTGATCATGACGGTGCTTCAGAGATGGAGATCACAAGCACAAGATGATGATGGCCATATCATATCACTTATATTGATTGCATGTGATGTTTATCTTTTATGCATCTTATCTTGCTTTGATTGACGGTAGCATTATAAGATGATCTCTCACTAAATTATCAAGAAGTGTTCTCCCTGAGTATGCACCGTTGCGAAAGTTCTTCGTGCTGAGACACCACGTGATGATCGGGTGTGATAGGCTCTACGTTCAAATACAACGGGTGCAAAACATTTGCACACGCGGAATACTCAGGTTATACTTGACGAGCCAAGCATATACAGATATGGCCTCGGAACACGGAGACCGAAAGGTCGAGCGTGAATCATATAGTAGATATGATCAACATAATGATGTTCACCGATAAAACTACTCCATCTCACGTGATGATCGGACATGGTTTAGTTGATTTGGATCACGTGATCACTTAGAGGATTAGAGGGATGTCTATCTAAGTGGGAGTTCTTAAGTAATATGATTAATTGAACTTAAATTTATCAAGAACTTAATACCTGATAGTATCTTGCTTGTTTATGTTGATTGTAGATAGATGGCTCGTGCTATTGTTCCATTGAATTTTAATGCGTTCCTTGAGAAATCAAAGTTGAAAGATGATGGTAGCAATTACACGGACTGGTTCCATAACTAGAGGATTATCCTCATTGCTGCACAGAAGAATTACGTCTTGGAAGCACCGCTGGGTGCCAGGCCTGCTGCTGGAGCAACACCAGATGTTATGAACGTCTGGCAGAGCAAAGCTGATGACTACTCGATAGTTCAGTGTGCCATGCTTTACGGCTTAGAATCGGGACTTCAACGACGTTTTGAACATCATGGAGCATATGAGATGTTCCAGGAGTTGAAGTTAATATTTCAAGCAAATGCCCGGATTGAGAGATATGAAGTCTCCAATAAGTTCTATAGCTGCAAGATGGAGGAGAACAGTTCTGTCAGTGAGCATATACTCAAAATGTCTGGGTATAACAATCACTTGATTCAGATGGGAGTTAATCTTCCAGATGATTGCATCATTGACAGAATTCTCCAATCACTGCCACCAAGCTATAAGAGCTTCGTGATGAACTATAATATGCAAGGGATGAACAAGACTATCCCCGAGCTCTTCGCAATGCTGAAAGCTGCGGAGGTAGAAATCAAGAAGGAGCATCAAGTGTTGATGGTTAACAAGACCACTAGTTTCAAGAAAAAGGGCAAAGGGAAGAAGAAGGGGAACTTCAAAAAGAATGGCAAGCAAGTTGCTGCTCAAGAAAAGAAGCCCAAGTCTGGACCTAAGCCTGAAACTGAGTGCTTCTACTGCAAGCAGACTGGTCACTGGAAGCGGAACTGCCCCAAGTATTTGGCGGATAAGAAGGATGGCAAGGTGAACAAAGGTATATGTGATATACATGTTATTGATGTGTTCCTTACTAATGCTCACAATAGCACCTGGGTATTTGATACTGGTTCTGTTGGTAATATTTGCAACTCGAAACAGGGACTATGGATTAAGCGAAGATTAGCTAAGGACGAGGTGACGATGCGCGTGGGAAACGGTTCCAAAGTCGATGTGATCGCGGTCGGCACGCTACCTCTACATCTACCTTCGGGATTAATATTAGACCTAAATAATCGTTATTTGGTGCCAGCGTTGAGCATGAACATTATATCTGGATCTTGTTTAATGCGAGACGGTTATTCATTTAAATCAGAGAATAATGGTTGTTCTATTTATATGAGTAATATCTTTTATGGTCATGCACCCTTGAAGAGTGGTCTATTCTTGTTAAATCTCGATAGTAGTGATACACATATTCATAATGTAGAAGCCAAAAGATGCAGAGTTGATAATGATAGTGCAACTTATTTGTGGCACTGCTGTTTAGGTCATATCGGTGTAAAGCGCATGAAGAAACTCCATACTGATGGACTTTTGGAACCACTTGATTATGAATCACTTGGTACTTGCGAACCGTGCCTCATGGGCAAGATGACTAAAACACCGTTCTCCGGTACTATGGAGAGAGCAACAGATTTATTGGAAATCATACATACCGATGTATGTGGTCCGACGAATATTGAGGCTCGTGGCGGATATCGTTATTTTCTCACCTTCACAGATGATTTAAGCAGATATGGGTATATCTACTTAATGAAACACAAGTCTGAAACATTTGAAAAGTTCAAGGAATTTCAGAGTGAAGTTGAAAATCATCGTAACAAGAAAATAAAGTTTCTACAATCTGATCGTGGAGGAGAATATTTGAGTTACGAGTTTGGTATACATTTGAAAAATTATGGAATAGTTTCGCAACTCACGCCACCCGGAACACCACAGTGAAATGGTGTGTCCGAACGTCGTAATCGTACTTTACTAGATATGGTACGATCTATGATGTCTCTTACTGATTTACCGCTATCGTTTTGGGGATACGCTTTAGAGACGGCCGCATTCACGTTAAATAGGGCACCATCAAAATCCGTTGAGACGACGCCTTATGAACTGTGGTTTGGCAAGAAACCAAAGTTGTCGTTTCTTAAAGTTTGGGGTTGCGATGCTTATGTGAAAAAGCTTCAACCTGATAAGCTCGAACCCAAATCGGAGAAATGTGTCTTCATAGGATATCCAAAGGAAACTATTGGATACACCTTCTATCACAGATCCGAAGGCAAGACTTTTGTTGCTAAATTCGGAAACTTTCTTGAGATGGAGTTTCTCTCGAAAGAAGTGAGTGGGAGGAAAGTAGAACTTGACGAGGTAACTATACCCGCTCCCTTATTAGAAAGTAGTACATCACAGAAAACTGTTTCTGCGACACCTACACCAATAAGTGAGGAAGTTAATGATAATGATCATGAAACTTCAGAACAAGATACTACTGAACCTCGTAGATCAACCAGAGCAAGATCCGCGCCAAAGTGGTACGGTAATCCAGTTCTGGAAGTCATGCTACTAGATCATGATGAACCTACGAACTATGAAGAAGCGATGGTGAGCCCAGATTCCGCAAAGTGGCTTGAGGCCATGAAATCTGAGATGGGATCCATGTATGAGAACAAAGTATGGACTTTGGTTGACTTGCCCGATGATCGGCAAGCAATTGAGAACAAATGGATCTTCAAGAAAAAGACTGACGCTGACGGTAATATTACTGTCTATAAAGCTCGACTTGTCGCAAAAGGTTTTCGACAAGTTCAAGGGGTTGACTACGATGAGACCTTCTCACCTATAGCGATGCTTAAGTCTGTCAGAATCATGTTAGCAATTGCCGCATTTTATGATTATGAAATTTGGCAGATGGATGTCAAAACTGCATTCCTGAATGGATTTCTGGAAGAAGAGTTGTATATGATGCAACCGGAAGGTTTTGTCGATCCAAAGGGAGCTAACAAAGTGTGCAAGCTCCAGCGATCCATTTATGGACTGGTGCAAGCCTCTCGGAGTTGGAATAAACGCTTTGATAGTGTGATCAAAGCATTTCGTTTTATACAGACTTTTGGAGAAGCCTGTATTTACAAGAAAGTGAGTGGGAGCTCTGTAGCATTTCTGATATTATATGTGGATGACATATTGCTGATTGGAAATGATATAGAATTTCTGGATAGCATAAAGGGATACTTGAATAAAATTTTTTTGATGAAAGACCTCGGGGAAGCTGCTTACATATTAGGCATAAAGATCTATAGAGATAGATCAAGACGCTTAATTGGACTTTCACAAAGCACATACCTTGACAAGATTTTGAAGAAGTTCAAAATGGATCAAGCAAAGAAAGGGTTCTTGCCTGTGTTACAAGGTGTGAAGTTGAGTCAGACTCAATGCCCGACCACTGCAGAAGATAGAGAAAAAATGAAAGATGTTCCCTATGCTTCAGCCATAGGCTCTATCATGTATGCAATGCAGTGTACCAGACCTGATGTGTGCCTTGCTATAAGTTTAGCAGGGAGGTACCAAAGTAATCCAGGAGTGGATCACTGGACAGCGGTCAAGAACATCCTGAAATACCTGAAAAGGACTAAGGATATGTTTCTCGTGTATGGAGGTGACAAAGAGCTCACCGTAAGAGGTTACGTTGATGCAAGCTTTGACACTGATCCGGACGATTCTAAATCGCAAACCGGATA
Organism: Triticum monococcum; assembly: GCA_034509565.1. Taxonomy (NCBI): domain Eukaryota; kingdom Viridiplantae; phylum Streptophyta; class Magnoliopsida; order Poales; family Poaceae; genus Triticum; species Triticum monococcum. Next base: position 97,888,650 of record CM067843.1, on the reverse strand, counting down.
CGTGTTTACTTTAAATGGTGGAGCTGTCAGTTGGTGCAGTTCTAAACAAAGCGTCGTAGCGGGATCTACATGTGAAGCGGAGTACATAGCTGCTTCGGAAGCAGCGAACGAAGGAGTCTGGATGAAGGAGTTCATATCCGATCTAGGTGTCATACCTAGTGCATCGGGTCCAATGAAAATCTTTTGTGACAATACTGGTGCAATTGCTTTGGCAAAGGAATCCAGGTTTCAAAAAAGGACCAAACACATCAAGAGACGCTTCAATTCCATCCGGGATTTAGTCCAGGTGGGAGACATAGAGATTTGCAAGATACATACGGATCTGAATGTTGCGGACCCGTTGACTAAGCCTCTTCCACGAGCAAAACATGATCAGCACCAAGGCTCCATGGGTGTTAGAATCATTACTGTGTAATCTAGATTATTGACTCTAGTGCAAGTGGGATACTGAATGAAATATGCCCTAGAGGTAATAATAAAGTTATTATTTATTTCCTTATATCATGATAAATGTTTATTATTCATGTTAGAATTGTATTAACCGGAAACATAATACATGTGTGAATACATAGACAAACAGAGTGTCACTAGTATGCCTCTACTTGACTAGCTCGTTAATCAAAAATGGTTAAGTTTCCTGACCATGAACAATGTGTTGTTATTTGATTAACGAGGTCACATCATTAGTTGAATGATCTGATTGACATGACCCATTTCATTAGCTTAGCACTCGATCGTTTAGTATGTTGCCATTGCTTTCTTCATGACTTATACAAGTTCCTATGACTATGAGATTATGCAACTCCCGTTTGCCGGAGGAACACTTTGGGTGCTACCAAACGTCACAACGTAACTGGGTGATTATAAAGGAGTACTACAGGTGTCTCCAATGGTAGATGTTGGGTTGGCGTATTTCGAGATTAGGATTTGTCACTCTGATTGTCGGAGAGGTATCTCTGGGCCCTCTCGGTAATACACATTACACAAGCCTTGCAAGCATTGCAACTAATGAGTTAGTTGCGGGATGATGTATTACTGAACGAGTAAAGAGACTTGCCGGTAATGAGATTGAACTAGGTATTGGATACCGACGATCGAATCTCGGGCAAGTAACATACCGATGACAAAGGGAACAACGTATGTTGTTATGCGGTCTGACCGATAAAGATCTTCGTAGAATATGTAGGAACCAATATGGGCATCCAGGTCCCGCTATTGGTTATTGACCGGAGATGTGTCTCGGTCATGTCTACATTATTCTCGAACCGTAGGGTCCGCACGCTTAACGTTACGATGACAGTTATTATGAGTTTATGCATTTTGATGTACCGAAGGTTGTTCGGAGTCCCGGATGTGATCATGGACATGACGAGGAGTCTCGAAATGGTCGAGACATAAAGATTGATATATTGGAAGCCTATGTTTGGACATCGGAAGTGTTCCGAGTGAAATCGGGATTTTACCGGATCACCGGGAGGTTACCGGAACCCCCCGGGAGCCATATGGGCCTTCATGGGCCTTAGTGGAAAATAGAAAAGGGGCAGCCCATAGCTGGCCGCGCGCCCCCCCTTCCCTTAGTCCTATTAGGACTAGGAGAAGGGGCCGGCCCCCTCTCTCTCTTTTCCCCCTTGGGAATCCTAGTTGGAATAGGATTGAGGGGGGGAGTCCTACTCCCGGTAGGAGTAGGACTCCTCCCGCGCCGTCTCCCTGGCCGGCGCACCCCTCCCCCTTGGATCCTTTATATACGGGGGCAGGGGGCACCTCTAGACACACAAGTTGATCATTGAGATCGTTCCTTAGCCGTCTGCGGTGCCCCCTGCCACCAGATTCCACCTCGATCATATCGTTGTAGTGCTTAGGCGAAGCCCTGCGTCGATAGTACATCAAGATCGTCACCACGCCGTCGTGCTGACGGAACTCTTCCTCGACGCTTTGCTGGATCGGAGCCCGAGGATCGTCATCGAGCTGAACGTGTGCTAAGAACTCGGAGGTGCCGGAGTAATGGTGCTTGGATCGGTCGGATCGGGAAGAAGACGTACGACTACTTCCTCTACGTTGTGTCAACGCTTCCATTGCGATCTACAAGGGTACGTAGATCAGACTCTCCCCCTCGTTGCTATGCATCACCATGATCTTGTGTGTGCGTAGGAATTTTTTTGAAATTACTACGTTCCCCAACAGATAAATCGCGCGTCACAGAAGTGCTTTCGTCAAGGGTGACCGACACGTGGCATCCACCGTAATGGAACACCGTTAAGCTATCGGGTCGGGTTTTGGATCCGATAACCCGTTAACAGCCCCGACCAATGGGGATTTTCCACGTGTAAAATCATCATTGGCTGGAGGAAACACGTGTCGGCTCATCATTGGGACAGATGTCAACTACTCATTGGACGGAAGGCGCCTATGATACGTCGACACGTGGCACGGCCCAACAGAGGCCCATTCCTGTGAAAAGGCCGACCCGTTTGACTTGGTCAAAAGCTGGCGGCCCAGCCCATGGAAAGCCTGTTAATGGCATGTTCGAATATAACCCATTTACAACCCGCTAACCCAAGGCCCGTTACTCCCTATCCGAATTAGGCCCAGTAGCGTCATCTGGGCCATCCAATATGATTCCAGCCCGTTTTCACTTCTGGCCCATGTATGGACCATGACGTCTTTCGGCCCATATGAGGCCCTATGTAACTCTTGGCCTACTAACGGCTCGTGGTGAAACTGGCCCGTAATGAACAGTGTATCACTTTACACCCATTAACGGTCCGTGGTGAAAATGGCCCGTAATTAACAGTGTATCACTTTATACCCATTAACGACCCGTTATTCCGTTGGGCCGTTTCCAGCCCATGTTATCTTTCGGCCTTCTCAGAGCCCATTTATTATTAGGCTCATTTCCAGCATTCGTTTACTTATGGCCCGTTACTGTCATTTTCTGCTTGTGGGCCAAATTCAGCCCGTGGTTACAGTCGGCCCGTTTGTGGTCCATTAATACGTTGGGCCGATTTCATACCGTCATCAAATACGGCCTATTAACGATGGCCCGTTATGGTCGGCCCATGAACGGACGATTCCAACTCTAGCCCATTTATGGCCATAATGCGGTCTGTTTGGTCCATGTTTGGCCAATCGATTATATGGCCCGTATAAGGCCCATTGATAATACGGCCCGCAGAAGGCCCATTGTTTCTACAGCCCGTAGAAGGCCCATTGTTTCTACGGCCCGTAGAAGGCCCACTGTTTCTACGGCCAGTAGGAGGCCCAGTGTCACTACAATAAATATTAGCCCATGGTTATTGTGGCCTAGTTTTAAAAAATAGGTTATTGCAGCCACTAGCTAACCGCGGAAAAGAACTGCAATGACTACAAGCAAACAAATAAACAAGACAACAAGGAAATAAATAAGCAAGCAACTAACGCTAGGCTATCACGGCTATTACACATATTACATCCACTGGGCATCAAAGTTCGCCACCAGTGCAAATATAGGGAACAAAACAGCATATCATATACACTGGTTGTCAAAGTTGGCGACCAACGCAAATAAACGCCGCAGCAAAACAAATCCAGAACTGAAACCACTTCCGAAGATCTCAAGAAACACTATCCTGGGTACCCATAATGCTGGCAAGATGCTTAGCAAGCTTATTAACTTTCTCTTGTTTGGCGCTTAAATCCTCCAGCGCTTGCTGTTGCACCAGAAAATATGCATCTGAATTCTGCAGGGACTTCCCCAGTCCTTCAGCTTCCTATCGCAGCACATCTGATCGATGTCTTTCAACTTGAAGTTGAGACTCAAGAAGACGAACTGATTCAGGCAGCGAGTTCAAAGAGCTTGTGCCAGCAGTACTGGCCAGTAACTTGAACACTACATCAAGACAGGACTTTTGGGTTCCCTCACTGTCATCAAGATAGTTTTTATCAGCTTTCTTGGAGACCAACAGGGATGTCTCACTATCTTGAACCTTATCTGCATTACTTCCTTTACCATTGGATAACGCGGTACTGTTCTCCAATATTTTGTCCGCATTCTAAAAGAGAAACAAGCAGACACATCACATGTTTACCATGTTGTATATGAAACTCATTTTGGTAAATGAGTTCAGTAGTAAAGTGGACAGGATAACAGCATGAAACAAACATATATCTATGTACCATGGTCACTTTATGGTCTATACCATTCTAGTTTTTGTTGCCTAATCAAGATAGAGACACAGTTCAAATAATATTTGTTCCAGACAAAGCAAAATAGACAGAATATAAGTGTGGGTAACTATAGAGCAATAACAACACTTGTAATGTGCATGACATGAGAACATAACTATTTATTCAATTGAAACTGAAATCAACATAGAGCAGGTTACAACAGCAAACTAGTTAAAGAAACAGGTTTAAAACATACCTGTTGCGCCATTGGAGTTTCAATTCCATCCTTCAAATTTGCAAATAGTTGGTATGAGTAAATACAGTCATGCAAGAGCAAAGGAGTATGAACCATAGCTACAGAACCTGGCCTGAGAACAAATGTTCTTCTCCTTTAAGCATTGAGTTGGGATTCGGAGTGGTGGTCCTCGTGCTTTGGGCACTGCAGTTCCCTTACTAACTACTCGTGTTTGGGTGCTCTGTGGTGGAGGCGGTGCTGTGTCAACTGGAACTGGGTTACTATCTACCAGGGTTGGGGTTAGAAGGGGTGTAGCTGGTTCTCTGTCCAACTGGGTAGGGGTACAATCTGCGAGAGTCTGGGTTATGTGTGGTGGATCTGGTCCTTGGGCAAGTACAACCGTGGTTCTATCTGCATCAACTGGTAGCACTATCTTTTTTGAAGACCGTGTTGTTACTCCCTTAGATACTGCCATCACGCTCTCCAATTCAAATGGCTGATAAACAAGAAAAGTAATTGAAAGTATAGACATTGTATGATAGACACGTGCAATGGATAGTGGGGAATAAAAGAGGGCATGAAATAATTCATATTTATGTTGTCTAACCAAACAGGATAGCATAACACAATTTCACATATATGATGGCTAACTAAACAGGATAGCATGACACAATTTCACATTATGATGGCTAACTAAAAAAGATGGAAAGACATAGTTCAAAATATGAGACTATGTAAACAGGATGACATGACATAATTATATAATGTGTTTATTAAATAGGTTGGCATGCCATAATTCACATACATTCACGGATAGAATGCCATAATTCAAAATATGATGACTGTAAACACTAAACAGGATGAGATGATATAACTATATGATGTGTTTATTAAATGGGTTGCCATGCCATAATTCAGATAGATGATGTGTATGTACTATGTAAACATGATGGCATGATAATTCAAATATATGATTTATATAGTAAGCAAGTAAGCAGATGGCAATCCATATATGATGTAAAAACTAAGCAATGCAAGACAACATGCATGACATGGGTAATATAAACCTGCCAAGTTTGAGCATAGACCTCAGGGGGAAAATAGGACTGGTCATCAGTCTCTGAATCCTCCTCTGAGGAGCTCTCTGTAACCAGCAAGATGTCTGCTTCAGCAGGTAGCATTGTCTACTCTGAATACCTTGTTTTCACTCCAGATACTTCCATCACCGCTTCAAATGGCTGATGCACAGGAAGATTAGTTGAATATACAAACGTTGTCGACAAATGGAACATGTAATACAAAAAAATGATAGCATGATATAATTCACATACATGATGATTGGCTAAACATCATGGTATTGTATAATTCACATATATAATGCCTTTGCAACAAGATAGCATTGTATAATTCACATATATAATGTCTTGCAACAAGATGGCAATGCATAATTCACATATATGGTAATTAGACACTGAACAGGTGGCATTCACACAAAGCATGTCTAAACTAATCAAATGACATAGCAATGCAAGACACCATACACACGATATGAGCAACATAAGCCTGCCAAGTTAGAGCATACACCTCGGGGGGGGGGATAGGACTGGTCACCTGTCTCCGAATCCTCCTCTGAGGAGCTATCCGTAACCAGCGAGATATGCGCTTCGTCAGATAGCATAGTCTGCTCTGAAGACCTTGTTTTCACTCCAGAATTTGCCATCACCGTGTCAAATGGCGGATGCACACGAAGAGCAGTTGAATGTAATAACATTGTTGACAAATGTAATATGTAACGAAAAAAGGATGGTCTGATATAATTTACATATAAGATGACTGGCTAAGCAGGATGGCATTGCAAAATTCACATATATGATGCCTGGCTAAACAAGATGGTGTTGCATAATTCACATAAACAATGAATAAACTAAACAGATGGCATTCGCACAAAGGATGTCTAAACTAAGTAGATGACATATTTGATGTATAAAGTAAGCAATGCAAGACACCATATGCATGATATAACCAACATCAGCATGCCAAGTTAGAGCGAAGACCTCATGGGTAAATAGGAGTTGTCTTCTCCTTCTGAATCCCCCTCAGAACAGATATCTTCCTCTCGATTACAATCCGAAATGCGTGGAGGGGGGGGGGGGCTGCCTTTGCACCTACCATGGAGCGACGTCTGCATGAAATTTTATTGCCACGCAAGGCTCATCTCTTTTGCTCTACATGTTCAGTTCCATTGTTTACAATAACTGTCATGCATAGGAATAAAACATAGTGAGATTATGTAAGGAGTGCATGCAGAAATCCAGAGTGATGGTAGCAACCTGTGGATAGATCCAAAACCAATAATAGCAGGCAGATAATGGTTTCAGTTAAAAAATACAGATAATGGCTTCTTTACTGTTTGTTTCCCACCCAACATGAAACTCATAGTAGACACCGGAGATTAACCAGATAGTAGATAGATACTATTGATAGCGGCCCCGATATGTACCCCAAAACCATTTAAAAACTCAAGTTTGACCATTAGTTTGGAGCTGACTCAGAGTCTAATCGGTGAACAGGACGATAAAGTAGCATGTAATATTAAGCGATGCATAACATAAGCAGACACGAAAGAGTGCGACCTATCTTGCGGACCCGTGTAGTCCTCGAGGTCATGTGCTCGGTTGATGATGGTAGTGCGGTTTTCATGGCTGCCAGCGGCGGGGAAGAAGATCTGAGGCGGCGAAAGATAGTCTGGAGGCCGGATCCCTGCTGTGCTGGACCCTTCTGTCGATGGAGCAGCTAAGCTGGGGTGGACGACGGCGCAGCAGGAGCGGGACAAACCACGCAAGGTTTTCTTTGACAACTATCTGTAAGAGAAGTAATTCTGTAAGGGCTCGTTTGAATTGGAGCATTCCAACAATGGAGGGATAGGAAATAGACAGGAATAGGATAGGAATGCACGTGCAAAATAGAGAATTTAAAAACACAGGATTTCTGCCAATCTGGGTGTTTGATTCACAACAATTGGAAGATCACAGGATGCAAAGAAGCATGGTGAGATTAAGTCGAACCACAAGAAAATGTACGGTTATAATGCTATTATGCTACTATCTCTTAGTCTTGTGCTTCATGAATAGGAATTTGAAAAGGAGGACAAGTGAAAATTAAATTCCTACGTTTTTTCTTTCAAGGAGACACTAAAGGAACAAATCCGTGTGCTCAGTGGACAATATATATAACATGTAGAGTAAAAAAGAGATGCAACAAGTGTACAACCTCTTTGGCGACGCCATGTCGATCTCAGCGTGATTGGGTTGGTCGGCGAGGATGCTTCGGCTGACTTGGCTGTCGGAGGAGGGGAAGAAGATCTTAGGCGTCTGGAGATGGAGCCTGGGGTACTGCTCCGATGTGATGGAGGGTTTCGTTGTTGGAGCAGCTCCGGTGAGTTGTACGACGCCGAGGCTGAAGCGGGACAAGAGAGACAACGAACAACGTTAACCTGAGTGGAATTCTAATAGCATCTCCAATACATGACGTAAAATACATAAACACAAAGTGCTAGATGTAAAATACATCAGCCGCTCATCTCTGAACTTAATTGTCAAAACTGAATTTAACTGTTGAAACTGAACTTAACTGTCGAAACTAAACTTAACCGTCGAAACTGAATTTTGCTGTTGAAACTGAATTTTGCTGTCGAAACTGAACGCACTAGCAAGGTGAGGCTACACGTCGGTCGACTGACTTTTTCATCTCTGGTCAGTCGATTTTGCAGCCGTTGGATACGAAATCAAGGGCCTATGGTTCATCTTCAACCTTCACCCCCTGAGCCGGCCAAACAGCAGCCCACCGCCGCCCGCGGCCGGCGGTGCGCCGCCCCGCCCGCCCCGAAACACTCGCCACCGCCGGTCCGCCGCCGCCCCGACCATCCCTCTAGGCCCCCCCCCCCATGCCAAGCTTTTTCTCCGGCGATCCCCACGCCACCGCCCCGCCAATGCCCCGCCACCGCCGGCGACCACCGCCCCCATCCTGAACCCTAAGATAGATAGTGGGGTACCTCTCCGGCGAGCCCCCCTCCCCGCTGCAGCTGATTCTTCCTTCACCCCGGTGGCACCGGAGTGAAGTGTAGCTAAATCGGAGCAGCATTGCAAGCAAGAGCAAGAGCGAGAGCAGCAGCGCGAGCAAGAGCAATAGCAAGAGCAGACCAGGCAGGGGACCGAGAGCAAGAGTAGAGCAGCAGCGCGAGCGAGAGCTAAAGCAGCAGCAGGTCCTACTGATGTGGACGTCGCCGCCGAGGGAGCGACGCCGTGGAGGAAGTGGCCGGCAACGCCGCCGTGGATGGAGCCGCGCCGTGTCGGCTTGGGACCGAGTGCCGACAGCATCGTGAGATCGAATCAAGAAGAAAATGCGGCGATTAGTGTACAACCTCTTTGGTGGCGCTGATTAGGCCGCAGCTTCATCCGAGGAAACGGTGATGATGATGCTCTTCCGGTGGTGCAGGTGAAGATGGCGGTGTGGGAATGGAGGTGGCGTGAAAGACGAGGGAAACGTCGGGGCAGCTCCTTGGAGGTGGAGGACGGGGTGGCTGAACCGGCGGGACGATGATATCAACCATAGATCCTCATCCGGTACGATGGATGAGGGACGTCGAGGTGTTGCTGTGGATGACGTCGTCGGGGAAGAGGCTCCGGCTGGGTGGCGGACGGAGCAGGGTGTGGGGTTTCGTCGTGGGTTTTCGCGGCCTCGGTGTACGAATGGGTGGGCGGATGGGTTGGCAGTGGGGAACCATGGCTTAGAGACACACTTGTCCGAAATGTGGGGTAAGTTACGAAAGTACCCCCACCGATTTGAGGCGGTTCTTTCAGTTCAGGGGTACCACGGGCATTTCGCGTGTCGGGATTTCACAGGAGGTGGGAGTTTTAGCGCACATTGTAATTTCAGAATAGCAAGGCGCGGGTTGAGATGGAGGGAGTTGTCGGAGCACAACAAGACAAAGATATATCTTAAATATCTCGCGCTAACAAGGCACGGGTTGAAATTTCCGGACAAGCCTAACGTGTACTATACCAAATCAATGCGCCCTACAAATGTCATTCAAAACTTTGAATTCATGTTATGTTTAATTAAAATATTTCACTACGTGTATAATGCATGCAACCTAATACTCAAATGAACGTTTTAGTGCATTCCAAACATATATACTACCGCTTCAATATGAACTAAATTTGAATTCCTTTCTCTATTTGAATAAGATCTACAGTAATGATTGTTGTGAAGTCAAAGCATTTGAATTTGTTTCTCTGTTTTAATAAGATCTACAATCATCATTATTGTCAAGTTAAACCATCGTTTGTGTATTATCTTCATAGCACACCACATGATTAGTCTCGAGTTACATATGAACTATGTGTACTATATGAACTCGAACTAGATTTTTTGAATCCACTTTATTTTGATTTCAAATCACATTACATTTCTAGCTCTAGCTAGATCTTCATAATCTAAACCATGTCTCATATGTATAATGTGTTTATCACATTATGTATGGTGCCCCGCCCCCTACGCCTACAAGTATTTAGATGTGAGTTGCAAACACCACACATTACCGCAAATTCAAATAAAATGTGAGAATGTTCGATATATAGTATTGTTTAGATTGTTCGTTATTTAGTTGTAAGCTGCAAACGCCACACATTATCACAAATCCAAATAAAATGTGAGATTGTTTGATGTATAGTATGGTTTAGATTGTTCGGCATTTAGCTGTGAGTTGCAAACGCCATGCATTATCACATTATGGTATAACATGTGCACAGCACGTGTATCACCGCTATATTCATGCATGCAATGTTTAAAACACTATGATCTCCTATTCAAATATATGAATCCGCTTTCATATCAAATTATGATCTTTGTTAGTCTCTTACACCCACACAATCCTCTAACCTTTGTAGCTACCACTAACTTTCTCTCGTGCATGCACACGCCCTCCTCGCCCTCCCCCTCCCTTGGCATTCTATCCACCGGGCACATTCATTTTTTTCTTTAGGTCGTTCTCCCAGAGTCTCCACAACTCCTTTCCGACACACACCGATCGATAAACCTCTCCAGCAATGCCTGCCTACATCATACAAACACACCTTCAATCTCCTCCTTTATGTGTCCTTGCCTCGTGTCTCTCATACGGTTAGACACACATGTAAACTCTCGCCCCTCTTTTCATCGCTCTCACAACCGCACACTCCTCCCCCTATCTAGCTAGTAGTTGGGCCTCTTGCACCACCTCCTAGCTCCATTCTCTCTGTCTATCCGCCTCGCTGGGCCTTATTTGCCTCTAACAAATGGACGTAGACCGGCCGATCTCTCGCTATATATATAGCTAGCTAGGTCCTTATAACTCGTTTTTACCCACACGTCAATCGATCTACCTCATTAGTTGTGTCTCTCCTTTCCTCCGACAAACAACAATTGATCTACCGATCTAGTTAGGTTTGCTTACCAAAGACATGGTACCCCTTCATCATTCATGAATGCGTCCCGACAGATCTATCACGCACAGGCACACACAGAAACACATCCCCACTCTTATTGATAACATTGCAGTTCCACCCTCAGTTTGTCTAGTACGCCTCTCCCACCATCTTCGAGAAGCAAATCCATCACCCATCCAGCACTCTACCCCTCTCCCTCCCTCTCTCTCTTTCCTCTCTCTCTCTCTCCCATCATATTTCCCATCCTTCAGTTATGTATGGATGTCGACCGATCTCCCTCAAGACATAGCTGGGTCTCTCCTTCTCAACACATATACGAGTCGTTCTACCTCTATAGTTAGGCCTCTGCCTACCCCTCCCACCACCCCCTCCCCCCACACACACCGATACATCGAGCGCTCTAGTCATGTCTCCCTGCCACACACAAACTTGACGTGTGCCCTCTAATGTTCCGGTAGGCCAGTCGCGCTATATCTTTGACTTGTACACACACACAATTTTGATGGCTCTCTTCATCGATCTCGCACCCACCCACTTGACCCTCTCTTCGACTCTATCAATATCTATGACCCCTCCCTCTCTTCTCGTGGATTGCCCGACCCTCTATGTATGATATGGATAGGCCTCCATTTCACACACATTGCATGCAAAATTTTGTTTGAGATGTCATCGGCACATATTCCCACAAATAATTCACGAAATCAACCCCCACCCCACCCCCACCCCAAAACAAAAAACACTCATGAACGCGGTTTGTATCTCTCACACACACACCCACGTAGGTGGGGGACGTGCACGAAGAGAAGAGGTGCATGCATGGCGCACGTACTCCCATCTCTTTCCCAACCACACCCGCGCGGGTACACGGTGGAGCTCATTTCTGTATGAAAAAGGCAGCCCACGTGGTAATTTGGCACATGTACTGGTTTTCCACTTGGTGGAGGGAGGATCGTCTACCACGTGTTAACAAACAAATTGCAACTTGACGTGTTATGTTAAAAAAAGAGGCAAACCATGTGGGGCCTACCTTAGAGGCAAGGCTCTATACACTGGAGTACTTTTGATGTGTCCCGTCAACTCGCAGAACGAGGAGAAACTTGCTTAGTACGCCGTCTCCCCCGCCCACGTGCACGGTGGCTCGTAGGATGAGGTGAAGCTTGCTTACTACACCTTACGCCCGCTACCTCGCCCATACGCGCGGTGGCTCGTAGGACGAGGAGAAAAATTTACTACTCCCTCCGTTTACTCCTCATCCCTACTACCTTGGTTATAGAGATTATATCATATTGTTTGGAATATATATGTCCTTTAGTAGATTTCAATGTGAACTACTAGTACATACTCCAAACACTGATGTATATAGACGTATTTAGAGTGTAGATTCACTCATTTTGCTCTATATGTAGCACTCTCCCTCGCCCCTCGACCCTCACCCATGTGGTGGACGTGCAACAATTCATTCGGTCTCATATAGCCAGAACGATATATACTGCACTACCATTATTGCTCGACTTCCCGAAGGGGTGAAGAGCCAATCGCAAGGTTAATATTTTGGAGATGCCAAGCGCAAGGTTATAGGAGAACGAGTAGTAGGTGCCTCGTCATTTATAAATAAAGTTTTTTTTCTTTGGTGGCACGTATGCAATATGATAGGTTCATGTGGAGAGAAAAGGAAACCGCTCCACTATACATTGTCAAGACGGGCCAGCCTACACGGTTGCTTGCTGGGGTTGCTCTCTTCACACTCTCTCGCACAAAACGACTGTGGCCACATCTCTAACATCCTGGCGGATCACGTCCGCTTGGGGAAGGGGTGGATGCTTAGTGTAGATGTGGTGGCCGTCGCCGACGGTGAAAACCCACTGTCGGCACGTCCCGATCAGGGGTCCCCGCCGTTCTCTCTCACAAAGCCGGTGAGGTTGCCTTCGTCCCTTGCTCACTGCCGTGATGTGGGCAGTTGCCGCCTCCCGCCGCCCTCCTCAAGGTTGAGTTACGTCCCTTAGGTACAACTCCCTTTACAGCCAGCTTGCACCACTGCTCCAGCTGCCCACATCACTCCCTGTGGATATTTCTCTACTTCTTTGCATAGACCAATGAGCCGACAAATCACATAGACCCAACAGTAAGTTGGACGGACGAAGCAACCATCACTCTTGCGCCAGTGAGAGGTCGCGTCCGCTCTGCCCGGGCATGAATGCGGCACCGATTCTTTGGAGCGGCGCTGACCGTTTCAGGCGGGAAGCGCGCGCGGGCGATGGAGGGGCTTTGGGTGGGCCAGGCTAGTCAGGAGCGGGCATGGCAGCTGTCCGCATGTCCCTACCGGACACGCCCGGAAACGAGAGGATGCACCGACTCTCACGGCTAAAATCATACACTACACAACATCTCTCTGTAGGAGTAGGTCGATCTGTCGCTCTCTCTAACACACACATGGTGTTAAACACACACACACACACACACACACACACACACACACACGCACACGCACGCACCTTGGTCCCATTGCACCTTCTAACGTGACTTATTACACCTAGACGGAGGGAGTAGTAAGTATACGAGATACAGTGGCACACTGATTTAAGTCGAATACACCACTGGCGCTTTTAATTTTTCTTATTAATTTGTTTGTTTCACCCTCTGACTGGTGGGACCCAATGTACTACGTGGAGAGAGGTAAGGTGACTAAGGCTGCATTATTTCTGCACCACTGTGGATAGTCTTACCACCAAAGCCACATGACACGATTATGATTGAAATCCCAATGACTCCCACACACACAAAAAAACACGGCATGCTTGTCACACGAATGCATGAATGTATAAAAGGTTATTTCCCTCTCGATGAACATAACGGGAGGGTTGTGTAGCTGGTTAGCCTGTTCGCTCATCAAACTTGAGGTCTCAGGTTCGATAACTACACTTGAGCATAATTTGTGCCAGGAGGATTCTTTGACTGGTCAAAATGTTTTCTAGGGTTTGCACGCTTCACACTCTCTCTCCAGTATATATATACACGCTGGAGCCTCAGCGCTTGTAGTTGCTCTCTTCACACTCTCTCACCCTCTCCCGCTGGAGCCTCAGCACTTGTAGTTGTTCTCTTCACACTCTCTCTCCCTCTCCAGATCTAAACAAGACTTCGTTGGCCTCTCTCTCCCCTCACTACTACTCAAAGAGCCGGCAGGATCCGTCTGCCGGGAAGGGAAAGAGGCTTAACGTTGTCGCCGTCAGCGAGGGACTACCGGCGCAGCTGTTCACTTTCCACCCAGCGGCGGCGCGGGAGGGCCTCTGACCCCTTCTTCTTCGCCGTCGTCCCATCGCCCACCGAACCACGCCCCAAGAACCTTAAGGTATAATTTACTTACTCCACATGCATTGCTCTAGCTGCATGTATACCATGAATCTAGGATGTGGTTCAAAGAGGAAAGGAGTGGGGGGAAGTAGTGGGAAAAGTTGTATATAGCATGAATCTAGGACGTGGTTCAAAGAGGAAATGAAGGGGGAAAGTTGTATAGCATTAATCTAGGACGTGGTTCAAAGAGGAAAGGAATGGGGGAAAGTAGTGGGGAAAGTTGTATCACATAAATCTAGGACGTGATTCAAAGAGGAAAGGAAGGGGCAAAAGTACTAGTTCAAAAAGGAAAGGAAGGGACAAGGCTGTAGAGTTTGAGCAGGACTAGATTTGCTGCACTCACATAGGGAAATGCGTCTAAAGATAACAAAACTGGGACCAACACAAATATGCTCCTTGGTTGTTTGTTCTTTGTTGCAACAGACTATGCATGACCACAGTACATCGGTAGATGCACATGGTGCTGGTGCGTCCACTGTCCCGTGCAACTCATTACCTGTTGTTAATATAAGGCCTTGTTTGGTTAAAAAACTCCCTAGTCCCTACCTGCTGGGTTCCAGGGACTAAACATGGACTAGAGGTTATTAAATGACATGCTAAAAGACCATGTTACCCCTAGTAATGAACTAATGGAGACAAGGTGCGATGCGTGGCAGGGGCAACTGTTGGAAAAAGTCCCAAAAAGACTCCCTCGGGGTCTTCTTTCTTTAGTCCCAAATGCCCACTTTTAGTCCCTAAAAGTCCCTCCTCTTTGGTTTAGATGGGACTGACATGGAGTTTTTTAGTCCCTACACCAAAATGTCCCTCTAAACAAACACCCTCTAATAATGCCGCTGGAAAATTGATGCAATGCCACAGTTAAAAGCAAATTACATGTTTAACGAATTTTATAGTTAATATAATCTCTATGTTAATATTAATCAATGCCACCGTTTGAGAAATGCTACTGTCTTGCTTTCTTTCCCATTTCGGTAAGGTAGATGCTTCTTTTTGTTGGCTTCTGTGTCATCCACTGTTATTGACCACTAATTATATCCTTTGCACCTCTGTGTAAACAGGGTTATCTGCTTCATCTCGTAGCCATTGTGACCTTTTGTTGCACTGCACAAAACACTTCTGTTTTAAGAGTGTTTTGTGCAATTCAACCAAAATGTCACACCGACAGCGTTGCTTGATTGCTTGATCTTAGTGGAACTGCACAAGAGGAGATCTTACTTCCTATCCGTTAAGGTGAATTTGGTTCAGATCTTCTTCTTGTGAGTTTTTTGAATTCCGCATCATGAGAGGTCAGTACTAGCCTTCTTTCACATGATTCTGCAGTGTGCATTCATATGTTATGCTACTTGTACGATAATGTTGCTTGATTTTAGTGAACTACACAAATGGAGACAAGACTTCCAATCTGTATGTGCACCGTAATATCCCATTGAGGTAAGATAACGATATTTCACAACTGCTGGCCTGTATTTTGCCACTTTCATTAGAAAATTAAGTTTAGTACTATACTTGTGCTCCCTAATTGACATGCCAAATCTTACATTGAAGGCAAAGCTTGTTTGTTATTGAACCAAGTGATGAAGGGGAAGAACAAGGGGATGAAAAACAAAAATCAATTCCCGGTGTTGTAATGAAGCACTGGAACTATGATGACACAAGTAATGATATAGTTTTGCATCTTAATTTATTGCTATGGCTGGAACGAGCAATTGTTTTGCCACTGATTTGATGCCACTCTTAATGTAATATGTAATTATCTCTACTTGTGCAAACAAGGATCTTCTTAAAAGATACCATATATTTTAGTGGAACTGCACAAGAAGATGTTGGAACCATTAAACTAATGGAGGAGTATATAGTAAGCATGGCCACCACCGTAGATAGCAACAGATATTTCCGGAGAATTGCTTCATCTATATACTCTACACAATAAGCCTCCTGAAAAGGTTGGTACTCGCCCACTGATTTCATCCATATGATTGAGCTTTATCATCTCTATTGGTGTTGTGCTACTGTTTAGATACTGTCATGAAAAAGTGGTATTGTCCTTGAGAAGTGCTTCATCTGTACTGTTTTAAATATTTCCTTTCCTTTTTTTCGAGCAAACAGTGATGCTAGCATTTAGTAGTCCTCTTGTCTTTGCACAACAGGATCATCTTCCTCTGAAGAAGAAGATGGAGTACGTGAAGTGACTAGTTCTGATTATGCCAGGATGAAGAAGCCCTGTCTATCTTATCATCAGAAGGAGCAGTTGAAGGATGGTTACATTACTCCCCACAAGACCAAACTAACTTCAGCTCAGAAGGACTAACAAAATCTCCATTTTTTGCTGTGATGCGCGAGTATAATGTTGTTCTAGGATTCTTTCTGGTGAGTTCCTGTTGGGGAACGTAGCAGAATTTTAAAATTTTCTACGCATCACCAAGATCAATCTATGGAGTCATCTAGCAATGAGGGAGATAGGAGTGCATCTACATACCCTTGTAGATCGCGCGCGGAAGCATTCAAGAGAACGGGGTTGATGGAGTCGTACTCGTCGTGATCCAAATCACCGATGACCTAGCGCCGAACGGGCGACACCTCCGTGTTCAACACACGTACGGTTGGGAAGACGTCTCCTCCAACTTGATCCAGCAAGGGGGAAGGAGAGGTTGATGGAGATCCAGCAGCACGACGGCGTGGTGGTGGAAACTACGGCGATCTCGGCAGGGCTTCGCCGAGCACTACGAGAAGGAGAGGTGTCACGGGAGGGAGAGGGAGACGCCAGGGGCTAGGGTGCGGCTGCCCTCCCTCCCCCACTATATATAGGGTCCCTAGGGGTGGGGGCGCCGGCCCTAGGAGATCCAATCTCCTAGGGGGCGGCGACCAAGGGGGTAGCTTGCCCCCCAAGGCAAGTGTGGCGCCCCCCACCCCTAGGGTTTCCAACCCTAGGCGCAGGGGAGGCCCAAGGGGGGCACACCAGCCCACTAGGGGCTGGTTCCCCTCCCACTTCAGCCCATGGGGCCCTCCGGGATAGGTGGCCCCACTCGGTGGACCCCGGGACCCTTTCGGTGGTCCCGGTACAATACCGATTACCCCCAAAACTTTCCCGATGGCCGAAACTTGACTTCCTATATATAAATCTTCACCTCCGGACCATTCCGGAACTCCTCGTGACGTCCGGGATCTCATCCGGGACTCCGAACAACTTTTGGGTTACCGTATACTAATATCTCAACAACCCTAGCATCACCGAACCTTAAGTGTGTAGACCCTACGGGTTCGGGAGACATGCAGACATGACCGAGACGACTCTCCGGTCAATAACCAACAGCAGGATCTGGATACCCATGTTGGCTCCCACATGCTCCTCGATGATCTCATCGGATGAACCACGATGTCGAGGATTCAATCAATCCGTATACAATTCCCTTTGTCAATCGGTACGTTACTTGACCGAGACTCGATCGTCGGTATCCCAATACCTCGTTCAATCTCGTTACCGGCAAGTCACTTTACTCGTACCGTAATGCATGATCCCATGATCAACCACTTGGTCACATTGAGCTCATTATGATGATGCATTACCGAGTGGGCCTAGAGATACCTCTCCATCATACAGAGTGACAAATCCGAGTCTCGATTCGTGCCAACCCAACAGACACTTTCGGAGATACCTGTAGTGTACCTTTATAGTCACCCAATTACGTTGTGACGTTTGGCACACACAAGGCACTCCTATGGTATCCGGGAGTTGCACAATCTCATGGTCTAAGGAAATGATACTTGACATTCGGAAAAGCTACAGAAAATGAACTACATGATCTTTGAGCTATGCTTAGGATTGGGTCTTGTCCATCACATCATTCTCCTAATGATGTGATCCCGTTATCAATGACATCCAATGTCCATAGTCAGGAAACCATGACTATCTTTTGATCAACGAGCTAGTCAACTAGAGGCTCACTAGGGACGTGTTGTGGTCTATGTATTCACACATGTATTACGATTTCCAGATAACACAATTATAGCATGAACAATAGACAATTATCATGAACAAAGAAATATAATAATAACCATTTTATTATTGCCTCTAGGGCATATTTCCAACAGTCTCCCACTTGCACTAGAGTCAATAGTCTAGTTACATTGTGATGAATCAAACACCCATGCAGTTCTGGTGTTGATCATGTTTTGCTCTAGGGAGAGGTTTAGTCAACGGATCTGCCACATTCAGGTCCGTATGTACTTTACAGATCTCTATGTCTCCATTTTGAACACTTTCACGAATGGAGTTGAAGCGACGCTTGATGTGCGTAGTCTTCCTGTGAAACCTGGGCTCCTTGGCAAGGGCAATAGCTCCAGTGTTGTCACAGAAGAGAGTCATCGGGCCCGACGCATTGGGTATGACTCCTAGGTCGATAATGAATTCCTTCACCCAGACTGCTTCTTGTGCTGCCTCCGAGGCTGCCATGTACTCCGCTTCACATGTAGATCCCGCCACAACGCTTTGCTTGCAACTGCACCAGCTTACTGCCCCACCATTCAAAATATACACGTATCCGGTTTGTGACTTAGAGTCATCCAGATCTGTGTCGAAGCTAGCATCGACGTAACCCTTTACGACGAGCTCTTCGTAACCTCCATAAACGAGAAACATATCCTTAGTCCTTTTCAGATACTTCAGGATATTCTTGACCGCTGTCCAATGTTCCATGCCGGGATTACTTTGGTACCTTCCTACCAAACTTACGGCAAGGTTTACATCAGGTCTGGTACACAGCACAACATACGTGATAGACCCTATGGCCGAGGCATAGGGGACAACACTCATCTTTTCTCTATCTTCTGCCGTGGTCGGGCATTGAGCCGTGCTCAATCTCGTACCATGCAATACAGGCAAGAACCCCTTCTTTGGCTGATCCATTTTGAACTTCTTCAATATCTTGTCAAGGTACGTACTCTGTGAAAGACCAATGAGGCGTCTCGATCTATCTCTATAGATCTTGATGCCTAATATATAAGCAGCTTCTCCAAGATTCTTCATTGAAAAACACTTGTTCAAGTAGGCCTTTATGCTTTCCAAGAATTCTATATCATTTCCCATCAACAGTATGTCATCCACATACAATATGAGAAATGCTACAGAGCTCCGACTCACTTTCTTGTAAATGCAGGCTTCTCCATAAGTCTGCGTAAACCCAAACGCTTTGATCATCTCATCAAAACAAATGTTCCAACTCTGAGATGCTTGCACCAGCCCATAAATCGAGCGTTGGAGCTTGCACACCTTGTCAGCATTCTTAGGATGGACAAAACCTTCCGGCTGCATCATATACAGTTCTTCCTTAAGGAAACCATTAAGGAATGCCGTTTTGACGTCCATTTGCCATATCTCATAATCATAGAACGCGGCAATTGCTAACATGATTTGGACGGACTTCAGCTTCGCTACGGGTGAGAAAGTCTCATCATAGTCAACCCCTTGAACTTGTCGATAACCCTTAGCGACAAGCCGAGCTTTATAGATGGTTATTTTACCATCCGCGTCTGTCTTCTGCTTAAAGATCCATTTATTTTCTATGGCTCGTCGATCATCGGGCAAGTCAGTCAAAGTCCATACTTCATTTTCATACATGGATCCTATCTCGGATTTCATGGCTTCTAGCTATTTGTCGGAATCCGGGCCCGCCATCGCTTCTTCATAGTTCGAAGGTTCACTGTTGTCTAACAACATGATTTCCAAGACAGGGTTGCAGTACCACTCTAGTGCGGAACGTGTCCTTGTGGACCTACGAAGTTCAGTAGCAACTTGATCTGAAGTTTCATGATCATCATCATCAACTTCCTCTCTAGTCGGTGCAGGCACCTCAGGAACATTTTCTTGAGCTGCGCCACTTACCGGTTCAAGAGGTAATACTTCATCAAGTTCTACTTTCCTCCCACTTATTTCTTTCGAGAGAAACTCTTTCTCTAGAAAGGACCCATTCTTGGCAACAAAGATCTTGCCTTCAGATCTGAGGTAGAAGGTATACCCAATAGTTTCTTTAGGGTATCCTATGAAGACGCATTTTTCCGATTTGGTTTCGAGCTTTTCAGGTTGAAGTTTCTTGACATAAGCATCGCATCCCCAAACTTTTAGAAACGACAGCTTAGGTTTCTTCCCAAACCATAATTCATACGGTGTCGTCTCGACGGATTTTGACGGAGCCCTATTTAAAGTGAATGCGGCAATCTCTAAAGCATAGCCCCAAAATGACAGCGGTAAATCCGTAAGAGACATCATAGATCGCACCATATCCAATAGAGTGCGATTGCGACGTTCGGACACACCATTACGCTGAGGTGTTCCAGGCGGCGTGAGTTGTGAAACTATTCCACATTTCTTTAAGTGTGTGCCAAATTCGTGACTCAAGTATTCTCCCCCACGATCTGATCGCAAGAACTTGATTTTTCTATCACGTTGATTCTCAACCTCACTCTGAAATTCCTTGAACTTTTCAAAGGTCTCAGACTTGTGGTTCATTAAGTAGACATACCCATATCTACTCAAGTCATCAGTGAGGGTGAGAACATAACGATAGCCACCGTGAGCCTCAACACTCATTGGACCGCACACATCAGTATGTATGATTTCCAATAAGTTGGTTGCTCGCTCCATTGTTCCTGAGAACGGAGTCTTGGTCATTTTACCCATGAGGCATGGTTCGCACGTGTCAAATGATTCGTAATCAAGAGACTCCAAAAGTCCATCGGCGTGGAGCTTCTTCATGTGTTTGACACCTATGTGACCAAGGCGGCAGTGCCACAAGTATGTGCGACTATCATTATCAACCTTACATCTTTTGGTATTCACACTATGAATATGTGTAACATTACGCTCGAGATTCATTAAGAATAAACCATTCACCAGCGGAGCATGACTATAAAACATATCTCTCATATAAATAGAACAACCATTATTCTCGGATTTAAATGGGTAGCCATCTCGAATTAAACGAGATCCTGATACAATGTTCATGCTCAAAGCTGGCACTAAATAACAATTATTGAGGTTTAAAACTAATCCCGTAGGCAAATGTAGAGGCAGCATGCCGACGGCGATCACATCGACCTTGGAACCATTCCCGACGCGCATCGTCACCTCGTCCTTCACCAGTCTCCGCTTATTCCGCAGCTCCTGCTTTGAGTTACAAATGTGAGCAACTGCACCGGTATCAAATACCCAGGAGCTACTACGAGTACTGGTAAGGTGCACATCAATTACATGTATATCACATATACCTTTAGTGTTGCCGGCCTTCTTGTCCGCTAAGTATTTGGGGCAGTTCCGCTTCCAGTGACCACTTCCCTTGCAATAAAAACACTCAGTCTCGGGCTTGGGTCCATTCTTTGGCTTCTTCCCGGCAGCTTGCTTACCGGGCGCGGCAACTCCCTTGCCATCCTTCTTGAAGTTCTTTTTACCCTTGCCTTTCTTGAACTTAGTGGTTTTATTCACCATCAACACTTGATGTTCCTTTTTGATTTCCACCTCCGCTGATTTCAGCATTGAATATACCTCAGGAATGGTCTTTTCCATCCCCTGCATATTGAAGTTGATCACAAAGCTCTTGTAGCTCGGTGGAAGCGACTGAAGGATTCTGTTAATGACCGCGTCATCTGGGAGATTAACTCCCAGCTGAGTCAAGCGGTTATGCAACCTAGACATTTTTAGTATGTGCTCACTGACAGAACTATTTTCCTCCATCTTACAGATGAAGAACTTATCGGAGACTTCATATCTCTCGACCCGGGCATGAGCTTGAAAAACCATTTTCAGCTCTTCAAACATCTCATATGCTCCGTGTCTCTCAAAACGCTTTTGGAGCCCTGGTTCTAAGCTGTAAAGCATGCCACACTGAACGAGGGAGTAATCATCAGCACGTGACTGCCAAGCGTTCATAATGTCTTGGTTCTCTGGGACAGGTGCGTCACCTAGCGGTGCTTCTAGGACATAATCTTTCTTGGCAGCTATGAGGATGATCCTCAGGTTCCGGACCCAGTCCGTATAGTTGCTGCCATCGTCTTTCAGCTTGGTTTTCTCTAGGAACGCGTTGAAGTTGAGGACAACATGGGCCATTTGATCTACAAGACATATTGTAAAGATTTTAGACTAAGTTCATGATAATTAAGTTCATCTAATCAAATTATTCAATGAACTCCCACTCAGATAGACATCCCTCCAGTCATCTAAGTGAAACATGATCCGAGTTAACTAGGCCGTGTCCGATCATCATGTGAGATGGACTAGTCAACATCGGTGAACATCTTCATGTTAATCGTATCGTCTATACGACTCATGCTCGACCTTTCGGTCTTCTGTGTTCCGGGGCCATGTCTGTACATGCTAGGCTCGTCAAGTCAACCTAAGTGTATTGCGTGTGTAAATCTGGCTTACACCCGTTGTATTCGAACGTTAGAATCTATCACACCCGATCATCATGTGGTGCTTCGAAACAACGAACCTTTGCAACAGTGCACAGTTAGGGGGAACACTTTCTTGAAATTATTACGAGGGATCATCTTATTTAAGCTACCGTCGTTCTAAGCAAATAAGATGTAAAACATGATAAACATCACATGCAATCAAATAGTGACATGATATGGCCAATATCATTTGCTCCTTTTGATCTCCATCTTCGGGGCTCCATGATCATAGTTGTCACCGGCATGACACCATGATCTCCATCATCATGATCTCCATCATCGTGTCTTCTTGAAGTTGTCTTGTCATATATTACTGCTACTACTATGGCTAACGCTTTAGCAATAAAGTAAAGTAATTACATGACGTTTATGTTGACACGCGGGTCATAAATAAATAAAGACAACTCCTATGGCTCCTGCCGGTTGTCATACTCATCGGCATGCAAGTCGTGATTCCTATTACAAGAACATGATCAATCTCATACATCACATATATCATTCATCACATCCTTTTGGCCATATCACATCACATGGCACATGCTACAAAAACAAGTTAGACATCCTCTAATTATTGTTGCAAGTTTTTACATGGCTGCTATAGGTTTCTAGCAAGAACGTTTCTTACCTACGCCAAAACCACAACGTGATATGCCAATTTCTATTTACCCTTCATAAGGACCCTTTTCATCGAATCTGATCCAACTAAAGTGGGAGAGATAGACACCCGCCAGCCACCTTATGCAACTAGTGCATGTCAATCGGTGGAACCAGTCTCACGTAAGCATACGTGTAAGGTCGGTCTGGGCCGCTTCATCCCACGATGCTGCCGAATCAAGATAATACTAGTAACAGCAAGCAAATTGACAATATCCACGCCCACAACTGCTTTGTGTTCTACTCGTGCATAGAAACTACGCATAGACCTAGCTCATGATGCCACTGTTGGGGAACGTAGCAGAATTTTAAAATTTTCTACGCATCACCAAGATCAATCTATGGAGTCATCTAGCAACGAGGGAGAGAGGAGTGCATCTACATATCCTTGTAGATCGCGCGCGGAAGCGTTCAAGAGAACGGGGTTGATGGAGTCGTACTCATCGTGATCCAAATCACCGATGACCTAGCGCCGAACGGACGGCACCTCCGTGTTCAACACACGTACGGTTGGGAAGACGGCTCCTCCAACTTGATCCAGCAAGGGGGGAAGGAGAGGTTTATGGAGATCCAGCAGCACGACGGCGTGGTGGTGGAAACTATGGCGATCTCGGCAGGGCTTCGCCGAGCACTACGAGAAGGAGAGGTGTCACGGGAGGGAGAGGGAGAGGCCAGGGGCTAGGGTGCGGCTTCCCTCCCTCCCCCCACTATATATAGGGTCCCTAGGGGGGGCGCCGGCCCTAGGAGATCCAATCTCCTAGGGGGGGCGCCGGCCCTAGGAGATCCAATCTCCTAGGGGGGCGGCGACCAAGGGGGTGGCTTGCCCCCCAAGGCAAGTGTGGCACCCCCCACCCCTAGGGTTTCCAACCCTAGGCACAGAGGGAGGCCCAAGGGGGGCGCACCAGCCCACTAGGGGCTGGTTCCCCTCCCACTTCAGCCCATGGGGCCCTCCGGGATAGGTGGCCCCACCCGGTGGACCCCCGGGACCCTTCCGGTGGTCCCGGTACAATACCGATTACCCCCAAAACTTTCCCGATGGCTGAAACTTGACTTCCTATATATAAATCTTCACCTCCAGACCATTCCGG
Organism: Triticum monococcum; assembly: GCA_034509565.1. Taxonomy (NCBI): domain Eukaryota; kingdom Viridiplantae; phylum Streptophyta; class Magnoliopsida; order Poales; family Poaceae; genus Triticum; species Triticum monococcum. The sequence continues at coordinate 97,864,255 of CM067843.1, read as the reverse complement.
AACTCCTCGTGACGTCCGGGATCTCATCTGGGACTCCGAACAACTTTCGGGTTACCGTATACTAATATCTCAACAACCCTAGCGTCACCGAACCTTAAGTGTGTAGACCCTACGGGTTCGGGAGACACGCAGACATGACCGAGACGACTCTCCGGTCAATAACCAACAACGGGATCTGGATACCCATGTTGGCTCCCACATGCTCCTCGATGATCTCATCAGATGAACCACGATGTCGAGGATTCAATCAATCCGTATACAATTCCCTTTGTCAATCGGTACGTTACTTGCCCGAGACTCGATCGTCGGTATCCCAATACCTCGTTCAATCTCGTTACCGGCAAGTCACTTTACTCGTACCGTAATGCATGATCCCGTGATCAACAACTTGGTCACATTGAGCTCATTATGATGATGCATTACCAAGTGGGCCAGAGATACCTCTCCGTCATACGGAGTGACAAATCCCAGTCTCGATTCGTGCCAACCCAACAGACACTTTCAGAGATACCTGTAGTGTACCTTTATAGTCACCCTGTTACGTTGTGATGTTTGGCACACCCAAGGCACTCCTACGGTATCTGGGAGTTGCACAATCTCATGGTCTAAGGAAATGATACTTGACATTCGGAAAAGCTACAACAAATGAACTACACGATCTTTGAGCTATGCTTAGGATTGGGTCTTGTCCATCACATCATTCTCCTAATGATGTGATCCCGTTATCAATGACATCCAATGTCCATAGTCAGGAAACCATGACTATCTTTTGATCAACGAGCTAGTCAACTAGAGGCTCACGAGGGACGTGTTGTGGTCTATGTGTTCACACATGTATTACGATTTCCGGATAACACAATTATAGCATGAACAATAGACAATTATCATGAACAAAGAAATATACTAATAACCATTTTATTATTGCCTCTAGGGCATATTTCCAACAGTTCCATTTTTCTAAAAGTGTGCTCTACATGGACCATGTATGTGCATGTTGAAACTATCAATTCATAGTACAGTTTTCTCTATACTAATCACTTTTTTGTATTTGTGCAAACAGGGGTGCTCAGCTTGATTTCAGTGGGAACTGCACAAAATGTTCATGAATACATCGAATCATTCATTTCCACCACAAGAAAGGAGGTGCCGATAAGTTCAAGGCGTTGCAACATATAAGGGCGAAATCATACAAGCTACGCGCGAATTTGGTTGATTTTGGTGGAACTGCACAAAAAGAACAGCTCGTTTATTTAGCACGAGGTGCCATGTCAATGTCTGAACTAATGGCAAACCTTGTCCATTCCACAATCACAGGCATTTGATATTTTGGAATGGGACAACCTTGTCAAATTTTGCTCATTGATTTTAGCAAGACATGTGTTTGATATTTTCGAATGGGACGCCCTTTGCTGTCAGCAGCATCGATCAATTTTTTCTTTATTCTTTAGTTGTGAAGTAAATATTGCCTCTGACATGTGAGTCGCTGAGATGCATAATCGTCGATTGTTTTGAATGTTCTTTATGAATTGCCGGGCCTGTGTGTTTGATTGCAATGTACAGAAACGCTAAAAAGCTGCTCAAACTCTTTGTACTCCTTCTGTTCCTTTTTACTTTGCACATTGTGAAAGTGCATACTTTTTTGTATAAGATTGGTCAAAGTAGAGATACTTTGACTGCAGACAAAACTTGTATGTAGACTAGAAAGGACCGGAGGGAGTACATGTGAAACTGCTGCAAACGAGGTGATCACCCTGGGAATAATGCTAGTACGTATTGTTTTGCATGTTCATCTAATGCCAGTGATACAGGAATTCGAACTAATCGAAATAAATTCATTCATACACGGTCGGATTTCATATAAACATGCCAGATTTCATTACATTTCATACATTCTTCAACTAAAAAGGGGTGCGCTGGAGGTATAATTAATTAACCAAAGCTACCCACCTGTGTCCCGCTGAGCCGAACAGAAGCTTCAGTGACTTAACTGCAGGTGCAGTTGGGTAACTGACATGTGGCCTGTTGGGCCCACGTGTCAGTCAGCCAACTGCACCAGCAGTTAAAGTAGAAGCAGCGTTATTCTCCAGCAGAACTCCCAGACTCCACGTCGCCGCCAAGAAGCTAACCGGCCGTCAATGTTCAACCCGCCTAGCTTGGCTTCAACAGGAGGGTAGCAGCGGTGGCCTTACTTGGACCCGAGCGGCGGCGACCTACCGTGTTCTACTCTTCCTTGTTTTCTGTGTAGCGCGGCCTCGTTGGCAGCGGGGCGGGGCCTCGGCGGAGCCGGCGATGTCCTATGTCTCGTTGCCGGCGGGCGGCGCCTCAGCGGAGCGGTGGAAATCCTCCCCCGCATTGCCGGCAGGGTGGGGCCTCGGCTGAGCCGGTGATGTCCTCTGCCTCGTTGGCGGGGCGGGGCCTCGGCGGAGCCAGCGGTGTCCTCTGCCTCGTTGTTGGCGCCGCGGGGCCTCGGCGGAGCAGGGCCTCGTCGACGCCAGCGGAGCAGGGACTCGTTGGAGCCGGCATTGTCCTTTGCCTCGTCCTCGGTCTCGCCAAACAGCGCCTCGCCCGCTTCATCGCCCTCTTTGCTAGCCTCTTTGTAGGCGGCCGCAGCCTCCGCCACCTACATGCGGTATCGCCAGTGCTCGAGGCGGCCCTTGCGGGCGGAGCGGTATGAGTCCAGCAGCGCCTCCTGCTCCGCCCGCTCCGCGGCGATCTGCTCCTCTGCTTGCAGGTGCTCCTGGAGGAGATGGTGGTTGTAGGCGGCGTCAGCCTGCGCCTCCTGGAACTGCTCCTAACGCATCTGCCTCACACTGTCCATATATTGGGCACGGGCCTCGCCGATGGTCATGGTGCAATGCACCGGCGAGGATGGCGCGGAGGAGGGGGCTGGCGCCGGATCGTTGACTACCATGTTCTCCATTGGGACGTCGGCGTCCTCCGGCTGCCTGCCGGCCAGCCAGTCGGCAGCAATGGCTGCCATCTCCTTGTGGTCCATCGTCCGCCCGTCCCGAAGAGCTCTGGAGCATGAGGAAGCCATGGTGGGCAGTAGTGGTGTGGACAGGAGAAAGGGAACGGATGCGGATGACTGCGGCTATGGCCGGCGCAGCAGTTTATATAGCTATGGTGGGCGGGCGGAGGGACGGACGTGTGGCGCCGGAGTAGCCGCCTCGGCAACCGCGTATCATTAATATGGGCGGCAGATGGGTGGACGGACAACACTTGTGTCGTTTGAAGGCGGAGCAATCACTTGCACCGGGAAGCGGGGCGGGCGGCACTGACTGTTTCGGGCGAAAAGCGCGCGCGGGCGAGGAGATGACTTTACTTGGAGAGGATGACAATGGGGACCCACCAGGTCCATAGCCTCATGTACGCAAGTGCCTCCTTATTATATATATATGTGTGTGTGTGTGTGTGTATAAAACTATACTCCCTCCGTCTAGGTGAATAAGTCGTATTAGAAGGTGCATCACGACCTAGGTGCAAGCAGATTGGTGGAAAAGAAGAATATTTCTCTCTTCTAAACACAACATTTAATCACAGCAGTTAAGAGGATGCCTTATTAGCTACCCATGCAGGCCATCGTAACTCATAGCATGCAAAGCGCTTTTATTTCTTGCCTAATAACCACATGGACGTGCTGCATGCATTGGTCCTTGCCCGAGCAAAAAAAGGGAGGAAAGGGGTTTCCACGGGAGACAACGAGGCAGAGGTGGAAGCGCTCGCTGGAGTAATTTATTTTGCTTCCCCCTGGTTTCCTGACATCACGGTCCCACACCATTATCAACCTATGTAGTAGTCAATAAACGAGAGAATTGCATAAGAAGCGGCCGACAGCTGGGACCAAGCAGCTCGAGCAGTATTTGTGTTTTTGAGGTGTGAGCACTGCAGAGTTTTTTGATGTTTAGCCCAGATATTAATTTTTCTCCTCTGAACAACAACGAAAACATCGCTGCAGGTATTAACTGGGCGGGCTGTGGCCCGTCTAGCCCAGGTCAGATATCTAGCCCAGATATTATTTTTTTCAAGCTGAAAATGGCTAGCCCAGCTATACTTTTTTTAGGAATACCCAGGCAAGTTCAAGTTGTTATTCTCCGCCCCGCTGGGCTGCAAATCTTTCCTAGGAGGGATGCATTAGGCTTAACAACAAAATGGGCTTTAAGAAATAATAAATGTGATGTAATTATAAAAACTGGGTAGTAACTATAAAAAAATGCACCAAACACGTGATTACTTTATAAAATATTATTTTTGGATATTGAAAATTTTAATTTCATTAATTGTTGCAAGCGCAATGTTTTGTTGGATTTTTACATAATATAAATTTATATTGAAATTGTATTTAATCTGACTAGAAATTTCAGGATAAAAATATTTTGGATCCCATCAAAATGTGGGAAATTTTATTGAATTCTGTTTTGAACGGTTGGTTGAAATGGGTTGTACTTTTAACAAACTATAAATGGGTTGTAATAAATTCCATTAGAATTCAAAAATGGGCTACACATTCTTACAAATCTCAAATGGGCTATAAGTTCTCTACCACACACTTCTGGCCTTACTAAGTTGACGCGTCCCTAAAAAAACAGAGTTGACGCGTATGCAAGGATTTGTCAACTTATAGTCAACACACGATCTAGCAGCAGTGGCTGTTGGATGTCCATCCAACGGATGCCGTGCTTCTTCTTCAATCTCAGATATTCTAGCTTCACCCGCCCAAAAAATGATTCCTCCCCCTGACATCTGGGGCGCACCGTTTCGGAAGCTGACCTGTGGGCCTACTCAGTTGATGTACCAAGGGCTTTGTCAACTTAGTCAATATAAATGATTCTAGCAGCAGTGATCGTACGATGTCCATCCAACGGCCGTAGTGCTTCTTCAACCTCTGGTCTTCGTGCTCCAGCCGCCCAAAGCAGCACCGGTCATGCCGCCTGCTCCTGCCTCCCGTGGCCGGCTGTGCTACCGTGGAGGCCTCACCGCCCCCTACTATTCCCACCGCTCGCCAGGCCCTGCGGCGACGGCAGCCGCACACCGCAGCCGAACGAGTGAACCCTCATACTCCTCTTCACGTGGGCATCCACTGTCGCGTCTTCACCGGCTCCACGTCGTCCCCTTCCTAGGCCTCGCTGTCGTCCACCGCCCTGGTGCTCTTGGCGCGGCGTGGTCAAGGAACGACTTCCATAGGACGTGGATTGTACGTGGAGAGGCTAACAGCTGGGTCCACGGCGGCAGCAAGGAAGTGCCTCCTTATTACACGGAAAATAATGATTCCTCCACCTGACAGCAGGGACCCACCGGACGGGCCACCAGTATTTTGCGAAAAAATCGTTTCCCCCTGACTGCTGGGACCTACTGGACGGGCCACTGTATTTCACGAAAAAAACGTTCCCCCCGCTGTCAGCTCGGACCCACCGGAAGTGCCTCCTTATTACGCACAAAAAAATGAATACTCCCTCAGCTAGCTAGGACCCACCTTGCTGGGAGGCTGACTTGTGGGCCTACTAAATTGACGGGGACGAAGGGCTTTGTCAACTTAGTCAATATGAACGATTCTAGCTCCAGTGATCGTACGATGTCCATCCAACGACCGTAGTGCTTCTTCAACCTCTGGTCTTCTTGCTCCAGCTGCCCAAAGCAGCGCCGGTCGTGCCGCATGCTCCTGCCTCTCGTGGCCGGCTATACTACCGCAGAGGCCTCACCGCCCCTACTATTCCCACCGCTGGCCAGGCCCTATGGCGACGGCAGCCTCACACCACAGCCGGAGCAGTGAACCCTTGTAGTCCTCTCCGCGCGGGCTTCCACTGCCGCGTCGTCCCCTTCCTAGGCCTCCCCGTCGTCCACTGCCGTGGTGCTCTCAGCGCGGCGTGGTCAACGTGGTCAAGGAACGACTTCCATCAGAAGAGTACTATACGTGGAGAGGCTGACAGCTGGGTCCACGGCCACAGCCCAGTTTTTTTGTGATTTGCCAAGTAAGTCGCTTTGTCGGGCCTATTGGGCTGCAAATCTTTCAAGACGAGGAGAGTTTTCATTCGGCTGGCCGAGAAAATGGCCCATGAGTAATGAGAAATGGGTTGTACATTTTTAAAACACATCAAACCGGCAATTAGTTTCAAATATCTTTTTTTCATTTCAAGATTTTAAATTACATTATTTTTATCCGTGGTGAATTTGTTGGATTTTATATTGATATACATTTATTTTTAAAATCAGTTTGAATGTGAGTCGAAATTTAGGGATTAAAAACAGTTCGGACCGCACCGAAATATGCAAAATTTCGTATATTTTTTTAACCGTTGCCACAATATGGGTTGTAATGCTAACAAAAAGAATATGGGCTCCAAAAAAACCTTAAGAATTAGCAAATTGCTGTAAATTATTAGAAATAATGGGAGATGGGTTGTATGCTGTTTTCCACAAATTTGAGGTTTTTCTAAAAAAAAAGTTGGCGCACAAGCACTGACTGTTGGATGTGTTGGGGAATGTAGCAATTTCAAAAAAAATCCTACGCACACGCAAGATCATGGTGATTCATAGCAACGAGGGGGAGAGTCTGATCTACGTACCCTTGTAGATCGCAACGGAAGCGTTGACACAACGTAGAGGAAGTAGTCGTACGTCTTCTTCCCGGTCCGACCGATCCAAGCACCGTTACTCCGGCACCTCCGAGTTCTTAGCACACGTTCAGCTCGATGACGATCCTCGGGCTCCGATCCAGAAAAGCGTCGAGGAAGAGTTCCGTCAGCACGACGGCGTGGTGACGATCTTGATGTACTACCGACGCAGGGCTTCGCCTAAGCACTACAACGGTATGATCGAGGTGGAATTTGGTGGCAGGGGGCACCGCACACGGCTAAGGAACGATCTCAATGATCAACTTGTGTGTCTAGAGGTGCCCCCTGCCCCCGTATATAAAGGTTGCCAGGGGGAAGGCTGGCCGGCCAAGGAGGAGGGCGCAGGAGGAGTCCTACTCCTACCGGGAGTAGGACTCCCCCCCAATCCTATTCCTAATAGGATTCCTCGAGAGAGAGAGAGGGAGAAGGGGGCCGGCCACCTCTCCTAGTCCTAATAGGACTAGGGGAGGGGGGAGGCGCGCAGCCCACCTTGGGCTGCCCCTTTCACCTTTCCACTAAGGCCCAATAAGGCCCATTTGGTTCCCGTGGGGTTCCGGTAACCTCCCGGTACTCCGGTAAAATTCCCAATTTCACCCGGTACACTTCCGATGTCCAAACATAGGCTTCCAATATATCAATCTTTATGTATTGACCATTTCGAGACTCCTCGTCATGTCCGTGATCACATCCGGGACTCCGAATAACCTTCGGTACATCAAAATGCATAAACTCATAATAACTGTCATCGTAACGTTAAGCGTGCGGACCCTACGGTTCGAGAACAATGTAGACATGACCGAGACACGTCTCCGGTCAATAACCAATAGCGGGACCTGGATGCCCATATTGGCTCCTACATATTCTACAAAGATCTTTATCGGTCAGACCGCATAACAACATACGTTGTTCCCTTTGTCATCGGTATGTTACTTGCCCGAGATTCGATCGTCGGTATCCAATACATAGTTCAATCTCGTTACTGGCAAGTCTCTTTACTCGTTCCGCAATACATCATCTCACAACTAACATCTTAGTTATAGTGCTTGCAAGGCTTATGTGATGTGTATTACCGAGAGGGCCCAGAGGTACCTCTCCGACAATCGGAGTGACAAATCCTATTCTCGAAATACGCCAACCCAACATCTACCATTGGAAACACCTGTAGTACTCCTTTATAATCACCCAGTTACGTTGTGACGTTTGGTAGCACCCAAAGTGTTCCTCCGGCAAACGGGAGTTTGCATAATCTCATAGTCATAGGAACATGTATAAGTCATGAAGAAAGCAATAGCAACATACTAAACGATCGGGTGCTAAGCTAATGGAATGGGTCATGTCAATCAGATCATTCAACTAATGATGTGACCTCGTTAATCAAATAACAACTCTTTTGTTCATGGTTAGGAAACATAACCATCTTTGATTAACGAGCTAGTCAAGTAGAGGCATACTAGTGACACTCTGTTTGTCTATGTATTCACACATGTATTATGTTTCCGGTTAATACAATTCTAGCATGAATAATAAACATTTATCATGATATAAGGAAATAAATAATAACTTTATTATTGCCTCTAGGGCATATTTCCTTCAGTCTCCCACTTGCACTAGAGTCAATAATCTAGATTACACAGTAATGATTCTAACACCCATAGAGCCTTGGTGCTGATCATGTTTTGCTCGTGGAAGAGGCTTAGTCAACGGGTCTGCAACATTCAGATCCGTATGTATCTTGCAAATCTCTATGTCTCCCACATGGACTAGATCCCGGATGGAGTTGAAGCGTCTCTTGATGTGTTTGGTCCTTTTGTGAAATCTGCATTCCTTTGCCAAGGCAGTTGCACCAGTATTGTCACAAAAGATTTTTCATTGGACCCGATGCACTAGGTATGACACCTAGATCGGATATGAACTCCTTTATCCAGACTCCTTCGTTCGCTGCTTTCGAAGCAGCTATGTACTCCGCTTCACATGTAGATCCCGCTACGACGCTTTGTTTAGAACTGCACCAACTGACAGCTCCACCGTTTAAAGTAAACACGTATCCGGTTTGCGATTTAGAATCGTCCGGATCAGTGTCAAAGCTTGCATCAACGTAACCTCTTACGGTGAGCTCTTTGTCACCTCCATATACGAGAAACATATCCTTAGTCCTTTTCAGGTATTTCAGGATGTTCTTGACCGCTGTCCAGTGATCCGCTCCTGGATTACTTTGGTACCTCCCTGCTAAACTTATAGCAAGGCACACATCAGGTCTGGTACACAGCATTGCATACATGATAGAGCCTATGGCTGAAGCATAGGGAACATCTTTCATTTTCTCTCTATCTTCTGCAGTGGTCGGGCATTGAGTCTGACTCAACTTCACAGCTTGTAACACAGGCAAGAACCCTTTCTTTGCTTGATCCATTTTGAACTTCTTCAAAATCTTGTCAAGGTATGTGCTTTGTGAAAGTCCAATTAAGCGTCTTGATCTATCTCTATAGATCTTAATGCCCAATATGTAAGCAGCTTCACCGAGGTCTTTCATTGAAAAACTTTTATTCAAGTATCCCTTTATGCTATCCAGAAATTCTACATCATTTCCAATCAGCAATATGTCATCCACATATAATATCAGAAATGCTACAGAGCTCCCACTCACTTTCTTGTAAATACAGGCTTCTCCAAACGTCTGTATAAAACCAAATGCTTTGATCACACTATCAAAGCGTTTATTCCAACTCCGAGAGGCTTGCACCAGTCCATAAATGGATCGCTGGAGCTTGCACACTTTATTAGCTCCCTTTGGATCGACAAAACCTTCCGGTTGCATCATATACAACTCTTCTTCCAGAAATCCATTCAGGAATGCAGTTTTGACATCCATCTGCCAAATTTCATAATCATAAAATGCGGCAATTGCTAACATGATTCTGATAGACTTAAGCATCGCTACGGGTGAGAAGGTCTCATCGTAGTCAACCCCTTGAACTTGTCGAAAACCTTTTGCGACAAGTTGAGCTTTATAGATAGTAATATTACCGTCAGCGTCAGTCTTTTTCTTGAAGATCCATTTATTCTCAATTGCTTGCCGATCATCGGGCAAGTCAACCAAAGTCCATACTTTGTTCTCATACATGGATCCCATCTCAGATTTCATGGCTTCAAGCCACTTTGCGGAATCTGGGCTCACCATCGCTTCTTCATAGTTCATAGGTTCATCATGATCTAGTAGCATGACTTCCAGAATTGGATTACCGTACCACTCTGGTGCGGATCTCACTCTGGTTGATCTACGTGGTTCAGTAGTATCTTGTCCTGAAGTTTCATGATCATCATCATTAGCTTCCTCACTAATTGGTATAGGTCTCGCAGAAATAGTTTTCTGTGATGTACTATTTTCCAATAAGGGAGCAGGTACAGTTACCTCGTCAAGTTCTACTTTCCTCCCACTCACTTCTTTCGAGAGAAACTCCTTCTCTAGAAATGATCCATTCTTAGCAACGAATGTCTTGCCTTCGGATCTGTGATAGAAGGTGTACCCAACAGTCTCCTTTGGGTATCCTATGAAGACACATTTCTCCGCTTTGGGTTCGAGCTTATCAGGTTGAAGCTTTTTCACATAAGCATCGCAGCCCCAAACTTTAAGAAACGACAACTTTGGTTTCTTGCCAAACCATAGTTCATAAGGCGTTATATCAACGGATTTTGATGGTGCCCTATTTAACGTGAATGCGGCCGTCTCTAAAGCGTATCCCCAAAACGATAGCGGTAAATCAGTAAGAGACATCATAGATCGCACCATATCTAGTAAAGTACGATTATGATGTTCGGACACACCATTACGCTGTGGTGTTCCGGGTGGCGTGAGTTGCGAAACTATTCCACAATTTTTCAAATGTACACCAAACTCGTAACTCAAATATTCTCCTCCACGATCAGATCGTAGAAACTTTATTTTCTTGTTACGATGATTTTCAACTTCACTCTGAAATTCTTTGAACTTTTCAAATGTTTCAGACTTGTGTTTCATTAAGTAGATATACCCATATCTGCTTAAATCATCTATGAAGTTGAGAAAATAATGATATCCGCCATGAGCCTCAATATTCATCGGACCACATACATCGGTATGTATGATTTCCAACAGATCTGTTGCTCTCTCCATAGTACCGGAGAACGGTGTTTTAGTCATCTTGCCTATGAGGCACGGTTCGCAAGTACCAAGTGATTCATAATCAAGTGGTTCCAAAAGCCCATCAGTATGGAGTTTCTTCATGCGCTTTACACCGATATGACCTAAACGGCAGTGCCACAAATAAGTTGCACTATCATTATCAACTCTGCATCTTTTGGTTTCAACATTATGAATATGTGTATCACTACTATCGATATTTAACAAGAATAGACCACTCTTCAAGGGTGCATGACCATAAAAGATATTACTCATATAAATAGAACAACCATTATTCTCCGATTTAAATGAATAACCGTCTCGCATTAAACAAGATCCAGATATAATGTTCATGCTCAATGCTGGCACCAAATAACAATTATTTAGGTCTAATATTAATCCCGAAGGTAGATGTAGAGGTAGCGTGCCGACCGCGATCACATCGACTTTGGAACCGTTTCCCACGCGCATCGTCACCTCATCCTTTGCTAGTGTCCGCTTATTCCGTAGTCCCTGTTTCGAGTTGCAAATATTAGCAACAGAACCAGTATCAAATACCCAGGTGCTACTGCGAGCTCTAGTAAGGTACACATCAATAACATGTATATCACATATACCTTTGTTCACCTTCCCATCCTTCTTATCCGCCAAATACTTGGGGCAGTTCCGCTTCCAGTGACCAGTCTGCTTGCAGTAGAAGCACTCAGTTTCAGGCTTAGGTCCAGACTTGGGTTTCTTCTCCTGAGCAGCAACTTGCTTGCTGTTCTTCTTGAAGTTCCCCTTCTTCTTCCCTTTGCCCTTTTTCTTGAAACTAGTGGTCTTGTTGACCATCAACACTTGATGCTCCTTCTTGATTTCTACCTCCGCAACTTTCAGCATTGCGAAGAGCTCGGGAATAGTCTTGTTCATCCCTTGCATATTATAGTTCATCACGAAGCTCTTGTAGCTTGGTGGCAGTGATTGGAGAATTCTGTCAATGACGCAATCATCTGGAAGATTAACTCCCATCTGAATCAAGTGATTATTATACCCAGACCTTTTGAGTATATGCTCACTGACAGAACTGTTCTCCTCCATCTTGCAGCTATAGTACTTATTGGAGACTTCATATCTCTCAATTCGGGCATTTGCTTGAAATATTAACTTCAACTCCTGGAACATCTCATATGCTCCATGACGTTCAAAACATCGTTGAAGTCCCGATTCTAAGCCGTAAAGCATGGCACACTGAACTATCGAGTAGTCATCAGCTTTGCTCTGCCAGACGTTCATAACATCTGGTATTGATCCAGCAGCGGGCCTGGCACCCAGCGGTGCTTCTAGGACGTAATTCTTCTGTGCAGCAATGAGGATAATCCTCAGGTTACGGACCCAGTCCGTGTAATTGCTACCATCATCTTTCAACTTTGCTTTCTCAAGGAACGCATTAAAATTCAACGGAACAACAGCACGAGCCATCTATCTACATTCAACATAAACAAGCAAGATACTATCAGGTACTAAGTTCATGATAAGTTTAAGTTCAGTTAATCAAATTACTTAAGAACTCCCACTTAGATAGACATCCCTCTAATCCTCTAAGTGATCACGTGATCCAAATCAACTAAACCATAACCGATCATCATGTGAGATGGAGTCGTTTTCAATGGTGAACATCGTTATGTTGATCATATCTACTATATGATTCACGCTCGACCTTTCGGTCTCTGTGTTCCGAGGCCATATCTGCATATGCTAGGCTCATCAAGTTTAACCTGAGTATTCTGCGTGTGCAAAACTGGCTTGCACCCGTTGTAGATGGACGTAGAGCTTATCACACCCGATCATCATGTGGTGTCTGGGCATGACGAACTTTGGCAACGGTGCATACTCAGGGATAACACTTCTTGATAATTTAGTGAGAGATCATCTTATAATGCTACCGTCAATCAAAGCAAGATAAGATGCATAAAAGGATAAACATCACATGCAATCAATATAAGTGATATGATATGGCCGTCATCATCTTGTGCTTGTGATCTCCATCTCCGAAGCACCGTCATGATCACCATCGTCACCGGCACGACACCTTGATCTCCATCGTAGCATCGTTGTCGTCTTGCCAATCTTATGCTTCCACGACTATCACTACCGCTTAGTAATAAAGTAAAGCATTACATCGCGATTGCATTGCATACAATAAAGCGACAACCATATGGCTCCTGCCAGTTGCCGATAACTTGGTTACAAAACATGATCATCTCATACAATAAAATTTAGCATCATACCTTGACCATATCGCATCACAACATGCCCTGCAAAAAAAAGTTAGACGTCCTCTAATTTGTTGTTGCAAGTTTTACGTGGCTGCTACGGGCTTAAGCAAGAACTCATCTCACCTACGCATCAAAACCACAACGATAGTTTGTCAAATAGACTCCGTTTTAACCTTCTCAAGGACCGGGCGTAGCCACACTCGGTTCAACTAAAGTTGGAGAGACAGTCGCCCGCAAGCCATCTATGTGCAAAGCACGTCGAGGGAACCGGTCTCGCGTAAGCGTACGCGTAAGGTTGGTCCGGGTCGTCTCGTTCAACAATACCGCCGAACCAAAGTATGACATGCTGGTAGGCAGTATGACTTGTATCGCCCACAACTCACTTGTGTTCTACTCGTGCAAATAACATCAAACCATAAAACCTCGGCTCTGATACCACTGTTGGGGAACGTAGTAATTTCAAAAAAAATTCCTACGCACATGCAAGATCATGGTGATGCATAGCAACGAGGGGGAGAATCTGATCTACGTACCCTTGTAGATCGCAACGGAAGCGTTGACACAACATAGAGGAAGTAGTCGTACGTCTTCTTCCCGGTCCGACCGATCCAAGCACCGTTACTCCGGCACCTCCAAGTTCTTAGCACACGTTCAGCTCGATGACGATCCTCGGGCTCCGATCCAGCAAAGCGTCGAGGAAGAGTTCCGTCAGCACGACGGCGTGGTGACGATCTTGATGTACTACCGACGCAGGGCTTCGCCTAAGCACTACAACGGTATGATCGAGGTGGAATTTGGTGGCAGGGGGCACCGCACACGGCTAAGGAGCGATCTCAATGATCAACTTGTGTGTCTAGAGGTGCCCCCTGCCCCCGTATATAAAGGTTGCCAGGGGGAAGGCTGGCCGGCCAAGGAGGAGGGCGCAGGAGGAGTCCTACTCCTACCGGGAGTAGGACTCCCCCCCCCAATCCTATTCCTAATAGGATTCCTCGAGAGAGAGAGAGGGAGAAGGGGGCCGGCCACCTCTCCTAGTCCTAATAGGACTAGGGGAGGGGGGAGGCGCGCAGCCCACCTTGGGCTGCCCCTTTCACCTTTCCACTAAGGCCCAATAAGGCCCATTTGGTTCCCGGGGGGTTCGGGTAACCTCCCGGTACTCCGATAAAATTCCCGATTTCACCCGGAACACTTCCGATGTCCAAACATAGGCTTCCAATATATCAATCTTTATGTGTCGACCATTTCGAGACTCCTCGTCATGTCCGTGATCACATCCGGGACTCCGAACTACCTTCGGTACATCAAAATGCATAAACTCATAATAACTGTCATCGTAACGTTAAGCGTGCGGACCCTACGGTTCGAGAACAATGTAGACATGACCGAGACACGTCTCCGGTCAATAACCAATAGCGGGACCTGGATGCCCATATTGGCTCCTACATATTCTACGAAGATCTTTATCGGTCAGACCGCATAACAACATACGTTGTTCCCTTTGTCATCGGTATGTTACTTGCCCGAGATTCGATCGTCGGTATCCAATACCTAGTTCAATCTCGTTACTGGCAAGTCTCTTTACTCATTCCGTAATACATCATCTCACAACTAACATCTTAGTTATAATGCTTGCAAGGCTTATGTGATGTGTATTACCGAGAGGGCCCAGAGGTACCTCTCCGACAATCGGAGTGACAAATCCTATTCTCGAAATACGCCAACCCAACATCTACCATTGGAAACACCTGTAGTACTCCTTTATAATCACCCAGTTACGTTGTGACGTTTGGTAGCACCCAAAGTGTTCCTCCGGCAAACGGGAGTTTGCATAATCTCATAGTCATAGGAACATGTATAAGTCATGAAGAAAGCAATAGCAACATACTAAACGATCGGGTGCTAAGCTAATGGAATGGGTCATGTCAATCAGATCATTCAACTAATGATGTGACCTCGTTAATCAAATAACAACTCTTTTGTTCATGGTTAGGAAACATAACCATCTTTGATTAACGAGCTAGTCAAGTAGAGGCATACTAGTGACACTCTGTTTGTCTATGTATTCACACATGTATTATGTTTCCGGTTAATACAATTCTAGCATGAATAATAAACATTTATCATGATATAAGGAAATAAATAATAACTTTATTATTGCCTCTAGGGCATATTTCCTTCAGGATGTCCATCCAACGGTCGTCGTGCTTCTTCAATCTCTGCTCTTCCTGCTCCAGCCACTCAAACAAGCGCCGACAGGCCTCACCGCCCGACCGACCGACCATACTCCCATCACTGGCCTAGCCATCCCTCTACTCACCCACACCTATTGTTATTCTTCGGCGACGGCAGATGAACGAGTAAACCCTTGTACAGTCGTACTCCCCTCCGCGTGGGAAACAACTGCCGATTCTTTCCTGCCTCTGTGTCGTCCCCTACCTAGGCCTCGCCGTCGTCCACCGCCCTGGTGCTCTCGGTGCGGCGTGGTCAACGTGGTCAAGGAACGACTTCCATCGGACGTGGACTGTACGTGGAGAGGCTGACAACTGGATCCACGGCCGCAGCAAGGAAGTGCCTCCTTATTACGCGGAAAATAATGATTCCTCCACCTGACAGCTGGGACCCACTAGACGGGCCACTGTATTTTGCAAAAAACGTTTCCCCCTGACTGCTGGGACCCACCATCTACATCTTCACATGCAAGGAAGTGCGTCCGGGCAAAAAAACGATTCACCCCCTGACTGCTGGGACCCACCAGCTACATCTTCGCACGCAAGGAAGTGCCTGACAGTTGGGACCCACCTGGTCGAAGCGTACGTAGCGTTGTCATTCTGGTCGCGAGCGTGTACGTACATACTGGTCGATGTAGAGGCGCGCACGTGTCGTAGTAGAGGCGCGCACGTAGCATGTACACATACGTACAGCGGCCAGGGTGCAAGAAAGAAAATACGGCCACGTATGTGTACATACGGGCGGGGTCTCGAACGCCTACTCGTGCATACGTACGGCCAGGGCTCGTGTAAATGGCTGGGTCGGAACGGAGAAACAATGTCGTCGTCGTGTTCATGGGGAGGCAACGGAATGCGTCGTGTTCATGGGGAGGCAACGGAATGCGTCGTGTTCATGGGGAGGCAACGGAATGCGTGGGAGCCACCCGGCTGGGTCGGAACGGAATGTGTGGTCGTGTTCATCAGGAGGGCTTGGATGGAACAAGCGATGGAAACGAGGCATGTCGTACCGCAAAACGGAGGAAATGGCCTTGTGTTCGACCGGCCACGTTCGAAACGGGATCCTGTTCATCGGAGGGGTCTGGCGTACCACAAAACGGAGGAAACAGACCTCCTACGGTCGAAACGGGGGTCCTGTTGATCGGGATGGGTGTGGCGTACCGCAAAACGGAGGAAACAGACTTGTGTTGGAGCGCTACTGTCGAAATGGGGGTCCTGTTCATCGGGAGGGGTGTGGCATACCGCAAAACGGGACTCCACAAGATACTGTTCATCTCCACCGTCGACCTCCTCCAGCCTCCATGGGCTCCTGTTCATCCAGCCTCCACAGGCTCCTGTTCATCCAGCCTCCACCGCGTGCTACTCCACCGACTACTGTTCAACCACCCCTCCGCCATCTACTGTTCATCCAGCCCTCCACACCATGGGGTCCTGTTCAATCACCCCTCCACGGGCACCCCTCCACCGTCTACTGTTCATCCAGCCCTCCACACCACGAGGTCCTGTTCAACCACCCCTCCACCGTCTACTGTTCATCCTGAAGGAAATATGCCCTAGAGGCAATAATAAAGTTATTATTTATTTCCTTATATCATGATAAATGTTTATTATTCATGCTAGAATTGTATTAACCGGAAACATAATACATGTGTGAATACATAGACAAACAGAGTGTCACTAGTATGCCTCTACTTGACTAGCTCGTTAATCAAAGATGGTTATGTTTCCTAACCATGAACAAAGAGTTGTTATTTGATTAACGAGGTCACATCATTAGTTGAATGATCTGATTGACATGACCCATTCCATTAGCTTAGCACCCGATCGTTTAGTATGTTGCTATTGCTTTCTTCATGACTTATACATGTTCCTATAACTATGAGATTAGGCAACTCCCGTTTACCGGAGGAACACTTTGGGTACTACCAAACGTCACAACGTAACTGGGTGATTATAAAGGAGTACTACAGGTGTCTCCAATGGTAGATGTTGGGTTGGCGTATTTCGAGATTAGGGTTTGTCACTCCGAGTGTCGGAGAGGTATCTCTGGGCCCTCTCGGTAATACACATCACATAAGCCTTGCAAGCATTATAACTAAGATGTTAGTTGTGAGATGATGTATTACGGAACGAGTAAAGAGACTTGCCAGTAACGAGATTGAACTAGGTATTGGATACCGACGATCGAATCTCGGGCAAGTAACATACCGATGACAAAGGGAACAACGTATGTTGTTATGCGGCCTGACCGATAAAGATCTTCGTAGAATATGTAGGAGCCAATATGGGCATCCAGGTCCCGCTATTGGTTATTGACCGGAGACGTGTCTCGGTCATGTCTACATTGTTCTCGAACCGTAGGGTCCGCACGCTTAACGTTACGATGACAGTTATTATGAGTTTATGCATTTTGATGTACCGAAGGTAGTTCGGAGTCCCGGATGTGATCACGGACATGACGAGGAGTCTCGAAATGGTCGAGACATAAAGATTGATATATTGGAAGCCTATGTTTGGACATCGGAAGTGTTCCGGGTGAAATCGGGATTTTACCGGATTACCGGGAGGGTTACCGGAACCCCCCGGGAGCCAAATGGGCCTACATGGGCCTTAGTGGAAAGGTGAGAGGGCTGCCCACAAGGGCTGTGCACCTTCCCCCTCCCCCTAGTCCTATTAGGACTAGGAGAAGGGGCCGGCCACCTCTCTCTCTCTCTCCCCTTTAAGGAATCCTAGTTGGAATGGGATTGGAGGGGGGAGTCCTACTCCCGGTGGGAGTAGGACACCTCCTGCGCCTCCAAGCTTGGCCGGCCAGCCCTCCCCCTCTCATCCTTTATATACGGGGGCAGGGGGCACCTCTAGACACACAAGTTGATCCTTGAGATCGTTCCTTAGCCGTGTGCGGTGCCCCCTGCCACCAAATTCCACCTCGATCATACCGTTGTAGTGCTTAGGCGAAGCCCTGCATCGGTAGTACATCAAGATCGTCACCACGCCATCGTGCTGACGAAACTCTTCCTCGACGCTTTGCTGGATCGGAGCCCGAGGATCGTCATCGAGTTGAACGTGTGCTAAGAACTCGGAGGTGCCGGAGTAACGGTGCTTGGATCGGTCGGATCGGGAAGACGTACGACTACTTCCTCTACGTTGTGTGATCGCTTCCGCAGTCGGTCTGTGTTGGTACGTAGACAACACTCTCCCCTCTCGTTGCTATGCATCACCATGATCTTGCGTGTGCGTAGGAAATTTTTTGAAATTACTACGTTCCCCAACACATCCAGCCCTCCACACCACGGGGTCCTGTTCATCCACCCCTCCACAGGCACCCCTCTACCGTCTACTGTTTATCCAGCCCTCCACCACACCACGGGGTCCTGTTCATCTAGAGGCAACACCACCGCTCACTGTTCATCCACCCCCCCCCCCCCCCCCCGCGCGCGCAACGCTCACTGTTCATCCCATCGATCGGCTTCAGTTAGCAGCAGTAGCGAAGGAATCGCTCGATCGGGTTCAATTAACAGCCATCGATCAATCGCTCGGGTTCAGTAACGCGTAGCCTGCAGTGCAATCGCTCGGGTTCAGTTAGAGCCCAACGCCTCGCTCGGGTTCAGTTAGAGCCAACGCCTCGCACACATGTGCGTACGTGTACGAGAGAAACGCGCATCGCTCGGCCCCCGACCTCCCACCATAATCGGGAACTCCCCGAAATTTTCCTCGCCCTCGCTTCTACCATGGTTTTTTCCGTCATGGACGGCCCAAAGAATGTCATGCAGCTGCGTCTCCGGCCCGCCCAGGAGGAAAAGCCCATTTTTTGTCATGATTTTTTGTCAAAGAAGTAGGAGCCCATCACATCTATGATGATACCGGGTTTTGTCACAATTATCGTCATAGAAGTGTCATATGTATGACCGAATTTTTTTCGTTCGGCCCAAAATGTCACGGATGTGTCTTTTTTTGTAGTGTGGGGAGAATAGCTCAGCTAGTGAGCATGTGCTCAGAATGTCTGGGTACTTCAATCGCTTGAATCGAGTGGGAGTTAATCTTCCAGATAAGAGAGTGATTGACAAAGTTCTCCAGTCACTGTCACCAAGCTACTAGAATTTTGTGATGGACTATAACATGCAAGGGAAGTTGATCCCGGAGCTGTTCGTCGTGCTTAAGGCCGTAAAGGTAGAAATCAAGAAGGAGCGTCAAGTGTTGATGGTTAACAAGACCACTGGTTTCAAAGAAGGGCAAGGGCAAGAAGGAAAACTTCATGAATGGCAAGCCAGTTGTCGCTCCAGTGAAGAAACCCAAGAACCCAAACTCGATATGAAGTGCTTCTATTAGGGGAACGATCACTGGTAGCGGAACTACCTCAAATACCTGGTAGATAAGAAGGCTGGCAACTTCAACAAAAGTATATTTGATATATGTGTTATTGATGTGTACCTTACTAGTACTCCTAGTAGCACATGGGAATTAGATACCGGTTCAGTTGCTAATATTGGTAACTCGAAACAAAAGCTATGAAATAAATGGAGACTAGCTAAGGGCGAGGTGACGATGTGTGTTGGAAGTGTTTCCAAGGATGATATGATCACCATCGCACGCTCCTTCTACCTTCGGGATTAGTGTTGAACTCAGATAGATGTTGGTTGCATTGGTGTCTGCGTTGAGCATGAACATGATTAGATCATGTTTATTGCAATATGGTTATTCATTTAAGTTAGAGAATAATGGTTATTCTGTTTGCATGAATAACACCTTCTATGGTCGTGCACCCAATGTGAATGGTTTATTGAATCTCGGCCATAGTGTTACACATGTTCATAACATTGATGCCAAAAGATGTAGAATAGATAATGATAGTACCACTTTCTTGTGGCACTGCCGCTTAGGTCATATTGGTGTAAAGCGCATGAAGAACCTCCATGCTAATGGACTTTTGGAGTCACTTGATTTTGAATCACCTAACACATGTGAACCATGCCTCATAGACAAGATGACTAAAACCCTGTTTTCTGGAATAATGGAACAGGCAAGTGACCTGTTGGAAATCATACATGGTGATGTGTGCAGTCCAATGAGTGTTGACGCGCGTGGTGGATATCGTTATTTTCTCACCTTCACAGATGAATTGAGTAGATATGGGTATACTTACTTAATGAAGCATAAGTCTGAAACATTTTGAAAAGTTCAAGCAATTTAAGAGTGAAGTTGAGAATCATCGTAACAAGAAGATCAAGTTCCTACGATCTGATCAAGGGGAGAGTATCTGAGTTATGAGTTTGGCAATCACTAAAGACAAGGTGGAATCGTTTCACAGTTGACGCCACCTGGAACACCATAGGGTAATGGTGTGTCCGAACGTCGTAATCGCACCATATTGGATATGGTGCGATCTATGATGTCTCTTACCGATCTACCACTATCATTTTGGGGTTATGCATTAGAAACAATTACATTCACTTTAAATAGGTCACCATCTAAGTCCGTGGAGACGACTCCGTAAACTATGGTTTGGCAAGAAACCTAAGTTGTTGTTTCTTAAGGTTTAGGGCTACGATGCTTATGTCGATAGGCTTCGGCCAGAAAAGCTCGAACCCAAAGCGGAAAATTGTGTCTTCATAGAATACCCAAACAAGACGATTGGGTATACCTTCTATCTCAGATCTGAGGGCAAAGTGTTTGTCGCTATGAACATGTCCTTTCTCGAGAAAGAGTTTCTCTCGAAAGAATTGAGTGGAAGGAAGATAGAACTTGATGAGGTTGTTGAACCTTCACTTCAACCAGAGAGTAGCGCATCACAGAAAGATGTTTCTGTAGCACCTACATCAGTTGAAGAGAAAGCTAATGATGATGATCATGAAGCTTCAGATCAAATTACTATCAAACCTCGTAGGTCGACAAGGGTTTGTACAACTTCTAAGTGGTAACCCTGTCTTAAAGGTCATGTTGTTGGACAACGATGAACCTATGAGCTATGGAGAAGTGCTGGTGGGCCCGGATTCCAACAAATGGCTAGGAGCCATGAAATCCGAGATAGGATCCATGTATGAGAACAAAGTATGGAGTTTGGTGGACTTGCCCGATGATCGGCAAGCCATTGAGAATAAATGGGTCTTTAAGAAGAAGACAAACATTGATGGTAATGTCACCATTTATGAAGCTCGACTTGTCTCAAAGAAGTCTCCGACAAGTTCAAGGAGTTGACTATGATGAGACTTTCTTAATCATAGTGATGCTAAAGTATGTTAAAATTATGTTAGTAGTTGCTGCATTTTCATTTACGAAATCTGGCAGATGGATGTCAAAACAAAGTTTCCTTGACGGTTTCCATGAGGAAAGGCTGTATGTGATACAACCAGAAGATTTTGTCGATCCTAAGGATGCTAAAGTGTATGCAAACTCCAGCGATCCTTCTATGGACTGGAGCAAGCATCTCGGAGTTGGAACATACGCTTTGATGAGGTGATCAAAGCATTTGGGTTTATACAAAGTTTGCAAGAAACTTGTATTCGCAAGAAAGTGAGTAGGAGAACTACAACATTTTGATAAGTATATGTGGATGACATATTTTTGATCGGAAATGATGTAAAATTTCTGGAAAGCATAAAGGGTTGTTTGAATGGAGTTTTTCAAAGGAAGACCTGTGTAAAATTGCTTACATGTTGGGTATCAAGATCTATAGAGATAGATCAAGATGCCTGATAAGACTTTCACAGAGCACATACCTTGACATGATCTTGAAGGAGTTCAAGATGGATCAGTCAAAGAAGGATTTCTTGCCTGAGTTGTAAGGTGTGAAGTTAAGACTTGTAGCTCGACCACGGCAGAAGAAAGAGAAAGGACGAAAATCGTCCCCTATGCCTTAGCCATAGGCTCTATATGATGTGCCATGTTGTGTACCGGGATGTGCGTTGCCACGTGTTTGGCAAGGGGATATAAGAGTCATCCAGGAGTGGATCATTGGACAGTGGTCAAACTTATCCTTAGGAATAAGGAAATGTTTCTCGATTATGGAGGTGATGAAGAGTTCGGCGTAAAGGGTTACGTCGATGCAAGCTTTAACACATATTTGGATGACTCTGAGTAGAAAAATGGATACGTATAGTGGAGCAACCATTTGGAATAGCTCCAAGTGGAGCATAGTAGCAACATCTACAATATGAAATAGAGATTTGCGAAGAACACACGGATCCGAATGTTGCAGACCCGTTGACTAAAACCTCTCTCGTACGCATAACATGATCAAACCCTAGAACTCATTGAGTGTTAACCACATGGTGATGTGAACTAGATTATTGACTCTAGTAAACTCTTGGGTGTTAATCACATGGCGATGTGAACTAGATTATTGACTCTAGTAAACTCTTTGGGTGTTAGTCACATGGCGATGTGAACTATGAGTGTTAATCACATGGCGATGTGAACTAGATTATTGACTCTAGTGCAAGTGGGAGACTGTTGGAAATATGCCCTAGAGGCAATAATAAAATGGCTATTATTATATTTCCTTATTCATGATAATTGTCTATTGTTCATGCTATAATTGTATTAACCGGAAACCGTAATACATGTGTGAATACATAGATCACAACATGTCCCTAGTGAGCCTCTAGTTGACTAGCTCGTTGATCAATAGATGGTTGTGGTTTCCTAACCATGGACATTGGACGTCGTTGATAACGGGATCACATCATTAGGAGAATGATGTGATGGAAAAGACCCAATCCTAAGCATAGCACAAGATCGTGTAGTTTGTTTGCTAGAGCTTTTCTAATGTCAAGTATCGTTTCCTTAGACCATGAGATTGTGCAACTCCCGGATACCGTAGGAGTGCTTTGGGTGTATCAAACTTCACAATGTAACTGGGTGACTATAAAGGTACACTACAGGTATCTTCGAAAGTGATTGTTGGGTTGGCATGAATCGAGACTAGGATTTGTCACTCTGTATGATGGAGAGGTATCTCTGGGCCCACTCGATAATGCATCATCTTAACGAGCTCAATGTGACTAAGGAGTTAGCCACGTGATCATGCGTTATGGAACGAGTAAAGAGACTTGTCGGTAACGAGATTGAACGAGGTATGGGGATATCGACGATCGAATCTCGGACAAGTAACATACCGGTGGACAAAGGGAATTGTATACGAGATTGATTGAATCCCTAACATCATGGAACATGTGGGAGCCAATATGGGTATCCAGATCCCGCTATTGGTTATTGGCCGGAGAGGTATCTCAGTCATGTCTGCATGGTTCCCGAACCCGTAGGGTCTACACACTTAAGGTTCGGTGACACTAGAGTTGTAATGGGAATAGTATGTGGTTACCGAAGGTTGTTCGGAGTCCCGGATGAGATCCCGGACATGACGACAAACTCCGGAATGGTCCGAAGGCGAAGATCAATATATTGGACGAAGGTTATTGGAGTCCGGAATTGTTCTGAGAGTACCGGGTGACGACCAGCGTGACCGAAAGGAATTTCGGAGGCCCCTGCAAGCGTTGGGGGGCCTTATGGGCCAAGGGGAGGGGGCACACCAGCCCACTAAGGGGCTGTGCGCCCCTCCCACCCCATCTCACGTAACCTGGAGAGGTGGGGGCACCTCCCCTAGGGAAGCCGCCACTCTCGGCTTGGGGGGGGGGGGGGAGTTTCCTAGGGGTGGGGGGCGCCCAAACCCATCTAGGGTTTCCCCTGTGGCCGTCGCCCCTCCCCTAGGGAAACCCTAGGGCGCCTCCTCCTCCCCCTTCCCCTATATATAGTGAGGGAGAGAGAGGGCAGCGGTACCCCTTCCCTGGCGCAACCCCTCCCTCCTCCAACACCTCCTCCTCCTTCGTAGTGCTTAGCGAAGCTGTGCCGGAGAGCCATGAGCTCCACCACCACCATGCAGTCGTGCTGCCGGAGTTCTCCCTCAACTTCTCCTCAGCCCTTGCTGGATCAAGAAGGAGGAGACATCCTCGGCCTGTACGTGTGTTGAACGCGGAGGCGTCGTCCGTTAGACGCTTTATCGGATCTTCCGCGATTTGAATCGCCGCGAGTACGACTCCATCAACCACGTTCTTGTAACGCTTCCGCTTAGAGATCTTCAAGGATATGAAGATTCACTCATTCTTTCTCGTTGCTAGCATCTCCTAGATTGATCTTGGTGACACGTAGGAAAATTTTAAATTATTACTACATTCCCCAACAGACTACTCATACCATAATGCACCTTATGTTTTGGAATCTCGTGCCCAAGGAACTTTGAGGCTAAACGTGCTTGGTATTTGTAATTGAGGATGGGTGACTGATTGGGAAGCTTTGCCGGGTGCGCATGAGTGAGAATAAAATGCTCTGGAAGGACCAGTGTTAGTTTGTACGGCGAGTCTAAATCTCAGGTGGTAGGCAGGCATAATGACCAAGAACCAATGACCATGGCCGAGGCGTTACAAAAATGTAGTCTCCGCACCACCGGGCGGCACCCCGTCCAGATGTTACTGTTTCACGCGGAAGTTCTAGTAGGTGGTGGTCGAAGTCGAAGAAGACATGTTCTCCTCACCATTGCAAGGTTAATGCCCGGATGTGTCCGTGTGGCATGCGTCTTCAACGCAGCGAGTTGTAAATTAGAACCAAATTTAAAGCAAAAATGGTAGCTCAAATCAAATAATTCCGTGACATGTCCTACACAAACTCCTTGCTTTTCCTATTCGATTAGCAACAGGAGGAGGACCTTTTTTGCGAATATGAGGAGGAGGATCTTCATGTAAGGAAACCATTGATCTTCTGAAGGTTGTAAACAAGAGCACCTAAGGGCATGTACAATGGTGCTATCTTATGAGTGACACGTAGGATAAATGATGAGGTGGAGGAGAGAGAACTCGTAAGAAAAGGCTTGTCTTCTCTTATTTAAGATAAGACAAGAGATGATCTCTTAGCACAATTTGTCTCATCATGTTTTAAGAAATTGCTAGTTATTGAAGATAAGGCTAAGATATAACCCATTGTAGACATACTTTTTTGTCATCTCTAAATAACATGCAAGATTTAAGATAAAACTGTCTTATCAACCATTATACATGCCCTAATCTCAACGGACATAAACGATCTCACTAGATACGAATCATGACCTGCTGAACACGACCAAGCAAATTTTGCTTGGTGATGTTGTTACTCGAGGTTGACCTGATTGTTGCACATGTTAATCCAAATTTGTTGATAATGCTACTTCTCATTCTCTACCTTTAAATATCAGTACTAATTAATAATCTGGAATTACATTTGTTCACGTGGATCAATTGATTAGGGAGCATATCCCATGTCCCCAACTAATGTCCTGAAGAACTCTGTTATTAATCGATCCATCATTTTTGTCATCGCCGACTCTTGTCCTATGATCCTAATTCTTGACCTGACCAATCATACTTCATGACAACTAGCATCGTTTGCTTCATATCTAAGCATGGACTTTATGATAGTAAAAACTGCAAGTGGATGGGGCTGGAAAACTGGGAAACATATATCACATGTCCCTAACTGACGTCCTGAAGAACTCTGCCCTAAATCGATCCATCATTTTTGCCATCACCGACCCTTGTCATGTGACCCTGATCCTCGACCTGACCTTTATTCCATAGCGAAGCACGTACTTTACAACTAGTAATAACTTCAAGTGGACGTGGTGCAAGATTGACCATTTTACCTTCTCTCTAGGGGTGTGTTCGGTTTGAGGATAAGGTGTCAACGAATGGGTTGATTCGGTCTCTGGCAGCCCGTCCTCGTGTTCACTTGGGTATGTAACCTGAACCAGACTATCTGCATGCAACGGATATTCCCCCAAGATGCTTTATCTAGCGATGCCCGCGATTTGGAGGAACGACCTCATCATTCATCTATCGAGTGCGAAAGAAAAAGAAAGTGTCCGTCTATGTCACATCTAGATGTGAGATAATATCTCATATTTAAGTATGATGTCATCGTCACTTTTTTTCCCTTGTTTATCTTTTTTGTTTGATTCTAATTTGTCAATGCCCCAAACTAAAAACCTGCTCACCTCGGCCTGTACGCAAATCTGGTCACTAGCTCCCTAAATAAAAACTGGTCGCTGGCTACCCGTAAAAAAAACTGATCGCTAGTGCTAACACCGATTTGTTAACTTTTGCGTCCGATCGTTATACATTACAAGTACATCTCTCACAGCTAGCTTTTTTGCCTTTTGGTTTTTTGTGTTTTTCACTATTATTATTTTATAATTAATTTTCAGTAAGGAACAAAGTTTGGTGAAAACATATTTCAAAAACATGTTCACGAATTTACAAAAAAATTAAAAATTATAAAAATGTTAATGATAACCAAAAAAATCTAATGTACGGTGAACAATCCTTTAACATATGATGATCATGTTTTGAATACCCACAATTTCTATTTTGCAATATAAAATGAGAATTCTTTTTTGATATATGGTGAACCTTTTTATATACGATGAGCTAAAAGCGAACTTTTTCATATACATTGAACTAAAAGCAAACAGGAAAAAAAAAGAGAAAACCAAATAGAGAAAATAGATAAAAATGAAGAGAACAAAAAATTTGAACACATTTAGATTTTTTTAGAAAATTGATAAACACCAACAATTTTGGAAAAATTAACAAATTTACATATTTGAAACATTTATTGAAACTTGTGAATTTATGAAAAAAGAATCATAAAAGATGAGATCATTTTTTGAAAAAAAATAGAAAAAATAAAAGCAGAGGAAAACCACTGAAGAAAAAAGATACATAAAAACAGAAAAACATAAAAGAACAAAACAAAAAACCTATCCTAGCTATTTGGGCCGGCTCATCTATAGTATGTTCGCTGACGAGGGTGGACTTGCAGCTAGGACAAAAAAAGGTCGGACCCCAAACGAAAAATCAAGGATTGACTCCCAATTGGGAATAAAAAAAGTCAGGCCCTATTTGCGAGTCGGGTTTGGACTTGCAACTGGGACCAAAAAGGTTGGACTCCAGTTGCGAATTGAGGGTGGAGTTGCAACTGGGACAACAAAAGGTCGAGCCCAGTTGCGAGTTGATGGTGGAATTGCAACTGGGAAAAATGGTCGGGTCCCAATTGCGAATCTAGGGTGGTAATTGGGACTAAAAATGGTTGGGCCAAGTTGCGAGCCGAGGGTGAACTTACAACTCGGACAAAAAAGATTGAGCTCTAGTTGCGAGTCGAGGGTGGATTTGCAACTTGGACAAAATAGGTTAAGCGCCAATTGCGAGTCGGGGTGGACTTGCAACTCAGACAAAAATGGTTGGGGCCCCAGTTGCGAGTAAAGGGTGGACTTGCAACTCCGAAAAAAAAGGTTGGGCCCCAGTTGCGAGTCGAGGGTGGACTTGCAACTCAGACAAAAACGGTTGGGCCCTAGTTGCGAGTAAAGGGTAGACATGCAACTCAGACAAAAAAGGTTGGGCCCCAGTTACGAGTCGAGGGTGGACTTGCAACTCAGACAAAAAAGGTTGGGCCCTAGTTGCGAGTAAAGGGTCGACTTGCAACTCATCAAAGGTTGGCCCCCAGTTGCGAGTCGAAGATGGACTTGCAACTTGGAAAAAAAATTCTAGCCCCATTTGTGTCGAGAGCGGACTTGCAAGACAAAAATTGGTTGGGGCCCAATTAAGAATTGAGGGTGGACTTTCAACTAGGACAATAAAGGTCGGAGCCCCGTCGTGAGTCAAGGGTAGACTTGCAATTAGGATAAAAAGTGTCGAGACCCGGTTGTGAATCGAGAGTGCAATTGCAACAAAGAAAAAAAGGTCAGGCCCTAGTTGCGACTCGAGGGTGGACATGAAACTCGTACAAAAAAGGCCAGACTCCAGTTGCGAGTTAAGGGTGGACTTGCAACTGGGACCAAAAAAAGTCAGGTCCTAGTTACAAATCGATGGGGGTGTTGCAACTGGGACAAAAAAGTTCGGGGCCCAATTGCGAGTCGAGGGTACACTTGCAACTATAAAAAAATAGTCAGACCCCAGTTGCGAGTCGACGGTCGACTTGCAACTAGGAAAAAAAAGGTTGGGCCCTAGTTGCAAGTCAAGAGCGAAGTTGCAACTCGGTCAAAAAACGTTGGGCCCGAGTTGCGAGTCGAGGACGTACTTGCAACTGGGGCAAAAAAGGTCAGACCCCGACCGCGAGTCGAGGGCCGACAAAAGCGGAGCTGAACATGACTGAGCCAACAACAGGATACATAATAACAAGCGAGGCGGAAGATAGAGCGCTTGCATGTAAATTACGAGAATTAAATAAAACGTGAACTAAAAAGAACTGATAGAATTTTAAAAATCATGAATTTAAAAGTCCCAAAAAAAGAAAACAAAAAAAACAAAAGTTTGAAACCCAAAATGAAAAAAAAACAAATAAAGAGAAAACAAACAAGGGAAAATAAACAAATCTTATAGCAAAGTTTTATCATATGAAAATGCACTTATATGTGAGGTACTATTTCACATCCGCAAACCTGATGCAACAAACATTGACAAGCGAGGCCAAAAAATAGAGTGCTTGCATGAAAATTGCAGAAACTAAATCAAACAATGACAAATTTAGATGAGACAACATTTAAAATGTTGAGAATTTAAAACGTACTTATGAAATTGCTCGCCCCAGACTCTTCCAATTATCCCCCGAAGCTCATTGAAAACAAAAACAAAAGCGGTCCATTCTTCGCACAGACACATACATAAAAAACCGGCCTAGTCCGAGCCCAGACACAGACAAAAAGGCAAGCCCACTCTCTCTCTCACACACACACACGCATGCCCGCACGCACGCACGCGCGCACACACACACACAAAGAAGGAAGTCACGTGCAAACGATGATCACAAAATTTGCACAAAAAAGCATTAGATCGTATGGTGAGAAACTTAGACGTGAGAAAATTATATCTCATCTAAATGTGTCTTAGCAAATCTGAAGAAAAATCCATGAATTCAAAAAAAATACAAAAACAAAACAAAAGGAATAGAGAGTCAAGAAGGCCGCAGGCGTCAGACCCTTCTTTTATGAGTGGAGCAAGCCACCACCACATCTATCTGGCCGCTTTCTCCTTTGTACTTGTGCTGCTTGTAGATGGGTCAAAAGTCAAAGAAAAGTGAGAAAATAGAAATGAACAAAGGGAATCAAAATAAAAAAGACAAGGTACTCTGCCTCTCATTTAACTTCCTTGCAGCAACCGAGTAGAAAACGCACCCGAAAAACAAAGCCCAAGCATACACATGGACAACGGGCCAAACAAAAAACAAACGACGTACGCCGCACACATGTGCTGAAGAAAACGAAACAACGGCGACACGGGACGCAACCAGCGAAGCAAATGAAGCCTCGCACTCATAAATAATCAGGTATAGATTGAACGGTTCTAGGCTTAGATGTGAGATAATATATTACATCTAGATGTGAAATAGTAAAACTGAAAAAGAAAATAAGCCGAAGCCTCACCACTGTCAACCCCCTCCCCCCACGCCAGAACCCTATCCCTCTCCCTCTCGTTTCTAGTCCATTTTTTGTTATTCTTTTATGGATGGACAAAATGTTAATTTCTATATGTTGAAACTTCATTTTTTTTGATGATTTATTCGATTTTTGATAACTTTTCATGGCTGGTCGCAGGAGGACTTCAACTGGTTTCAAGATGACGCATCACAACCAATGTGCTGCAGCTTTGAACGAACACTTCAAGCTAGCTACCACCGGTGGGCAGGTTTACAACCATCTTAAGAAGTGGAGGAAGATTTGGGGCAGACTAGTCACATTGAAGAATTTAAGTTGAACTCTATGGGACGAGGATACTTGCATGATGCACTTGTGGAGATGATGGACTTTGCATTATGAACTTGTACTGGACTTCAATTAGGAGAGCTTTTGGAGGGCTAGTATGTGAACCATATGTATGAATTGCATGGATACTTTTTTTTTATGATGAACTTCTGATGTTGTTGCATCTTATGATATTTGTATGGAAAACTTGTTATATGTGATGTTATTATTTGTTTAACTTCTGATCATATATTGTTAAATTGCTTGTTCTTGAAGTTTCGCATTTTTTTTGCTTGTTCTTGAAAATACAAAGGAAATGCTGCCAAAATTTTCAACTATATGTTGTCCAAATGCAGAGAGCTATATATATGTTCGTATGAAAGAGGCGAGTGAAATCA
This sequence comes from Triticum monococcum, assembly GCA_034509565.1. Classification (NCBI taxonomy): domain Eukaryota; kingdom Viridiplantae; phylum Streptophyta; class Magnoliopsida; order Poales; family Poaceae; genus Triticum; species Triticum monococcum. Next base: position 97,833,861 of record CM067843.1, on the reverse strand, counting down.
AATTCTTATCATTCTACCTCTCAAACCAAACACATGGATGGAACCAATCCATGTCATTTTTTATCTCCAACTGAACACTAAAACGGAACCAAGCCATGTATCCGGAATGGAACCACGATATTCCATGTCTTTTGATCCGCAAACCCAACACGAGAAGTGCATGGATGAATCCGGATACGTATGAACCCACTTCGGAAAACATTTTTCTAAATGCTAAAAAAAATCTGAAATTGGTTGCACGGATACGTTTTCATGTTCTATGTGTGTGCATAAAGTTTCACGGAAAAATAACTTTTTTATGACGTGTGCAAAAAAGACAAAAAATTATGTCGTTAAACGCTATTTAGAAGCACTGGAATTTGTCTTTTTACAGAGACAAAACAAAAAGACATTTTTTCACAAAACTTTGTGCCGTGCACACACATTTGCGAACATGTATGCGTGAAATTTTCTTTTGAATTTTTTGACTTCTTAAAATGTGTTTGAAGTGCATTTTTTAAAAAAGTGGGTGCAAATGCCAATGGGTGCAGAAGGTGTCCTCTCAACTCAACACACCCTATTATCCTGCCTCTCCCTCTGCCTCTGCTGCCTCAGCAGTCAACTACACAGCTACGGAAGAGCGAGGGCGCGAGGCCACAGTGCGCTCTTGGCGGTGGGTCCGCGGCACGTACGCTGCAGGAGAGGGGCGTTCGCGTCCCGTCGTTGTCCATGCGAGGGGGTGACCGGGATAGCACGGCACCCAACCCATGTGCGGCGCAGGCGGGCCATGCCACGGCCGCCGCGCCCAGGTGGGGGACACGTCGGCCTCAGGTCCTTCATCACCTCCGTGCCAGCAGCAGCAGTACACTGGTGCTACTGCATTTACGCTCCTGTGCGAGCGAGCCAGCACTGAGCAGATGGAATTGGAATGGCATGCACGTTGATGGCGAAGCGCTGGCAAATTGACGGCGGGATTTTGGTTAGGTGATCGGACAGCCTAGCACCTAGTACTACCTTGATCATCCCTCGGCCAGCCACAGCCAGGCTAACTGTCCCGGATCAACAGTCAAATCTGCCGGTCTATGTCTATGGGTGCCGCATGCATGCGCGCGCGTGGACGGTTCAAGCTCTATACTACTTGAAGCCACTGCGCATACGTACGTAGAGCGGTAGAAGAAGAAAGCATTAAAAGGAAGAGAATCATTGTACTGTTCCGGCATCGTTAAGAGGAAATCCATGTACTGTTAGCGTCGCGCGCGTTGGATCATGCTCATGCATGGCGCATGCCATTCAAGGCGGAGCAGGAGCGTCGCGTCCTCCGGAGCACGGCGCGGCGGACGAGCGGGGCGGGGGCGCGGGAAAGGGTCAACAGTGAGGCGCAACCTAACGCTCGATGGAAACTCTGTGGAACGTACTCCCTCCGTTTCTAAATACTTGTCTTTCTAGTCATTTTAACAAGTGACTACATACGAAGCAAAATGAGTGAATCTACACTTTAAAATATGTCTACATACATCCGTATGTAGTAGCTATTTGAAATGTCTAGAAAGACAAGTATTTAGGAACGGAGGGAGTACGTACTAGTACGTGCTAGTGTGCTACGTGCATGGCGGTGCCCGGGTGCTCGGTCGACGACACGTACGAACATGGCGTTCGGTGCGGCGGCGATCGTCGTAGGTTGATGGACAGCGGTGTGTTTTAGCGCGTATACGTACGTATGCGTGTTCGGTTCGGTCTATCGGTGATCGGTCACGGCAGCGACTTGGAGGACATACAATCCGGGGGAAAGGAAAGGCAACTCGAAATTTTCTGCCCGAGGCCGATCATCTGCTCAAATGCGCATTCGGTGTGTGCGTGCGTGTGTTTTTCGCATGGCGCGTTTGGTCTGTTTAGGGAGTCTCGAAGACTGACCAGCAAAACACACGAAGCCATTCCGCGGATACGGATGCAAAAGCTGACCATTCAACACTATCAGTATATATTCCAAACACTGTTTTAACAAACGGATGGAATTCATGAAAAGTAGATGATATTCATATAAACAGGACGAAGCATTTCATTCGAACATATTTTAACTAAAACTATAAAGTACTAGGGTAAAACTAAGCTAGGCCGGCTGCGGCAGATCTCCCCTCCCACGACATATCTTTTGTATGTCTGGCAGCCCGCTCATCGGACCGTCGTGAGCTCCAGATGGATATGCTTCAGCTCAAAGGCCAAGAGCACCCTTTGCTCTCCCCGCGTATCTTTCCTTTGTCCGGTTGTGCCACTCATCGGAGTGGCACCGGAGCGATATGCTTCGGCCGGAGGGGAAAGGTGGCCTCCGCTTCTGTGAAGAATGTATCCGAGTTGGATTTTAGGGCGGGGGGCAACGATGGCTGCTAAGCAAGCAAGACACCAACTGTGGACGGCGGAGACGCGGCGGCGACGACCTTCATGGGAACCAAGCGGCAGCGGCCCCCCATGATCTACTTTTCCTCGTTGTCGGCAGCAGCCACGGACGTGCTGGCCGTCATGTTGATCTCCGCGAAGCCGACTTGTTTTTCCGCCGGCAGCACGCGGTTCTGCGCATATTGACGACATCAGATGGAGCGAGAGGAGCGGTACAAGACCGCCTCGTCCACAGCAGCCACAGTGCTTGTGCCGTCATGCTCCCCCATGTGCCAGCCTAGAGCAACTTGCTACTATTTTGCGAGCTGGCTTAGAGCAGCGAGTTGCTGAACCACGTGCAGGCTTGGAGCGGCCACTTGCTCCTTCACACGGTAGCACTTGCCCATGGTATTGACGGCCTGGAGCGGTGAGGGTGGTGGAGCAGCGAGTTGCCTAGCTCGTACCTGGCAGGCCACCCAGCGAGGCTGATCATTTGCTCAAAAGGCGCATTTGATGCGGTGACCTGCACATTTGATTAACATTTTTTAAATACATGATTAATGTTTTTATATACATTTGTATTTTTCTGTATACATCTTTTGTATGCATGAGAACTTTTTTATCTATATGCATTTAATATTTTTAAAATGCTTTGTTAACAATTTTTTCAAATGTAATTTACGTAAATTGTTTTCTATAATATATTTATTTAAAATATTTGAAAGTATAAACAAAAGTAAGAAAGAAAAAATGTGAAAAAAAACGAGGCTGTGGCCTCCCGCGCACCTGGGCCGGCGCATTTCGCGCCTCCTTCAAGCGAGGCTTTAACCACTGCGCCCGCTTCCGCTTATGAGTTATCTTTTTATTCTGCATATAAGTTTTATCCGAAGTCAAAGTATCTTTATTTTGACCAGACTTATAGAGAAAATTATGAACATACACAATGCCAAAATTATATTTTTAGATTCATTGTGAAATGTAGTTTCATAGTATATATATATATATATATAGAGTATATATAGTACTGTAGATGCTGATATTTTTTAAATAGAAATTCGGTCAAACTTTGTAAAGTTTGACTTGATAAAAATCTAATACGCAGAGTAAAAAGGACCGGAGGGAGTACTAGGATCGAGACATACTAGAGGCTGTCTAAGCCGGTTTTCCCCGTTTTTTTCTTTGCTCTTTCTTTTCTTTTCTTAATTTTTTTTCTCTGATTTTTTTTCAATTTTTTGGTTTTTCTTTGTTTCTTTTTTTTCATTCTACATTATTTTATAAATCATCAACATTTTTTCAAATACTTCTTCAACAGTTTTTAAATACTTGTTCAAAACTTTTATATACATGATCAATATTTCTTCAAATAATCATTGAATTTTTTTTAAATAGTTATTCAACATTTTTCAAATACTTGTTCAACACTTTTATATACACGATCAACATTTTTATTAAATACTTGTTCAACATTTTTTCAAATACTTGTTCACATTTTTCAAATAGTTGTTCAACGTGTTTATATACATGATCAATATGTTTTCAAATACTTGTTCAACATTTTTCAAATACTTATTCAACAGGTTTTAATAATTGTTCAAAAAAATTCAAATTTTTATTATTTTTTTGTAATACATATATTTAGAATATTTTAAAGTATAACCAAAAGTACAAAAATTAAATTAAAAAAAGGAAACCGAAAACGAAAAAAAGGGAAAAAAGGCTGTGGCCCCCCGCGCTCGGGCCGGCCAAGCTCAAGCGCTCTTCAGCGAGAGGAACCTCTCGTCTCGCATAACGCGAGAAATAGGGGCGCCCGGTATAGCCGCGCCCACCAAACACGCCCATCGAGGCTGTTGTTGTTGGAGCGTTTTTTTCCCGTCGAAAAGGCCCAACAGGCAGTTTTTGCATCACGGGTGTGTTTCTCCCCCTCTCGGGGTCGGCGGCGGCTCCGATGCGATTTCATCCCCCGCCCCTCGTTCAAATTGCTGCAGGTAAATAGAGCGAGTTTACCGAGAGGCAGAACGCTTGTCTGGACTTCATCATCCCGAGTCTCCACCTCAGTCATCGTCGACACATCGAATCATGGGGCTGCCGGCGCTCCAGCGGCTCATGTGGATGCAGCATCATCGGCGTCACCACCAGATCCAACCCCACCGTAGTAAGCTTCTCTGTTTACGTCGCATGTATATGCGTAAAGGAATCGATCTTCACTGAGTTAAGAGTAGGGAATTCAGAGTAACTTGGAAGCAAAAGGAAAAATAGCAGCAGTAATAAGAAGAAACACAGATAGCCATAGATCTAGATGGAATTAAGAGTCATCTTAGCCATCCAATCCTCTTCCATGTACTCCCTCTAGTACCTGACACAAGAGCTCCTTTGTTTGTTTGAGCTCCATCTTAGAATCTATTTCTACTTGGTCGGAAAAATAAAAGGAAATTGCACAAAACACCAACTCGTTGGGTTACTTGATTGATGCGTAGAACCATGAGTTTTTTTACTTGGCGCAAAACCACAATAGTCCAACGCTCATGACAGTGCTTCCTGATTCTAGTAAAAAAATTAAAGATTAAACTGCATATTCTAGTAATTGTAGAATGACATTCTATCTGGTCTGTGTAATTTGTTATCCTCTCACCTTAGTTACCAACGCTCATGTCATGTATCTTCACTGTAGCTGCTAGCGCTGTTGCGTTTTATTACACGGGCTTCTAGATATATTTATAAATATTCAGGTAAAAAAATTATACTCCCTCCAATCCAAAATAAGTGTCGCAGTTTTGGACTATGGTTAGTTCAAAACTGCAGCACTTATTATGGACCAGGGGAATACTATTTAATATTGTTAGCCTAGCTGAAGTTACATGTTCAGTTCTGCCTTTTGTTGTTGCAAAACTGACTTGTTTATCACGTGCGATTGTGCAACATATCACATCCAGTGCATCTTGTTTGGCTAAAATGCACCTACTAACATTGTTGAATGTTAGTTACTCGATGCACATTTCGTGGATGGATTGCATATTACTTAATCCGTACAAGTCACTAACAGCACTTCTTAGGAAAGCCACTAATAACATTGCGGGAAGGATCTTCTCTGCGCAATGCTCAATCTAACTGCTGCAATGCACTTTACTTAGCGGAAGCACGTAGTTCCGAATGGTATTCACTACGGCCTTATTTTTCTTTTCGAAATTGAAGTAACCGGTCGCCTCTACAAGTCCAATATTGAACTTTTCTCTAACACATGTGCGTGCAGGAAATCTGGGCTCATATACATTCTCTGCTGTCCTTGCGAGATGCTGCACGTGCTGCCTGCGTGTCACACTTGTTTCAACGTTCTTGGAAATGCCATCCCGATCTCACCTTTAGTAAGGAAACAATCTTCGATGAAAACCTGTACAGAAAGAATAAAACATCAGATAAAACAACGAGTGATCTTGTCAGGATAATTTACGGCATTCTGAAAAACCACTCAGGCAATGGTGTGAAGGCACTCAGGCTTGAAATAGATGATGTTGCCAATATTAGCGCATGTTATCTTAATGATTGGCTTCACCTTGCTGTTAAGCCAGGGATTGAAGAACTTGCCCTTTTGCTGCATGACGACTTGGATTACAACTTTCCATGCTCAATTTTACTTAATGGGATTGCAAACACAATTCGGGATCTTCGTCTCAGCAGTTGTGCCTTCCGTCCCATGGCTGGATTTAGTTGCCTAAGAAGCCTGACTAGTCTAGAATTGTCTGAAGTGTATATTACAGGGGACGAGTTAGGGTTCCTTCTTTCATGTTCTTTAGCTTTGGGGGAATTGGTACTCACGTATTGCAGAGAGATAACTTGCCTCAAGATACCTTGCGCGCTCCAGTGGCTCAGCCAGTTGGTGGTCACTGATTGTGAAAATTTGGAAGTTATAAAGAGCAAAGCTCCTAATCTCACCGTTTTTGAATACACCGGTGGCGTGGTAGAAGTGTCAATTGGAGATGCGGTGCTAGACATTATGATTTCAGCTTCTGGTTGGAACGTTGTTCATTATGCTCGCGCCAAGCTTCCACAGATGGTCCCAAATCTTGAAACTCTTGACATAACCTCATCTTTGGCGGTAATACTCTAAAACTCTGGGTTATTACCGGCGATTTCCTTGGTATATTATTAATCTGAGGTGTTCTTTTTTTTTATACAGACAGACATACCGTTTTTACCTGGCAAATTCCTCCACCTCAAGCACTTGTGTATTTTTTTAATGGTATCAGCAGAGGCTTTTTGCCCAGACTATGATTACTTTTCTCTGGTTTCTTTTCTTGATGCTTGTCCTTCCTTGGAGACCTTGATGTTGTCTGTAAGTCATGCTCATCTTCCCAAGGATATCTAGTGTCTATTGAAACAGTTAATTCGAGCACATATCTTGTTTTTTCTCTGTTATGAGTGACATTGATATCTATCATGGGCAGGTAACACAACAGAGTGTAGAGCAGGATTCAATTTTAGGTGATTCCTCACATCTAAGGCAGATGCCAGGACACTGCCATGGCAGCATCAAGGATGTGAAGATCATCGGTTTCTGCTCTGCGAAAAGCATGGTTGAGCTAACAGTCCATATTCTTGAGAACGCGGTTTCACTGGAGCGCCTTACACTGGACACTGTCTGTTATGATCTTAGGTGTTCGGATGGTGCTAGTAAATGCTCAGTCGGGAATATGAATATGATCATGGAAGCCCATAAAGCGCTCGTGGTTGTGAGAAGTTACATCTTAGAGAAAGTTCCCTCTACAGTTGAGTTAAACGTTGTGGAGCCTTGCAGCCGGTGCCATGCTGTTGAAAATTAATTGTCAAATTATCATGGTTTTTTGATGTTTAATCATGTATTGTTACATGCTCGTTTCATTAAGTTATCTCGCCGATTATTTCATCTAGTGATATAGTGTTATAGAACCGCCTCGTGGCCATGACGCTCGTTCTACCAAGAACTTCTGCAATGATCATCAATCAAATATATAAATGCCTGAACATATTTCACCTTGGACTTCAGTTTCAGATTGCCTCAGCTCAAGGATTTGATTCACAAATTAACAATGCAACTTGATCCATGGGATAACTGCCTGAGGTTGGGATCTTCAATTAGACTGGCATATGCCTATTATGCAAAGAGGAGTCAAGTGAGAGCCCATAATATTTGCCACCGATAAGAAAATGCGTTGCAGTTTCATGTTAGATTGAGAACATATCTGCCAATCTATTAGTAGGGGCCTGACTTGTGACTTAACCAAACAACACAGAAAACCTGGACTGTGTGGGCCATGTGCTCTATGAACAATTCAGTGTAACTACAGATAGGAGAATTCTCCAGCATGTCGACCGTTCAAAACTTAACCTGTACACATGTAAACACTCATATTCTCAAAACTCATGGCACGTGAATTACAGGAAAGGAATTGGATGTCTCAAACGTCACAAGTAAACTAAATAGCACTCAAATGACTACCAAACCCTACAGGATGGTAGTATAAAAATAAAGTTATAACTGATGACTAAACAAAATGGAAGGACGATGACTCTTCTCTATGGAACTACCAGACAGATTCATCGCGACGCACCACCTTTTCCTCTCCTAGCCTTTACTCTTACAGTATATGGAGTCTCAGCAGCAATTTCGCCGGTCCTCTGAGTACCATCATTCACAGACTGCTCGTTCGGGGCCTGACTGGTCTCTGTGGGAACACTTGTTCTGGGTACATTGCTCGTCTCTGTGGGCGAACTTGCTCTGGGAGCAGTGCTGGTTTCTGTGGATGCACTTGTTCTGGGAACATATCTTGTTTTCTGGGATTTGCTTGCACTAATCTGCCTCCTTAGGCGCAACATCTCACCCTTCGCTAAAGCCAGTTCCTCTTCGAGGTGCCTAGACCTCATTTCAAAAGTCTCCCTTTCTGTCTGAAGCCTTGTGATAAGATTCTGAGCATCCTTGCAGTTCTCTTGAGCCTCGGTTGTCAGTTTTGTTTGTTCATCGAGAGCTTTTGATAGCATTTCTTTCTCTGCTTCAAGAGTGGTATTCTTGGAATGAGTGCTCTCTAGCGCCTCAGAGAGTGACACTGCGCTCGTGTTCATCTCGTTTAGTGATCTGGTTGCTTCATCCAGGTCTGCTTCGAGTACTTTTCGTGCTTGAGAATCTGCATTCAATTGTTTAGCCAAAGCCTCAAGCTCCCTATTCAAAGTAGTCACAATTCTCCTTTCATCAACAAGCTCCTGTGTGGTGGACTCGAACTTCTTGTACACATCCAGCAATTCTTTCTTCAGGTTATCACGAGCTTCCACGGCAGAAGTAAGCTCATTAGAGGTAGCTTCAAGTTCTTCCTGACCCTTTTGAATCATCTCTTTAGCGGAGACCAGTTCATCTGATAGAGCTTTAGATACTGATTCAGCCTCTCCAAGCTTGTAAGTCAGACCTTCTCGCATTTCATTGAACTCGCTTTGGAGATTTGAAATCTGCAATACCAGGTCCTTATTTGTTCTATTTGCTTCATCAAGGTGCTCGGAAAGTTTGGAAACCTCAGTTCGGGAATCACTTAGGGTCTCTTCAGTGGATTTAAGTAAATCTCTAAGGCTTTTCAGTGCCGCAACTTCATCGTCTAGCATTGCTTTGGTGGCATCCAATTCCCTGTTCAATCCGGCAATGACTTCATGGTCTTTGCTAGAGGCACTTAATGCAACAGAGAGCTTTTCTTCCAGCTGTTTGATCAGATCATCTTTCTCAGACAGTAGTTTGGAATCGTGATTCGCTCTTATCTCAGAAGAAGCCTTTAAGTCTGTACACTCTTTAATTAGCTCATTTATTTTTTCCTCGGCTTCCTTCTTTGCAGAGTTTAATACTTGAAGTTTCTCACTCAGTGAATCAATTGACGATATCTTAGAAGCAAGATCATTTTTAGTTGTATGAATCTCTTCCTCCAGTTGTTGTATTTTAGCATTTGCAAGTTCAAGACTCTCTTTCGTTTGATGAGAGAAACGGCGCAGGTTCTGGTACTCTGCTTCCTTTGAAGAAAGTGATGAGTTGAGTTCCTCGATGTGTTTCCCCTTGCTATCATTCTGTTGGCTGAGTAGACTTATTTTTTCTTGCAAATCATTCATTTCACCAACCTTTTCTGTCAGTTTGGCTTCAAGCACATCTTTATCATCCCCAGCTTTATCAATACTACTCTCTAATCTCCGTATTTCATCCTTGAGCTCCTCAGCCCGTGCCTTCTCCCTTCTGAATTCTTCGCTTAGTGATGTTACAGTCTTTTTTGTTGAAGCCAACTGATCTAGTAATGAAGCTTCCTGCTCCTGGAACTTCATAGCTTGCTTCTTCTGTGCTGCTTGTTGCTCTAATAACCTTTTTTCATAGGTCTCCCTCATCAATGAGATCGCTGCCTCATTTTCAGCCAATTTGACCTCCAACTGAACAAAGTAGCAATTTAGACATGTCAGATAAATGTCTTCATGGATCAATTTGAACATATAAAATTTTCAAGGTATTAAAGTACTTATAATAATTTTTAATCTTATTGCATTCATATGCAAGTTACACTCTCTAAGTGAGTCAACTTAAGACATGTTTCCCTGAGAACATCATGGTGGGAAATAAGAGTATTCAAGCTAGCAAGGTTCCAGTGAGTCCTATACTTTCAAGCATAACAAAAATTAGTTTTAATCAGTCCAATATATGTAAGCACCCGCACACCCTAATTTGAGAGTGTTCATTTTTCTATAAAACACATGCCCACGCCCAGTAATCAAAGCACACACGCGCGCACCAACACGCACAAACACATGTGTTTGTCTATGGGTATGCACATTGCTAGTTGTGTCCATTTCTCTTTTTCCTTCCTTAGGATCTTGGCCAAGACTACACAAGAATATCAGCAAGTATTATGAAATATGTCAAAGTGAGTGTGGTTTGCAGATGATTTACAGATGAGACGACAGATTGCAGGGCCTTCTTTTCCTGTTGAGATGTACCATACAATCCAGCAAGAACTCCCGAGGCAATAACCGCAAGTGCATTCAGAAGTCCGGCAAGTGGATTCCCTGGAGATTGTGTTTGCACCACTGGTAAGGATGATTCGGGTTGAGGGGCTTCAAGTAGAGGAGTTTCTGACTGAGTCCCGCCAGTCTGAGGTTCATCAACCATAGTCCCGCCAGCCTGAGGTTCATCCACCTTTGGGACATCCTTTGTCTCTACAGAGGAAAAGCAACATCAACTATTTTTCTATTTTTCCAAGCAACCATAAATGCGGAAAACAAATGAAGTAGTCATCTAGTATCAGTATGTTTATGTTTACAAAATGTTCCCAAGTAAGTAGTATTAGTATGCAAGCACTAAATAGCACTCCAGTGTGACGACAATGAGACAGCAGAAAGACAAGGGGATTCCAAATAACCTTATCTTGGAGTAGAGTTTCCAGGCACACTAGGAAATATTTATACCAGGCAGCAAAAGCAAAGGAATGCATCACAGTAGACCCTGATAGGGTTACTACGCAAGCCATAAATGATACAGTAAATCCCATCTTCAATATGCCTATTTAAATGAGGGCAGGAATTCTGACCATCAAGCATGGCATCGTTAGGTTTACAGATGACTTTATTACGTCCAATCTTGAAAGTTTTGTAGCAATTCTGAGCATGACGATCTATCCTTGGGGCAAGGATCCCCTTTCTTCTAATAAACCCTTGGGGTAATGACATGCCATAAACTGCGGGAAAATATAAAAAATGACATCTGATCAAAATTCACTTGAGATAAGTCGTGAATAATGAGAGCATAGCTGTGTAACTCCAATTTCAAATCTATTCCACCAGAATATCAGGTTTAAGCATTCTCATGACAATTGACTGCACTAAAGTAGAGGACTTATGCCATGTCCGAACTGATCAATGCTGCAGGTATGAACCTTTCACACAACCTAGACATAAATCTTTGAGGCGTGGCAGATATCAAGGGTAAGATTTAGTTTGAGGAGTTATCTGTAGTCATGACCATCTTTTTGTGAAAGTACGATGGTATGAAAAAAATCCATTTCAAACTCAAATTTGTAGTTCTAAGCAATAAGTTATAAACTAATGGGCCTCGGGGGATTTTTCTAATGAAGAGTTGAAAACGCAACAAAGATCCACAGTTAGAGGAAATTTGCATTTCGGCAGAAGTCTTGAGATTTGACATGAAACATCACATGCATCTCAACAACACAAGACATGTAACTCTCTGCATAGTGTGTTCTTTTAGTTGTACAAGGTGTGCAACTGCACCCTTTTATTTAGGCTGTTATGGCATTCTTTGAAATGTCAGGTGGAAATTTGAATCTGATATGTTTAGGTGCGAGTCTAAGATGGCAGGCTGACATTCAATCTCTTTGTTTTAGCAGGTCTAGAAGGGTTTTGCTTTTACAGTCTTTGACTCTTTGTGCTGCAAACATTGGTGACAGTAACGAAATTAGGAGTAAAACCTTTTTCGTCAGACAGTATTAGACAGACAGACTAAGAATTAGTGATTTACAATACATGGATATAAACACAAACAGAATTAACATGAACAAACGGATCCCGGGTGGGAGCATCGCACTAACCAGTCACGAGACCCGCGCTGCTGGGCGCGGCGGCCTTGGCGGCGGTGTCGCGGAGGAGCGGCAGCGCGGAGACCCCGAGGAGCACGGCCCGCCGCGCCAGCGCGTACCGGGCGGCCTGAGACGAAGACTGCCCGCCATCGCACGACGCGACGACGGCCGCGCCCCTCCGCGCGCGGTGGCGGCCGGCGGCGGCGGCGGGGGAGCGGTGCCGGGACGCGAGCGGCGGCGACGGCGAGGGCGACAGGAGGAGGTACCCCATCGCGCCACCCCCAGAGGCAGAAGCAGAAGCCGAAATGGAAATGGCGGTGGCGGCGGTGGTGGTGGTGGTGTGGATTAGGAGCTGGCCATCTCGGAGGCGGAGGAGAGAGAGTGGGTGGGTCTCAGCTGGTGACAAAGGTAATCTCCTTTGGGTGACGGGGTGATTACGGGTATGCCCCTGCGGTTTCCGACGCGCACGAATCTTGGCGAGGTTTTCTGCGGGGTGGTATGGGTGTTCACGCTGGCGGGGTGCACACTCGCTGGCCGTGCGCCAAAGGTTGTAGGTTCGGTGGAGTGACGGATTTACCCTCCGGCCGTGGGCTTTGCGCGGGTTTTGTTGGTGCTGTTTGGAAGGGTGGCTCGGGGTTTTTGTGTGGTCCGTAGGATGGGGCAAAATTTCTTGTTTTGACCCTATTGACGTATAAAATCCGGATCTGACCCTGGTATAAAAAATTTCGACATTTGACCCTTTTGTCTGCCGCCAGAGGCCCTGGCGATAGCGATCTACAGGCTACCGCCGCTCCTCCTGGCGGTAGGTTCTGTTGACGGCGTCTGGTTGTTAACGGGTGCTGATGTGGCAAAGGGGACCTACCGCCGCCGACCTTGGCGGTAGGCTCCAACACCCTACCGCCTAGGTCTCTGGCGGTAGGATCCTGGAGGATAAGGTTTGTGGGGTCCACTCACCACCCACCCACTCCACTCATCTTCTTCCCCGAGCTCTCACTCTCGCTCTCTTCTCCCCGCCCCAAGCACCCACTAGATCTCCCTTCATTGCTTGAGATTTCTCTCGTGGATCGAGGGCATTTGCATCACCCAAGGTACCTCCCCCATCCCCCCTTCATTTGGTTGGTTCAAATCATCCACTTTTGTTGGAATCAAGTAGTTTTACAACCCCCTAGTTCTGCCTCTATTTTAGCATTTATGGTGCATTTGTGGTTAACCTAAGTAATTTGTGTCACTCCTTGTTGTGGCAAGCTAGCTTAAGTGTTAGGGTTAGGGGTTTAGTTAGGTTAGGGTTAGTGCTATGATTAAGGTATACTAGTTGTTAGATTCAAATCTTATATTTTAGATAGTTCATCCATATGAAATGGCCGGTCCATGGATGACTCAATTTTGTTCCATTGTTTTTAGATGGATAAACTAGTGAATGTGCATTATTTGGACAAGGCGGCTTTAATGGATGGAAATGCCGACGAAGGGGAGGAGGCCATGGTTTTTGACACAAGCCCGAGCTATGATGATATTGTCGTGAAAGTGAGAAGCGTCCTCAATTGGATTAACCCAAGTGATGGTGTGAAGCTTATTGGGCGGTATGATGTGGGAGTGGGAGTAAAATCCCGATTAAAGAGTATGCCCATCACCTCTCAATTGCATTGGGATGTGTATAAGGAGAAAGTTGAGGGATCACAAGACAAGTCACTTGAGTTATTTGCCACAAGACAAGTAAAGGTTGAAGTTCCTCGGCCACTACTCGACTTGAACCGGAATGTGTCCTCCCCAATACATGATGTTGTCGTGGTGTATGACCACAATGCGGCTAGCCAGCCACCAAGTAGCCAACCAAATGAAGAGGACATCAATGCTAGAGCCATAGTTCTTCTAGGTGATGATCATGTTGGAGATGAGGCCGTTGCTCATGTTGATGAACATGCAAATGTTCATGTTGATGAAGATGCCATTGCTCATGTTGATGGAGATGCTATTGCTCAAGATGATGTGTATGCGGAACAAGAAGAGATTCATTACAATCCCATTGGTGACTTGGATGTCATTGTGCATCAACAAGACATGGATCGTAACATCCCTTATAGCCGTATGTGTAGGTATGAGTCGGATGATGAGGGTCCACCAGAAGAATTGGATGAGGATGGATTCACGCCGCAAGAAAATCAAATTTACAAGAAGGTTAATGGCAAGGAAAGAGGACCCTCTTTGTTTCGTGATCTTAGTCTTGCCAACAAGGCCGTTGTTGACGGTGGCATGAGGTTGGGCTTGGTCGAACCATCACCTTGCCTAAGGATGGGTGATCCAAGGCCACCGGGTGAGGATGAGAATGCTCATTTGAAGAAAGGGATCAAGTTTGGTTGTTTGCAAGAGTTCAAGATATGGTTGAGTGACTACGCCATTCGAAACCATAGGCCGCTCATTGTTGGCCATTCCAACAAAAAATTGTGCTACACCATCAAATGTGATAAAGAAGGTTGTCCATGGAAGGTCCGTGGAAGAAAGATCAAGGAAACCGGGCAATGGGAGTTGAAGAGTTGTGTGGCCACCCACGAGTGGATACCGCCGGAGAAAGCGGAACGAGGCAAGGGACGCTGCCAACTCACGTCCGAGTATCTAGGCTACAAATTTTTGAATGAGATATCCCACGACCCAACCGTGAAGGTGAAGTTCCTCATGAGTTCGGTCTTCGAACAATTCGGGTACCCGGTCAAGTATGGAAAGGTGTGGATGGCCAAGGCAAATGCTATAAGGATGTTGCATGGTGATTATGTCGCCGCGTACAATATTCTTCCAAGAATGTTGGGAGCCATTGCTCATCGGAACCCGGGCATGCGCCATAGGGTTGAGTCAATCGAGGGACTGTTTCATCGAGCTTTTTGGAGCTTTGGGCAATGCATCGATGCATTTAGGCATTGTCGCCCCGTCTTGTCAATTGATGGAACGTTCTTGACCAGAAAGTACAAGGGCAAGTTGATGGTAGCAATGGCTCACTCGTCCAATGACAATGTGTTGCCGGTGGCATTTGCGTTGGTGCCTTCCGAGCACGATGATAATTGGGAGTGGTTTATGGATCATGTGAGGACGAAGGTGATTGGACCCAAAAGAGAGGTGTGCATCATATCGTATCGTCATCATGGGATTCTCAAAGCAATAGAAGTTGACATTCCAGGCTATCCAAAGCTCCAACACCATTGGTGCATGAGGCATTTCGTGGCAAACTTTTACCGTGGATGCAAGAGTAAGGAGTTTTGCAAAGATCTTACCCATGTTTGTGTGGCATTCAACACCGACACATTCCAAAGCCGCTATGACAAACTATTCAAGGCGTTGGAGAAGAACAAAGGAAGGAGAGAATTCTTGACAAGGCATCTTCCAGAGAAGCATAAGTGGTCACGTGCTGACGACGAAGGAAGTTTCCGACACGGAGACATGACAAGTAACATGGTGGAATGCTTCAACAATGTGCTCAAGGGTGTCCGTTCCTTGCCGGTCACTGCAATAGTGAAATATACCTTCTTCAAGCTCAACGAGTATTTTCTGAGGCATTCTGAAGTGACGGCCAAATGGATAGGTGAGAAAATGGAATTTCCCTTCAAAGTTGAGGATTGGTTGAAGCATCAAGTGCGCAAGTCTTGGCTTCAACAGATCATTAGTTTCAATGAAAAAGAACAAATCTACCAAGTCGATGAGCCGGGTGGCACAACAAGGGACGGCATGGTGTACGATGGAGTAGCGTGCTACCTCTTGAGCACTTTGTTGGTTTTCCCTTGAAGAGGAAAGGGTGATGCAACAAAGTAGCGTAAGTATTTCCCTCAGTTTTTGAGAACCAAGGTATCAATCCAGTAGGAGACTACACGCAAGTCCCTCGTACCTACACAAACAAATAAGAACCTCGCAACCAACGTGATAAAGGGGTTGTCAATCCCTTCACGGTCACTTACGAGAGTGAGATCTGATAGAGATAATAATACTAAGATAAATATTTTTGGTATTTTTATGATATAGATTGAAAGTAAAGATTGCAAAGTAAAATAGATTGGAAACTGTATATGATAAAAGATAGACCCGGGGGCCATAGGTTTCACTAGTGGCTTCTCTCAAGACAGCGTGAGTATTACGGTGGGTGAACAAATTACTGTCGAGCAATTGATAGAAAAGTGCATAATTATGAGAATATCTAGGCATGATCATGTATATAGGCATCGCGTCCGCGACAAGTAGACCGAAACGATTCTGCATCTACTACTATTACTCCACACATCGACCGCTATCTAGCATGCATCTAGAGTATTAAGTTCATAAGAACAGAGTAACACATTAGGCAAGATGACATGATGTAGATGGGTAAACTCAAGCAATATGATATAAACCCCATCTTTTTATCATCGATGGCAAAAAATACAATACGTGCCTTGCTGCCCCTGCTGTCACTGGGAAAGGACACCGCAAGATTGAACCCAAAGCTAAGCACTTCTCCCATTGCAAGAAAGATCAATCTAGTAGGCCAAACCAAACTGATAATTTGAAGAGACTTGCAAAGATAACCAATCATACATAAAAGATTTCAGAGAAGAATCAAATATTGTTCATAGATAAACTTGATCATAAGCCCACAATTCATCGGATCTCGACAAACACTCCGCAAAAAGAGTTACATCAAATAGATCTCCAAGAAGATCGAGGAGAACATTGTATCGAATCATATGATGGCACAACAGATCCCGCTGTATGGATTGAGGATTTCCTCCTTCACATCCACATGGCTCGCGGTGATGATCTACATGCCATCAAGTACCTCCCTCTAAAACTCAAAGGACCAGCTCGGCATTGGCTGAATAGCTTGCTAGCAGACTCCGTCGGTAGTTGGGAGGATCTAGAAGACGCATTTATTGACAACTTCCAGGGCACTTATGTGCGGCCACCGGATGCTGATGACTTGAGCCACATAACCCAGCAGCCATGGGAATCGGCCAGACAATTCTGGACACGGTTCCTGACTAAGAAAAATCAAAATGTAGACTGTCCGGATGCAGAGGCCCTAGCGGCATTTAAGCATAACATCTGCGACGAGTGGCTCGCCCGCCACCTCGGCCAGGAGAAGCCGAAATCTATGGCAGCCCTCACGACACTCATGACCCGCTTTTGCGCGGGCGAGGACAGCTGGCTGGCTCGCAACAACAACACATCGAGGAATCTGGATACCTCGGATACTAAAGATGTTAACGGTAGGCAGCGTCGTAATAGACCAAAGCGCCACAATAACGGCGATAACACCGAAGATACGACAGTCAATGCCGGATTCAGAGGCTCTAGATCCGGTCAGCGGAAAAAGCCATTTAAAAGAAATACTCCGGCTCCGTCCAGTCTGGATTGCATACTGGATCGCTCGTGTCAAATCCACGGCACCCCCGACAAGCCAGCCAATCACACCAACAGAGAATGCTGGGTGTTCAAGCAGGCCGACAAGTTAAATGCCGAGAACAAGGACAGGGGGCCGCATAGCGATGATGAGGAGGATCCCCGACTGCCGAACACAGGAGGACAGAAGGGGTTTCCCCCACAAGTGAAGACGGTGAACATGATATACGCAACACACATTCGCAAGAGCGAGCGGAAGCGTGCACTAAGGGACGTCTATGCGATGGAGCCCGTCGCCCCAAAGTTCAACCCATGGTCTGCTTGTCCGATCACCTTCGATCGCAGGGACCACCCCACTAGCATCCGTCATGGAGGATCCGCCGCACTGGTCCTAGACCCCATCATTGACGGATTTCACCTCATTCGAGTCCTTATGGACGGTGGCAGCAGCCTGAACCTGCTTTATCAGGATACAGTGCGAAAAATGGGTATCGATCCCTCGAGGATCAAACCCAGCAAAACCACCTTTAAAGGCGCCATCCTAGGTGCAGAGGCCCATTGCACAGGCTCAATCACACTGGAAGTGGTCTTCGGATCACCGGATAACTTCCGAAGCAAAGAGTTAATCTTCGATATCGTCCCGTTTCGCAGTGGCTATCATGCACTGCTCGGGCGGACAACATTTGCAAAATTTAATGAAGTGCCGCATTATGCATACCTCAAGCTCAAGATGCTAGGACCTCGCGGGGTCATAACAGTAAATGGAAACACGGAACGCTCGCTCCATACGGAAGAGCACACTGCGGCCCTTGTAGAAGAAGCACAAAGCAGCCTGTTTAGGCAGACCACTCATTCGGCGTCACGGCCCCCGGACACCTTCAAGCAAGTCCGGAACAAGCTGCAACAATATCGCCTGGCACAATCAGAGCTCTCCTAGCAATTCGGCCCCCGTCCCAGTCCCAGTAAAGTGACGAAATCCGTGCCGCGCGTACATAACTACGCATTGAAAATACCATGGACATAGGCGGGGGCACGATTAGGGCACGCCCCGCATTGTGGGTTAACCACACTAGGGGTTGTATACCTATGACATTCCTTTTCTCTTTTAGGTCCTAACTCTCTGGAAGCCCTTTCCGGCAGTATGATTGCCGGACACATTCCGGAAGCAACAACCAAGGCGGCAAGAAGCTAAGATGAACACGGGAACCGCCATGTGGTCTCTAGTAATAATTGATATACCCGTTTTTCACTATTTATGCATAGCTTGCCCGGGGATAGGACATTTCGAATTGTCCCACTTTATGCTTATTGCACTACTTGTACCAAGTATGCTTCGACGTATCATTTAAATAACAATGCTTATTATTAATCTATCATTGCATTATTTCAGTTTCTCTCTCTCTCTCTCTTATATGTCCATTTACGACAATTCGCACCCGCACGTGCGGGTACGGTCAGTTCGCCAAGGGTCCTCGTTTACCCCATAATACGGCGCAACAAGTCCGAACACTTTTGATAGTGCGGCACCCCAAACTTATAGTATTATATGCATCAGCTCCGAATCATGCCTTTGGTCAAATGTTGGGTCGCCCGGCTCCCATGCTTTGGTACCTTATGTTTCGGTATATCGGCTAAGGTAGCGGTGGGAGAACTACTGCGATTGTGTCCCGGTTCTTCCGGACGAGCACCTCAGTAGAGAAAGCCAAAAACTGATTGTCATGATATGGTGAGAGACTGGTCGCTGTTCGAGAGGTCTCAAGTCCTTAAAGACTTTTTCCGCTTTAGGCGAGGAGTCGGCCTTGTCTGGCTTAGGCGTGTATAGCGCCCCAAATTCGGCCCTCCGAATACCAGGGGCTTCGCCAAAAATTTAAAATCATAGACTTCTATGGCTAAGTGAGAGTGATACAGCATTATAGTCCAATTGCCTGGTTCGTTGCGCTGAACACCTCCTTGGAAGGACCCAAAATTGGGGTAAAGAGTGTTCAGGTTTATCCCAAACACCCCAGTACTAGTTACATGGGGATAGAAGCCGACGACTGGCCAACTCTCAGATTTTATAAACGGCCGCACAGAAGGTAATATTTTAAATTAAGAAAGCATCGCATGGCGCAAAAGAACTCGTTTCATATTACAGGATCACATGGGCATGTTCATTCAAAAATTATGTAGGATCGAAAGTATGTCTAGAGGGGGGGTGATTAGACTACTTGACCAAATAAAAACTTAACATTTTCCCAATTTTAGTTCTTGGCAGTTTTTAGCTATCTTAGGACAAGTCAAGCAATCATTACACAATTCAAGCAAGCATGCAAAGAGTATATTGGCAGCGGAAAGTAAAGCATGCAACTTGCAAGAATATAAAGGGAAGGGTTTGGAGAATTCAAACGCTATTGGAGACACGGATGTTTTTCCCGTGGTTCGGATAGGTGGTGCTATCCTACATCCACGTTGATGGAGACTTCAACCCACGAAGGGTAACGGTTGCGTGAGTCCACGGAGGGCTCCACCCATGAAGGGTCCACGAAGAAGCAACCTTGTCTATCCCACCATGGCCATCGCCCACGAAGGACTTGCCTCACTAGCGGTAGATCTTCACGAAGTAGGCGATCTCCTTGCCCTTACAAACTCCTTGGTTCAACTCCACAATCTTGTCGGAGGCTCCCAAGTGACACCTAGCCAATCTAGGAGACACCACTCTCCAAGAAGTAACAAATGGTGTGTTGATGATGAACTCCTTGCTCTTGTGTTCAAATGATAGTCTCCCCAACACTCAACTCTCTCTCATAGGATTTGGATCTGGTGGAAAGAAGATTTGAGTGGAAAGCAACTTGGGGAAGGCTAGAGATCAAGATTCATATGGTTTGAATGGAATATCTTGGTCTCAACACATGAGTAGGTGGTTCTCTCTCAGAACATATGAGTTGGAATGGTGTATGTGTTCTGATTGCTCTCTCAACGAGTGAAGAGGAGGTGGAGGGGTATTTATAGCCTCCACACAAAATCCAACCGTTACACACAATTTATCAATCTCGGTGGGACCGAATCAGAAAACTCGGTCGGACCGAAATAGTAAACCTAGTGACCGTTAGGAATTTCGGTGGGACTGACATGCAACTCGGTAGGACCGATTCGGTTAGGGTTTGGGCATAACGTAATCTCGGTGAGACCGATTGCACAAACTTGGTGAGACCGAGTTTGGCAATAAGCTAACCAGAGAGTTGGTCAAGTAAACTCGGTGGGACCGGCTCGCTCTTTCGGTGAGACCGAAAAGTTACAAGTAGGAAACATAGAGTTTACATTGCATTCTCGGTGGGACCGATTCGCTCTTTCGGTGAGACCTAAAAGTTACGAAAGGGAAACAGAGAGTTTGCAAGCCCATCTCGGTGAGACCGAGATCCTTATCGGTAGGACCGAATTGCTAGGGTTTGGCAGTGGCAAATGACAAGTGAAACTTGGTGGCGCCGGAATGAAAGAATCGGTATGAC
Source organism: Triticum monococcum (assembly GCA_034509565.1). NCBI lineage: Eukaryota > Viridiplantae > Streptophyta > Magnoliopsida > Poales > Poaceae > Triticum > Triticum monococcum. Next base: position 97,813,097 of record CM067843.1, on the reverse strand, counting down.
CGAGTTTGGCTTAGGGTTTAGGTCATTTGTGGCTATGGAGAAGTGGTTGAGGATTTTGGAGCATATCACCAAGCACGTAAAGCAAGAGGCTCATTAAGCAACACCTCATCCCTCCTTGATAGTATTGGCTTTTCCTAAAGACTCAATGTGATCTTGGATCACTAAAATATAAAATGAAGAGTCTTGAACTTTTGAGCTTGAGCCAATTCTTTGTCCTTAGCATTTTGAGGGTTCCACTTTCACATCCATGCCATGCCAATCATTGAGCTTTCCTGAAATAATCATCTTGAAATAGCATTAGCTCAATGAGCTATATGTTGTTATGAATTACCAAAACCACCTAGGGATAGTTGCACTTTCAATCTCCCCCTTTTTGGTAATTGATGACAACATATAGATCAAAGCTTCGACAAATGATAATAAGCATGAAATATATCGTCGCTTTGAGAAGTATGTGACAAATAAGAGCTCCCCCTAAATTTGTGCATATTTAAAATTTGCTTTGGACTGCAAATGCCCAAGGAGTTAGAATCATGGGTTACTCTTCCATGTCACATACATCTTGGTGGAGCGCTCAAAAAATGATAAGATTGAAATACATGCACTCATCACCAAGAATAGTGAGTGATCACATAAGATAGATAGAATGATAATATTTAAGCAAGCATTAAGCAAACATTAAGTGTAGCTTATGATCAAACACATGATCATCGATGTCTCACAAACATAAGGACGTAGTATCTCACACACAAGCAAACAAAGTTCAAAAAACCACCAAATAAAACAAGAGAGAATAAAAGCAACACTCTCTCTCGAAGCCTATGATCTATACATTTTCTCCCCCTTTGGCAACAAGTTACCAAAAAGTTCCTAGGAAATGCATAGTGCTAAGTCGACGCTCAGGCTTGATCTTCAGGTGGTGGTGGAGTTCGGAGCACTCCAAGGACGAAGCGTTCGGTAGACGTGGTCGGAGTTGAGGCTGAAGTGGATGCTGGAGCTGGTGGAACTGAGGCTGTGGCTGGCGCAGACGTTGTAGCTCTGGTGTCAGCAACTGGCAGTGCAGATGACCTCGGACCTCGTGGCACCCTGGCAAAAGCATCAGTCGTGGTCTTGCCTCTCCTCTCATTCATGTCCTCCTAGAGCTGCTCCACGGCAGTCTGTATCTCTGTCACCTTGATGTCCAAGTCATAGAACCTCTGTTCCATGATCCTCTCTAAGCTTGCCTGGTTCTGAGTCAGGGTGGCAAGTCCTTGCTCAATCCGCAGGGTGGACGCAATTAGGTAGCCAAGCTGCTCTTGTTTGGTTTTCAGGAAGTAATCAGATGCCTCCTCTTGAGTAGGCATCCTGGCAGCTTTCTCCTTCTTCGCCTTCTCCTTCTGAGCTTGTGCATGGACAGATGATGGCTCATTCTCAGTCATGACCACTTGGTTATCTTCAAAATCTAGACGGATGGGCAGGTGTTCCTTATCCAAGAGATATATGCCCGTGCCCATCTTGGAGTTGATGAGCTCCTGAATCTGTGGGGCATATCCACAGCTCCTCTTCTGGTCTGCTGCTGTCTTCTTGATTGTTTCCACTATGAGACTCATGACTTTGAATTTTTGAGGCACGTCAAAGACATGAAGCAAATTGATCGCGTGACCTCTGATCATCTTGTGATCTCCAGACTTGGGCAACAGGGTGTGCCTTAGAATCCAGTTGATAGTGGGCAGTCCTGACAGAAGATGGTGCACTGAGCCAAACTTGAACGTGTCAAGTGCTTCATTCGGAATCTCCTTGTACATGTTGGACATAGTGTTGTGGTCCATCTTCTTCTTGGCATAAATGTCCAAGTCATCTGCTTGCTCATCTGGGCATTGATCAACTTCGCCCATTCCTCAACAGTTGATTGGTACCTTGTACCCTCTGACATCCAAGTGATCCTGCCATCCGGGTAGAAGTGTGCTGTGGAGTAGAATTGCATGATTAGCTCCTCGTTCCACTTTGTGAGCTTCTGCCCAACAAAGTATGCCACTCCACACGCACTAAAGCTGTCATATACTCCAGGGTAGTGTTCCTCATTCTCCTTCATGTAGGTCCAGTCGACCCATCTCATGTCACATACAATTGGCTTCTTGTCAAGTAAAACTGTCTCATAGAAATCCTGCTGCTCCTTGGTATGAAATCTGTAGTCCACTGCAGTCCTTCTCCTAGAAGCATACGGATCTGCTTCTCTCCACTTCCTCAGCCCTGAATCTCTCCTGAGCTTCATATCCTCAGCCACAGGATGAGCATCGTTGTGGTCTGGGATCTTGGGCTTGAGCTTCCTAAGGACATGCTCTTCTTCTTCCTCTGCAACTTTAGGCACTGGGGCCTTGTTCTTTTCAGTGGCTGGGATGCTTCTTGTGTTTCTCTTCGGCTTTGGCTTTGGAGCTGACTTGGCCTTGGAAGCAGCTCCCCCTGACTTTATGGCATCTCCCATTAGCTTGGGAGCCTTGGGTGCTGGTGCAGCAACCTCTTCTTCTTCCTCCTCATCTTCCATGATGGAGGCCTTCCCAAGCACTCTGGCCACAGTCTTCTTCACTCTTTCTTTCCTCTTTTTGCCCTCAGCAGCAACGGGCTCAATGGGAGCAGGCTTCATAGTTGAAGCTCTAGCCTTTGACATGGGCTGCCTGCCTGCTGGCCTTTTGATTTTCAGCCCTGGCTTTGTGCCTTGAGCTGGCTCAACTCTCTTTGATGTGGCCTCTTCCTCTGCCACATAGTCTTCATCCTCAGAATCAGAAGTCCTCTTCTTCCTTTGTCTAGTGGCAGCTTTAGGCAGGTTGCTAGGTGTGCTCCTGCTGCCATCATCTGAGGAACTTGAGGGGCTAGTGCCCTCACTCAACTTCACTTGCTGCTCTAAGAGGTTTTGGCTGTCACTTTGGTCTGACATGATGCAAACTGACTGCTGACCCTGTGAATAGATTATAGATGAGATAGAGTGGATGAGCATCACAAAATGCAGAGATTTTTGCAAAAGAATAATTCAAAAACTTAGTTTTAGTTTCCCACTGAAATCATCTCGGATCTACCGATTTTCAAACTCGGTGACACCGAAGCAGTTTTGGCACCAGAACTAGTGAACTCGGTCAGACCGAGTCACAGTTCGGTGGCACCGAGACTGCTAGGGTTTCACAGAGTTCCAAAATTGGTCACACCGATAAGTAATTCTCGGTCAGACCGAGCTTTACTTGTGCAATGGCATAAGCCAAATCGGTGGGACCGAGTTTTTCAACTCGGTGGGTCCGAGATGGTTTCGGCGGAAACCTAACTCTAAAATTTTCGAATTAAACCTAATCTACAAGTTCATTGACTGGATAGGAGTTTATCAAACGTGGCAAGAATCATGATGATCACAATGTGCTAGGAATCGGATTGGAGAATAGCACAAAGATCGAGTCCATACCCTATTTCGGCGGAGACTCGCTACGGCGGCAACAGCGGGGCAGAATTCCCATTGACGGCGATGGAGACCAGCGACTGGAGGCTGCTGGCGGCGAGGAGGACGATCCGGAGACCCAGGAGGCAGAGCGAGCTATGCGCGGGCGAAGAGGTTTCGGAGAAATTTCCAAAATTCTTCCCGTCACTATATATAGCCCGACCCTGTCGGTGTGACCGAGTGGAACAACTCGGTGGCACCGAGATGCAAAACTGTATACAGTTATTGCAACTCGGTGTGACTGAGTGGTTCAAATCGGTTGCACTGTGATAAAAAACCTAGATCAACTTAATGATCTCGGTAGGACCGAAAGTATGGTATCGGTCAGACCGAGAATCACAAAGAGGTTTTGGAAGTTTAAGTCTATGACGAATCGGGGACTCCGAGCGCTCCTCACACAGAGTGGTTCGAATCTGACTTGATCAAGTTTTGTGATGCAGCATGAATAGAGTTTGAGACGAGGAAAGCATAGATAGCTAGAGGAGGTTCTTAGGCATTCTTGTCCATCCACTTGGCAAAAGAAGATAAAGCCAAACAATCAAAACAACAAGTGGATGTCCTCGAATGAGTAAAATATGCAACCAACATGCTCACACAATAAGATGGCAAATGAAATATGTGGCAAAGCATGCACAAACAATTCTAGCATCTATCAAGCAATTTGGGATGACTGGGTCATCTATATATGAGTATATTGACTTAGGAGTCAAGTGAGAACACTTGATCGTAGGTCATACTCATCGTTTAAGCTCAAGTGGGGTTACCACTTTTACATAAAGCATTGTTGTATTCACATCTTTAGAGTTGCTTTAGCTCAAGTCTTAGAGTAAAGCTCCCCCTAGATGTGATATCCCCCTAAGAGGGATGAACTAACCTTGGGTTTTGTCGATGATGACTTCATGTAGATGTTGAAGATGTGGATGCTCAATGTTGATGTAGATCACTTGGAGCTATCCATTTGAGTGAATTGCACTTTCAATACCTACATGGGTTAGTCCCACAAGGAACAAACAAGGATATCCATAGACATAGAGTGATGCATACACAAGATGATGTCCATGAAAACTTTAGGTTACCTTGTCCCTTGTCTTACCAACAAGAGGGTTTGTGACTCCTTGAACTAGTGCATGATGTGGAAGTTGATTGCACTTGTTCTTGCCAAAAATGATGAGAGTGAAGTATGTTGGCGGAGTCACCCTCAAGAACTCTCTAGTTCTTTTTCTTTTGGATCCACACCATCTTGATGGGAATCCTTGGAGTTGTAGTCGTACTTGATGAAGTGGAACTTGACGTGGTCTTGGGAATCCACTTGACTAAGGTCTTAGGAGCTTCTTCAAATGCATCAATCTCCTCTTGAAGCTTGTCCTTGCCTTTTTGCTTGTAGTCTTGTGGTGGAAGATCATCTTGAGCTTGTATCCCCTTGAAAGAGGTGTCATACTTCTCTTGTTGAGGAACAAACTTTGTCTTGGGGTATTGATCTTCTTCCCATTCAACTCCATTGGCATTGAACTTTCGTTCAAAACCAACACCTTGATTCTTCCGGTGCATTCCTTGCTTGCGCACAATTTCCTCGAATTGCTTACTCCCGGCATGGCTTTTGTACACTCCTTTCTCTATAATCCCCTTCAATAAGCTATTTTCTTGCTCAAGTGTAACTTGGCTAAGAGAATCATTAGTGGAATCAAGAGAACTACTAGAAGCAACAATATTGGACTTAGCATGATCATTGTTACTACTAGAGGAAGAATCTTTCTTGTTCTTGTTACTAGACTTGACTTGAGGCATGTAAGTGGATAATAGTAAACGCTTGGCAATGTAAGAAAAACTTTACTTGCGGAGATCATCATTGATTGCTTTTAAGAACTCATGCTCTTGCTCAAGATTGAGCTTTTCAAAGCGTAATTTCTCATGAGCTCTTAAAAGTTCTCGATGATCTTCGAAGATAGTTTCATGAGCTAACTTAAGAGTGTTTAGTTCTTTAGTTAGAGCCTCAATCTTCTCCTTATCATTGTCATTCGTTTTAGCATGATTAATTTATGTTTCATCATAGTACTCATCACTAGAGTTGTCAACAAGCAAGTCATCATCACCTAACAAGTCATCTTCATCACTATTAAAATCAACATACTCGGGGTGTGTTACCTTAGGACCTTTGGCCATGAAGCATCTTCCAATCCCTTCATTTGGTGAGTCAAATATGTCATAGGAGTTGGTTGACACAAGTGCTAGACCGGCAACACCTTCATCTTGAGTATCTTCGGAGTCGGAGTGATAACTTCTCTTGGAGTGGCTGTCGGAGTCGGAGCCGGATACCCATTTACCAACATGAGCTTGATGTCTTCGTTTTGTGTAGCTCCTTGATGATTTTTCCTTCCTTTCCGAATCCTTGCTTCTCTGTGAGTATCTCCGTTCATAACGATCATCTCTACTCCTTCTCTCTCTTGGTGGTGATTCTTTGCTTCTTCTTTTTGGAGAATCTTCTCTTCTTTTGTAGGGAGCCGTACACTCATTGGAATAGTGTCCGGGTCTTCCACAATTATAGCAGTTTCGCTCTCGACTAGAAGATCTTTTGTCATTGTATGACCTTGACTTGAAGCTTCTATCTTTGCTTCTACTCTTGTAGAACTTGTTGAAGTTCTTCACCATTAAGCTCAATTCTTCATTGAAGGTTTGTTTCTCACTTGATGATGTGGGGACTTCACATGAGGCTTTGTAGGCACCACTTGATTTGTTGTGAAGTTCCTCTTTATCCTTGAGTGACATCTCATGAGCAACAATCCTTCCAATCACTTCCGTTGGCTTGAGATCTTTGTAATTGGGCATCATTTGAATCAATGTGCACATGGTATCATATTTCCCATCCAAGGCTCTTAGGATCTTCTTGATGATGAATCTATCAGTCATCTCTTCACTTCCTAAGCCGGCAATCTCATTTGTGATGAGAGCAAGCCTAGAGTACATTTCAGCGACACCTTCACCATCCTTCATCTTGAACTTGTCAAGTTGACTTTGGAGCACATCCAACTTGGATTCCTTGATGGAGTCGGTACCTTCGTGCATATCAATCAAAGTGTCCCAAATTTCCTTTGCATTCTCAAGGCGACTGATTTTGTTGAATTCTTCGGGGCACAATCCGTTGAAGAGAATATCACAAGCTTGAGCATTGTATTGCAACATCTTCAACTCATCCGCGGTAGCTTCACGGTTTGGTTCCCTCCCATCAAAGAACTCACCTTGCAAGCCAACACAAACAATAGCCCATACGGCGGGGTTATGTCCAAGAATATGCATTTTCATTTTATGCTTCCAACTAGCAAAATTAGTACCATCAAAGTAAGGACCTCTACGGTGATAATTTCCCTCGCTAGACGCCATACTCTCCTAGGTTGTGAAACCAAGGCTATGACCACCAAAAGCTATGGAGATCAAGGCAAACGGAGACCAAAGCTTTGATACCACTTGTAGGATCGAAAGTATGTTTAGAGGGGGGGGGGGGTGATTAGACTACTTGACCAAATAAAAACTTAACCTTTTCCCAATTTTAGTTCTTGGCAGTTTTTAGCTATCTTAGGACAAGTCAAGCAATCATTACACAATTCAAGCAAGCATGCAAAGAGTATATTGGCAGCGGAAAGTAAAGCATGCAACTTGCAAGAATATAAAGGGAAGGGTTTGGAGAATTCAAACGCTATTGGAGACACGTATGTTTTTCCCGTGGTTCGGATAGGTGGTGCTATCCTACATCCACGTTGATGGAGACTTCAACCCACGAAGGGTAACGGTTGCGCGAGTCCATGGAGGGCTCCACCCATGAAGGGTCCATGAAGAAGCAACCTTGTCTATCCCACCATGGCCATCACCCACGAAGGACTTGCCTCATTAGCGGTAGATCTTCACGAAGTAGGCGATCTCCTTGCCCTTACAAACTCCTTGGTTCAACTCCACAATCTTGTCGGAGGCTCCCAAGTGACACCTAGCCAATCTAGGAGACACCACTCTCCAAGAAGTAACAAATGGTGTGTTGATGATGAACTCCTTGCTCTTGTGCTTCAAATGATAGTCTCCCCAACACTCAACTCTCTCTCATAGGATTTGGATCTGGTGGAAAGAAGATTTGAGTGGAAAGCAACTTGGGGAAGGCTAGAGATCAAGATTCATATGGTTTGAATGGAATATCTTGGTCTCAACACATGAGTAGGTGGTTCTCCCTCAGAACATATGAGTTGGAATGGTGTATGTGTTCTGATTGCTCTCTCAACGAGTGAAGAGGAGGTGGAGGGGTATTTATAGCCTCCACACAAAATCCAACCGTTACACACAATTTATCAATCTCGGTGGGACCGAATCAGAAAACTCGGTCGGACCGAAATAGTAAACCTAGTGACCGTTAGGAATTTCGGTGGGACTGACATGCAACTCGGTAGGACCGATTCGGTTAGGGTTTGGGCATAACGTAATCTCGGTGAGACCGATTGCACAAACTCGGTGAGACCGAGTTTGGCAATAAGCTAACCAGAGAGTTGGTCAAGTAAACTCGGTGGGACCGACTCGCTCTTTCGGTGAGACCGAAAAGTTACAAGTAGGAAACATAGAGTTTACGTTGCATTCTCGATGGGACCGATTCGCTCTTTCGGTGAGACCGAAAAGTTACGAAAGGCAAACAGAGAGTTTGCAAGCCCATCTCGGTGAGACCGAGATCCTTATCGGTAGGACCGAATTGCTAGGGTTTGGCAGTGGCAAATGACAAGTGAAACTCGGTGGCGCCGGAATGAAAGAATCAGTATGACCGAGTTTGGCTTAGGGTTTAGGTCATTTGTGGCTATGGAGAAGTGGTTGAGGATTTTGGAGCATATCACCAAGCACGTAAAGCAAGAGGCTCATTAAGCAACACCTCATCCCTCCTTGATAGTATTGGCTTTTCCTAAAGACTCAATGTGATCTTGGATCACTAAAATATAAAATGAAGAGTCTTGAACTTTTGAGCTTGAGCCAATTCTTTGTCCTTAGCATTTTGAGGGTTCCACTTTCACATCCATGCCATGCCAATCATTGAGCTTTCCTGAAATAATCATCTTGAAATAGCATTAGCTCAATGAGCTATATGTTGTTATGAATTACCAAAACCACCTAGGGATAGTTGCACTTTCAATCTCCCCCTTTTTGGTAATTGATGACAACATATAGATCAAAGCTTCGACAAGTGATAATAAGCATGAAATATATCGTCCCTTTGAGAAGTATGTGACAAATAAGAGCTCCCCCTAAATTTGTGCATATTTAAAATTTGCTTTGGACTGCAAATGCCCAAGGAGTTAGAATCATGGGTTACTCTTCCATGTCACATACATCTTGGTGGAGCGCTCAAAAAATGATAAGATTGAAATACATGCACTCATCACCAAGAATAGTGAGTGATCACATAAGATAGATAGAATGATAATATTTAAGCAAGCATTAAGCAAACATTAAGTGTAGCTTATGATCAAACACATGATCATTGATGTCTCACAAACATAAGGACGTAATATCTCACACACAAGCAAACAAAGTTCGAGAAACCACCAAATAAAACAAGAGAGAATAAAAGCAACACTCTCTCTCGAAGCCTATGATCTATACATTTTCTCCCCCTTTGGCAACAGGTTACCAAAAAGTTCCTAGAAAATGCACAGTGCTAAGTCGACGCTCAGGCTTGATCTTCAGGTGGTGGTGGAGTCCGGAGCACTCCAAGGACTAAGCCTTCGGTAGACGTGGTCGGAGTTAAGGCTGAAGTGGATGCTGGAGCTGGTGGAACTGAGGCTGTGGCTGGCGCAGACGTTGTAGCTCTGGTGTCAGCAACTGGCAGTGCAGACGACCTCGGACCTCGTGGCACCCTGGCAAAAGCATCAGTCGTGGTCCTGCCTCTCCTCTCATTCATGTCCTCCTAGAGCTGCTCCACGGCAGTCTGTATCTCTGTCACCTTGATGTCCAAGTCATAGAACCCCTGTTCCATGATCCTCTCTAAGCTTGCTTGGTTCTGAGTCAGGGTGGCAAGTCCTTGCTCAATCCACAGGGTGGACGCAATTAGGTAACCAAGCTGCTCTTGTTTGGTTTTCAGGAAGTAATCAGATGCCTCCTCTTGAGTAGGCATCCTGGCAGCTTTCTCCTTCTTCGCCTTCTCCTTCTGAGCTTGTGCATGGACAAATGATGGCTCATTCTCAGTCATGACCACTTAGTTATCTTCAAAATCTGGATGGATGGGCAGGTGTTCCTTATCCAAGAGGTATATGCCCGTGCCCATCTTGGAGTTGATGAGCTCCTGAATCTGTGGGGCATATCCACAGCTCGTCTTCTGGTCTGCTGCTGTCTTCTTGATTGTTTCCACTATGAGACTCATGACTTTGAATTTTTGAGGCATGTCAAAGACATGAAGAAAATTGATCACGTGACCTCTGATCATCTTGTGATCTCCAGACTTGGGCAACAGGGTGTGCCTTAGAATCCAGTTGATAGTGGGCAGTCCTGACAGAAGATGGTGCACTGAGCCAAACTTGAACGTGTCAAGTGCTTCATTCGGAATCTCCTTGTACATGTTGGACATAGTGTTGTGGTCCATCTTCTTCTTGGCATAAATGTCCAAGTCATCTGCTTGCTCATCTGGGGCATTGATCAACTTCGCCCATTCCTCAACAGTTGATTGGTACCTTGTACCCTCTGACATCCAAGTGATCCTGCCATCCGGGTAGAAGTGTGCTGTGGAGTAGAATTGCATGATTAGCTCCTCGTTCCACTTTGTGAGCTTCTGCCCAACAAAGTCTGCCACTCCACACGCACTAAAGCTGTCATATACTCCAGGGTAGTGTTCCTCATTCTCCTTCATGTAGGTCCAGTCGACCCATCCCATGTCACATACAATTGGCTTCTTGTCAAGTAAAACTGTCTCATAGAAATCCTGCTGCTCCTTGGTATGAAATCAGTAGGCCACTGCAGTCCTTCTCCTAGAAGCATACGGATCTGCTTCTCTCCACTTCCTCAGCCCTGAATCTCTCCCGAGCTTCATATCCTCAGCCACAGGATGAGCATCGTTGTGGTCTGGGATCTTGTGCTTGAGCTTCCTAAGTACATGCTCTTCTTCTTCCTCCGCAACTTCAGGCACTGGGGCCTTGTTCTTTTCAGTGGCTGGGATGCTTCTTGTGTTTCTCTTCGGCTTTGGCTTTGGAGCTGACTTGGCCTTGGAAGTAGCTCCCCCTGACTTTATGGCATCTCCCATTAGCTTGGGAGCCTTGGGTGCTGGTGCAGCAACCTCTTCTTCTTCCTCCTCATCTTCCATGATGGAGGCCTTCCCAAGCACTCTGGCCATAATCTTCTTCACTCTTTCTTTCTTCTTTTTGCCCTCAGCAGCAACGGGCTCAATGGGAGCAGGCTTCACAGTTGAAGCTCTAGCCTTTGACATGGGCTGCCTGCCTGCTGGCCTTTGATTTTCAGCCCTGGCTTTGTGCCTTGAGCTGGCTCAACTCTCTTTGATGTGGCCTCTTGCTCTGCCACATAGTCTTCATCCTCAGAATCAGAAGTCCTCTTCTTCCTTTGTCTAGTGGCAGCTTTAGGCAGGTTGCTGGGTGTGCTCCTGCTGCCATCATCTGAGGAACTTGAGGGGCTAGTGCCCTCATTCAACTGCACCTGCTGCTTTGAGAGGTTTTGGCTGTCACTTTGGTCTGACATGATGCAAACTGACTGCTGACCCTGTGAATAGATTATAGATGAGATAGAGTGGATGAGCATCACAAAATGCAGAGATTTTTGCAAAAGAATAATTCAAAAACTTAGTTTTAGTTTCCCACTGAAATCATCTCGGATCTACCGATTTTCAAACTCGGTGACACCGAAGCAGTTTTGGCACCAGAACTAGTGAACTCGGTCAGACCGAGTCACAGTTCGGTGGCACCGAGACTGCTAGGGTTTCACAGAGTTCCAAAATCGGTCACACCGATAAGTAATTCTCGGTCAGACCGAGTTTTACTTGTGCAATGGCATAAGCCAAATCGGTGGGACCGAGTTTTTCAACTCGGTGGGTCCGATATGGTTTCGGCGGAAACCTAACCCTAAAATTTTCGAATTAAACCTAATCTATGAGTTCATTGACTGGATAGGAGTTTATCAAACGTGGCAAGAATCATGATGATCACAATGTGCTAGGAATCGGATTGGAGAATAGCACAAAGATCGAGTCCATACCCTAGTTCGGCGGAGACTCGCTATGGCGGCAACAGCGGGGCGGAATTCTCGTTGACGGCGACGGAGACCAGCGACTGGAGGCTGCTGGCGGCGAGGAGGACGATCCGGAGACCCAGGAGGCAGAGTGAGCTATGCGCGGGCGAAGAGGTTTCGGAGAAATTTCCAAAATTCTGCCCGTCACTATATATAGCTCGACCCTGTTGGTGTGACCGAGTGGAACAACTCGGTGGCACTGAGATGCAAAACTGTATACAGTTATTGCAACTCGGTGTGACCGAGTGGTTCAAATCGGTTGCACCGAGATCGAAAACCTAGATCAACTTAATGATCTCGGTAGGACCGAAAGTATGGTATCGGTCAGACCGAGAATCACAAAGAGGTTTTGGAAGTTTAAGTCTATGACGAATCGGGGACTCCGAGCGCTCCTCACACAGAGTGGTTCGAATCTGACTTGATCAAGTTTTGTGATGCAGCATGAATAGAGTTTGAGACGAGGAAAGCATAGATAGCTAGAGGAGGTTCTTAGGCATTCTTGTCCATCCACTTGGCAAAAGAAGATAAAGCCAAACAATCAAAACAACAAGTGGATGTCCTCGAATGAGTAAAATATGCAACCAACATGCTCACACAATAAGATGGCAAATGAAATATGTGGCAAAGCATGCACAAACAATTCTAGCATCTATCAAGCAATTTGCGATGACTGGGTCATCTATATATGAGTATATTGACTTAGGAGTCAAGTGAGAACACTTGATCGTAGGTCATACTCATCGTTTAAGCTCAAGTGGGGTTACCACTTTTACATAAAGCATTGTTGTATTCACATCTTTAGAGTTGCTTTAGCTCAAGTCTTAGAGTAAAGCTCCCCCTAGATGTGATATCCCCCCTAAGAGGGATGAACTAACCTTGGGTTTTGTCGATGATGACTTCATGTAGATGTTGAAGATGTGGATGCTCAATGTTGATGTAGATCACTTGGAGCTATCCATTTGAGTGAATTGCACTTTCAATACCTACATGGGTTAGTCCCACAAGGAACAAACAAGGATATCCATAGACATAGAGTGATGCATACACAAGATGATGTCCATGAAAACTTTAGGTTACCTTGTCCCTTGTCTTACCAACAAGAGGGTTTGTGACTCCTTGAACTAGTGCATGATGTGGAAGTTGATTGCACTTGTTCTTGCCAAAATGATGAGAGTGAAGTATGTTGGCGGAGTCACCCTCAAGAACTCTCTAGTTCTTTTTCTTTTGGATCCACACCATCTTGATGGGAATCCTTGGAGTTGTAGTCGTACTTGATGAAGTGGAACTTGACGTGGTCATGGGAATCCACTTGACTAAGGTCTTAGGAGCTTCTTCAAATGCATCAATCTCCTCTTGAAGCTTTTCCTTGCCTTTTTGCTTGTATTCTTGTGGTGGAAGATCATCTTGAGCTTGTATCCCCTTGAAAGAGGTGTCATACTTCTCTTGTTGAGGAACAAACTTTGTCTTGGGGTATTGATCTTCTTCCCATTCAACTCCATTGGCATTGAACTTTCGTTCAAAACCAACACCTTGATTCTTCCGGTGCATTCCTTGCTTGCGCACAATTTCCTCGAATTGCTTACTCCCGGCAAGGCTTTTGTACACTCCTTTCTCTATAATCCCCTTCAATAAGCTATTTTCTTGCTCAAGTGTAACTTGGCTAAGAGAATCATTAGTGGAATCAAGAGAACTACTAGAAGCAACAATATTGGATTTAGCATGATCATTGTTACTACTAGAGGAAGAATCTTTCTTGTTCTTGTTACTAGACTTGACTTGAGGCATGTAAGTGGATAATAGTAAACGCTTGGCAATGTAAGAAGAACTTTACTTGCGGAGATCATCATTGATTGCTTTTAAGAACTCATGCTCTTGCTCAAGATTGAGCTTTTCAAAGCGTAATTTCTCATGAGCTCTTAAAAGTTCTCGATGATCTTCGAAGATAGTTTCATGAGCTAACTTAAGAGTGTTTAGTTCTTTAGTTAGAGCCTCAATCTTCTCCTTATCATTGTCATTCGTTTTAGCATGATTAATTGATGTTTCATCATAGTACTCATCACTAGAGTTGTCAACAAGCAAGTCATCATCACCTAACAAGTCATCTTCATCACTATTAAAATCAACATACTCGGGGTGTGTTACCTTAGGACCTTTGGCCATGAAGCATCTTCCAATCCCTTCATTTGGTGAGTCAAATATGTCATAGGAGTTGGTTGACACAAGTGCTAGACCGGCAACACCTTCATCTTGAGTATCTTCGGAGTTGGAGTGATAACTTCTCTTGGAGTGGCTGTCGGAGTCGGAGCCGGATACCCATTTACCAACATGAGCTTGATGTCTTCGTTTTGTGTAGCTCCTTGATGATTTTTCCTTCCTTTCCGAATCCTTGCTTCTCTGTGAGTATCTCCGTTCATAACGATCATCTCTACTCCTTCTCTCTCTTGGTGGTGATTCTTTGCTTCTTCTTTTTGGAGAATCTTCTCTTCTTTTGTAGGGAGCCGTACACTCATTGGAATAGTGTCTGGGTCTTCCACAATTATAGCAGTTTCGCTCTCGACTAGAAGATCTTTTGTCATTGTATGACCTTGACTTGAAGCTTCTATCTTTGCTTCTACTCTTGTAGAACTTGTTGAAGTTCTTCACCATTAAGCTCAATTCTTCATTGAAGGTTTGTTTCTCACTTGATGATGTGGGGACTTCACATGAGGCTTTGTAGGCACCACTTGATTTGTTGTGAAGTTCCTCTTTATCCTTGAGTGACATCTCATGAGCAACAATCCTTCCAATCACTTCCGTTGGCTTGAGATCTTTGTAATTGGGCATCATTTGAATCAATGTGCACATGGTATCATATTTCCCATCCAAGGCTCTTAGGATCTTCTTGATGATGAATCTATCGGTCATCTCTTCACTTCCTAAGCCGGCAATCTCATTTGTGATGAGAGCAAGCCTAGAGTACATTTCAGCGACACCTTCACCATCCTTCATCTTGAACTTGTCAAGTTGACTTTGGAGCACATCCAACTTGGATTCCTTGACGGAGTCGGTACCTTCGTGCATATCAATCAAAGTGTCCCAAATTTCCTTTGCATTCTCAAGGCGACTGATTTTGTTGAATTCTTCGGGGCACAATCCGTTGAAGAGAATATCACAAGCTTGAGCATTGTATTGCAACATCTTCAACTCATCCGCGGTAGCTTCACGGTTTGGTTCCCTCCCATCAAAGAACTCACCTTGCAAGCCAACACAAACAATAGCCCATACGGCGGGGTTATGTCCAAGAATATGCATTTTCATTTTATGCTTCCAACTAGCAAAATTAGTACCATCAAAGTAAGGACCTCTACGGTGATAATTTCCCTCGCTAGACGCCATACTCTCCTAGGTTGTTAAACCAAGGCTATGACCACCAAAAGCTATGGAGATCAAGGCAAACGGAGACCAAAGCTTTGATACCACTTGTAGGATCGAAAGTATGTTTAGAGGGGGGGGGGGGTGATTAGACTACTTGACCAAATAAAAGCTTAACCTTTTCCCAATTTTAGTCCTTGGCAGTTTTTAGCTATCTTAGGACAAGTCAAGCAATCATTACACAATTCAAGCAAGCATGCAAAGAGTATATTGGCAGCGGAAAGTAAAGCATGCAACTTGCAAGAATATAAAGGGAAGGGTTTGGAGAATTCAAACGCTATTGGAGACACGTATGTTTTTCCCGTGGTTCGGATAGGTGGTGCTATCCTACATCCACGTTGATGGAGACTTCAACCCACGAAGGGTAACGGTTGCGCGAGTCCATGGAGGGCTCCACCCATGAAGGGTCCATGAAGAAGCAACCTTGTCTATCCCACCATGGCCATCACCCACGAAGGACTTGCCTCACTAGCGGTAGATCTTCACGAAGTAGGCGATCTCCTTGCCCTTACAAACTCCTTGGTTCAACTCCACAATCTTGTCGGAGGCTCCCAAGTGACACCTAGCCAATCTAGGAGACACCACTCTCCAAGAAGTAACAAATGGTGTGTTGATGATGAACTCCTTGCTCTTGTGCTTCAAATGATAGTCTCCCCAACACTCAACTCTCTCTCATAGGATTTGGATCTGGTGGAAAGAAGATTTGAGTGGAAAGCAACTTGGGGAAGGCTAGAGATCAAGATTCATATGGTTTGAATGGAATATCTTGGTCTCAACACATGAGTAGGTGGTTCTCCCTCAGAACATATGAGTTGGAATGGTGTATGTGTTCTGATTGCTCTCTCAATGAGTGAAGAGGAGGTGGAGGGGTATTTATAGCATCCACACAAAATCCAACCGTTACACACAATTTATCAATCTCGGTGGGACCGAATCAGAAAACTCGGTCAGACCGAAATAGTAAACCTAGTGACCGTTAGGAATTTCGGTGGGACTGACATGCAACTCGGTAGGACCGATTCGGTTAGGGTTTGGGCATAACGTAATCTCAGTGAGACCGATTGCACAAACTCAGTGAGACTGAGTTTGGCAATAAGCTAACCAGAGAGTTGGTCAAGTAAACTCGGTGGGACCGACTCACTCTTTCGGTGAGACCAAAAAGTTACAAGTAGGAAACATAGAGTTTACATTGCATTCTCGGTGGGACCGATTCGCTCTTTCGGTGAGAACGAAAAGTTACGAAAGGGAAACAGAGAGTTTGCAAGCCCATCTCGGTGAGACCGAGATCCTTATCGGTAGGACCGAATTGCTAGGGTTTGGCAGTGGCAAATGACAAGTGAAACTCGGTGGCGCCGGAATGAAAGAATTGGTATGACCGAGTTTGGCTTAGGGTTTAGGTCATTTGTGGCTATGGAGAAGTGGTTGAGGATTTTGGAGCATATCACCAAGCACGTAAAGCAAGAGGCTCATTAAGCAACACCTCATCCCTCCTTGATAGTATTGGCTTTTCCTAAAGACTTAATGTGATCTTGGATCACTAAATTATAAAATGAAGAGTCTTGAACTTTTGAGCTTGAGCCAATTCTTTGTCCTTAGCATTTTGAGGGTTCCACTTTCACATCCATGCCATGCCAATCATTGAGCTTTCCTGAAATAATCATCTTGAAATAGCATCAGCTCAATGAGCTATATGTTGTTATGAATTACCAAAACCACCTAGGGATAGTTGCACTTTCAAATTACATCCTTGATACACTCATCTGCCACTAAGCAGGAACCCTTCAGGACACTTTTACAGTAATTCTCGGGGCAGCGATGCTCATTGCCCACCGGCGGCCCCTCCTTCACCAGCTTCACGGCGTCCAGCTTCGCCCAGTGCACCTTCGCCCGGGCAAAAGCCCTGCGTGCACCCTCGATGCAGACGGACCGCTTGATGACTTCAAGCCGTGGACAAGCTTCCACAAGCCGCCTCACCAGGCCGAAGTAGCTGCCGGACAGGGGCTCGCCAGGCCACATCCGGACTATAAGGCCCCTCATGGCCTGTTCGGCCGCCTTGTGAAGTTCGACTAACTGCTTCAGCTGGTCGCTCAAGGACACGGGGTGTTCGGTCCCAGTATACTGAGACCAGAACAACTTCTCCGTTGAGTTCCCCTCCTCTGCCCGGTAAAACTCCGCGACATCTAGTACACTGCAGGGAAGATCTGCAAACGCTCCTGGAGAGCTCCAAACTCGGGTAAGAAAAAGGAAAGTCTCCTTCACATGCTTGCTTTGCATATTGAATGCCTTACCCGCTGTTATCTTCTTCACCGCGTCAATCTCCTGGAGGGCCTTGTGGGCTTCGGCCTTGGTGCTCCGGACGCTTTCAAGCGCCTGCGCGAGCTCAGACTCTCGCGTCTTGGAGTCAAGCTCCAAGGACTCGTGCTTTTTGGCAAGAGCCTCGATCTCTTGCTGCACCTCGCCTACTCAGGCTTCTTGTTTCTCCCGTTCAATGCGTTCTTTGGCCGCTTTGTCTTCGGCCTCGGACAACACCTTCCTCAGGGTCTCCACCTCGGTCGTGGCCCCTGACAAATTCATGATGATCCTATTACTTTACACCCGAACTTCTTTTTAACTATATAGACAGGGGTATATCTTACCTTTGCTCTCTTCGAGCTGCCTCTTGGTAAGGCCGAGCTCGTCCTCGGACCGCTTCAGGGCCTGCTTCAGCGTAGAGACCTCCGCAGTACGTGCGGCAGCGGCCAACAGTGAAGCCTGCACATACACATAGACATACTCTCATTAGACTCCTGAGTTATCATTTGATCCTCTATTCGGCTTTTCTTCGCGAACGCCGAACAGAGCATCGGGGGCTACTATCTATGCCGTAATATTTTCTTATATTTTGATTGCTTACCTCAAAGCCTGTTAGGAGGCTGGCGCAAGCTTCAGTCAGTCTGTTTTTGACGGACTGGACCTTCTCGACCACCACACTCATAATAGTGCGGTGCTCTTCATCGATGGAAGCGCTGTGAAGCGCTTCCAGCAAGTTGTCCGGTGCCTCTACTTGGACAGAGGACACCCGCATGGATGGTTGGCCCTCCTTAATGGGGGACCGCCTGCCGGAGTCCGGAACCATCGAAGGTTCCGGCATAGTGTCCGGCTGGGGCCCGAACTCGAAGCCCATAGGAGCCTCGCTCCCTTGGTACCCAGGGTCCGGGAAGTCGCCGCGAGGCGCCCCCTGGACCACCTCCCCTTGGCTCGGTGCCTTTTGAGACAACACCTTGGCGTTGTCCGCAGGGCGAGGGGTGGAAGCGGTCGGAAGAGAACCGCTGTTCATATTCGACGAGTCCAAAGAGCCGCTCGATGAGGGTATGTCGAGATGAGCTCGGGACGGACTGCATAATCATGTTTGGCATGAGGAGAGGCAGTGCAATAAAACATACATTAAGTACTATGGTGTCCGGACACTTACGACTTCGCCAGGGGCTTGTCCCTGGGTAGCCACTCGTCGCCGTTGTCGGCGGCCATCGTGGCACAGTACGGAGGGAGGGTCCTTCCCTTCTTGGACCCTTCGGCCTCCCCGGATGGGTCGGCCTTCCTTTTCTTGTCTCCCTCGACTAGGGGGGGGACTTTTCTCCTCCTCCTCCTCCTCCTCCTCGTTTCCGTGTCAGGAGTGCGCGTCAGACTCATCGGACGATGAGTCCGATACAACCTTGCGCCGGAGACCTTTTCGGGTCCCCGTGGCCTTCTTCTTGGCCTTCTTTGCCGGCACCTCGTAAGGTGCCGGAGTTAGCATCTTTGTTAGAAGAGCGTCTGCAGGATCTTTGGGCAGGGCGGCTGGGCAATCAAGCTGCTCCGCTGTCTCTATCCAGTCCTGTTAATGGCATGAAAGCTTAGATCCAGCACATAACTAAACCAGGGAAAATAAATACCCTGAGAGATATAAAAGCCTACTGGATGGGCGCGACGCTTTGCACTGAGTCTGCGGTCCTCGGTGAGGGAGGGAGGCATCTCGGCGCTCTTGAACAACACCCTCTAGATGTCCTCGTGCGTCGTGTCCTAGAGCTCTTGCAGTGTCTGGTGCTTGGCCGAGTTGAACTCCCACAAAACGAATGCCCGTCGTTGACATGGAAGGATTCGGCGGAAGAGCATAACCTGGACCTTGTTGACGAGCTTGATTTTCTTGTTCGTCATGTTCTGGATGCAGGTCTAGAGTCCGGCCAGCTCTACCGAAGAACCCCAGGACATGCCCTTCTTTTTCCAGGAGATGTGCCGCGTGGGGATTCTGGATCGAAATTTGGGGGCTGCCACCCAGTTGGAGTCGCGTGGCTCGGTGATGTAGAACCACCCCGATTGCCACCCCTTTATGGTATCCACATAGGTGCCCTCGAGCCAGGTGACATTAGGCATCTTACCCACCATGGCGCCTCCGCACTCTGCTTCCTGGCCACCCACCACCTTCGGTTTGACATTGAAGGTTTTCAGCCATAGGCCGAAGTGGGGCCTGATGCGAAGGAAGGCCTCGCACACGATGATAAACGCCGAGATGTTGAGGATGAAATTGGGGGCCAGATCATGAAAATCTAGCCCATAGTAGAACATGAGCCCGCGGACAAACGGGTGGAGAGAAAATCCTAGTCCGCAGACAAAATGGGTAAGAAAAACTACCCTCTCATGGGGTTCGGGCGTGGGGACGATCTGCCCCGCATTTGGCAGCCGGTGCGCGATATCCACGGCCAAGTATCCGGCTTCCCGCAACTTCTTGATGTTCTCCTCCATGACGGAGGAGACCATCCACTTGCCTCCTGCTCCGGACATGCTTGGAGTGGTTGGAGAAGAGGGACGCGAGCTTGGGCGCCATAGCTCGAGTGTGCGGGAATGGGTAAGCGAGGAGGAAGAAGGCGTGGGTGAAAAAAGTAAATCGTTGTCCCTTTATAAGGGCGGAGGAGGCGATGTGTCTCCCCACTTGCCTGGCAAAACCGCTTATTCCCTAGGCACCATAATTGATGGTGCGGTTGGGTTACCCACGTCCGTATTGATCAGAATCCCGTGGTAAGGGGAACATGATCTCTGCTTTGACAAGACATGTCAAGAAAAAAGCCTCGCGATATGTGCGGAGCTGGTTAAGAAAAGCGGTTCGAATAAAAACCGGGTCATGACGTGATGTCATGCTATCAAAACATGTCAGCAGATTAGATTTGTGGAAATGTTATTCTCCCTACAGTGGTATGTGGAACCTATTTTGCAGGGTCGGACACTATCCTTGTATTCAAACTCTTCTATGGTGTATTCGGAGGAGGAACCCGCCTTGCAATGCCGAAGACAATACTGCGTGCCGGACTCATCGCCATTGATGCCTGGTTCAGGGGCTACTAAGGGAGTCCTGGATTAGGGGGTCTCCAGACAGCCGGACTATATCCTTTGGCCGGACTGTTGGACTATGAAGATACAAGATTGAAGACTTTGTCTCGTGTCCGGATGGGACCCTACTTGGCGTGGAAGGCAAGCTAGGCAATACAGATATGTACGTCTCCTCCTTTGTAACCGACCTTGTGTAACCCTAGCCCTGTCCGATGTCTATATAAACCAGAGGGTTTTAGTCCGTAGGACAAGATACAATCATACCATCGGCTAGCTTCTAGGGTTTAGCCTCTCTGATCTCGCGGTAGATCAACTCTTGTAATACTCATATCATCAAGAACAATCAAGCAGGACATAGGGTATTACCTCCATCAAGAGGGCCCGAATCTGGGTAAACATCATGTCCCCTGCCTCTTGTTACCATCCGCCTTAGACGCACAGTTCGGGACCCCCTACCCGAGATCCGCCAGTTTTGACACCGACACTTTCCCTTTCTTTTTTAGCCCTTTGCCTTTCCATTTCTTACAAACTTCTGTGAACTAAGCATCCACAAATGACATCCAGTCATGATCGAGTAGCAAAGACATACATAACTGAGCATAGTTCATTACATCCACAAATGAAACTTGTTCAAATGACTCACAACATCTATCGATTCGAATGACAGGAGTTCGAACTAGAAGCTCAAGCTCGAGCATACATTTTCTACAATGGAAAAAATATCTAAAACATATAAGACGTTCAATTTGTGAGTCACGTTCACGATTAGGCTTCAGTTGAAAATCCGACGACCCCGCCCAATTCTCCAACACACCTTTCGTTTCGTCGAACCAGGCCCATCAAGCACGGCGTTCTGGAATCTCTGACTTACCTTTATGATTTCCCATCCAATGACCTGTCCGGGTGAGGGAGTCCTGGATTAGGGGGTCTCCGGACAGCTGGACTATATCCTTTGGCCGGACTGTTGGACTATGAAGATACAAGATTGAAGACTTCGTCTCGTGTCCGGATGGGACTCTACTTGGCGTGGAAGGCAAGCTAGGCAATACAGATATGTACATCTCCTCCTTTGTAACTGATCTTGTGTAACCCTAGCCCCCTCCGGTGTCTATATAAACCGGAGGGTTTTAGTCCATAGGAAAAAGATACAATGATACCATAGGCTAGCTACTAGGGTTTAGCCTCTTTGATCTCGTGGTAGATCAACTCTTGTACTACTCATATCATCAAGAACAATCAAGCAGGACATAGGGTATTACCTCCATCAAGAGGGCCCGCACCTGGGTAAACATCGTGTCCCCTGCCTCCTGTTACCATCCGCCTTAGACGCACAGTTCGGGACCCCCTACCCAAGATCCGCCGGTTTTGACACCGACATTGGTGCTTTCATTGAGAGTTCCACTGTGTCGTCACCATAAGGCTTGATGGCTCCTTCGATCATCGCTAGCGATGCGGTCCAGGGTGAGGCTTTCCTCCCCGGACAGATCTTCGTATTCGGCGGCTTCACACTGCGGGCCAATTCGCTTGGCCATCTGGAGCAGATCGAAAGCTACGCCCCTGTCCATCAGGTCAGATTTGGAAACTTGAACTGCATGGCCAACATCCGCGGAGACTTGATCTTCGACAGATTCGAGTCCATGCCAGACGCGCCGCACAGTCGCGACGAGCGAGACGTAACTCTGCCATCGGACAGTGTTCGGAAGTTCGCATTCGCAGCTACTCCGGCCGTTAATCCGAAGCAAATCGCGCCATCCGAGAGCGGAGGGATAGACCCCACCATGGAGGCCGCACTCTCAGTGGCGTTAGAGCCAGATACTGACTTCACCCCTTTCGAGAGCCGCGTAGCCGAACCACTGGATTTATCCCCGGCCACGGATTCCGAGCCGCCTACATCTGTGCATGTCGAATCCGACGGGGCACCGATCATGGAGTTCACCTCCATGGATATCTTTCAGCACTCACCTTTCGGAGATGTTCTAAATTCATTAAGGTCTCTCTCCCTGCTAGGAGAACCTTGATCGAACTATGTGTGGCTAGAATGGGATGCGGATGACGAAGAAATTCGCTGCCCACCCACCACCCACTTAGTAGCCACTGTCGATGACTTAACCGACATGCTCGACTTCGACCCCGAAGACATCGACGGCATGGACGATGATGCAGGAGACGAACAGGAACCACCGCCCATAGGGCGCTGGACCGCCACTTCATCACATGACGTATACATGGTGGATACACCCAGAGAGGGCAATGGCAAAGAGACAACGGAGGATGCCCCCTCCAAGCAACCCCGGCGCCGACGTCAGCGGCGCCGCTCTAAGTCCCGCCATAGCAAAAACAGCGATAACAACGCAAGAGGAAATAATAGTCCAGTCGACTCTAGAAGAAACGACGACTGCACCACCCCGGTGGCAGAGCACGATCAAGATGCAAACTGCAAACATAGTACGGATCCGACGTCTGACCACGACGACGCCAAGGATAATCCTCATCAAACCCCGTCCGGGAAAGAAAACAGTCCGGACGAAGATGCACACATCATCCCGGAAATGCACTTGGAGCAAGAAAACCTCCGCAGAAGGCTTATTGCCACAGCGAGGATCCTGAAGAAACAGAAGCAAAGGCTCAATGTCAGTGTCAAAACCGGCGGATCTCAGGTAGGGGGTCCCGAACTGTGCGTCTAAGGCGGATGGTAACAGGAGGCAGGGGACACGATGTTTTACCCAGGTTCGGGCCCTCTTGATGGAGGTAAAACCCTACGCCCTGCTTGATTTATTCTTGATAATGTGAGTAGTACAAGAGTTGATCTACCACGAGATCGGAGAGGCTAAACCCTAGAAGCTAGCCTATGGTATGATTGTATGTTGTCCTACGGACTAAAACCCTCTGGTTTATATAGACACCGGAGGAGGCTAGGGTTACACAAGGTCGGTTACAAAGGAGGAGATATGCATATCCGTATATCCTAGCTTGCCTTCCACGCCAAGTAGAGTCCCATCCGGACACGGGACGAAGTCTTCAATTTCGTATCTTCATAGTCCAACAGTCCGGCCAAAGGATATAGACGGGCTGTCCGGAGACCCCCTAATCTAGGACTCCCTCAGTAGCCCCTGAACCAGGCTTCAATGACGATGAGTCCGGCGCACAGTGTTGTCTTCAGCATTGCAAGGCGGGTTCCTCCTCCGAATACACAAAAGAAGAGTTTGAATGCAAGGATAGTGTCCGACCCTGCAAAATAAGTTCCACATAGCACCGTAGAGAGAATAATATTTCCACAAATCTAATCTGCTGACACGTTTTGGCAGCATGACATCACGCCATGGCCCGGTAATTATTCGAACCGTTTTTCTTTAACGGGCCCCGCACATAACGCGAGGCGGTTTCTTGACACGTCTTGTCAAAGCAGAGATCGTGTCCCCCTTATCACGGGATTCTCATTAATACGGGCATGGGTAACCCAACCGCGCCACCAATTACGATGCTTGGGGGATAAGCGAGTTTTACCAGGCTGGTGGGGGGCGCATAGTTTCGTCCGCCCTTATAAAGGGATAATGTTTCACCTTTTTCTACCCATGCCTTCTTCCTCCTTGCTCATCCATTCTCGCGCACTCGAGGTCCAACGCCCAAGTCCACATCCTTCTCCTCAACTCTCTCCAAACATGTCTAGAGCAGGAGGCAAGTGGATGGCCTCCTCCGTCATGTAGGGACACATCAAAAAGCTACGTGGAGCCGGATACTTAGCCGCGGATATCGCGCACCGGCTGCCAGCCACGGGGCACGTCGTCCCTACCCCGGAACCTCACAACAGGGTGGTTTTCCTCCCCCACTTCGTCCGCGGACTGGGGTTTCCCCTCCATCCATTCGTACGCGGCCTCATGATCTATTATGGGCTGGACTTTCATGATCTGGCCCCGAATTTCATCCTCAACATCTCGGCGTTCATCGTCGTGTGCGAGGCTTTCCTCCGCATCTGGCCCCACTTCGGCCTGTCGCTGAAGACCTTCAATATCAAGCCGAAGGTGGTAGGCGGCCAACAAGCGGAATGCGGCGGGGCCATGGTGGGCAAAATGCCCAATGTCTTATGGCTCGGGGGCTCCTTCGTGGAGACCATAAAGGGGTGGCAATCGGGGTGGCTCTACATCACTGAGCCGCGCGACACCAACTGGGTGGCGGCCCCCGAGTTTTGATCCAGAATCCCCACGCGGCTCACTTTCTGGAAGGAGAAGGCCTGTCCTGGGGTTCATAGATGGAGCTGGACGGACTCCAGAAGTGTATCCAGAACATGATAAGCAAGAAACTTAAGCTTGTCAACATAGTCCAGTTCATGCTCTTCCGCCGGATCCTCCCGTGTCAACAACGGGATTTCAATTTATGGGAGTTCGACCCGGCCCAGCACCAGACTCTACACGAGCTCTTCGACACGACGCATAAGGACGTCTGGAGGGTGCTGTTCAAGGGTGCCGAGGTCCCTCCTTCTCTTACCGAGGACCGCGGGCTAAGCGCGAAGCGCCCTGCGAATTCGGTAAGTTCTGTACATCTGGTAGGATATTTATTTCCCATAGCTTAACCATGTGCGGGGTCTGAGCTCCCATGCATTTGACAGGACTGGGTGAAGACATCGGAGCAGATTAACTGTCCGGCTCCTCTGCCCGAAGACCCTGCGGACGCTCTCCTGACAGAGATGCGGACTCCGGCTCCTTATGAGGTGCCGGAGAAGACCAAGAAGAAGGCCAAGGGAACTCGAAAGAGTTCCCGGTGCCAGTTGGTATCGGACTCATCGTCTGATAACACCGAGACGCACTCCTCCCGTGAAAATGAGGAGAATGAAGATGAAGACTCTCCCCCTCCAGCCGAGGGAGACAAGAAAAGGAAGGCCACCCCAACCGGGGAGGCCGAAGGGTCCAAGAAGGGAAGGACTCTCCTTCCGGACTGCTCCACCACCGCCGCCGATGGCGAAGACGAGTGGCTGCTCAGGGCCAAGCCCCTGGCAAAGTCGTAAGTATTCGGATACCAGAGTAACTCATAGCATACTTTTGTTGCACTGCTTCTCCTAACGTCGAATATGATTATGCAGTCCGCCCCAAGCCCGTATCGATGTTGAAGGAAATATGCCCTAGAGGCAATAATAAAGTTATTATTTATTTCCTTATATCATGATAAATGTTTATTATTCATGCTAGAATTGTATTAACCGGAAACATAATACATGTGTGAATACATAGACAAACTTAGTGTCACTAGTATGCCTCTACTTGACTAGCTTGTTAATCAAAGATGGTTATGTTTCCTAACCATGAACAAAGTGTTGTTATTTGATTAACGAGGTCACATCATTAGTAGAATGATCTGATTGACATGACCCATTCCATTAGCTTAGCACCCGATCGTTTAGTATGTTGCTATTGCTTTCTTCATGACTTATACATGTTCCTATGACTATGAGATTATGCAACTCCTGTTTACCGGAGGAACACTTTGTGTGCTACCAAACGTCACAACATAACTGGGTGATTATAAAGGAACTCTATAACGCCCCATATGTAACTTTCCCAAATTGTACTCCAACTCTTGCCGTTTCCGGCATTAAGTTATATTTAATTCTCGGGTTCGGGTCTTTGTCTCCGTGTGTTGTTTATGTTTTCGTGCATCTCATATCATGTCATCACGTGCATTGGATTTGCATACATGTTCATCTCATGCATTCGAGCATTTTCCCCGTTGTCCGTTTGGCATTCCGGCGCTTCGTTCTCCTCCGGTGGCCATTTCTAGCTTTCTTTCGTATGTGGGGATTAAACATTTCCGGATTGGGCCGAGACTTGCCATGCGGCCTTGGTTTACCACCGGTAGACCGCCTGTCAAGTTTCGGGTCATTTGGACTTCGTTTGATACTCCAACGGTTAACCGAGGAACCGAAAAGGCCTCGTGTGTGTGCAGCCCAACAACCCTCCAATTTGTCCCAAAACCCACCAAACTCTGCTCCATCGTCTCGGTCGTTCGATCACGATCGTGTGGGCGAAAACCGCACCTCATTTGGACTCTCCTAGCTCCCTCTAGGCCTATAAATAGACCCCTTCCCCGAAATCCCGGGTCTCTCCTCCCCCTAACCCTAGATCTATTCCCCGCGCCGCGCCGAACAAAATTTTGCACCGACGGACACGTCTGGCTCCTCCCCGCCGCCGCCACGTGTCGCCTCCTTAGTGGCTCGCGCCCGCCGCCGCCGCCGCGGGCCGGGGAGCCCGGAGCCGGCCCCCGCGGCCCGGTTCGTCCGCGCCGCCGCCCGCGCTCCTCTTCCCCGAGGCCGGCCGCGTCGCTCGCCGCTCCGGCCACCACTGACCACCGCGCCTCTGCGGGCTCGCCGGAGTAGCCCGGCCCGATCTCGCCGGCCGCCACCCGCCGCCCTCGCGCCTCGGCTTCCGCGCCGCCCTCGCCGGCGGCCACCACCGCGCCGCGCCCACGCCGGCCCGCCTCCCCTCGCCGCCGTCCGAGGTCGCCGTCGCCGGCAACCGCCGCCTCGCCGGATCGGTGAACAGTGCCCGCGCGCCCGGTGAACAGTAAACCCTAGATCTATTCGGGGTTGACTTTCTCCTCTAATCTCCAGATTTTATTCATACTTTGACCGCTCATATCTTTGCATCCGTGGCTCCGATTTGGGCATATGATATATCAAATTCTTCGTCTCGACGAGTACATCATTTCATTCCATTCATTTGCATTTGAGGTCATCATGTTGCCCAAAATGCTGTTGGAAGGAGGCATCATGAGTTAAATTGCAGATCCGTTAGCCCTACATTGACTTTTGTCATTTTTGCCATGATTATTGTGTGCATGATATGCCTGTGCCCCTTTGGGATGAATTGTTAAGCATGTTGACTTCTTTCCAGAGGTGCCTCCCATGCATTTTTAGGATGTGTGTGTTGTCTTGTGCAAGCTTGCAAAGAGGGGTACCTGAGTTTACTGATTTCAGGGACTTAGTGAAAATCACTAAGTCTGGGATGTTTTAGTTCACGATGCTATATGTCCAGCTTGTTTCCTAGTGATCCGTGCCTCTTTTGAGGATGATCAGTAAGAGTGGTTTGTTATGCTTCTTGTGCTTAATCCATCCATGTCTTTACTTGTTATGTTGGAGCACCCTAGGTTGACTCAATCGAGCTCAACTTTTGCGTAGTTGTTATTTTGGGCAGATCGTGAACTCTTTTGCGATTTTGCCGGAGCTATTGCTAGTGATCCATGCAGGCTATGCCATTGTTCTTGCCATGTCTAGCTAGCATTTTGTGCCTTCTTAATGGATATATGCTTGCCTTGCCATGACTTGCACCGTAGTGAGAGCATCGAGCTCGTTTACATGCCTCCGTGAGTTATATTTCAGCATGTCCCAGTTTTCACTAAGTCTGAAAACTGATTGTGTTTCATCGATGTTCGTGTGCTCGGTAGAGTATTTTGTGAACCCTTTTGGCCCCAGGTCATTTTGGGTGTTTTGTTAAGCTTGTTGAATAGCTCCATGCCATGCTCTTATTTGCCATGTTCAGGTTTTGCTTCATGTTGTTTTGCTACTCCGAAGAGAGCATCGTGGTCTGAAATTTCAGACTAGTGTTAATTTCGCTGTGTCTGAAATCTGTTTTGCTTATTCAGTTTTGCCATGCTTGTTTGAAGCCCTTAATGGATGAATTTGCCTATGCCTCAGTCCTGGTGATTTGTTAAGCTTCTTGAGTACATCACTTCCATGCAATTTGTTTTCATGTTTGGTGGCTGTAGCATGTTCATTTCATTGCATTTAGGAGCCTACTTGCTGTAAATCGCAGATCGGATCGTTTAGTAAAACGCTTGCCATTTCCAAACCGTAGCCCCGATTGCCATGATCTTTATATCGTTTTCAGGGGATTTCTTCCCCTCTATCCAGGGGTACACTTGGTTTTCCAAGTTGAGGCCAGGTTCATGCATTTCCTGTCACATCTTGCATTTTGCATCCCGCATCGCATCCCGCATAGCATATCATCTTTGCATATTTTTGGTTGCCCTTGCACGTGGTTGATTGTATCCTTGTTGCTTGTTTGTGTTGTTGGGTAGAGCCAGGAGATGAGTTCGCTAACGAGGAGCCTGTTGAGTTTGCTTTTGAGGATCCAGTCAACTCTGACAACTGTGCAGGCAAGATGATCACACCCTTGAAATCACTACTATCTTTGCTATGCTAGTTTGCTCGCTCTTTTGCTTTGCCAATGCTACGATGCCTATCACTTGCTTGTCAGCCTCCCAATTTCCATGATTGAGCCTCTAACCCACCTTTGTCCTAGCAAACCGTTGATTGGCTATGTTACCGCTTGCTCAGCCCCTTCTTATAGCGTTGTTAGTTGCAGGTGAAGATTGGAGCCGTTCCTTGTTAGAACACTTATTTACTTGTTGGGATATCATTATATTGCTATGTTATCTTTATTCATCTATATACTTGGTAAAGGGTGGAAGGCTCGGCCTCTCGCCTAGTGTTTTGTTCCACTCTTGCCGCCCTAGTTTCCGTCATATCGGTGTTATGTTCCCGGATTGTTGCGTCCCTTACGCGGTTGGGCTATAATGGGAACCCCTTGATAGTTTGCCTTGATTAAAGCTTTTCCAGCAATGCCCAACATTGGTTTTACCATTTGCCACCTAGCCTCTTTTTCCCTTGGGTTTCCGGAGCCCGAGGGTCATCTTTATTTTAGCCCCCCACGGGCCAGTGCTCCTCTGAGTGTTGGTCCGAACCGAGCCACTTGCAGCGCCACCTCGGGGCAACTCGAGGGTTGGTTTTAGTGTACATAGTGTTCATCTAAGTGTGCCCTAAGAAAGAGATATGTGCAGCTCCTATCGGGATTTGTCGGCACATTCGGGCGGTGTTGCTGGACTAGTTTTGACCTGTCGAATCATCTTGTTGTACCGGGATACCGAGTTTGATCGGTGGGTCCTGGGTGGAGGTCTATTCCTTCGTTGACCATGAGAGCTTGTTATGGGCTAAGTTGGGACTCCCCTGCAGGGATTGATCTTTCGAAAGCCGTGCCCGCGGTTATGGGCATATGGGAATTTGTTAATGTCCAGTAGTAGATAACTTGAACCTTAAATAATTAAAATGAATCAACTGAGTGTGTTGCCGTGATGGCCTCTTCTCGGGGGAGTCCGGGAAGTGGACACGGCGTTGGAGTTATGTTTGCGTAGGCTGCTCTATATAGTTTCCGCTCGTGCTTTGCCTCCTCTTCTCGCTCTTCTTTGCGAATAAGTTAGCCACCATATATGCTAGTCGCTTGCGCAGCTCCACTTATACATTACCCCTTTCCTACCTATTAAGCTTAAATAGTCTTGATCGCGAGGGTGCGAGATTGCTGAGTCCTTGTGGGTCACAGATTACTATTACACTAGATGCATGGACCGATGACACTTCTCCGGATGGCGCGCTCGAGCTGAAGTGGGAGTACGACGAGGACTCTCAGCGTTACTATGTGTCGTTTCCTGATGATCAGTAGGGATTCCTATCTCGGGGTTAGATTCAGGGCCTAGTCGCTTGTTGGGGGTCTTTTTCCATTTTGGCGCCGTAGTCGGGCCATGAGTGATTGTATGATGGATGTTATTTATGTACTTTGATGTGACGTGGCGAGTGTAAGCCAACTATGCTATTATTCCCCTTTATATTATATATGTACATGGGTTGTGTAATGATTCCCGACTTTTGACATTGCTTTCAATGCGCCTATGTCTCTAAGTCGTGCCTCGACACGTGGGAGACATAGCCGCATCGAGGGCGTTACAAACTCTACAGGTGTCTCCAAAGGTAGATGTTGGGTTGGCGTATTTCGAGATTAGGATTTGTCACTCCGATTGTCGGAGAGGTATCTCTGGGCCCTCTCGGTAATGCACATCACATAAGCCTTGCAAGCATTGCAACTAATGAGTTAGTTGCGGAATGATGTATTACAGAACGAGTAAAAAGACTTGCCAGTAACGAGATTGAACTAGGTATTGGATACCGACGATCGAATCTCGGGCAAGTAACATACCGATGACAAAGGGAACAACGTATGTTGTTATGCGGTCTGACCGATAAAGATCTTCGTAGAATATGTAGGAGCCAATATGGGCATCCAGGTCGAGTGAGGGCTTTTGGCGGGTGACCTCCATGGAGGTGGTTATTTTGAAAAATTCAATAATTATATTTTGGAGTTTCAAAAAATTCTGAAAAATATTCTACACATTCATATGGATGTATTCTACATGTGTATAAAATCTAACAACGAAATACATTATGGTGAGAGCTACACAAAAAAGAGAAAAACCTGCATTTCTAATAGTGAACAGTGTTCACACTATTCATCAGTCTGAAAAACGTGATTTGTCTTTTTTGTGTAGCTCTCACCATAATGTATTTCATCTTAAAAATTTACACATATGTAGAATACATCCATGTTAACATGTATGATTTTTTTAGAATTTTTTGAAACTTTAAAATATGATTTTCGATTTTTTCAAAATACCCACCTCCATGGAGGTCGACCGCCGTTGGCATTTTGCGCATCCAGGTCCCGCTATTGGTTATTGGCCGGAGATTTGTCTCAGTCATGTCTACATTGTTCTCGAACCGTAGGGTCCGCACGCTTAACGTTACGATGACAGTTATTATGAGTTTATGCATTTTGGTGTACGGAAGTTAGTTCGGAGTCCCGGATGTGATCACGGACATGACGAGGAGTCTCGAAATGGTCGAGACATAAAGATTAATATATTGGAAGCCTATATTTGGACATCGGAATTGTTCCGGGTCAAATCGGCATTTTACCGGAGTACCGGGGGGGGGGGTGTTACCGGAACCCCCCCGGGGGTTATTGGGCCAACATGGGCCTTAAGGGAGAGGAGGAGGGGAGGCAAGAGGTGGTCGCGCACCCCTCCCCTTCCTAGTCCGAATAGGACAAGGGAAGGGGGGCGACGCCCCCCCTTTCCTTCCTCTCTTCCTCCTATTTCCCCCCTCTCTCTCCTAGTCCAACTAGGAGTCCTACTCCCGGTGGGAGTAGGACCGGGAGTAGGACTCCCCTTGGCGTGCCACACCATGGACGGCCGCCTCCTCCCCTTGCTCCTTTATATACGGGGGCAGGGGGGCACCTCTAGACACACAAGTTGATCCACGTGATCGTTCCTTAGCCGTGTGCGGTGCCCCCTGCCACCATATTCCACCTCGATCATATCATTGTAGTGCTTAGGCGAAGCCCTACGTCGGTAGAACATCATCATCGTCACCACGCCATTGTGCTGATGGAACTCATCCCCGAAGCTTTGCTGGATCGGAGCCCGGGGAGCGTCATCGAGCTGTACGTGTGCTAAGAACTCGGAGGTGCCGGAGTAACGGTGCTTGGATCGGTCGGATCGGGAAGACGTACGACTACTTCCTCTATGTTGTGTCAACGCTTCTGCAGTCGGTCTGCGTGGGTACGTAGACAACACTCTCCCCTCTCGTTGCTATGCATCACCATGATCTTGCGTGTGCGTAGGAATTTTTTTGAAATTACTATGTTCCCCAACAGTGGCATCCGAGCCTAGGTTTTATGTTTGATGTTATATGCACGAGTAGAACACAAGTGAGTTGTGGGCGATATAAATCATACTGCCTACCAGCATGTCATACTTTGGTTCGGCGGTATTGTTGGATGAAGCGGCCCGGACCGACATTACGCGTACGCTTACGCGAGACCGGTTCTCCCGACGTGCTTTGCACAAAGGTGGCTTGCGGGTGACTGTTTCTCCAACTTTAGTTGAACCAAGTGTGGCTACGCCCGGTCCTTGCGAAGGTTAAAACAGAGTCTATTTGATAAACTATCATTGTGGTTTTGATGCGTAGGTGAGATTGGTTCTTACTTAAGCCCGTAGCAGCCACGTAAAACTTGCAACAACAAAGTAGAGGACGTCTAACTTGTTTTTGCAGGGCATGTTGTGATGTGATATGGCCAAGACATGATGCTAAATTTTATTGTATGAGATGATCATGTTTTGTAACCGAGTTATCGGCAACTGGCAGGAGCCATATGGTTGTCGCTTTATTGTATGCAATGCAATTGCGATGTAATGCTTTACTTTATCACTAAGCAGTAGCGATAGTCGTGGAAGCATAAGATTGGCGAGACGACAACGATGCTACGATGGAGATCAAGGTGTCACGCCGGTGACGATGGTGATCATGACGGTGCTTCGGAGATGGAGATCACAGGCACACGATGATGATGGCCATATCATATCACGTATATTGATTGCATGTGATGTTTATCTTTTTATGCATCTTATCTTGCTTTGATTGACGGTAGCATTATAAGATGATCTCTCAGTAAATTATCAAGAAGTGTTCTCCCTAAGTATGCACCATTGCCAAAGTTCGTCGTGCCCACACACCACGTGATGATCGGGTGTGATAAGCTCTACGTCCATCTACAGCGGGTGCAAGCCAGTTTTTGCATATGCAGAATACTCAGGTTAAACTTGACGAGCCTAGCATATGCAGATATGGCCTCGGAACACGGAGACCGAAAGGTCGAGCGTGAATCATATAGTAGATATGATCAACATAGCAATGTTCACCATTGAAAACTACTCCATCTCACGTGATGATCGGTTATGGTTTAGTTGATTTGGATCACGCGATCACTTAGAGGATTAGAGGGATGTCTATCTAAGTGGGAGTTCTTAAGTAATTTGATTAATTGAACTTAAACTTATCATGAACTTAGTACCTGATAGTATCTTGCTTGTTTATGTTTCATTGTAGACAGATGGCTCGTGCTGTTGTTCCGTTGAATTTTAATGCGTTCCTTGAGAAAGCAAAGTTGAAAGATGATGGTAGCAATTACACGGACTGGGTCCGTAAGTTGAGGATTATCCTCATTACTGCACAGAAGAATTACGTCCTGGAAGCACCACTGGGTGCCAGGCTTGCTGCTGGAGCAACACCAGATGTTATGAACATCTGGCAGAGCAAAGCTGATGACTACTCAATAGTTCAGTGTGCCATGCTTTACGGCTTAGAATCGGGACTTCAACGACGTTTCGAACGTCATGGAGCATATGAGATGTTTTAGGAGTTGAAGTTAATATTTCAAGCAAATGCCCGGATTGAGAGATATGAAGTCTCCAATAAGTTCTATAGCTGCAAGATGGAGGAGAACAGTTCTGTCAGTGAGCATATACTCAAAATGTCTGGGTATACTAATCACTTGATTCAGATGAGAGTTAATCTTCCAGATGATTGCGTCATTGACAGAATTCTCCAATCACTGCCACCAAGCTACAAGAGCTTCGTGATGAACTATAATATGCAAGGGATGAACAAGACTATTCCCGAGCTCTTCACAATGCTGAAAGCTGCGGAGGTAGAAATCAAAAAGGAGCATCAAGTGTTGATGGTCAACAAGACCACTAGTTTCAAGAAAAAGGGCAAAGGGAAGAAGAAGGGGAACTTCAAGAAGAACAACAAGCAAGTTGCTGCTCAAGAGAAGAAACCCAAGTCTGGACCTAAGCCTGAAACTAAGTGCTTCTAGTGCAAGCAGACTGGTCACTGGAAGCGGAACTGCCCCAAGTATTTGGCGGATAAGAAGGATGGCAAGGTGAACAAAGGTATATGTGATATACATGTTATTGATGTGTACCTTACTAGAGCTCGCAGTAGCACCTGGGTATTTGATACTGGTTCTGTTGCTAATATTTGCAACTCGAAATAGGGACTACGGATTAAGCGAACACTGGCGAAGGACGAGGTGACGATGCGCGTGGGAAACGGTTCCAAAGCCGATGTGATCGCGGTCGACACGCTACCTCTACATCTACCTTCGGGATTAATATTAGACCTAAATAATTGTTATTTGGTGCCAGCGTTGAGCATGAACATTATATCTGGATCTTGTTTGATGCGAGACGGTTATTCATTTAAATCAGAGAATAATGGTTGTTCTATTTATATGAGTAATATCTTTTATGGTCATGCACCTTTGAAGAGTGGTCTATTTTTGATGAATCTCGATAGTAGTGATACACATATTCATAATGTTGAATCCAAAAGATGCAGAGTTGATAATGACAGTGCAACTTATTTGTGGCACTGCCGTTTAGGTCATATCGGTATAAAGTGCATGAAGAAACTCCATACTGATGGACTTTTGGAACCACTTGATTATGAATCACTTGGTACTTGCGGACCGTGCCTCATGGGCAAGATGACTAAAACACCGTTCTCCGGTACTATGGAGAGAGCAACAGATTTGTTGGAAATCATACATACTGATGTATGTGGTCCGATGAATATTGAGGCTCGTGGCGGATATCGTTATTTTATCACCTTCACAGATGACTTAAGCAGATATGGATATACCTACTTAATGAAACATAAGTCTGAAACATTTGAAAAGTTCAAAGAATTTCAGAGTGAAGTTGAAAATCATCGTAACAAGAAAATAAAGTTTCTATGATCTGATCGTGGAGGAGAATATTTGAGTTACGAGTTTGGTGTACATTTGAAAAATTGTGGAATAGTTTCGCAACTCACGCCACCCGGAACACCACAGCGTAATGGTGTGTCCGAACGTCGTAATCGTACTTTACTAGATATGGTGCGATCCATGATGTCTCTTACTGATTTACCGCTATAGTTTTGGGGTTATGCTTCAGAGACGGCCGCATTCACGTTAAATAGGGCACCATCAAAATCCGTTGAGACGACGCCTTATGAACTATGGTTTGGCAAGAAACCAAAGTTGTCGTTTCTTAAAGTTTGGGGCTGCGATGCTTATGTGAAAAAGCTTCAACCTGATAAGCTCGAACCCAAATCGGAGAAATGTGTCTTCATAGGATACCCAAAGGAGACTGTTGGGTACACCTTCTATCACAGATCCGAAGGCAAGACATTTGTTGCTAAGAATGGATCCTTTCTAGAGAAGGAGTTTCTCTCGAAAGAAGTGAGTGGGAGGAAAGTAGAACTTGACGAGGTAACTGTACCTGCTCCCTTATTGGAAAGTAGTACATCACAGAAAACTGTTTCTGCGACACCTATACCAATTAGTGAGGAAGCTAATGATGATGATCATGAAACTTCAGGACAAGATACTACTGAACCTCGTAGATCAACCAGAGCGAGATCCGCACCAGAGTGGTACGGTAATCCTGTCCTGGAAATCATGCTGCTAGATCATGATGAACCTACGAACTATGAAGAAGCGATGGTGAGCCCAGATTCCGCAAAATGGCTTGAAGCCATGAAATCTGAGATGGGATCCATGTATGAGAACAAAGTATGGACTTTGGTTGACTTGCCCGATGATCGGCAAGCAATTGAGAATAAATGGATCTTCAAGAAGAAGACACACGCTGATGGTAATGTTACTGTCTACAAAGCTCGACTTGTCGCAAAAGGTTTTCGACAAGTTCAAGGGGTTGACTACGATGAGACCTTCTCACCCGTAGCGATGCTTAAGTCTGTCCGAATCATGTTAGCAATTGCCGCATTTTATGATTATGAAATTTGGCAGATGGATGTCAAAACTGCATTCCTGAATGGATTTCTGGAAGAAGAGTTGTATATGATGCAACCGGAAGGTTTTGTCGATCCAAAGGGAGTTAACAGAGTGTGCAAGCTCCAGCGATCCATTTATGGACTGGTGCAAGCCTCTCGGAGTTGGTATAAACGCTTTGATAGTGTGATCAAAGCATTTGGTTTTATACAGACTTTCGGAGAAGCCTGTATTTACAAGAAAGTGAGTGGGAGCTCTGTAGCATTTCTGATATTATATGTGGATGACATATTGTTGATTGGAAATGATATAGAATTTCTGGATAGCATAAAGGGATACTTGAATAAGAGTTTTTCAATGAAAGACCTCGGTGAAGCTGCTTACATATTAGGCATAAAGATCTATAGAGATAGATCAAGACGCTTAATTGGACTTTCACAAAGTACATACCTTGACAAGATTTTGAAGAAGTTCAAAATGGATCAAGCAAAGAAAGGGTTCCTGCCTGTGTTACAAGGTGTGAAATTGAGTCAGACTCAATGACCGACCACTGCAGAAGATAGAGAGAAAATGAAAGATGTTCCCTATGCTTCAGCCACAGGCTCTATCATGTATGCAATGCTGTGTACCAGACCTGATGTGTGCCTTGCTATAAGTTTAGCAGGGAGGTACCAAAGTAATCCAGGAGTGGATCACTGGACAGCGGTCAAGAACATCCTGAAATACCTGAAAAGGACTAAGGATATGTTTCTCGTATATGGAGGTGACAAAGAGCTCACTGTAAAAGGTTACGTTGATGCAAGCTTTGACACTGATCCGGACAATTCTAAATCGCAAACCGGATACGTTTTTACATTAAACGATGGAGCTGTCAGTTGGTGCAGTTCTAAACAAAGCGTCGTAGCGGGATCTACATGTGAAGCGGAGTACATAGCTGCTTCGGAAGCAGTGAACGAAGGAGTCTGGATGAAGGAGTTCATATCCGATCTAGGTGTCATACCTAGTGCATCGGGTCCAATGAAAATCTTTTGTGACAATACTGGTGCAATTGCCTTGGCAAAGGAATCCAGATTTCACAAGAGGACCAAGCACATCAAGAGACGCTTCAATTCCATCCGGGATCTAGTCCAGGTGGGAGACATAGAGATTTGCAAGATACATACGGATCTGAATGTTGCAGACCCGTTGACTAAGCCTCTTCCACAAGCAAAACATGATCAGCACCAAGGCTCCATGGGTGTTAGAATCATTACTGTGTAATCTAGATTATTGACTCTAGTGCAAGTGGGAGACTGAAGGAAATATGCCCTAGAGGCAATAATAAAGTTATTATTTATTTCCTTATATCATGATAAATGTTTATTATTCATGCTAGAATTGTATTAACCGGAAACATAATACATGTGTGAATACATAGACAAACTTAGTGTCACTAGTATGCCTCTACTTGACTAGCTCGTTAATCAAAGATGGTTATGTTTCCTAACCATGAACAAAGTGTTGTTATTTGATTAACGAGGTCACATCATTAGTAGAATGATCTGATTGACATGACCCATTCCATTAGCTTAGCACCCGATCGTTTAGTATGTTGCTATTGCTTTCTTCATGACTTATACATGTTCCTATGACTATGAGATTATGCAACTCCCGTTTACCGGAGGAACACTTTGTGTGCTACCAAACGTCACAACGTAACTGGGTGATTATAAAGGAGCTCTACAGGTGTCTCCAAAGGTAGATGTTGGGTTGGCGTATTTCGAGATTAGGATTTGTCACTCCGATTGTCGGAGAGGTATCTCTCTGGGCCCTCTTGGTAATGCACATCATATAAGCCTTGCAAGCATTGCAACTAATGAGTTAGTTGCGGAATGATGTATTACAGAACGAGTAAAAAGACTTGCCAGTAACGAGATTGAACTAGGTATTGGATACGGACGATCGAATCTCGGGCAAGTAACATACCGATGACAAAGGGAACAACGTATGTTGTTATGCGGTCTGACCGATAAAGATCTTCGTAGAATATGTAGGAGCCAATATGGGCATCCAGGTCCCGCTATTGGTTATTGGCCGGAGATTTGTCTCAGTCATGTCTACATTGTTCTCGAACCGTAGGGTCCGCACGCTTAACGTTACGATGACAGTTATTATGAGTTTATGCATTTTGATGTACCGAGGTTAGTTCGGAGTCCCGGATGTGATCACGGACATGACAAGGAGTCTCGAAATGGTCGATACATAAAGATTAATATATTGGAAGCCTATATTTGGACATCGGAATTGTTCCGGGTGAAATCGGCATTTTACCGGAGTACCGGGGGGGGGGGGGGGGTTACCGGAACCCCCCCGGGGGTTATTGGGCCAACATGGGCCTTAAGGGCGAAGAGGAGAGGAGGCAAGAGGTGGCCGCGCACCCCTCCCCTTCCTAGCCCGAATAGGACAAGGGAAGGGGGGCGGCGCCCCCCTTTCCTTCCTCTCTTCCTCCTATTTCCCCCCTCTCTCTCCTAGTCCAACTAGGAGTCCTACTCCCGGTGGGAGTAGGACTCCCCTTGGCGCGCCACACCATGGCCGGCCGCCTCCTCCCCTTGCTCCTTTATATACGGGGGCAAGGGGGCACCTCTAGACACACAAGTTGATCCTCATGATCGTTCCTTAGCCGTGTGCGGTGCCCCCTGCCACCGTATTCCACCTCGATCGTATCGTTGTAGTGCTTAGGCGAAGCCCTGCGTCGGTAGAACATCATCATCATCACCATGCCATTGTGCTGGCGGAACTCATCCCCGAAGCTTTGCTGGATCGGAGCCCGGGGAGCGTCATCGAGCTGTACGTGTGCTAAGAACTCGGAGGTGCCGGAGTAACGGTGCTTGGATCGGTCGGATCGGGAAGACGTACGACTACTTCCTCTATGTTGTGTCAATGCTTCCGCAGTCGGTCTGCGTGGGTACGTAGACAACACTCTCCCCTCTCGTTGCTGTGCATCACCATGATCTTGCGTGTGCGTAGGAATTTTTTTGAAATTACCACGTTCCCCAACAGATGTATCATCGTCGGACGGTTCCTTGGACTCGTCGGACATGAATAGTGATACACTTCCAACCGCCTCCTCCCCTTGCCCTACAAACAATGCCGAGGTATTGTCTCAAGGGGCACCGAGCCGGGGGGAGATAGTCCCGGAGGCGCCTCAAGGCGACCTTCCGGACTCCAGGAGCGAAGGGAGCAAGACTCCCAAGGGCTCCAAGTTCGGCCCCCAGCCGAACACCGTGCCGGAACCTCCAGTTGGTCCGCACTCCGACAGGCGGCCCCCTTCCAAGAGAGGCAAGCCGCCCATGCCGGTGACCTCTGTCCATCCAGAGGCACCGGACAACCTGCTGGGAGCGCTTCGCGGCGCTTCCATCGACAAAGAGCACCACACTATTATGAGTGCGGTGATCAAGAAGGTTCGGTCCGCCAAGAGCGGGCTGACTGAAGCCTGTGCCAGCCTTCTAACAGGTTTGAGGTAAGTATTTAGAATATAGGAAAAATATTACCGCATAGACAGTAGCCCCTGATGCTCTGTTTGGTGTTCACAAAGAAAAGCCGAATAGAGGATCAAATAATATCTGCAGGAGTCTAATATAAGTATGTCTGTATGCGTATGCAGGCTTTGCTGCTGACCTCTGCCGCACTGACTGTGGAGGTCGCCGCATTGAAGCAGGACCTCGAGCGGTCCGAGAAAGAGCTCGGCCTTGCCAAGATGCAGCTCGAGGAGAACTGTCGGTGTCAAAACCGGCGGATCTCGGGTAGGGGGTCCCGAACTGTGCGTCTAGGCTGGATGGTAACAGGAGGCAAGGAACACGATGTTTTACCCAGGTTCGGGCCCTCTTGATGGAGGTAAAACCCTACATCCTGCTTGATTAATATTGATGATATGGGTAGTACAATAGTAGATCTACCATGAGATCGGAGAGGCTAAACCCTAGAAGCTAGCCTATGATATGATTGTTGTATGATGAAGTTGTCCTACGGACTAAAACCCTCCGGTTTATATAGACACCGGAGAGGGTTAGGGTTACACAAAGTCGGCTACAATGGTAGGAGATCTTGAATATCCGCATCGCCAAGCTTGCCTTCCACGCAAAGGAAAGTCCCATCCGGACACGGGACGAAGTCTTCAATCTTGTATCTTCATAGTCCTGGAGTCCGGCTGAAGGTATAATCTGGCTACCCGAACACCCCCTAATCCAGGACTCCCTCAGTAGCCCCCGAACCAGGCTTCAATGATGACGAGTCCGGCGCGCAGATTGTCTTCGGCACTGCAAGGCGGGTTCTTCTCCAAATTCCGTGTACCTGCTGAATAACGTCCTATTTTCGTAATGTAGCGCACCTTGGCTTCCATGCCCAATAATGGCCGTCTTCCACGTGTCAAGCGAATGCGAAAAGTCGGGGTGTTTTTACATTCACACCCCTAGCCGCATAAACGAGCCGCCTATTTAATGGGATGGGGATTCAGATCCAAACGAAACCTTCTCCTCCCCGCGAGTAATCATCAGAGCGCCTCCAGCAAAGGTCCATCCCAACATGGCCAGCCGTCACAGCTCCTCCTCTCGCCCTTCCAGTCCTAAACCTAACTGGCTGCCATGTTTTGAGCCAAATGCCGGCCCATATTTGATCCAGTCCATTAATGGCCTGCCACGCTTCGGGCCTAATAGTGGCCCATATGAGATCCGACCCGTTAAAAGCCTACCACGTTCTGGGCCAAATTACGGCCCAGATCAGGTTCGGCCCTTTAAGAGGCTTTGGGCTCAATTATGGCCCATATCAGATTCGGCCCGTCAACTGGACACTATGCTTTTGGGCCCACTTGCTAAAGGCCCACTTAGTAATTTGGCCTGATATTAGTTTTGGCCTGTTAAGGGCCCATTTAACATTTCGGCCCTATATTAATTTCGGCCTGTTAAAAGCCCGTCATATAGTTGGGCCTAACTATGGCCCGGTTTGCATCTGGCCTGCTCGTAGCCGATATCTGATTGGGCCAAAC
This sequence comes from Triticum monococcum, assembly GCA_034509565.1. Lineage (NCBI taxonomy): Eukaryota > Viridiplantae > Streptophyta > Magnoliopsida > Poales > Poaceae > Triticum > Triticum monococcum. Next base: position 97,772,134 of record CM067843.1, on the reverse strand, counting down.
AAGGACCCAGACAATTTTGGCATGTTAAAAGCCCGTGATTTGATTCGCACAATCATGGGCCGGGGTTCATTTTGGGCTGCTGCGTAACTAGTAGGAATTAAGAACAAACCTACTCTATACAATAAAGAAATTACGGCATAGTAACTAAGAATAAACCTACACTACACAATAAAGGATTTAAGGTATATTACATCCACTGGGCATCAAAGTTCGCCACCAGTGATCATAAAGCGCAATGAAGAAGCAGATTACAAAAACTGGGCACCATTGCAGCGTAACAAAATAATACTGAACCGAGACCACTTCCAAGACAGTTCAAGAAAGGTTAGCCTTGTGGGGGAACTGCTGCGCAAGCTGCTGAGCAAGGCTGTGAGACCGGCCTAGCATGTCGGTCATAGCTTCCAGGTGTAGCTGTTTAGCGATGAGGTTCTCATTGGTGTTCTTCGCAACCTTTCTTAGAGATATGACTTCAAGTTGAAGTTGAGTTGCAGAATGCCTTTCTGCTAGAACTTGGGACTGAAGAAGTCGAACTGATTCAGACAACGAATTTTGTGAGCTTGTCTGACTGTTAGTCTCAAGTAACTTGAACACTGCATCTAGACAAGACTTTGGGGTTGTCTCACTATCTTCAAGATGTTTTGCCTTCTTTGCTGCAATATATGTTGGGTTTGTCTCACAGCCTTCAGCAGACTTGTGCATGCCATCGGGCATATCACCCTGAAACAAAGCAGAGAGATGACAGGTTTTTCATGTGTATAAACAAAGCTGATAATTGTTCTGTCAATTCTATCCAATTTCAAATTAGAAAATAAAGAGTATGTTCAAAATATCAATAGCATAATTTGGCATTGTTCATAATGCGGGGAGCTTCACCACAATACTGGATTACCATATCAACATAACAAGAATAGATGAAGGGAAAATAAAATCATTGTATCTATTTTGGATAATGTGCATGGCATGTTGTTCATATCATCAGCCACATCAGTAAGATAAAACAGGAGATGACAAGGTGCAAACGTGGGCTGCTTGACCACACACTGGATTCTAGATCCACAAAAACAAGCATACATATAGGGAGTATTAAGTAATGTGCATGGTATGAATAAGGAATTTGGTTTTACAAGTAAAACTTAGAACTTATGGTTCTTACGAACATGCATTTTGGTAGAAACAACAAACTAAACAGCAGTAAACGATAGGGAGTATGAGCAAATTAAACAGCAGTTGAGGATAAAGGCTTTAGAAGGACTGACTTACATTAACAGTTAACACCGGCTTTATAATGCCCTTCTCCATGGCAAGGGAAGGATAACTCAAGAATTTCAGCACATAATCTTCTTCATAAGCATTGCCTGTACTCTACATTTTGTAGAGAGTAATTATAGATATGATAATACTGGAAGGGATAGAGGATAATGAAGATAAGATGTAGATTGATGCTACATAATCAACTACCAATCCCTGGAAGTACAAGCGTTATAGGACAAAATGTACTGACAAGAGCAATGGGCTACACTTCTGCACTGGCATTGTTTGTGTATTCTACTTGTTGGTAAGATTAAATATAGATCTGATCTTTTTTAGTAAATGGTGGGCGAGGGAGATAAGATGCAGAATGCTACAAAATGAACCAATCCCTCTTCCCATAATACAAGAGTGTTTTGAACACTGGTGTACTGTACAAAACGTTCTTATATTATGGGACGGAGGGAGTAGCTGTTAATGTAAGTACAGTGATAGACCACATTCAGTCCTTATAAGAGGACTGCCGAGCTAAACCTCTTCAAAAGCATTGGGTTGATTCTAAATTTATGTAAGAGTCCATACGGATCTTATAATGTCCACCAAATGGACGATTACGAGGCTAACATGCGCAGTGATGCTACATAATCAAACAGCTATGAAATTAAGTATGGTCATACAGGGCAAGAGGTACTCACAGGAGCAATGCAGTGTGCAGTATAGTTGCGAGATTCTGTGGTCCCTTGAGAATGAATGTTCTTCTACTAACAGTTTTCATACAAGTGAGACATTAAGGAAAATGCAAAAATGTAGTTCAAATTGTGATGTGATATCATAGACAGTACCTTACGCTGCAACCGAGACCAATGTGTAACAAGATTATTCCAGTCACTGTCGGATAAATGTAGCACCGGAGACTTTACAAAAATTTCATTCAGAGGCTTGCCATTGAAGTGCGCTTGCCTCAGGTAGGAACGATACTTCATCAATGAGTGCTTGAAAAGTGCAACCAACCCTTGCTTGTCATCACAATCCAGTTTGCGCCCCGCCTATTTAAAAGAATGAAATCTTGTGTCCACTGTCAGCAGAAACATATGCAGTAATGACCATGAATAACATTAGTACATTACCTACGCGTAAGTTGCGGAGGAAGACTGGAAATTGTTCTGTGTCTGCGGTATAATCTTTCCATGATGGAAAGATGCGCACAAAGTTCCTGACAACAACATAAGCTTCATCTTCTAAACTGGGAAGAAACAGAATAGGGGTCCTATTTGCTGCAATTGGGGCTCTCTTTGGTTCGAAAAGGGATTTGGCAACTGGATTTGGTGTACTCTTTGCTGGAATGGGGGTTTTGCATCGTACAGCTGGTGCTATGTCAACTGGCATAATCATACTGTTTGCTGTAGTTGGGGTCTGCTGAGTTGGGGCATCAGAAATGACCAGTGTAGTAGGGCTAGAGTCTGCTAGAGTTGGGGTATTTTGTGGGTCAGGTGATATTGCAACTACACCTAATGGGCTATTTGATTTATCAGGTGCCACTACCTTTTCCAAATGCTTTGCTTGTGCTCCTCCATGATCAGCAATCGCCCTCTTCCTTTTGAACGTCTGATACACAAGAACATCATTTGAATGGATAAATATGGTATGATGACAGATGGAATATGTACTAAAAATGGATAGGCAGGGCGTATTCACATACACGATGTGTAAACTAAGCTAGTGGCAGTTCAACAAAGTAGAAGCAATGCAAAGCATCAGTTGCAAGATATGTGCGAGCAATGTAACCTTGGAAAGTTAGAGCAAGTACCTTGATGGGTGAATAAGATAGGGCATCTTCCTCTGACTCCTCCACTAGGGAGCTACATTGACTTAGGTCTCCCTCTAGCTCAGAATCACTATTAGGATCTTATTCCGAGCATGAATCTGTAGGTGGAGAGTGTTTGCATTGCATTGCATCCAGACTTGATTTCAGTCCCTTAATGCCAAGTTTGACAGCCATGGCATTGTTCTCTTTATTCTTTTCATGCGCGCAAGCTCATAATAATTATGATGTTGTTCAGAATCTGAGATTCATGAAAACATAAAAAGTAGTCAGATTATCTATGGAATGCATTGCGGTTTCAACTCGGAGAGTGTCTCCCTATAAACCCCTGCATATGCAAAGTTCACCTCCCCAACCGTGCTGACCAGACCACACACAGAGATACACACCCGAGCGGCGAACATGCATTTTCGAAACTAATTTAGGAACATTTAGCTAACCAATTAAACAACTCTGTTTTAATAATATCAGTTTCGTATTTCAACAACTAAGCTTGTTTAGCTTGATGGGTGGAGCAGTGTTATTATGACACGAAGCATGTATTCTGATCGTATAGTGATCATAAAAGGGGGAAACTCTAAGCATATTTTTTTAGCAAAAGAGGTTTTCCCCTCTGATTTATATTAAAGAAACCACCACGGAACCAACATGATCAATTAAACCCTAAGCATGATCAATTAAACCGTATTATGGCTGTGCCATGGCAGATTTGAAGCTGCAAACCGGATAAATGATATTTAGCATCCATTGTTTGCTTCGAACTAAGAACTAAATTCTAAGAGCTGAAAAGAAAGTAGAGTAACCAAGTTAAGGCCTATTTTATGGTAGAGATCAAAAATTTGAGGAGATATGAAGTACCACCTCTCTTGCGGCGCCGTGTAGGCATCGGGGGTGCGATGGCTGTCGGTGGGTTGAAGCAGATCTGTGATAGTAGACAGTTGCATCGGGGGATAAGTCCCGTTGCGGTGGAAGAGAAGGTCGTGTGAGCGGCCCCGGCAAAGAGGACGACGGCGCCGATGAAGCGAGAGGACGCGATGCAAGGCTATTGGTCCATCACCGTGGATGAGAAACATCCATCTCTAGCAGTGGACGACGCGGTCTTGGTAGGCGCTCCGGCATGGTGGAGGACGGTGGCGATGGATGTGGTGGAGGACGGCGGCGATGGATGGGGTGGCGGACGGAGCCTGGTGTGGGAATGGGGTGTTCTAGCGCAGACGGTGTATGAATGGGAAAATGGAGGGAGAGGTACGGGGAACCATGTTTTTGGGACGTGCCTGTCTGAAATATGGGAAAGTTACGAACTTATCCCCCGTTTCAAATTTGGACGTCTCGTCGGTTGGGGATAGGACGGTAATCTCGCATCTCCCAAATATTTGCCGGTAACTATTTTGGGCGAGGAGAGGGTGTTTTGCCGCCCACGGTTGGCGCCCATGGTGTATGAACGGGGCTGACAAGTAGGGCGGTTGTGTCACGTCTAATGGAAGTTACACATCTGCCCCTATTTAAAATATTATCCTACATCTATTTCGAACGAGGAGAGGGTGTTTTGCCGCCCACCGTGTATGAATGGGGAATGGAGGGAGAAACAGAGGTCTTTCGGACGAGCTTGAATCAAATGAGTTTTGCTGCCCATGTTTGACGCCCACCGTGTTGGAATGGGCTCAGAGGCAGTCATGTCACGTCTAATTGAAGTTACTAACCTACCCCTATTTAGAGCAGTGGAAATCGGGCTGATGGATTGTCCGTGTAATGGGTAGACAGTAATTTCCATCTCCTAAACACTTGGCTTCGCGCAGCCGATGTGGGAGTGGACATTTTGCTGTTTCTTTCGAATTTTGGGACAATAAGCATCCAGGTTTACCCTGGCAACTAAATTCGAATCCATTTTGTATTCCTATATGAATCTTTATAAATCATTCTATATGTTTTTATATATCTTCAAAAGGACGACAAAGATGTATTCCACTGTCATATATGAATATGGTTTACAAATGCCGATACTCAAATTCAGAAACTAGAATCCAGTTTAAGGTGAATTCGAATATTTGGAACACTTCATGTCCAACTCAAATTTCACACGCAGCATAATGTGTACTCCCATTTAGATATGTACACAAGCGATGTATCAAGATTCAAATACCTAGTCAATCAACCAAGAATGTACGGAACTAACAGACATATAAACACTTATAGAGTATATGGATCAATAATATCAACTAACATACATAAGCCAGGCCGTTGTACTTTTTTTGGCTACAACAACATCCTTTTTTTAGCCAGCATCTTGGCCCTTTCCGATGCGTGCCACTTATGGTCCATCTATACTACTATTGCTAAATGCACATTCAGCCCGATTGGCATATTTGTAGGTCTGGCACAACAATCAAATGAAATGTCTCCAAGTCTTATCAATTAATACAGACTTGTGCTCAAATAAAATTACAAACAAAAAAACAAAAAAACAATTATTACATGATCTCTAAAACAAATGGTTTGATTGATTACATGAATAGACAACACAAAGGTTATTCAACTATGGAAAGAACATTTCACCTATGATTTACCAAGTAGGAATTTAATTTCCTTTTTTTTCCTTCAGGACCTTAACAATCTGGTTAGTCTCAGCTTGCTTCGTTTTGAAATCCACCAAATATTTAATGGTTGTCTTGAGTACTGCTTGTGATTGTGCTGTCTGCTTCCTCAACATGTCAACTTCATCTTTAAGTGTAGAAGCAGAATCTCTTTCTACCACTAGTTTAGCCTCTAGAGCATCAGCAGTTGGCAATTCATAATGCACGATTGGGCCGGTGCCACTGTTGTGGGATGATGCAACATCCATGGGGACCTCGCTCTTTGATCTGGGGATAACCTGTTTTGCCATTAAAGTTCCGATTGGATTCAGAAAAGTTGAAGTTAGCAGAACATCTCAACTGAGAGTTATAATAGCAAACCAGTTAAACAAACAAGGAATTAAAGAGTTTCAATTGGATGCTGAAAAGTAGTTATTAACATCATTGTAACCCGTTGTTGCAGCAGCAAAGCAGTTAAACAAACAAGTAGATATTTAAGTTAAGGCAAACAGGTAATTCTTAACAGTAAGTATCAAACACATAGATAGGCGCAGTCTACAATATGATTAACAGGCTATGCCATTATGTAATCAGTAGCAAACTAAATTAAGCCAAGCAACGTAATTGAACAATTTTGCAATAAGTGGATAACTAAAATTCCGAGAAGTAGGTAACTAAACTTACACTAGTCTTTGTACAGGCACACTGCAACTTCATTTTCGCTTACAAGGTTGTACGAAGGAGTCCATGGCATCAATTGCTTGGATACGCAGTCCCGATACTTCTTTCTTCCCACACTGCATGGGTAAGTCGAATGGTTAATCATGTAAGATGGTGCGTCATTGATATGTTATATGAGGATGTGTAGTCAGACTAGTTGTAGCCAAACACATCACACTAGCTTTTACTGTATATTTCATGCGATTACTTTAGGCATATCGAGATCTAAGCAATCTACAATAGGATGAAAAGACTGGCATCCTTCACATTATTGGCGAACTCAGTTCATAGAAACAAGCAATTCAACCATTCTGTGGGTAAATCAAAAGCGCCACTGGAATATTTTTCACTATCCAATCATACACGCAAAAAGGGGCGATGCCACCATAGGGGCTGGTATGGGCGGCCGCCTCAGGTGGCTGGAAAGTGTGCACCTAGTTTGAGTCATCCAGGTTGGCCCACGCTAGTTTTGTTCGTCCCAACACACAAGCAGGCAATGTAAAAAATGAAGAATAATGTTTCAATTTGGATGGGCCAATAACATAAGTGCAAGGCAGGCCCTATAGCAGGCTCGCGGCCCAAACAAGCACCTCCCATATCGATCAACAACAGAAAAAAACCCCAATTCATTCGCTCCAGCCTCCAATCTGGTTTGCTCCTAACCTAGCCGCCGCTGGACAGACCGACACAGCACTTCCTCGCGCCCTCGTTGGAGGGCGGTCGCCGGGCTTCAAGCGAACGGAAGGACAAGAAGATGAAGATCCAACCCTGGGTGTAGCCTGTGTGGGAGGCAGCGGCGGCAGCACAGGCATGGCATCGAGCTTGCGCAAACAAACAGTCGCAGCTTGCAAGAGTAGCATGCGCAACGAGCAGGTACATCACATCCCTGATTATATCTAATTCAACTCTTCAATTTCTGGCCAATAGTTAAACCTGACGGTGTTGAAAAATTGCTTGTATGTAGGGAATCTATGAGAAAATGAAACCAATTTCTACTTATTTTATAACTCCCCCAATCAATACTAAACTGACTGAATCTGATGTATCTAATCAAGTTTCCGGTGCAAACATACAAGCTCATGTTGTTCTTGAGCCTGAAGTGTCTAATGAACAGACTGCTAATGAAGGATTTGATGCAAGCATTTTACATGCTCCTGGTGATGAACATATAGTGTCTAATGAGGGATCTAATGCAAGCATTTTGCAAGCTCATTGAAGGATTTATTGTCTAATGATGATCTACTATGTTGAGAGAGACAGAGATTTAAAGGCATTGATGGCAAGCAAATTATAGTGAATTTTCATAGCTTGAGGAAACGTCGAGGCCATCTACCAGAAAGTCCCCGTATCATGACAACATAGCATAAATACTTTTCTAATATGTTGTTTAAAACTATTGGCATACTTGTGCAGGATAGATATATTGATATGCAGTTTGCGCACTGGTTATACGTGCAATTACACTTCGATATTTTCAGCCAGAGAACGAATAATTCAAGCAGGTACATACCATGTTTGTAGTCCTTGTACACCATGTTGCATTTTGTGTTTTTTGGTGCTTGCATCATTTAGTGTTTATAATCTGAACTACTTTGGATCATTAGCTGGTTTTCAAAGTGCATGTAGCTTCACATTTCTCAAGTTATGTTGATTTCCGGAGTGCAAGTGCCTTCGTATTTTTTAAGTTAAATGTTCGCCCCTGGTAACTTGAATTCGTGGATCAGCCACTGCACACAAATCATACACGAATGCCAGTACAAATTAAATGAAATGCAGGGACTTACGTTAGCTCGTTGTACAGGCTCACTGCAGCTCTGCTTGCGCTTGGGATGTTCCATGTACAAGTCCATGTTACCACTTGATTGGATGTGCAGGCCTTGTGCTCCTTGCATCCCCCTCTACATTTTTGATACGGCAATTGGCTAATCAAATAAGAGGAATCGACCTTGATGTTGTACCGGAGGACAGATACTTACAAGGTTATACGGGTGTGCAGGATGTGTACCAGATCCCATAGCGCCGTCATGCTTCGCTAAAATATGGATTTGCTTGTTTCAGATGATATCTCCAGAAGAAATAAGAGTTAAGGTCAGAGTTGCATAGGCGTGTAAGCTAAGAGAGCAGTGAAAGGATATCCAAACATCATCAGAATAGTGCACAAGGGAGTGATGTGTGGATACCTAGTTCGGGCCGGCGTTTGGGCATTCTTGCCTAGCTAGAGTGCGGGTCACTTCAGAACCGTTGAGGGTGATGCGCTGGCGTTGGTTGGCCGTGCACGGATGCAGATCTTGAGTGGCAGCGGAGCACTATGATGTGGTGGACGAGAGCATTGGTGAAGCCCCAACGGCCTCGAGGGGCGGAGGTGCGGCGATGTGCTCGGTGAAGTAGCCACGGTGAGCTGGGAGACGGCGTCGGTGAAGCGCACCTGATGCTGTGGAACTCGGTGTCCGTGAGGCACGTCGGTTGCGGCAACCGATGTTGTCGGTGGACCACCCGGTGCGGTGGACGAGGGCGTAGATGAGGTAGCTCCGGTGCGGTGGTGAAGCGCAACCATCGTCTTCATCATCGTTGTCCGGCACAGAGGTGGGGAACGGTGGGGAAAGATACGAGACGAGGGACGATTCGAGGGTTGGCGGCGAATTAGGGATTTGAGCAATCTGGGCGCGGAAGGGGATGGTGGAGAAGAGAGATTTTGCAGGGCTGGAATTGGGGCCGCCAGATATTTCAATCCGAAACATGGAAGCGCGAACTTATATTGTCGTCGTCCTTTTGGGGGGGGGAGGGGGTGGGTGGCTGGGTGCTACGCGTCCGTCCGACACACGCGACCAACCCGACAGGACTATGCTTCGGTGCCTTAAGGCACCTGCCTTTGTGTCCATGACATATGGCCCAACGGGTGGCTGGCCCACATGTCAATGACCCAAAGGCAGTTGCCTTTAAGGCACCGAAGCAGCATCCACCCCGACACGACCCTGGTTTGCCTGGTGCGCCTACATTTGAGATTGCAAACGAATCTTCTTTCATTTGCAAACGAATCTGAATGTATTACCATGCCCGTGTTTTCCTTGCAATAATTAGTCATTCGAAACGAGATACTCCATCCGTTCACTTTTGTAAGTCATTTCAGACAACTTAAAATGAACTGTTTTGCACATTGTCTGAAATGTCTTCAAGGTCATATAAAAGTGAACAGAGGGAGTACTATAAATTAATTAATGAGGAGTTATTTGAAAAAAAATCAAAAAGGTACCCACGCTAACGTGGATTAGAGTGTGTATCACATAATTAGTTATTTGAATTAGAGTGTGTGTCACGTAGTTAGTTATTTGAATTAGAGTGTGTGTCACGTAGCGATCTCCAATTGTAACGTGGATTTCGCATTTCACTGTATCCACGCTACTTTTTAAATACAAATTCATATGTATATGATGAACACCATGGTAGTGAGAAATTTTTTGGATGGATTCAAACATATGACCTACAAAATAGCACAACAAACTGAGTCAATGTCAACTTTTCGAAACTTAGTATGGCACGAATTTGAAATAATTACCCGTATGCCTGGTCCTCGGTTCAAATCTTACAATGTACACCGAATTGAAACATCGATATTAAGTCTCATACTATGTACATTCAAATGTTGTTTTTAGCCCCCCCTCCCCCCCCCCCCCCCCCGTGCACAAACCCTACATACTTCCTGTATCGGTCAATCTTCCTCTCCTAACCACCTTAGGAAGCTATCAGTTTCCAACAGACGTTCATTCTTTCTCTCCATGTTTCGATCTCTTAGTATCTCAACTACACAACCCCTTTTTCCACTCTGTTACCAAATGTATTTACCTCACACACCCGCCATTGCACCCCATGCCGAGCTCTCTCTCTCTCCCCCTCTCCCTCTCACCCTCTCGCGCTAAATACATGCATTGCCTATCTAGCCCCCAACCTCTCGTGCATGCGCACGCACGCACGTTGTATATCTAGGTCACTCCCTCGAGACTGTCTCACTCTTTCTTCCACACGGCGGGCCACACTCGCTCAATCTCGCTCTCTTTATCTAAGTCTCATTTAACCTCATTTTCTTTCACACACAAATGATATATCTCCCTGTTCGGGCCTCGATCGACACACTCTATACTCTCTCACGCAGATTGTCTATCTAGGTCAGTCCATCCAAGCTGCCACCACTCTTTCGACCTCATGGTGGGCCACGCTCACTCAATCTCTCTCTCTCTCTCCGTATGTCTCAATTGACCTCGCTCTTTCTCGGACAAAAATGATACATCACCATGTTGAGCCCAATTCGACCTATTCACATTGTATACTCTTTCACTCACATCGTCTATCTAGGTCACTCTCTCCAACCCGTCTTACTCTTTCGATCGCACGGCGACCCTATGTGATCGGTTGACCTTGTTTCCTCTCACGCACAAAATATATCTACACGTCTGTGACTGGATCATCTCTCAAGCTCTATCTTACTGCCCTCACCCTTGCCAAAAAGTTCAATCGGACAATATCTCTCCAGAGCATATATATTTGTTCAATGAATGTCGGACCACACTCACTTTGTCTCTCTATCTATATGTCTCTCGATTGACCTCGCTTTTTCACACCGTATCTTCCACACGTTGAAGCTACTACCTCTCTATCCCTCATAAAGCTGGAACTATTTACATTGCGAGGGGCACTCCAACCTTGGATTAATTTGTGTAGGCATTTATTCCGGTCGGTTTAGATTATATTTTCGTAGCATTCGGCCCACAACTACTCCAATCACCATAGCGGGTAATTAAGCTACGGGGAGCACCTAATAGAGCACCGGGGAGCCGTTGGATCGAAGATGCAGTGGCACACACGAGGCCTGAATGTTCTATTTGCAAAAAAACTTTGGAGAGTTTGGAAATTGCGCATAATTACAAAGACTACTCCCAAGCCATTGGATCTCACTTCCAACGGTGTAAAAACTCGTATCACCATAGTATCTAATCTGCGGGGTGGATGTCATATTCTATGCCGCTGTCATTTTTGTTCGTAAACTTGCAAAAAACGTGTAACTCGTGCCGTTACTTGTCTAACCGCGCAAAGTGTTTGTTCAAAAAAACCATCCTACACTGAAATATCGGAACAACACACGGGGGTCCCACTTGTCATTAATCAAATTTGGACCTAAAGCTAACAAATCTGAAAGACGAGATTCGAACTGGCAACCTGGACTACAAAGCGTAAGTCGATAGCCTGAAAAAACGAACGGTTGTTGGCTTTCTCCCATAACTTGATTTTATACAGTACTTGCATTGAGTAGAGTAGAGGGAGTGCCTCGTCAACACATGCATGACCGTTATCTCACTTACTGGTGGGTCCCAGGTCTGCGATCTCAATCTCTCTTCTCTCCATCATCTAACCTTTGCACGGGCACACACGAAGAGCGGCGCTAGCTTGCCATGGTGTTATTACAACTAAAAAAACTTGGAAAATAGAAGAATCGCCTAGAACAAGAGACGTTGTGGCTGGTCGAGACGGAGCTAACCACATCTATCCTCCGTGCCACGTTTGCATGATGAAGCTGTGTGGCTAGTGGGGTGTTTTCAACCGACTGGCTGGGTCCCGAGGTTGAACCATAGGTACTCTACTACGTCTGATATAGTATATTTTTACACGCACATTTTCCTCCGTGCCGAGACGTGGCACACCCTACCGCGCGGTTTCGGGGTCCTCCCGGGTGGTGCACGCATATATTCTTCCTGACGTGGGACGCCCTACCGTGCGTTTTCTAGGTCCTCCTCGGTCGTAGAGCCGAAGCAAGTAAATGAGTCATCAAATCACAAAAGACCACCTTTCTCGCCGAGTACATCAGTGAAGCACAGTGGCTAGCTAGTTGGGCTAGTTCGACCGATTAGCTAGGCCGCTGCCACATTTGTTTTTTCACCCCTTTTTTATCTACTTGCGAGCAGGTAAATTTAAATATCCACCGCGGCGTTGCTCTGGTGTTTGGGTGCGTGAGGATTTTTAATTTTTTGATTGACGGGAGCAGACACGGAAGGATTTTTAATTTTTGATTGACGGGAGCAGGCGCGGCAGCAATTAGTCACGATGACTCAGCCTGTACCCACTGCTCCCTGATGTGAGAAGTCGTCGACTGGTGTTTTACCGTGGAAAACCAAAGGATTCCCCGCTCCCTCCGCCTTCCCGTAGATTGCATTGCCTTTCAGCCATTTCGCCCCCTTTGCTTCCTCTCCCCATTGCTTCTACCTGGTGCCATGGCGGCGCAGCAGATCACGGAGTCCGAGGTGAGGCTCCTGACATAGGAGCTCCATGCCAAGGATGCGGAGCTCGGGGCCAAGGACGTGGAGCTTCGTGAGCTCAAGGAGGAGTGGAGTGCCATGCTCCTCCGTTATGTGCGGGAGTTCACAGAGCTTCAAAAGCGGCAGGCGTCCACCAAAAAGATGCTCGAGGCATCGGCGGCGTTGCTGCAGAAAGCGGGAGATACGATGGGCCGTCAGGGGAGCCGGCTGGAGCGCGAGCGGGCCGATTGTGACGAGGTCCAGGATTGCCTCAGCCACTTGGTGAACCAAGTTGCCACGCATGTGTTGCGGCTGCGCGATGCCTATCGTCGTGCCAGCGTGACGATGTCGGCCATCGGGCTAAACCCTTTGCATCGGCATGTCCATGTCTCGGTGCAACATGACCGTTGGATCAAACTCAAACGGTGCAGATCAGTCATTGTAGCACAAAGCGTGTCGGTGTGTTTGGTTGCATTCTCATCTCAATATAGTTGTTTCCTCTTCGTGTATTTTTGTCAACCTACTAGTGTGGACTCATGCACCCTTCATGCACTCTGCCAAACACTCAAAAGTGGGTCGAGAAGGGAACTTTTGCTCCCATCCCATGCACCCTTCATACACCCTACCTAACACTATTCGTGCTTCATGTGGTTCATGTTTTGTGGAGTACTGTAGCACCGTACTCTCCGTGCACTGTGGACCTAGTTCTGTTAACATTGATCTCACCGTCCATTCTCGACCGGATAGTCGAAAAAGCGGTACTATGTTACATATAGGAGTAGTTGACATGCGCACAACATCATTTGTTATCGTCATATCTTACTACACTAGCAACAAGATTGTGTAGTACTGACGTATGAACCACTGCACATGCCTAGTAGTAGGAGCACTGTGTATGTTCAAGTGGCTGCCGTGTTTCGCACTCCTCCGTCGTAAGAGTGGAAACGCTTGCTGTAATCATTTTTTTCTTCTGAAAAACAGTGGACACGCTCTACCGTGCGGATCCTTCTCCAGCCATGCACTAAAGTACTCACTTTCGCCGACGTGTGGGACAGCCAGCATCAGGGTCCACCAGCCATGCACTAAATTACTCCGTAGTAGAGTGACGGTAGACTACCCCGATCAAAGCGTCGCAGTAATGCCCAATGAGCCATCAAATCACAAAACCCCCTCCTTTCCAGCAGCAAGTTGGACGGACGAAGCAACCATCATTTCACTCTTCTCTCTCAGCTTTGTCTCTACCCAACCCTTGCTTCTGCCTCATCTTTTTCCTCATTTCTTCAAGAAAACCCCGACCTGCTTCTGCCATTGTTCTTCTCTCCCAAAGAAGGAAAGGTGAGCGCATCAATGGTGTTGATTCTGGCCAAGGCCCGGTCTTGCAACCCCGAGACTGATCCTATAACTCCCTCTCTTTTCTTCTTTTGGGTTTGTGATTATGGTTTCTTTTCTTTTATTTCTATTTGACAGTTTCTTGATGGATGCTGGAGCACCGGCCGAAGTGATGCCTATGGCTCCGGCCAAAACCGTCAAGGCTCATGGTACGAAGAAGCGCAAGCACCCCGCCGAGACTACCGCAGACAAGCTCAAAGCCATCGCCCTGTCCAAGCCCCCCTCTCCGGGATCCCTCGTTAAGCAAGTCCAGGTAATATCTCTTCTTGACGATCTTTTTCTCGATCTTGATCGTGTTTTTTCATCTAACACACAGTACTAGTACTAGTAGTACAACTTTCAGGGTGATCTAGCATGTGATTTTTGTGTGCCAAATGACGGTTCTAAATTCCTCTTTTGACCAAAACATGCGAGAGGTTGACACTGATTTCTTATAGATTACTTTCAACTACTCCCTCTGTCCCAAATTTCTTGTCTTAGATTTGTCTAGATACGGATGTATCTAATACTAAAATGTGACTTGATACATCCGTATCTAGACAAATCTAAGACAAGAATTTTGGGACAGAGGGAGTACTTTATGAACATCAATGCTACCTTTTAAGAGGGTATATTTGCCACAGTAACTTGTGTTATGGATATTGCATGTAATCGCTCTGCTCTCATGCCTTTGAAGATATGTTCTAGTGTCTTTGTTCACTCATTTTTGTGCGTATATGTAGTCATATATGGAGTATAATATTGAAAATCATCTTATATTTCTGAACGGACGTAGTAATAAAATATGGTTTCTGTTTGAATTAGAACCAGGTCCGCGGTGGAGATGAAGTTCTCAAAGTCATGCCGTGTGAACTGGAAGACCTGATGATGAGTTCTACTGCTGAACTATCCAGCTGCTGTGTCCTTGTCGCCACGTGTTCTAAACTAGTGTTTTCCTGTAGCATTATTGTCAGGCGTGTTCTCGAGGCTATACTTGACCACAACAATTTCCTGGTTGTGCCTTCGATTACGAAGGGTGTGGTTCTTGTAAAGCTTCCCAACAAATCTGATGCGGCCTGTCTTCATCATCATGTTTATGAGTGGAAAGACCACTCTGTTAGATTCTCCAAGGTTGACAAGATGGTGATGGTGCATGTAGACATCTCACACGAAGTCCATGGCCTAGTCAGTTATGCGGGGTTCATCCCATAGGTCGGTGGCAAAAAATAGTCTGCAGAGTTTAGTTAGTGCAACTTTGCTTGTCTATAGTAAGTACTATTGTTCAGTACTTGATTTGTGTTTGCGAACCCTGTATTGTTTATTAGTACTGCCGCTTTTGGTGTGTGGTCAGTCCTGAGAATGGTCTATGTTAATGTATGTCCACTCAATTTAGTCTGTATATTTTGAAGTATCCATATCATATTTTTTGGGAGGACGGTCTATCAATTATGGTTACACTCCAATATCTGTATGCATTGTAGGGTTTATCGCACCCACCAGGATTTCCAGCCCCATGGATGTTCGGTCCATACGATTTGTCACGACCTTTGGACTGTCCTGTTTATGGGAGTAGGCGGGGCCCCTGCATGCCACGTGTAGCTGAACGATCAATCTTCTGTTTAGTACTTCAACATAGTGATTTCCTGGTAAGGATTCACTCATGTCACATCAAGTAAATCTTATTGATTTACTGTCTAAATCTTATTGATTTAATGTCATGTTTTCTTTCTTTTCCTGCAATTTTACGATGCAGGTTTTGCCATGTGACATTCATCACAGAATAAACCGTTTGGTTTGCTCTATTATGGCTATTTTTGCAGGTTTCACTTCTTATGTCGTGTCAGTAACGAAGGCACTGTCCATCACTTATATTACTAGAAAAAATTGGATCAGTCTATTGTCTGAGTACAAGCTGAATCCCTATGATGAACTGTAGTTTGGTTTAACAAAAACGCCACAATTAGTCCTTCTCGCGTTTAAAAGAAATGAAGAAAAAGACTGGATCACGGTCACTGTCGGTGTCAAAACCGGCGGATCTCGGGTAGGGGGTCCCGAACTGTGCGTCTAGGCCGGACGGTAACAGGAGGCAAGGAACACGATGTTTTACCCAGGTTCGGGCCCTCTTGATGGAGATAAAACCCTACGTCCTGCTTGATTAATATTGATGATATGGGTAGTACAAGAGTAGATCTAGCACGAGATCAAGGAGGCTAAACCCTAGAAGCTAGCCTATGGTATGATTGTTGTATGATGAAGTTGTCCTACGGACTAAAACCCTCCGGTTTATATAGACACCGGAGAGGGTTAGGCTTACACAAAGTCGGCTACAATGGTAAGAGATCTTGAATATCCGCATCGCCAAGCTTGCCTTCCACGCCAAGGAAAGTCCCATCCGGACACGGGACGAAGTCTTCAATATTGTATCTTCATAGTCCTGGAGTCCGGCTGAAGGTATAGTCCGGCTACCCGAACACACCCTAATCCAAGACTCCCTCAGTAGCCCCCGAACCAGGCTTCAATGACGACGAGTCCGACGCGCAGATTATCTTCGGCATTGCAAGGCGGGTTCTTCTCCAAATTCCGTGTACCTGCTGAATAACGTCCGATTTTTGTAATGTAGCGCACCTTGGCTTCCACGCCCAATAATGGCCGTCTTCCACGTGTCAAACGAATGTGAAAAGTCGGGGTGTTTTTACATTCACACCCCTAGCCGCATAAACGAGCCACCTATTTAATGGAATGGGGATTCAGATCAAAACCACACCATCTCCTCCCCGCGAGTAATCATCAGAGCGCCTCCAGCAAAGGTCCATTCCAACATGGCCAGCCGTCACAGCTCCTCCTCTCGCCCTTCCAGTCCTAAACCTGGAGATTGGGAGAGGTGCTCCATCCTGCATAGCGAGCTAGTGTCGCTTCAGGCCAAGGGATTTCTCCCTCAGGCCTATATGGTCCCGGTCCGAGCCGGACTCGCCACCTATAATGCTGTAGAGCAAGCGGATAGCACCCCCAACCCCTCCAAAGGAGAGCGGGTGTGCCTCGTCCCTTATCTAATAAGAGGACTTGGATTTCCAATTAATCCATTTCTCAGTGGGCTTCTGGAGTTCTACGGCCTCCAGCTGCACAATCTCACGCCCGCCTCTATATTGCATATCGCGGGCTTCGTCGCCCTTTGCGAGCTATTCTTGGGTGTTGAGGCTCATTTCGCATTGTGGAAGAGGTTATTCTGCTTGGTGCCCCGCTCTCAAGAGGGGTCTATATATCAAGTGGGCGGAGCCGAAGTGTGGCGTATCGCCGGGACCGGATATCTCTCCGGAACCCCAAAGAAGGCATCCGAGGACTGGCCTTCGGAATGGTTTTATATAGATGATGTCCCGCTGCCGGATCCTATCCGGGTCGGTCTCCCCGAATTCAACAGTGCCCCCTTAAAGAAACACCTAAGCTGGCGTCCGCGGAGCTCTCAGAGAGAAAGCAACAGGGACGTCCTTTACCTGATGGGTCGGATAAGACTATTGGCTCATTCCGGACTAACCATGATTGGAGTCATGGCCGCATGCATTATGCGGGGGTGCAGCCACTTCAATATAGAGGCCACCCCATGTGGGATTTTAACGGGGAGGATGACGCCACCCGTTACGGTCGTAAGGGGCCAGCCTCAGCTGCCGCTCTAATAAAGACCTTATCCTCTTTGTACAAGGGAGAAGAGGAGGAATTCCTCTGCGTCAACCCGCTGGGCGGATTTACTATGTACAACCCTCCGAGTTGGGTAAGTGGACAATTGTGCTTACCCATCCGTTTTATATTCCCATGATTAAATATGTAGTCTAACGATTTCAACGCAGGAACTGCGTCAGGAAGTAAAGGATATAAACAGCCGTCCCCCACAGCCCAAGGATCCAGAACGGTCCCTCGATCTGGACTCAGAAGAGGATCCGTACATATCGGTGGAGCTGATTGACGGGGTGTTTCATCAGCTAAGCAAGGACAATACCTTGGTGGCTATCACGGCTGATTACCCAGGGTTAGTCCCGGCCTCCCAGGTAACAGAGAGCGGAGTCTCATCCCCTTGAGAAGGAATCCATTCTCACGCATTTTAGTTTTCCTAACAACGACCGTGTTTTGCAGGGGAGGTTTCCGAGGCGGGAGGACGAACCTGCGGCGGCTAGCCAACGAGGGGCCGCAGGGCCCCGTGGGGTAAAAAGGAATGTACTCCGGACTGAGACACCGGCGCAAAGGTATAGCGCACCCTCTTTTTCCCTGGTGTTATTCCTTCAGGGCATATTAAAGTTCGTGCTATCTTCAGGACGAAGATACCTCGCCGGACTATATCCGGAGAGGTTGCCAATCGCGCCTCCACCAGCCAGGCTCCAACGCCTGGCCCAGAAGCGGAAGCGAACACAAGGCGCGCACCGGACGCTCCTCCGACAGAGGATGCGGACAGGCTGTCTGCCACCAATTCCGAGGTGGAGAGTGCCATGAACCACAAGCGTCGCCGGACAGTTCTTCGCGACGCTTGTTTATCCCAAGAGGCATTAGATGCCTTCAATTCGGGAGATGCGTACCTCCGTGCCACTCAAAATGGTTTAGCCAGAGCCACGGAGCAATATATAAAAGACATAGGGGTAAGAAAATTTTGGTAAATATATATATATATACCAGTAGCCCCCGAGACTTGAAACAGTTAGAGTAACTGATTTAAGGATCATTTGTTATGCAGGTTCTTACAGAGAAGAATACCGTCCTGTCCCAGAAGCTGGAAGAGTGCAAAGCCCAACTGGAGGCCGCACTAGCCGCGGCAGGGGAGCCCAAAGAGACCCCTCTGGTAAGATACGCTTCGAAAGATTAGTATTTTGCGAAGTGCGGCGTGGGTGTAAATCTGACAAATCATATTGCAGATGGCGCCGGACTAGATCCGAAGAGGCAACAACTCTTACGCCGGCTAAATGCCGGTGAGAGTATGCTGACAAGGGTTGGGCGGGAGAAGAATGATCTTCAGGATGCCAACACCAAGCTGGACATTGAACTTAAAGATATTCGTGGCCAGCTGTCGGACTCTACTAAGGAGAATCAGCGGCTTCGACGCGCCATATTTAGTAAGTGCTTAAGCGAATCTTTGAAAGAAAAGAGTTCGGCGAGGAAGTCCACTAACAGAGTAATGTCTGTAGGTATGCTAACGGGTCATCCTACAGAGGAGATGCCCGGTTCTACGGGTGACCTACTTCCCGATCTCTCGCAACTGCACGGGCGAGTTCGGCAGGCGATGCGAGGCGTTGCCCAAGCCATATGGCCTTCCCACTCCATGCCCGAGGGCTTTGGAGAGCTTTCGGAGAAGCTTAAGGGAGCTCGGTGGCGCTTCCGGTTGTGGAAGATATCGGCCTGCCGACAAGGCACTAGGGAGGCCTGGGCCATGGTGAAGACACGGTACACGAAGTCTGACCCAAACCACATGGCCGAGGTCGGACCTGTGGGGCCTGACGGGAAGGAGATCCCTGTAAGCTTAGTGTACGGCCAAGTAGAATTGGCCGCAAAGTATTCCCAGCAGGACTGTAAGTTAGACAGCCTATTAGATGGTATTGAAGAGGAATACAATCAGTCAGAGTGACTATGTAATTTTAATTGACATGTGTAATGCCTTCTAGCCAGATTGTAGATCGTTTGTCGTTGCCGACCTTTTCGCTTCAACCTCAGGACCTGACGGTCTGGAGTGTGTCCGAACACCCTACTGGTTATGTAAGAACCGGGGTATGCGTGGAGACCAGGCATAGGGGTCATCAGTGCTTTATCAGACAAGTGCCCAACTAGTTATGTTATATTACATGGTTAGTAAGAAACATCTTCTAGAGAGAATAGTTCCGTTAGTGGTTCCTTTCTCTAGGAGGCATGCCCTAAAGTGCATGTCCGGACTGCAAACGCAGGAAAATCATCTGGGGGCATATATATAAATAAGTAAAAAGGTCATCTTTTAGTTCACCAACCGAATATTCCCTTAAGAATGCTAGCTTTTGGCTTCACCCAGTCTGAGGTACACATCCGGCTTATCCGGCAGTAACAATCGCAGATGTGCTCCCTTTACCACCTAGCCGAACAATCGGGAACGTAGGGGTAAGCACAGGAGCAAGGCAACCCAGCTTGGCCAAAACTTAAGTCATATCGATGCATATAATGGTGAAGAAAAGGTACATGCGGAAGTTTGACACATGTGGTGGGCGTGAAGCCCGTGTAAATAAGCTTCTGTTAAAGAAGCCCCCAGGTTTAATGAGCGCGAGTAGCACGTCACTTGAGGAGCCTTTAAGGGTTATAAAAGAAAAAAAGGGGAAGGAGAGAAATGTAAGACAGAAAATGTAAAAAATGGACAGAGGAAGGAGACAAACACAGAGTCCGGCGCTAGGCATAGAATCTTCGGAGATGGGCTGCGTTCCATGGGTTCGGCTCGAGTCAGTTATCCGACGCTTCTCGCAGGCGGTATGCTCCACCAGTCAGGACTTGGTCGATTATGAAGGGACCTTCCCACTTGGGCTTTAGCTTGTCCTTTTTCTTGTCCGGCAGGCGTAGAACTAACTCGCCAACGTTGTAGTTTTTGGCCCGCACTTCTCTGCTTTGATATCTTTGAGCCTGTTGTTGATAGAATGCGGAACGGGCTTTTGCCACGTCACGCTCCTCCTCTAAGGTGTCCAAACTGTCCTGCCGATCGAGCTAGGCTTCCCTTTCTTCATACATGCGCACTCGAGGTGAGTCATGAATTATGTCGCAGGGCAAGACTGCCTCTGCGTCGTACACCATAAAAAATGGTGTGTATCAGGTGGTGCGATTCGGCGTGGTCCGCAGCCCCTAGAGTACGGAGTCAAGCTCCTCTGCCCAGTGCGTGTTAGATTCCTTGAGGGACCGCACTAATCTGGGTTTGATGCCGCTCATGATGAGACCATTTGCACGTTCGACCTGACCGTTAGTTTGTGGGTGATAGACGGAAGCATAATCAAGCTTGATGCCCATGTTTTTGCACCAGAGTTTTACCTCATTGGCCGTAAAGTTCGTGCCATTATCGGTGATGATGCTGTGGGGGACGCCATAATGGTGTACGATCCCGGATATAAAGTCTATCACAGGTCCGGATTCGGCCGTCTTAACAGGCTTGGCTTCTATCCATTTGGTGAACTTATCCACCATGACCAGTAAGTATTTTTTCTTGTGGGTTCCGCCTTTAAGGGGTCTCACCATGTCAAGCCCCAGACCGCGAAAGGCCAAGTGATGGGGATAGTTTGGAGGGCGGTGGGTGGCATATGGCTTTGGTTTGCAAAAAGCTGGCAACCGATGCATCGTTGGACCAAGTCCTGAGCGTCCGCCCGGCCGTCAGCCAATAAAAGCCTGTACGGAAAGCCTTGCTTACAAGGGACCGGGCTGCGGCGTGATGGCCACCAAGTCCGGCATGAATTTCAGCCAGCAGGTTCCGCCCTTCCTCTTCGGAGATGCACCTTTGAAGGACTCCGGTAGTGCTTTTCTTATAAAGTTCTCCCTCATGGACTTTATAGGCTTTAGATCGCCGCACTATACAGCGTGCCTCGTTTTGGTCCTCTGGGAGTTCCTACCTAGTAAGGTAGGCTAGGAATGGTTCTGTCCACGGGGCGATAACGGCCATTAGTACGTGGGCTGAGGTTGTGATTTCATTGGCAGAGCCTCCGATTATGTCAAATTGTTCGGTGTCGGATAGTGCGGTTGGGTCCGGGCTAATATTGCCATGTTCCCCTTCCCATACTACGGATGGCTTGAACAGCCTTTCCAGGAAGATGTTGGGGGGGACCGCATCGCGTTTTGCACCGATGCGTGCCAGGACATCTGCCGCCTGATTGTTTTCTCGGGCTATATGGTGAAATTCGAGCCCTTCAAACCTAGCTGACATTTTGAGGACGGTGTTGCAGTAAGCTGCCATTTTTGGATCCTTGGCATCGAAGTCTCCATTTATTTGGGATATCGCAAGGTTCGATTCCCTGCGCACCTCTAGGCGTTGAATGCCCATGGATACTGCCATCCGAAGAGCATGTAAAAGGGCCTCATATTCGGCTGCATTGTTGGAGTCCGTGTACATAATCTGGAGTACATATTGAACTGTGTCTCCTGTGGGGGACGTCAAAACGACACCGGCCCCTAGTCCGGCCAACATTTTGGAACCGTCAAAGTGCATGATCTTGTTTGAATATGTGTCGTACTCTTTAGGGAGTTCGGCCTCCGTCCATTCTGCGATGAAGTCGGCCAAAACTTGCGACTTGATAGCTCGTCGTGGCCTATAAGTTATGTCGAACGGGAGGAGCTTAATGGCCCATTTTGCAATCCGGCCCGTTGCGCCATGGTTGTTTATAATATCATTGAGTGGTACTTCCGATGCTACTGTGATTGAACACTCTTGAAAGTAGTGTCGTAGCTTCCGGGATGCCATGAATACCGCATATGCAATCTTTTGATAATGTGGGTACCGTGATTTGCATGGGGTGAGGACAGTGGACACATAGTAAACCGTCTTTTGAAGGGGGAATTTGTGTCCGTCCGTTTCCCGCTCGACGACGAGTACTGCGCTAACAACTTGATGGGTTGCTGCAATGTACAATAGCATTGGTTTGCCGATGTTTGGCGCGGCCTGGACAGGGTTTGTTGCCAATATGGCTTTTATTTCCTCGAGTCCGGCCGTGGCGGCATCCGTCCACTTGAAGTGTTCGGTGCGCCGAAGGAGGCGATAGAGGGGTAGCGCCTTTTCTCCCAAACGGGAGATAAAGCGGCTTAGAGCCGCCACGCATCCGGTTAATTTTTGTATTTGTTTGAGGTCCTTTGGGATATCCAATTGTGACAAAGCTCGGATCTTGGCTGGATTTGCTTTGATTCCTCTACCGGATACAATGAAGCCCAAGAGCTTTTCCGGCTGGAACGCCGAAAACGCATTTTTCCGGATTTAGCTTGATGTCATATGCTCGGAGGTTGTCAAATGTAAGCCTCAAGTCGTCTACTAGAGATTCGACATGTCTTGTTTTTACGACCACATCATCCACGTATGCCTCTACTGTTTTGCTGATCTGGTTTGCCAGATATGTCTGAATCATGCGCTGATATGTTGCGCCGGTGTTTTTGAGCCCGAAAGGCATTGTGTTGAAGCAGAATGGGCCGTATGGGGTTATGAATGCCGTTGCGGCTTGGTCTGACTCGGCCATCTTGATTTGATGGTAACCGGAGTATGCATCGAGGAAGCACAACGAATCGTGTCCTGCAGTGGCGTCGATAATTTGATCGATGCGGGGGAGGGGGAAGGGATCCTTTGGGCAAGCCTTGTTAAGGTCTTTGAAGTCAACGCGCAGGGGCCAGGATTTGTCCTTCTTTGGTACCATCACCAAGTTTGCTAGCCAGTCCAGATGTTTTATGTCTCTGATGAGTCCGGCCTCCAATAGTTTGGCTAGCTCCTCTCCCATTGTCTGTCTCTTGGGCTCAGAGAAACGCCGAAGGGCTTGTTTGACAGGTTTGAATCCTTTTAGGATATTTAAGCTGTGTTCGGCCAGCCTGCGTGGGATTCCTGGCATGTCCGAAGGGTGCCAGGCAAAAATGTCCCAGTTCTCCCATAGGAATTCTCGCAGTGCGGCGTCTACATCGGGGTTTAATCGTGCCCCGATGGAAGCTGTTTTATTGGGGTCCATTGGATGGACCTGGAATTTGACTATTTCATCCGCTGGTTTAAAGGAGGTGGACTTGGATCTTTTGTCGAGTATCACATCGTCCCTGTTTACCGTGGAGCGCAGTGTAGTCAGGTCCTCAGCCGCTAGGGCTTCGGACAGTGCCTCAAGGGCCAATGCGGCTGTCTTGTTTTGGCGCGGAGTGCTATGTTCGGATCACTAGCGAGAGTGATGATTCTGTTCGGCCCGGGCATCTTGAGCTTCATGTACCCGTAATGGGGTATTCCTTGGAAGATTGTAAACGCTTCCTGCCCCAGTAGAGCATGGTGTCCGCTACTGAACGGGGCCACTTGGAATGTGACCTCTTCGGACCTATAATTATCCGGCGTGCCGAACACCACATCAAGTGTGATTTTTCCTGTACAGCGCGCTTCCCGACTGGGGATTATTCCTCTAAAGGTTGTGCTGCTTCGCTCAATGTGGTTCCAGTCTATTTCCATTTCTTGAAGGGTTTCCTCATAAATGAGGTTCAATCCGCTGCCTCTGTCCATGAGTACCTTGGTGAGGTGAAAGCCGTCCACTATAGGACTGAGTACCAATGCGGCTGGTGCTCGAGCTGTTCGGAATTTAGGTTCATCACTGGCATTTAAAGTAATAGCCGTGTCACTCCATGGGTTAATTGTTGCTACTTGATAAACTTCGGCGAGGCTGCGGAGTGTTCTTTTTCGCATATTATTTGATGCGAAAGTCTCGAAGACTGTTAAGACTGTACTGGAGTCCTTGAGGTGGCTTTCTCTGGCCTCCGGAATTAGGAGATCTTCGCCCCTTTTGGCCACCTGCCAGAGTATCCAACATGCTCTAAGGCTATGAGTTGGTGTGGCATCCTCTGTACTATGAATTTTACAGGGTCCATTAAGCCATCCCTCCAGTACGGTTCCATGCCCTGTAGAGGGTTTTGGTTTTTTGGTTTTTAACCCGGGTGTCTGATGATGATGCACCCTTTTATTTCGGACGAGGTTTCTATTCAGGGCCGGATTGTCCCAAATTTTAGTTTCGGTTTTCCGGGCGCTTTCCATCGCACAGTACTTTTGTACTATGGTTGCCAAGTCAGCGAAGCGTGTAAGATCACGACGACCTGTGGCGTTGAGGATTCCCTTGTCCATGCAATTATTGCAGAAGATTGAGATTGCGTCTTCCTCGTGGCAGTCCTTTATCCTGTTCATAACCAGTAGGAACCTTGCCCAGTAATGATGTACTGTTTCTTCGTGCTTTTGCCTGATTTGGGATAGATCGCTTATGTTCGGGTGGGTGGGTGGAATTAAATCCGGAACTTCACCCAATCTAAGACTCAGAGGCCAAGGAGTTTTCAAACTCTGAAGTTTGGACTCTTGGATGTTGTCCAGTGAATCTAGCCCGTTGCCTGATTCTAAGTTCAGGTCTTGAGTTACATCCTCCCCTCCGTGGGTATCCGTCTTGGAGGGATCGGGAATCCGGACGTAGCTAGTCCTTAAGATAGATGAAGAGTCGCCACACTGTGCCTCTACCACGGCAACGTGATGGGTGACTTGGGGAGAATTAATTTCTCTTAGATCGGGTTTAAGCCCAACCTGGTCATAATCCGTAGTGACCCCCAAGGCAGCGATGCGATCCAAGAGCTCGTTTACGGAAGAGAGCTCCATTGGATCTAACTGCTCGACGAGTTCTGACCTGATGTGGAGATTGCTTTTGATGACCCGAGAGGTCACCGTCGATGCAACGGCCGAACAGGCGGTCATGAGAAAACCGCCTAGCCGGAGAGTTTGGCCGACAGCCAAGGCTCCCTTAGTAACAGCGTCGTCTTTGAATACGGGAAGAGGCATCCTTCCTGATTGCGACGGCACAGAGGAACTCTCAATGAAAGCACCAATGTCGATGTCAAAACCGGCGGATCTCCGGTAGGGGGTCCCGAACTGTGCATCTAGGCCGGATGGTAATAGGAGGCAAGGAACACGATGTTTTACCTAGGTTCGGGCCCTCTTGATGGAGGTAAAACCCTACATCCTGCTTGATTAATGTTGATGATATGGGTAGTACAAGAGTAGATCTACCACGAGATCAAGGAGGCTAAACCCTAGAAGATAGCCTATGGTATGATTGTTGTATGATGAAGTTGTCCTATGGACTAAAACCCTCCATTTTATATAGACACCGGAGAGGGTTAGGGTTACACAAAGTCGGCTACAATGGTAGGAGATCTTGAATATCCACACCGCCAAGCTTGCCTTCCACGCCAAGGAAAGTCCCATCCGGACACGGGACGAAGTCTTCAATCTTGTATCTTCATAGTCCTGGAGTCCGGCTGAAGGTATAGTCCGGCTACCCGAACACCCCCTAATCCAGGACTCCCTCAGTCACGGATCCTAGTCAAGTTAGAAAGCTGATCATAGCAGACCAGACACGATCGCCGCTGTCTCGCACAGATCGAGCACCGACAGTTGCTCTAGCACTGACAGCGGCAACATCTCAGTCTGATCCAGCTGAGGATTGGGCACCGACCGCGTCAGCGGATCAGTCTGATCTACCGGAGGATCGGGCATCGACACCGGCACTTGCTTCAACACCGGCACCAGCTCTACAAGGAGCACCATCTCCGGCTGCAGCAGCGGCTTCGGCACCTCCACCAACACTTGCACTTGCATCTGCTCCGGCCCGTGCAGTTGCACCGGCAACAGACTGGGCTGCAGTTCGCACTTCATATACCAAAGTCCTTACAAAAACCGACATGTCCACCTTCTTGGTAAGCATTGGCCACCCAAGTGCTTCGTTCTTTTTTCTTTCTATGTTGTTTCACATGATTCACTGTGTTGATCTAACTGTTTGGGTATAGGTTATTGTTTGCAAACAGAGAATTCCTAGAGCAACGAGGGGGTCGTTCAACAATCCGGGCGACCGCGGCCAAGTTTCTCTTACCATGAACAGCCTTGGTGTGAATGAACCTGCTCAATATATCGTAAGTACAAAGGATGGTCGCATGATGATTGATGCTAAAGGATGGTCAAGGTTCAAATCTAAATCATATCTTGCGGTAGGGGATGATGTCAAAATTGAACTTTCTCGGCAAGGAGAGCTGGTCCAAATCAACTTTGAAATTCTTCAGTAGCAGCACGCAACTGACTAACTGATCTATCCTCCAAGAGATTTTGATGTAATAATCTGGCATGGTGAAACAAGTGTCCTGTGTGTATAAGTAGTACGATAGTATTATTTATCACATGGTATATCGTTGATAGAATTGCAACTCTGATTACTGGTTAGGAACTGTCATTTGATTTCATTCCAACAGCTGACGTGCTTTATTCAATTTTGTGTATTCGCCTTGCGACAGCATCTAAAACCAGCGTCGTACCGATCACTTGCAATATGAAAAGCGCTAAGGTAGAACACATGGGCCCCCAAACATGCAGGGTCGGCCTACGGCCCAAAGTCCAGAACCTGGTTTCGAAAAGCACTAGCTCAGTGCAGAAGTGGCATCCTCCTCCTGCTGTGGGTTGGGCGAAGATGAATGTTGATGCTGTGTTATCTCGCAATGGTGAAAGGGGAGCCCTGGCAGTTGTGAGCCGGGATCATATAGGCTTCTTCCTTGGAGCATCAGCACTGGTGTGCGGAAGTGTTAAGGATCCAGAGATCCTAGAGGCAATGGCATGTTGCGAGGGGCTATCTCTAGCTCTTGACTTAAACCTGCAACAAGTTCAGATTAGCACCGATTGTTTAGCAACAGTCAAGCATATCGGAGAGGCATACTTGGGGCCCAGCAAAGTTATTATGGATGATATCAAGATGAAGAAGAATATGTTCCAAACCATGGAGATCATACATGAAAAACGCGAGTGTAATGTTGAAGCGCATGTGCTCGCAAAAGCTGCTACTTCTTTGCCTTGTGGACGCCATCTTTGGCTCACAGGAACCCCCGAAATTATTTGTATACCTATGACTGTTAATCTTCAATAAAGCAGCTTTTATCCCTAAAAAACATTTGAGTATTATATTCTCAGCCGAACCCCCATAATGCCTGTGCGTTGCAGAGGGAGTATTTTTCTCGGCAAGGTGAGCCTGTGATATAAAAGATTTGTATATTTCTTTACAGAGGGAGTATCTCTCTATCAAAAAATATATTTATGTGTAACTAGTTACTCCTGTCTTTCTACTTCCTTTCGCTGATATGTGGGGCAACCAGCAACGGGGTCCACGTGCCATATGCACAAATTAGAGTGCACAACTTCACGGTAGACACACCCCGGTCGTAGCGCCGCAGTAATGCCCAATGAGCCATCAAATCACAACCCCCCCTTTCCAGCTTTAGCAGTAAGCTGGACGGACGAAGCGGCAATATTTCACTGGGCCTGAATCCCTTTCTCCCTCGTCTGCTTGTTCAGAGAAAACCCCCTCTCGGTGATTGCATAGGGTTTTCTCATGGAGAACCAGGTACGAATTCTTCATCCATCCCCGATAAACCCAAGTCCCTTGGTCACAGGTATTCCTAGGATGGCAGCCGCCACCGTTGATGCATTTTTCTTCCTACTGAATCTAGTGTGTTTCATTTGCAGTGCCCAAAGTGCGAGTACCCTACAGGTTTTTGCGCCCTCGGCGAGACGCCACACTTGTTCCTTCTCATCCTAACAGAACATTTTGAAACACGCACATTATGTTCCTAGAATCCTCTTTTCTATCCGGGAGGGTGGGTTTGTTTTGAACATGTTGTGTTCTCATATTATTTTTCCTGCAGTGTATTATTTGCTCTGCCAGAACACATGTACTCAAGATGCTCGGCCTTGCCATAACTGAATACACTAGTTTAATGGTCACAATGAAGACAAGCCATGGATATAAGTTCTGAGTTGGGTTCATGAACCAAGAAGATCGCAGCTTTTTTATGGCCGAACTTGGATAAACTTTCTCAAGTGTTACAGACTGAAAGTTGGTGCACGAATGTTGATGAAAATAGCAGAACCTGGTCTCATCTTCACTGCGATCTTCCACCCCGACGTCGTTCCAATTGTTCATCCATCTTAGTTTTGTATCTGGTTCTTGCTTGTTGCCTCAATTACTTCTTAATCCACCTATTTTGTCTAACTAATCACAATTTAACTTTAGAAGTAGCAACGAATCTCTCACAAAGATGCTACTTCTAACTAATATTTTCTTATAATTGGTGGCACGTGTAGGTTTTTTCAGAGTAAAGCAGTCTGCTCGTTTGTTACTCTGTAATAACTCGGCTGTTACTAATGGCACTGAAGTTGACTGGATCGACATCCACAAGTTCCTACACTTTATTAATCGTCTTGAGGTCCTTGTGGGGCGTTTCAATGGTGGAAGGCCACGTGGGATATGTGTGCCACTGCTACACTCGTTGAACAGGTCCAACTGCATCGAGAAACTTATGGTACGAGTTGTTTTCTGTTATATATGTTGTTCATAAACTATTGCTTATACACAGTTTTACAGCTGTGATCTTCTTGAAACAGGAACTGCCGAGTTCTATTGTTCCTATACATATGCCTGACCATGGTCGGGTCAAACTTGCGCTTGGTCACAACATGATGTTTATGTCGACCTACTCAATTCCCCTTGGAGGTGAAAAGATACTTATTCATGGGTGGTCTCAAATAATGAAGGCCCGTCCATCTTGGAGAATAGGACAGAAGATTATGTTCATGCTTTTCCATGGCTCTAAAGCGAATATCCTGTTTATTGACCATGTTGCAAGATGAAGCCGCTTTCAGAAGGTTGTGGATGCGCGGGGTGGCGCCTGGGCCTTGTCCTGGGGCTCGGTGGCCTCACCCTTGGTTAACTGTAGGCGAAGTAGCACTGTTCGAGGCGTGCTTTGTACGGTTGAACCTGTATAAGTACTCATACTGCTTTCAGCTTTGGTTGTTAAGTGCCCCTGCTGGTTTCAGTTAAGGTTGTTAAGTACTACAGTCTGTCGTGTTTCTTCAGTCCTGTCTTCCTCCAGCCACCAAAACCAAACCAGTGCCGATGGGGCCACCTGCTTCCGCCTCCCACAGCTGGCTGCGCCTCAGCGCACGCATCGCCGCCCCACCGTCTCCTAAATCGTTAATGCCGACATCCTCCGCGTGCTTTGGTGCGCTCGCTGTGGCGCCGCCCTCTTGCGTTGTCAACATGGTCAACAAACAACAGGAATCGGCAGAAGTACGTGGAGAGGATGACAGTAGGGGCCCACCACGTCAGCGTATGGAAAAATAAAATGCTTCCTCCTAGTGTTTTCCTGACATCTGGGACCCATGACATTGCGAGCGTATATAGTCAATAGACAAGAGAACATCACAAGATCGGCTGACACCTGGGACGTAGCTACTCGAGCAGTATTTTTTTGTTTGGTATTGTTGAGACGGAGCAGGGTTTGAACTGGGCTGTGGCCCGTCTAGCCCAGGCTTATATTTTATGTTCACCTTGTGACCAGCCCAGCTATTTTTTCTTTGTGAAAATGAGCCGAGTTTACTTTTTCTGAAGAATACCCAATCCAGGCCTACTAATTTTTCTATGCCTTGATGGGCTGCAACTCTTTCAAGATGCCTGCAAATCTTGAAAGTAATATGAAATGGGTTGTAAATATAAAAATAGATGACAAATTGGAAATTACTTTATAATATCTGAATTTTATTACATTTTCAGATTCCTATTTCACTGGGCATTAACCTAATTTAAATATATCTTCAAAGTACTTTAAATCTGGCTGGACACTTCAGTATTAAAAATAGTTTAGAACCCATAGAAATATACGAAATTGGCCCTGGCCAACCAAAAAAACGACTGCAATAAATTGCATAAGAAGTTGCCATGAGCTATATATAAATTATTAAAAAAAGAGGGAGTGGTCTGACTTGTGGGCCTATTTAGTTGACGTGTATGCAAGATTTTTTTAGTTATTATATACGTCAACAAACAATTCTAGCAGACGTAACCGTTGGATGTCAATCCAACAGCCATCGTGTTTCTTCAATCTCTGATCCTCTTGCTCCAGCCGCCAAAGCAGCGCCGGCGGGACCGCCTACTCCCGCATCCCGTGGCCGGCTGTGCTGCCGCGCAGGCCTCAGCACCCCCTACTACTCCCAGCGCTGGCCAGGGCATCCCTCTACTCACCCACACCCCCTGTTATTCTGCGGCGACGGCAGCCTCACACCGCAGCCAAACCGGTGAACGCTCGTACTGCTCTCCACGTGGGCATCCACTGCCGCGTCTTCCCCAGCTCCGCGTCGTCCCCTTCCTATGCCTCGCCGTCGTCCACCGCCGTGGTGCTCTCGGCGCGGCATGGTCAATGTGGTCAACGATCGACTTCCATCGGAAGAGTACTGTACGTGGAGAGGCTGACAGCTGGGTCCACGGCAGCCACAAGGAAGTGCCTCCTTATTACGCGCAAAATAATTATTCCTCCACCTGACAGCGGGGACCCACCGGACGGGCCACCAGTATTTTGCGAAAAAAATCGTTTCCCCCTGACTGCTGGGACCCACCGGACGGGCCACCATATTTCGCGAAAAAAACATTCCCCCCGCTATCAGCTCAGACCCACCGGAAGTGCCTCCTTATTATGCACAGAAAAATGAATACTCCCCCGGCTAGCTGGGACCCACCTTGGTGGGAGGCTGACTTGTGGGCCTACTAAGTTGATGGGGACGAAGGGCTTTGTCAACTTAGTCAATATGAACGATTCTAGCTCCAGTGACCGTACGATGTCCATCCAACGGCCATAGTGCTTCTTCAACCTCTGGTCTTCTTGCTCCAGCCGCCCAAAGCAGTGCCGGTCGTGCCGCATGCTCCTGCCTCCCGCGGCCGGTTGTGCTGCCACGGAGGCCTCACCACCCCCTACTATTCCCACCGCTGGCCAGGCCCTGCGGTGACGGCAGCCTCACACCGCAGCTGAACCAGTAAACCCTTGTACTCCTCTTCGCGCGAGCTTCCACTGCCGCGTCTTCCCCTGCTCCGCTTCGTCCCCTTCCTAGGCCTCGCCATCGTCCACCGCCGTGGTGCTCTCGACGTGGCGTGGTCAATGTGGTCAACGACCGACTTCCATCGGAAGAGTACTGTGCGTGGAGGCGCTGATAGCTGGGTCCACGGCCGCAGCAAGGAAGTGCCTCCTTATTACGCGCAAAATAATTATTCCTCCACCTGACAGTGGGGACCCACCGGACGGGCCACCGTATTTCGTGAAAAAAAACATTTGCCCCTGACTACTGGGACCCACCAGCTACATCTTCACACGCAAGGAAGTGCCTGACAGTCGGGACCCACCTGGTCGAAGCGTACGTAGCGTTGTCATTCTGGTCGTGAACGT
This sequence comes from Triticum monococcum, assembly GCA_034509565.1. Taxonomy (NCBI): domain Eukaryota; kingdom Viridiplantae; phylum Streptophyta; class Magnoliopsida; order Poales; family Poaceae; genus Triticum; species Triticum monococcum. The sequence continues at coordinate 97,740,155 of CM067843.1, read as the reverse complement.
GTACGTACATATATACTGGTCGATGTATAGGCGTGCACGTGTCGTAGTAGAGGTGCGCACATAGCATGTACACATATGTACAGCAGCCAGGGTGCAAGAAAGAAAATATGACCACGTATGTGTACATACGGGCGGGATCTCGAATGCCTACTCGCGCATACGTATGGCCAGGGCTCGTGTACATGGCTGGGTCGGAACAGAGAAACAACGTCGTCGTCGTGTTCATGGGGAGGCAATGGAATGCGTCGTGTTCATGGGGAGGCAACGGAATGCGTCGTGTTCATGGGGAGGCAACGGAATGCGGCGTGTTCATGGGGAGGCAACGGAATGCGTCGTGTTCATCGGGAGGCAACGGAATGCGTCGTGTTCATCGGGAGGGCTTGGACAGAATGGGCGATGGAAATGAGGCCTGGCGTACCGCAGAACGGAGGAAACGGCCTTGTGTTCGACCGGCCACGTTCGAAACGGGATCCTGTTGATCGGGAGGGGTCTGGCGTACCGCAAAACGGAGGAAACGGACCTCCTACGATCGAAACGGGGGTCCTGTTCATCAGGAGGGGTGTGGCGTACCGCAAAATGGACGAAACGGACCTCCTACGGTCGAAACGGGGGTCTTGTTCATCGGGAGGGGTGTGGCGTACCGCAAAACGGGACTCCACGGGATACTGTTCATCTCCACCGTCGACCCCCTCCGGCCTCCACGAGCTACTATTCATCCACCGTCGACCTCCTCCAGCCTCCACCTGCGACTATTCATCCACGGGCTCCTGTTCATCCAGCCTCCACCGCGCGCTACTCCACCGGCTACTGTTCAACCAGCCCTCTCCACGGGCTCCTGTTCAACCACCCCTCCACGGGCTACTGTTCATCCTGCCCTCCACCGTCTACTGCTCATCCTGCCCTCCACGGGGTGGTCCTGTTCATCCAGCCCTCCACGGGGTCCTGTTCATCCAGCCCCAACCGGCTCGATCAATCGGGGTCCTGTTCATCCAGAGGCAACACCACGGGGTCCTGTTCATCCACACCCACCGGGAACTGTTCATCCAACCCCCCTCCCCCGCGCAACACTCACTGTTCATCCAGATGCAGCATCGATCAGCTTCAGTTAGCAGAAGTAGCGAAGGAATCGCTCGATTGGGTTCAGTTAACAGCCATCGATCGATCGCTCGGGTTCAGTAACGTGTAGCCTGCAGTGCAATCGCTTGGGTTCAGTTAGAGCCCAATGCCTCGCTCGGGTTCAGTCAGAGCCTACGCCTCGCACACACGCGCGTACGTGTACGACAGAAACGCGCATCGCTCGGCCCCCGACCTCCCACCGTAACCGGGAACTCCTTGAAATTTTCCTCCCCCTCGCTTCTACCATGGTTTTTTCCGTCATGGACGGCCCAAAGAATGTCATGGAGCTGCGTCTTCGGCCCGCCTAGGACGAAAAGCCCATTTTCTGTGATGATTTTTTGTCATAGAAGTAGGAGCCCACCACATCAATGATGATACCGGGTTTTGTCACAATTATCGTCATAGAAGTGTCATATGTACGACAGAAAAAAAATTCGTTCGGCCCAAAATGTCATGGATGTGTCTTTTTTTGTAGTGTAAAACCCTACGTCCTGCTTGATTTATTCTTGATAATGTGAGTAGTACAAGAGTTGATCTACCACGAGATCGGAGAGGCTAAACCCTAGAAGCTAGCCTATGGTATGATTATATGTTGTCCTACGTACTAAAAACCCTCCGATTTATATAGACATCGGAGGAGGCTAGGGTTACACAAGGTCGGTTACAAAGGAGATATGCATATCTGTATTGCGTAGCTTGCCTTCCACGCCAAGTAGAGTCCCATCCGGACACGGGACGAAGTCTTCAATTTCGTATCTTCATAGTCCAACAGTCCGGCCAAAGGATATAGTCCGGCTGTCCGGAGACCCCTTAATACAGGACTCCCTCACTCAAGGTCGCACAAGATACGCTCAACAGCAAGTGGAACAAAGTAAAAAAGTATGGTGGACGTTACCATAAAAATAGCTATCCAAAGCGCAAGCTATTACTGGAATTCGACGATGAGGCCTTAGAGCCCATACAGCCGAAAAGTGATACGGCCAACCGACCGGATCCACCACCTTGTGAACGCGATAGAGCGGCTAACAAAGTCGCGCATAAGTTAACACACGATCTACGTGAGAACCTGCGTCAAAAATTCGGCGCGACCAGATCTATCTATGAATCTAGGAAGCGCGCTACGGTACAAAACCAACACCAAATACTACAGTCGTCCGAACACCATGGCGCATCCCATTACAGGGGTGCCGCACACCTCTTATGTTTCATTGATGAGGTGCTGGATCACGAATTCCCAGAGGGATTCAAACCGGTGAACATAGAGGCGTACGACGGAACCACATACCCTGGAGTCTGGATAGAGGACTTCATCCTCCATACTCATATGGCTCGTGGAGACGATCTCCATGCCATTAAATACTTGCCCCTCAAGCTTAAAGGGCCAGCTCGGCACTAGCTGAAAAGCCTCCCCAAAAACTCAATTGGAAGTTTGGAGGAGCTCGAGGACGCTTTTCGGGCCAATTTTCAAGGGACTTATGTCCGACCTCCGGATGCAGACGATTTAAGTCATATAATCCAACAATCCGGAGAGTCCGCCCGAAAGCTTTGGAACAAGTTCCTCACCAAGAAGAACCAAATCATCGACTGTCCGGACGTGGAAGCCTTAGCAGCTTTTAAACACAGCGTCTGAGACGAATGGCTCGCCAGACACCTCAGTCAAGAAAAACCGAGAACAATGGCAGCCCTAACAAGCCTCATGACCCGCTTTTGTGTGGGCGAGGACAGCTGGTTGGCACGTAGGAGCACCAGCGACCCAAGCACATCTGAAGTCAGGGATGGCAATGGTAAACCATGACGCAACAAAAACAAGCGTCGAATTAAAGAAGGTAGCCCAGATAACACTACGGTAAACGCCGGATTCAGGGGCTCCTGACCAGGTCAGCGGAAAAAGCCTTTCAAAGGCAGCAGAGAAGGACAATCTGGCCTAAACAAAATTCTTGACAAACTCTGTCAGATTCATGGCACCCCAGACAAACCTGCAAATCATACCCACCGAGAATGTTGGGTCTTCAAGCAGGCCAGTAAGCTAAACGCCGAACAGAAGGGGGAAGAGACACCAAATGAAGACGAGGATGAGCCTCGCCAGCAAAGCGCCGGAGGACAAAAAAGTTCCCACTAGAGGTTAAAACAGTAAACGTGATCCATGTGACAAAGAGGATAAGCAAGCATGCACTTCAAGGCACACGCGCCATAGAGCCCGTCACCCCTAGGTTCAACCCCTGGTTGGCCTGCCCGATCACTTTTGATCGTAGGGATCACGAGACAAATATCCGGCACGAAGGACTGATGACCTTAGTGTTAGACCCAATAATAAATGGGTACCATTTCACACGAGTCCTCGTGGACGGCGGCAGTGATCTAAATCTGATATATCAGGACACAGTCCGCAAAATGGGGATAGACCCGACACAAATAAGCCATAGTAATACTACCTTCAAGGGAGTAATACCAGGCCAAGAGGCCCGCTGTACAGGCTCTCTACTACTAGAGGTGGTATTCGGTTCTCCCGATAACTTCCGAAGCAAAAGGTTAACTTTTCACATTGCCCCATTCCGAAGTGGCTATCAAGCACTCCTCGGAAGAACAGCTTTCGCTCGTTTTAACGCAATACCGCATTATGCTTTTCTCAAGCTTAAGATGCCCGATCCACGTGGCATCATCTCAGTTAGCGGAAATACCAAACGTTTCCCATGTACGGAAGAGTATGCGGCGGCTCTAGCAGCCGCAAACTAGACGGCCTCACCAACCAGAAAAATGGCAGGTCGTCAAGACCACGGACACGGTCAAACGAATCCGGCATTCCACAATATATACATGACATTGGTTTGGTGATCAAACCCTCAGAAACGATACCTGGGGCTTCCCGCGTGTAATCAGGGCCAGCCTGGCAAAACTTGGCTTCTCTTGAATTTTGATAGTTCATTGATAATAACCAACTCTTCTTTTTTGGCACGGCAACTTTCACCTAAGTTCTTTCCTTTTGCAGATGACAATCGTGCTACACCCGTCCAGGACACGACAGAACGAAGACACAGGCACAGACGTGCAGCAGGGACCCACCTAAAGGTTTCTTTTTAGATTAAGACTCTGCGCAAACCTTTTTTACTGTCTCTTGTTGCTCACATCCTTCGGATACTCCACACAACCGAGAAGGATGCTGGCGTTATTGGCATGTGGCCACGCCAGGATTTTGTACGTACCTGGACACATGGGGTTTCTTATTAAGGGCATTGTTGAGCCCGGTATATGTTATAAAGACCGAACACCTTAGGGAGTGTTCGGCGTCGTGAGTTTGGCCCTATATGCATCAGCTCTGAATCATGTCTTTGGTCAAATGTTGGGTTTTCCTGGCTCCCATGTTTTGGTACCTTACGTTCCGTTATATCGGCTAAGGTAGCACTGGGAGAACTACTGCGATTGTTCCCTGGTTCATCCAGATGAGCACCTCAGTAGAGAAAGCCGAAAACTGACTGTCATGATATAGCGAGAGACTGGTCAACCACTCGATGACTCATCAGAATCTTCGGGATTCCTCCGCATTAAAGAAGGGCCGTTTCCCGGTCATGTACGTACGCGCCCCGTATTTGGACGAGCGCAGAAGTACCAGGGGCTATATAGTAGCCCCACTGTCAAACTCCTATGGCTAAGTGAAAATGTTAAAGCAATATAGTCTGATTGCCTCGTTCGCTACGCTATCACCTCCTTAACGGACCAAGACGTTGGATCAAGTGTGGATATGCATATTTTGCGAACACCCCCGCATTATATGCGTGGGGGCGGAAGCCGACGACTGCAAACTTTCAGGTTATACACATATATACATAAATGGCCGCACAGAAGGCACCATAGCACTTTCAGGCAAAAGTATAAATACAGCCTTGATAATTCAATAAAACATTGTTTTTATAATAGGAATACATGTCACTTGAACATAACATTCTTCGAGCACTCAGCCTCTATTGAACAAGCGCCTTCAAGAACTTCTTCAAAGTAGTGCTCAGCAGCCACTTGGCCTACGGTCGAACCCTGTGTCGCAACAGTGGTGGCCTCCATCTCCGCCCAGTATGTCTTGACACGGGCAAAGGCCATTCCACGCACCCTCTATGCACGCCGATCTCTTTACAGCATCGATGCACGGCACAACACCAAGGAACTGTTGCACTAAGCTAAAGTAGCTATTCGGCCTTGGCCCTCCCGGCCACAGGTGATCCACAATGGACCTCATGGCAAGTCTGGACAACCTATGGAGCTCGGCCCACTTAGCCAATCACTCATTCAACAGCAGCGGACGGACTAGAGCATGAAACTGTGACCAGAACAACTTTTCCACTTTGGGACCTTTCTGACCCTTGAAGTACTCGGCCGCATCAGCAGAACTTGCAGCCAAATCCATGTACGCGTCCGCAGAACTCCATAGCCGGCCCAGAGGAGCATACTTCGGATCTCCGAACTTAGTCCGCTACAAGAAGGGCTTCCCATACACGATATCTGCAGCTTGATTCAGCTCCTCCTTCGTTGCTCTAATTTTGGAGCGGGCTTCCTTGGCAGCCACCTGGGCTTTCTCCAGGTCCGTCGCCTTCGCCCGGTTTTCTTCTTCAAGAAGCCGGTAACGGTCAGCGGTATCTTTTAACTCTACAGCCATCTTGGCTATTTTTTCCTTGCTCTCGCAATGTGCGGCCTATTCGGCCCTTAACTCTTCGGCCGCCTTTAGAGCGGCCGCATTGCTACTCCTCGCTTGCTCCTTGGCTCGGGCAAGCTCCGCCCGAAGGGTCTCCACGGTGGCAGCTCCATCTGCAGTCACAACACATTAAAGATACTGGCATCATGCTACTTTTATTATGTGATGATCAGCAGAAAAATAACTCACCCTGTGCCTCGTCAAGCCGCTTGTTGACAAGCACGATGTCGGCGTCTGCCGCATTAAGTTGTCGCTTTAGCTCGGCAAACCCATCAGTCCGGCTAGCCACCGGAGCTTTAGCCACTTGCACATAAAGGCGGTCTGGTTGTTACCTCTTGATAACCCACAAGTATAGGGGATCGCAACAGTTTTCGATAAGTAAGAGCGTCGAATCCAACGAGGAGCTAAAGGTTGAACAAATATTCCCTCAAGTTCTATCGACCACCGATACAACTCTACGCATGCTTGACGTTCGCTTTACCTAGAACAAGTATGAAACTAGAAGTACTTTGTAGGTGTTGTTGGATAGGTTTGCAAGATAATAAAGAGCAAGTAAATAAAAGGTAGGGGCTGTTGTAAGTAAAGAAGCAATAAAGTAAATATAGCGAGTGTGGAAAAGTGGTGGTAGGAGTTGTGAAATTGCCCCTAAGCAATTGACTACTTTACTAGACCGATAGCAACTATTATGTGGGAGAGGCCACTGCTAGCATGTCATCCCTGACTTGGAATTCTATGCACTTATGATTGGAACTATTAGCAAGCATCCGCAACTACTAATGTCAATTAAGGTAAAACCCAACCATAGATATTGGTCCCCCTTCAATCCCGTATGCATCAATTTCTATGCTAGGTTGAAGCTTCTGTCACTCTTGCCCTCCAATACATAGTCCTATCAACATACAACTAACCCTAGGGTGTGATCCACGCGCGCAATCATATGATGGGCACCAAAGGACAGCAACATAACCACAAGCAAATTAAATCAATCATAGCAATTCATCAACCACCGATAGGACAACAAAAATCTACTCAGACATCATAGGATGGCAACACATCATTGGATAATAATATGAAGCATAAAGCACCATGTTCAAGTAGAGGGTACAGCGGGTTGCGGGAGACTGGACCGCTGTAGATAGAGGGGGGAAGGTGATGGAGATGTTGGTGAAGATGGCGGAGGTGTTGGTGTAGATCGCGGTGATGATGATGATGATGATGATGATGGCCACGGCAGCGTTCCAGCGCCACCGGAAGAGAATGGGAGAGGGGTGCCCTTCGTCTTCTTCTTCCTTGACCTCCTCCCTAGATGGGAGAAGGGTTTCCCCTCTGGTCCTTTTCCTCCATGGCATGAGAGGGGCGAGAGCCCCTTCGAGATTGGATCTGTCTCTCTATCTCTCTCTGTTTCTGCGTTCTCAGATTCTTCCATTTCACCGTTTCTTATATTCCCGGAGATCCGTAACTCCGATTGGGCTGAAATTTTGACACGATCTCTATCTGGAAATTAGCTTTCTTGCGGCGAAAGAAGGGCACCAACCACCTTACAGGGTGGCCACGAGGGTCAGGGGCGCGCCTGCCTCCCTAGGGCGCGCCGCCCTACCTCGTGGGCCCCTCGAGCATCGTCTCACGTGGATTTTTCTTCCCAAAAATCATATATATTCCAAAAAAATCTCCATCAGTTTTTATTCCGTTTGGACTCCGTTTGATATGGATATTCTGCGAAGCAAAAAACATGCAACAAACGGGAACTGGCACTGGGCACTGGATCAATATGTTAGTCCCAAAAATAGTATAAAAAGTTGCCAAAAGTATATGAAAGTTGTAGAATATTGGCATGGAACAATCAAAAATTATAGATACGACGGAGACGTATCATTACCTGGGACTATGATCCTCTGTTTGCCGCTGTTTTCGACGACAACCAGAGTCTCAGGGGCTACTATCTGCATAGGGCATACCTAACGTATGTGGTACTCTTAAAAACATACATTATTTCACGTACCTCGAAGCCTTTTAGCAGACTCATAAAGGCTTCATGCAAACCGCTTTCAGCGGATAAAATCCTTTCAATTACCGTACCCATTAGCATACGATGCACTTCCGAGACGGCCGCTTGCCCCAGAAGATCCTTCAGCGCGTCCGACCACACACTGTACGGACCCTTGATGTCGCTCTCCTTAGGAGCCGAATATTGGGGATTCCGGGTAGCCAAAGGGTTATCCTCTGGCCCTAGTGGATCCGGAGATACCCTTCGCGACGACACTTCAAGGTCGCCCGCTTCTTGAGGCGGGGTGTCCGGGGGAGGCGTTTCGCTCTCCATCATCTCCGGAAGAAGATCCCCCGAAGATGAACTCTACCGAGAAGGGCTATGATCCGGACTACAATTTATAAGCATCGGTTATTGTCTTCGGAACTAAGGTAAGATGTTTTCACTATTAAGTACTTTTCGATTACTTACAGTCTAGTAGAGGGCTGATCCCCGCGTGGACATTGTGCGGCAAGAATATCCTCCGAGGCAGGACCCTCTGATGAAGATTTCTTTTCCCGTTTGGAAACCTTAGTTTCCGGATCTTCAGAGGTAGTCCTCTTCCTTCCTCGGGGGGAGAGAATGTCAGATTCCTCCCTTTGATTGTCCTCCCTCGCAGAGGTGCTCATTCCCCCGGTTGGAATAAGTAGCGAGTGAGGCCTGCTTTTGCCCTCTTTATCCCCCCATCATCTTCCTTTGAGGACACTGGATAAGGCGCCGGCTCGAGCATCTTGTCCAGTACCGGATTGTCCAAGCCCTCAGGAAGGGGGGCCGAACACCTGATCATCATCGCATTTGTTATCCAGTCCTGGTCAAAAGGCGCCTCTTTAGAATGATGTCATGATGAATAAAAGGACAGCAGGTTCGGCATGGGATTACTTACTTGGGCAGCGGGGCGGTTGCAGCTCAGGCCCACGTCCTCGGTGGTGTTTGGACACTCTATTTGGGGTCCGAAGAACGATTTGTAAATCTCTTCATGCGTTATGCCGAGGAAATGCTGAATAGCATGCGGTCCTTCCGGGTTGAACTCCCACATGCTGAGGGCTCGGTGTTTGCAAAGCTGGATTCAACGAACTAGCATAACTTGCATTACCATAACCAGACTAAAATCTCTCTCAAAGAGATCTCGGAGGCGGCTCTGTAGTATTGGCACGTCCTTTGCTGGACCCCAGCTCAGCCCCCTGCTGACCCATGACATCAGTTGTGGTGGGGGGCCGAGCGAAAGGTGGGGGCAGCTACCCACTTGGCACTTCGGGGAGCTGTGACGTAAAACCACTCCTGTTGCCACAATCTGGACACCTCTAGAAAGGAACCCTCTGGCCATGGAGTGTCAGCGATTTTGCTTATTAAAGCACCTCCGCACGCTGCGTGCTGCCCCTCGATCATATTCGGCTTCACATCACAGGTCTTGAGCCACAGGCCAAAGTGAGGGGTAATGCGGAGGAAGGCCTCACATACGACAATAAATGACGAGATGTGAAGAAGGGAATCCGGGGCCAGATCGTGAAAATCCAGCCCGTAATAGAACATGAGACCCCTAACAAAGGGATCCAGAGCGAGGCCTAGTCCTCGGAGGAAGTGGGAGATAAACACAACGCTCTCGTTGGGTTCGGGAATAGGGATGACCTGCCCTCGGGCGGGCAGCCTATGCGAAATTTCGGCGGTCAGATATATGGCCTCTCTCAACTTCTTGATGTCCTCCTCTGTGATGGAGGAAGGCATCCCTCGACCTTGAAGGTTCGATCCGGACATAGTTGAAGGTCCGAAGCACCTGACCTGAGCTTTGGGTGTCAGAGCTCGAGGCGGGGGAAGGATTCGATTGAGCGCGGGAGGGAAAAAAGAAAAAGCCTTGTCCCCTTTATAAAGAGGGTGAATATCAGGCGTCCTCCTAATGGCCGTTTGAGACTTACCTAAGATCTAGGAGTCATACCAATAGGCACGGTTGGGTTACCCACGTTTGTATTAATGAGAATCCCATGATAAGGGGGACACGATCTCTGCTTTGACAAGATGTGTCAAGGAAACCGCCTCGCGTTATGTGCGGAGCTGGTTAAGAAAACGGTTCAAATAATGACCGGGTCGTGACGTGATGTCATGCTATCAAAACATGTCAGCAGATTAGATTTGTGGAAATATTATTCTCTCTACGGTGGTATGTGGAACTTATTTTGCAGGGTCGGACACTATCCTTGTATTTCAAACTCTTCCATGGTGTATTCGGAGGAGGAACCCGCCTTGCAATGCCGAACACAATACTGCGCGTCGGACTCATCGTCATTGAAGCCTGGTTCAGGGGCTACTGAGGGAGTCCTGGATTAGGGGGTCTCCGGACAGCCGGACTATATCCTTTGGCCGGACTGTTGGACTATGAAGATACAAGATTGAAGACTTCGTCTCGTGTCCGGATGGGACTCTGCTTGGCGTGGAAGGCAAGCTAGGCAATACGGATATGTACATCTCCTCCTTTGTAACCAACCTTGTGTAACCCTAGCCCCCTCTGGTGTCTATATAAACCGGAGGGTTTTAGTCCATAGGAAAAAAGATACCATCATACCATAGGACAGCTTCTAGGGTTTAGCCTCTTTGATCTCGTGGTAGATCAACTCTTGCACTACTCATATCATCAAGAACAATCAAGCAGGACGTAGGGTATTACCTCCATCAAGAGGGCCCAAACCTGGGTAAACATCGTGTCCCCTGCCTCCTGTTACCATCCGCCTTAGATGCACAGTTCGGGACCCCCTACCCGAGATCCTCCGGTTTTGACACCGACATCGGGTTTTCTCAAGTCCAGCTCGCGGAATTCTTCTTTGCTCACAGAGAAAAAGATCTCCATTGCCAAAGAATGTCTGCAAGCATATTCCATCTCATGCAACTCATTAAGTATCTTCTGTTTTTCTTTCACAAGGCTCCAGAAAACTTTTTTCTCCTTAAGATCAAAAGGTTCCTCCATCAAAGGATACTTGTTGAAATCCAACATGGCAGCATTTGCCTCATCATTGCTCTTAAACCATGCTTCAAGCTCCCTCTTGATACCAAGTTGTCGCTCTACTACAATCTTCTCATGATGTACCGCCAGACTCATAGATGCAATGTCACAACACTTCTCATATGATTTCTTCATCATCTCTGGGGTCCTATTTTCCATGCTACATGAAATGGAACAAACCAAAACTCAAATCAAATGATACAATACAAACACAAAGCATAACTTATTTAGAATGACCTAGGTTACATAATGTTCTCACTGGTTCAAATGACATAGGTTACATAAATGATAAGGGTACATGCCATTACAAGTCCAAATTACACTACAACATCATGTGTTTCAACCCCCTCTACTAGTTCATCAACAAGACATCTTTGTCGTACGGCCCCGGGTTGCAACAAATGACATCATTTCTTTCACGGACCCAAGCCCAACGAGTTGCCCGACTAAGTATCGCCGATGATGGTTGCCTAACTAGCCAACCAATGATCTAGCCAGGGTTGTTAAAGTCCATCTCATTCACTTCATCCCTAGTTCCACATAATGCAATTTGCCTTGCAAAAGCGCGTCTATGAATTTTCTCTTCCTTATTGAGATTGCTTATGTTTTTCTCTTTAGCTTGGTATAACTTAACTCTGTCATCGTCGCACTTCGACACATAATGCTTTGAAAATTCTCTATAAGCCGCACTCAATGCATCGACGGCTTTGACCCACAAGTCCATCTTTTCCTCAATGACTACATGTTCACGCTTCACCGCCGCCTCTGCGGAAGTCTCAACAAAGATGATCGATCCCATCCTACAAGTCGAGGGATTACTATAACGGTCATCCAAGGCAAATTTCCTAACCGTCTCTTGAAAAAAACTATAACCCTAGGAGTAGATCGAGCTACAATTCTAGAGGTAACTACTATAACGTTCGTGATATAGGCATTTACTTAAGCATAACCTTAACCCTAACCATATCATTAAACCTCACCCTAACAAAACCCTAAGTGATATTTCTTACTGCCCAAACAATGCTAGTGACACAAATACATTGTCAAAGCACAAACATTACCCTAAATGCATCATATACATTGATTTCACCACAACAAAACCATGAACTAGCGATTCCAACAAAATGAGCAAAATGCATGATTTGAACCAACCAAATGAAGGGGGCATGGGGGAGGTACCTTGGGTGATGCAAATGCCCTCGATCTACCGGACAAATCTCAAGCAATGGAGGGGGATCTAGTGGGTGATTTGGTGGGGGGAAGAGGGGGAGAGAGCTTGAGCTCGAAAGAGGAGTGGGGTGAATGACTGGGTGGGGGAGCAGCACAGCCCCCTCCCCTCACAACCTTATCCAGGATCCTACAGCCAGACAGCCCGACGGTAGGTTGAAGGAGCCTACCGCCAGGGTCAGCGGTGGTATATGATGACCCACAAGTATAGGGGACCTATCGTAGTCCTTTCGATAAGTAAGAGTGTCGAACCCAACGAGGAGCAGAAGGAAATGATAAGCAGTTTTCAGTAAGGTATTCTCTGCAAGCACTGAAATTATCGGTAACAAATAGTTTTGTGATAAGGTAATTTGTAATGGGTAACAAGTAATAAAAGTAAATAAGGTGCAGCAAGATGGCCCAATCCTTTTTGTAGCAAAGGACAAGCCTGGACAAACTCTTATATAAAGGAAAGCGCTCCCAAGGACACATTGGAATTATCGTCAAGCTAGTTTTCATCACGTTCATATGATTCGCGTTCGGTACTTTGATAATTTGATATGTGGGTGGACCGGTGCTTGGGTACTGTCCTTCCTTGGACAAGCATCCCACTTATGATTAACCCCTATTGCAAGCATCCACAACTACAACAGAAGTATTAAGGTAAACCTAACCACAACATGAAACATATGGATCCAAATCAGCCCCTTACGAAGCAACTTATAAACTAGGGTTTAAGCTTCTGTCACTCTAGCAACCCATCATCTACTTATTACTTCCTAATGCCTTCCTCTAGGCCCAAACAATGGTGAAGTGTCATGTAGTCGACGTTCACATGACACCACTATAGGAGGGACAACATACATCTCATCAAAATATCAAACAAATACCAAATTCACATGACTACTTATAGCAAGACTTCTCCCATGTCCTCAGGAACAAATGTATCTACTCACGAATCATATTCGTGTTAATAATCATAGGGGTGTTAATATGCATAAAGGATCTGAACATACGATCTTCCACCGAATAAACCAACTAGCATCAACTACAAGGAGTAATCAACACTACTAGCAACCCACAAGTACCAATCTGAGGCTTTGGGACAAAGATTGGATACAAGAGATGAAATAGGGTTTGAGATGAGATGGTGTTGGTGAAGATGTTGATGGAGATTGACCCCCTCCCAATGAGAGGATCGATGGTGATGATTTCCCCCTCCCGGAGGGAAGTTTCCCCGACAGAACAGCTCCGTCAGAGCCCTAGATTGGTTCCGCCGAGGTTCCGCCTCGTGGCGGTGGAGTTTCGTCCCGTGAGCTAGCTTATGGTTTTTTCCTAGACGAAAGACTCCATATAGCCAAAGATGGGCATCAAAGGGCTGTTAGGGAGCCCACGAGGCAGGGGGCGCGCCCAGGGGGTAGGGCGCGCCCCCACCCTCGTGGATGGTGGGTGGCCCCCTCTGGTACTTCTTTCGCCCAATATTTTTTATATATTCTGAAACTTTCTCCCGTGAAGTTTCAGGACTTTTGGAGTTTTGCAGAATAGGTCTCTAATATTTGCTCCTTTTCCAGCCCAGAATTCCAGTTGCCGATATTCTCCCTCTTCATGTAAACCTTGTAAAATAAGAGAGAATAGGCATAAGTATTGTGACATAATGTGTAATAACAGCCCATAATGCAATAAATATCAATATAAAAGCATGATGCAAAATGGACGTATCAACTCCCCCAAGCTTAGACCTCGCTTGTCCTCAAGCGAAAGCCGATATCGAAAAATATGTCCACATGTTTAGAGATAGAGGTGTCGATAAAATAAAATACGGACATGTGGGCATCATGATCATTCTTAGAACAACAACATATATATATATATATATTGTCATATGATTTCTTATGCTAAAGTAACAATTCATTCGCAGTTTCAAGTACGAATCATAGACTTCATTAAAAACTAACAAACTATAATGTCAGTCATTGAAGCAATTGCAATTTATCATAACATCAGAAAGAGTCAATATAAGAGCTTTTCAGCAAGTCCACATACTCAACTATAATTTTAGTCTTTCACAATTGCTAACACTCACGCAATATTTATGGGTATGAAGTTTTAGCCGGACACAGAGAAAGATAAGGGCTTATAGTTTTGCCTCCCAACTTTTTACCTCAAGGGTATTGTCAACAATAATAGTTCATGAAAACTTACATCCAATTAGCTATATATATCAGGATCTTTCAAACACATTGTGCTTGCCAAAGGATAGAATGTAAAAAGGAAAGGTGAAGATCACCATGACTCTTGTATGAAGTATAGGACAAGAATAAAAGATAGGCCCTTCGGAGAGGGAAGCAGAGGTTGTCATGTGCTTTTATGGTTGGATGCACAAAACCTTAATGCGAAAGAACGTCGCTTTATATTGCCACGTGTGATATGGACCTTTATTATGCAGTCCGTCGCTTTTATTTCTTCCACATCACAAGATCATATAAAGCTTATTTTCTCCACACTAATAAATCATATATATGTAGAGAGCAATTTTTATTGCTTGCAACTATGACAACTTCCTTGAAGGATCTTACTCAATCCATGGGTAGATATGGTGGACTCTCATGGCAAAACTGGGTTTAAGGATATTTGGAAGCACAAGTAGTATCTCTACTTGGTGCAAAGAATTTGGCTAGCATGGGAGGGAAAGGCAAGCTCAACATGTTGGATGATCCATGACAATATAATTTATTTCAGATGTAAGAAAACATAACCCATTACGTTGTCTTCCTTGTCCAACATCAACTCTTTAGCATGTCATATTTTAATGAGTGCTCACAATCATAAAAGATGTCCAAGATAGTATATTTATATGTGAAAACCTCTCTTTCTTTATTACTTCCTATTAATTGCAATGATGACCAAAACTATGTTTGTCAACTCTCACAACTTTTATTCATCATACTTTTTATATGTGAAGTCATTACTCTCCATAATATCCATATGATCTCTTTATTTCTTTTTATTCTTTCTCTTTTAATTTATTCCCTCAAGATCATAGCAAGATAATCAAGCCCTTAACTCAACACTAATCTTTATTATATATAGCTCACGGACTCGATTACATAGAAGGATCATAAAGCAAAACTTAAAACTAGATTATACTAAAACTTTATTCTACTAGATCAAGATATTACCAAAAGGATCGAACTAAGAAAAACGGTAAAGATAAAAGTGTGATGGTGATATGATACCGGGGCACTCCCCCAAGCTTGGTAGTTGCCAAGGGGAGTGCCCATACCCATGTGTTTATGTCTCTTTCTTTGGAGGTGGTGATGATGGAGTTGTTGATGGCGTGTGCTTCTTCCTTAATTTGCGCTTGAGAATAGAATTTTTCTCCCTCAGGTCATCGATCTCCTGCTCAGGGCTTAATACCTTTTTGCATAGTTCCTGTTTGTTCTCCTGCAAGAGGCGAAAAGGGATAAACTCGATCTTAGGTTTCTTTGCTTTATCGGGGAGGCTTGACTTTTTGAACTCCACATGCATGTCCCCAGGTTGAGGTAATGGGACTTCATCTTCATCTGAGCTCGTCTCCTCCTTTCCCCTAGGCTCATAGTCTTCTTCCTCCTCCATGGTCCAACCACAATGCTCCAAGTCCCCGTAGACCTTATGATCTGCGAGGAAATCAGCCACATAGCTTTCTCCCTCCGAATCTTGGGATGACATATTGCTCTAGTCTGCAGCAGAAACAGCTCGAAACAAAGACAGAGGATATTCGCGTGGTACGGTGATCAAAACCTCTGGGAGATTATATAATGAATTTTTACCGACCAAAAGAAGTATCGTGCAAGAAAACGGAGTCCAGAGAGCACACAAGGTGCCCACGAGGCAGGGGGCGCGCCCTCCACCCTCGTGGAAGCCTCGTGTCCTTCCCGGACTGCTTCTTATTTTCCTATTTTCTTAAATATTCCAAAACGGAGAAAAAATGCTATTAGGACTGTTTTGGAGTCAGTTTACTCACCGTGCCCCATACCTCTTCCTTTTCGGAGTCTGGAACGTTTTGGAAAGTGTCCCTTATGTATTCCTCCGGGGTTACGGTTTCAATAACAATAGTTTCAACATTTATGGGATTACCTGAGATATAATGTTTGATTCTTTGACCGTTCACCACCGTCAGATTTGTGCCTTCGAAGTTGTTGATTTTTATGGCACCGGAACGATAGACCTCCTCGATGACGTAAGGACCTTCCCATTTAGAGAGGGGTTTTCCTGCAAAGAATCTTAAATGAGAGTTGTATAATAATACATAATCACCTACATTAAACTCACGTTTTTGTATCCTTTTATCATGCCATCTTTTAACTTTTTCTTTAAACAGTTTGGCATTCTCATAGGCATGGGTTCTCCATTCATCAAGTGAGCTAATGTCAAAAAGCCTCTTCTCACCGGCAAGTTTGAAATCATAATTGAGCTCTTTAATGACCCAATATGCCTTATCTTCTAGTTCAAGAGTGTAAGTGACATGCTTTTCCATAGACCATTTTATATGGAGACATACCCATAGGATTTTTGTATGCAATTCTATAAGCCCATAATGCACCATCAAGTTTCTTGGACCAATTCTTTCTAGATCTATTAACCGTCTTTTGCAAAATTAATTTAAGCTCTCTATTACTCAATTCTACTTGACCACTAGACTTTGGGTGATAAGGGGATGCAATTCTATGATTAACATCGTACTTAGCAAGCATTTTACGAAAAGCACCATGAATAAAATGTGAACCACCATCAGTCATTAAGTATCTAGGGACTCCAAACCTCGGAAAAATAACTTCTTTAAGCATCTTAATAGAGATGTTATGATCAGCACTACTAGTTGGAATAGCTTCTACCCACTTAGTAACATAATCAACAGCAACTAGAATATGTGTATACCCATTAGAGGAAGGAAACGGTCCCATATAATCAAAGCCCCAAACATCAAATGGTTCAATAAAAAGTGGATAATTCATAGGCATTTCTTGACGTCTACTAATATTACCAATTCTTTGACATTCATCACAAGACAAGACAAACTTAAGGGCATCTTTGAAGAGAGTAGGCCAATAAAAACCAGATTGCAATACCTTGTGTGCAGTTCTATCTCCAGCATGGTGTCCTCCACAAGCCTCAGAGTGACACTTGCCTAGGATCAGTTCATGTTCATGCTTAGGTACACAACGACTAATGACACCATCTACTCCTTCTTTATAAAGGTGTGGGTCATCACAAAAGTAATGTCTTAAATCATAGAAGAACATTTTCTTTGCTGGTATGTGAAACTAGGTGGTATAAATTTAGCAACAATATAATTAGCATAATCAGCATACCATGGAGCAGTACGAGAAGCATTTATGACAGCTAATTGTTCATCAGGAAAACTATCATCAATAGGTAGTGGGTCATCAAGAACATTCTCTAACCTAGACAAGTTGTCTGCAACTGGGTTCTCGGCTCTCTTTCTATCAATAATATGCAAATCAAATTCTTGTAGCAAGAGAACCCATCTAATAAGTCTAGGTTTAGCATCTTTCTTTTCCATAAGATATTTAATAGCAACATGATCAGTGTGAATAGTTACTTTAGAATCAACAATATAAGGTCTGAACTTATCACAAGCAAATACAACTGCTAAGAATTCTTTTTCAGTAGTAGCATAATTTCTCTGGGCACTGTCCAGAGTCTTACTAGCATATTGGATAACATTTAATTTCTTATCAACCCTTTGTCCTAGAATAGCCCCTACAGCATAATCGCTAGCATCACACATAATTTCAAATGGTAAATTCCAATCAGGAGGCTGAACAATAGGTGCAGAAATCAAAGCTTTCTTAAGTATTTCAAATGCTTCTACACAATCATCATCAAAGACAGAAGGAATATCTTTTTGTAAGAGATTAGTCAGAGGCCTGGAGATTTTAGAGAAGTCCCTAATGAACCTCCTATAAAAACTGGGATGACCAAGGAAACTTCTTATACCTTTGATGTTCTTAGGACACGGCATCTTTTCGATAGCATCAACTTTAGCTTTATCAACTTCAATTCCTCTTTCAGAAATTTTTTGCCTGGAGACAATACCTTCATTAACCATAAAGTGGCACTTCTCCCAATTCAAGACAAGATTAGTTTCTTCACATCTCTGCAAAACTCGATCAAGGTTGCTTGATCAATCATCAAAAGAAGTTCCATATATAGAAAAATCATCCATGAATACCTCAACAATCTTTTCACAAAAATTAGAGAATATAGCAGTCATACATCTTAGAAAAGTAGCAGGTGCATTGCATAAACCAAAAGCATACGTCTATAAGCAAAGGTACCGAAAGGGCAAGTAAAAGTTGTTTTTTGTTGATCCTCTTTTGACACAGGTATTTGAGAGAAACCAGAATAACCATCTAGAAAGAAAAAATGTGTATGATTGGATAATCTTTCTAACATTTGATCAATAAAAGGTAAAGGGTAATGATCCTTTTTAGTAGCTTTATTTAATTTGCGGAAATCAATTACCATTCTATAACCTGTAACAATTCTTTGTGGGATCAGTTCATCTTTATCATTAGGAACAACAGTAATACCTCCCTTATTAGGGACACACTGGACAGGGCTTACCCACTAACTATTAGCAACGGGATAAATTATACCTGCCTCCAGAAGCCTTAGTATTTCTTTTCTTACCACTTCTTTCATCTTAGGATTTAACCGTCGTTGGTGATCAACAACCGGTTTTCACGCCTTTCTCCAATTTTATTTTGTGCTGGCATAGAGTGGGACTATTGCCCTTAAGATCATCAAGAGTGTATCCAATAGAAGCACTGTGCTTCTTCAGAGTTTTCAACAATTTCTTTTCCTCATGCTCTGAAAAGGTTAGCACTAATAATAACAGGATATATCTCTTTCTCATCAAGATAAGCATATTTAAGAGTATCAGGCAAAGGTTTAAGCTCAGACACGGGATCACCCTTGGGTGGAGGAGGATCCCCTAAAATCTCAACATGCAAGTTGTGTTTCAAAATAGGTCCCTGTTTAAAGAATACTTCATCTATTTTCCTTCTTTCATTCATAAACATATCATTTTCATGGTCGAGAAAATATTGTTCTAAAGGATCATTAGGAGGCACGGCAATAGAAGCAAGACCAATAATTTCATCTTTACTAGGCAATTCTTTATCATGCGGTTGTCTACAAAATTTAGCAAAATTAAAATCATGAGATATATCCCCTAAACCAACAGAAACAATATCCTTTTTGCAGACTATCTTAGCATTAACAGTATTCAAGAAGGGTCTACCAAATATAATGGGACAAAAGTCATCTTGTGGGGAACCAAGAACAAGAAAATTAGTAGGATATTTAACTTTCCCACACAAGACTTCAACATCTCTAACAATCCCAATTGGTGAAATAGTATCTCTATTGGCAAGCTTAATAGCAAAATACCTTCTATCTCAACAGGTGCAATATCATGCATAATTTCTTCGTATAAAGAATGAGGTATTGCACTCGCACTAGCACCCAAACCAATAGTAACAACATCCCCCAAACCAATAGTAACAACATCCTTTTTGCAGTCTATCTTAGCATTAACAGTATTCAAGAAGGGTCTAGCAAATATAATGGGAAAAAAGTTATCTTGTGGGGAACCAAGGACAAGAAAATCAGCAGGATATTTGACTTTCCCACACATGACTTCAACATCTCTAACAATCCCAACTGGTGAAATAGTGTCTCTATTGGCAAGCTTAATTGTAACATCAATTTCCTCTATCTCAGCAGGTGCAATATCATGCATAATTTCTTTATATAAGGAATGAGGTATTGCACTTGCACTAGCACCCATATCACATAAGCCATGATAGCAATGATCTCCTATTTTAACAGAAATAATAGGCATGCCTACAATAGGTCTATGTTTATTTTTAGTATCGGGTCTAGCAATTCTAGCATCTTCATCACGAAAGTAAATAACATGCCCATCAATATTATCGGCCAAGAGATCTTTAACCATAGCAATACTAGGTTCAACTTTGATTTGCTCAGAGGGAGTAGGTGTTCTAGTATTACTCTTACGAACCACAGTTGAAGCTTTAGCATGATCCTTTATTCTAACAGGGAAAGGTGGTTTCTCAATATAAGAAGTAGGAACAACTGAATCATTATAAGTGATAGTCTTTTCTTCAACTTTAATAGGTGCAACTACTTTTACTTCAATGGGAGGATTATATTTAAACCACTTCTCCTTAGGGAGATCAACATGAGTAGCAAAGGATTCACAGAAAGAAGCCACTATCTCAGAGTCAAGTCCACATTTAGTGCTAAATTCACGGAAAGCATCGGTATCCATAAAAGATTTAACACAATCAAACTTAGGTGTTATACCTGACTCCTTACCTTCGTCAAGATCCCAATATTTAGAGTTGCATTTAATTCTTTCCAATAAATCCCATTTGAATTCAATAGTCTTCATCATAAAAGAGCCAATACAAGAAGTATCAAGCATGGAGCGATTATCGAGAGAAAGCCAAGCATAAATTTTTTGAATAATAATTTCTCTTGAGAGCTCATGATTGGGGCATGAATATAACATTGACTTAAGCCTCCCCCAGGCTTGGGCGATGCTTTCTCCTTCGCGAGGCCAAAAATTATATATATAATTACGATCACGATGAACAAGATGCATAGGATAAAACTTCTGATGAAATTCCAATTTCAATCGGTTGTAGTTCCATGATCCCATATCATCACATAGCCTAAACCATGTCAATGCCTTTCCCTTCAAAGATAAAGGGAGGACCTTCTTCTTGGTAACATCCTCGGGCATACCTGCAAGCTTAAATAACCCACAAACTTCATCCACATAGATTAGGTGCAAATCGGGATGTAATGTTCCATCTCATGTAAAAGGATTAGCTAGCAGTTTCTCTATCATACCCGAAGGAATTTCAAAGTAAACATTTTCAGTAGGTTCAGTAGGTTGAGGATCAACTCTTTACTCTACTGGTCGGGGTGAAGATACCCCGAACAAGCCCCTCAAAGGATTATGTTCAATAGTAACAAGTGACAGTAAATTTCAGCACACTATATAAATTTTTCCTTACCAAATTCCACCTACCAAAGGCGCTTCACTCCCCGGCAACGACGTCAGAAAAGAGTCTTGATGACCCACACGTATAGGGGATCTATCGTAGTCCTTTCGATAAGTAAGAGTGTCGAACCCAACGAGGAGCAGAAGGAAATGATAAACAGTTTCCAGTAAGGTATTCTCTGCAAGCACTGAAATTATCGGTAACAGATAGTTTTGTGATAAGGTAATTTGTAACAGGTAGCAAGTAATAAAAGTAAATAAGGTTCAGCAAGATGGCCCAATCCTTTTTGTAGAAAAGGACAAGCCTGGACAAACTCTTATATAAAGGAAAGCGCTCCCGAGGACACATGGGAATTATCGTCAAGCTAGTTTTCATCACGTTCATATGATTCGCGTTCGGTACTTTGATAATTTGATATGTGGGTGGACCGGTGCTTGGGTACCATCCTTCCTTGGACAAGCATCCCACTTATGATTAACCCCTATTGCAAGCATCCGCAACTACAACATAAATATTAAGGTAAACCTAACCACAACATGAAACATATGGATCCAAATCAGCCCCTTACGAAGCAACTTATAAACTAGAGTTTAAGCTTCTGTCACTCTAGCAACCCATCATCTACTTATCACTTCCCAATGCCTTCCTCTAGGCCCAAACAATGGTGAAGTGTCATGTAGTTGATGTTCACATGACACCACTAGAGGAGGGACAACATACATCTCATCAAAATATCGAACAAATACCAAATTCACATGACTACTTATAGCAAGACTTCTCCCATGTCCCCGGGAACAAATGTATCTACTCACAAATCATATTTATATTCATAATCAGAGGGGTATTAATATGCATAAAGGATCTGAACATACGATCTTCCACCGAATAAACCAACTAGCATCAACTACAAGGAGTAATCAACACTACTAGCAACCCACAGGTACCAATCTGAGGCTTTGGGACAAAGATTGGATACAAGAGATGAACTAGGGATTGATATGAGATGGTGATGGTGAAGATGTTGATGGAGATAGACCCCCTCCCGATGAGAGGATCGATGGTGATGATTTCCCCCTCCCGGAGGGAAGTTTCCCCAGTAGAACAGCTCCGCCGAAGCCCTAGATTGGTTCCGCCAAGGTTCCGCCTCGTGGCGGCGGGGTTTCGTCCCGTGAGCTAGCTTATGATTTTTTCTAGGATGAAAGACTCCATATAGCCAAAGATGGGCATCAGAGGGCTGCCAGGGGGCCCATGAGGCAGGGGGCACGCCCAGGGGTGTAGGGCGCGCCCCCACCCTCGTGGATGGTGGGTGGCCCCCTCTGGTACTTCTTTCCCCCAATATTTTTTATATATTCTGAAACCTGCTCCCGTGATGTTTCAGGACTTTTGGAGTTGCGCGGAATAGGTCTCTAATATTTGCCCCTTTCCAGCCAGAATTCCAGCTGCCATCATTCTCCCTCTTCATGTAAACCTTGTAAAATACGAGAGAATAGGCATAAGTATTGTGACATAATGTGTAATAACAGCCCATAATGCAATAAATATCGATATAAAAGCATGATCCGAAATGGACGTATCAGTAGGTCTCTTCGCCACGTGTCTGCGGCCGTTAACGGCAAGACGGCGTCAGGGAACCTACCGCCAGGAGGGGCGGCGGTAGGCTGTACATAGCTACCGCCAGGGCCTCCGACGGTAGCAAAAGGGTCAAATCTCGAAAAATTTCAAGACCGGGCGCAGGTCCCGATTTTATACGTGATTTTTCGAGATTTTTCGCAGGATTTTTCGAGGGGAGGGCAGGTGATATGGCCTAAAATTTTGCCGCGGGACGGGGGTATTTCCAATTTAAGGCACTATGCATCATGATGATGGCTCGAGGGGAGGGCAAGTGATATGGCCTGACCCATTTAAGCATTTAACCTACTATACGTCCGGTTTAGGGTTTTAGTTTTTTTTTCTATTTTTCACTTTACCGGTTTTCCTTTTTTTCTACTTTTTGAAAAAATCAAAAAGATGTTTGCGTTCAGGAAATGTTCACGTTTTATATAAAATTTTCATAATTTTCAAAAAATGTTTAATTTTTTTAAAAAACATGTTTAGAAAATGTTTGGTATTTTAGAAAATCTATTTTCAAAATAAATCACAAATTTAAAATTCTTCATGCTTTTCAAAAAATGTTCTGAGTTAAAAAAAAATATTAGCATATTCAAAAAAATCCTGATTTCAAAATGTATGCCTTTTAAAAATATTCATGTTTTAAAAAAATAAACTCTGTGCAACAGTATTCGTATCTCTTCATTGCTTCAAGTAGCTACAATACGTACAAAATGGACAAACCGGAAAAATAACACAAAACAGGAATCAAACGCACATGAACGTTGCTTAATGAGCTCGCTCAACCCCTCGCGTATGTGCAATTGGGAGGCAATTCAACGCAAAATGTGTCTTACAGGACCTCCCCAAGATAAAGGTGGTGCGTCCGAGGTGTAAAGCTCGTCCGGATTTTCTGTGGAGCATGTGGTGGCGTGGCTTAAGCCGGCAAGGGCTAGCGGGTGGACTTGTTTTCTGAGGTTGGGCGTGGGCTATTAATAGGCCATCTATCGAATTGTGAGCGTCGGAGTGCTGGTGCAATATATCCCCCGCGAGGGCTATTTCTCGCCTATTGCGAGAGATCCTTCGGTCTCGCCTCTGGTGAGCACTAAACGGGTCAGCTCAACATTATAGATGTTGTAGGAGATTTAGAAAGGTTCTATGGACCTGTTTTAGAACCTTCCGTGTGGTTTTTTTTCATTTCATTTTTATGTGTTTTACTACATGTTTTTCATCAGCTCTTTTTGTTTTTATTTTCTCGCTTTCTTTCAATATATGTCTACTACACGTTCTACATTTTTCTCTTGTACATCTGAATCATTTTTATACACATTGAATACTTTTCAAAAAAACATTAATTTTTTTAAATAGATGCTTTCAACATTTTCTGGATACATGTTAAATATTTTTTAATACATGCTAAAACATTGTTTTAACTACACAAACAATTTTTTATATTGTATAAATATTTTTTTAAAGTCACAAACATATTTTGAAACGTCTGTACTTTTACAAAATGTAACGTACATTTTAATGATTTCTAAGAACATTTTTCTAATTAAATCAATTTTTTGCATCGTATAATTTTTTTTGAAAGACAATTACAAATTCTTGAAATGCATGAACATTTTTAAAATGTCACAATATTTTTGCATTGCTATCCATATTACTTGAAATATACTGATAATTATTTTGCACTACGTGAACATTTTTCAAATTTTTGGTTTCATTTTTAAATATATTCAAATTTTGGATTATATATAATTGGAATATTATGAATGAAGGAATAAAAGAACGGATGAAAAGTAAGAAGAAAAATGGTATAACATCTACGAAGCTACTTGGGCCCGCCCAGTAGCGACGGGGAGGGCGCCTTAAGGAGAGACATCTTTTGGTATCCTATAAGCAAAACATGTCGCCTCTCTATAGCCCTTATTATTGCAAGGTGTTTATAGCGAAATCATTAATTAAGTCACATTTTGCAAAGGTCACTCCGACCTTCCCAGGTTGCAACATGTGTGTCATTTGTCGCAATTGGGAGTTTTCTCTTTTTTCGTAGATCTGTTTATTCAAAACGTTTTATCTCTTTAGCCGTGTGTCCAAATCTCGCACCGCTTTCATTTTTGGATTTCTTGCATTGAGTTCTTCAATACCAGATTCCATGTTGATAGGTGTTGACGAACTTTTCTCCCTAAAAAAGCGCACAAAAACCGAATTAAGGGCACATGTTTTTTCCCTTTCCGAAAAAGGCACGACCGTGCCTCTCGCAGAAGAAAAATGCATTTTTTTTTCATTTCCGAGAGGCACGGCCGTGCCTCTCGAGAAAGCAAAAAACGTGTTTTTTTTGCTTTCGAGAGGCACAACTATGCCTCTCGCGGAAGGAAAAAAAGAAATATGCATTTTTTTCCGTTCCGGAGAGGCGCAGAAACAAATTCGTATGTCTCGCGGATGAAAAAAAAAAAGAAAATGTGTTTTTTTTCGCTTCTGAAAGGCACGACCGTGGCTCTCGTGGAAGCAAAAAAATATGTGTTTTTGCATAAATATTTTTGTGTTCAAAAGTTAAAAAAGTTGAAAAATCGAAAACCCGAAAAAACATCTAAAAGCCAAAAACACATGTAGAAAAAATAAACTCTGTGCAACAGTATTCGTATCTCTTCATTGCTTCAAGTAGCTACAATACGTACAAAATGGACAAACCGGAAAAATAACACAAAACAGGAATCAAACGCACATGAACGTTGCTTAATGAGCTCGCTCAACCCCTCGCGTATGTGCAATTGGGAGGCAATTCAACGCAAAATGTGTCTTACAGGACCTCCCCAAGATAAAGGTGGTGCGTCCGAGGTGTAAAGCTCGTCCGGATTTTCTGTGGAGCATGTGGTGGCGTGGCTTAAGCCGGCAAGGGCTAGCGGGTGGGCTTGTTTTCTGAGGTTGGGCGTGATAGGCCATCTATCGAATTGTGAGCGTCGGAGTGCTGGTGCAATATATCCCCTGCGAGGGCTATTTCTCGCCTATTGCGAGAGATCCTTCGGTCTCGCCTCTGGTGCAGCACTAAACGGGTCAGCTCAACATTATAGATGTTGTAGCAGATTTAGAAAGGTTCTATGGACCTGTTTTAGAACCTTCCGTGTGGTTTTTTTTTCATTTCATTTTTATGTGTTTTACTACATGTTTTTCATCAGCTCTTTTTGTTTTTATTTTCTCGCTTTCTTTCAATATATGTCTACTACACGTTCTACATTTTTCTCTTGTACATCTGAATCATTTTTATACACATTGAATACTTTTCAAAAAAACATTAATTTTTTTAAATAGATGCTTTCAACATTTTCTGGATACATGTTAAATATTTTTTAATACATGCTAAAACATTGTTTTAACTACACAAACAATTTTTTATATTGTATAAATATTTTTTAAAGTCACAAACATATTTTGAAACGTCTGTACTTTTACAAAATGTAACGTACATTTTAATGATTTCTAAGAACATTTTTCTAATTAAATCATTTTTTTGCATCGTATAATTTTTTTGAAAGACAATTACAAATTCTTGAAATGCATGAACATTTTTAAAATGTCACAATATTTTTGCATTGCTATCCATATTACTTGAAATATACTGATAATTATTTTGCACTACGTGAACATTTTCAAATTTTTGGTTTCATTTTTAAATATATTCAAATTTTGGATTATATATAATTGGAATATTATGAACGAAGGAATAAAAGAACGGATGAAAAGTAAGAAGAAAAACGGTATAACATCTACGAAGCTACTTGGGCCCACCCAGTAGCGACGGGGAGGGCGCCTTAAGGAGAGACATCTTTTGGTATCCTATAAGCAAAACATGTCGCCTCTCTATAGCCCTTATTATTGCAAGGTGTTTATAGCGAAATCATTAATTAAGGATCACATTTTGCAAAGGTCACTCCGACCTTCCCAGGTTGCAACATGTGTGTCATTTGTCGCAACTGGGAGTTTTCTCTTTTTTCGTAGATCTGTTTATTCAAAACGTTTTATCTCTTTAGCCGTGCGTCCAAATCTCGCACCGCTTTCATCTTTGGATTTCTTGCATTGAGTTCTTCAATACCAGATTCCATGTTGATAGGTGTTGACGAACTTTTCTCCCTAAAAAAGCGCACAAAAACCGAACTAAGGGCACATGTTTTTTTCCCTTTCCGAAAAAGGCACGACCGTGCCTCTCGCAGAAGAAAAATGCATTTTTTTTCATTTCCGAGAGGCACGGCCGTGCCTCTCGAGAAAGCAAAAAACGTGTTTTTTTTCGCTTTCGAGAGGCACAACTATGCCTCTCGCGGAAGGAAAAAAATATGCATTTTTTTCCGTTCCGGAGAGGCGCGGAAACAAATTCGTATGTCTCACGGATGAAAAAAAAATATCTTTTTTTTTGCTTCTGAAAGGCACGACCATGGCTCTTGTGGAAGCAAAAAATATGTGTTTTGTATAAATATTTTTGTGTTCAAAAGTTAAAAATGTTGAAAAATCGAAAACCCAAAAAAACATCTAAAAGCCAAAAACAAATGCAGAAAAATAAAAAAAAATCAAAGGAAACACTTAGAGCGTGACACATGGCGATGGCTGAGAGCGCGCAGGTGGCGGTCTCACAACCCACCTCAAGCGACCCTTGGGGAGGCTAGGAGCGCTCCTTAGTTAGTTGCTCCCCATTTTTAGCGCCCGCCTTTGGTGTTTCGAAGCAATCCATGGCCCATTTACATAGCGTTAGCCAGTTTCCTTGCTAGTTTTGGGAACTTTATGTTGCCTGGTTCCGGGAAGGTTTGATCTGCTTTTTCTTTCTTCTTCTTATCTTTGTTTTTTTTCATTTCCTTCTATTTTTTCTATTTTTAATAGACGTTGACATTTTCCAAAATACATGATGAACTTTTAGTACACGTTAAGCATTTTTATGATAAAAACTAAACATTTTATGTATACATGTTCGAACATTTTAAATACACGGTGAAAAAGTCTAAATACATGTTAAGTATTATTAGTATGTCATAAATAATTTTTCAAAATTGCACGAACAAATGTTTACATTTCATGACCATTTTTTAAAATTGTTATGGACAAATTTTTAAAACGTGTGGATAACTTTTAAATGTCATGAACATTTTGTTGGAATGGTATTTACATTCTTATATAAATATTTTTTTTAAACACACGATGAATATTGTTGAGCGCTCCTTCCTACTCACTAAAAGAGAGATATAGTCGCTCCCACGTTGGGGTGGTGAAGGAGTGCGGCCTAGTTGCTAGGCCTTATTGGACTTGACCTGCCCAATTTGATAGGCTTTGTTGGGCAATATAAGCTACACCCTCGGTAAACAAATATAAGAGCATTTAGATTATTAATGTAGTAATTTAAACGCTCTTATATTTTTTTACAGGTGGAGTACATCCTAATTTTCCAGTCAGCATGCTCGTTTTGCCTTGTGAGCGAGGATGACTGGAGCCACTCCTTGGTTGATTGTACGATTGCTCTATGTATGTGGGCATTAAAATGGACGAGTTATCGGTGATAATTGGTTTCTATAAGCTATGTCGTGGTTGTTTCATTTCATGGAAAAACATCACGACTTTGTTAAGATTCTAGTCACACCGTGGCCTATTTGGAAACCACCATGACTTTGTTTTATTTTATGCACACAGTTTCGATGGTGCAAAATATTAACATGCAACATGGGAAGCTGATACTCATACAACTCAATCCGGTAAGAAATCAAAATATGAAGGGGTGATTTTCAAAACGTTTACTTTGTCCATGAAAATAGAAGTTATAATTGTGAATCATGCAACCTAGCTAGGAGTTCTCTCTATAGCTAATGGACGGCATGTATGGCTGCTTGATTCTCCTGATTCTTTGACTTCACCAATGTTTCTCTCTATAGCTAATGGACGACATGTGTGGCTGCTTGATTCTCTTAATGTTCTTCATGGAGCCGCAACGAATTCACCTCTTCTCCATGGAGCCGTAGAGCTATCGATGTTTGGGTTCAACAAATCTGGATCTCTAGGTGGGGTCATGTTTTAGGTGGTTTTCCCCATTGCCAGCCATAAAACTTGTATTCCATATGAAACCGTCTTTACCATCAAGATGTTGTCGTCATAGATATGGTAAACTAACATAAAAAAACTTAAACCATACTCCTACCTTAATTAGTGATTTCCCAGACTCTTTATACCAGAGAAGAGGTGAATTGGTGGAAACAATGGAAGTGATGTTAGAAATTTAGAGTTTGTGCCCTACCCCATATTTATGTGCACTTTTCTGTGGTGTGAGTTAATATGATTGTTGATTCCTTGACCAAGCCTCTTAGTTACGAGGTAGCTGGTAAGCATGTTAAACCATATGAATATTTAAATGATCGTTTTGGACAAATTGCAGATGTTGAAATTACATGTCCTGCAACTATACCCAAATCACTTTCTTATCATGGTAAGGCCTCTTAAAAAATAGTATAAGAAAGTTGATATCCAATAGACTCAGATATGTAAACTGTGAGCGGCACCACAAAAAAGCACAGAGGAAAAGATAGTACACCACAAACCTTGACAAATTTCTAGCAAATGGGAAGAGTTTTCCTCTGGCAGCTACCCTAAATCTCAAAGCTTCATATGGATATTACCAGAGCCAAGAGGAATCAACAGAAATTGGACGCGGCTTTTCTGCACCCGGGCTCATCTACACCTGGATGTGAATAGCAAAATCATTTAAAACAACAAAAAATAAAAAAACATTTGAATTTTTCTGTGGTGTAAAATGGTCGAATGCATAATGCCAGTGCCAAATTTGATGGAGTTTGGACATCCAAGGAACTCATAGCAAAAAGGACACATTTTGAGCCTGTGGGTAAGTTTGAAAAAAATGCACTGCTCATAGCCGATTTTTTCTGTTTTGGTGTGAACTCCTCGAATGTCGCTTGCCCATGAATTTTTGCACGCGCCTGGCGCACTCAAGCATCTTGCATGATTTATTATTATTTATTTATTTTAATTTTACTGTTCACAAGATGTAGATGATCCCGGGCTCTGAATTGAATTATCGCGAAAAAACAGAGTTCGATTGCATACATGAAACTATAGTAGTAGGATAAAACAACTATATAGGCCAGATTAGGCCCGCATATGGCTCAGTAGGCTCAGTGAACCCCAACGATCTAGGCCCAGAGCTTCGGCTGTCTCAGGGTCCTTTTCTCCTTCTGTTTTCTTCGATCAATTATTCTATGCAAGCAAAGCAATCATGGAGTGGAGCCACGCATAATGTAGCATCGTATGATAGGGTCGGAGATGAATAATTAGAGTAACTGGAGTGACCCTGATCCCACAAACTAAAGGCAAACACACGGCCACTAAAGGCTAGCTACTCCTACTAATTGATCATGCAAATGCATTTTGACCAGGCGAGCCCCACATGCATGCAGATTTGGCCATGAGATTCGCCAGAAACATGATCACTTCCATTGCGGTCTGTCTACTTGCGCTACGGAGACCCCTAAAAAAACACTTGTGCTATGGAGTACTAAAAATAGTAAACATGTTATATTTACTGATTGGTAGTAGGAACTAAAACTTCTGTATGCGAGAAATTAAAACTTCTGATTGCGCTATGGAGTACTAAGAATTAATTTTCTCTTTTTTAAGCGACAAATGTAATTTATCCAGCTTTTTTGTCAAGTTAATTCGCAGAAAAGTTTATTCAATTCTGTCATATTAAAAAAAGAATTTCTGTACCAGCTATCTGAAAGTTTAATATTTTTTTTGTGTGGGAATCTGAAATTTTAGTAATTGTGTAGAAGAAATACTGATGTATTAAATAGTTTGAGATCTAGGACTGGAACTTAAAAGCTATGGCAACAAAGAAAAATATACATTGAAGAAGGGAAGAAGCAACTACATTGTCTTCGCCCAACAATATTTGTTATTAGGTCTCAGGCCTAGCAATAATTCGGATCCTAACCCTGGGCCACGCTATGAGTGCCACGTGAGCCACACGGCTTTAGCATTCCAGGACAAACAAACAAATCAAACAGGGGATCCTCAAGAAAAAAAAAACAGGGCTTTGCCTACATTGTCTTCATCGTTTCACCTGGACACAAATCTTGGACTATCTCCCTCAATCAACTGAGGCTAGTCATAGTGGGAAGTAACTTTGACTAGTTATATGTTATCAGTCTATGTTAACCTTTATAGTGGGAAATGTCATAGATGTAGGGGGTGTTTGTTTCCAGGGACTTTTTTGTGTAGGGACTAGAAAAAGCCCCTCATAGAGACTTTTTTTACCAAACGGGAGGGACTTTTTAAGGACTAAACTAGGCATTTTGGACTAAACGAAGAAGACTCTCAAGGAGAGTCTTTTTGAGACTTTTTGGGACTTTTCCATCAATGCCCCTCCATGCACCCATTGGCCCGCCACCCCATGATGTTGTTTGATTGTTATTTTTTTATATACTAGGGGCAACATGGTCATTTAATAGCCTCTAGGAAGGGACTAGAGACTTTTTAGTCTCTGAAAACAAACAGGGAGGGACTTTTTATGGACTAGGGACTTTTTAGTTGGGACTAGAAAAAGTCTTAGGACTGGAGAACCAAACACCACCGTAGTAACATACATATCTTCATTTATTACTTTGTAGACTTATTTTACATTGGGAAGCGCTATGTGATGGTAACATATTATGTTACCCTATTTGCCTCTCTCCTCATTAACTACTAGCCACATCATCATTTTTGTTTGTGTGGCATCTATATTATCATCTATGTTACTCCCATTATGACCAGCTTGAGAATGTCAAAAAAAGGCCCGAGTAGGTTCACTAGTGCCACTTTTTGAGGATCAAATTAATACCTACCTAATTAATTAATTAAGGTGGGAGTTACACTCAGAAGCAGTAGCTTAGCTAGCTACCTACTCCCTCCATTCTAAAATGTAGGACTATTTAGATACTTTAATATGAACTACATTCAGCAAAATGAGAGAACCAACAAATCTATATACATTTGTATGTAGTTTATATTAAAATCTCTAAAAGGCCTTATATTTAGAAAAGGAGAGTACTTTATTTATTTATTTTTAAGAAACAGATCAAGAAACATATACTCTGGTGTTCATAAAGATTCCAAAAGGCTCTTCTTTTCATGTAGGCAGGGATTGAGGTGAATTTAATCGCGTACAAGTCAAAACGCCTCCAAATCCCCTCCAATCCTCTTGACAAAGGGTGTAACCGAACAAGGCCGTAAGGAGGAATATCTGAAACTGTCACTCCTGAGACAGAATATACCCTTTTGCAAAATCTTCCAAACGGGCAGAAAAAAGGTGACACACTAATGAAGCATAGAATACAGGTGCCGTAGTGTAGAGAAACAAGACATATCAATATATACTCCCTCCCGTCCTATTTACTTGGTATATAAATTTGTCTAAAGTTAAACTTCGTAAAGTTTACCAATCTATATGACAAAATAATACAAAAGCTATACAATACGAGAACTAAATCCATGACGCATCTAATGATATTTCAATTTGTATTGTGAATGTTGATATATTTCTCTTTAAAGTTGGTCAAACATTATGTTTTGACTTCAAACAATCTTATATAAGGAGTAAAATTGACTGGAGAAAGTATAAGAGCAACTCCAGCGCAGCGTCGTCATATTACCCCATCACCATACCAAATGTCAAGTTTTTTATCAAAAAAAAAAACATTGTAGCAAAGTCATTATCCTGCCCTAAATCGTTATATTTTTTTGGAGCGTGCTTCCAACCAAGCCGCGAGCCTTCATATTTGAAGTTTGGGCGAGACAATATAGCGCGCCTTCCATTCACCAAAATGTTAGCACCATGGAGGTTTCAAAACGTGTGCTTCATATTGCCGCCGCCCACATTCCTCAGCCATATTTTGTTTGGTGCCACCTCCACCGTCCGGACCGCCGCGATTTGGGCCCAATCACCTATGCTGAGCTGTTTTCAAACCTTCCATGCTCCTGACGTGCTTTAGAGGCTACCAATATGATGAATCTGTTGTTGTCATATATATATTTGGCCGACTTTTTTTTGAACCGAAACCGCAGAACAAACGTTCTACGGAAATTTCAATAAAGTAAAGTATATACAAAGCACGTAAAGTAAAAAGAAGGAAAAGAAAACCTAGCCTACACCTGTTTTAGTAAAGCCTAGAGGTAACATGGAAGCTTAAGTTAGAGATTGATCAATCTAGCTAGAAAGTTGAACTCCAAATTTATCCTTTATTCTGTGCTTCGGCAGAAGCAGATCCAACCTAAGAGAGGTTTTCCATGTCTGAACTGATGCATCTTGTGCCTTGAAGATTTTACTATTTCTTTGCATCCAGATATTCCAGCAACCCATGATAGTGATCTCAATGGCAATAGGGGCCGGCAGAGCTTGAATTGTGAATAAGATCTCATCATAAACTTGAATGCCTCTGTTTGTGTAACAAGATGGAATTCCAATAGCTTAAAGCAAAGTCACAGTCCCAGAGAAGATGAATAACAGTTTCCTCGGTGTTACTCTGGCATAATTCACAATTATATGATTGTAAGAAGAATGTCTTTCTGTGTAGCAGATTTCTTGTATTGACTCTATCATGCATTAGCAACTAGTAAAAATATTTTGTAGCTTAGCATGGCAGTATTTGTGCAGCAAGGTCTCCTTTGGACAGCTCCTTGTACATCTTGTTGGAGGAATAATTGGTACCCCATGGATACATCCATCTGTCAGCATGAGTTGATCTGCATTTGCTGAGTAATGGCTTGCAACTCTTGAAATTTGTTGATGAGCCTCGGCTGAGAGTGGAGTATGGAAGTTTTCCACAATATCTGTTTCTTGTAGAAACTCTTTTACAGCCAAGTTAACATTGGAGGAGTAGGAGAAAAGCTGTGGGAATTTGTCTTTAATTGTTCCATGACCCCAATTATCTTGCCAGAAAGTAATTGTGTTACCCTGTCCAACTTATCCTCTAGCCATCAACTTGGGACCGTGCTAGCAATTTAAGGATACTTTTTCCATCAGAAAGAGCCCACAAGCCTGCTTGTAATCACACCATCATGGTAGTAGGATTCCCAAATAAGCTTTACCCATGAAAGATTTTTATTATGGAGGAATTTATGAAGATGTTTCATAAGAAGGCATTTATTGTGAGTGGCAATGTCAAGAATTCCCCAAACCTCCTTGTTCGTTGGGGATCCAACCTTTTTCGTGAAATGAGTGTGTACCTCTATCCTCCATGCCATATTTCCTCCACAAGTAGTGCCTCAAGTAGATTTTGTCTCAAATGCCCACAGGTAGATCTATAGTATACATGAAGAAAGTGGGTAAAGTGGTGAAGACCGACTTAATCAAAGTGAGGTTATCTTAATATGATAGAAAAGTAGAACATTGAGAAAGTCTTTTATCAATCCTTTTGATAACTGGTACAAAATCTTCCATTTTTGGCTTCAAAAGGCTTAGGGGAAGACCAAGGTATGTGAAAGGGAAACTTCCAATGCTGCATTCTAGTTTAGCAGCTAGAGCTTGCATCTTATCAGAGCTGGTATTGATAAGCACCATAGCAGAGTTTTCAAAATTCACCCTCAGACCAGTGAAAACAGTGAAGTGAAGGAGGAGGTTTTCAGTTGTTCTACTTGGGTTTCATATGCAGGTATAATCAAGACAATATCATCAACATACTGGATTACTGGAAAATCTTGGTAGGGGTGAACTTCCAAAGGTTTACTGATCAAATTGTTATGCATAACCTCATTCATGATAGACTGTAATAAGTCAGCAGCCAGCGCAAAAAGTAATGGAGAGAGAGGATTCCCCGTCTCACCCCTCTCTTGCATGAAAACTGTTTGCCAGGCACTCCATTGAGC
The DNA here is from genome assembly GCA_034509565.1 of Triticum monococcum. Lineage (NCBI taxonomy): Eukaryota > Viridiplantae > Streptophyta > Magnoliopsida > Poales > Poaceae > Triticum > Triticum monococcum. Next base: position 97,705,563 of record CM067843.1, on the reverse strand, counting down.
ATAACTAAGAAAAAAACTAGAGAAAAAAAATCATGTCCATCCACGTAAGCCATATGGGGCCAAAACCTCTTGCAATAAGGATTTCTTTTATGGTTTGGTGCTCAGTGAGATCAAAAGTTTTCTCAAAATCCAACTTTAAAACAATGATAACTTCCTAATGCAATCTGGTGGTAACTAGAAAAGGCATGTACGGCGGCCGCTCGTACCCTACACCCAGCGTGCTAGGGTTTCTCTTGCCTCCCTCCGGAGACGTCATCAGTCTACCTCGTCTCTTGTGGTCTTAGGACCATGAAGGCGCGTTGAATCCTGACCCTTGCCGGCAGGAGGCTCTGTTTTTTTAATGTTTTTTTAGTTTTGTTAGGGTTTGTGTCTTGGTCAGAGATGCGAGGAGGCGGATCTCGGTAGATGGAAGAGGTCCTCCCCGCCTAGCTCACGTTCTGGTGGTGTTTTTAGCATCATCATAGGACGTGTGAAGATTTATCTCCGGCGGATCTCATGGGATTCGGTCGGCGTCTGTCTTCGGTGGATCCACATGGATTGGTCTTTATTCGTCGGAGTTCGTGTGTCTACAAGTTGATTCTTCTGATCTACGCTTCTCTCGGGGTTTTGTTATTGTTTTGGTGTGCTGTTCCTAGCACGACGACTTCCTGACTGTGTACATTAAGATTTGTCAGGTCCGACGAGGGAGGGGCGATGACGGTGACGCGTCTTCGGCTCACTCCAGTGCTTATAGTTGTCGCTATGTGGTCTATGGACCTGGATATATTCTTTTACTTCTGCTGCTCTTTTTATACTACCTTGACAGTTGATGAATAGATCGAAAATTTTACTTAAAAATAAATAAATCAAGAGTGAACTGTAAAATGCTCCAGTAGGACAACTGATTTTTTCCACTTCACTTTTCCTACCCGGAACGAGCTAGCGGTGGTTGGGAGGCACGAATTAAGCAGAAGAAACAAACAATGCCGATCGAAGGACAAGCCGTAGGATGCAGCAGCAAACGACGGGAAGGGCTTGTTGACGTCGCGTCGCCACCCGCAGACACATCGCCATTGTTGGCTTGGAACCTTGTACAGTAGGCAGGTCGTGTAGTTGTACCGGCAGCAGCATTTGCACCTCTCTCGACCCATCGAGTGCGGCGAGTGACGCACGGGGGAGAGCGACATCGGTCGGCACGAGTCCTTTGCTGCTGTTTGTTTGTTTGTTTCCCGGAGTAAAAAAATGGCGATGTTTTTCCTACTGAAAAACATAGTACTACGTACTGGTAGTATACTAGTTGCAGATGTCTGAATTTATGGCTTCTGAAAATTGATCAGTGGGTGAGTTGAGCATTATTTCTGCGCCCCCCCTGCGCGCATGAGCATGAGCATGAGCATGGCCACCACCATGAAGCGGGCGTAAATGGCCGCAATAAACCTTTGCAGGGCGTGGTGGTGAGTTAGAGTATGTATGGTCCACGATCGGTCTGCCATGCCCTGCCCTGGGGAATTTCTAGTTTCTCGTGAAGTGCAGCGGCGCCCTGCTGCTCTTGTCAATTTATTTACTTGCCAAACGGGGTGAAAGTGAAACCAGAGCCGTTGTAGGAAGCAGATTTCACACGGAGCGAACGATGCGAGCGAGCAAGAAGGGTTTCGAGTCAACCTGTCTTCTGGCCACCATGGTCGACCTGCTGCTGTGTATGTTTAGTTCGAGCTAGCGTGCTAGTTTATGCAAAGATTCTTGGATGGTTTCGTTCGGTTCAGTGAAGCTGCTTGCGTGCATACGTATGTGTGACATCCCACTTTTTCCTAAATTAGGATGTTAATAGATCATTCATATGCATATCATATTTTTATTGCATTATTTGCTTTTTCAGAATATTCAAATCATTACGCAACAAAAGGCAATTTATTTGGAGTGGAGATAACATGACTTCTCTCCTATTTTAAAAATATTCATAATGTGCAGAATATTATTTCCAGTTCATCTGATATGTTCTGGTAATTTTTGTGATCTTCAAAATATTTTAATTTGCGTGTTATTTTACTGTTTGTGTGGCCTTTTGCATCAAAATGAATTTCTAAATTGCATTAGGTGAGGAACTAGTGTTCCTGTAGTTTATATTAGTAGTATATATTTTACTGTGTGTCTAGGTATTTTTCCTAGATTTTATTCTGGTGTTTTTATTTTAGTTTTTGGTTCTGTAGTTTTGTTTAAAAAAAAACGCCAGCCAACCCGCCTGCCAGTGCCGCAGCGCACACGCGCGACCCAGCAACCGCGGCCCAGCTCCCGTCGCCCGCAGCCCGCTAAACCTAGCGAAGCGGTACGCCCGTTCGCTTGCACCCGAACCGCGCCTGACCCGCGCCCGATCCACCCCGCCTCCAGCCGCTGACCAGCGGGCCCCGCACCCATCCCCTTCCTCCGATCGGACCGCACGCGCCCCGCACGCCCAGCCGAGGTCGAGCCGGATCGACCTCGTGCTCCTGGTCCATGTCGTGTCCACCAGAGACACCGCACGCGAGCAAAAGCCCTAGGGGAGACCCCGCAACCCCTTCCCGACACCTGTTGCTGCCGACGCTTTGCCCGAGCTCGTTTTGGATCTCGGGAGAAGCTCCGCCGTCCGCCGCCGTTTGCTGGGCGATTTCGCCGCCGTAAGTGCACTTGGAGCCGCTCCGCCTGCTTCCTTCGTTTTCCTCGCTCGGTTGCCCGCGTTTTGGTTCGCTTTTGTGGACCAGAGCACACCGGAGCGACCACACGCCGTCGAGCCGACGCACCGGAGCAGCCGCGGTTCACATCCACGCCGCCGTGAGTAGAGGACGCCCCGCCGCCGTTGAACACCACCACCACCTCCGCCACTCACCGCCGCATCCACCCATCCCCTTACCTTCACCGGAGACCCGCCGGAGACGTGTCGCAGCCTACGCCCGCCGCCGCCGCTGTTTTCTCTGTTTTGCTGGTGAGCACGCGCGCATGCAATTCTCCAACCAATCACGTGCTACCACGTGGCAACCAGCTACAGTATACGCACGAACAGTGCAGGAGATTTCTGTTGTTTTTGTTTTTCTTTCCAGATTTCAACTCTAACTTCAAATAGCTATAGCTTTTATTCTGTATACCCAAATTAGGTAATTCTTTTTCCTATGATCTCACAAAAATCAGCACATTATGACAGTACCAAAATTTCTCAAGTTTGCACTGTTTAAATTTGAATTCGTTCAAATTCAAATTAAATCTTCCGGAGGTCGTAACTTTCAAACCGTTTATCGGAATCGAGTGATTCTTTTTGCGTTGTGACCATAGTGCATTTTAGGTGTTGTTATGCTGCTGTTGTTGAGTTTCAAAAATGGTTTTCTTGTTGTTGGTTTTGTTTTGGTTCTATTCGTGCTCCGGTGATTGATTCGTTGAATTGTGTGAAACGTGTAGATTGTCCGAAGTGCGACGCGAGCTATTGTCAGGAGTGTGACTTTCTGAACCAGAACCAAGGCAAGTTACACCTTGATCATCCTTTACCTATTGTTTTCTATGCATGTAGTTATATAACACCTTGAATATATATGCATGTAAAGGATTATTATATTATTTTGCTATATTGTTGAGCTATCTCCCGTCATTGCAGATCGTGGTAGTTGTAGTTTTGCTATGCTTTGTAGACGGGGTTGGTTCGTGTATTCATTGAGCTTACGTGAGGATTATATATATAATAATAATTTGATTAGTAACTCAGGATTTAATTCACCTCTGGGCGGAAGTGGTATTGCTAGGGTGGTTTCAAGAACATCATGATTTATACCCTCTGAATGTAAGTGGACGGCCGCCCAGGCTCAAAAAGATCAGACAGACTTAGTGACTAGTAGCTTTCATGTGCGACCACTGGCTAAATGGGCTCTAGCTTAGTTGATCAGTTGTGGGACCCTTACCCGGATGTGCCAGCAGATGTAGATGTAATAGTTGGGATGGGCCTCCTGTTGGGACTAGAGGACTGCTTCTGAAAGACTTTGTCTCAATCTTCGGGTTGGGTCCAGTGGGTAAAGCTGAACGTGCTAGTGATCGACTAGAGGGGGGGGGGTGAATAGGCGATTTTTATGAAAGTCTTCTAAACAGGAAAGTTTTGAAGACAAACAATAGAAGTAAACCTATTACCACGCAGCGGAAGGTAGACTACACTAGGCAAACCTTAGTCAGGTAATCAACGAAGTGAAAGCACGATGACTAATAGCAGCTAGGCAGTAGGGATCAGGTAGGAAGATATTGTGAAGCCAATCAGAACAAGCAGTCACTCAGTGAAGACAAAAGATAATGCAATCACGCAATGACTTCACAAGGACCAACAATAAGTAAAGGGAAGGGAAGGATGAAACTAGTGACTCGTTGAAGACAATGATTTGTTGGACCAGTTCCAGTTACTGTGACAACTGTACGCCTGGTTAGGGCAGCTAGGTATTTAAACCTGAGGACACACAGTCCTGAACACCCAGTCCTGAACACGCAGCTCAGAACCCTTAGTCCTCACCACATTCCCCTTGAGCTAAGGTCACGCAGACCTCGCCCAATCACTCTGGTAGTCTTCAAGGTAGACTCCCAAACCTTCACAGACTTCGTTCACCGACGATCTAGAATGACTCTTGGATGCTCAGAACGCGACGCCTAACCGGCTGGAGGATTCACAGTCCTCAAGTATAATAAGTCTTCAGATCACACAGACAAGAAGACTTAAGTGATGCCTAACACTCTTTGGCTCTGGGTGGTTAGGACTTTATCCTCGCAAGGAATTCTCTCTCAAAGGCTTCGAGGTGGGTTGCTCTCAAATGACAACAGCCGACTTTAACTCTGAGCAGCCAGCCGTTTATGGTTGTAGGGGGTGGGCTATTTATAGCCACTACGCAACCCGACTTGATCTGTCCGAAATGACCCTGGGTCACTAAGGAACTGACACGTGTTCCAACGGTCAGATTTTAAACACACACGGCAACTTTACTTGGGCTACAAGCAAAGCTGACTTGTCCAACTCTGAACAAGATTCGCTCTCATAGTCTTCACTCGAAGACATAGGATTTTGGTTAAGCATCACTTCAGTCATTCTGACTGGTTCTCTTGGACCCCACTTAACAGTACGGTGGTTCCTATGACTCAACAAAGAAGAAAAAGAACTACGAAAGATCTAAGTCTTCGAGCTCCATAGTCTTCATGTGATGTCTTCTCTTGTCATAGTCTTCAATGTGAATATCTTCACATACCACCTTTGACTTCAATGTCTTCATACATTTTTAGGGGTCATATCTGGTAGGAAAACTGAATCAATGAGGGACTTCTACTTGTGTTATCCTGCAATTCTCACAAACACATTAGTCCCTCAACTAGGTTTGTCGTCAATACTCCAAAACCAACTAGGGGTGGCACTAGATGCACTTACAATCTCCCCCTTTTCGGTGATTGATGACAAACTGGTTGAAGTTTTCAATGGGGAATATAATATGTGAAATTGTAAAGGATAAGGAATTGTCTTCATAAGTTGTAAGGGCTCCCTCTGAAGATGTGCATATAAGTAATTTGCTTTTGGAATGCAAATGCAGATGGTAGGTTGTACTTGTGGAGATCCTCTTCAACTTATGATGACAATTCATCATGCATGAAAAGTATGTGAAGATAATGACATGCATAATGGAAAATGGACGTCTGCAAAATGATCTAAGTGCGGAATTTATCGTCGCACATGTGGAATTTATCATCGCATCACAAAGTAGCAAACGAGTAGCAGACGACCATCGAGTTTAAGTGTTACAAGCCAAAGAATCAAATGTATCAAAACGAGAGTTGTAAACACTAGGAAAAAACATAAAGTAACCGCCCATATGGACCCGCTTGAAGACATAGAGCATCTACTCGTTCCCATGAGGAGTATGTGAAGTAGCAAGGTCGTCGGTGTTGTTAGGCGGTGCAGACGAGCTCGGGGCACTGTCGACGCGTGCTGAAGGTGGGTGCGGTGAAGTAGCATCGTCTTCGTTCTCGATCACTCTAGCATTCACAGTTGCCGCAGAAGAAGAGAACTCAGAGTCTTCAAGTGAGGGAGTTCGTCGCAGCACAGCCCTTCGGGGAGGTGTGGAGTCAAACTTGAAACGTTCAGAGAAGCCATCCTCTTGAAGATCATCCTCAGAGCACATAAGCGTCAGCCCTTTCCATGTATGCCGACAAGTTTCATGGGAAACAAAGGCATTCTTGGTGGCAAGGTTGCGAATGCGGTTGACATCCACCAAGAGGCTGTGCATTTGGCGCTTCAGCCAGTCATGATGCCTATCCTGTTTCTGATGAAGAGCAACCAGAAGCTCTCGGTCATTGAGAACACGAGATCGCTTCTTGGGCCATTGGGCAATAGTGCTTTCAGTGGCTTCAGTGAGGGCACGATAAGGTGCGCGTGTAGTGCCAGCCAGAGGATAAACACGAGTGACTGCTTCAACTCCTTCAATGTTCTGAGAGAAACTTTGATGCTCCACATTCTGAAGACTAAGAGGCTCCTTGGCAGGCTCTGGATAGAGGGCTTCAACGGGCATATCCACGTCAGGCATAAAGATCCGATGATTGCGAGCAGAGGGCTGATATGAGATAGCTGAGTGGAGTTTGATCAGCCTCATTATCCATGGAGCGTAGAACTTCAAGCCAAAGAGATCAGATCCTGAAGCAGCAAGTTGGCGGATGAAGAAGTCTTGTGCATTAAAGCATTTTCCATGAAGAATATAGAAGACCAAAGTCTTCATTGCACCTTCCAGCTTTGCATATGGGGAATGTCCTTTGATGGGCCAAAGAGTTCGCCTTAAAATGTGATAGATGGTCCTTGGCAGGTACTCCAGGTCTTCAACAAGGAACTCCTTAGGATATGCAGCGTCTTGTGGCAAAGACTTCATCATACTGAGCATCCAACTCATGTTTGGTTCAGGCTTCTGAAAGATGCTCTCCATAGCTTCACTGTGAAGTTGACATCCAGGTTCATAGAGATCTCCAGGAGTGGGCAGACTAGTGAGCTCAATGATATCAAAGGCTTTGGCTTCGTGATGAACATTTCCTGTCATCCACTCAAGGACCCAAGTCTTCGGATCTCTGTTATAACCACGTATATGAAGTGTGGCATAAAATTGGAGCAGCAACTCTTCGTTCCAGTGCTCTTGGTCGGTGACGAAAGGCAACAATCCAACCTCTTTGAAGCAGTCCAGAGCTTCTTCCAAGCAGGGCAGACCAGCTATTGCTTCGGTGTCAAGACGCATATGTGGGAAGATGCGACCTTGATTGTACAGAATGCAGGAGTAATAGCTTCACTGCGTATAGCTCCAGAACCGATCAGAAGATATTCGTTCCCTTGAGTAGGGGTTCTTGGAGCTATTGAAGAAGGTGTTGTCTGCTTTGAAGCTGTTGATATTGAAGGATCCAGGTGCTGATGCAGGACCTGGAAACCTGGGCAACCTTGGCATTGGCTTCTGTACCTGAGGCCTATGCGCAATGTGATAGTCAAACTGAGGACCAGCAGCAGGCGCGGGAACAGAAGCAGTAGCATCATTGGCTTTGCTGACTTCTGGTTCTTGGGTTGGTGTAGGCTCCATATTTGCTTCAGCCATGACAGCGTCAGTGGCTTCACTGGTGTTGGTGGTGGCAGCCTCAAGATTTTCTACCTCCACTTGATGAGCTGGAGGGTCGGGCACAGACATGTTCTCCTCGAGAACAACTTCGTCAATAGTTGGGGGAGTGGGGACGCATTCTTCTTCTTGGGTGTCATCGGCTGATGCAGCCGGAATGTCTTCAACAGTTTTAGCTTCAGATTCGGAGACTGGTGGCCTTGGTCCTTTGCGAAGCCTGCGTAACGCTGGTGACGCCTTTGGAGATGGAGTTGGCTGGGCCTCAAAGTCATCTTCTTCTTCTTGCCGGGGTGGTGTGACTTGTTGTTGTGGGTGATCAGCCCATGATGCATCCTGAGCAATTGGCGTCAGAGGACGATCAATGCTGATGAGTTTGCTATGCGTAAGCACAGGCGATGATACATGTTGGTGCTCGATCTGATGAAGAACTGCGTCATCTTCAACATGGTCATGGTGACCAATGTCTTCAGCAGCGGTGGGATCAGCTGCTGGAATGTCTTCAGCTTCATGAGCCTCTGTGAAAGTAGGCTCATGGACAGTCAGTTGGCACTCTTGATGTTCGGCGGCAGGGCGAACCATGGAGATAGGTTCAACAATTAAGGGCTCTGTGGGAGCAGCCCGTTCCTTCTTGGTCTTCCGCTTCTTCTTGGAGGGAGCAGCAGCAGAGGCTTCAGGATGTTTCCTCTTTCTGGCTTCAGCCTCAGCAGTCCTCGTCTTCTTCAGTTCTGAAGTAGTAGACCTGGCTTTTGGCTTCGAGCCAGTCATGCTGGTTGGGAAGACAGTGGGATGTGCTTCCTGCCTTGGTGCGTCGGGTTCGGACATAGCGGGCTTCTTCTTCTTCTTCTTCTTCTTCTTCTTCTTCTGCTGCTGCTGCTGCTGCTGCTGCTTTGCAGCCATCCTGGGGTCGATGCCAGGACGCCCAAGGGCCTTGCGTTTCTTAGCCTCATTGTAGGCTTGCACACACTTGTCAGCCAGACTCTTCATGCGCTCACGAGAACCTTGAGCTTTCTTTATGCTTCTTGAGAAAGGCTTCTTTGAGCTCGTGCAGCATGATCTTGAAGTTCTTGACCTATTGCACACTGAGCTTGGCCATATGCTTCTTGAACTGAGCTTTCTCAAAGTCAATCTTCTGCTTCAGTTCAACGATGCACTGGGCTATAGCTAACTCTGAAGCAATGGCACCATGGAAGGCAACACTGAGGCCAATGGGAAGTTGCAGATCTTCAAAGCTGAGGTTGGGCATGTCAAACCACTCATCGATGAAGTCGTGGATGATTGCCACGTCAAAGAGAGGCAAATTGTTGAAGATTTCCGCTTCTTCTTTGCTCTTGATCAGTTGCTCAAGAGCGTCATCTGCAAGATCTTCATCACTGGACAGATCAATGGCTTCGTTGTGCAGAATAGCAGCAGCAGTCAGTTCTTGGCTGGTGTGTGGTAGAGGCATCTTGACTTTCTGGGGCTTGGAGATGCGTGACAGATCTTCAGACTGCACACTGTCTTTAGGAGGTGCAGTAGCTAGTGGCTTCGCCCGTGAGATTTTTGGTGCTGAGGCAGGCTTTGAAGCTTTAGGCTGCTTCAATTTCTTTGGCTTCGCTGCTGCAGGCGCTTCATCTGATTCAGCGTCATCTGCAGACTCATCCACGGCTGTCCCTTGAACCATGATATGAGTGATGAGACCTTCCAGGCTGTAGAAGGGCCCAACAAGATTGGGTTCAGCTTCACGGGTCCCATCAACACGGGGAGCAGAGGGACCAGGGTTGAAGTCTAATCCCAAAGACTTCTTGTTCTGCTTCGCCGAATTCTGAGCAAACTGGAAGTTGTGCTTGAACAGATTGTTGTCACGACACCATAGCAGTGACGATGGGTCAGCATCCATAGGCTGTGGTCCACGGACCATGCAGGAATAGAAGCCTTGTTCAATGGCTTCATCTCTGGACCTGGGTTGAAGATTTTTGTATAGGATGTCTCCCCATGGTCGCTTGATGGCATTCTTTTCAGCATATTCATTTGTCAGAAATCTGTACTTGAACCACTGTTCTGCCCAATATCGTCGAATCCATTGGATTTGTGTCTTGCGCTGATTGTAATCCTCTTCTGGATCTTTCTTGTACAGTTTCGAGAGGTCATTGGGCAGATCTCTTGATGTCTCACCTCGACGCTTTCTGCCACCCTTCCTTGCTGATTTCTCTACAGCCATGAACTTTAAACTGAATGGCTTCAATACGTTCAAAGGCTTCAAGGGCTTTCGCTTGCTGGACAAACATGAACTGGCTTTGGGAGAATTTATGTGATGCTGTAAGAATTCTGCAAATGAATGCAGACTATGAGAACTAAGGGATTCTCCCACGGACATGTACCTGTGACAACATTAAGGTGCGAGGGAAGGGGAAGAGGTCATATGCATTCTCAGAAGATTTTGAAGATAAATTAGTTTAGAAGACATTGACCTCATCGTGTGAAGACATTCACTCATAGATAAGGAGTTGGTTCCAGATTTGTACAAATCCACAGATCAGTACAAGTGAGGAATCTAACTACTTTGTGAAGCATAAGTGAACATACTAGGCATAATATGAGATGCAGTATGAAGTGGATCCAACTTGTGTGAACAGAAACTGCTTGTGGTAGAAAGTGACGAATCTATAGGATCAAAGAGGCCATAAAAAGGGAGTTTTATTTACCACACAAGAAACTGCTAGACGGAGTGGAAGAGGAGGCCGAGCAGTTCGATCGTCCGTGCCCTAACTTGGCGATGGAGGACACCTACGGCGACAGCGGAGAAGACGATGTCTGCGGTCGGCGTGAAGACGGCGTCGGAGAGGTTGCGGCAGCTAAGCGCTTCGTCGCCGGCGTCATCGAGGGCTAGCGGTGGCGCTAGGGTTCGTGCGAGAGTGGAAGAAAGGATAATGACTGAGGTGAGGCGTGTATTTATAGGGACAGGGATGGCTCAGTGTTACTACATAGGTGCCCCTGGCGATTCACATCTGAGGAACACGTGGCCATCATGCAGCATATTAGAGGTTGTTCCATGTTCCCACGCACGCCTGGATTGTCGGGTGGTCGTTCCCACTTCTCCGGGTTTCAGGTGAAGGAATTAACATTGAAAACGGACTTAATGTTTGTCTCTGTATCTTCCGCTGACAACGATGCAGAGAAGACATTCGATAGTTTCAATAGAATGCATATGATTTGGAGAGATAGAGTTTGAGATAGAAAGCATAGAGAGGTTAGGGTCCGATCACATTCACTTAGTTCAAAAGATTCAACAAGAAGACATAGCTATAAGTGAATGCTGTAGAGGACAGAACACTAGTGTATATATATATATATATATATATATATGATCAACATACTGAACATAATCATGAAGACATGTTGAGATTGAAGTCAAACCAAATGTGAAGACATAGCAAATGTAACGCCACGAGTGAAATACTTCAAACAGAATATTTGGTGGTGGCGTTACCCACCGTATAGGAAGTATTAGACCCGGACACGGCGCACAATTATCGTGGCGCTCCGAAGTCAAATTCCTCATTAATGTATTCACACTTAGAATGTATGTCTTCATTGATTGAAGATATACTTTACTTCGTGTGTTGCACATCTAAGTCTTCAATACGCATAAGTGTTAGGATGTGTGCCTGAGCACAGGAAATTTGAGGATTCCAAGATATTTAGCTCACACCGTAACTTGCAAAATCTCTTCTCATCCAAGGGCTTGGTGAAGATATCTACCAATTGCTCTTCAGTGTTGACGTGTATGATATCAATATCTTCCTTCACAACATGATCTCTGAGAAAGTGATGACGGATCTCAATGTGCTTTGTCTTCGAGTGCTGAACTGGGTTGTTGGCAATCTTGATGGCGCTTTTGTTGTCGCAGTAGAGTGGTACTTGCTTCAGATGAATGCCACAGTCTTTGAGTGTTTGCTTCATCCACAGAAGCTGAGCGCAGCAAGATCCAGCAGCAATGTATTCAGATTCAGTAGTGGAGAGAGATACACAGTTCTGCTTCTTTGAAGACCAACATACAAGTGATCGTCCCAGAAAATGACATGTGCCTGATGTAGACTTGCGATCCACCTTGTCACCAGCATAATCAGCATCCGAGAATCCAACCAGATCAAACTCTAAGCCCTTTGGTACCATAATCCTAGAGTTGGGGTGTAAGCCAAATATCGAAGAATTTGCTTCACAGCTAAGTGATGTGATTCCTTTGGTGCCGCTTGGAATCGAGCACACATGCAAACACTAAGCATAATATATGGCCTAGATGCACATAGATAAAGTAAAGAACCAATCATGGAGCGGTATACCTTTTGATCGAACTCTTTACCATTGTCATCGGGACCCAGATGATGTTTGGCTGGCATTGGCGTCGTGAGGCCTTTGCAGTCTTGCATACCGAACTTCTTCAGGCAATCTTTGAGATACTTCTCTTGAGATAAAGATGCCGTTGTGTTGCTGTCGTATTTGAAGACCAAGGAAGAACTTCAGCTCTCCCATCATGGACATATGATATTGTTCTTGCATCATATATCCAAACTCTTCACTGTATTTCTGATTGGTGCAGCCGAAGATAATGTCATACACATATATTTGGCACACAAATAGTTCACCATCATATGTCTTCGTGAAGAGAGTGGGGTCGAGGGAACCAGGTGTGAAGCCTTTGCTCTTCAGGAAGTATTTGAGTGTGTCATACCAAGCCCGAGGGGCTTGTTTGAGGCCATACAGTGCCTTGTTGAGCTTGTATACCATGTCAGGATGTTTTGGATCTTCAAAGCCAGGCGGTTGTGCAACATACACTTCTTCTTCAATCTTGCCATTGAGAAAAGCGCCCTTCACATCCATTTGATATAGAAGTATGTTATGATGATTTGCATAGACCAGCAGTATGCGTATGGCTTCAAGTCGAGCCACATGAGCAAATGTTTCATCGAAGTCAATCTCTTCAACTTGAGTATATCCTTGAGCAACGAGACGAGCTTTGTTTCTGACAACTTGACCATGCTCATCTTGCTTGTTGCGATATATCCATTTGGTGCCTATTATATTGTGCTTCCGAGGATCAGGACACTTAACCAGTTCCCATACATTATTCAGCTCAAACTGTTGAAGCTCTTCTTTTATAGCTTGAATCCATTCAGGTTCCATGAAGGCTTCTTCAACTTTCTTGGGTTCTGTTATTGAGACGAATGCGAAGTGCCCACAGAAATTTGCTAGCTGTGTTGCCCTTGAACGAGTGAGTGGACCGGGTGCATTGATGCTATCAATTATTCTCTCAATCTGCACTTCATTGGCAACACGAGGATGTACAGGGCGAATATTTTGCTCTTGCTGATCATTGTCATTGTTAGAGGGATTGTCTTCAGGCTGAGCATTGTCTTCAGGTTGATCTGGTGCGGAGATGATAAGTTCCTCTTCAGGTTGAGCTTTAGAAGGTATTATTTCTCCAGTTCCCATAAGTTTGATTGATTCATTGGATGGAACTTCATCTAGCACATTTGGCAGGTGCTCTCTTTGTGAGCCGTTAGTCTCATCGAACCGCACATCCAATGTTTCAACCACTTTATAATGAAAGAGATTGAAGACTCTGTAGGAGTGCGAGTCCTTTCCATATCCAAGCATAAAACCCTCATGTGCTTTTGGTGCAAATTTTGAAGTGTGATGTGGATCCTTGATCCAGCACTTGGCGCCAAATACTCTGAAGTAACTGACATTTGGATTCTTGCCAGTAAGGGGCTCATAAGATGTCTTGTTCGGAAGCTTGTGAAGATAAACACGGTTGATTGTATGGCATGCAGTATCAATGGCTTCAGGCCAGAATTTCTTGGAGTCTTGTATTCATCAAGCATCGTTCGGGCCATCTCAATAAGTGTTCTGTTCTTGCGTTCGACGACGCCATTCTGCTGTGGCGTGTACGGAGCTGAGAATTCATGTGTGATGCCCAAAGTATCAAGATATGTATCAAGGCCAGTGTTCTTGAACTCAGTGCCATTTCACTTCTGATGTGCTTTATCTTGGCGCCATAGTTGTTCATTGCTCGATTGGCGAAGTATCTGAAAACATCCTACACTTCAGTCTTGTAAAGGATTATATGCACCCAAGTATATCTAGAATAATCATCAACAATGACAAAGCCATAGAGACAAGCAGTAGTAGTAAGAGTTGAGTAATGAGTGGGACCAAAAAGATCCATTGGAGCAGTTCGAAGGGTCGAGTCGTTGTCATGATTGTCTTCGAGGGATGCTTGGCCCTCGTCATCTTTCCTACTTCTCAGGCACCGCATAAGTGATCTTTCTTGAACTTGATGCCCTCGATGCCTATGACATGCTTCTTCTTTGCAAGGGTGTGCAGGTTCCTCATGCCAGCATGCCCTAGCCTCCAATGCTAGAGCCAGCATTCTGAAGCTTTTGCTGGAAGACATACGGCAAGTTGTGGTCCTGCTGAGAAATCTACCATGTACAAATCATCTTTCCGATACCCTTGAAACACTAGAGACTTGTCAGATTCCATTAGAACAAGGCAACGATATTTTCCAAACATCACAATCATGTTTAAATCACAAAACATTGAGACAGACATTAAGTTGAAGCCAAGGGATTCAACAAGCATGACTTTATCCATGTGTTGATCCTTTGAGATTGCAACTCTACCTAGACCCAATACCTTACTTTTACCAGTGTCAGCAAATGTGATGTGACTTTTGTCGGATGGATGTAAGGTTGAGTCCATAAGAAGGCTTCTCTTGCCATTCATGTGATTGGTACACCCACTATCAATAATCCATTCTGAAGCTGCTGGTGTCGTACCCTATAGTGCAGTTAGGGGGATAGGCTTCACGAAGAGAATTGTGAAGCAAAAACATTTGACGAACCAGTGGGTTATGAAAGCTTAGATCGAGATTTGGACTGATAGGGCGAGTACCAAGCGATTCAGGAACAAAGTACATAATAAGACCATTTGGGCATTTGATCTTGCGCCCTACAAGATGTTTAAGGTCCCCAGCAATAGCGTTAGACGATTTTGGTTTTCTGCTGGAGACCTTTCCCTGCAAAAGAGAGTTAAGCTTTCTTAGCCACCCACATCTTCAAGGATGGCTTTGAAGCAATGAGTCTAGGTGCAGCATCTGAGAATTTTGGCTTTGGAGCCCTAGCAAAAAGTCTTGCAGGTGGACAATAGTACTCATAAGAATAAGCAGAATAGTTCTTGGTCTTATGAACATGGCGGTTTGATGAACCGCGCTCATATTCATAGGCCTGAGTATGGCTTCCCTGCAAAACATTTGCATTAGTGCGACTCCGGTGAGTCCTCTGTCTGTATGAAGCCTTTGGACCATATGAAGCCTGTGGTCTGGGGTTTGTCTTCTTCACCTGTGGTGTCATGATGACATTCACAGGAAGATTCTCCAAACACCTTTTCGGCACCCAGATCTTCTTCATAGGCGGTCCATTCCTGCAGTTAGTACCAATATACATGGCAAACACTTCACCATTCTGATTCTTAAACAGTTTGTAGTTTGCATCAAAGGATTCATCAATAACAATGGGATTAGCACAAGTGAAGCCAAATAGGGTGGATGCATCCACTGAAGGTTCCTTTGCAGCAACCCATGTGGTTTTGGGGTACTGCTCAGGTTTCTAGTAAGAGCCATCGGCATTCATTTTCCTTTTGAACCCAACACCCTCTTTCCTAGGGTTTCGGTTCAGGATCTGCCTTTTGAGGACATCACATAGTGTCTGATGCCCTTTGAGACTTTTGTACATCCCTGTTTCAAGCATTGTCTTCAACCTAGCATTCTCATCAGCAATGGCAGTGGTATCCTCAGCAGAGGGGTTAGTTACCACATCAACAGGTGAAGATATTGCAACCGTAGCAGCAGTAGAACATTCAGCAACAAAAGTAGCATTATCATGCTCAATGCATTTAAGACATAGTGATTCAAATCCTTCCTGAGCTGAACTGATCTGTTTGGTGCAAAGTGACTCGTTTTCCTTTTGAAGATCTTCATGAGCCGCTCTCAATTTCTCAAGGTCCTACTTCCTTTGAAGATAATCCTAGGACAGCCTTTCATGAGTTGTTGAGAGCGTTTCATGATGACTTTCAAGTTCCTCATACTTAACGTGAAGATTTTTTATGTCTTCAATTAAGGACTGAGATCGAGTCATTTCAGCATCTAACAGATCATCGCTTTTGTCTAACAGTTTTTGAATGTGTTCCATAGCTTTCTGTTGTTCAGTTGCAATTTTAGCAAGTGTTTTGTAGCTAGGTTTGGAATCATAATCAGATTCATCGTCACTGGATGTTTGATAGTGAGTAGTGCGTGTGTTTACCTTGGCACCACGTGCCATGAAGCAGTAGGAAGGAGCGGAGTAGTCCTTGTCATTTGCATCGGTGTCGGTGATGAAGTCATTGTCTTCAGTGTTGAAGATGGACTTGGCAACGTATGCTGTAGCCAGACTCGCAACGCCAGAATCGGACTCCTCCTCAGACTCCACCTCTGCCTCCTCAGAAGCAGACTCCTCCTCAGAATCCATTTCCTTGCCAACAAACGCACGTGCCTTGCCAGATGAGCTCTTCTTGTGTGATGAAGACTTTGAGGAATACTTGGAAGTAGACTTTGAGTATTTCTTCTTCTTCTTGTCGTCAGAGTCATACTCCTTGCTCTTCTTCTTCTTCTTCTTCTTCTTCTTCTTCTTCTTGTTCTCATTGTCCCACTGTGGACACTCAGAGATGTAGTGGCCAGGCTTCTTGCACTTGTGACATGTTCTCTTCTTGTAGTCGTGAGCAGAAGCTTCATCATTCCTTGAGTTTGATCATGAAGACTTTCGGAACCCTTTCCTCTTGGTGAATTTTTGGAACTTCTTCACAAGCATAGCAAGCTCCTTTCCAATGTCTTCAGGATCATCAGAAATGCTATCAGATTCTTCTTTGGATGAGGAGACAGCTTTTGCCTTCAAGGCACGAGTTCGCCCATAGCTGGGACCGTAGATGTCTCTTTTCTCAGAAAGCTGAAACTCATGTGTGTTGGGCCTCTCAAGTATGTCAGACGGATCGAGTGTCTTGAAATCCGGGCGTTGTGGAATCATCAGGGCTAGGGTGTCAAACGAACTGTCAAGTGATCTCAGGACTGTCTTGACGACTTCATGCTTGGTGATCTCAGTGGCGCCGAGGGCTTGAAGCTCATTTGTGATGTCAGTGAGTCGATCAAACGTGAGCTGGACATTCTCATTGTCATTTCTCTTGAAGCGGTTGAAGAGGTTGCGAAGGACACTGATTCTCTGATCTCTCTGGGTGGAGACGCCTTCGTTGACCTTGGAGAGCCAGTCCCAGACTAGCTTGGAAGTCTCCAACGCACTCACACGGCCATACTGTCCTTTGGTCAGATGACCATAGATGATATTCTTGGCAGTAGAGTCCAGTTGAACGAACTTCTTGACATCAACAGCAGTGACACCTTCTCCAGCCTTGGGAACGTCATTCTTGACGACATACCATAGGTCGACATCAATGGCTTCAAGATGCATGCGCATCTTATTCTTCCAGTAGGGATATTCAGTTCCATCGAAGACGGGGCACGCAGCGGAGACTTTAATTATCCCTGAAGTCGACATAGCTAAAACTCCAGGTGGTTAAACCGAATCACACAGAACAAAGGAGTACCTTGCTCTAATACCAATTGAAAGTGCTAGTGATCGACTATAGGGGGGTGAATAGGCGATTTTTATGCAAGTCTTCTAAACAGGGAAGTTTTGAAGACAAACGATAGAAGTAAACCTATTACCACGCAGCGGAAGGTAGACTACACTAGGCAAACCATAGTCAGGTAATCAACGAAGTGAAAGCACAATGACTAATAGCAGCTAGGCAGTAGGGATCAGGTAGGAAGATATTGTGAAGCCAATCAGAACAAGCAGTCACTCAGTGAAGACAAAAGATAATGCAATCACGCAATGACTTCATAAGGACCAACAGTAAGTAAAGGGAAGGGAAGGATGAAACCAGTGACTCGTTGAAGACAATGATTTGTTGGACTAGTTCCAGTTGCTGTGACAACTGTACGACTGGTTAGGGAGGCTAGGTATTTAAACCTGAGGACACACAGTCCCGGACACCCAGTCCTGAACACGCAGCTCGGAACACTTAGTCCTCACCGTATTCCCCTTGAGCTAAGGTCACGCAGACCTCTCCCAATCACTCTGGTAAGTCTTCAAGGTAGACTCCCAAACCTTCACAGACTTCGTTCACCGGCAATCCATAATGACTCTTGGATGCTCAAAACGCGATGCCTAACCGGCTGGAGGATTCACAGTCCTCAAGTGTAATAAGTCTTCAGATCACACAGACAAGAAGACTTAAGTGATGCCTAACACTCTTTGGCTCTGGGTGGTTAGGACTTTATCCTCGCAAGGAATTCTCTCTCAAAGGCTTCGAGGTGGGTTGCTCTCAAACGACAACAGCCGTACTTTAACTCTGAGCAGCCAACCGTTTATGGTTGTAGGGGGTGGGCTATTTATAGCCACTAGGCAACCCGACCTTATTTGTCTGAAATGACCCTGGGTCACTAAGGAACTGACACGTGTTCCAACGGTCAGATTTTAAACACACACGGCAACTTTACTTGGGCTACAAGCAAAGCTGACTTGTCCAACTCTGGACAAGATTCGCTCTCATAGTCTTCACTCGAAGACATAGGATTTTGGTTAAGCATCACTTCAGTCATTCTGACTGGTTCTCTTGGACCGCACTTAACAGTACGGTGGTTCCTATGACTCAACAAAGAAGAAAAAGAACTACGAAAGATCTAAGTCTTCGAGCTCCATAGTCTTCATGCGATGTCTTCTCTTGTCATAGTCTTCAGTGTGAATATCTTCACATACCACCTTTGACTTCAATGTCTTCATACATTTTTAGGGGTCATCTCTGGTAGGAAAACCGAATCAATGACGGACTTCTACCTGTGTTATCCTGCAATTCTCACAAACACATTAGTCCCTCAACTAGGTTTGTCGTCAATACTCCAAAACCAACTAGGGGTGGCACTAGATGCACTTACAAAAGCGTACTAAACTCTGCAGAGTATTTAAAACTAATCATGATTAGCCGTGCCCCCGGTTATGGGCAACTTTGAGCCACTATGCCATTACAATTGTTGGATGATCTTGACAGATGTGACACCTAATAAATTTGTTGGGAAACTTAATAAAGGGTAGGTTGGAGTTGATTTTGCCAACTCAACCTTGTGTATTTAATTGTAGTAATAAAAGAACTGAATAAAAATTTGACTATTAGGTAGTTATGAGGACAAAATCAGCTTTCTGCAAAATAAACCCTCAAGCCTTCCTTTTGATATACTATGCATATACATGTAGGTCTACTATATTATTACTCCTGTGTAACTTGCCAATACATTCAAAGTATTGACTTATATGGCTGCAACGTCTCATGTTGCAGGATATTCAGACGAAGAGTAAGGTACCGTTAGGGTCGTGAGTCTGCACTCAGCATCGCCAGTGGGCTATGATGGGACTCATCGTTATTTTCTGCTACTTTCCGCTGTTTGATTGAATAAAGCTAGCCAAGTGCTATGTAGATTGTTTTATTTTATATATTCTAGATCATACGATGTAATAAATGATGCACTTGCTATTCTGGTATTCATCTATACTGCGTGTGCTAGCGAGCTCGATCTAGGGACTAGCATGGTAAGCACAGAGACTCAAATCCTTTGAGGTTTGGTCGTTACAGATGGTATCAGAGCAGTGTGTTGACTATAGGACGTGACCCTAGAAAATGGATTAGAAAAGCCATAGGAGTGAAAATTATTTTATCAGCTAGTTATACTTCTTGCTGTTTATTAGTTAACCCCCTCAAGTATCTTGAACAGTTAAGTAGGAACTAGTGCTTAGACCACCATTCATGTTTGTTTTATATTGCAACGTTATCGTGTTAGTGTATCTGATTATGCCCACTTTCGTGGTATGAAGATACTAGATTGTTTGCTTGATTGGTAGTTGTTTGTTAAATTGCTTAGTGTTGAAATTATTCGACTATATATATATATAATATTATCATATTGTTTGTTGTTTGTTTGTTGGTGTTATTCGTTGTTGTGTTTTGTTGGCTTGATCATATTATGCATATGGGTAGAATATATTTATATATACATAGCCTTGGCCCTATTATATCTATAACTCTTCTATGCTTGTCCACCAGATGCCGCCGAGGCGTGATACTAGACACAATACTGCAGGAGGAGACAACAATGGCAATGGAGTGCCACCATACATACAGCAGGTTATTGAGGGATATGCCTAGTTGATCTAGTTGCTTACTCAGAACCAGAACAACAATAATAACAACAACAATCCGCCGCCACCGCCACCTGTGGATATGCTTACCAGGTTCTTGAGGTTGATTCCTCAGAGGTTCTCCAGTTCCCCTGTACCTATTGTGGCTGATGATTGGCTCCGTGCAGTCAATAGGAACCTAGAGACGGTTGGATGCACAGATGCAGAGAGGGTGAGGTTTGCCTCACATTTGCTGGAGGGTGATACGTCCATTTTGCATCATGCTTTTATATCGATATTTATGGACTGTTATTTCACTTTATGTCACAATACTTATGGCTATTCTCTCTTATTTTACAAGGTTTACATAAGGAGGGAGAATGCCGGCAGCTGGAATTCTGGGCTGGAAAAGGAGCAAATATTAGAGACCTATTCTGTGCAACTCGAAAAGTCCTAAAACTTCACGGAACATCTTAAAATAAATAAAGAAAAATCCTCGCCAAAGATGAAGGCCAGTGGGCCCACACCCTTCTCACGAGGGTGGGGGGCGCCCCCCTACCTCGTGGCCCCCCTGGTGGCTCTCCGACGTCCATCTTCTCCTATATGAAGTCTTTCGATGAGAAAAAAATAGAGAGGAACTTTTCGGGACGAGACTCCGCCGCCACGAGGCGGAACCTTGGCGGATCCAATCTAGAGCTCCGGCAGAGCTGTTCTGCCGGGGATACTTCCCTCCGGGAGGGGGAAATCATCACCATCGTCATCACCAATGCTCCTCTCATCGGGAGAGGGCAATCTCCATCAACATCTTCACTAGCACCATCTCATCTCCAAACCCTAGTTCATCTCTTGTATCCAATTCTTGTCTCAAAGTCCGGGATTGGTGCTAGTAGGTTGCTAGTAGTGTTGATTACTCCTTGTAGTTGATGCTACTTGGTTTATTTGGTGGAAGATCATATGTTCAGATCCTATATGCATATTATTACCCCTCTGATTATGAACATGAATATGCTTTGTGAGTAATTACGTTTGTTCCTGAGGACAAGAGAGAAGTCTTGCTATTAGTAGTCATGTGAATTTGGTATTCGTTTGATATTTTGATAAGATGTATGTTGTCTAGCCTCTAGTGGTGTTCTGTGAACGTCGACTACATAACACTTCACCATTATTTGGGCCTAGAGGAAGGCATTGGGAAGTAATAAGTAGATGATGGGTTGCTAGAGTGACAGAAGCTTAAACCCTAGTTTATGCGTTGCTTCGTAAGGGGCTGGTTTGGATCCATATGTTTCATGCTATGGTTAGGTTTACCTTAATACTTTTGTTGTAGTTGCGGATGCTTGCATTAGAGGTTAATCATAAGTGGGATGCTTGTTCAAGTAAGAACAACACCTAAGCACCGGTCCACCCACATATCAAATTATCAAAGTATCAAGCGCGAATCATGTGAACATGATGAAAACTAGCTTGACGATATTCCCATGTGTCCTCGGGAGCATTTTTCCTATTATAAGAGTTTGTTCCGGCTTGTCCTTTTCTACAAAAGGATTGGGCCACCTTGCTGCCCTTTATTTACTTTTGTTACTTGTTGCTCGTTACAATTTATCCTATCACAAAACTATCTGTTACCACTTATTTCAGTACTTGCAGGGAATACCTTGCTGAAAACCGCTTATCATTTCCTTCTGCTCCTCGTTGGGTTCGACATTCTTACTTATCAAAAGGACCACGATAGATTCCCTATACTTGTGGGTCATCAGAGGGTCCTGCCGCAGCTTGGTGGGACAACTACTTGGTCACTTATCCCATTGCTAGTATCACTTGGGTACAGTTTCAGGATGATTTCCGTGCTGCACATGTGTCTGCTGGTGCTATGAGTCTGAAAAAGAAGGAGTTTCGCAGTTTGCACCAGGGAGGTCGCACTGTTAATGCTTATGTGGAGGAATTTAATAATCTTGCACGCTATGCTCCTAATGATGTTAACACTGATGCAGCTAGGCAGGAGAAATTCTTGGAGGGCCTAAATGATGACTTGAGCCTTCAGTTGACAGTGGCCACTTTTAGGAATTGTCAGGATTTGATTGATAAGGCTATTGTGCTGGAGGGAAAGCAACATGCCATAGTGAATCGCAAGAGGAAGTACAACAATAATAACATGTATAACTCAGGACCACAGCAGAGGATACGCACTTCATATCATGGTAATGGAGGTAATGGGCATAATCATCATGGAGGTAATGGGCATAATCATCATGGAGGAAATGGCCACAACCATAATGGCCACCATCATCACAATGGGCACAAGAGTAACAATGGCAATGGTAGAGGTAATGGTAATGGTAATGGAGGGAATAATAACCAGAGCCACCAGAGTATGCCTGTGCAGAGGGATATTAGCCAGGTTCAATGCTATAAGTGTAGGCAGATGGGCCACTACTCCAATGCTTGTCCAGGGAACAAGAACGGTAATGGGGATTCAGGAGTCAGCAAGCCAAACCCCTTCCAAAAGGGTCATGTCAACCATGTTAATGTTGATGAGGTCTATAATGAACCTGATGCAGTGATTGGTAAGTTCTTGATTAACTCAGTACCCGCGCTTGTTCTTTTTGATACTGGTGCATCACATTCATTTATTTCGTGGGTATTTGTTGATAAACATGGATTGCCAACCAAAAAACTTAGTATGCCTATTAGAGTGAGTTCCCCAGGAGCTGAGATGATAGCAGGTGTTGGTTGCCATCAGTTGACTTTGTCTATTGGAAAGCATGATTTCCTACGGATTTGATTATATTGAAGTCACAAGGTCTGGATATTATTTTGGGTATGGATTGGTTGCAGTTATATAAATGTCGTATTGATTGTGCCAGTCGATCTATTACTCTCAGTGCACCAAGAGGGAAGATGATCAAATATGTATGTAAGTATAAGCATAATCAGGTGCAGGTGAACTCTCTTAAGGGGGGTAGCCTGGAAGAGGTGCCAGTTGTGAGAGATTATCCAGATGTGTTTCCAGAGGAGTTGCCAGGTATGCCACCAGATAGAGATATTGAGTTTCTTATTGATTTAATACCGGGCACTGGACCTATTACAAAGAGACCGTATAGAATGCCTCCTCAAGAGTTGGAAGAATTGAAGAAGCAGATAAGAGAATTGCAGGCACAAGGATTTATTCTCCCAAGTTCATCACCTTGGGGAGCTCCAGTTTTGTTTGTGGAGAAGAAGGATGGGACCTTGAGGATGTGTGTTGATTATCGTTCTCTGAATGAGGTAACCATTAAGAATAAGTATCCTTTGCCTATGATAAATGATCTATTTGACCAGTTGGAGGGAGCTACTGTGTTTTCTAAGATTGACCTTCGTTGTGGTTATCATCAATTGAAGATTCGTGAGCAAGATATTCCCAAGACTGCTTTTACCACGAGGTATGGGTTGTATGAATATACTGTTATGTCATTCGGATTGACTAGCGCCCCTGCATACTTCATGAATATGATGAACAAGGTGTTTATGGAGTTCTTGGATAAATTTGTGGTTGTTTTCATTGATGATACATTGGTGTTCTCCAAGAATAAGCAAGAGCATGAGGTGCATTTGCGTTTGGTATTGGAGAAATTGAGGGAACATCAGTTGTATGCCAAGTTCAGCAAATGTTAGTTTTGGCTAGATGAGGTAGCATTCCTTGGACATGTTGTGTCAGGTAATGGAGTTGCAGTTGATCCATCTAAGGTTGCTGCAGTTACAGAGTGGGAGACACCCACATCAGTTGGAGAGATTCACAGCTTTTTGGGCCTTGCAGGTTATTACAGGAGGTTTATTGAGAACTTTTCCAAAATTGCAAAACCTATGAATGAATTGTTGAAGAAGGAGAAGCAGTTTGTTTGGATTGACGAGTGTGAAGCCAGTTTTCAGGAGTTAAAGCAGCGCTTGGTTACAGCACCAGTCTTGACTCTGCCGGATATACATAAGGACTTCCTAGTATATTGTGATGCTTCTCGTTAAGGACTTGGGAGTGTTTTGATGCAGGAAGGTAAAGTTGTTTCTTATGCTTCACGTCAGCTTAAGAATCATGAGCATAATTATCCTACACATGATTTGGAGTTAGCCTCAGTTGTGCATGCATTGAAAACTTGGAGGCCATATCTTATTGGTAATCATTGTGACATATTTACTGATCATAAGAGCTTGAAGTATATTTTTACTCAGAAGGATCTGAACCTCAGGCAGAGGAGATGGTTGGAGCTTATTAAGGATTATGATTTGAATGCGCAGTATCATCCTGGTAAGGCTAATGTTGTTGCTGATGCATTGAGTCGTAGGAGCCATGCTAATGCAATTAATATTGATGATATGCCACCGGAGTTATGTGAACAGTTCAGGAATCTCAGGTTGGAGATGGTTCCTAAGGGATATTTAGCAACACTTGAGGTAAAGCCTACTTTGCTTGACAGGATCAGAGAAGCTCAAAAGAATGATAAGGAGATTGCTGAGATAAAAGAGAATATGGTTAAAGGTAAGGCAGAATGTTTCCATGAGGATGAACATGGGGCCATATGGTTTGAGAAGCGTATTTGTGTACCTCAGGATGCAGATATCAGGAAGTTGATTCTTCAAGAAGCGCATGATTCACCTTATTCTATTCACCCAGGTAATACTAAGACGTATTTGGATTTGAGGGAAAGATTTTGGTGGCCTAGCCTGAAGAGGGAAATTGCTGGGTATATTGCAACATGTGATGTGTGCCAAAGAGTTAAGGCGGAACATCAGAGACCAGCAGGTTTGTTACAGCCATTGCCTATACCTGATTGGAAGTGGGATGAGATTGGTATGGATTTCATTACAGGTCTACTCAGGACTCGATCAGGTTATGATTCTATTTGGGTAGTTGTTGATCGTTTGACTAAAGTTGCTCACTTCATCCCGGTAAAGACTACTTATACCAGTGCTCAGCTAGCAAAAATTTATATGTCTAAAATTGTTTGTCTGCCTGGAGTTCCAAGGAAGGTAGTGTCTGATAGAGGTACTCAGTTCACATCCAAATTTTGGCGTCAGTTGCATGAATCCTTGGGCACCAGGCTAGAGTTTAGTACAGCTTTCCATCCACAGACAGATGGGCAGACAGAGAGGGTAAATCAGATTTTGGAGGATATGTTGAGAGCTTGTGCTTTGGACTATGGGTCCAGTTGGGATGATAATTTACCTTATGCAGAGTTCTCATATAATAACATTTACCAGGCTAGTCTGAAGATGGCACCATTTGAGGTATTGTATGGTAGGAAGTGCAGGACACCATTGATGTGGGATGAGGTTGGAGAGCATCAATTCTTTGGACCAGACTTGATCAAATATGCCGAGGAGAAGGTCAAGTTGATTCGTGACAGGCTGAAGATAGCACAGTCCAGGAAGAAGAGTTATGCTGATGCAAAACGTAAGGAGGTGACATATGAGGTAGGAGACCGTGCATACCTTAGAGTTTCACCACTTCGTGGAATTAAGAGGTTTGGAATCAAGGGTAAGTTAGCACCACGTTTTGTGGGACCTTACAAGATCTTGGAGCGTAGAGGAGAGGTAGCTTCTCAGCTGGAGTTGCCAGAATCCTTGTCAGGAGTTCACGATGTGTTTCATGTATCTCAGTTGAAGAAGTGCCATGCAGAGATGATGGATGTTCCATTGAGGGACACTGTGCCACTTGAGGCAATTCAGTTGGAGAGTGATTTGACATATGAGGAGAAGCCTATTAAGATTTTGGAGACAGCATCGAGAGTTACTCGCACCAAGACAATCAAGTTATGCAAGGTTTAGTGGGATCATCACATAGAGGAGGAAGCTACTTGGGAATGAGAGGAAGATCTCAGGCAGGATCACCCACACCTATTTGCTAGCCAGCTCGAATCTCGAGGGCAAGATTCATCTTAAGGGGGGTAGGTTTGTGACATCCCAATTTTTCCTAAATTAGGATGTTAATAGAT
Organism: Triticum monococcum; assembly: GCA_034509565.1. Taxonomy (NCBI): domain Eukaryota; kingdom Viridiplantae; phylum Streptophyta; class Magnoliopsida; order Poales; family Poaceae; genus Triticum; species Triticum monococcum. The sequence continues at coordinate 97,679,709 of CM067843.1, read as the reverse complement.
CATTCATACGCATATCATATTTTTATTGCATTATTTGCTTTTTCAGAATATTCAAATCATTATGCAACAAAAGGCAATTTATTTGGAGTGGAGATAACATGACTTCTCCCCTATTTTAAAAATGTTCATAATGTGCAGAATATTATTTCCAGTTCATCTGATATGTTCTGGTAATTTTTGTGATCTTCAAAATATTTTAATTTGTGTGTTATTTTACTGTTTGTGTGGCCTTTTGCATCAAAATGAATTTCTAAATTGCATTAGGTGAGGAACTATTGTTCCTGTACTTTATATTAGTAGTATATATTTTACTGTGTGTCTAGGTATTTTTCCTAGATTTTTATTCTCGCGTTTTTATTTTAGTTTTTGGTTTTGTAGTTTTGTTTAAAAAAAACACCAGCCAGCCCGCCTGCCAGTGCCGCAGCGCACACGCGCGGCCCAGCAACCGCGGCCCAGCTCCCGTCGCCTGCAGCCTGCTAAACCTAGCGAAGCAGTACGCCCGTTCGCTCGCACCCGAACCGCGCCTGACCCGCGCCTGATCCACCCCGCCTCCAACCGCTGACCAGCGAGCCCCGCACCCATCCCCTTCCTCCGGTCGGACCGCACGCGCCCCGCACGCCCAGCTGAGGCCGAGCCGGATCGACCTCGCGCTCCTGGTCCATCCCGTGTCCACCAGAGACACCGCATGCGAGGCAAATCCCTAGGGGAGACCCCGCAACCCCTTCCCGACACCTGTTGCTGCCGACGCTTTGCCCGAGCTCGTTTTGGATCTCGGGAGAAGCTCCGTCGTTTACCGCCGTTTGCTGGGCGATTTCGCCGCCGTAAGTGCACTTGGAGCCGCTCCGCCTGCTTCCTTCGTTTTCCCCGCTCGGTTGCCCGCGTTTTGACTCGCTTCTGTGGACCAGAGCACACCGGAGCGACCACCCGCCGCCGAGTCGATGCACCAGAGCAGCCGCCGTTAACATCCTCACCGTCGTCAGTAGAGGATGCCCCGTCACCGTTGAACACCACCACCACCTCCGCCACTCACTGCCGCATCCACGCATCCCCTTACCTTCGCCGGAGACCCGCCGGAGACGCGCCGTAGCCTACGCCTGCCGCCGCCACCGCCGTTTTCTCTGTTTTGCTAGTGAGCACGCGCGCATCCAATTCTCCAGCCAATCATGTGCTGCCATGTGGCAACCAGCTACAGTACACGCACGAACAGTGCAGGAGATTTCTGTTGTTTTTGTTTTTCTTTCCAGATTTCAACTCTAACTTCAAATAGCTATAGCTTTTATTCTGTATACCCAAATTAGGTAATTCTTTTTCCTATGATCTCACAAAAATCAGCACATTATGACAGTACCAAAATTTCTCAAGTTTGCACTGTTTAAATTTGAATTTGTTCAAATTCAAATTAAATCTTTTGGAGGTCGTAACTTTCAAACCGTTTATCAGAATCGAGTGATTCTTTTTGCGTTGTGACCATAGTGCATTTTCGGTGTTGTTATATTGCTGTTGTTGAGTTTCAAAAATGGTTTTCTTGATGTTGGTTTTGTTTTGGTTCTATTCGTGTTCTGGTGATTGATTTGTTGAATTGTGTGAAACGTGTAGATTGTCCAGAGTGCGACACGAGTTATTGTCAGGAGTGTGACTTTTTGAACCAGAACCAAGGCAAGTTACACCTTGATCATAATTTACCTATTGTTTTCTATGCATGTAGTTATATAACACCTTGAATATATGCATGTATAGGATTATTATATTATTTTGCTATATTGTTGAGCTATCTCCCATCATTGCAGATCGTGGTAGTTGTAGTTTTGCTATGCTTTGTAGACGGGGTTGGTTCGTGTATTCATTGAGCTTATGTGAGGATTATATATATATATATATAATAATTTGAGTAGTAACTCAGGATTTAATTCACCTCTGGGCGGAAGTGGTATTGCTAGGGTGGTTTCAAGAACATCATGGTTTACACCCTCTGAATGTAAGTGCACGGCCGCCCAGGCTCAAAAAGATCAGACAGACTTAGTGACTAGTAGCTTACATGTGCGACCATTGGCGAAATGGGCTTTGGCTTAGTTGATCAGTTGCGGGACCCTTACCCGGATGTGCCAGCAGATGTAGATATAATAGTTCGGATGGGCCTCCTGCTGGGAGTAGGGGACTGCTTCTGAAAGACTTCGTCTCAATCTTCGGGTTGGGTCCAGTGGGTAAAGCGTACTAAACTCTGCAGAGTATTTAAAACTAATCATGATTAGCCGTGCCCCTGGTTATGGGCAACTTTGAGCCACTATGCCATTACAGTTGTTGGATGATCTTGACAGATGTGACACCTAATAAATTTGTTGGGCAACTTAATAAAGGGTAGGTTGGAGTTGCTTTTGCCAACTCAACCTTGTGTATTTAATTGTAGTAATAAAAGAACTGAATAAAAATTTGACTATTAGTTAGTTATGAGGACAAAATCAGCTTTCTGCAAAATAAACCCTCAAGCCTTCCTTTTGATATACTATGCATATACATGTAGGTCTACTATATTATTACTCCTGTGTAACTTGCCAATACATTTAAAGTATTGACCTATATGGCTGCAACGTCTCATGTTGCAGGATATTCAGACGAAGAGTAAGGTACCGTTAGGGTCGCGAGTCTACACTTAGCATCGCCAGTGGGCTATGATGGGACTCATCGTTATTTTCTGCTACTTTCCGCTGTTTGATTGAATAAAGCTAGCCAAGTGCTATGCAGATTGTTTTATTTTATATATTCTGGATCATACGATGTAATAAATGATGCACTTGCTATTCTGGTATTCATCTATACTGTGTGTGCTAGTGAGCTCGATCCAGGGACTAGCACGGTAAGCACAGAGACTCAAATCCTTCGGGGTTTGGTCGATACAGTACGTCGCATGACCGAGTAGTATATTTTATGTAGATCGATGGATGGATGGATTTGATCTTTAGGCCACGTGAAAGATCTTTGAGTTTAGCTCTATCCGGCTTACCGAAAGCACGGTGGTTCTCTCTTTCATGTGAGCTTCACTCTGAACGACCTGATGACAAAAGAATGTAACATGATCTATCTAGCACACGTATCTGTTACTGCTGTCACCGCAGGGTCCGCAGCAGCACCCAAAAAAAGTGTAATAATAATTCAGACAAAAAACAAAACAAAACAGGCCATGGGCCGTTCCTTCCGTTTCCTCCGCGCCTTTTCATGGACGTTTTTCATTTTTAAGCATGTCAGTAGAGCATAAAAAATTGTGGTACTGATGGCACCAGTACTTTTTTTCCTTTTTGAGACACTGCCGGCAGTACGTACTACAACGTACATTGCCCGCCATGTGTCGGCCGCGAGATCACGTGCGCCGAGCCCCCTCTTCCCCGGCCCATGTCCCGTCGGGCCGTACGATCGCAAGGGGGGGATCTTCCTACTAGGCCATCAGATGGGCGTCGAGATGCGCACTCATGCCCCGTCCGCATGGCGATAGAGGAGCCCTCTTTCTCTCTTGCTGCTCACTCCGATGAGAGAAAATGCACGTCTTAGTTTTTCTCTCCCTCATACCCTCACCCATGCTTTTGTGCTTTCCTGATTTGATTTGCATGAAATATCTCGAAAGCTGTCCTAAGGGCATCTCCAAGGCGGATCAGTAAACCTCCCGCAACTGTTCAGATTGGACTGTCCGGACCACGGAAGCCATCCAACATCGACTTGTATCGGTCCATGGAGAGGTCCGGATGCGATTTCTTCCGTAAACCGGAGACAAAAATGGGGGAGGTTTGCGGGAGTCCGGACATCTCCCAAGCCCACTTCTGACTGCTCTATCCCACCAAAAACCCGTTACCTGCCCCTCCCGTGATTTCTTGCTGTTGCACATGTTGCTTACCACGCCGCATTCATGTCGGCCTAGACTACGCGGAGGCAGGCCTTGATGTCGTGATGTGACCTGAGGGAGGGAGGGAGGGCGACGCTGACCGACGCATCCTCTCGGTAGCCGCTGCTTCAATGTGGACGCAGGTTCCCATGGAACCAACTTCGGCCGATGCTGTAACGCCCCGTATGTAACTTGCCATATTTGTATTCCAACTCTGGCCATTTTCGGCACTAAGTTATGATATTCCCTCGTGGTTGGGTTTTTTCTTCGTTTTTCTTTTTGTCCATGTCATGCATCTCATATCATGTCATCATGTGCATCGCATTTGCATACGTGTTCGTCTCATGCATCTGAGCATTTTCCCCGTTGTCCGTTTTGCATTCCGGCACTCCTATGTCCTCTGGCGTCCCCTTTTGCCTCTTTTCATGTGCGGGTGTTAAACGTTCTCGGATTGGACCAAGATTTTCCAAGCGGCCTTGGTTCCCTACCGGTAGACCGCCTGTCAAGTTTCGTGCCATTTGGAGTTCGTTTGATACTCCAACGGTTAACCGAGGAACCGTAAAGGCCTCGTGTGTGTTGCAGCCCAACACCCCTCCAAAGTGGCCCAAAACCCATCCAAACGCCCTCCATCCTCTCGGTCGTTCGTTCATGATCATGTGGCTGAAAACCGCACCTCATTTGGACTCTCATAACTCCTAGAATCTATAAATAGGTGTTCCCCTCCGAATTTCCCGCAGTTCAAACCCTAGTTTTCTCCACCCGCCGCCGCCGGACACGTCCGAGACGGCCGGACGTGTCCGCACCGCCGCCCGGACCAACCCGCAGCCGCCACGTGGCGCAGCCCATGCCCACATCGTCGCCGGCCCGTCCGAGCCCGGGCCAGCCCCCCCAAGCCCGCGCGCGCCGCCCCGCTCCTCACGCACCCCGCCGCCTGCAGCCGCCCGACGCCGCCGCGACTGTCCTCGCTGGCGACCTCGTCCGGCCGCCGCCTCCACGCCGGTCCACCGCCGCTCTGCCATCCGCGTCGCCCGGGCGCGCCGCCTCCACCGGATCCGATGAGCGCCGGCCGTCCCGTCCCTCCTCGCCGGTGCCCCGGCTTCAACTCCGGCCACCGTGTCCCTCTACTCCGGCTGCCTCGAAGCCCGCGCCCCGATCCAGATCTGGATTTTGAGAAAACCCTAGGGTTGACCCATTTTCCTCTAAGTCTTTTCTGCATATTTTTTATAGCTCTATTCATTGCATCATAACTCATCATCCGTAGCTCCGTTTTGCGCATGTGATATATCAAATTGTTCGTCTGGATGTGCTTTTCATTTCATTCCATTGCACCATGCTTGTTTGAGTCCACCTTGATGCCTAAAATGCTGTTGCAAGAGTGCTTCATAATGTTAGTTTCTGTTTCTTACCAGATTATGGACATTTTTCATTTTTGCCATGATTATTGTGTGCCTCCTATGAACTTGAGCCCTACATGTGTTTTGGGCTATGCCATGCCATCTTTATAGGGGTGTATGCCATGTATTTTTGTGATCAATGTGGTGACTAGCACAAGCATGCAAAGTAGCTCTCGTGATGTTGCTGATTCCAGGGACTTGGAATTCTTCTAAGTCATTTCCCTGATGTTATTTTTATGCCATGTATTCATGTTGCTATAGAGTAATCCATGCCTCTTTTGAGCATGTTCAGTAAGGATGTTTTTGAGATATTGTTGTGTTCTATCCATCCATGTATTTGTTTGCAATTATGGAGTACCCTAGCATGACTCAATCTTGCTCTACTTTTGCTATTAAATGTTCCTGGCAGATTGTTTACATGTTAATCAATTTTGCCAAGGTTGTTGTAGTTGATCCATGCATGCTATGAGATGGTTCTTAACATGGTTAGCTTCTTGAAAATGTCTTCTTGCTGGGTGTATGCTTAGTTTGTCATCCAATGCCTTGTGGTGAGTGCATCGAGCTCGCAAACATGCCTACGTAACTCTGTTTTTGCCATGTCCAGTTTTCTGCTAAGTCTGAATCTGTTAACGAAACTTGCTATGTTTACATGGGTGCCATCATATTTTCTGATCCTTTTTGGCTTATGGTTAGTAAGGGACTTTTGTTATATGCTTTGAGTAGTTTCATGCCATGCTTTGCTTTGCCATGATATGTTCCTGTAACATGTTGTTATCTTGCTCTAAACATTGCTTCCTGATGTTAAATCCTGACATGTTATTTTCACTAAGTCTGTGAACCTGATATCTTTTGCACTTTTGCCATGCTTGTTTGAACCTGCTATTGTGTGATTTAGCCATAGCTCACTATTCATATTTTGTCAAGCATCTTGAGTGGATCACTGCCATGTGCTTTGTTATTATGTTAGAGTGCAGTAGCTTAGTTTCTTGTTGCATTCTAGATGGCATCATGCTGTTAATCGCAGAATCGTGTCATTATTGTTTTGCTTGCCATTTGCAAACCGTGCATCCGATTCCGGTGATCTTTATATCAATTTCGATCGAAATCAACTCATCTTTCCAGCGGCGCTCTTGGTTTGCCAAGTTGAGTCCTGATTCAATCTTTTACTTCCGGAGCACGCATATGCATTCCATTTTACATCCCGCATATCATGCCATGTTTTGCACCATGTTGCTTGCGCATTGCACCGTGGTTGATTGTGGTTCCATTTGCTTGTGTTCTTGCTTTGGGTAGAGCCGGGAGACGAGTACGTGATCAAGGAACCCGTTGAGTACGCTTACGAGGATCTAGCTTACGTCAACTCGTGGAACTTTGCAGGCAAGATGACCATACCCTCGAAATCACTTCTATCTCTGCTTGCTAGTTGCTCGCTCTATTGTTATGCCTATGCCGCGATACCTACCACATGCTTTATCATGCCTCCCATATTGCCATGTCAAACCTCTAACCCACCTTGTCCTAGCAAACCGTTGTTTGGCTATGTTACCGCTTTGCTCAACCCCTCTTATAGCGTTGCTAGTTGCAGGTGAAGATTGAAGTTTGTTCCTTGTTGGAACATGATTATTGTTGGGATATCATTATTATATCTTTTTTACCTTAATGCACCTATATACTTGGTAAAGGGTGGAAGGCTTGGCCTTATGCCTGGTGTTTTGTTCCACTCTTGCCGCCCTAGTTTCTGTCATACCGATGTTATGTTCCTTCATTTTTCGTTCCTTACGTGGTTGGGTTATAATGGGAACCCCTTGACAGTTCGCCTTGAATAAAACTCCTCCAGCAAGGCCCAACCTTGGTTTTACCATTTGCCACCTAGCCTTTTTCCCTTGGGTTTCACGGACTCAAGGGTCATCTTTATTTTAACCCCCCGGGCCAGTGCTTCTCTAAGTGTTGGTCCAAACTGGGCGATGTCCGGCGCCCCCTGGGCAACCAGGGTCTTTGCCAACCCGACGTCTTGCCCATCCGGTGTGCCCTGAGAACGAGATATGTGCAGCTCCTATCGGGATTTGTCGGCACATTCGGGTGGCTTTGCTGGTCTTGTTTTACCATTGTCGAAATGTCTTGTAACCAGGATTCCGAGTCTGACCGGGTCATCCTGGGAGAAGGAATATCCCTCGTTGACCATGAGAGCTTGTGATGGGCTAAGTTGGGACACCCCTGCAGGGTTTCGAACTTTCGAAAGTCGTGCCCGCGGTTATGGGCAAGTGGGAATTTGTTAATATCCGGTTGTAGAGAACTTGACACTTAGCTTAATTAAAATGAATCAACAGCGTGTGTAGCCGTGATGGTCTCTTTTCGGCGGAGTCCGGGAAGAGAACATGGTCTCATGTTATGCTTGAACGTAAGTAGTTCTAGGATCACTTCTTGGTCATAGATTCTCGAACATGCTTTGCCTTCTCTTCTCGCTCTCATTTGCATAAGTTAGCCACCATATATGCTAGTGCTTGCTGCAGCTCCACCTCACTACTTTTCCCTACCCATAAGCTTAAATAGTCTTGATCGCGAGGGTGTGAGATTGCTGAGTCCCCGTGACTCACAGATTACTTCCAAAACCAGATGCAGGTGCCGATGATGCCGTTCCAGGGGATGCGACCGAACTCAAGTGGGAGTTCGACGAGGACTCAGGACGTTACTACGTTTCCTTTCCAGACAATCAGTAGTGGAGCCCAGTTGGGGCGATCGGGGATCTTATGCATTTGGGGTTGTCTTTATTTTGGTTTCATAGTCGGACCTTGATTGTATTTAGATGATGTAATGCTATATTTAAGTATTGTGTGAAGTGGCGATTGTAAGACAACTCTTTATCTCTATCTTATTCAGTACATGGGATGTGTAAAGATTACCCCTCTTGCGACATGCCTACAATGCAGTTATGCCTCTAAGTCGTGCTCCGACACGTGGGAGATATAGCCGCATCGTGGGTGTTACAGATGCGCCGCATTGAAGCGGCTAACTGGCCCTTCGCATGGCCTGACCACGGCTATTTAAACCGCGCTCCTCCTCCTCCTCATCGCCACACCCCCCTCCATATCTCCGGTGATGGGAAAGTCCTGGGCGTCGGCGCCGGCATGCGGTCCTTGGGCGGGATCTGGCGGCTCGTGGAGACACTGCCCTCGGACACCGGGGCTTTCGTCCTCATCCGCTGACGACGACTCGATGCAGGCAAAGATCGTCATCTCCTCCGGCGACAAGGAGGACCAGCAGCCGCCGCCCCCGCAGTCCGCGCCAGTGGTGCTGGGCCAAGTCTACGCCGGCACCGACGTGGAGTTCAAGGAGCAGGTGGAGCTGATGCTCTGTCACTCCATCATCCACACCAACGGCCCAACTCCACCATCGGGGGCCCTCCTCCCCGTGAAGCGGAGCCGGCATCCCTTCCATGCTCTCTGCCACAGCGTGAAGGAAGAGCAGCTCTCCCTGCCGCCCTGGTGCACCGTGAAGGAAGAGTGACTCTCATCGCCACCCGACGCGTCATGAAGGTGGAGTGCCGCTCGCCGCCGCCTCGCTGCATCGTCAAGGAGGAACGCCGCTAGCCACCGCCCCCACCTACCCAAGGCGCATGGGCACATTCCGCACTACCTCCGCGGTGGCTCCTCCTCGTCATCGTCATCCCGGAGTGCCATGACGGCGCAGGAGTATGCTGACCGGGGGCAGCACCGGCGGGACAGGTGCAACGCCGCACACCGATCCTAGTTCGCGGACTCCGACGTCCCGCCACCACACATCGCAGCGGACCCAGACCTGGCATGCGCCCGGGCCCTCGCCCACTCCGTGACGATGTCAAAGATGCCCAAGCGTCATTTCCGCCGCCTCAACAGAGATATGGCCAGGTATGGCGAGGAATGGTCCCTCGCCGAGATCGCCGCCGCTGCCGAAGACGCCGCCTCCAACGACCACTGCCCTCTCTCCAGCCCACTGCTACTTGTGAGCTGCGTTGGGATTTCTCCGAATGGCACACCATTAGGATCAATATGAGCACTCTTACTAGCAACTATTTTCATAAGCGCATCTACTTTATCATTCAAAGTATTAATTTCTTCAACAGAATTCACCTTTTACCAGTGGGAGTTCCTTCATTATGCCATTGTGAATAATTTTCCATAATATTATCAAGGAATTTTTTAGCTTCTCCTCGTGTGATTTCCATAAAGGTACTCCCCGTGGCAGAATCTAAAAGATTTCTAGAAACAAAGTTCAATCCCGTATAAAAATGTATAATCATCCATAAACTTAAACCATGAGTGGGGAAATTTCTTATCATTAATTTCATCCTCCCCCAAGATTGGGCAACATTTTCATGCTCAAGTTTCTTAAAATTCATATTTTTATTTCTAAGACAAATAATTTTGCGGGAGGAAAATACTTGGTAATAAAAGCATCCTTACACTTATCCCAAGAACCAATACTATTTTGTGGCAAGGATGAAAACTAAGTTTTAGCACGATCTCATAGTGAGAACAGAAATAATTTTAATTTGACAATATCATTATCCACATCTTTTTTCCTTGCATATCACACAATTCAATGGAAGTGTTGAGATGGGATGCAGCATCTTCATTAGGACTACTAGAAAGTTGTTCTTTCATAATAAGATTTAGCAAAGTGGCATTAATATCACAAGACTCCGCACTAGTGGCTGGAGGAGCAATTGGAGTAGTACTAAAATCACTATTGTTAGTATTGGAAAAGTCACTCAACTTCGTATTTTCTTGAGACATCGTGACAAAGCAAGCAAACAAGCAAAAAGACAAACAAAAATATTTTTGTATTTTTGTGAAAACATTTTAGAAGTGAGGGAGATGAAGATGAGAGGAAAATGGCAAATGAAAGTAAATGCAACGAGCTGAAAGTTTATGCGCTGGTGCTTGATAGGCTTTGGTGACGTCTCCCTGGCAACAGCGCCAGAAATTCTTCCTGCTACTTGTGGGCTGCGTTGGGATCTCCTCAAAGAGGAGAGGACGATGTAGTACAATAGAGATAAGTATTTCCCTCAGTTAATAACTAAGGTTATCAATCTAGTAGGAGAACCACACAAGACCTCGTGAACAACACCTGCACACAGAATAATAAATACTTGCACCCAATACAAACAAGGGGTTGTCAATCCCTTGGCGGTTAATTGCAAGGATCAAATTTCATAGTGATAGATAGATAAACGAAAACACAAAATAAAATAATGGTAAATATATTGCAAAAAGGTATTTTTAGATTTTAATATATGATAAAGATAGACCCGGGGCCCATAGTTTTCACTAGAGGTTTCTCTCTTGAACATATCATACGGTGGGTAAACAAATTACTGTTGGGCAACTGATAGAAAAGTGCATAATTATGATGATATTCAAGGCAATGATCATGTATATAGGCATCACGTCCGAGAAAAGTAGACCGACACCTGCCTACACCTACTACTATTACTCCACACATCGACCACTATCCAACATGCATATAGAGTATTAAGTTCATAAAGAACGGAGTAACGCCTTAAGCAAGATGGTGATACGTCCATTTTGCATCATGTTTTCCTACTGGTATTTATAGAGTTTCTATGCATTATAACACTTTGCGGAGTAATTCTAATGCCTTTTCTCTCATAATATGCAAGGTTTACACAAAGAGGGAGAATACCGGCAGCTGGAATTCTGGACCAGAGAAAGCTATGTCAGTGATACCTATTCTGCACATCTCCAAATGAGCTAAAATTTCATGAAGAATTATTTTGGATTATATAATAAATATTAGAGAATAAATACCAAAGGAGGCCACCCAGGTGCCCACTAGGCACCAAGGCGCGCCACCCCCTCCAGGCACGCCCTAGTGGGTAGTGGGCCCCCTGGCCTGAAGGAAATATGCCCTAGAGGCAATAATAAAGTTGTTATTTATATTTCCTTATATCATGATAAATTTTTATTATTCATGCTAGAATTGTATTAACCGGAAACTTAGTACATGTGTGAATACATAGACAAACAGAGTGTCCCTAGTATGCCTCTACTTGACTAGCTCGTTATTCAAAGATGGTTAAGGTTCCTAGCCATGGACATGTGTTGTCATTTGATGAACGGGATCACATCATTAGAGAATGATGTGATGGACAAGACCCATCCGTTAGCTTAGCATTTTGATCGTCTAGTTTTATTGATATTGCTTTCTTCATGACTTATACATGCTCCTATGACTATGAGATTATGCAACTCCCGAATACCGGAGGAACACCTTGTGTGCTATCAAATGTCACAACATAACTGGGTGACTATAAATATGCTCTACAAGTGTCTCCGATGGTGTTTGTTGAGTTGGCATAGATCGAGATTAGGATTGGTCACTCCGATTGTCGGAGAGGTATCTCTGGCCCTCTCGGTAATGCACATCACTATAAGTCTTGTAAGGAATGTGACTAATGAGTTAGTTGTGGGATGATGCATTACAGAACGAGTAAAGAGACTTGCCGGTAACGAGATTGAACTAGGTATGATGATACCGACGATCGAATCTCGGGTAAGTAACATACCGATGACAAAGGGAACAACGTATGTTGTTATGCGATTTGACCGATAAAGATCTTCGTAGAATATGTAGGAACCAGTATGAGCATCCATGTTCCACTATTGGTTATTGAACGGAGATGTGTCTCGGTCATGTCTACATAATTCTCGAACCCGTAGGGTCTGCATGCTTAACGTTCGATGACGATTTGTATTATGAGTTATGTGATTTGATGTACCGAAGGTTGTTCGGAGTCCCGAATGAGATCTCGTATATGACGAGGAGTCTCTAAATGGTCGAGACATAAATATTTATATATTGGACCATCTTATTCGGACATTCGGAAGTGTTCCGGATACTTTCGGGTAAAACCGGAGTGCCGGAAGGGTTACCGGAACCCCCCGGGGAAGTAATAGGCCTTAGTGGGCTTTAGGGGAGAGAGAGGGCAGCAGCCAGTAGGTGGTGTGCGCCCCCAAGGGGAGTCTGAATAGGACTAGGGGAGGGGGTGCGGCCCCTCTTTCCTACTTGGACTAGGAAAGGGGGGGACCAATTCCTACTTGGAGTAGGATCCACCCTTGGGCGCGCCCCTTAGGGCCAGCCGGCCTCCTCCTCCCCCCTTTATATACAGGGGAGGGGGAACCCCATAGACACACAAGTTGATATTTAGCCGTGTGCGGTGCCCCCTCCATAGTTTTATACCTCGGTCATATTGTCATAGTACTTAGGCGAAGCCCTGCATCGGTAACTTCATCATCACCGTGAACACACCGTCATACTGATGGAACTCACCCTTGGCCTCAGCTGGATCAAGAGTACGAGGGACGTCACCGAGCTGAACGTGTGCAGGTCGCGGAGGTGCTGTGCATTCGGTACTTGATCGGTTGAATCACGAAGACGTTCGACTACATCTGCGGTAATAAACGCTTCCACTTTCGGTCTACGTGGGTACGTAGACACACTATCCCCTCTCATTGCTATGCATCTCCTATATGGCCCACCTTTGGTGCCCATCTTCTGGTACATAAGGTCTTTTGACCTAGAAAAAACCAAGAGAGGACTTTCGGGATGGAGCGTCGCCGTCTCGAGGCAAAACTTGGGCAGGAGCACTTTTGCCCTCTGGTGGAGCGATTCATGTGGGGAAATTCTCTCCTGGAGGGGGTAATCAAAGCCATCGTCGTCACCAACTACCCTCTCATCTTTAGGAGGCCAATCTTCATCAACATCTTCAACAACACCATCTCATCTCAAACCCTAGTTCATCTCTTTATTCAATCTTTGTATCAAAACCTCGGATTCGTACATGTGGGTGACTAGTAGTGTTGATTACATCTTGTAGTTGATGCTAGATGGTTTATTTGGTGGAAGATTATATGTTCAGATCCATTATGCTATTTAATATCCCTCTGATCTTGAGCATGAATATTATTTGTGAGTAGTTGCCCATGTTCTTGAGGCCATGGGAGAACTCATGTTGCAAGTAATCATGTGAATTTGATATTCGTTCGATATTTTGATGATATGTATGTTGTGATTCCTTTAGTGGTGTTATGTGAACGTCGACTACATGACACTTCACCATCTTTGGGCCTAAGGGAATACATTGTGGAGTAGTTATTAGATGATGGGTTGCTTGAGTGACAAAAGCTTAAACCCTGGTTTATGTGCTATTCCGTAAGGGGTTGATTTGGATCCATATGTTTAATGCTATGGTTAGATTGTCATCTTAATTCTTCTTTCGTAGTTGCGGATGCTTGCGAGGGGGTTAATCATAGGTGGGAGGCTTTTTCAAGTAAGAATAGCATCCAAGCACCGGTCCACCAACATATCAAATTATCAAAGTAGCGAATGCGGATCAAACCAACATGATGAAAGTGACTAGATGAAATTCCTGTGTGTCCTCAAGAACGCTATGCTTATTATAAGAGATCATTCCAGCCTGTCGTTTGCTACAAAAAGGATTGGGCTACCTTGCTGCACTTTATTTACCGTTACCGTTACTTGCCCGTTACAAATTATCTTACTATCAAACTATCTGTTACCGACAATTTTAGTACTTGCAGAAATTACCTTGCTGAAAATCGCTTGTCATTTCCTTCTGCTCCTCGTTTGGTTAAGGACTACGATTGATCCCCTATATTGTGGGTCATCATATGGCATGATGTAGACAAAGTAAACCCAATTAATATGAATAAACCCCATCTTTTTGTCCTTAATGGCAATGATACAAATACATGCCATGTCCCTTTCTATCACTGAGATTGAGCAACGCAAGATCGAACCCTCACAAAGCACCTCTCCCATTGCAAGATAAATCAATCTAGTTGGCCAAACCAAACAGATAGATCAAAGAGAAATAGAAAGCTATAACAATCATGCATAAAAGAGTTTAGAGAAGACTCAAATAATATTCATGAATAATCTGATCATAGACCCACAATTCATTGGATCCCAACAAACAAACCTCACAAAAGGATTACATCGAATAGATCTCCAGGAACATCGAGGAGAACACTGTAACGAAGATCAAAGAGAGAGAAGAAGCCATCTAGCTACTAGTTATGAACATGTAAGTCTATGGTAAACTAGTCACATATCACCGGAAGGGCATCAAGGTTGATGTAGAGGCCCTCCATGATCGATTCGCCATCTGGCAGAGTATCGAAAAAGGTCTCCAGATGCGATCTCCGAAGAACAGAAACTCGCGGGGGTCGAAAAATTATTTTGGGTGGTGCTCTGATGTATTGGGAATATTTGGAAATTTATAGAGGTCGAACTAGGTCAAGAGGTTCCATGAGGAGCCCACAAGCCTGCCCCACCTAGGGCGCACCTGGCGGGCTTGTCGCTCCCTCGTGACTCTTCAAGTCTTCTCCCGAAGCTTCTAAGGTCCCTTCTAGTCCAAAAAAATCATCAAAAAGTTTCATAGCGTTTGGACTCCGTTTGATACTGATTTTTTGAAAAGAAAAAAACAACTTGCACTAGGCACTAGGTTAGCTAGATGATACCCTGCACGTTGCCGCGGAACTTTTAGTCAATATTTCGATGTTTAAAAACATGAGAATGTTTATGAAACGTAGTATAAGTAGATGTAAAGAATTGTGTTTGGAACAAATATTGTTTAGAGTAATTCTGAGTGCATGAGAAAACTAATTAATGATTATTTGTGGTAGACTGCATGTGCATGAAGAGTTAGTGGGAAAACATTTTTAAATGGTGAACCTATTTGATGATGTGGATAGCTTGCATGTCAAGATAAATAGAATAATGGGGATGAATCTCTTAGGTATATAGGATATGTTAGTCCCACAAAATATATTTAATTGCATATTATTACATAATAAACATCTAAGATTGATACCATAATAGCATGGAAAAAAAATTATAGATACATTGGAGACGTATCACACAGCGCCAGTATCTTCCGCATACCCAAGCCCGACTCCGACTCCGATGGCAGGTCGAGCGACGATGATGGAGGAGGACCAGCAGCCGGCCCGGCATTGGCTACGAGGTCATCAAGTATAGGATATTTTAGGGTTTTAGTTTTAGGTTTTTAGTTCACCTATCAATGTTGAAACTAACATTATCCAAACCATGACACCGGAGCAATACATAAAAGAAACTTTCGAGAACACCAGAACCCTGAAAAGGAAGAGGTACGTGATATAGTAAGTAAATGGACTCCAAAAAATACGCAAAAATATTTTCTACTAGTTTTGAAATATTTGAAAAAATAAAAAAATAATAAACTACCGGGAAGGCAACTGTTGGAGATATTACTACTGGACGTAAACCGGTCAGGAGTAGCCGGATTAACTCTATAAAGATGGAAGCCCATGAAGACATAAGGATGGTGGTGCTTTACGAAGGCCCAAGGCCCAAAGGCGAGTTAAGGCCTGTAGATGTAAACAGACTCTCTCATGTAACTTGTATTGTAAGTTAGAAGGAATAGAGACCGAGCCGAACACATTTATGATCCGGCCTCGGGACCCTGTAAACCGGCGGGCGTCAACCTATGTATATAAAGGGACGACCCGGCAACGGTTGAGGGACAACACACAACAACTCGAGAGCCAAGCAAAGCGGATTCTCTCCTTGGTCATCGAAACCCTAGCAATACCAACACAACTAGACGTGGGCTTTTACCTTCATCGAAGGGGTAGCTAACCCGTAGCGATGGCTCCACGACTAAGTCCTTTCACGAGGACATCTGCCGTGAAAAAACCACGATAGTTGGCGCCCACCATGGGGCTATCGCACGATGGTTTCGAGTTCTTGAAGGGCAGCTTCGAAGGACTCAAGGGATACACTGTGGGCCGGATGACGAAGAGTCGTTGCGGCAAGCTCTACATCGACGACGCAGGATGGAGTCCCGAGGCCGGTTCAATTGAATATGGGTACCAGACCCCCTTTGGCAGGATTCACGTCTTCATCGGCAAGATCGGCAAACCGGGCCCTGAGCCGGATACCTGCACCGACATCATCGAGATGGCTCAGCGTGCAAGCCCTGCCCAGGTTCAGCCCACAACAAGGCATGTTTTCGTAGGTGTCATCCATGGAGCTGAATACGAGGATGGACCGGCATCTGATGGGGAAACCGTTGTCTGTTCTGATGACGAGTCTTCAACCGGAGAGACCGAGTCACTGTATCAGCTGCAGGACGGCCGGATTAGTGGAGGTTCCGATGGCAACAGTATTCCGGACCCCCTCGATCTGCCAAACCAGGTGGCTGTCTTCATGGCCGGTACACAACCAGCGCAACACTCTTCTACCGCCGCGGCAATGCTCTCTGGTTCTGGAACATCAACGCCATCGGGAGCAGGTGGCTCTGTGCCGCCTCCGGCTCAGGTTTTGTCAACGCTTTGGCAACATTCATGGCAGCAGAAGTGGACGCCGCAGCCCGAGATTAGCACAATGCGGAGATTGCAATGGTGAAGGATCAGATAACTCAGGCTAAAGCGGACCTGGCAGCAGAGAACGCCAGGATGGCTACAGAACGGGCCGAGTTGGAAGCTCGGGCCTACCGGCTTAGGCTGGATCAGAGTGCCTCAGATGATGTCGTGAGAAGGAGATACCGGTCGCACCTCCTGCCGGGTTATGAGCCAAGAAATCTCTTCAACACGCTAGGAGCAGGAACCAGTAACCAGCCGCTCGAAAACCGGACTGAGGCACCGGGAACAGGAGCGCCGGTTCAGCCGCGCACGATGAACCCCCCTCGTCAGAGCAACATTGTGCCACAATACGTTTCGACGCCTCCGGGGCATTACTCCAACCCGTTAGATAACATTGTGGCCGCCGCTTCACGATTGGCAGCCCTCCCAATGGATGGTGAGTCACCAGTGGCGATTGAGACACGACGGGCCAGAGAGCTCCTTCAAACAGCTTTAAACCAGCAGCAGGCTTATTCGCATAGTCGCGAGAGGATTCATTCCACCCCCGCCCGAGTCGGAGCTACAACAGGCACGTTGAGGATGAACCGGCCGTGTCAAGCAGTGCACGTCACCATAACTCACCGCGAGGGCATAACCCGGCAGGTGGTGGTGCTAATGCGCAGGATGTGGTGGATCATGGTCGTGCACGTCGAGAAACCGAGTTAGCAGCTCAGCACGCAACTCGTCAACCTACTCCAATTCGTCCTACCGCTTCAGTGGAGCCAGGCGTGGTCTTCAGTTCTTTAGGGGTGCCGTGTCTTACCCCCGTGTTGCGTAATGTGCGACTGCCCAAGGATTTTAAAGGCCCTCGTAAGGTGCCCAATTACACCGCCGATTTGCAACCAGATTCATGGGTTGAGAGTTATGAGATGGCAATGGAGATGCTAGATGTGGGTGAAGCGGTGTGCGCTAAATACTTCACCATGATGTTGGAGGGGACAACTCGTACTTGGTTAAAGAGCTTACCGGCTAACTCTGTCGGGTCATGGGCGGAGTTAAAGCACCGGTTTATCCAGAATTTTAAAGATACTTGTAAGCAGCCTATGTCGATTGTGGATCTGGCCGCTTGTGTTCAAGAGGATGGGGAGTCCACAACTCATTGGGTGAAGCGAGTCTCAGCTATTCTGCATTCATTGGACCGCATCAACACGGACACAGTGGTTTTGACGTTGGAGGGTAATTGCCGGTTTATGCCACTAAAACTGAATAGGGAGGCTCAAACATCACTGCAATGACATGTCAACCCTTATGCCTGCTTTGGTGAAATATGCCGATTCAGATAGTACCAAAGACCCTGAGTCTGAGGATGACAAACTGGGGAAGGGGAAAAAGAACTGTAATACCAAGGGGCAGCAGCACAATCCGGTAGGTCATGGGAATAATGGTAAGGGAAAGCCAGACAATAGTTTGGACTTTGTGGCTAACACCAATGCTCAGGACAACGGTCAGCGTCTTAAGCGTAAACAGCCCTAGAGGGGCGGAGGGTCAGGACCCAATCTGGAGCGCCTGCTAAATCAACCTTGTCCAAAGCACAAATCAAAGGAAAGGCCAGCTTCACATCCTTGAAAGGGTTGTTTCATCATGCGGGAGTTCAAGAATTCCAATATGTTCCAATATGACAATGGCCCGCCCGGCGGTTCTGGAGGCGGTTTTCATGGGCCGGGTTATGGAGGTGGCAACTCCGGTTCAGGATTCCAAGGCAATCAGACCAGACATGGTAATCAAGGTAATCAGGGCAATCAGGGAGGTTACAACCATCAGGGGAGTCAGCAGCTGCAGCAGTCGGGTTATCAGAGCAATCCGAAGCAGTTGAATAGTGGGCAGTATCATGTTTTCACCACTAGCTTGTGAAAGTGTGATCAGAAGCTTCACAAGAGGGTCGTGAACTCTGTTGAACCGGCAGTGCCTCAGTATTTGCGCTGGTCTGAGCAACCAATTTTATGGAGTCGAGAGGATCACCCACCCCGAGTTGATAATACGGGTCATCTGGCCTTAGTGGTGGCACCTCAAGTTGGGGGGGGGGGTATAAGTTCACCAAGGTGCTCATGGATGGTGGAAGTAGTATCAACATCCTTTACTATGATACCTTATGCCATATGGGATTGACAGATAAGAATCTTAAACTGTCAAACACCGGTTTTCACGGTGTGGTGCCTGGTAAGTCTGCGTATCCAGTGGGCAAGATAGCCCTAGAGGTGGCTTTTGGAGATGATCATGACTCAAGGTCAGAAAAGTTGACTTTTGAGGTGGTGAAAATCAAGAGTCTGTATCATGCCCTGTTTGGACGACCGGCTTATGCCAAGTTCATGGCGAGGCCGTGTTATGTTTATCTACAGCTTAAGATGCCGGGTCATAAAGGGACCATCACAGTACATGGGAGCAGGAAGATTGCTTTGGAATGTGAAGAGGGTGATGCGGCTTATGCTGAGTCGGTTTGTGCCATAGAGGAGTTGAAGTTTTATAAAGACAAGGTTGATCCGGCCGACATGACTTCTTTGAAAAAACCAACTACAGAGCATGATCCGGCGTTGAAGTTTAAATCGGCTATAGACAATAAGATGATTGATTTTGTTCCTGGCGATTCATCCGAGAAGTTCAGCATCAACGCTAACCTGGATCCCAAATAGGAAAGCGCACTCATCGAGTTCATCCGTGAGAACTGGGACATCTTTGCATGGAAGCCTTCTGACATGCCAGGTGTACCGAGGGAACTCGCTGAGCACACACTTCATATAGATCCTAATTTTAAACCAGTCAGGTAGTTTCTCCGCCACTTTAACGAAGAAAGGCGTAAGGCTATTGGTGAGGAGGTAGCTCGGCTGTTGGCCGCAGGGTTTATCATGGAGGTCTTTCACCTGGAGTGGCTGGCTAATCCGGTGCTGGTCCTTCAGAAAAACGGCACTTGGCATATGTGTGTGGACTACACAGACTTAAACAAGGCTTGCCCAGCTGATCCCTTTGCCCTCCCTTGTATTGATCAGATTATTGATGCTATGGCTGGTTTTGACCATTTGTGTTTTCTGGATGCTTATTCTGGTTATCATCAGATCAAAATGGCAGTTAAGGACCAGGAGAAGACAACTTTTATATCTCCCTTTGGAGCCTTCTGCTATGTATCTATGCCCTTTGGGCTGAAGAGTGCCCAGGCGACTTATCAACACTGTGTTCAGAATTGTCTTCATAAGCAGATTGGGCGCAATGTTCATGCATATGTGGATGATATTGTGGTGAAGTCCAGGAAGGAGGAAACATTAATAGATGACTTGAGGGACACTTTTGACAACCTCCAGGTTTATAAGATGATGCTTAATCCAGACAAATGTGTCTTTGGTGTTCCGGCAGGCAAGCTTTTGGGTTTTCTGGTGTCTAACAGGGGAATTGAGGCTAATCCGGAAAAAATTTCAGCTATCATGTCCCTGGCTAAACCCGCGTGCATCAATGACGTTCAACGTTTAGCAGGCCGGATTGCGGCTTTGAGCCGGTTTATCAGTCGTCTTGGGGAGAAAGCTATCCCTTTATATCAGATGTTAAAGAAAACGGATGACTTTGTCTGGAGTGACGCGGCTGATAAAGCGTTTCAGGATTTGAAGAGACAGTTAGCTGAACCGCCTGTCCTTGCGGCTCTAGTCGATAAAGAGCCTTTACTGCTATACGTGGCTGCTAATGCCAGGGCTGTCAGTGTGGCTATTGTTGTGGAGCGCAAGGAGGCTGGAAAGGAGTATCCGGTTCAACGGCCGGTTTATTATATCAGTGAGGTGCTTATCGAATCAAAGCAGAGGTATCCGCATTGACAGAAGCTGGTGTATGGAGTTTTTATGGCAATCCGGAAGCTCAAGCACTATTTTCAGGGTCATCCTATCACAGTGGTTAGTTCAGCCCCTTTGGGAGATATCATCCAAAACAGAGAGGCGACTGGCCGGATTGCCAAGTGGGCTATTGAGCTTGGACCTCACGAGCTCAAGTATACACCTCGCACCGCGATAAAATCTCAAGCACTCGTGGACTTCATCAATGATTGGACAGAGTTGCAGGCACCAGGGGAAAAGCCAGACAATACTTATTGGACTATTCATTTTGATGGGTCCAGGCAATTGGAGGGCTCGGGGGCTGGAGTCATATTAACTTCCCCACGAGGTGACAAGTTTTGTTATGTTCTTCGTTTAATGTTCCCTTGCACTAACAATGCAACTAAGTATGAGGCCTTACTCCACGGTCTTCGGATGGCTAGGGAGATGAACTTAAGCCAGGTTAAGTGCTTCAGTGACTCGGACCTGGTGGCTCAACAGGTATCTTGCACTTGGGATTCTAAGGACCCACTCATGGCTGCATATCGACGAGAGGTGGACATAGTGGCTGGTCATTTCAAGGGCTATCAAGTTGACCATATAGACCGGCGAAAGAATGAAGCGGCGGACGCTTTAAGTCATCTAGGCTCTTAGCGTAAACTGGTGCCACCTAATATCTTCTTCGATGTACTTCATAATCCATCGGTCAAGATACCCACAGAGGAGGAGTTGGCTATTCCTGACCCGGAGGACCAGTTGGTGGCGGCTTTGCATGTTATACCGGATTGGACAGTCCCGTACCTGGCTTACATGAACCAGGGCGAGTTACCGGAGGATGAAACCTTGGCCCGGCAGATAATCCGGTGATCCAAGTCAATGACCATTGTCAATGGGGATTACATTGTTACAGCGTCACAGGAGCAATTCAGCGTTGTGTGTCTCCTCAAGAGGGTTGTGAGATTTTGGGAGAAATCCATGAAGGAGATTGTAGTCACCACGCCGGTTCAAAATCCTTGGTAGCTAAGGCTTTTCGTCACAGCTTCTATTGGTTGACGGCTCATGCTCATGCTGAGGATTTAGTCAAAAGGTGTGACGGTTGTTAGAAGTTTGCACGCCGCGCCCATGTTCTGGCCCAGGAATTGAGAATGATTCCAATCACTTGGCCGTTTGCAACTTGGGGGGCTCGATATGGTTGGACCCTTTAAGAGATCCAAGGACAAAAAGACCCACCTGTTGGTGGCGGTTGACAAGTTTACCAAGTGGGTGCAGGCAGAGCCAGTCAGTAAGTGTGATGCAGCCACGACGGTTCAATTCATCAAAAAGGTGATATTACGGTTTGGTTTTCCACACAGCATTATCACTGATAAGGTACTAATCTGTCCAAAGGTGATATGGAAGAATTTTGTCAACGTGAGCACATCCGGCTTGATGTAGCATCAGTGGCTCACCCCCAGTCTAGTGGTCAAGCAAAGAGGGCAAACCAAGAAATTTTGCGAGGTATCAAACCCCGGCTTATGGTTCCTTTAAAGCGGAAGCCGGGTTGTTGGGTGGAGGAGTTACCTTCCGTATTATGGAGTATCAACACCACACCAAACAGATCTACGGGTTACATGCCTTTCTTCATGGTTTACGGAGCAGAGGCGGTTCTCCCTAGTGACATCCGTCATGACTCACCCCGTGTGACGGCTTATGTTGAGGCTGAGAATGAGAAAGCACATCAGGACTCACTGGACCTGTTAGATGAGGAGCGTGATTTAGCAGCAGAACGTTCCATGATTTATCAACAAGATCTCCGACGTTATCACAGCCGCCGGGTTAAGACCAGAACCTTTCAAGAAGGCGATCTGGTGCTCCGGCTCATCCAGGATCAGACTAATATGCACAAGTTATCCCCACCTTGGGAAGGACCTTTTGTGGTCAGCAAAAACCTGCACAACGGGTCATACTACCTCATCGATGTTCGAGAGTACAAAGACTCACGTAAATCGGAGGAGGAGACCCAGTGGCCGTGGAATATAGCTCTTCTTCGGCCTTACTATACTTGAGCCACAGGCTCTTCTTATGTACATACTTATGACAATGTATATATTATATAATAAACCAGAGCCTTAGCTAAAAGCGGGGTGTCTGTTCTTTTTACATCATGTGTGGTTCCATGAGGGCTTCTACTTACAAAGCGGAGCTCTATTAACCCGGCCTATAAAGCCACACATATATGAAGGAAATCACTAGGGGGCTTGGTCGTATCCGAACCATAGCTACACCTCTTGATCGGTTTAAAACCAAAAAGGGAAATCACTAGGGGGCTTGGTTGTATTTACACCATACCTACACCTTTTGATAGGCTTAAAGCCAAAAGGAAATTGTGTGGAACCAAAGAGAGTCTGTTGCATAAAGCACAACTCAAACATAGGTACCCACTGAGCATAGCTCAAATATTACTTGGGGGCTCCTTGTTTCTCAAAGAACAACGAGCTTGCACCCTTGTAATAGGCTATCAAGCCAGGCTTGGAAGCCAGGTGTATTCACCGAAAACCCCGGGTTATCCTGCCTCTTTAAGTAAGCTACTCCATCCAGGTAAACCTGGTAAGACCCATCGAACGTTTGACAAGTCAATCTCATAGACCCTGAACTTGTCAAAGTTAAAATGGTGATTGGTTAAAGATTGAGGTCCATCTTAAAAGGCTTTGAAAAATGGTTTAACTCAGCGGCCTGGCAGCCCATGAAAAGCCTCGATTTAGGGCCTGGCAGCCCATGAAAAGCCTTGCATATTTCTTTTGGATTTGCTGTTTTTACACAACTTTTGATAAGGGATTTATGAATATTTTCTGATAAACCGGTGTTTATTACAACCCGGCATGGCTTTCAACGCTCAGTTGTCAGTACATGATCAATTCTAAACTGGTAGTAAGTTGCTTCGGTCTGGTTTTGACTAGATGTCACCAACATTATACGAATAAATCGGTGGCTATTATAGCCCGGTATGGTTTTTATATGAACCGGCAAGAGGGCAAGGAATCATCAACACTCCAGATTGGTGTTTTTCACCCTTACTATACAAATAGTTGGTCAACCAACGAGGTATATCACATGTATCATTTATTTTATATCTGGTTATTACAATCTTGGTTATCTATCCAAGTTATGTATATATTTTTGAGGCATCATGATCCGTCCAGTGGTGAACCACTAGGCATTTTCAAACTTTTATATGCAGGAACAAAAGCCATAATTGACTATTTATATGATAGCTCTCAAAGGCATGGCAAGTTCTTAGTACCAAGTAAAAACAAACATGCTCGATGGCATGACAGATAAAGTGTTCACGCTATCCTATTACTAGACGCTTTAAGCAGCCCAAATTGAATAATTGTCTTAAAAGGACTGGTCGACTGCAACTGATAAACCGGCCACCGGTTTAGGATTCCTCATCTAGACGGCTTGACGATTGAGGGTCATCTTGAGTGGGCGTATTCTCCCCATCCCTCCCTAGTCGCTGGAAATCAGTCGTTGACCAGTCGATTCCAGTTAAGGCTTGAAAAACAGCTTCATCATGAATAAGGTTAGAAGGGTCAATATCAGGAGCGTAAGTATGCTTACGGATTGGCGGAACAAGCTGTTCTACATTATGAATCAGTGTGGGCTGTCTTTTCCCTTCAGCATCGTAAACCGGTTGAAAATGTGACAGATCTGTGTCCTCCGCCAGTTTGCTTGCTATAGGCCGCATCTCCTTTGTCAGCCTTCGGAGATCGTCATTATTGAAATCTGAACCGTCTTCTTTCACACCAGGATAACCTTTGATGATATCTGCCGGTTCAAGATCCGGAATCCATGCCTTGGCCTGGATTAGCGTGGTCAGTGCACCTGACCTTGCGACTGATCTCTTCAGTTCGTCGATCCGGGAAGGCAGCATGGCCAGCTTTTCGATAGTGTTTTTATCAGCGATGGCGGGGGCTTGTTATAAGCTGCAGTGCAAATGGCTCGCCGGGATCCAAAAAATAGTTGTTCTATCAAAGTGTAGGCCGCTTTAAGCTTCATCCGCATGTAGGAGCCCAGATGAGTAATGCGGGTCCCTGTCATGGTTAAACATCAGTAAACCAGTCATTGATAAGATATTACGAATTACAAAAACTTCATGAGAGAGTACTTACCAAACACAACAGAAGTCATGGCATTAATCTACCGCTTTAAGCCGGTCAGTTCTTCAACCACCGGATTCAGGGCTGCCTCTGCGTCCTCGGCCTTCTTTGTCAAACCGGCCTTTTCTGTCTCCCAATCTGCATGCTCTTTGTTAAAGGTTTCTTTCAGCTTCTCTATGGCTGCTAAGGCATTTGTCAGCTCTTCCTTGGCCTTGGAAGCCTCTGCTTGCTGAGATTTAACATTCTCCTGAAGGTCAGCGGTTTGAGCATCCTTCTTATTCAGCTTGGCCTACAAGGGCAAGATATATCATTAATGGGCTATGAAGTACCAAGCGTATAACAAGTTATGCACTTTGCACTTGGGGGCTAATGCCTATTTACTCTGTTATCAAAATTTTATTTGCAAGTCTCAAAGTACAATGCAAGCATTATCCTTGACACTTGGGGCCAATGTACATCTGTTCAAATGGAGGCATGGATTAAGACCCGGTTCACCTTGAAAAGATAAACCGGCCCTTGGGGACTACATAGACGAAAACTACAGGAATACAATGATCACATCTGGTTTACTTCAAAAGATCAGTTGCTATATGGAGGACAAGTTTGCAAGAGTTAAGGTATTACAAAGTCCCAGTTTATGATTGCCATCATAAACCGGCCCTTGGGGGCTACTTGAGTTGGTATTTATACATTGGATTTAAGAAAGGAAAAGTGATGAAAAATGCCTCATAGCGCTCCTTCATCAGGTTCACCAAACCGGCTTCATAATCACGGTTTGAGTGCAGACGGTTTAGAAAACCAGAGTGGAGTTCTTGAGCGTTGAGATGGGCATAGCTTGACAAGTCGGTGCTCCATTTGCCTTTTTCCATGGCAGCACGCTCTTCCTTGGCACTATGTTTGGCCAAAATTACAGGATGGCCAGGAGAGGTGTGACCAGTACCAGTAATGATAACCTCGCCTTCTTTGTCTCCATCAGCCTTTCTGGAGTTGATGGAGTTTCAGTATCTCTCACCAGACTAGAAGATCTGTCACCAGTCCGGATTGGATTTGCCGGTTCATCATCAGGCACAGCAGTATCAACTTTTGCTTGTTCATCAGTATTGTGATCTTGAGGAGGTGGTTCATCGAAGGTAGCTTTAGGATTTGGACCCTCCAGTTCAGCAGTTTGATCCAGTTCAATAACCACCTGGTCTTCGGGCGGATTATTCAGCCGAGCCTTTTTACTGGGTCTAGCTTTGGCTCTAAATAGAACAAGATGCAAAGGTTAGCACAACATATAAAGTATGTAACATCAAAAGAAAGGGGTGAAGTACTTACCCAGCTACGATTTTGAGAGGAGGGAGTTGGGTCGCTGTTGACTTGCCAGAGGATGAAGGAGGTGTTGATATGTCTCCAATGTATCTATAATTTTTGATTGCTCCATGCTATATTATCTACTGTTTTGGATGTTTATGGGCTTTATTATACACTTTTATACCATTTTTGGGACTAACCTATTAACCCAGAGCCCAGTGCCAGTTTCTGTTTTTACCTTGTTTTAGAATATTGCAGAAAAGGAAAACCAAACAGAGTCCAATTGACCTGAAACTTCACGGAACTTATTTTTGGATCAGAAGAAGCCTAGAAGACTTGGAGTGCATGTCAGGGGATCTACAAGGAGGCCACGAGGCAGGGGCCACCCACCCCCTGGGCGCGCCCTCCACCCTTGTGGGCCCCTCGTGGCCCCCCTGACGTACTTCCTCCGCCTATATATCTCCATATACCCTAAAACGATCGGGGAGCACAATAGATCGGGAGTTTCGCCGCCAGAAGCCTCCGTAGCCACCGAAAACCAATCTAGACCCGTTCCGGCAACCTGCCGGAGGGGGGATCCCTCTCCGATGGCCATCTTCATCATCCCGGTGCTCTCCATGACGAGGAGGGAGTAGTTCTCCCTCGGGGCTGAGGGTATGTACCAGTAGCTATGTGTTTGATCTCTCTCTCTCTCTCTCTCTCTCTCGTGTTCTTGAGGTGATACGATCTTGATGTATTGCGAGCTTTGCTATTATATTTGGATCCTATGATGTTTCTTTCCCCCTCTACTCTCTTGTAATGGATTGAGTTTCCCCTTTGAAGTTATCTTATCGGATTGAGTCTTTAAAGATTTGAGAACACTTGATGTATGTCTTGTCGTGCGTATCTGTGGTGACAATGGGATATCACGTGATTCACTTGATGTATGTTTTGGTGATCAACTTGCGGGTTCCGCCCATGAACCTATGCATAGGGGTTGGCACACGTTTTCGTCGTGATTCTCCGGTAGAAACTTTGGGGCAATCTTTGAGGTTCTATGTGTTGGTTGAATAGATGAATCTTAGATTGTGTGATGCATATCGTATAATCATACCGACGGATACTTGAGGTGACATTGGAGTATCTAGGTGACATTAGGGTTTTGGTTGATTTGTGTCTTAAGGTGTTATTCTAGTACGAACTCTAGGGCTGTTTGTGACACTTATAGGAATAGCCCAATGAAATTATTGGAAAGAATAACTTTGAGGTGGTTTCGTACCCTACCATAATCTCTTCGTTCGTTCTCTGCTATTAGTGACTTTGGAGTGACTCTTTGTTGCATGTCGAGGGATAGTTATGCGATCCAATTATGTTATTATTGTTGAGAGGACTTGCACTAGTGAAATTATGAACCCTATGCCTTATTTTAACGCATTGCAATACCGTTTGTGCTCACTTTTATCATTAGTTACCTTGCTGTTTTTATATTTTCCGATTACAAAAACCTTTATCTACTATCCATATACCACTTGTATCACCATCTCTTCGCCGAACTAGTGCACCTATACAATTTACCATTGTAGTGGGTGTGTTGGGAACACAAGAGACTCTTTGTTATTTGGTTGCAGGGTTGCTTGAGAGAGACCATCTTCATCCTACGCCTCCTACGGATTGATAAACCTTAGGTCATCCACTTGAGGGAAATTTTCTACTGTCCTACAAACCTCTCCACTTGGAGGCCCAACAACGTCTACAAGAAGAAGGTTGTGTAGTAAACATCAAGCTCTTTTCTGGAGCCGTTGCCGGGGAGGTTAGCGCTTGAAGGTATATCTTTAGATCTTGCAATCGAGTCTTTTAGTTTCTTGTTTTATCACTAGTTTAGTTTATAAAAGAAAATTAAAAAAATGGAATTAAGTTTGCCTCATATGCTTTATCTTTTTAATATCTATCTGAGAATAAGGATTCCGATAATTGTGCTCAAGTGCTAGAAGAAGAATGCATTAGAATGTTTGGCACTAAATATTTGAATGATGAGCATGATTGTAATGTTGTTAATATAAATTCCTTGAATATCCATGATGCTAATGATAGGCAAAGCCACAAGATTGGGGAAGCTATGTTTGATGAAGATGATATTTTTTGTCCCCCAAGTTTTGATGAGCAAATTTATTACGATGAAAGCATGCCTCCTATTTATGATGATTATATTGATGAAAGTGGATTTGGAGAGGTCATGACTTCATTTAGTAATGATTCCACTATTCCGGAAGAGGTTCCAATTGATTATGAGAACAAAGTTGCTATCTATGATGATTATTGTGATGACTTGTATGCTATAAAGAATAATGATATCTAGGAAACTTGTCATCATGATTTAAGTTTTCAATTGGATTATGCCTCACATGATAATTATTTTGTTGAGTTTGCTCCCACTATTATTCATGAGAAGAATTTTGTTTGTGTGGAGAGTAATAAAATTTCTATGCTTGTAGATCATGAAAAGAATGCTTTAGGTGCTGGTTATATTGTTGAATTCATTCATGATGCTACTGAAAATTATTATGATGGAGGAACATATGCTTGTAGGAATTGTAATAATATAACGTTTCCTCTCTATGTGCTTAAAGTTTTGAAGTTATGCTTGTTTTACCTTCCTATGCTAGTTGATTATTGTTCCCACAAGTTGTTTTATCACAAAATCCCTATGCATAGGAAGTGGGTTAGACTTAAATGTGCTAGTCATATTCTTCATGATGCTCTCTTTATGTTACAATTCTTATCTTTTATGTGAGCATCGTTGAAATCATCATGCCTAGCTAGGGGCGTTAAACGATAGCGCTTGTTGGGAGGCAACGCAATCCTATTCTTGTTCCTTACTTTTTGTTCCTGTTTAGTAATAAATAATTCATCTAGCCTCTATTTAGCAGTGGTTTTATGATTTTAATTAGTTTTTGTGCCAAGTAGAACCTTTGGGAAGACTTGGGGAAAGTCTTGTTGATCATGCTGTCAAAAACAGAAACTTGAGCGCTCACGAGAATTGCTGCCATTTTTATTTGGAGAGTGATATTTAGTTAATTATTTTTGAAGATGATTAATAGATAAATTCCTAACGTCCAGAAATTTATTTGAGAATTTTATGAGTTCCAGAAGTATACGTTTGAACCAGATTACTACAGACTGTTCTGTTTTTGACAGATTCTGTTTTTCATGTGTTGTTTACTTATTTTGATGAATCTATGGCTAGTAAAATAGTTTATAAACCATAGAGAAGTTGGAATACAGTAGTTTTAACACCAATATAAATGAAGAATGAGTTCATTACAGTACCTTAAAGTGGTGATTTATTTTCTTATAATAACGGAGCTTACAAGTTTTCTGTTAAGTTTTGTGTTGTGAAGTTTTCAAGCTTTGGGTAAGGATTCGATGGACTATGGAATAAGGAGTGGCAAGAACCTAAGCTTGGGGATGCCCAAGGCACCCCAAGGAAATATTCAAGGACAACCAAAAGCCTAAGCTTGGGGATGCCCCGGAAGGCATCCCCTCTTTCGTCTTCGTTCATCGGTAACTTTACTTGGAGCTATATTTTTATTCGCCACATGATATGTGTTTTGCTTGGAGCGTCATTTTATTTTATTTTTGCTTGCTGTTTGAATAAAATACCAAGATCTGAAATTCTTAAATGTTAGAGAATCTTCACATAGTTGCATAATTATTCGACTACTCATTGATCTTCACTTATATCTTTCGGAGTAGTTTGTGATTTGCTCTAGTACTTCACTTATATCCTTTTAGAGCATGGTGGTGGTTTTATTTTATAGAAATAGATGAACTCTCATGCTTCACTTATATTATTTTGAGAGTCCTAAACAGCATGGTATTTTTCTTAAATAATCCTAATATGCTAGGTATTCAAGATTAGTAAAAACTTTCTTATGAGTGTGTTGAATACTAAGAGAAGTTTGATGCTTGATGATTGTTTTGAGATGTGGAGGTAATAATATCAAAGTCGTGCTAGTTGAGTAGTTGTGAAATTGAGAAATACTTGTGTTGAAGTTTGCAAGTCCCATAGCATGCACGTATGGTAAACGTTATGTAACAAATTTGGAACATGAGGTGTTATTTGATTGTCTTCCGGTTCATCCGGGTCGTCATCCAGTTCCATACTGATGCGTTCAGGTGCCTTCCGCTTTGTGGTTTTCTTGACGGCTTTGGTTTTAGGGCGGGAAGGTTTTGCCGCTTTCTCTTGAGGTTTCTTCTTCCAGAACGGATCATCACCCTGTTTAAAAGTAAGCAGAAGGGTAATCAAAGATTGTACAGTCTAAAGATATCAAGTGTAAAGCGGAAGAACAATACTTACGACAGGCGGTTTGTTTTGCGTGTAAAAAGGGTCTAGTCCGGTTTGGCGAAGACAGCTTCCGATTTGTTCAATATTTTCTTGATAGCTTCAGTAACTTCTTCATCTATTAGCTGAACATTGCTATGACATTGGGAGTCTTCTAATTCACTAGTATACTCGCACATTAAGCCGGAGTGGCGACTTAATGGACAGATGCTCCAGGATATCCAGCAACGGACGAAATCTACACCAGTTAAACCGTTGGCCAAGAAGGCTCTCAACTTGGCGAGTTGAGGTGCGTACGGGTCCCGTTCCTGGGCACTTAGTCGTTGTGGAAGTGGATGAGTATTGGCAAGCTGGTGGGCACGGTAACCCGGCAGAGGATTCTCATCTTCAGGGGAAGTGTCTTTACAGTAGAACCAAGTTTGATTCCACTCTTTGGGGTGACTGTGCAGCTTGGCATGAGGAAATTCAACCTATTTTCTTTTATGAATGGAGACGCCACCAAGTTCAGTATTGGGTCCGTCTACAAATTCAGTGCACCGGTTCAGATGGAAGAAATACCGAAACAGCTCAACAGTTGGCTCTTCTTGTAATTAGGCTTCACAGAAAACTTGAAAGTTGCATATATTGGATACTGAGTTGGGTCCAATATCTTGAGGGTGGAGTTGAAAGCTGGCAAGCACATTCCGGAAAAACTTTGATCTGGGCGGTTTGAAACCACGGCCTTTGTGATCAACAAACACCACTACCTCACCCTGCTTAGGGGTGGGAGGATTTTCCGGCCCAAGAACTTGCCACCGGATCTCATTCTTCTTTGGTAAAGTGCCGATCTTTACCATTCCATTCAGTTGCTCCTCTGTAACCCGGGAGGGAGCCCAGTTACAGGAATAAAATTGTTTCGCCATTGCAAGTGAAAGGCTGAGAAGAAAAATAATGCCGGTTTACAATTCATTAATGGTGATGCATAAGGTACGATAAGGAAAAGGAATCCAAGTATGTACAAATTGGTAAACTGACAACAGGGTATTTATGAATGATAAGGAATCAACATAGGCAGAGATATACACATATTTTTAAACCGGAGTATAAAATTGGTGGTTTAACAGGGGACTAACGGTACCTGCCGGATTATCATACTTCAAAAAGTTAAACCGCCCATATTGGTGTGAAGGGTACATATCTAAAAATGGCTAAGTGAGGAAAAACAGATTTCACAAAGATCACATTAGCGTTTCGGATCTACCACATGTCAGGAAAGCAAAAAGATTTAGACCTAAAAAGGTTGGTCCCGAAGTGATTCGCAAAAGTTCCAGATCAGTTTTTATGCGCATTAGGGTTTGTTTTGATAGCAAAGACAAGGAATGCTATAGCTACCACACATATTACATCAAGCTTAAGGTCTTTCATCTATGGACTGAAGAGGAACAGGGAAGAATAGTGCCGGAGCTTCGATGAACTTTGATGAACACTGAAACCCTAGATAGATCTACAGAGGAGGAAAGGGGAAGACTTACAATGGCTGTTGAAGCATCAGAGATATGCCGTGACTCTCTGGTGCGATCAGGTCGATGCAGCGGCCAAAGGAGATGCAGAGGCGGAGCTCGGCGATGGCGGCGGCGCTCGGGTGCAGGGGCGTTGCAAGGAGGAAGAAGAAGCGAAGAGATAGAGGGTAAAAAGGAAATGACCCTTGGCCCTATTTATAAGGTAAAGGGGGAGGTGACAGGCACGAGAATCGAGGAGCCGGAATATTGGATACCTAACAGGAGCGGTCGCCTCGATTGTTGGAGGCTCATTAACTGAAGGTGAGATGTATCATTTTTAAATAACAAGGTGACGTCATGGCGATTTATCATGATCTTGGAGTATGACATCACGGCGGTTTACAAGATCAAGGTGAAGATGCAAAGGAGGAATTTTCTAAGTGTTGAAGATTGACATGAACAAGTTCAAATCAATCTGGGGCCTAATGTTGGGGATATTACTACTGGATGTAAAATGGTCAGGAGTAGCCGGATTAACTCTATAAAGATGGAAGCCCATGAAGACGTAAGGATGGTGGCGCTTCACAAAGGCCCAAGGCCCAAAGGCGAGTTAAGGCCTGTAGATGTAAATCGACTCTCTCATGTAACTTGTATTGTAAGTTAGAAGGAATAGAGACCAAGCCGGACACGTTTATGATCCGGCTCGGGACTCTGTAAACCGGCGGGCGTCAACCTATGTATATAAAGGGACGACCCGAAAACGGTTGAGGGACAACACACAACAACTCGAGAGCTAGGCAAAGCGGATTCGCTCCCTGGTCATCGAAACCCTAGCAATACCAACACAACTACACGTAGGCTTTTACCTTCATCGAAGGGGCTGAACTAGTATAAAAATCCTCGTGCCTCTTGTCCAGTTTAACCCCTTTAAGCTAACTCGTTGCGATGGCTCCACGACTAAGTCCTTTCACGAGGACATCTGCCATGACAAAACCACGACAGCAACCTAGGTGCCCACTAGGCACTAGGGCGCGCCTGCCCCCATGCGCCCCTAGTGGGTAGTGGGCCCCTCGGGCACCTTCCCGACTCCGTTTTCCTGTGGTATACTTGTTTCCCAAGATAAAAATTCTTTATATATACCCCAAGACTATTTGACCACCGCATCATGGAAAAATCCTTTGTTCTTGTTTCATGCTATTTTTCTAACAGATGTAGATCGCCATGGCTGCGCCAAGCTCTTCCAAGGACAAGTTCTTCGAGAAGGTCATCAACCCCTACCTACCGAACGCGTTGAAGCACCCTCAAGCCATTGAGATGCGTGAGGGGGTGCTCCACATCCATGATGTTCAAGCGCCCAAGAAGACGGGAAGCGTGGAGGCCAGGCTCGAGGCGGTGGAGCAGGAGATCTTCAAGTGCAAAGGGATGGTGGAGCATGGACTCAGTGTCAATCACTCCATGATCACGGAATTCACCCGTGATCACATGGTGGATGGCCGGTCTATGAAGTACATCGTCTTCACCTTCAACGAGCAAATCAATTTTCTGGAAAGCCAAATCCATGATCTTCAAAATCAACTTTTCAAGTATGAAGCAAGATTTAAAGGTATGAGCTTAGCCATCAGTTTCAGGACTCAGGAGACTCGCGCATCCTCTTATGACGTTGAACCCCTGCCATGGAAGCCGGAGGACAAGCTCACCACATCATCACCACCACCATCACCAAAGAAGGAGACTTAAACACACGAGTATGGGCACTCCCCTTGGCTTGTGCCAAGCTTGGGGGAGATGCCCCGGTATCGTATCACCATCACATTTATTATCTTCACCAGTTTTTAGTTTGATCCTTAGTTATTTTGTGATTTTGTTGAATAAAAGTTTAGTATGATCTATTTTCGAGTGCAAGTTTCGTGGTATATCTATCTATGTAATCGAGTGAGAGTTATATAATAAACTTTAGTTCGAGTTTTTTCTTCTTTAATTCTTTTGTTTCAATCAAAATAAAGGAAATAATGAAAAAGATCATATGCTAATCTTATGGTAAGTAATGACATCACATAAGGAAAAGTATAAGTGGTAAAATTTATTGAAAGTTGACAAACATAGCATTGGTCAATGATGCAATTCATGGAAGAATTAATAGGGGAAGAGAAGATTCACATGAAAATATACCATCTTGGACATCTTTTTATGATTGTGAGCCTCCATTAAATATCTTATGACAAATTATAAGTGTATGAAAGCTCAAAATAAAACTAAGTGGTTGTGCATCCAACTTGCTTGCTCATGAAGACCTCAGGCATTGGAGGAAGCACAGCATTGGAATATACAAGCCAAGTTCTATAATGAAATATTACCACTAGTAATATATGAAAGTGACAAAATCGGCCTTGAGAAAAGCCCCTTTCTCATCAACATCTCGACTTCGCTCGTTGTTTGAGGTAAGTATAAAGGAGATTAGATCTATCCCGGGAATTGAAGGATACATAAATATGGAATCGAGCACAGATTATAGGAAACAAGCAAACAAAATAGGTTGGATCCCATCTTTAACTGCAGGAAGTAAGTAATGGAACTGTAGCATGCAAAGGGATTGTGCCATGGAAATTGAGAATAAATCTCCATCAAGTTAGAAGTTATCAAAATCCGGGGCTAGGGTCTTTGGCTAAACATCCACAGATGATCGATTCCCTGCGCTAGCGAGTATTGGACTGGAGTGGGGGTTAGTTCGGAAGCTACAGGAGGAACCTTCCATGGAGGATAGGCAGTGAGCTCTGGATCCAAGGACTGTGACATGATGCAACACTTCCCATTTTAGGCGGATCTTGCTTTGGGACTCTGGAGACACTACCTTTTTGAGGACAATGTCGCCTTGGAGAATACTCGCTCTTTAACTCAGAGTCGTAGAAGTTAGTTTGTCTTGCTTCCTCGAAACGTGCTTGAGGAGTGATGTGTCTCGTATTCAAGTGACTCTCTATCATGAAGAACATGGTGCTAGTTTGAAGCATAAGTGTGGAAAATGATAGTAACATTGTCCCTTCTCTCTTTTTCTCTCATTTTTTTCCCTTTCCCTTTTTTATTGGGCACTTTGCCTTTTTTTCTTGGGCTCATTTTGCCTCTTATTTTTATTCCTCACATGGGACAACTCTCTCATAAGGAATATGATGATCACACCTCTATTTACTTACAACTCAAAAAAAATTACAACTCGATACTAGAATAAAAATATGACTCTATATAAATGCCTCCGGTGGTGTACCGGGATGTGCAATGATCTAGTGTGACATGTATAAAAAATATGAATGGTGGCAGAGCCACAAATACTATGTCAACTATATGATCATGCAAAGCAGTATGACAATGATGATATATGTGATAATAAAATGGAATGGTGGAAGTTGCATGGCAATATACCTCAGAATGGCTATGGAAATGCCATAATAGGTAAGTATGGTGGCTGCTTTGAGGAAGATATAAGGACGCTTATGTGTGATAGAGTGTATCATATCATAGGGTTTGGATGCACCGGCGATGTTTGCACCAAAACTCTAGGTGAGTAGGGACAATGCACGCTACTTAAGAGGCTAGCAAATCGGAAAGGTAAGTGTGTGTATAATCCATGTACTTACATTAGTGCATAAAGAACTCAAATACTTATTGCAAGAGTTTATTAGCCCTCAAAGCAAAGTACTACTACACATGCCCCTATGGGGGAGGTTGGTAGGAGTTAACCATCGTGCATCGCTGACCTCCACACAAAGGAAGACAATCAATAATAAATCATGCTCCAATTTCATAGCATAATGAGAGACCATACGTGCATGCTTCACGAATCACGAACCTTAACACAAATATTCTTACTAAACAACAATATCTCACTATCATGACTCCAATATCACCATCTTTATATCTCAAAAAAATGCACAGAATCAAACTTCTTATATATTAAATGATCTTTATGAAAGTTTTGATTATATCCCTCTCAAATACAAATCATATTAGGACTGTTGAGGAACGTAGTAATTTCAAAAAAATTCCTACGCACACGCAAGATCATGGTGATGCATAGCAACGAGAGGGGAGAGTGTGATCTACGTACCCTTGTAGACCAACAGCGGAAGCGTTAGCACAACACGGTTGATGTAGTCGTACGTCTTCACAGCCCGACCGATCAAGCACCGAAACTACGACACCTCCAAGTTTTAGCACACATTCAGCTCAATGACGATCCCCGTGTCGGCGTTCTGGGAACGGGGGTCCCCAGACTTGCCTGCCTGCGGCATGGCTCAATGGGGGCCCAGCGCGGCCCATCTTCATCAACACGAGGCTCAAGACCCTCGCGAGGGGCCAAGCCTCGCGAGGCGGACGACGCGGCGCATCCTCAGGCACAGCCTCATCAGGCTGGCTCGCGAGGAAGCGGAGAGTTCAAGGTGGGGTACCTCGCGAGGTGCCCATGACGCAAGCCATGACGACACGGGGCACCAGGCGGGTGCCAGCGCGTGCAGTGTCCCTCTTTCCTCTTTGGTGCAAAGGGAGCAAGTGTATCAGCGGAGTACCGAGGCATCAGGCAAAGGTTGCCACTTCGGTGCAACGAGACCAAGGCCAGGAGGACTACGAGATGGAGGTCACCATGGAGCCCAGCGTGGCGTCATCACTAGAGCCTTTGGCAGGCGAAGACTGCTTTTGTCAGGATAGATGTACTCGCTGTCCCCCTTCAAATTAGCCCGCCATTGTTGGATCCCTTCCCGCTCAATATTTGGGGAGAGGACCAGGGCCTCTATAAATAGGACTAGCCACCCACATAGCAAAGGGGTTCGGTTCGGTTTGGTTCGTTGGTTCGATTCCCGGTCATTCGGTCCGGGATCTGAGAGAGAAAGAGAGAGAAAGGCGACCGAACTCTTCATAACAGTTCATCACCACAGCCAAGAACAGACCCTCGCGAGGCTGTTCTTCCTTGTACCGTTCATCCACACCAGCCCCAGGAGGTAATCCATCCACCACACACTGGAGTAGGGTATTACACCACATCGGTGGCCCGAACCAGTATAAATCTTGTGTCTTTCGTGCAGTTCTTTTAGTAGTTTAGATCCCCTCGAGACGGAGAGGTTGAAGGCGAGATTTCCGTGCGCACCCCATTGTTCGAACCTTAAGGGTCTGCCGGAACCCGAAATCCGACATTTGGCGCGCCAGGTAGGGGTGCGCCGGAATTCGTCTTCCACCGCTCCGCTCTCCTCCGACCGTCGCATCCATGTCTGACGCTCGTCGGGCCCGCGCCGAGCGCCGGGCCGCCATCGCTTCTTGCGTCGCCCAGACGGCCCCCGTCGGTGGGCGTACTTGTCATTCCCCGTCGCCCGCCGTCAACGCCACCACCGGCCCGGCGGGGGGCGAGTAGCAGGCATCGTCTCAGCACCCGTCCGTGCGGCAAGACGGCCGCAACGCCCCTCCATCACTCGCTCCAGCCGGTTCTTCGTCCCGCGCGCTCCGCGCACCCTTGGAGGCTCAAGCTGCGCTCCTCGCGGCAAATGAGCTCCTGCGCTACCGTCCCGTCGACGACGTCTACGAAGAATGGCTCGACCGCGTCGCCGAGCTTGTCCGTGCCGCAGGGGGCTCTTCCGCACCGTCCGTCCCTCTGCGCCGCACTCCGCCCCGCGCGGGCAACGAAGCTCCAGAGGTGCACCAGCCGCCTCCTCTCCAAGAAGACGCCGTGGCTCCAAGGCGCTTGGTCCCTGGGCGGAACCCGCTCCGTCTGGCACCAGCGCAGCAAGAGCGAAGCTGCCAAGAAATCCCTTGTCCGCAGGGGGCTGCCCGGGCGCTCCCTGCTCCGGCACGCCGCAACCCTGCTCCAGCTCCGGCATGCCAAGACCCCTCCCTGCTCCTAGCTGCAGCGCGTGGGGACCCTCAAGACCAAGCTCTCCACCAACCGAGGCCTTTCGTGGCCACCGCGGGCTGCCACGCCTACACCACTAAGCTGCGCAGCGTCGCGTGGCCCGGCAAGTTCAAGCCCGACCTGCCTCCTCGCTACGATGGCACAACCGATCCCGGAGAGTTCCTCCAGCTCTATGAGCTGGGTATCGAGGCTGTCGGCGGGGATGAAAAGGTCATGTCGAACTGGTTCCCCATGGCGCTGAAGGAAGGAGCTCGAACCTGGCTCCTGAATCTGGCTCCTGGCACGATCTCCTCCTGGGACCAGATGCGCGCCCGCTTCATCGCCAACTTCCAAGGTACTCGCGACCGGCCGCCCGTCGTGAGCGACATGCGCCGCATCAAGCAACAACCCGGAGAGACGCTGCAAAAGTACATCCAGCGCTTCAACAGCGCGCGCCTCAAGATCCCCAGGGTGTCATAGGAGGCCATCATCTCCGCCTTCTCTGACGGCATGCGTGACGTCAAGATGAAGGAGGAGCTGGCGATGCACGAAGACCTCTGCACCTCCCTGGAGCTGTTCAACTTGGCGAACAAGTGCGCCAGGGCTGAGGAGGGACGTCTCTCCCTCCTCGAGCTTCCTGCCGCGGACCCAGAAAAGAAGAAGCCCAAAGCCAAGGACGTGAAGTGCAAGGGGGCTGCCGTGCTCGCAGCCGAACCAGACACCAAGCGGGGCAAGGATCTGCTCGAACCCTCCAGAGGCAGCCGGTACTGTGTGTACCATGACGTCCACACCCATAACACCAACGAATGTCAAGAGCTCCGCGCCGTGCGAGAAGGAAGGATCGGCCGTCGCCCTGACCGTGCTGACCGGGGCTATGGCCGAGGAGGAGGAAGAAACCCAGGGCGCTGGGAACACCGCGGCCCGCGCCAGGGGTGGCGCGACCAGCCTCGCGAGGACCGCTGGCGGGACCTGCCTCGCGAGGGGGACTGGAGAGACCATCCTCGTGAGGACCGCCCTCATGGCAACGCAGGCCTACCTCCGCTGCCGCCTCCACCAAGAAGGAACGAAGACCGCCATCAAGACGAGGGGGCTGGGGCTTCCAGGAGCCGCGCGCGATCGCCTGCATCCTGGGCGGAGCTCAAGCCCCAGCCTCCCAACGTATCTTCAAGCAGTTTGCCCACGAAGTGAATGCAGCCCTCCCCAAGCTCGAAGCAACGCGCCCCCTCAGGTGGTCGGCGTGCCCCATCACGTTCAGCTCGGCAGACCAGCTCAAGTGCGCAGCCACTGCAGGAGTCCTCCCGATGCTCTGCTCCCCGGTCATCAGCAACGTGTAGGTCACCAAGACCCTCATCGATGGCGGGGCAGGGCTCAACGTCCTGTCCATGGAAACATTCAACAACCTCCAATTGCCCTATGACCAGCTTCAGCCAACCAGGCCTTTCTTCGGGATCACCGACGGTTCCACAATCCCGATCGGGCAGGTCCGCCTCCCTGTCACCTTCGGGGCCCGCAGCAACTACCGCACCAAGCTCATCGACTTCGATGTCGCCCACATCCGCCTGCCGTACAACACCATCCTCAGGTACCCAGCGCTGGCCAAGTTCATGGCCGTGACCCACCACGGCTACAACGTCCTCAAGATGCCGGGGAGTGGCGGTGTCATCATGGTGCCCTGTGAAGAGAGAGATGCAGTGTGTTCCCTGGAGCGAGCCTTTCAGGCCGCGTCGCTAGAAGACCCAGATCACGGAAGTAGGAGGCTTCCTGAGACCACCCCCAAGAACAAGAAGACGCCGTCCAGCTCAGCCCCTCAGGAGGCAGGCCCCTCAAGGCCCGTGCCTCCTCGGGAGGGCCCTCCGTCCATCGCATAGGAAAGCGCGCCCGGCGCCCTCCTCAGGCAGGGCTCGGGGGCTCCCACCTGGAGGGCCACCGACCTAGCAGGAGTCACGAGGGAGGCGCTTGGGCACCAAGTGGAGGCGTGCTTTGCAGCATGTTTCCCTCAAGAGGGAGCCAGGCGAGGAAGATCAGACCCGCAAGAGTTCGTTGACGAGGCCATTCAAGAGCTACAGGAGACAAGGATCATGAGAGGTTGCTGCCGCTTGCCAGCCGTGGCCCCACATCCAGGCGAGGATGGTGGGCTGCGCGTCTGCGTCGACGTACCAGGGCTTAATCAGATCACCACAACGGAGCGCCTCTGGCCCTCGCAAGTGGGGCGCTGCGGAGGTCCACCCCACAGCTATGTTCGCATGCCTTACGGCCTGCCGAGCATGGCTGCGGTGTACCAGCGCCTCATGAGGGGCATCGTGGAGGCTCAGGAAGACAGGTGTTCCGCGGCCTTGGCGGAGATGGAGGCAGCTCGCGAGGGGTCACTAGCGCCTCCGGAGCCTCCCGAGGCCCCGGGGCCTGGGGGCTCGTGAGGATCGGCTTCTGCAGCCCGCCAAGTCTGCCGCACCAACGCCACTACGCTGACGACATCCTCAGGTGACATCTTTCAAGTTCCGTTCTCAGCTGGGAGCACCCTCCCAGGGTTGCATCACTCCCAGGCCGCGTGGGTCCGTCCCCGCGGCATGTATCTGCATTTACCTTTCTGTCGTTAGTTTGCCTTGTTGGGGGCGCCCCTCGGGCTGCATCATCCCCAAGCCGCTGGGGCCAGGCCCAGCGGCATGTATCTCCATAGTGTTTATTTCCAACTATGCATTGCCTATCATGCTTAGCTGCATGGTGCCCGTCCACGGCATCTTCTCTTCCCATGTCGGCCACTTGCACGTTAAAGGGGGGGGGGTGCCTGAGCATCGCGACTCAGGGCTCTTACTGGCTCTCCAGCCCTCACCCTCTGACCTTGTCCACGGCATCGTGACCTGGCATACCAGCGACGGCTAAGAAAAGCTTGAGGGCTGGGACCCGAGGACGTAGAGTACCGGCATCTAACCAAATTTTGCAGGGACACATCTCAAGATATGGCCCAGTGCCGGGCGCAACCCGCCCAGAGGTAGGGCCTCGTGAGTCCTGCGCTGGCTCACGGGTGCCCAGATACACCTCACCCAGCTCTACCATGCCGGTCATGTGTTAGGGCGGGGCTGTATACGCCCCGGGGGCTCCTCCCGGAGGGGGCCCCCCTCCCACGTACCAGTGGAAGCACCATGCTCCGTGCTGGCTGACGACACTGCCGAGGAGCGGCTATGGCCGTACACATACGGAAGCGCTATGCTCCGCGCTGGTGATAAACAACTGAGGGTGGCCTCGGGGCCGCGTTAACCTCAGGGAGCCCAGAGCTCAGTGGCTGGCCTCATCGCAACGCTTCCCCTCGGGAGCGCCGCGCGAGGGGGCTGGGCACGGGGGCTACGGCTGGGTCACGCCCAGACGTACGCCGCCCAGCCAGGCCCCTCGGGCCTGGTTCACCGCGCGTCTCTCCCCGAGCGGAGCCAAGGTATGAAGGCCGTTTGCGCGTCAAGGGGGACCCCTGGGCATTGCGACCCAGGGGCCTAACTGGTCCCGTAGCCCCTCACCCCTTAGTTCCGAAAGGCTATGCTGGGTGAGGTACGCGCGGGGCCGGGCCCTGCAGACATAGAATGGTAGCCACGCTTACATCTCGCCTCATCACCCGCTGTTCGCGCGTCAAGGGGGACTCCTGAGCATCGCGACTCAGGAGCCTAACTGGCTCCGTAGCCCCTCACTCCTTAGTTCCGAAAGGCTATGCTGGGTGAGGTACGCGCGGGGTCGGGCTCTGTAGACGTAGAACGGAAAACACGCCTACATCACGCTTCCCTACTTGTTGTTCGAGCGCCAAAGGGGACTCCTGAGCATCGCGACTCAGGAGCCTAACTTGTCACGTGGCCCCTCACTCCTTTGGTCCCGTCCTGGTTTCCGGTCGGGGCTGATGCTGGGTGAGGCATGCGCGGGGCCAGGCCCTGCCGGCGTAGAACACAAGCAAGTAGGGATGAAAAGCATAAATTCCAAGGAACTTAAAAGCAAATATTACAGTCCATACTGTCAATCTCAATACCAAACGCAAGTTTAAATGCCTCCCCGAGGCGTGATGCATGTGCCGGAACCTAAAGAAGAGCAGGGACGGGACGGAGTCACTCATTGGCGCTGGTTTCGCCTTGTGGAACAGCAGGGTCGGCAGCGCCTTGCTTCGGCCTGGTGCTGAAGGCCCGGAACTTCTCCAGCAGCGCCTCTGCGCGCCCCTTCACGGCTTCGACAGCGGCAGCAGCACCCTCGCCGCTCACCGGTTCCAACAGGGCGTCGAGGTCGGTGTTGGGATCGCGGAGGTAGACGTGGGCGAAGACCCGTGTCAGCGCGGCAGAAGACAGGACGTGCGCCTCGGCCTCGGCCGCGGGGCCGATGCCAAGGATGACGTCCTCAAGAGCCTTGACCAGGAAGGGAAGCAGCTTGGCGGGGCCATCCTCGTCACCAACAAGTAGGCTGTCCAAGCCGCTCTCGTAAAGCATCTTCAGTGAAGCGCGGGCGTCCTTCTCCATGTCCGCGAAGGCCATGCGATCTTCGGTGAGGACCTGAGCCTTGGAGTCCAGCTCGGCCTTCGTCGCCTCCAGCTCCTGCTTCCACACGCCTAGACGCTCGCGGCGCTTCTTGAGCTTGGCCTCCGAGTCCTCGAGCAACGCCTCACGCGCCTTCGCCCCCTTCTCCTGCTCTTGGCGAAGGCGAACCTCCTCCGCAAGTTGGCCCCGTAGGCCTTGCAGCTCGTCCTCCAGCGCCTTGCAGCGGTCGCGGGCCTTGACCACTTCCCCCAGGGCCGCGTCACGAGCAACCTTCGCCTCAAGGACGGCCTGCTTCTCCTCGTCGCAGGCCGACGAAGCCTGAACCAGCACCGCCCGGATCGAAGCATCAGAGCGAATCCACCCCGAAGCCAATTCCGGATGCCCGGCCACCAGGCGAGAGTCGGCGTCGAGAAGGTCCTGACGCAGCCGGTCCAGTTCAGCAGCAGCATGCTCCAAGACGGAGGAGCCTCGGCGCGCTCCAGGACAACAGGAGGAGCTGAGGGAGCAGTGGCCAGCAAAACGGGAGGAGAAGGTGGCGGCGGCAGGGCCGCCGAATCCCGAGCCGGCGTTCGCTGCGTCTCCCCGGCCGTGGCAGTGGCGCCAGACAAGGACACCTCAGGAGTCACCTAGGCCATGGGGGCTGAGCTTGCCCCCACCAGAATGGCCAGACCTCCTGAGGGCGACCGACCAGGAGAAGCCCGCGCACTACGATCGCCCCCTTTCACAGGCGGGGGCGCTGCCGCGGATGGAGCCTCATGAGCCCGCTTCGATTTCTTCGCCGTGGGCGCCCGCCTACTCAAGAGAAGCAACCATCAAGCCTCGTCGGCAGAATGAGAAACAAGAGAACAAGGATCAAGTGCTTACGGGTCATCGCCGGTGAGCTCGGGCAGCTTTCGGCCCAACTTCAAGCCAAACAGCCGGCTGGAAGGGTCGACCTTGGGAGCGGAAGGCGCGGCAGCGGACTGCCCCGGGGTAGGGGCAGGCCCGCGGGGGACCAGCTCGGTCCTGTCCTTCTTCAGGATTGGAGGTGAGCTCCCGCTACCCAGCACATCGTCGTCATCATCATCATCATCATCGCTCGGCGATAGGCGGAGAGTACGGGGCGAGCGCTGAGGGAAGGGAGCCCTCGACTCTCCGTCAGTTGCCCCGGAGTCGGGCCCCTCTCCCCGCTCCTCTTCGCCCTCCTTCTCACTGGAGTCACTGGAGGGCACGTCCACCAGTCCTTCAGAAGGCGCCACAGGCACGAGCCCGACCCCGTTGAAAACGGGCATGGACTTCACCACCTGCTCCCAGTCCCTGCGAAGAAAGAAGGGCTCGGGAGCGCCCTCCAACCTTTCCACCGTGCCCCCGACCAGAGATTGAAGAACCGCGTCCACGTCCTCTTCGTCCACAGGCACGGGGCTCAGATGAGGCCTCCACATCGGAGAAGAGTACTGCCGGAGTGGAGCCAGCTGCTGCTCCAAGAACTCCCTCAACAGTGACGCGCCAGTCAACTTCGCCATCGCCATGTTGGCTGGCCTCAAGTCTGCATCCATCTTCTCCAACACCGGCTTCGCGCGGGGATCCGTGAGCTTCGCCCGGCACCAGTCACTGGCGCTCACGGCCTGCTCCGTGGGCGGGATCAGCCAAGGATGGACGCGCCCGGCGTCGACCAAGACCCACTTGCTCCGGAAACCATCAGCCCTCTTCCTAGGATTCGAGTTGGTAATGGTGCTGCCATGCGCGACGAAGCTTGCGCACGCGGAAGGAGAACTGCCAGTAGTCCGGAGGTAGAAGTAGTGGCGCAGCAAGGCCACCGAGGGCTGCACCCCCACGTGGGCCTCGCAGTAGTAAGCGAAGATCGCCAGGAGAAGGACAAAGTTGGGGTGGAGATGCAGAGCCAGCAAGTTGTAATGGCGGAGGAGAGCGAAGAAGAACTCGGAGAAGGGAGGCACCAAGCCCGCTGCGATGGTGCTCACAAAGAAAGGGTAATAGGTGCTCCCCCGACCTTCAGGGGAGGCGGAGCCGACCTTGAATACCTCCGTCCCGACGACGCCCTGCGCCGCCGCCATCCGGCACAGCCGGGCAAAGGTGGCCTTGGACACAGTCGGCGGGTCCATAGCGGGGGAATACCAAGCTTCAGCCGGAGGCTTGCGAGGCGCCATGGCTTCCTAGGTCGCGCAACCGGAGTAGATCTGGAAGTTTGGAGGAAGAAAGGGGAGGCGCAAGAAAGGGGATCTGAGCAGCAATTGGAGAAAGCAAGGGCGAAGTCTGGGAAGATGCCTCTCCCCTGTCAACCCA
Organism: Triticum monococcum; assembly: GCA_034509565.1. Lineage (NCBI taxonomy): Eukaryota > Viridiplantae > Streptophyta > Magnoliopsida > Poales > Poaceae > Triticum > Triticum monococcum. The sequence continues at coordinate 97,635,324 of CM067843.1, read as the reverse complement.
CGCGGTTCCTAAGGCACCCACGTCCAATCAACCGCCACGCGGCGTCCAAGGCTGTAGGCTGTTGGGGCCCGCGGCGCTTCGCCCTTGCCCTTTCGCCTCTCGGCACGGCCAAGTCCATGCGCGCCTTGGGCCCGGGGGCTACTGTCGGCGTTCTGGGAACGGGGGTCCCCAGACTTGCCTGCCTGCGGCCTGCGGTGTGGCTCAAATGGGGGCCCAGCGCGGCCCATCTTCATCAACACGAGGCTCAAGACCCTCGCGAGGGGCCAAGCCTCGCGAGGCGAACGACGCGGCGCATCCACAGGCACAACCTCGTCAGGCTGGCTCGCGAGGAGGCGGAGAGTTCAAGGCGGGGTACCTCGCGAGGTGCCCATGACGCAAGCCATGACGACACAGGGCACCAGGCGGGTGCCAGCGCGCGCAGCGTCCCTCTTTCCTCTTTTGTGCAAAGGGAGCAAGCGTATCAGCGGAGTACCGAGGCATCAGGCAAAGGTGGCCACTTCGGTGCAACGAGACCAAGGCCAGGAGGACTACGAGACGGAGGTCACCATGGAGCCCAGCGCGGCGTCATCACCAGAGCCTTTGGCAGGTGAAGACTGCTTTTGTCAGGATAGATGTACTCGCTGTCCCCCTTCAAATTAGCCTGCCATTGTTGGATCCCTTCCCGCTCAATATTTGGGGAGAGGACCAGGGCCTCTATAATAGGACTAGCCACCCATATAGCAAAGGGGTTCGGTTCGGTTCGGTTCGTTGGTTCGATTCCCGATCGTTTGGTCCGGGATCAGAGAGAGAAAGAAAGAGAAAGGCGACCGAACTCTTCATAATAGTTCATCACCACAGCCAAGAACAGACCCTCTCGAGGCTGTTCTTCCTTGTATTGTTCATCCACACCAGCCCCAGGAGGCAATCCATCCACCACACACTGGAGTAGGGTATTACACCACATCGGTGGCCCGAACCAGTATAAATCTTGTGTCTTTCGTGCAGTTCTTTTAGTAGTTTAGATCCCCTCGAGACGGAGAGGTTGAAGGCGAGATTTCCGCGCGCACCCCAGTGCTCGAACCTTAAGGGTCTGCCGGAACCCGAAATCCGACACCCCGGACTCCGATCCAGCAAAGTGTCGGGGAAGAGTTCTGTCAGCACGACGGCGTGGTGACGATCCTGATGTACTACCATCGCAGGGCTTCGCCCTTTTTCTTGAAACTAGTGGTCTTATTGACCATCAACACTTGATGCTCTTTCTTGATTTCTACCCCCGCAGCTTTCAGCATTGCGAAGAGCTCGGGAATAGTCTTATTCATCCCTTGCATATTATAGTTCATCACGAAGCTCTTGTAGCTTGGTGGCAGTGATTGGAGAATTCTGTCAATGACGCAATCATCTGGAAGATTAACTCCCAATTGAATCAAGTGATTATTATACCCAGACATTTTGAGTATATGCTCACTGACAGAACTGTTCTCCTCCATCTTGCAGCTATAGAACTTATTGGAGACTTCATATCTCTCAATCCGGGCATTTGCTTGAAATATTAAGTTAAACTCCTGGAACATCTCATATGCTCCATGACGTTCAAAACGTCATTGAAGTCCCGATTCTAAGCCGTAAAGCATGGCACACTAAACTATCAAGTAGTCATCAGCTTTGCTCTGCCAGACGTTCATAACATCTGGTGTTGCTCCAGCAGCAGGCCTGGCACCCAGCGGTGCTTCCAGGACGTAATTCTTCTGTGCAGCAATGAGGATAATCCTCAAGTTACGGACCCAGTCCGTGTAATTGCTACCATCATCTTTCAACTTTGCTTTCTCAAGGAACGCATTAAAATTCAACGGAACAACAGCACGGGCCATCTATCTACAATCAAACATAAACAAGCAAGATACTATCAGGTACTAAGTTCATGATAAATTTAGGTTCAATTAATCATATTACTAAAGAACTCCCACTTAGATAGACATCCCTCTAATCCTCTAAGTGATTACGTGATCCAAATCAACTAAACCATGTCCGATCATCACGTGAGATGGAGTAGTTCCATTGGTGAACATCACTATGTTGATCATATCTACTATATGATTCACGCTCGACCTTTCGGTCTCCGTGTTCCGAGGCCATATCTGTATATGCTTGGCTCGTCAAGTATAACCTGAGTATTCTGCGTGTGCAACTGTTTTGCACCCGTTGTATTTGAACATAGATCCTATCACACCCGATCATCACGTGGTGTCTCAGCACGAAGAACTTTTGCAACGGTGCATACTCAGGGAGAACACTTCTTGATAATTAGTGAGAGATCATCTTAAAATGCTACCGTCAATCAAAGCAAGATAAGATGCATAAAAGATAAACATCACATGCAATCAATATAAGTGATATGATATGGCCATCATCATCTTGTGCTTGTGATCTCCATCTTCGAAGCACCGTCGTGATCACCATCGTCACCGGCGTGACAACTTGATCACCATCATAGCATCGTTGTCGTCTCGTCAATCTTATGCTTCCACGACTATCGCTACCGCTTAGTGATAAAGTAAAGCATTACAGCGCAATTGCATTGCATACAATAAAGCGACAACCATATGGCTCCTGCCAGTTGCCGATAACTTGGTTACAAAACATGATCATCTCATACAATAAAATTTAGTATCATGTCTTGACCATATCACATCACAACATGCCCTGCAAAAACAAGTTAGACATCCTCTACATTGTTGTTGCAAGTTTTACATGGCTGCTACGGGCTTAAGCAAGAACCAATCTTACCTACGCATTAAAACCACAATGATAGTTTGTCAAGTTGGTGTTGTTTTAACCTTCGCAAGGACCGGGCGTAGTCACACTCGGTTCAACTAAAGTTGGAGAAACTGTCACCCGCTAGCCACCTTTGTGCAAAGCACGTCGGGAGAACCGGTCTCGCGTAAGCGCACGCGTAATGTCGGTCCGGGCCGCTTCGTCCAACAATACCGTCGAACACAAGTATGACATGCTGGTAAGCAGTATGACTTATATCGCCCACAACTCACTTGTGTTCTACTCGTGCATATAACATCAACACATAAAACCTAGGCTCTGATACCACTTTTGGGGAACGTAGTAATTTCAAAAAAATTCCTACGCACACGCAAGATCATGGTGATGCATAGCAACGAGAGGGGAGAGTGTGATCTACGTACCCTTGTAGACCGACAGCGGAAGCATTAGCACAATGCGGTTGATGTAGTCATACGTCTTCACGGCCCGACCGATCAAGCACCGAAACTACGGCACCTCCGAGTTTTAGCACACGTTCAGCTCGATGACGATCCCCGGACTCCGATCCAGCAAAGTGTCGGGGAAGAGTTCCGTCAGCACGACGGCGTGGTGACGATCTTGATGTACTACCATCGCAGGGCTTCGCCTAAGCACCGCTACAATATTATCGAGGATTATGGTGGAAGGGGGCACCGCACACGGCTAAGAATATGATCCCGTGGATCAACTTGTGTGTCTACGGGTGCCCCCTGCCCCCGTATATAAAGGAGCAAGGGGAGGAGGCCGGCCGACCCCAATTGGCGCGCCGGGAGGAGTCCTCCTCCTAGTAGGAGTTGGACTCCTACTAGGAGGGGGAAGGAAGTGGGGAGGGAGAAGGAAAGGGGGGCGCTGCCCCCCCTCTCCTAGTCCAATTTGGACCCAGGGGGGAGGAGGTGCGCAGCCCACCCTGGCTGCCCTTCTCTCTCTCCACTAAGGCCGATATGGCCCATTACTTCTCCCGGTAGGGTTCCGGTAACCCTCCGGCTCTCCGGTTTTCTCCGAAATCACCCGGAAAACTTCCGGTGTCCGAATGTAGCCGTCGAATATATCAATCTTTATGTCTCGACCATTTCGAGACTCCTCGTTATGTCCGTGATCACATCCGGGACTCCGAACTGACTTCGGTACATCAAAACTCATAATATAATTGTCATTGAAACCTTAAGCGTGTGGACCCTACGGGTTCGAGAACGATGCAGACATGACCGAGACACGTCTCCAGTCAATAACCAATAGCGGAACCTGGATGCTCATATTGGCTCCTACATATTCTATGAAGATCTTTATCGGTCAGACCGCATAACAACATACGTTGTTCCCTTTGTCATCGGTATGTTACTTGCCCGAGATTCGATCGTCGGTATCTCAATACCTAGTTCAATCTCGTTACCGGCAAGTCTCTTTACTCGTTTCGTAATACATCATCTCGCAACTAACTCATTAGTTGCAATGCTTGTAAGGCTTATGTGATGTGCATTACCGAGAGGGCCCAGAGATACCTCTCCAACAATCGGAGTGACAAATCCTAATCTCGAAATACGCCAACCCAACATTTACCTTTGGAGACACCTGTAGAGCTCCTTTATAATCACCCAGTTACGTTGTGACATTTGGTAGCACACAAAGTGTTCCTCCGGCAAACGGGAGTTGCATAATCTCATAGTCATAGGAACATGTATAAGTCATGCATAAAGCAATAGCAACATACTAAACGATCGGGTGCTAAGCTAATGAAATGGGTCATGTCAATCACATCATTCTACTAAGAATGACAACACGTGTCTATGGTTAGGAAACATAACCATCTTTGATTAATGAGCTAGTCAAGTAGAGGCATACTAGTGACGTTTTGGTTTGTCTATGTATTCACACAAGTATTATGTTTCCGGATAATACAATTCGAGCATGAATAATAAACATTTATCATGATATAAGGAAATAAAATAATAACATTATTATTGCCTCTAGGGCATATTTCCCTCAAGGACTAAATTCATAACCCAAGCAAATTGCCATACTATTTATAAGACTCTCAAAATAATATATGTGAAGCATGATAGTTCATCAATTTCTTTAAAATATAACCACCATCATGATCTAAAAGATATAAGTGAAGCATTAGAGCAACTACCTAGCTCAAAAGATATACGTGAAGCTCAAAGAGTAATCTAATAAATTCATGATTAATGTGTGCCCCTCTCAAAAAGGTGTGTCCAACAAGGATTACTATGGAAAACTAAAAAGCAAATAAAGCAAAGACTCATATAATACACGACACTCCAAGCCAAACACATATGATGTAGTGAATAAAAATATAAACTCAAGTAATTTACCGATGGATTGTAGACAAAAGAGGGGATGCCATTGATACGTCCATTTTGCATCATGATTTTATATTGATATTTATTGCATTATGGTCTGTTATTACACATTATGGTACAATACATATGCCTTTTGTGTCTTATTTTACAAGATTTACATGAAGAGGGAGAATGCTGGCAGCTGGAATTTTGGACCGGAGAGGAGCAAGTCTGAGAGACCTATTCTCACAGCACCAAAAGTCCTGAAAATTTGCGAAGAATTATTTTGGAATATATAAAAAATACTAGGCGAAGAAAATACCAGATGGGACCCACCAGGTGGCCACAAGCCTGGGGGCGCGCCCCTATGGATTCTGCCCCCCCTGGCAGGTCCCTAGTGTCCATCTTTTGCTATATGAACGGTTTTATGTGGAAAATCATAAGGAAGCTTTTGGGACAAAGCACCGCCGCCTCGAGGCAGAACCTGGGCATAAGCAATCTACGGCTCCGGCGGAGCTGTTCTGCCGGGGAAACTTCCCTCCCGGAGGGGGAAAGAGAAACCATCATAGTCACAACGATCCTTTTATCGAGAGGGGGGTCAATCTCCATCAACATCTTCACCAGCACCATCTCCTCTCAAACCCTAGTTCATCTCTTGTATCCGATCTTTGTCTCAAAACCTCATATTGGTACCTGTGGATTGCTAGTAGTGTTGATTACTCCTTATAGTTGATGCTAGTTGGTTTATTCGGTGGAAGATCATATGTTCACATCCTTAGTGATATTCAATACTCCTATGATTACGAACATGAATATGCTTTGTGACTAGTTAAGTTTGTTCCCGAGGACATGGGAGAAGTCTTGTTATAAGTAATCATGTGAATTTGGTATTCGTTCGATATTTTGATGAGATGTATGTTGTCTTTCCTCTAATGGTGTTATGTGAACGCCGACTACATGACACTTCACCATGATTTGGGCCTAGGGGAAGGCATTGGGAAGTAATAAGTATATGATGGGTTTCTAGAGTGACAGAAGCTTAAACCCTACTTTATGTGTTGCTTCGTAAGGGGCTGATTTGGATCCACATGTTCCATGATATGGTTAGATTTATCTTAACTCTTCTTTCATAGTTGTGAATGCTTGCGAGAGGGGTTAATCATAAGTGGGAGGCTTGTCCAAGAAAGGGAAGCACCCAAGCACCGGTCCACCCACATATCAAATTATCAAAGTAACGAACATGAATCATATGAGCATGATGAAAACTAACTTGACAATAATTCCCATGTGACCTCGGGAGCGCTTTGCTTTATATAAGAGTTCGTCCAGGCTTATACTTTGCTACAAAAAGGATTGGGCCACCATGTTGCACCTTGGTTACACTTGTTACTTGTTACCCGTTACGAATTATATTATCATAAAACTATCTGTTACCGATAATTTCAGTGCTTGCAGAGAATACCTTGCTGAAAACCTCTTGTCATTTCCTTTTGCTCCTCGTTGGGTTTGACACCCTTACTTATCGAAAGGACTACGAGAGATCCCCTATACTTGTGGGTAATCAGCCATCCGGGGCATCCCCAATCTCAGGCGCTTGGTTGTCCTTGAATATTACCTTGGGGTGCCTTGGGAATCCCCAAGCTTAGGCTCTTTTCAATCCTTATACCTTAGCCCATTGAAACTTCACTCAAAACTTGAAAACTTCACAACACAAAACTCATGAGATCAATTAGTATAATAAAGGAACCACCACTTTTAGGAACTGTTGTAAACTCATTCCAATTTTATATTAGCATTATATCTACTGTATTCTAACTTCGCCATGGCTCATACCCCCGGTACAGCCCGTAGATTCATCAAAACAAGAGAACAACACAATGAAAACATAATCTGTCAAAAACAGAACAGTCTATAGTAATCTAGAGATTAGCCAAACTTCTGTAACTCCAAAAGTTTTGAAAACTTAGCACAACATCGGCAATCTGTATGCCAATATTGTGTAGAAAATTAGAATTTAATCATGCTCCAGCAAATTTTAACAATTCTGCTACTGGACGCAAAAGATTCTGTTTTTTCACAGAATCGAATCAACAATCTTCCAAATCATCCCAAAGGTCTTACTTGGCACAAACACTAATTAAAACATTAAAAATCCATCATAACATAAGTATAATGGTATACTTATTCAAAAACAGAATAAAAAGAAAAAAATATATATTATTGGGTTGCCTCCCAACATGCGTTATCGTTTTACGCCCCTAGCTAGGCATATTGCATGGATCTAGGTTTTGTCATCTTTAGTATTCAATCCATAAGTTGCCCTCATAATAGATTTATATGGTAATTTAATTTTCTTTCTTGGAAAGTGTTCCATGCCCTTACTTAATGGAAATTGAAATCTAATGTATCCTTCTTTCATATCAATAATTGCACCAATCGTTCTAAGGAAAGGTTTACCAAGAATTATGAGGCAAGTAGGGTTGGAATCAATATCAAGAACAATGAAATCTAGTGGCTCATAATTCATGTTTGCAATAATAAGAACATCATTAATTCTTCTGATGGTTTCTTAATAGTGGAATCCGCTAAGTGCAAATTTAAAGAACAATCATCAAGTTTATGGAAGCCTAGCACATCACACAAAGATTTTGGAATAGTGGAAACGCTAGCACCCAAATCACATAAAGCATTGCACTCATAATATTTAATCTTAATTTTAATAGAAGGTTCTCATTCATCATATAGCTTTCTAGGAATTGAAACTTCCAAATCAAGTTTTTCTTCAAGAGATTTCATCATAGCATCAATGGTATGTTTAGTAAAAGCCTTATTTTGATCATAAGAATTGGATGAATTGAGCATGGATTGTAACAAGGAAATACACTCAATAAAATAAAAATATCATAATTAAATTCCTTGTAATCCAAAAGAGTGGGCACATCACTAGTTAAAGTTTTGACTTCGCCAAACCTACTTTTATAAAAAAATCATTAAGATCATCACCCTCCAAATTACTGGGATGCCTTCTAGCTAAAGTTGACTCATCTCGAGTCCCTTATTTATCATGTTTTATATTAGCAAACAAATATTCAATAGGTGTCACACCAATCACTTTAAGATCTTCATCATGATTATCATAAAAATTAGAAGAACATGCTTTTTATAGCCATTCTCTCTTAGCACGCATTCTAGCGGTTCTCTCCCTACTTTCATTAATAGAAATTTGAATAGATTTCAGAGACTCATTAATATCAAGCTTGGGTGGCATAGATATAATCTTAAGGAAATCAATCTCATGAGAAATTCAATCAACATTTCTAGCCACATCATCAAACTTAAGCAATTTTTCCTCTATCATGGCATTGGATATCTTTTGGGAGTTAATAAAACCTCTGATATTATTCTCAAGATCAGAGGGTATCTTATTATAATTTCCATAAGAATTCTTGTAGGAATTACCATAATTATTAGAGGAATTACTAGGAAACGACTTAGGATTAAAATTGCCTCTATATGCATTATTACCAAAATTGTTCCTACCAACAAAATTCACATCCATAGATTCATTATTAGTTTAAATCAACATATACAAACACATATCATTAGGACCAACAGGAGCACTCTTGCTAGCAATCAATTTCATAAGTTCGTCCATATTTCCACTCAAAGTATTAATTTATTCAATAGCTTGCACTTTTTTATTAGTAGAAGACCTTTCGGTATGCCATTGAGAGTAATTCACCATAATATTATCTAGGAGTTTAGTAGCTTCTCCTAATGTGATTTCCATAAAATTACCACCCACTGCGGAATCTAAAAGATCTGTAGATGCAAAATTCAATCCCGCATAATTTTTTTGTATGATCACCCATAAACTTAAACCAAGTTGGAAATATGCCCTAGAGGCAATAATAAATTGGTTATTATCAGATTTCTCATTCATGATAAATGTTTATAATTCATGCTAGAATTGTATTGAATGGAAATTTAAATACATGTGTGAATACATAAACTACACTGTGTCCCTAGTATGCCTCTACTAGACTGGCTCATTGATCAAAGATGGTTAAGGTTTCCTAACCATAGACATGAGTTGTCATTTCATAACAGGATCACATCATTAAGAGAATGATGTGATGGACAAGACCCAACCGTAAGCTTAGCATCAGATCATTTAGTTATTTGCTATAACTTTCATCATGTCAAGTATCTATTCCTTAGACCATGAGATCGTGCAACTCCCTGACACCGGAGGAATACTTAGTGTCTATCCAAACGTCACTTTGTAACTGGGTGATCATAAAGGTACTCTACAGGTATCTCTGAAGGTGTCTGTTCGGTTGGCACAGATCGAGACTGGGATTTGTCGCTCCATGTGACGGAGAGATATCTTTGGGCCCTCTCGGTAATACAGCATCATAAAGAGCTTGAAAGCAATGTGCCTAATAAGTTAGTCACGAGATTTTGTATTACGGAATGAGTAAAGAGACTTGCTTGTAATGAGATTGAACTAGGTATGGAGATACCGACGATCGAATCTCGGGCAAGTAACATATCGTCGGACAAAGGGAATTGCATACGGGATTAATTGAATCCTTGACATCGTGGTTCAACTGATAAAGATCTTCGTGGAATATGTAGGATCCAATAGGGGCATGCAGGTACCACTATTGGTTATTGAACGGAGAGGTCTCTCGGTTATGTCTGCATGATTCTCGAATCTATAGGGTCTGCACGCTTAACATTCGATGACGCTAGAGTAGTATTGGGATATGTGCATTGGTAACTGAATGTTGTTAGGAGTCCTGGATGCGATCCCTGACATCATGAGGAGCTTCAAAATGGTCCATAGGTAAAGATTCATATATAGGAAGTCATGTTTTGGTCGCCAAAAATGTTTTGGGAATTAACGGTATTGTACTAGGAGTGCCAAAAGGGGTCCAAGGGTCCACGGGGGGGGGGGGGGGGGGGGCTACACCTACCCTCGGGGCCCACATGGGCTGTAGGGAGGGCTTCCCAGCCTACATGGGCCAAGGGCACCAGCCCTAAGAAGCTCATGCACCTAGAACAAAGAAAAGGGGAAGAGTCCTAAGGGGGAAGGCACCCCCTAGGTGCCTTGGGGGCGCAGGATTCCTCCCTAGGCCGGCGCCCCCTTCCTTGGAGGAGGGGCCAAGGCTGTGACCCAATCCTCCCCCTTTCCTCCTATAAATAGTACGGAAGAGGGAGGGGTTGTACACTGTTGGGGAATGTAGCATGCAATTTCAAAAAAATTCCTACGATCATGCAAGATCTATCAAGGAGATGAATAGCAACGAGAGGGGAGAGTGTGCCTACGTACCCTTGTAGACCAAAAGCAGAAGCATTTATCAATGCGGTTGATGTAGTCGTACACTTTCACGACCCGTCCCAATCAAGTACCGAATGTACGACACCTACGCGTTCAGCTCGATGACGTCCTCGCCTTCTAGATCCAGCAAGAGGGGCAAAGTAGTAGATGAGGTCCGGCAGCATGATGGCGTGGTGATGGTGTTGGTGAAGAACAATCTCTGTAGGGCTTCGCCTAAGCACTACGAAAACTATGACGGAGGATAAACTAGAGGGGACAGGGTTGCCGGCACATGGCTTGGTGTTTCTTGATGTGTCTTGGGTGCTAGCCCTGCCCCTCTATTTATATGTTGAGCCTTGGGGTCGAAACTTGGAGTAAAATCCTCCACAAAGGGGGTGCACCCGAAAGGCAAGAGTCCTTCTCGGACTCCAGGGCCAGACGCCAGGGTTCCCGGCGTCTGGACCCAGACGCCAGGGACCCTGACATCTGATGTCTACTACACAACCTTCTTCTTGTAGACGTTGTTGGGCCTCCAAGTGCAGATGTTTGTAGGACAGTAGCAAATTTCCCTCAAGTGGATGCCCTAAGGTTTATCAATCCGTGGGATGCATAGGATGAAAATGGTATCTCTCAAACAACCCTGCAACCAAATAACAAAGAGTCTCTTGTGTCCCCAACACACCCAATACAATGGTAAATTGTATAGGTGCACTAGTTCGGTGAAGAGATGGTGATACAAGTGCAATATGGATAGTAGATATAGGTTTTTGTAATCTGAAAATATAAAAACAGCAAGGTAACTAATGAAACAAGTGAGCGAAAATGGTATTGCAATGCTTCGAACCAAGGCCTAGGGTTCCTACTTTCACTAGTGCAAGTTCTCTCAACAATAATAACATAATTGGATCATATAACTATCCCTCAACATGCAACAAAGAGTCACTCCAAAGTCACTAATAGCGGAGAACAAATTAAGAAATTGTTGTAGGGTACAAAACCACCTCAAAGTTATCCTTTCTGATCGATCTATTCAAGAGTCTGTAGTAAAATAACATGAAGCTATTCTTTCCGTTCAATCTATCCTAGAGTTCGTACTAGAATAACACCTTAAGGCAAAAATTAACCAAAACCCTAATGTCACCTAGATAATCCAATGTCACCTGAAGTATCCGTGGGTATGATTATACGATATGCATTACACAATCTCAGATTCATCTATTCAACCAACACAAAGAACTTCAAAGAGTGCCCCAAAGTTTCTACCGGAGAGTCAAGAGGAAAACGTGTGCCAACCCCTATGCATAAGTTCACGAGGTCACGGAACTCGCAAGTTGATCACCAAAACATACATCAAGTGGATCACGTGAATATCCCATTGTCACCACAGATAAGCACATGCAAGACATACATCAAGTGTTCTCAAATCCTTAAAGACTCAATCCAATAAGATAACTTCAAAGGGAAAACTCAATTCATCACAAGGAGATAGAGGGGGAGAAACATCATAAGATCCAACTATAATAGCAAAGCTCGCGATACATCCAGATCATTCTGAATCAAGAACACGAGAGAGAGAGAGAGAGATCAAACACATAGCTACTGGTACATACCCTCAGCCCCGAGGGTGAACTACTCCCTCCTCGTCATGGAGAGCGCCGGGATGATGAAGATGGCCAACGGAGAGGGATTCCCCCTCCGGCAGGGTGCCAGAACAGGTCTAGATTGGTTTTCGGTGGCTATAGAGGCTTGCGGCGGTGGAACTCCCAATCTAGATTATTTTCTAGAGGTTTCTGTATTTATAGGAATTTTTTGCGTCGGGAACAAGTCAGGGGGGTCCCTGAGTCGTCCATGAGATAGGGCGGCACGCCCGGGGGGGGGGGGGTAGGGCATGCCCCCACCCTCGTGGACAGCCCGGGACTCTTCTGGCCCAACTCTTTTACTCTGGGGGCTTTTTTTGGTCCATAAAAAATTGTCAAAAATTGGCACGTCCATTGGACTCCGTTTGGTATTCCTTTTTTGTAAAACTCAAAAACAAGGAAAAACAGAAACTGGCACTCGACTCTAGGTTAATAGGTTAGTCCCAAAAAGCATATAAAATAGCATATAAGTGCATATAAAACAGCCTATGGATAATATAATAGTATGGAACAATAAAAATTTATAGATACATTGGAGGCGTATCAGCATCCCCAAGCTTAATTCCTGCTCGTCCTCGAGTAGGTAAATGATAAAACCAGAATTTTTGATGTGGAATGCTAGCTAACATAATTTTCAATGTAATTCTATTTATTGTGGCAAGAATATTCGGATCCATAAGATTCAAGAAAAAACTTTAATATTGACATAAAAATAATAATACTTCAAGCATACTAACGAAGCAAATATGTCTTCTCAAAATAACATAGCCAAAGAAAGCTCATGCCTACAAAATCATATATTTTGGCCATGCTTCATTTTTGTCACACAAAATGCTCCCATCATGCACAACCCCAATGACAAGCCAAGCAATTGTTTCATACTTTAGTATTCTCAAACTTTTTCAACTTTCACGCAATACATGAGTGCGAGCCATGGACAGAGCACTATGGGTGGAATAGAATATGATGATGGAAGTTGTGTGGGAAGATAAAAAAGGAGAAAGTCTCACATCATCGCGGCTAATCAACGGGCTATGGAGATGCACATCAATTGATGTCAATGAGAGGAGTAGGGGTTGCCATGCAACGGATGCACTAGAGCTATAAATGTATGAAAGCTCCACAAAAGAAACTAAGTGGGTGTGCATCCAACATGCTTGCTCACGAAGACCTAGGGCATTTTGAGGAAGCCCATCGTTGGAATATACAAGGCAAGTTCTATAATGAAAATTCCCACTAGTATATGAAAGTGACAGAATAAGAGACCCTCTATCATGAAGACCATGGTGCTACTTTGAAGCACATGTTGGGGAACACAGTAATTTCAAAAAAAAAAATCCTACGTACACGCAAGATCATCGTGTTGCATAGCAACGAGAGGGGAGAGTGTCGTCCATGTACCCTCGTAGACCGTAAGCAGAAGCGTTATGAGAACACAGTTCATGTAGTCGTACGTCTTCACGAGCCAACCGATCCAAGTACCGAACGTACGACACCTCCGAGTTCAGCGCACGTTCAGCTCAGTGACGTCCCATGAACTCTGATCCAGCAGATCTTCAAGGGAGAATTCCGTCAGCACGACGGCGTGATGACGGTGATGATGATGCTACCAACGCAGGGCTTCGCCTAAGCACCGCTACGATATGACCGAGGTGGATTATGGTGGAGGGGGCACCGCACATGGCTAAAAGATCAACTGATCAACTTGTGTGTCCATGGGGTGCCCCTGCCCCCGTATATAAAGGAGGGAGGAGGAGGAGGCCGACCCTAGGGGAGGCGCGGCGAGTGCGGGGAGTCCTACTAGGACTCCCAAGTCCTAGTAGGATTCCTCTTTTCCTTTCCGGAGTAGGAGAGAAGAAAGAAGGAAAGAGAGAGGGAGTAGGAAAGGGCAGGGGGCGCCGCCCCCTTTCCCCTAGTCCAATTCGGACCCATGGGGGCGCGCGCACCTCCTTCCATTTGTTATGCCTCCTCTATTCCCGTATGGCCCAATAAGGCCCAATACTTCTCTCGGCGAATTTCCGTAACTCTCCGGTACTCCGAAAAATACTTGAATCACTCAGAACCTTTCCGATGTCCGAAAATAGCCTTCCAATATATCAATCTTTACATCTCGGCCATTTCGAGACTCCTCGTCATGTCCCCCGATCTCATCCAGGACTCCGAACAAATTTCGGTCATCAAATCACATAACTCATAATACAAATCGTCACAGAACGTTAAGCGTGCGGACCCTACGGGTTCGAGAACTATGTAGAAATGACCGAGACTCATCTCCAGTCAATAACCAATAGAGGAACCTAGATGCTCATATTGGTTCCTACATATTCTACGAAGATCTTTATCGGTCAAACCGCATAACAACATGCCTTGTTCCCTTTGTCATCGATATGTTAATTGCCCGAAATTCGATCATTGGTATCTCAATACATAGTTCAATCTCGTTATCGGCAAGTCTCTTTACTCGTTCCGTAATGCATCATCCCGCAACTAACTCACTAGTCACATTGCTTGCAAGGCTTATAGTGATGTGCATTACCGAGAGGGTCCAGAGATACCTCTCCGACAATCGGAGTGACAAATCCTAATCTTGATCTATGCCAGCTCAACAAGTACCATCGGAGACACTTGTAGAGCACCTTTATAACCACCCAGTTACGTTGTGATGTTTGGTAGCACACAAAGTGTTCCTCCGGTATTCGGGAGTTGCATAATCTCATAGTCAGAGGAACATGTATAAGTCATGAAGAAAGTAGTAGCAACAAACTAAACAATCATCGTGGTAAGCTAACGGAATGGGTCAAGTCAATCACATCATTCTCTAATGATGTGATCCTGTTAATAGAATGACAACTCATGTCTATGGCTAGGAAACTTAACCATCTTTCATTCAACGACCTAGTCAAGTAGAGGCAAACTAGTGACACTCTGTTTTTCTATGTATTCACACATGTACTAAGTTTCCGATTAATACAATTCTAGCATGAATAATAAAAATTTATCATGATATAAGGAAATATATATAACAACTTTATTATTGCCTCTAGGGCATATTTCCTTCAGTCTCCCACTTGCACTAGAGTCAATAATCTAGTTCACATCATCATGTGATTTAACACCAATAGTTCACATCTTTATGTGATTACTTCACATGTCCATGTGACTAACACCCAAAGGGTTTACTAGAGTCAATAATCTAGTTCACACCGCTATGTGATTAACACCCAAAGAGTGATCATGTTTTGCTTGTGAGAGAAATTTAGTCAACGGGTCTGCCACATTTAGAGCCGTATGCATTTTGCAAATTTTCTATGTCTACAATGCTTTGGACGGAGCTACTCTAGCTAATTGCTCCCACTTTCGATATGTATCTATATCGAGACTTAGAGTCATGCAGATCGGTGTCAAAGCATGCATCGACGTAACTCTTTACGACGAACTCTTTGTCGCCTCCATAATCGAGAAACATTTCCTTATTCCACTAAGGATATTTTTGACCGCTGTCGAGTGATCCACTCCTGGATCACTATTGTACCCTCTTGCCAAACTTATGGTGAGGTACACAATAGGTCTAGTACACATCATAGTATACTTTGTAGAACCTATGACTGAGGCATAGGGAATGACTTTTCATTCTCTTTCTATTTTCTACCATGGTCGGGTTTTGAGTGTTTACTCAACTTCACACCTTGCAACACAGGCAAGAACTCCTTCTTTGACTGTTACATTTTGAACTACTTCAAAATCTTGTCAAGGTATGTACTCATTGAAAAAACTTATCAAGCATCTTGATCTATCTCTATAGATCTTGATGCTCAATATGTAAGCAGCTTCATCGAGGTCTTTCTTTGAAAAACTCCTTTCAAACACTCCTTTATGCTTTTCAGAAAATTCTACATTATTTCCGATCAACAATATGTCATTCACATATACTTATTAGAAATGCTGTAGTGCTCCCACTCACTTTCTTGTAAATACAGGCTTCACCGCAAGTCTGTATAAAACCATATTCTTTGATCACTTTATCAAAGCATATATTCCAACTCTGAGATGCTTGCACCAGTCCATAGATGGATCGCTGGAGCTTGCTCACTTTGTTAGCACCTTTAGGATCGACAAAACCTTCTGGTTGCATCATATACAACTCTTATTTAAGAAATCCATTAAGGAATGCAGTTTTGAGATCCATTTGCCAGATTTCATAAAATGCGGCAACTGCTAACATGATTCTGACAGACTTTTAAGCATCTATACGAGTGAGAAAATCTCATCGTAATCAACACCTTGAACTTGTCGAAAACCTTTTGCGACAATTCGAGCTTTGTAGATAGTAACACTACTATGAGAGTCCGTCTTCCTCTAGAAGATCCATTTATTCTCAATGACTCACCGATCATCGGGCAAGTCAACCAAAGTCCATACTTTGTTCTCATACATGGATCCCATCTCAGATTTCATGGCCTCAAGCCATTTCGCGGAATTTGGGCTGATCATCGCTTCCTCATAGTTCGTAGGTTCGTCATGGTCTAGTAACATGACTTCCAGAAAGGATTACCGTACCACTATGGTGCAGACCATACCCTGGTTGTCCTACGAGGTTTGGTAGTAACTTGATCTGAAGTTTCGTGATCATCATCATTAGCTTCCTCACTAATTGGCGTAGAAATCACTAGAACTGATTTCTGTGATGAACTACTTTGCAATTCGGGAGAAGGTACAATTACCTCATCAAGTTCTACATTCCTCCCTTTCACTTCTTTCGAGAGAAACTCCTTCTCTAGAAAGGATCCACTTTTAGCAACAAAGATCTTGCCTTCGGATCTGTGATAGAAGGTGTACCCAACAGTTTCCTTTGGGTATTCTATGAAGACACATTTTTCCGATTTGGGTTCGAGCTCATGAGGTTGAAACTTTTTCACATAAGCATCGCAGCCCCAAACTTTAAGAAACGACAGCTTAGGTTTCTAGCCAAACCACAGTTCATATGGTGTCATCTCAACGGATTTAGATGGTGCCCTATTTAACGTGAATGCAACTATCTCTAATGCATAACCCCAACATGATAGTGATAAATCGATAAGAGACATCATAGATCGCACCATATCTAATAAAGTACGATTATGACGTTCAGACGCACCATTACGCTGTGGTGTTCCAGGTGGCGTGAGTTGCGAAACTATTCCGCATTGTTTCAAATGAAGACCAAACTCGTAACTCAAATATTCTCCTCCATGATTAGATCATAGAAACTTTATTTTCTTGTTACGATGATTTTCCACTTCACTCTGAAATTCTTCAAACTTTTCAAATGTTTTAGACTTATGTTTCATCAAGTAGATATACCCATATCATCTCAAATCATCTGTGAAGGTCAGAAAATAACGATACCCGCCGCGAGCCTCAACACTTATCAGATCGCATACATCAGTATGTATTATTTCCAATAAGTCAGTTGCTCGCTCCATTGTTCCGCAGAACGGAGTCTTAGTCATCTTGCCCATGAGGCATGGTTCGCAAGCATCAGGTGATTCATAATCAAGTGATTCCAAAAGTCCATCAGCATGGAGTTTCTTCACGTGCTTTACACCAATATGACCTAAACGGTAGTGCCACAAATAGGTTGCACTATCATTATTAACTTTGCATCTTTTGGCTTCAATATTATGAATATGTGTATCACTACGATCAAGATTCAATAAACCATTCAACTTGGGTGTATGTGTTGGGGAACGCAGTAATTTCGAAAATTTTCCTACGCACACTCAAGATCATGGTGATGCACAGCAACGAGAGGGGAGAGTGTTGTCTACGTACCAACGCAGACCGACTGCGGAAGCGATCACACAACGTAGAGGAAGTAGTCGTACGTCTTCTTCCCGATCCGACCGATCCAAGCACCGTTACTCCGGCACCTCCGAGTTCTTGGCACACGTTCAGCTCGATGACGATCCTCGGGCTCCGATCCAGCAAAGCGTCGAGGAAGAGTTCCGTCAGCACGACGGCGTGATGACGATCTTGATGTACTACCGACGCAGGGCTTCGCCTAAGCACTACAACGGTATGATCGAGGTGGAATTTGGTGGCAGGGGGCACCGCACACGGCTAAGGAACGATCTCAAGGATCAACTTGTGTGTCTTGGGGTGTCCCCTGCCCCCGTATATAAAGGTTGGAGGGAGGGGGGCTGGCCGGCCAAAGAAAGGGAGGCGCAGGAGGAGTCCTACTCCTACCGGGAGTAGGACTCCCCCTCCAATCCTAGTCCAACTAGGAATCCTTCAAAGGGGAGAGAGAGAGAGGTGGCCGGCCCCTCTCCTAGTCCTAATAGGACTAGGGAGAGGGGGGAGGCGCAGCCCTATGTGGTCTGCCCTCTCACCTTTCCACTAAGGCCCATGTTGGCCCATTTGGCTCCCGGGGGGTTCCGGTAACCCTCCCGGTAATCCGGTAAAATCCCGATTTCACCCGGAACACTTCCGATGTCCAAACATAGGCTTCCAATATATCAATCTTTACGTCTCGACCATTTCGAGACTCCTCGTCATGTCCGTGATCTCATCTGGGATTCCGAACAACCTTCGGTACATCAAAATGCATAAACTCATAATAACTGTCATCGTAACGTTAAGCGTGCGGACCCTATGGTTCGAGAACAATGTAGACATGACCGAGACACGTCTCCGGTCAATAACCAATAGCGGGACCTGGATGCCCATATTGGCTCCTACATATTCTACGAAGATCTTTATCGGTCAGACCGCATAACAACATACGTTGTTCCCTTTGTCATCGGTATGTTACTTGCCCGAGATTCGATCGTCGGTATCCAATACCTAGTTCAATCTCGTTACTGGCAAGTCTCTTTACTCGTTCCGTAATACATCATCTCACAACTAACATATTAGTTGCAGTGCTTGCAAGGCTTATGTGATGTGCATTACCGAGAGGGCCCAGAGATACCTCTCCGACACTCGGAGTGACAAACCCTAATCTCGAAATACGCCAACCCAACATCTACCATTGGAGACACCTGTAGTACTCCTTTATAATCACCCAGTTACGTTGTGACGTTTGGTAGTACCCAAAGTGTTCCTCCGGTAAACGGGAGTTGCATAATCTCATAGTTATAGGAACATGTATAAGTCATGAAGAAAGCAATAGCAACATACTAAACGATCGGGTGCTAAGCTAATGGAATGGGTCATGTCAATCAGATCATTCAACTAATGATGTGACCTCGTTAATCAAATAACAACTCTTTGTTCATGGTTAGGAAACATAACCATCTTTGATTAACGAGCTAGTCTAGTAGAGGCATACTAGTGACACTCTGTTTGTCTATGTATTCACACATGTATTATGTTTCCGGTTAATACAATTCTAGCATGAATAATAAACATTTATCATGATATAAGGAAATAAATAATAACTTTATTATTGCCTCTAGGGCATATTTCCTTCAGTATGACCATTGAAGGTTTTATTCATGTAATCAGAACAACAATTATTCTTTGACTTTAAATGAATAACCATATTGCAATAAACATGATCAAATCATATTCATGCTTAACGCAAACACCAAATAACATTTATTTAGGTTCAACACTAATCCCGAAAGTATAGGGAGTGTGCGATGATGATCATATCAATCTTGGAACCACTTCCTACACACATCGCCACTTCACCCTTAACTAGTCTCTATTCATTCTGCAACTCCCGTTTCGAGTTACTAATCTTAGCAACTGAACTAGTATCAAATACTGAGGGGTTGCTATAAACACTAGTAAAGTACACATCAATAACATGTATATCAAGTATACCTTTGTTCACTTTGCCATCCTTCTTATCCGCCAAATACTTGGGGCAGTTCTGCTTCGAGTGACCAGTCCCTTTGCAGTAGAAGCACTTAGTCTCAGGCTTAGGTATAGACTTGGGCTTCTTCACTTGAGAAGCAACTTGCTTGCCGTTCTTCTTGAAGTGCCCATTCTTCCTTTTGCCCTTTTCTTGAAACTAGTGGTCTTATCAACCATCAACACTTGATGCTTTTCTTGATTTCTACCTTCGCCAATTTCAGCATCACGAAGAGCTTGGGAATTGTTTCCGTTATCCCTTGCATATTATAGTTCATCATGAAGTTCTAGTAACTTGGTGATAGTGACTAGAGAACTCTGTCAAACACTATCTTATTTGGAAGATTAACTCCCACTTGATTCAAGCGATTGTAGTACTCAGACATTCTGAGAACATGCTCACTGGTTGAGCTATTCTCCTCCATCTTGTAGGCAAAACACTTTGTCAGAGGTGTCATACCTCTCGACTCGGGCATGAGTTTGAAATACAAATCTCAGCTCTTAGAACATCTTATATGCTCCATGGTGCTCAAAATGTTTTTGAAGTCCCAGTTCTAAGCCGTAAAGCATGGTGCACTAAACTATCAAGTAGTCATCATACAGAGCTTTGCCAAACGTTCGTAACATCTGTATCTGCTCCTGCAATAGGTCCGTCACCTAGCGGTGCATCAAGGACATAATTCTTCTGTGAAGCATTGAGGATAATCCTCATATCAGGAGCTAGTCCGCATCATTGCTACTAACATCTTTCAACTTATTTTTCTCTAGGAACATATCAAAAAATAAAAGGGGAGCTACATCGCAAGCTATTGATCTACAACATAGATATGCAAATACTATCAGGACTAAGTTCATGATAAATTAAAGTTCAATTAATCAAATTACTTAAGAACTCCCACTTAGATAGACATCTCTCTAATCATCTAAGTGATCACGTGATCCATATCAACTAAACCATGTCCGATCATCACGTGAGATGGAGTATTTTTCAATGGTGAACATCACTATGTTGATCATATCTACTATATGTGTAACATCCCAAATTTTCAATTTGGAATGTTATACATAGATCATTCTTGCATATCATATTTTATTGCTTTTCGTTCCGCGATCCTCGAAATCCTAAGCAACTCAAGGACCCTCGGAGAGAGTTGGGGATTTCCCCGGCTTTCAAATTTGATTTTTATCAAATATTGAAACGAGGATTTTTGGTTTTAATTATTTTTCTCTCCAAAAATATTTCATATTAAGGTATATGAGAGGAGATAATATGACTTCTCCAAAATGATTGAAATATTGGAGGAAAATATTAAAATCAAATATTTGTTTTTATTTCGATTTTATTGCAATTTTGTTTGCATTAGAAAAATTGCACATTTTCAAATTTTCATTTTAGGGCCTAGAAAATGGTCATCTCATTCTAAATATTTTATTTAGACGGTGAAAATTTTGTTTTGGAATTTTTCGATTTTTATTTTATTTTCTAGAATTTTTTTCTGTTCGGCGGAATTGTTTAAAAAAAATCTTCGGGCGCCGACTGGGCCGAAACCCAGCGGGGCCGCCCATCTTCCCCGCCGCCTCGTCCCGCGCCAGGACAGCTCCGCCGCCGCCGCCGACTCGGACGGAGTCCGAGCCGGACTCCGCCTCCCCGCCGCCTTGCCCCCTCCCCTCTTTAAATACCCAAGCCCCCCCCCCCGCCACCACCACCCAGCCGCGCCGCCGCCTCTACCGCGCCTCGCCGCCGCCACTGCAAGCCGCCGCCTCGCCTCACCGCCACTTCGCCCCGCCGCCGCTCCCGCGTCCCGCCGGACCCAACGAGGTAGCCGTTCGCCGCCGGTTTTTTTAAGAAGTTTTTTTTGAAAAACTTAGTTCGGTTTTTCCCCGGTTCTTCTCTTTAATGGACGTTCGTCCGTACATTCATTTTAACGAACAGTTTTCGCTCGTTAGTTACAGACAACGAACGCTCGTTCGTTAGCCTGTTCGTCAGCTTTCTTTTATCGGATTTTTCCGCGATAATTTTGATCGCGATTTTTGATCCGATTTCCGTTTCAGTTTATCTTTTCGCTCATTTATCGGAATCAGGCGATTCAAGCGAATAGATCTTCGTCTCGAGACCCTCTTTCTTTTTAATCAACTTAAACAAGATTTTGCTCCTATAAAATTTGACCTTAGTTCAGATTAGTAAACGGATCTTGTTTCTTTCACCGTTTGAGTTTTGTTGCTCCGTTTGATTTGATTCTTTTCGCAATCCGGAGTTCTTAAGTTGAACTTTCTGGTTAGATCTTCTTATTTGAGATATACCCGTGCTTCTTTGCTTGATTGCTTATGTATGCTATTGTTTGTTTGCGATAGAATTCCCAGAGTGCGAAGCGTGTTATTTGGAGTCCCTAGGTTTCGCGGATCATCAGCAAGGCAAGTATCACTTTGATCATACCCCTTTATCACCCAGTTTTATGCATTAGTTCCAATCCCCAAAAATTGCATGATTAGGATGCCATTAACATGTGGGTTGGGAAGTAGTTGATGAGGTAGAACCTATTGCCCTGCTATATTCAAACCTTGGGAGTTACTTATACGAATTGCTTATATTGCTATGCTATGCTCATAGACGTGGTTTGGGTGAGTGAAATCCATGACAGATGTGAGATTGTTAATTAATGGTTTAACTTAAGGTGGCAACTTGAATACACATCTGGGTGGATTGAGGCACCTGGAGAACCCAGTGTTGCCTGTACTTTTGGAAATCCCGGGGTTCCGTGTGATTTTCCTATGGACCACCAGCCAGGCTCAAAGGGAACTGAGATGATTCATGCTAGAAACTTCCGTGTGCAGCCACAAGCTATTATGGGCTCTAGCATAGTTGAGTAAGTTACGTGAAGCTCTTGAAGAGGTGGATCAGCAGGTAGTGGGTTGTAGGTTAGGTATGGTCTGCCCGGAGTAGAGAGTTAATGTTCCTGAAAGACTGTGTCTCGGTCATCCATTTCTCAAACACCTTGTAGTGCAGGAAATCCAACGGAGGCGATCGAGTCTTCTGGGGAAAAGTGTACAAACCTCTGCAAAGTGTACAAACTAATCATGGTTAGCCGTGTCCCCGGTTATGGACATCTTGAGTATCTAGTACTTGGCGTATCTTAAGTATCTCATCACTTTTTAACTTAATATTGTTGGGTTGATAATTACTTTAATTGGGATTGAGTTGGATGAACCTTCTCAATGATGTTTCAACTACCATGATAGTTAAATTAAAATCTATTCCTTTGTTGTAGGGAAAAATTTGCTTTTCGCAAAAACTATAACCATAGAGCTTTCCACCAGCCAAATATGCATGCAGTGATAGCATTATTTTGTTCTTGCTCTACTGTGTTACTTTGCCAGCATATTCCATGTGCCGACCCGTTTTCGGGCTGCAACGTATTATGTATCAGACTTTTCAGACGAGGAGTAAGGTTCGTTAGGTCATTGCCGTGCAGCTCAGCTATGCCGTTGGAGTTGATGGACTCACTTTATCTTCCAAGCCTTCCGCTGTTATTGTATTGGATGGCCTTAAGCCATATTTATTGTAATAAGTTCTCTTTGGAGACATTCGATGTAATAAGTGTGCGATTGCTACTCTGTTATAAATCCTCGAGTACTGTGTGTGTCAGCATTACCCGAGTATTCCGCGTGTGCAAAACTGGCTTGCACCCGTCAAGTTTAACCCGAGTATTCCGCGTGTGCAAAACTGGCTTGCACCGGTTGTATGTGAACGTAGAGCTAATCACACCCAATCATGATGTGGTGTCTCGGTACGATGAACTATCACAACGGTGCATACTCAGGGAGAACACTTATACCTTGAAATTTAGTGAGAGATCATCTTATAATGCTATTGCCAAACTAAGAAAAATAAGATGCATAAAGGATAAACATCACATGCAATCAAAATATGTGACATGATATGGCCATGATCATCTTGCGCCTTTGATCTCCATCTCCAAAGTACCGTCATGATCTCTATCGTCACCGGCATGACACCATGATCTCCATCATTTTGAGCTCTATCAATGTGTCATCACATGGTCGTCTCGCCAACTATTGCTCTTGCAACTATTGCTATCGCATAGCGATAAAGTAAATCAATTATTTGGTGCTTGCATCTTATGCAATAAAGAGACAACCATAAGGCTGCTGCCAGTTGCCGATAAGTTCAACAAAAACATGATCATCTCATACAAAAACTTATATCTCATCACGTCTTGACCATATCACATCACAACAATCCCTACAAAAACAAGTTAAACGTCCTCTACTTTGTTGTTGCAAGTTTTATGTGGCTGCTACGGGCTGAGTAAGAACGGTTCTTACCTACGCACCAAAAACCACAATGCAGTATAGTGATTGCTTTTTGATCTTCAGAAAGAACCTTGTACATTGAATCCGATTCAACTAAAGTTGGAGAAACTGACACCCACCAGCCACCTGTGTGCGAAGCACGTCGGTAGAACCAGTCTCGCGTAAGCGTACGCGTAATGTCGGTATGGGCCGCTTCATCCAACAATATCGCCGAATCAAGAATCAAGTAGTGACGGCAAGAAATATGTATATACCCACTCCCACAACTCCTTTGTGTTCTACTCGTGCATATAACATCTACGCATAAACCTGGCTCGGATGCCACTGTTGGGGAACACAGTAATTTCAAAAAAATCCTACGTACACGCAAGATCATGGTGATGCATAGCAACGAGAGGGGAGAGTGTCATCCACGTACCCTCGTAGACCATAAGTGGAAGCGTTATGAGAACGTGATTGATGTAGTCGTACGTCTTCACAATCCGACCGATCCAAGTACTGAACGTACGTCACCTCCGAGTTCAGCACACGTTTAGCTCGGTGACGTCCCATGAACTCTGATTCAGCAGAGCTTCGAGGGAGAGTTACGTCAGCACGACGACGTGATGATGGTGATGTTGATGCTACTGACGCAGGGCTTCACCTAAGCACCGCTACGATAGGACCAAGGTGGAGGGGGCACCGCACACGGCTAAAAGATCAACTAATCAACTTGTGTGTCCATGGGGTGCCCCCTGTAACACCCACGATGCGGTTGTATCTCCCACGTGTCGGGGTACGACTTAGAGGCATAACCGCATAGTAGGCATGTCACAAGAGGGGTAATATTTACACATCCCATGTACTGAATAAGAAAAGGGATAAAGAGTTGGCTTACAATCGCCACTTCACACAATACATAAATATAGCATTACATCATCTAGATACAATCAAGGCCCGACTACGGAACCAAATAAAGAAAGACAACCCCTAATGCATAGATCCCCGATCACCCCAATTGGGCTCCACCACTGATCAACTGGAAACGAAACAACACAACCAACACGATCTTCATCGAGCACCCACTTGAGCTCAGTTGCGTTATCTGCACTGGTATCATCGGCACCTACAACTGTTTTGGAAGTATCTGTGAGCCACGAGAACTCAGCAATCTCACACCCGTGAGATCAAGACTATTTAAGCTTATGGGTAGGAAAGGGTAGTGAGGTGGAGCTGCGGCAAGCACTAAGCATATATGGTGGCTAACATACGCAAATAAGAGTGAGAAGAGAAGCAACGCAACAGTCATGGACTAGAAGTGATCCTAAAACTACTTACGTTCAAACATAACTCCAAAGCCGTGTTCACTTCCCGGACTTCGCCGGAAAGAGACCATCACGGCTACACACGCGGTTGATGCATTTTAATTAAGTTAAGTTTCAAGTTTTCTACAACCGGATATTAACAAATTGCCGTATTCCCATAACCGCGGGCACGGCTTTCAAAAGTTCAAAACCCTGCAGGGGTGCCCCAACTTAGCCCATCACAAGCTCTCATGGTCAACGAAGGATATTCCTTCTCCCAGGAAGACCTGATCAGACTCGGAATCCCAGTTACAATACATCTCGACAATGGTAAAACAAGACCAGCAAAGCCACCCGGATGTGCCGACAAATCCCGATAGGAGCTGCACATATCTCGTTCTCAGGGCACACCAGATTGTCCAAACTTCCGGTAGGCCAACCCAGAGTTGCCCCTAGTGGCCACCGGTGGCTGACAGGTTGGACCAACACTCAGAGGAGCACTGGCCCGGGGGTTTAAAATAAAGATGACCCTTGGGCTCCGGAAACCCGAGGGAAAAAGGCTTAGGTGGCAAATGGTAAAACCAAGGTTGGGCCTTGCTGGAGGAGTTTTATTCAAGGCGAACTGTCAAGGGGTTCCCATTATAACCCAACCGCGTAAGGAACGCAAAATCAAGGAACATAACACCGATATGACGGAAACTAGGGCGGCAAGAGTGGAACAAAACACCAGGCATAAGGCTGAGCCTTCTACCCTTTACCAAGTATATAGATGCATTAAAGTAAAGAAGAGATAATAATGATATCTCAACAATATCCATGTTCCAACATGGAACAAACTTCATCTTCACCTACAACTAGCAACACTATAAGAGGGGCTGAGCAAAGCGGTAACATAGCCAAACAACAGTTTGCTAGGAAAGGTGGGTCAGAGGCTTGACATGGCAATATGGGAGTCATGATATAGCAAGTGGTAGGTATCGCGGCATAGCAACAGAGCGAGCAACTAGCAAGAAAATATAGAAGTGATTTCGAGGGTATGGTCATCTTGCCTGAGATCCTGCAAGGAAGAAGAACGAGTCCATGACGAAGACAAATGGACGTAGTCGAATGGATCCTCACAAACGCAACGTTACCGGGACTACCGAGAAGAAGCAACACCGGAAAGAAGCAAACAACATGGCAAACAACCATCACAAGCATGGCATGATGCACAACCAATGATGATGCATGTCTAGTTTAATGAGGCATGACATGGCGAAGTGCACAAGCGAAAGTACAGGTTAGGTGGAGTTCAATATGCAACGAGTTGCATATTGACGAAAGACCACACGACTTATTTAGTTCTCTCTCATTTATGTACCCAACAAAACTAAATGTTGATTAACATGGCAAGAGGTGAAGCATAAGTAAACTACACATTTTAGGCAATTTTAAACGAGGTTGGAAACATCAAACAACGATTCCGATAAAACCTCATGTGCATTAGCAATTTAATGCAACAACAATTTTAAACATTTTAAATGCTATTAACATGATGCGGATGACATGTGCAAGTTTTATGCAATAATTATGAAAATGTTGATAAGAGCATGATAAGAAGCATTTGTCATCATGGCGGAAAACGAAAGGGGTGCCGCGACAACGAATCCGAAAATGATGCCACGGCAACATATCGGTTCCGGTAGCTCATGGAGATACCGGTGTAAAATGAAATATAGTGGGAACGTGTCATGGAAGGAAGGTGGGGTGATCCTGGTTACCGGTTTCCCACGGGTCGACGACGGTGCCAAGCGAGGGAAACAACTAATGTTCGCGGGAGGATACAACATCCAAACATGCATCTCATACAACACATGCATTCGTTCACGTGCGGTCGTCTCGGGGTTATACCTTTGAAGCATGCAAACGGGGCGGTTCTCGTTTAGTGCAAAGTAGAGGAAGTAGACGTTCTCAGGACGTTCGTAGTGGAAGTAGTGGTACTATCGGTCATCGGCGATTGAGGGAGTCCTGGATTAGGGGGTCTCCGGATAGCCGGACTATATCCTTTGGCTGGACTGTTGGGCTATGAAGATACAAGATTGAAGACTTCATCTCGTGTCTGGATGGGACTCTCCTTGGCGTGGAAGGCAAGCTAGGCAATACGGATATGCATATCTCCTCCTCTGTAACCGAGCTTGTGTTACCCTAGCCCCCTCCGGTGTCTATATAAACCGAAGGGTTTTAGTCCGTAGGACAACATACAATCATACCATAGGCTAGCTTCTAGGGTTTAGCCTCTCCAATCTCGTGGTAGATCAACTCTTGTACTACTCATATTATCAAGAACAATCAAGTAGGACGTAGGGTTTTACCTCCATCAAGAGGGCCCGAACCTGGGTAAAACATCGTGTCCCCTGCCTCCTGTTACCATCCGCCCTAGACACACACTTCGGGACCCCCTACCCGAGATCCGCCGGTTTTGACACCGACATTGGTGCTTTCATTGAGAGTTCCTATGTGTCGTCACCGTTAGGCTTGATGGCTCCTTCGATCATCGATAGCGATGCAGTCCAGGGTGAGACTTTTCTCCCCGGACAGATCTTTGTATTCGGCGGCTTCGCACTGCGGGCCAACTCGCTTGGCCATCTGGAGGAGATCGAGAGTTACGCCCCTGGCCACCAGGTCAGGTTTGGAAGCTTAAACTACACGGCTGAAATCCGCAGAGACTTGATCTTCGACGGATTCGAGCCCCTGCCGAGTGCGCCGCACGGTCACGATGAGCATGATTTAGCTCTACCATCGGACAGTGTTCAGGAGACCGCACTGGCAATCACTCTGACCCTCAATTCGGAGCCAATTGCACCATCCATGGACGGGTGGATAGACCCCGCCACGGAGGCCGTATCCTCAGCGGCGATCAAGCCAAGGATCGACCTTACCCTTCACAGGAGCGGTGACGCCGAACTACCGAATTCTTCCTCGGCCACGGACTCCGAACCGCTTGCGCCCGTGCCTGTCGAATCCGACTGGGCGCCGATCATGGAGTTCACCTCCGCGGATATCTTTCAGCACTCGCCTTTCGGTGACATACTGAACTCATTAAGGTCTCTCTCCTTGTCAGGAGAGTCCTGGCCGAACTACGTTCGGCAGGATTGGGATGCGGATGACGAAGAAATTCGCCGCCCACCCACCACCCACTTAGTAGCCACTGTCAACAATTTGACCGACATGCTCGACTTCGACTCCGAAGACATCGACGGTATGGACGACGGTGCAGGAGACAGAGAGGAACCACTGCCCACAGGGCACTGGACAGCTGCCTCATCATATGATATATACATGGTGGACACACCCAAAGAAGGCAATGGCGACAAGACAGCGGACGATGACCCCTCCAAGAAGCAACCCAAGCGTCGCCGTCAGTGGCGCCGCTCTAAGTCTCGCCAAAGCAAAAGAGGTGACACCGGCACAGGAGATAATAGCACTCCGGACAGTGCCGAAGATGACAACAATCCCCTCCAGCAAGATTTAGAGCAGAAGGATGGAGAAGCCAGCCCTCCCGAGAGAGCGGCAGATAGAGAGGCGGAGGATGATAATTACATGCCTCCCTCCGATGACGAGGCAAGACTCGACGATGACGAATTTGTCGTGCCTGAGGATCCCGTTGAACAAGAGTGCTTCACGCGCCGGCTTATAGCCACGGCAAATAGACTTAAGAAAAAGCAACAACAGCTTCAAGCTGATCAGGATTTGCTAGCTGACAGATGGACTGAAGTCCTTGCGGCCGAGGAATATAAACTCAAACGTCCCTCCAAGAGTTACCCAAAGCGCAGGTTGCTACCCCGACTAGAGGAGGAAGCACCAAAACCTACATCTCCAGCGTATGACATGGCTGATCGGCCACCTCGTGGCCGCGTCAGAGAGGCATTTCAGCCAAAAGCTCAGCCCGCACCCCGACGTCTCTCAAATAAAAATGTCAAGGCATGGGGAAATACGCCAGACCTGCGAGACGTATTGGAGAACAAAGCAAAACACGCAAGATTGATCTACGGATCACGAGGGCGCGCCACTACGCGAGAGACAACCGTCACGTCGGATACAGTAAAAGTAAGTTTGGCCGGGCCGAACATAGCGGACAAGACTCATTTGAGTTGCGTCGCGATATAGCCCAGTACAGAGGCGCTGCACACCCCCTATGCTTCACAGACGAAGTAATGGATCACCAAATCCCAGAGGGTTTCAAACCCGTAAATATCGAATCATATGACGACACAACAGATCCTGCGGTATGGATCGAGGACTTCCTCCTACACATCCACATGGCCCGCGGTGACGATCTACACGCCATCAAATACCTCCCACTCAAACTCAAAGGACTAGCTTGGCATTGGCTCAACAACCTGCCAGCAGAATCCATTGGCTGTTGGGAACATATGGAAGCCGCATTCCTCGACAACTTTCAGGGCACTTATGTGTGACCAGCAGATGCCGATGACTTGAGCCACATAATTCAGCAGCCAGAGGAATCAGCCAGGCAATTCTGGACACGGTTCCTGACAAAGAAAAATCAAATCATCGACTGTCCAGATGCCGATGCACTAGCAGCTTTTCAGCACAACATCCGCACCCATACACTTTGGTACGGCCAATACGCCTGGGGCTTAAGCATACCCCATAATACGGCGTGAGAAGTCCGAACACTTTCGACAGTGCGGCACCCCGAACTTATAGCATTATATGCATCAGCTCCGAATCATGTCTTGGGTCAATAGTTGGGTTTGCGCGGCTCCCATGTTTTGGTACCTTACATTCTGCTATATCGGCTAAGGTAGCACTGGGAGAACTACTGCGATTGTCCCCCGGTTCAGCTAGGCTAAGCACCTCAGTAGAGAAAGCTAAAACTAACTATCATGATAAGGCGAGAGCCAGTTGCTATCCGAGAGGTTTCGAGTCCCTAAAGACTTATGCCGCTTAGAGCGAGGAGTCGGCTTTGTCCGGCTTAAGGCGTGTATAGCGCCCCGAATTCGGCCTTTCGAATACTAGGGGCTTCGCCAAAATTTCAAATTGAAGAATTCTATGGCTAAGTGAGAGTGATAAAGCATTATAATCCGATTTCCTTGTTCGTTGTGCTGAGCACCTCCCTCGAAGGACCCAACAATGGGAAAAAGAGTTCTCAGATTTACCCCGAACACCCCAGCACTCGTGGCATGGGGGCAGAAGCCGACGACTAGCCATCTCTCAGATTTGATAAACAGCCACACAGAAGGTAATATTTTAAATTCAAACAAGCGTTGCATAGCGCATATGAACAAGTTTTCATAATACAGGATCACATGAGCAAGTTCATTCAAAAATTACATCCTTCGCACACTCGTCCGCCACAAGACGGGCACCCTACAGGACACCCTCATAATACATTTCAGGGTGGCGATGCTCCTTGCCCTGCAGCGGCCCCTCCTTCACCAGCTTCTCGGCGTCCATCTTGGCCCAGTGCACCTTTGCACGGGCAAAAGCCCGGCGGGCACCTTCGATACAAACGGACCGCTTGATGACTTCCAGCCATGGGCAGGCATCCACAAGACGCCTCACCAGGCCGAAGTAGCTGTTGGGAAGGGAGTCGCCAGGCCACATCCGGACTATAAAGCCCTTCATGGCCTGTTCGGCCGCCTTGTGCAGCTCAACCAGTTGCTTCAGCTGGTCGCTCATAGGCATCGGGTGTTCGGTCCCAGTATACTGAGACCAGAAAAACTTCTTCGTCGAGCTTCCCTCCTCGGCCTGGTAATATTTCGCGGCATCCGACACGCTGCGGGGCAAATCTGCAAATGCTCCTGGAGAGCTCCGGACTCAGGTAAGTAATAAGTAATTTACTTTCACATGCTTGCTTTGCATATTGAATGCCTTACCCGCCGCTATCTTCCTCATCGCCTCAATCTCCTGGAGGGCCTTTTGGGCTTCAGCCTTGGCATTCTTTGTGCTCTCGAGGGTCGCAGCAAGCTCGGACTCTCGTGTCTTCGAGTCAAGCTCCAAAGCCTCGTGCTTCTTCACGAGAGCCTGGAGCTCTTGCTGCACCTCGCCCACCCATGCCTCTTGCTTTTCCCGCTTGGTGCGCTCCTTGGGCTCTTTGTTTTCAGCCTCGGACAACGCTTGCTTCAGGGTTGCCACTTCGGTCGTGGCCCCTGGCACATTCATGATGATCCTGTCATTTCGCAACCACATTTTCTTTTATATATTGACAAGGTACTACTTACCTTTGTTCTCCTCGAGCTGCCTCTTGGCAAGGCCGAGCTCTTTCTCGAACCCCTCAAGGTCCTGCTTCAGTGTGACGACCTCCGCAGTCAGTGCGGTAGAGGTCAGCAGCGAAGCCTGCATATGCATACAGACATACTTATTTTAGACTCCTGCAGATATTATTTGATCCTTTATTCGACTTTTCTTTGTGAACACCAAACAGAGAATCATGGGCTACTGTCTATGCGGTAATATTTTCCTATATTTTAAATACTTACCTCAAAGACTGTTAGAAGGCTGGCACAGGCTTCAGTCAGTCCGCTCTTGGCGGACTGAACCTTCTTGATCGCCGCGCTCATAATAGTGCGGTGCTCTTCGTCGATGGAAGCGCCACGAAGTGCTCCGAGCAGGTCGTCTGGTGCCTCTGGATGGACAGAGGTCACCAGCATGGATGGCTTGCCCCTTTTTGAATGGGGCCGCCTGCCCGAGTCCGGAACCACTGGAGGTTTTGGTGCGGTATTCGGCTAAGGGCCGAACTTGGAGCCCTCGGGATCCTTGCTCCCTTTGCTCCTGGAGTCCGGAAGGTCGCCTTGAGGCGCCTCCGGGATTGTCTCCCCCCGGCTCGGTGCCCCTTGATACAATACCACGGCATTGTCCATAGGGCAAGGAGAGGAGGCGGTTGGGAGTGTATTACTATTCATGTCCGACGAGTCCAAGGAACCGTCTGACGATGATGCATCGATACGGGCTTGGGGCGGACTACATAATCATATTCGACGTTAGGAGAAGCAGTGCGACAAACGTATGCTATGAGTTACTCTGGTATCCAAATACTTACGACTTCGCCAGGGGCTTGGCCTTGAGTAGCCACTCGTCTTCGTCGTCGGCGGTGGTAGTGGAGCAGTCCGGAAGGAGAGTCCTTCCCTTCTTGGACTCTTCGGCCTCCCCGGTTGGGGCGGCCTTCCTTTTCTTGTCTCCCCCGGCTGGAGGGGGAGAATCTTCATCTTCCTTCTCCTCGTTTTCACGGGAGGAGGGTGTTTTGGTGTTATCGGACGATGAGTCCGATACCACCTGGCGCTGGGAACTCTTTAGGGTTCCCTTGGCCTTCTTCTTGGTCTTCTCCGGCGCCTCATAAGGAGCCGGAGTCCGCATCTCCGTCAGGAGAGCGTCCGCAGTGTCTTCGGGCAGAGGGGCTGGACAGTTAATCTGCTCCGATGTCTCCACCCAGTCCTGTCAAAGGCATGGGAGCTCAGACCCCGCACATGGTTAAGCTATGGGAAATAAATATCCTACCAGATGTACAGAACTTACCGAATTCGCAGGGCGCTTCGCGCTTAGCCCGCAGTCCTCGGTAACAAAAGGAGGGACCTTGGCGCCCTTGAACATCACCCTCCAGACGTGTTTATGCGTCGTGTCGAAGAGCTCGCTTAGAGTCTGGTGCTGGGACGGGTCGAACTCCCATAAGTTGAAATCCCATTGTCGACACGGGAGGATCCGGCGGAAGAGCATGACCTGGAGTATGTTGACAAGCTTAAGTTTCTTGCTTGTCATATTCCGGATACACTTCTGGAGTCCGTCCAGCTCCACCGATGAACCCCAGGACAGGCCCTTCTCCTTCCAAGATGTGAGCCGCGTGGGGATTCCGGATCGAAACTTGGGGGCTGCCACCCAGTTGGTGTCGCGCGGCTCGGTGATGTAGAACCACCCCGATTGCCACCCCTTTATGGTCTCCACGAAGGAGCCATCGAGCCATATAACATTGGGCATTTTGCCCACCATGGCTCCGCCGCATTCTGCTTGTTGGCCGCCCACCACCTTCGGCTTAATATTGAAGGTCTTCAGCCACATGCCGAAGTGGGGCCGAATGCGGAGGAAAGCCTTGCACATGAGGATGAACGCCGAGATGTTGAGGATAAAATTCAGGGCCAAATCATGAAAGTCCAGCCCATAATAGAACATGAGGCCGCGGACGAATGGATGGAGGGGAAACCCCAGTCCGCGGACGAAGTGGGGGAGGAAAACCACCCTTTCGTGAGGTTACGGGGTAGGGACGACCTGCCCCGTGGCTGGTAGCCGGTGCGCGATATCCACGGCTAAGTATCCGGCTCCACGTAGTTTTTTGATGTGTCCCTCCATGATGGAGGAGGCCATCCACTTGGCTCCCACTCCAGACATGTTTGGAGAGAGTTGAGGAGAAGGATGTGGACTTGGGCGTTGGAGCTCGAGTGCGCTAGAATGGATGAGCAAGGAGGAAGAAGGCGTGGGTAGGAAAAGGTGAGACCTTATCCCCTTATAAGGGCGGACGAAACTATGCGCCCCCACTAGCCTGGTAAAACTCGCTTATCCGCCAAGCACCGTAATTGGTGGCGCGGTTGGGTTACCCACGCTTGTATTGATGAGAATCCCGTAATAAGGGGAGCACGATCTCTGCTTTGACAAGACGTGTCAAGGAACCGCCTTGCATTATGTGCGGGCTGGTTAAAGAAATATGGTTTGAATAATTACCGGGCCATGGCGTGATGTCATGCTGCCAAAACGTGTTAGCAGATTAGATTTGTGGAAATATTATTCTCTCTACGCTGGTATGTGGAACTTATTTTGCAAGGTCGGACACTATCCTTGTATTCAAACTCTTCTATGGTGTATTCGGAGGAGGAACCCGCCTTGCAATGCCGAAGACAACACTGCGCACCGGACTCATCGTCATTGAAGCCTGGTTCAGGGGCTACTAAGGGAGTCCTAGATTAGGGGGTCTCCCGACAGCCGGACTATATCCTTTGGCCGGATTGTTGGACTACGAAGATACAAGATTGAAGACTTCTTCTCGTGTCCGGATGAGACTCTCCTTGGCGTGGAAGGCAAGCTAGGCAATACGGATATGTATATCTCCTCCTTTGTATCGGACCTTGCATAACCCTAGCCCCCTCTGGTGTCTATATAAACCAGAGGGTTTTAGTCCGTAGGACAACATACGATCATACCATAGGCTAGCTTCTAGGGTTTAGCCTCTCCGATCTCGTGGTATATCAACTCTTGTACTACTCATATTATCAAGAATAATCAAGCAGTACACACATGAGGGCGGGCTGGTGGCCTGTGCGAGCAACGCACATGAGGGCGGCACAATAGGAAGCAGGGCCGGCTAGTCGGCAGGGCGAGAACAACGGCGATCGGTGCTAGGGTCCCGGCGAGCTCCGGCCACAACGACAGGGATGAGCAACACAAGGATCAGGAGCTCCTCTCCCGATCGAGTGGAGGCGGCAAGAGCCAGAGGCGACGCTTGGCGCGCTGGAGGTGGGGACGAGGTCCGACCGAGAACGGGCAAGGGCGGTGGAGGCTGGCTTGATCTGGTGGTGGAGGGGCAGCAGGAGGTCACCGGCGCGGAGGAGAAAGAGGCGCGAGCAGGGGAACAGAGTGGCCGGCAGGAGAGCAACTCTGGCGCTCGAGGACGAGCTCACGCACGAGGGGAAGGGGTGAGTTCTCAAGGCTCCTCCCTGGCGCGAGGAGGAAGACAAGGGAGAGTGGGGGTCGAGGGAGCGCTGGAGGGAGATGGTGATTGGGATCCTCTCTTGGCGGCGCTGGTGGAAACGAGAGGGAGAGAATGAGGGGATCGAACGGGCTAGGGTTAGGTAGTGAGGGTGCCGGTTGGGCCTCTAGTGGGCTGAGGGGAGCAGGGCGGCCTGGCTGGCTGGCCCAAAGGAGAGGGAGGCTGCTAGGCTCTCCACTCCCTCTCTCATCTCTTCTTATTTCCTTTAACAGAAAATATTTAAAGAGGAGAAAAATAAAGAGGGGGGTTAGGAGAAGAAGTTGGACACGTGCATAAATTTCTCGGACTCGTAAAAATACGAGGAATTTGACAAAAATGGCCTGAGGATTTTTAAAGGAAGTAAAATCCACACGCGTTCGATTTAACTCGGCAAGTTTGAATTTCGAAACCCATTCAAATGAACTCCAAATGGGTTGAAATTATAGGAGGTGACCCTACACAATAGATGTGATTTATGGGCAGATTTGGAACATTAATGGAGAAAGTAAAATTGCAACCTAATTTGCAATTTAACTTAAAAGGTAGAAAAGGAAGCATAGGAGGTTTAGTTGGGTAAGGGAAGAGTTGAAGAGTAGTGCAATTGTGTTATGGGTGATTCCAAGTTAATGGAATATTTTATAATAGCTCCCTAAATATTAGGAGGATATGTTATAAAGAGAACTCACCATGTTAATTCCCTCGATTTAAATGGATCAAAGATCCATGCCATTTATTTAGTTGAGTTAAAATAAATGACATGATGGCATGATGACATGATGCAATGCACAAATACAAAGATGAATGCAACAGACAAAACAAATTACCCGACGAAACTTGGAAAACCAAGGAAGGCATCTGAAGCTCCGGTCTTGGGGCGTTACACCCCTGCCCCCGTATATAAAGGAGGGAGGAGGAGGCCGGCCCTAGAGGGGGCGCACCAAGTGTGGGGACTCCTACTAGGACTCCCAAGTCCTAGTAGGATTCCCCCTTTCCTTTCCGGAGTAGGAGAGAAGAAAGAAGGAAAGAGAGAGGGAGTAGGAAAGGGCAAGGGGGGGGGGGGGGCGCCGCCCCCTTTCCCCTGGTCCAATTCAGACCCATGGTGGGGCGCACGCCTCCTTCCCTTTGTCCTGCCTCCTCTATTCCCGTATGGCCCAACAAGGCCCAATACTTCTCTCGACGAATTCCCGTAACTCTCCGGTACTCCGAAAAATACCGGAATCACTCAGAACCTTTCTGATATCCGAATATAGCCTTCCAATATATCAATCTTTACGTCTCGTCCATTTCGAGACTCCTCGTCATGTCCCCGATCTCATCCGGTTCTCCGAACAAATTTCAGTCATCAAATCACATAACTCATAATACAAATCATCACATAACGTTAAGCATGAGGACCCTACGGGTTCGAGAACTATGTAGACATGACCGAGACTCATCTCTGGTCAATAAATAATAGCAGAACCTGGAAGCTCATTTTGGTTCCCACATATTCTACGAAGATCTTTATCGGTCAAAACGCATAACAACATACGTTGTTCCCTTTGTCATTGGTATGTTACTTGCCCGAAATTCGATCGTTGGTATCTCAATACCTAGTTCAATCTCGTTACTGGCAAGTCTCTTTGCTCGTTCTGTAATGCATCATCCCGCAACTAACTCATCAGTCACATTGCTTGCAAGGCTTATAGTGATGTGCATTACCGAGAGGGCCCAGAGATACCTCTCCGACAAGCGGAGTGACAAATCCTAATCTTGATCTATGCCAACTCAACAAGTACCGCCGGAGACACCTGTAGAGCACCTTTATAATCATCCAGTTACATTGTGACGTTTGGTAGCACAGAAAGTGTTCCTCCGGTATTCGGTAGTTGCATAATCTCATAGTCAGAGGAACATGTATAAGTCATGAAGAAAGCAATAGCAACAAACTAAACGATCATCGTGGTAAGCTAACGGAATGGGTCAAGTAAATCACATCATTCTCTAATGATGTGATCCCGTTAATCAGATGACAACTCATGTCTATGGCTAGGAAACTTAACCATCTTTGATTCAACGAGCTAGTCAAGTAGAGGCAAACTAGTGACACTCTGTTTGTCTATGTATTCACACATGTACTAAGTTTCCGGTTAATACAATTCTAGCATGAATAATAAACATTTATCATGATATAAGGAAATACAACTAAAAACTTTATTATTGCCTCTAGGGCATATTTCCTTCAGCACAACTGTGGTAAAAGGATAGTAGCATTGCCCCTTCTCTATTTTTCTCTCATTTTTTATTTTTATTTTTATTTTTTTGGCCTTCTCTCTTTTTGGGCCTTCTCTTTTTTGGCCTTTTTCTCTTTTTTTCTCACACGGGACAATGCTCTAATAATGATGATCATCACATTTTTATTTATTTACAACTCAAAAATTACAACTCGATACTAGAACAAAATATGACTCTATATGAATGCCTCCGGCGGTGTACCAGGATGTGCAATGATTCAAGAGTGACATGTATAAAAAATTATGAGCGATGGCTTTGCCACAAATATGATTTCAACTACATGATCATGCAATGCAATATGACAATGATGAAGTGTGTCATAAAAAATGGAACGGTGGAAAGTTGCATGGCAATATATCTCGGAATGGCTATGGAAATGCCTTAATAGGTAGGTATGGTGGCCGTTTTGAGGAAGATATAAGGAGTCTTATGTGCGATAGAGTGTATCATATCACGGGGTTTGGATGCACCGGCGAAGTTTGCACCAACTCTCGAGGTGAGAAAGGGCAATGCACGGTACCGAAGAGGCTAGCAATGATGGAAAGGTGAGAGTGCGTATAATCCACAGACTCAACATTATTCATAAAGAACTCACATACATATTTCTAAAATCTACAAGTCATCAAAACCAAGCACTACGCGCATGCTCCTAGGGGGATAGATTGGTAGGAAAAGACCATCGCTCGTCCCCGACCGCCACTCATATGGAAGGCAATCAAAGAAACACCTCATGCTTCAAATTTGTCACAGAATGGTTACCATACGTGCATGCTACGGGACTTGCAAACCTCAACACAAGTATTCCTAAATTTCACAATTACTCAACTAGCATGACTCTAATATCACCATCTTTATATCTCAAAACAATTATCAAGTATCAAACTTCTCATAGTATTCAATGCACTCTATATGAAAGTTTTTATTATACCCATATTGGGTGCTCATAATATTAGGACTAGTTTCATACCCAAAGCAAATTACCATGATGTTTAGGACTCTCAAAATAATATAAGTGAAGCATGAGAGTTCATCTATTTCTTCAAAATAAAACCACCGCCGTGCTCTAAAAGGATATAAGTGAAGCTCAATGAGTAGTCGAATAATTATGCAACTATGTGAAGACTCTCCAATATTTAAGAATTTCATATCTTGGTATATTATTCAAACAGCAAGCAAAACAAAAGAAAATAAAATGACGCTCCAAGAAAAACACATATCATGTGGCGAATAAAAATATAGCCTCAAGTAAAGTTACCGATGAACAAAGACGAAAGAGGGGATGCCATCTGGGGCACCCCCAAGCTTAGGCTCTTGGTTTTCCTTGAATATTACCTTGGGGTGCCTTGGGCATCCCCAATCTTAGGCTCTTTCCACTCCTTATTCCATAGTCCATCGAATCTTTACCCAAAACTTGAAAATTTCACAACACAAAACTTAACAGAAAACTCGTAAGCTCCGTTAGTATAAGAAAATAAATCACCACTTAGGTTCTGTTTTGAACTCTTTATAAATTCATATTGGTGTAATATATACTGTATTACAACTTCTCTATGGTTCATACCCTCCGATACTACTCATAGATTCATCAGAATAAGCAAACAACACAATGAAAACAGAATCTGTCAAAAACAGAACAGTCTGTAGCAATCTGGAGGTTTCTAATACTTCTGTAACTCCAAAAATTCTGAAAAATTAGTAAGACCTAACTAATTTGTATATTGATCTACTTCAGTTTGAATTGGTATTTTATCGTTCTCTGGTAAAAACTTAAAATTATATTCGTGAGCACATACTTTCTGTTTTTCTCAGCAAGATCAAACAACAATCACCCAAGAAGATCCTAAAGGCCTTACTTGGCACAAACACTAATTAAAACATAAAAAACACAATCATAACAGAATCTAGATGAATTATTTATTACTAAACAGGAGAAAAAGGCAAAGAACCAAAATAAAATTGGGTGGCCTCCCAACAAGCGCTATCGTTTAACGCCCCTAGCCAGGCATGATGATTTCAATGATGCTCATATAAAAGATAAGAATTGAAGCATAAAGAGAGCATCATGAAGAATATGACTAGCACATTTAAGTCTAACCCACTTCCTATGCATAGGGATTTTGTGAGCAAACAATTTATGGGAACAATAATCAACTAGCATAGGAAAGCAAAACAAGCATAACTTCAAGATTTTAAGCACATAGAGAGGAACTATGATATTATTGTAATTCCTATGAGCATATATTCCTCCATCATAATAATTTTCAGTAGCATCATGAATGAATTCAACAATATAACCATCACAGAAAGCATTCTTTTCATGATCTACAAGCATACAATTTTTATTACTCTCCACATAAGCAAATTTCTTCTCATGAATAGTAGTGGGAGCAAACTCAACAAAATAACTATCATGTGAGGCATAATCCCATTGAAAATTAAAATCAAGATAACAAGTTTCATGGTTATCATTGTTCTTTATAGCATACATGTCATCACAATAATCATCATGGATAGCAACTTTGTTCTCATAATCAATTGGAACCTCTTCCGAAATAGTGGAATCATTACTAAATAAAGTCATGACCTCTCCAAGTCCACTTCTATAATCATCACAATAATATTTAACATCCTCCAAAATAGTGGGATCATTACTCCCTAAAGTTGACACTCTTCCAAACCCACTTTCATCGATATAATCATCATAAATAGGAGGCATGCTATCATCATAATAAATTTGCTCATCAAAACTTGGGAGACAAGAAATATCATCTTCATAAAACGTAGCTTCCCCAAGCTTATGGCTTTTCATATCATTAGCATCATGGATATTCAAGGAATTCATACTAACAACATTGCAATCATGCTCATCATTCAAATATTTAATGCCAAACATTTTAATACATTCTTCTTCTAACACTTTGGCACAATTATTGGAAGCCTTATTTTCACTAAAGACATTAAAAAGATGAAGCATATGCGGCAACCTTAATTCCATTTTTTGTAGTTTTATTTTATAGACTAAACTAGTGATAAAACAATGAACTAAAAGATTCGATTGCAAGATCTAAAGATATACCTTCAAGCGCTAACCTCCCCGGCAATGGCACCAGAAAAGAGGTTGATGTCTACTACACAACCTTCTTCTTATAGACGTTGTTGGGCCTCCAAGTGTAGAGGTTTGTAGGACAATAGCAAATTTCCTTGAAGTGGATGACCTAAGGTTTATCAATCCGTGGGAGGCGTAGGATGAAGATGGTCTCTCTCAAACAACCCTGCAACCAAATAACAAAGAGCCTCTTGTGTCCCCAACACACCTAATACAATGGTAAATTGTATAGGTGCACTAGTTCTGCGAAGAGATGGTGATACAAGTGCAATATGGATAGTAGATATGGGTTTTTGTAATCTGAAAAATATAAAAACAGCAAGGTAACTAATGACAAAAGTGAGCGAAAACAGTATTGCAATGCTTCGAAACAAGGCCTAGGGTTCATACTTTCACTAGTGCAAGTTCTCTCAACAATAATAATATAATTAGATGATATAACTATCCCTCAACATGCAATAAAGAGTCACTCCAATGTCACTAATAGCAGAGAACAAACGAAGAGATTACTGTAGGGTACGAAACCACCTCAAAGTTATCCTTTCTGATCGATCTATTCAAGAGTCCGTAGTAAAATAACATGAAGCTATTCTTTCCATTCAATCTATCCTAGAGTTCGTACTAGAATAACACCTTAAGACACAAATAAACCAAAACCCTAATGTCACCTAGATACTCCAATGTCACCTCAAGTCTCCATGGTTATGATTATACGACA
Source organism: Triticum monococcum (assembly GCA_034509565.1). Classification (NCBI taxonomy): domain Eukaryota; kingdom Viridiplantae; phylum Streptophyta; class Magnoliopsida; order Poales; family Poaceae; genus Triticum; species Triticum monococcum. The sequence goes on along the minus strand of CM067843.1, from coordinate 97,593,986 downwards.
TGCATCACACAATCTCAGATTCATCTATTCAACCAACAGAAATAACTTCAAAGAGTGCCCCAAAGTTTCTACCGGAGAGTCAAGATGAAAACGTGCGCCAACCCCTATGCATAAGTTCATGAGGTCACGGAAGTCACAAGTTGATCACCAAACATACATCAAGTGGATCACGTGAATATCCCATTGTCACCACAGATAAGCACATGCAAGACATACATCAAGTGTTCTCAAATCCTTAAAGACTCAACCCGATAAGATAACTTCAAAGGGAAAACTCAATTCATCACAAGGAGATAGAGGGGGAGAAACATCATAGGACCCAACTGTAATTGCAAAGCTCGCGATACATCAAGATCGTTCCGAATCAAGAACATGAGAGAGAGAGAGGGAGAGAGAGAGAGATCAAACACATAGCTACTGGTACATACCCTCAGCCCCGAGGGTGAACTACTCCCTCCTCGTTATGGAGAGCGTCGAGATGATGAAGATGGCCACCGGAGAGGGATCCCCCCTCCGGCAGGGTGCCGGAACGGGTCTAGATTGGTTTTCGGTGGCTATAGAGGCTTGCGGCGGCGTAACTCTCGATCTACGTTATTTTCTGGAGGTTTCTATATTTATAGGAATTTTTGGCATCGGGAACAAGTCGAGGGGTCCCCGAGACGTCCACGAGATAGGGCGGCGTGCCCGGGGGTAGGGCGCGCCCCCCCACTCTCGTGGACGGCCCGAGACTCCTCTGGCCCAACTCTTTTACTCCCGGGGCTTCTTTTGGTCCATAAAAATCGTCAAAAATTGGCATGTCTAATGGACTCCGTTTGGTATTCCTTTTCTGTAAAACTCAAAACAAGGAAAAAATAGAAACTGGCACTGGGCTCTAGGTTAATAGGTTAGTCCCAAAAATCATATAAAATAGCATATAAAACATCCTAGATGGATAATATAATAGCATGGAACAATAAAAAATTATAGATACATTGGAGATGTATCAGTGTCTGGCCCCTGGACTCCGCAAAACTTCCTTTTGTGCTTTCCAAAAACCTTGTGGGCTTTCCCCTTTGGCCCAAATAAAGTGTTCTCATACCCAAACATTTCGGGAAACATCCTGAACCCCTTTCGGTGAATTCCGGAACCCTTTCGAAGACCAAACACTATTACCCATATATCAATATTTATCTTCGGACCATTCCGGAGTACCTCGTCATGTCCGTGATCTCATCCGGGACTCCGAACAACATTCTGTCACCAACATACATAACTCATATAATACTATATCGTCAACGAACATTTAAGCGTGCGGACCCTACGGGTTCGAGAACTATATAGACATGACTGAGACACCTATCTGGTCAATAACTAATAGCAGAACCTGGATGCCCATATTGGCTCCTACATATTCTATGAAGAAATTTATCGGTCGAAGCGCATAACAACATACATTGTTCCCTTTGTCATCGGTATGTTACTTGCCCGAGATTCGATCGTCGGTATCCTCATACCTAGTTTAATCTCGTTACAGGCAAGTCTCTATACTCGTTCCATAATGCATCATCCCGCAACTAACTCATTAGTCACATTGCTTGCAAGGCTTTATAGTGATGATCATTACCGAGAGGGCCCAAAGATACCTCTCCGATATACGAAGTGACAAATCCTAATCTCGATCTATGCCAACTCAACAAACACCATCGGAGACACCTGTAGAGCATATTTATAATCACCCAGTTAAGTTGTGACGTTTGATAGCACACTAAGTGTTCCTCTGGTGTTCAGGAGTTGCATAATCTCATAGTCATAGGAACATGTATAAGTCATGAAGAATGCCATAGCAGAAAAACTAAACGATCATTATGCTAAGCTAATGGATGGGTCTTGTCCATCACATCATTATCCTAATGATGTGATCCCATTCATCAAATGACAACACATGTCTATGGTCAGGAAACTTAACCATCTATGAGTAACGAGCTAGTCAAGTAGAGGCATACTAGGGACACTCTGTTTTGTCTATGTATTCACACATGTACTAAGTTTCCGGTTAATACAATTCTAGCATGAATAATAAACATTTATCATGATATAAGGAAATATAAATAACAACTTTATTATTGCCTCTAGGGCATATTTCCTTCATACACACCAAATCCCATGCCCCGGTGGTAGCCCTACCTCTCCCAACACTCCGTTTTCTCCTCATATTGGTTCCGGCAGCGTTTGACGAAGCCCTGCCGGGATTGCACCACTACCATCTCCACCATGCCGTCGTGCTGGTTGAGATCCCATCTACTTATCCTCTCTTGCTTGTTGGATCAAGAAGGAGGAGACATCGTCAAGCCGCACATGCGTTGATCGCGGAGGTGTTGTCCGTTCGGCGCTAGATCGGATTGGATCGTGACTGGATTGCGAAGAGTATGACTACATCATCCGTGTTATGTACACTTCTGCTTTTGGTATACAAGGGTATGCTGACACACTCCCCTCTCGTTGCTTTGCATCTCCTAGATTAGATCTTGGGTGTTTCATAGGAATTTTTTTTATTTTCATGCTTCGTTCCCCATCAGTGGCATCATGAGCTAGGTCTATGCGTAGATGTATATGGACGAGTAGAGCATAGAGTTGTCATGGGCGTTGATGTTCAGATTGCTTACTTACCTTGACTTATTTGGATTTGGCTGTATTGCGGGATGAAGCGGCTCAGACCAACCTTACATGTCCACGCACATGATACCGATTGCACTGTTTGACTTGCAACTTGTATTGCGTAAAAGTGGCTTTGCGGGTGTGTGTCTCTCCCACTTTAGTTGAATATTATTTGTCGAGGGCGGTAGTTGTAGAAGGTTAAAAGGCAACTTGTATGTCACCGTTGTGGTTTTGTGCAGATAAGAACGGTTCTTATATTTTGCCCTAGCAGCCATGTGAAAATTGCAACAACAAAGTAGAGGACATCTAACTTATTTTTGCAGGGCATGTTGTGATGTGGTATGGCCAAAATGTGATGTCATATATGTTGATGTATGAGATGATCATGTTTTGTAATAGGTACATGACTTGCATGTTGATGAGTATGGCAACCGGCAGGAGCCATGGGGTTGTCTTTAATTTATTCTATGACATGCGTGTCAACAATTAACGCCATGTAATTGCTTTACTCGTGGTGTCATGCCGGTGACGATGGAGATCATGCCAGTGATGATGGAGATCATGCCGGTGATGATGGAGATCATGCCGGTGCTTTCAAGATGGATATCAAAAGCACAAGATGGTAATGGCCATATCATGTCACATATTTTGATTGCATGTGATGTTTATCTTTTTATGCATCTTATTTTTCTTAGGACGACAATAGCATTATAAGATGATCCCTTCACTCAATTTCAAGATAAATGTGTTAACCCTAAGTATGCACCATTGCGAAAATTCATTGTTTCGAAGAACCTCGTGATGATCGGGTGGGATAGACTCTATGTTCACATACAACGGTGTAAGCCAGTTTTACACATGCGGAATACTTGGGTTAAACTTGACAAGCCTAGCTTGTACAAACATGGCCTCGGAACACGGAGGACCAAAAGGTCAAACACGAGTCATATCGTAGATATGATCAACATGGATATGTTCACCATTGATGACCACCCCATCTCACGTGATGATCGGACATGGGTTAGTTGATATGGATCGTGTGAACACTTAGAAAACTTGAGGGATGTTGATTTAAGTGGGAGTTCATTAGTAATTTGATTAACTGAACTAATTATCATGAACATAGTCTAAATTGTCTTTCCAAATTATGTTGTAGATTATTTGCTCGCGCTTTAGCTCCCCGTTTTAATACGTTCCTAGAGAAAGACAAAGTTGAAAGATATTGTAAGCAATTATACGGACTAGGTCTGTAGTCTAAGAATTGTCCTCACTACTGCACAGAAGGCTTATGTCCTTAATGCACCACTCGGTATGCCAACCCCTCTAGCTTCCTCTGTGGATGTTGTGAACATCTGGCAGGCACGTTTTGATGACTACTCGATAGTTTGGTGCACCATGCTTTATGGCTTAGAAATCAGGGACCCAAAGACGTTTTGAACGCCACGGAGCATACGGGATGTTCCAAGAGATGAAATTGGTATTTCAAGCTCATGCCAGTGTCGAGAGGTATAATACCTCTAACAAGTTCTTTTGCCTGCAGGATGGGGGAGAATAGCTCAGTTAGTGATCATGTGCTCAGAGTGTCTGGGTGCTACAATCGCTTGAATCAAGTGGGAGTTAATCTTCTAGATAACATAGCAGTTGACAAAGTTTTCCATTCGCTGCCACCAAGCCATAAGGGCTTCATGATGAACTATGATATGCAAGGGACGGAGAAGATGATCCTTGAGCTATTCGCGATACTTAAGGCCACGATGGTAGAAATCAAGAAAAAGCATCAAGTGTTGATTGTTAATAAGACCACTAGTTTCAAGAAAGGCAAGGGAAGAAAAGGGTACTTCAAGAAGAATGGCAAGGAAGTTGCCTCTCCCATGAAGAAACCCAAGACTAGACCCAAACCTGAGACTAAGTGCTTCTACTACAAGGGGACTGGTCACTGGAAGCTGAATTGCCCCAAGTACTTGGCATATAAGAAGGCTGGCAATATCAACAAGGGTATATTTGATATACACATTATTGATGTGTACCTCACTAGTGCTTGTAGTAGTGTCTGGGTATTTGATACCGATTCAGTTGCTAATATTAGTAACTCATAGCAGGAGCTGCGGAGTAAAGAAGACTAGCTGAGGGTGAGGCGACGATGAGTGTTGGAAGTGTCTCCAAGGTTGATATGATCACCATCGGCACGCTCATAATACCTTCGAGATTAGTATTAAACCTAAATAATGGTTATGTGGTGCTTGCGTTGAGCATAAACATTATATCTGGATATTGTTTATTGCAAGATGGTTATTCATTTAAGTCAGAGAATGATGGTTATTCTATTGATATGAGTAATGTCTTTTATGATCATGCATCCTTTGTGAATGGTTACTTGTTGACTCTCGATCGTAGTGACACACATATTCATAATACTGATGACAAAAGATGCAAAGTTAATGATAATAGTACCACACATTTGTGGCACTGCCGCTTAGGTCATATTGGTGTAAAGCACATAAAGAAACTCCATGTTGATGGACTTTTGGAATCTCTTGATTATGAATCACTCAAGACATGTGAACCATGCCTTATGGGATGACAAAAACCCCGTTTTCTGGAACAATGGAGCGGGCTAGTGACTTATTGGAAATAATACATACTGATGTATGCGGTCTGATGAGTGTTGAAGCACACGGTGTGTATCATTATTTTCTTACCTTCAGAGATGATTTGAGTAGATATGGGTATATTTACTTAATGAAACACAAGTCTGAAACATTTGAAAAGGTTCAAGGAATTTCAGAGTGAAGTGGAGAATCATCGTAGCAAGAAAATAAAGTTTCTACGATCTGATCGTGGAGGTGAATATTTGAGTTACGAGTTTGGCGCTCATTTAAGACAATGTGAAATTGTTTCATAGCTCACACCACCTAGAAGACCACAGCGTAATGGTGTATCCGAATGTCATAATCATACTTTATTGGATATTTTGCGTTCTATGATGTCTCTTGCAGATTTTCCACTATCATTTTGGGTTTATGCATTAGAGACAACCGCATTCACTTTAAATGGGGCACCTTCTACATCTGTTGAGACGACACAGTATGGATTATGGTTTGGCAAGATACCAAATTAAATTGTCGTTTCTAAAGTTTGGGGATGCGACGCTTATGTCAAGAGGCTTCAGCCTGATAAGCTCGAACCCAAAGCGGAGACGTGTGTCTTCATATAATACCCTAAAGAGACCATTGGGTATACCTTGTACCATAGATTCGAAGGCAAGATCTTTGTTTCCAGGAATGGGTCCTTTCCCGAGAAGGAGTTTCTCTCGAAATAAGAGAGTGGGAGGAAAGTAGAACTTGATGAGGTAATTGTACGTTCTCTCGAATTGGAAGGTAGGACATCACACAAAGCAGTTCCAGTGATGCCTACACCAACCAAAGAGGAAGCTAATGATGATGATCATGAAACTTCAGATCAAGTTACTACTGAACTTCGTAGGTCGACCAGGGTACATTCCGCACCAGAGTGGCACGATAATCCAGTCCCGGAAATAATGTTGCTAGACAAAGACGAACCTACTAACTATGAAGAAGCTATGATGAGCCCAGATTCCGACGAATGGCTTGAGGCCATGAAATCCGAGATAGGAACCATGTATCAGAACAAAGTATGGACTTTGGTGGACTTTCCCCATGATCGGCAAGCTATTGAGAATATATGGATCTTGTAGACTTGTCGGAAAGGGTTTTTGACAAGTTCAAGGAGTTGTCTACAATGATACTTTCTCACCCATAGACTTGTCACAAAGTTTGGACGGTGATGGTAATGTTACCGTCTATAAAGCTCGACTTGTCACAAAGGGTTTCCAACAAGTTGAAGGAGTTGAATACAATGTGACTTTCTCACCCGCAGCGATGCTTAAGTCTGTTAGAATTATGTTAGCAATTGCTGCATTTTTCAATTATGAAATCTAGCAGATGGATGTGAAAACTGCTTTCCTTAAGAAGAGTTGTATATGATGCAACCTAAAGGTTTTGTGGATTCTAAGGATGCTAAAAAGGTATGCAAGCTCTAGCGAGCCATCTATGGACTGGTGCAAGCATCTCGGAGTTGGAATATACGCTTTGATGAGGTGATCAAAGCTTATGGGTTTATATGAATTTTATGAAGAAACTTGTATTTAAAAGAAAGTGAGTGAGAGCTCTATAGCGTTTCTGATAGTATATGTGGATGCCATATTGTTGATTGGAAATGATGTAGAATTTTGGAAAGCATAAATGGTTGTTTGGAAGGAGTTTTTCAAAGGAAGACCTGGGTAAAGCTGCTTACATATTGGGTATGAATATCTATAGAGATAGATCAAGATGCCTGATAAGATTTTCACAGAGCACATACCTTGACAAGATTTTGAAGGAGTTCAAAATGGATTATTCAAAGGAGTTCTTTCCTATATTGTAAGGTGTGAAGTTGAGTAAGACTCAAGGCTCGACCACGACAAAAGAAAGAGAAAGGATGAAAGTCGTCCCCTATGCTTCAACCATAGGCTCTATAATGTATGCCATGGTGTGTACCATACCTGGTGTGTGCCTGGCCATGAGTCTGGCAAGGGGATACAAGAGTGACCCAGGAGTGTATCACTGGACAGCGGTCAAAATTATCCTTAGGTCCCCAAAGAGGACTAAGGAAATGTTTCTTGGTTGTGGAGGTGATAAAGAGTTTTTCATAAAGGGTTACGTTGATGCAAGCTTTGACAGCGATCGAGATGACCCTGAGTGGCAAACCGGATATGTATAGTGGAGCAGTCATTTGGGATAGCTCCAAGTGGAGCGTGGTAGCAACGTGTACATTATGCCACATAGATTTGCAAAGTACACACGGATCTAAATGTTGCAGATCCGTTGACTAAAACCTCTCTTACAAGCAAAACATGATCAAAACCCATAAGTCATTGGGTGTTAATCACATGGCGATGTGAACTAGATTATTGACTCTAGTGTATGTGGGAGGCTGTTGGAAATATGCCCTAGATACAATAATAAATTGGTTATTATCATATTTCCCATTCATGATAAATGTTTATAATTCATGCTAGAATTGTATTGATCGTAACTTAAATACATGTGTGAATACATAAACTACACAGTGTCCCTAGTATGCCTCTACTAGACTGGCCCGTTGATCAAAGATGTTTAAGGTTTCCTAACCATAGACATGAGTTGTCATTTGATAACGGGATCACATCATTAGGAGAATGATGTGATGGACAAGACCCAACCATAAGCTTAGCATTAGATCGTTTAGTTATTTGCTACAACTTTCATCATGTCAAGTATATGTTCCTTAGACCATGAGATTGTGCAACTCCCTGACACTAAAGGAATACTTAGTGTGTATCCAAATGTCACTTCGTAACTGGGTGATCACAAAGGTACCCTACAGGTATCTCTGAAGATGTCTATTGGGTTGGCATGGATCGAAACTGGGATTTGTCGCTCTGTGTGACGGAGAGATATCACTGGGCCCTCTCAGTAATACAACATCATAAAGAGCTTGCAAGCAATGTGCCTAACGAGTTAGTCACGGGATCTTGTATTACGGAACGAGTAAAGAGACTTGATGGTAATTGATGACCCACAAGTATAGGGGATCAGTTGTAGCCTCTTTCGATAAGTAAGAGTGTCGAACCCAACAAGGAGCTATTTGTAGCGACCCGACCTCAAACGGTCAAGTCTCTGTGCTTAAGTGTCATCCCTGGATCGGTATTGCTGACACACACAGTACTCAAGGATTTATAACAGAGTTTCAATCACACACTTATTACATCGAATGTCTCAAAAGAGAACTACTACAATAATATGGCCGAAGGCCATCTAAATACGATAACAGCGGAAGCTTCGAAGGTAGTAGAGTCCATCCTACTCCACGGAAAAACTGAGTGCATGACAACGATCTAGCACACCTTACTCTTCGTCTGAAAATTCTACAACATAATATGTTGCAACCTGTGTAGGTCAGCACATGGAATATGCTGGCAAAATAACACTATAAATAACAGCTATCACTACGTGCAAATATGGCTAGTGGAGGATCTATGGTTATCATTTGCATAAAGCTAGTTTTTCCCTACAACAAAGGAACATATTTTATTTAACTACCAAATTTGTTGAAAACATTGAGAATGGTAACCCCATCACAATCCCAATTAAAAGTTAGCAACCCCTCAAATTAATTAAGTAGAGTCGTGAGATCAACATAATAATTCAAGTACCAGATACTCAAGATGTCCATAACTGGGGACACGGCTAATCATGATTAGTTTTACACTCTGCAAAGGTTTGCACACTTTTCCCGACAAGACTCGATCTCCTCCGTTGTATTTCTCGCACTGCATGGTGTTTGAGAAACGGATGGCCGAGACACAGTCTTTCCGAAGAGGTCCCCTTAACCGATAGATAGGCTGGTACACCTACAATCCCCTACATCTGCTAGCCCATTGATACATCTCCAACGTATCTATAATTTTGATTGTTCCATGCTATTATATTATCTGTTTTGGATGTTTAATGGGCTTTAATATGCACTTTTATATTATTTTTGGGGCAAACCTATTAACTGAAGGCCCTGTGCAAATTGCTGTTTTTTACCTATTTTAGTGATTCGCAGAAAAGGAATATCAAACGGAATGAAACCTTCGCGACGATCTTTTTTGGAACAAACGCAATCCAGGAGACTTGGAGCGGAGGTCAAGGAAGCAACAAGGTGGCCACAAGGTAGGGCGGCGCACCTAGGGGGCAGGCGCACCCCCACCCTCGTGGGCCCCTCGTAGCTCCACCGACCTACTTCTTTCACCTATATATACTCGTATACCCTGAAAACATCCAGGGGAGCCACGAAACCACTTTTCCACCGCCGCAACCTTCTGTACCCGTGAGATCCCATCTGGGGACCTTTTCCGCCGATCTGCTGGAGGGGGATTCGATCACGGAGGGCTTCTACATCAACACCATAGCCTCTCCGATGATGTGTGAGTAGTTTACCATAGACCTTCAGGTCCATAGTTATTAGCTAGATGGCTTCATCTCTCTCTTTGGTTCTCAATACAAAGTTCTCCTCGATGTTTGCTACCTCTTGAGCACTGCATTGGTTTTCCCCGAAGAGGAAGTGATGATGCAGCAAAGTAGCGTAAGTATTTCCCTCAGTTTTTGAGAACCAAGGTATCAATCCAGTAGGAGGCTATGCGCGAGTCTCTCGTACCTGCACAAAACAAATAAATCCTCGCAACCAACGCAAATAGGGGCTGTCAATCCCTATAAGGCCACTTACGAGAGTGAGATATGATAGATATGAGAAGATAATATTTTTGGTATTTTTGTGATAAAGATGCAAAGTAAAATAAAAGCAAAGTAAATAGCAAAGGAAATAACTAAGTAGTAGGAGATTAATATGATGAAGATAGACCCGGGGGCCATAGGTTTCACTAGTGGCTTCTCTCGAGAGCATAAGTATTCTACGGTGGGTGAACACATTACTATTGAGCAATTGACATAATTGAGCATAGTTATGAGAATATCTAGGTATGATCATGTATATAGGCATCACGTCCGAGACAAGTAGACCGACTCCTGCTTGCATCTACTACTATTACTCCACTCATCGACCGCTATCCAGCATGCATCTAGAGTATTAAGTTAAAAACAGAGTAACGCCTTAAGCAAGATGACATGATGTAGAGGGATAGACTCATGCAATATGAAGAAAACCCCATCTTGTTATCCTCGATGGCAACAATACAATACGTGCCTCGCTGCCCCTACTGTCACTGGGAAAGGACACCGCAAGATTGAACCCAAAGCTAAGCACTTCTCCCATTGCAAGAAAGATCAATCTAGTAGGCCAAACCAAACTGATAATTTGAAGAGACTTACAAATATAACCAATGATACATAAACGAATTCAGAGAAGATTCAAATATTATTCATAGATAGACTTGATCATAAACCCACAATTCCTCGGTCTCAACAAACACACCACAAAAAGAAGATTACATCGAATAGTTCTCCACAAGAGAGGGGGAGAACATTGTATTGAGATCCAAAAAGAGAGAAGAAGCCATCTAGCTACTAACTATGGACCCGTAGGTCTGAGGTAAACTACTCACACTTCATCGGAAGGGCTATGGTGTTGATGTAGAAGCCCTCCGTGATCAATGCCCCCTCCGGCGGAGCTCCGGAACAGGCCCCAAGATTGGATCTCGTGGATACGGAAAGTTGCGGCGGTGGAATTAGGGTTTTGGCTTCGTATCTGATCGTTTGGGGGTACGTATGTATATATAGGAGGAAGGAGTACGTCGGTGGAGCAACAGGGGGCCCATGAGGGTGGAGGGCGTGCCTGGGGTAGGTAGGCGTGCCCCTACCTCGTGGCCTCCTCTTTTCTTTCTTGACGTAGGGTCCAAGCCTCCCGGGTCTTGTTCGTTGAGAAAATCATGTTCCCGAAGGTTTCATTCCGTTTGGACTCCGTTTGATATTCCTTTTCTTCGAAACCCTAAAACAGGCAAAAACAACAATTCTGGGCTGGGCCTCCGGTTAATAGATTAGTCCCAAAAATAATATAAAAGTGGATAATAAACCCAATAATGTCCAAAATAGTAGATAATATAGCATGGAGCAATAAAAAATTATAGATACGTTGCAGACGTATCAAGCATCCCCAAGCTTAATTCCTGCTGGTCCTCGAGTAGGTAAATGATAAAAATAGAATTTTTGATGCGTAGTGCTACTTGGCATAATTTTACTGTAATTCTTATTAATTGTGGTATGAATATTCAGATCCGAAATATTCAAGACAAAAGTTCATATTGACATAAAAATAATAATACTTCAAGCATACTAACTAAGAAATTATGTCTTCTCAAAATAACATGGCCAAACAAAGTTCATCCCTACAAAATCATATAGTTTAGTCATGTTTCCTTTTCGTCACACAAGAATGCTCTCATCATGCACAACCCCGATGACAAGCCAAGCAATTGTTTCATACTTTATTAATCTCAAACCTATAAACTTTCACGCAATATATGAGTGTGAGCCATGGACATAGCACTATGGGTGGAATAGAATATAATGGGGGGGGGGTTATGTGGAGAAGACAAAAAAGGAGAAAGTCTCACATCGACAAGGCTAATCAATGGGCTAAGGAGATGCCCACCGATTGATGTTAATGCAAGGATTAGGGATTGCCATGCAACGGATGCACTAGAGCTATAAATGTATGAAAGCTCAACAAAAGAAACTAGTGGGTGTGCATCCAACTTGCTTGCTCACGAAGACCTAGGGCACTTGAGGAGGCCCATCATTGGAATATACAAGCCAAGTTCTATAATGAAAAATTCCCACTAGTATATGAAAGTGACAAAACAAGAGACTCTCTAATATGAAGATTAAGGTGCTACTTTTGAAGCACAAGTGTGGCAAAGGATAGTAACATTGTCCCTTCTCTCTTTTTCTCTCATCATTTTTTTGGGCCTTCTTTTTTTATGGCCTTTCTCTTTTTTTTATAATTCCTCACTTGGGACAATGTTCTAGAAAATGATGATCATCACACTTCTATTTATTTACAACTCAATGATTACAACTCGATACTAGAACAAAAGATGACTCTATATGAATGCCTCCGGCGGTGTACCAGGATATGCAATGGACCAAGAGTGACATGTATGAAAGAATTATGAACGGTGGCTTTGCCACAAATACTATGTCAACTACATGATCATGCTAAGCAATATGACAATGATGAATGTGTCATGATGAACGGAATGATGGAAAGTTGCATGGCAATATATCTCGGAATGGCTATGGAAATGCCATAATAGGTAGGTATGGTGGCTGTTTTGAGGAGGATATAAGGAGGTTTATGTGTGAAAGAGCATATCATATCACAGCGTTTGGATGCACCAGCGAAGTTTGCGCCAACTCTCAATGTGAGAAAGGGCAATGCACGGTACCGAAGAGGCTAGCAAGGATGGAAGGGTGAGAGTGCGTATAATCCATGGACTCAACATTAGTCCTAAAGAACTCAAATACTTATTGCAAAAATCTACAAGTCATCAAAAACCTCGGTACTACGCGCATGCTCCTAGGGGGATAGATTGGTAGGAAAATACCGTCGCTCGTCCCCGACCGCCACTCATAAGGAAGACAATCAAATAAAACCTCATGTTTCAAATTTGTTGCATAATGTTTACCATACGTGCATGCTACGGGACTTGCAAACTTCAACACAAGTATTTCTCAATTTCACAACTACTCAACTAGCACGACTTTGATATTATTACCTCCATATCTCAAAACAATCATCAAGCATCAAACTTCTTTTAGTATTCAGAACACTCTTAAGAAAATTTTACTAACTTTGAATACCTAGCATATTAGGATTTTAAGCAAATTACCATGCTATTAAGACTCTCAAAATAATCTAAGTGAAGCATGAGAGATCAATAGTTTCTATAAAACAACTCCACCACCGTGCTCTAAAAGATATAAGTGAAGTACTAGAGCAAAACTATATAACTCAAAAGATATAAGCGGAGCACATAGAGTATTCTAACAAATTCCAAATCATGTATGGCTCTCTCAAAAGGTGTGTACAGCAAGGATGATTGTGGTAAACTAAAAAGCAAAGACTCAAATAATACAAGACACTCCAAGCAAAACATATATCATGTGGCGAATAAAAATATAGCTCCAAGTAAAGTTACCAATAGGAGTAGACGAAAGAGGGGATGCCTTCCGGGGCATCCCCAAGCTTTGGCTTTTAGGTGTCCTTAGATTATCTTGGGGGTGCCATTGTAATCCCCAAGCTTAGGCTCTTGCCACTCCTTGTTCCATAATCCATCAAATCTTTACCCAAAACTTGAAAACTTCACAACACAAAACTTAAAGTAGAAAATCTCGTGAGCTTTGTTAGCGAAAGAAAATAAAAGACCACTTAAAGGTACTGTAATTAACTCATTCTTTATTTATATTGGTATTATACCTACTGTATTCCAACTTCTCTATGGTTTATAAACTATTTTACTAGCCATAGGTTCATCAAAATAAGCAAATAACACACGAAAAACAGAATCTGTCAAAAAACAGAACATTCTGTAGTAATCTGTCGCTAGCTCAAGATCTGGAACCCAAAAATTCTAAAATAAATTTCCGGACGTGAGGAATTTATCTGTTAATCATCTGAAAAAATAATTAACTAAATAGAACTTTCCAAATAAAAATGACAGCAGTTCTCGTGAGCGCTAAAGTTTCTGTTTTTTACAGCAAATTCAACAAGACTTTCCCCAAGTCTTCCCAACGGTTCTACCTGGCACAAACACTAATTAAACACAAAATACACAACCAAAACAAAGGCTAGATAAATTATTTATTAATAAACATGAGCAAAAAGCAAGGAATAAAAATAAAATTGGGTTGCCTCCCAACAAGCGCTATCGTTTAACTCCCCTAGCTAGGCATAACAAGCAAGAATAGATCTAGGTATTGCCATCTTTGGTAGGCAATCCATAAGTGGCTCTCATAATAGATTCATAAGGTAATTTAATTTTCTTTCTAGGAAAGTGTTCCATTCCTTTCCCTAATGCAAATTGGAATCTAATATTTCCTTCCTTCATATCAATAATTGCACCAATCGTTCTAAGGAAAGGTCTACCAAGAATAATAGGACATGAAGGATTGCAATCTATGTCAAGAACAATAAAATCTACAGGCACATAATTCCTATTTGCAACAATAAGAACATCATTAATTCTTCCCATAGGTTTCTTAATAGTGGAATCCGCAAGGTGCAAGTTTAGAGAGCAATCATCAAAATCATGGAAACCTAACAAATCACACAAAGTCTTTGGAATCGTGGAAACACTACCACCCAAATCACATAAAGCATAGCATTCATGATCTTTAATTTTAATTTTAATAGTTGGTTCCCACTCATCAGAAAGTTTTCTAGGGATAGAAACTTCCAATTCAAGTTTTTCTTCATAAGATTGCATCAAGGCATCAACGATATGTTTAGTAAACGCTTTATTTTGACTATAAGCGTGAGGAGAATCTAGAACATATTGAAACAAGGAAATACAATCAATCAAATAGAATTTTTCATAGTTAAATTTCTTGAAATCCATAATAGTGGGTTTAGCAGCATCTAGGGTTTTAATTTCTTCAATCCCACTTTTATCAATTTTAGCATCAAGATCAACAAATTCTGAATTCTTGGAACGCCTTCTAGGTAAAGGTGGATCATATTCAATCCCATCATTATCAAGATTCATATTGCAAAACAAAGATTTAATTGGGGACACATCAATAACTTTTAGATCTTCATCTTTATTTTCATAGGAACTAGAAGAACACACTCTTATAAAGGCATCTTTCTTAGCACGCATCCTAGCGGTTCTTTCTTTGCACTCATCAATGGAAATTCTCATGGCTTTGAGGGACTCATTGATATCATGCTTAGGTGGAATAAATCTAAGTTTCAAAGAATCAACATCAAGAGAAATTCTATCAACGTTCCTAGCCAAATCATCAATCTTGAGCAATTTTTCTTCAATCAAAGCATTAAAATTCTTTTGTGAAGTAATAAATTATTTAATATTAGATTCAAAATCAGAGGGCATCTTATTATAATTTCCATAAGAATTGTTGTAGGAATTACCATAATTATTAGAGGGATTACTAGGATAAGGCCTAGGGTTGAAATTTCCTCTATGCGCGTTGTTACCAAAATTGTTCCTACCAACAAAATTCACATCCATAGATTCATTATTATTCTCAATCAAAGTAGACAAGGGCACATCATTAGGATCAGAAGAAACACTCTTATTAGCAAATAATTTCATAAGTTCATCCATCTTTCCACTAAAAACATTAATTTCTTCTATCGCATGCACCTTTTTATTAGTAGATCTTTCAGTATGACATTGAGAATAATTAACCATAATATTGTCTAGGAGTTTAGTAGCATCTCCTAAATTTATTCCCATAAAAGTGCCTCCCGCGGCCAAATCTAAAAGATTTCTAGAAGAAAAATTCAATCCGACATAAAAAATTTGTATAATCATCCACAAACTTAAACCATGAGTAGGGCAATTACGTATCATTAATTTCATTCTCTCCCAAGCATGTGCAACATGTTCATGATCAAGTTTCTAAGAGAGATGATCTTAGCGGGAGGAAAATACTTAGAGATAAAAGCATCTTTGCACTTATTCCATGAATCAATACTTATGGGACCGGCGGACCGAGCCCCTTTTGGATCGGCAGGGGGCGGAGATCGCACGAAGAGCAGATCGAGGCGAAGCACACGAGCACGCGATCAGTTTACCCAGGTTCGGGCCGCACGGATGCGTAAAACCCTACTCCTGCTTTGTGATTTGTATTGTGTTCTTGCTCGGGAGCGCCGAGTGCTACAGTACACCCCAGCAGCTAAAGAGACCGAGCGTGAGCGTTCTGTTTGGCCGACCTCTCTCTACGTTGCGCATGGGCCTCCTTTTATATGCTCAAGGGGTCACCGACAGGTGGCAACGTAGACGAGGGTAAAAATGGAAAAGGCGTGGCGGTTGGCACCGCCGCCTACTACAGTGTATCATACATAACCCTGACGGCAGGGGACAAGGGCATTAAATGCCCGTCTGCGTCGCCTAAATAGTGCAAAAGGGACCGCCAGGGACGCCACCGCTCGCCACGATGGCAATCTTGTCAGCGCCGCTTGCCACCGTTACCGCTGGCTGCACAGCTTCCCGCCACGTACGCCTGGAAGGGTCCCAGAGCGACACGTTGGTGGATGTGCTGGAGCGCAGGTACAGAGTGAGGGCTTGCCGCGGCAAGCGCCTTGCCGCGGTTATTGTCTTGTCGCGTCCGGGAGCTTGTCGCTCACCGGGCCTTGCCGGGACGCGTGGCACGTCGCGGCAAGTTCCTTGAGATGCCTTGGTTGGCCTTCCTGGCAAGCTCCTCTTGCCGGGGTCTTGTCTCCTTGGCTTGAATACTTTGTTCTTGAATGGCTCCAAAGGAACCACGGAGGATCTTGTCGGTCACCCGGCAAGCCTTGCCGCGGGATGCTGCAACTGCCCGTGCACAAGTTCGGGGTACTAGGGTACCCCTACTCTAGTACACCGACAGGAGCCCCCGGGCCTGGGCCATACACGGTGCCGAGCGCTGTTGGGCCAGGCCCAAAACAGGGCACGGGCATGCGCGGCCTAGGTCACGCCGCATCTCTCTCCGTATCCACCGCGCCCTCCCCGAACAGCACGCGTCGAATGCGGCGTCGTGGGAGAGATCGTGGGTGGTTTCTTTATTAGGAAAGGCGGAACGTCTGCCCCCTCCCCCCTTATAAGCAGGGGAAGCAGGGGTAGTGCGCCCACTCGCCCCTTTCCATTCCAATCTCGAAAACCTCCGCCGCTCCTCCGTCTTCCCAAAGCTGAAAAGAGAGCAGCGTCCTGCCCCCCATCGCCACCAGCACCACCAACGACGTCGACCTCCTCCACCACTTCCGCCATGGCTCCGAAAGCCGACAAGGGGAAGGCTGTGAAGTCGACCGAGGCACAGCGGCTTGCGGCGCTGCGAAAGGAGCGGGCCATATCCCCCCCCCAAGCTCGCCACGAAGGAGCTGAGGGAGTACTACTACCTCTTCTGGTCGACGGAGACGCGAGCGCACCCGAGCATGAAGGTACTCCCGGCCTCCGCTTGGAAAATGGCTCCAAGTGGATATCCGTTCTCTACCGTGTTCTTCTACTGCGGGTTCTGCCCGCCCTTCTCGGAGTTCTTCTGTGATATTATGAATACCTATGGGTTCTGCCTCCTTGATTTCACCCCCAATGCCGTTCTGACCATGGCAGTTTTCGCACATCTTTGCGAAAACTTTGTCGAAGTCCATCCCAACGTAGCCCTTTTCCGCCACTTCTTTATGCCCCGAGTAGAGAGAGGAGAGCCTCTATCTGGCGGAATCGCCTGGATCTCAAGGGCCGGCAAGAAGGATTCTTATCTGGAGGGCGAGTTCCGCGACAAGTGGGAGGAATGGAGAGCACACTGGTGCTGGGTTGTCGAGGAGAACCCGCAGCCGTTTACCGCCCGGCGCCAAACCCCAGCAGTACGCGGCAGCGATTGGAGCGACGTGGCCTCGGAAGACGATAGGCTGAAGATTGCCGTCACCAGGATCCAACGCCTCAGGCTTGCCGGGCTCACTGTAGGTGTTGTTGGCGCAGACTTCCTTCGCCGCCGCATCGCCCCCCTACAGGAACAGAGGAGACCCGCCTGGGAGTTTAAGAATGCGGCGGATATCATGAGGCTGCGCCCAGGCCTCAACTACAATTTCACTGTTCTGGAGCTCAACGCGATGCTCCAGGATCTCTTCAAGTATGACCCTGAGCATCCCGAAGTGTTCAGGTTGCCGCAGGGCGTCGTTCCACTGTGCAACAATTCCGCGCTCGACCGCATCCGGGCAATGATGCCGTTGTGCAACTCGCATGGAATTGTCCCAACTTGGCAAGAGCCTGCAGACGACGTCGTGCAGGAGTTCTTTGACGGACTGGTACAAGTGCCGATCCGCCCCAACGAGAAGAATGGCCTCACTCGCGACACCACCGATGCGGAGTTGAAACGCATCGCCACGAGGCTGGAAGAGGCAGCGGCAGCCGCAGCTGCGGGCGAGTTCAGATTCACCATGGAGGAGGCAGAGGCAGCAGAGGCGGCAAGCCGTGCCGAGCGAGAGGAGCTTGCCGGCAAGAAAGAGCTTGCCGGGCGAGAGGAGCCTGCCAGCAAGAAAGAGCTTGCCGGGCGTGACGTCGAGCCGAGCGAGCCCGCCGAGGATATGAGCGGCTCGTTGGAGATCAACTCCTCTTCCTCCTCATCATCAGACAGCTCGCCGCAAGCAGAGCCCCCATCTCCACCAAGAAGGCGTCTCCGCAAGGCCAGGGAAGTAGTGAGGCGGCGGGCGAGCCGACAGTCGCCGCACCGCGCGACACGCTCCACCGTGGCAACCACTGTTGCCGCGGGAGCGCCTCATGCTGCTGCGGCAACTGGAGCGGGGTCCACTCGGGCGAGCGCTTCTGCTCCTGCCGCTTCTCACGCCGCGGCGGCAGCCGGAGCGGGATCGTCTCAGACCACCGCCATTGTTCCCGCCAAGCGGCCAAGGGAACCTACTCCTCCGCCTTCTCGCGCCGGACGGGAGCCGGACTTCGACTTCTCCGCGTTCAGCTCCGACGAGGAAGAAGAAGAAGAAGAGTAAGATTCTCCTGTTGTACTTGTAGTTCTTCGATTCTTGCTGTTTTGTCTTGTATCTCATCTGCTTTACTCTGAATTTATTCCTTCTCAAGACTCTGGCCCAAAGAGCAGCGAAGAGAGCCAAGGCCCCGGTGATTGTCATCGAGGACGAACCCACCGCGACAGCAGGGGATGCGTCCGAGACAACCTTGCCGGACCCAGCAACTGTTCTCCAGAGCAGCCCCCAGCGTAAGTATATGGCCCGCTTTCCGCTGTTGGGTGCGCTTGGAATCTCTCGTTTTGCTGACATCTGACTATTGACTTGTGCAGGAGCAGAGCAGCCCCACCAGGAGCGCCCGGAGGCCGCCCCCGAGACGCCAGGGGAGAGTCCTCCGGCAAGGGAGAGGTCCCCGGCAAGGGAGAGCTCTCTGGCAAGGGAGGGTTTTCCGGCAAGGGACAACACCAGCGACCCCTCGGCGGCGGAGACCACGGCTGTAGAACCCGGCATAGGTAATCCTCTTGCTGAAAACTTCCCTTGGGTTCTTCTTCTTTTGATCTTCTTTTTTTTGGGTATTTGCTTGACTCTTCTCCCTCTTCCGGCTGTCAGATCCATCTGCTTTGGAGCCGATGGAGACCGAGGTTGCCGCTGAAGACGCTGCTGCCGCCGAGCAAGCAGCCGGCGCTGACGAGCCCGCCGGCGCAGAGACCGCCAAGGCTGCCGTCGCAGAAGCAGGTGGGGGATCTGGCGATCGCACTGACGGCCCCGAGGCTGCAGGAGCGCTAGGCGCTACGTCGACCGCCGACCCCTCCGCCGCTGCCGTAGCGCCAGGCTCCGAAGAGCCCCATCCAGGCGTCTACTTGAAGGCCGGCGACGACATCTTCATCAACCTCCCCTGGGCGTCAAGCTCCAGGGCGCCGATCGAAGGAGAGAGTTTTGACGGAGAGGTGCTCGCCTCCGCTGGGCTGGCGCTGGTTGACGCGCCAAGCAGCAGCAGCAGCGAGCCTGAGGAGGAGCGGCTGCTGCGGAAGGTGGTGTCGCTCTACCGTGCCCGGCAAGCCAAGCTGGAATCTTGTGAGGCGCTTGTCGCGAAGGCGGGAGAGGACATCGAGAAGCGCGTGGAGGAGCTCTGGGGTCACAACCAAGAAGCTCTCCGCTCCATGGCAGAGGAGCGGGCGCGACTTGCCGAGGAGCGGGAGGCCTTTCTCCTCGAGCGGGCTGAAGTCGAAGAGCAACAAAGGCTTGCTGCTGAGAAGTTGTCTGTGCAGGAGGGCGAGCTGGTGCAGCGGAAGGTCAATCTTAACAGCCACGAGGAGGAGCTTTCCGCGCGCGAGGGAACATTTGGCGGAGCCCTCAAGCAAGCATAAGATGCTGCCACAGCTGCCGAGGCCACCAAGAAGGAGCTGGAGATGAAGGTGGCGCAGCTGGAGGCCGATCTCAAGGCGAGCGGTGAAGAGCTTGCCGCGCTCAAGCTTGAGCGGGAGAAGGACGCCCACAGCTACTCGGAGCTGCAGGCCCATCTCGCCGAGAAGGGCCAGGAACTTAGCACCGCCAAGGAATCCAACGCTGACCTTGAGTTGAAGTTGACCACTTTGACCAAGACGCTAGACGGCGCCAAGGAGCAGGAGACGGCCTTAAAGGAGGAGGTCAAGGCCGGCAAGGCGTTGCTGGCGAGTGCTGCTGCCGCCCAGGGCACTTTCCGGGAGAATGTAGAGCACTGGACGAAGGGTCTCGTGGATGTTGCCGCAGGCATCGACAGGGAGCTGGCGCAGCTGGGGATGGAGGATCTCGGGTATCCCTCCGACGAGAACCTCCAACCCAGCGCCAAGCTCACCTCGTTCTTCAAACGCGTGGCGATGGCACTCCGGCGACTCCGGGAGAGGATCCCGAAGCAGCTGGCCGACGAGTCGCGCAAGATCTGCGCGGGAGCTCGTCAAAAGGTGCTAGTGAAGGTGGCCTTTCGCAACCCGGGCCTGAACCTCACCAACGTCCTCAGGACCTTGCCGCCGGATGCCGATCTGGAGGCGCTCAAGACCCTTTGTCGCACCCATTGTGGACAAGGTGAGCGGGATCAAGAGGGTTGAGGGCGATCGCGTAGATTAGGTCGCCTCTTTTCTTCTTTTCTTGTCGCTGCTGGTCATGTTATGAGAACAGTCTGTTAGAGCTGCGACAAGCTATCTTGTAATATAACTTTATTCTGTGTAATGATTGTGATGTTATTTCCTTTACTTGATTCCTTCCTTTGTATGTTTTTGCCCTATGCTTTTAGGGAACTTGCCGGCGCAGGCACCTTAGCCGCGAGCACTGAGTGCAGAACGTCAGCAACCTGCCGGCGGTGCCGCTACCGGCAAGAAACCTTGTCGCAACTAGTCGCAGCTCACTTAAATTGTTGAGCGGACTCGAAACAAAGTAAGGGCGCAACTAGCTATGAGTTGGTTCCTCCGCGCACAGGTTTTCCATACAAAGTACGATCGTTCAAGGAAGATAACTTAAAAATTTTAAAAATCTAATTGCTCAAACTTTGGCAACTTATCTTTTTTGTCGTTTGCTTCCCGGCAAGGCGAAACTTTCTTGAACGACGCCTGGTCCATACCATTATCTTCTCCCTTCCCTCCCGGCAAACTTGTGGGCGAGGGAACCTTCCTTTCCTTGAGAAAAAAGAAAGAGGAGAAAATAAAGATAGGGAGCCTTATGGCTCGTTGTTGCTTACTAGGGATAAGTGCTGCACAAAGTGTCAGATAACACATGCAAAAAATAGAAAGCATGAAATTGACAAGGTGTGTGGAGCACATAAGCTTTATGCACGGGGTCTGCGCCTGGCTTTGTACAAAGGATTACATGCAACAGCGGCAAGACTTGTACAAAAGGTGGTTGGCGGAACGGGTTCCTCAATATCGGCGGAACGGGTTCCTTGAGGTTGCGGATAGTTGGTGAAACCAACATCGGCAAGCACCCGACTGCAGTTGTGCGATCAGGGTGGTCCTCAATATCAAAGATAATAGGCGTGCTGGACCATTTCAGAAGCTTGCGTGACTCGACAGGTGGTTCCGCCGCATTGACTTCCCGCACCCACTGTTTGAGTTGGCGGTGTGAAGTATGCAGAGAAGCACCGCCGTCAACGCACAAGACCTCTGTCACTTTCTGAAACTCCTGCTCACTGGTCTCGACATCCTCCATGTCTTCGTCGTCGTCGTCATCTTCATCCTTGTCGCGGCCGCGGGGAGGTCTGTCTCCTTGCCGCTACTTGGCCTTGCCGCGGCGTCCTCCCCGGCCAGCGTGCTTCTTGCCGGATTCTCCAGCGCCTCCTTGGGCCCTCTCCTTGTCGCGTCGCTCGTATTCAGCCTTTTGCTGCTGCACAAGCTGTTTGACTTTCTTGCAGCTTTGGAGGTCATGGCCCTTGGTGCGGTGGATCTTACAGTACTGCTTGTCGGTGCCGTCCTGCTTGTCGGCGACCGCCATAGCCTGGCAGTTGGTGCATGCGGCAATCTCCTTGCCGGAGCTACCAACTTTGGCTTTCTTGGCGCCACCTTCGTTGCCGGACTGCTCAACGACTAGCACATCTTTGCCTTTCTTCTTCCTGTTGTTCCGCCGCCGGTTTTTCTTTGCCGGGGCAGCGTCTTCGCTGTCAGATCCTCCTGCTCCTGTATTCTCTCCGGGGAGTTTCCTCCCTTCCTCAGCACGTGCACACTTGTCGGCCAGGGCATATAGCTCACTAACATCTCTGATCTTGCACGTCGCCATCTCCTCCCGCATCCTGCGGTTACGCACGTTCTGATGGAACGCGCTGATGACCACGGCAGGGTGGACATCTGGGATGTTGTGCTGTACACGGCTGAATCTCTGAATGTACTTGCGCAGAGGCTCTCCTTCCTTCTGGGCAAGCAGGTGAAGGTCACTCTCTTGGCCATGAGGTTTGTGGCCGCCTGTAAAGGCGCCGACAAACTGATGGCATAGATCTGCCCAGGAGGATATGGAGTTGTCCGGCAAATGGATGAGCCAGGACCTGACGTTGGGCTTGAGCACCAGCGGGAAGTAGTTGGCAAGGATCTTGTCGTCTCGCCCCCCGGCAGCTTGCACCACGATGGTGTAGATGCTGAGGAACTCCGACGGATGCGACTTGCCATCGTACTTCTTTGGTACATCTGGCTTGAAATTCTTCTTGCTGGGCCACTGGACTTGCCGCAGCTCACGAGTGAACGCAGGGCAACCTACCGCGTACGACAAGTCGCCTGGTTCCCCTGGCGCATGCATGTCAATAGAGGGCCCAGCGCGCTGGTCTGATTGACGCCGCACTTCTCTTCGGCGCTCGATGCGAGTATGAGCATCTTCTTGCTGTCGTTCGTGGAGAACTTGGCGCTGATCGCAACGAGCTCGTGGATCCGATGACGCGGTGGAGTCACTGTCGGGGTGGATCTGGCGAGTCGGCGATCTTGGCCTTCGGGGCGGAGAGTGCACAGTGGTTGCACCCTCACCGGTCTTGTCGCCACCAGCTCGTGCCTGGCTGACTTGCTGCGGCTGCGATGTACTCGGCTGCCGTGGATTGTCGCCGTTGGCGAAGCTGATGAGACTCTGAATGGTGGCCCTCCAGTCGCCGATCTTGTCTGCCGCTGGAGGGTAGTCTAGGAGCAGTTGAGCTCGCGCCAAAGCTTCTGTTGAAGTGGCGGGCGGCGGCGGCGAATGGTGCGAGGAACGAGATATGCTCGGACTTCTAACCATGTTAGAAGGAGCAGTATCTCGTGTAGGCGACCGTGCCCCGCTCGCGCCAGCACGTTGGCGTGCATGCTGGTCTTGAGCACTCCGAGATCCACCAGCTCGATCTTGGCCCAGCAAACGTATGGTACCGTGAGTACCATGACGCTGCTGGTCCCGCGCCTCCTGGGACGGGCGCAGTGCATGTACGGACGTCGAGGTCTTGGAGTGCGCCCGGTCGTTGTGGGAGCCGACTGCGCTGTCGATGGGCAGCGCAGCCTTGTCCTTGGACCTGGCAGCACCATGAGCTCCCTCGTCGACGCCCGTTCTTCCGCTGGCGTCTAACCCACCAGCCATTCGCTCCAGCGGCAAGACTTGTACAAAAGGTGGTTGGCGGAACGGGTTCCTTGAGGTTGCGGATAGTTGGTGAAACCAACATTGGCAAGCACCCGACTGCAGTTGTGCGATCAGGGTGGTCCTCAATATCAAAGATAATAGGCGTGCTGGACCATTTCAGAAGCTTGCGTGACTCGACAGGTGGTTCCGCCGCATTGACTTCCCGCACCCACTGTTTGAGTTGGCGGTGTGAAGTATGCAGAGAAGCACCGCCGTCAACGCACAAGACCTCTGTCACTTTCTGAAACTCCTGCTCACTGGTCTCGACATCCTCCATGTCTTCGTCGTCGTCGTCATCTTCATCCTTGTCGCGGCCGCGGGGAGGTCTGTCTCCTTGCCGCTACTTGGCCTTGCCGCGGCGTCCTCCCCGGCCAGCGTGCTTCTTGCCGGATTCTCCAGCGCCTCCTTGGGCCCTCTCCTTGTCGCGTCGCTCGTATTCAGCCTTTTGCTGCTGCACAAGCTGTTTGACTTTCTTGCAGCTTTGGAGGTCATGGCCCTTGGTGCGGTGGATCTTACAGTACTGCTTGTCGGTGCCGTCCTGCTTGTCGGCGACCGCCATAGCCTGGCAGTTGGTGCATGCGGCAATCTCCTTGCCGGAGCTACCAACTTTGGCTTTCTTGGCGCCACCTTCGTTGCCGGACTGCTCAACGACTAGCACATCTTTGCCTTTCTTCTTCCTGTTGTTCAGCCGCCGGTTTTTCTTTGCCGGGGCAGCGTCTTTGCTGTCAGATCCTCCTGCTCCTGTATTCTCTCCGGGGAGTTTCCTCCCTTCCTCAGCACGTGCACACTTGTCGGCCAGGGCATATAGCTCACTAACATCTCTGATCTTGCACGTCGCCATCTCCTCCCGCATCCTGCGGTTACGCACGTTCTGATGGAACGCGCTGATGACCACGGCAGGGTGGACATCTGGGATGTTGTGCTGTACACGGCTGAATCTCTGAATGTACTTGCGCAGAGGCTCTCCTTCCTTCTGGGCAAGCAGGTGAAGGTCACTCTCTTGGCCATGAGGTTTGTGGCCGCCTGTAAAGGCGCCGACAAACTGATGGCATAGATCTGCCCAGGAGGATATGGAGTTGTCCGGCAAATGGATGAGCCAGGACCTGACGTTGGGCTTGAGCACCAGCGGGAAGTAGTTGGCAAGGATCTTGTCGTCTCGCCCCCCGGCAGCTTGCACCGCGATGGTGTAGATGCTGAGGAACTCCGACGGATGCGACTTGCCATCGTACTTCTTTGGTACATCTGGCTTGAAATTCTTCTTGCTGGGCCACTGGACTTGCCGCAGCTCACGAGTGAACGCAGGGCAACCTACCGCGTACGACAAGTCGCCTGGTTCCCCTGGCGCATGCATGTCAATAGAGGGCCCAGCGCGCTGGTCTGATTGACGCCGCACTTCTCTTCGGCGCTCGATGCGAGTATGAGCATCTTCTTGCTGTCGTTCGTGGAGAACTTGGCGCTGATCGCAACGAGCTCGTGGATCCGATGACGCGGTGGAGTCACTGTCGGGGTGGATCTGGCGAGTCGGCGATCTTGGCCTTCGGGGCGGAGAGTGCACAGTGGTTGCACCCTCACCGGTCTTGTCGCCACCAGCTCGTGCCTGGCTGACTTGCTGCGGCTGCGATGTACTCGGCTGCCGTGGATTGTCGCCGTTGGCGAAGCTGATGAGACTCTGAATGGTGGCCCTCCAGTCGCCGATCTTGTCTGCCGCTGGAGGGTAGTCTAGGAGCAGTTGAGCTCGCGCCAAAGCTTCTGTTGAAGTGGCGGGCGGCGGCGGCGAATGGTGCGAGGAACGAGATATGCTCGGACTTCTAACCATGTTAGAAGGAGCAGTATCTCGTGCAGGCGACCGTGCCCCGCTCGCGCCAGCACGTTGGCGTGCATGCTGGTCTTGAGCACTCCGAGATCCACCAGCTCGATCTTGGCCCAGCAAACGTATGGTACCGTGAGTACCATGACGCTGCTGGTCCCGCGCCTCCTGGGACGGGCGCAGTGCATGTACGGACGTCGAGGTCTTGGAGTGCGCCCGGTCGTTGTGGGAGCCGACTGCGCTGTCGATGGGCAGCGCAGCCTTGTCCTTGGACCTGGCAGCACCATGAGCTCCCTCGTCGACGCCCGTTCTTCCGCTGGCGTCTAACCCACCAGCCATTCGCTCCGGCGATGGTGGGTTCGGCACGGACGGAGCAGCCGCCTCCGAAGCCTTCTTCTTCGGTGGCATATCGATGAAGACGATGAAGATTTAGCTCGTGCGAACGCCGGATCAGGTTCACACAACCTCGACGCCCCCCTACCTGGCGCGCCAAAGATGTCGGGGGTTGCTAATCCACGAACACCTATGGGACCGGCGGACCGAGCCCCTTTTGGTTCGGCAGGGGGGCGGAGATCGCATGAAGAGAAGATCGAGGCGAAGCACACGAGCACGCGATCAGTTTACCCAGGTTCGGGCCGCACGGATGCGTAAAACCCCACTCCTGCTTTGTGATTTGTATTGTGTTCTTGCTCGGGAGCGCCGAGTGCTACAGTACACCCCAGCAGCTAACGAGACCGAGCGTGAGCGTTCTGTTTGGCCGACCTCTCTCTACGTTGCGCATGGGCCTCCTTTTATGTGCGCAAGGGGTCACCGACAAGTGGCAACATAGACGAGGGTAAAAATGGAAAAGGCGTGGCGGTTGGCACCGCCGCCTACTATAGTGTATCATACCTAACCCTGACGGCAGGGGACAAGGGCATTAAATGCCCGTTTGCGTCGCCTAAATAGTGCAAAAGGGACCGCCAGGGACACCACCGCTCGCCATGATGGCAATCTTGTCAGCGCCGCTTGCCACCATGTACCGCTGGCTGCACAGCTTCCCGCCACGTACGCCTGGAAGGGTCCCAGAGTGACACGTTGGTGGATGTGCTGGAGCGCAGGTACAGAGTGGGGGCTTGCCGCGGCAAGCGCCTTGCCGCGGTTATTGTCTTGTCGCGTCCAGGAGCTTGTCGCTCACCGGGCCTTGCCGGGACGCGTGACACGTCGCGGCAAGTTCCTTGAGATGCCTTGGTTGGCCTTCCCGGCAAGCTCCTCTTGCCGGGGTCTTGTCTCCTTGGCTTGAATACTTTGTTCTTGAATGGCTCCAAAGGAACCACGGAGGATCTTGTCGGTCACCCGGCAAGCCTTGCCGCGGGATGCTGCGTCTGCCCGTGCACAAGTTCGGGGTACTAGGGTACCCCTGCTCTAGTACACCGACAATACTGTTTTTAGGCAAAGACGAAAACCAAGCTTTAGCACAATCCCTAAGCGAAAAAGGAAATAGCTTCAATTTAACAATATCATTATCCACTTCTTTCTTCTTTTGCATGTCACACAAATCAACAAAGCTATTTAGATGGGTAGCGGCATCTTCACTAGGAAGGCTGGAAAACGGATCTTTCATGACAAGATTCAGCAAAGCAGTATTAATTTCACAAGATTTAGCATCGGTAAGAGGAGCAATCGGAGTGCTAATAAAATCATTGTTGTTGGTATTGGTGAAGTCACACAATTTAGTATTATCTTGAGCCATCGTGACAAGCAAGCAAACTAACATACAAGCAAACAAAAAGCAACCGGGCAAAAGGAGGTAAATAGAGAAAGAGAGGGAGGATAAAGAGAGAGAGCAGGTGAATAAAAAGGCAAGGGTGAAGTGGGGGAGAGGAAAATGAGAGGCAAGTGGCAAATAATGTAATGCGGGGGATAAGGGTATGTGATGGGTACTTGGTATGTTGACTTTTGCATAGACCTCCCCGGCAACGGTGCTAGAAATCCTTCTTTCTACCTCTTGAGCACTGCGTTGGTTTTCCCCGAAGAGGAAGAGATGATGCAGCAAAGTAGCGTAAGTATTTGCCTCAGTTTTTGAGAACCAAGGCATCAATCCAGTAGGAGGCTACGTGCGAGTCCCTCGTACCTGCACAAAACAAATAAATCCTCGCAAACAACACAAATAGGGGTTGTAAATCCCTATAAGGCCACTTACGAGAGTGAGATATGATAAGATAATATTTTTGGTATTTTTGTGATAAAGATGCAAAGTAAAATAAAGGCAAAGTAAATAGCAAAGGAAATAACTAAGTAGTAGGAGATTAATATGATGAAGATAGACTCGGGGGCCATAGGTTTCACTAGTGGCTTCTCTCAAGAGCATAAGTATTCTACGGTGGGTGAACAAATTACTATTGAGCAATTGACAGAATTGAGCATAGTTATGATAATATCTAGGTATGATCATGTATATAGGCATCACGTCCGAGACAAGTAGAGCGACTCCTGCTTGCATCTACTATTATTACTCCACTCATCGACCGCTATCCAGCATGCATCTAGAGTATTAAGTTAAAAACAGAGTAACGCCTTAAGAAAGATGACATGATGTAGAGGGATAGACTCATGCAATATGAAGAAAACCCCATCTTGTTATCCTCGATGGCAACAATACAATACGTGCCTTGCTGCCCCTACTGTCTCTGGGAAAGGATATCGCAAGATTGAACCCAAAGCTAAGAACTTCTCCCATTGCAAGAAACATCAATCTAGTAGGCCAAACCAAACTGATAATTCAAAGAGACTTGCAAAGATAACCAATCATACATAAAAGAATTTAGAGAAGATTCAAATATTATTCACAGATAGACTTGATCATAGACCCACAATTCATCGGTCTCAACAAACACACCGCAAAAAGAAGATTACATCGAATAGTTCTCCACAAGAGAGGGGATAACATTGTATTGAGATCCAAAAAGAGAGAAGAAGCCATCTAGCTACTAACTATGGACCCGTAGGTCTGACGTAAACTACTCACACTTCATCAGAAGGGCTATGATGTTGATGTAGAAGCCCTCCGTGATCGATGCCCCCTCTGGCGGAGCTCCGGAACAGGCCCCAAGATGGGATCTCGTGGATATAGAAAGTTGCAGAGATGGAATTAGGGTTTTGGCTTCGTATCTGGTCGTTTGGGGGTATGTAGGTATATATAGGAGGAAGGAGTACGTCGGTGGAGCAACAGGGGGCCCACGAGGGTGGAGGGCGTGCTTGGGGTAGGCAAGCGCACCCCCTACCTCGTGGCCTCCTCTTTTCTTTCTTGATGTAGGGTCCAAGTCTCCCAGGTCTTGTTCATTGAGAAAATCACGTTCCCGAAGGTTTCATTCCGTTTGGACTCCGTTTGATATTCCTTTTCTTCAAAACCCTAAAATAGGCAAAAAACAACAATTCTGGGTTGGGCCTCCGGTTAATAGGTTAGTCCCAAAAACAATATATAAGTGGATAATAATGCCCAATAATGTCCAAAACAGTAGATAATATAGCATGTAGCAATCAAAAATTATAGATACGTTGGAGACGTATCAATGTTCTTGGAGATCTATTCGATGTAATACTTTTTGCGGTGTGTTTACCGAGATCCGATGAAATGTGGGTTTATGATCAAGTTTATCTATGAACAATATTTGATTCTTCTATGAATTCTTATATGCATGATTTGATATCTTTGCAAGTCTCTTTGAATTATCAGTTTGGTTTGGCCTACTAGATTGATCTTTCTTGCAATGGGAGAAGTGCTTAGCTTTGGGTTCAATCTTGCGGTGCTCGATCCCAGTGACAGAAAGGGAACCGACATGTATTGTATTGTTGCCATCGAGGATAACAAGATGGGGTTTATATCATATTGCTTGAGTTTATCCCTCTACATCATTTTTATCTTGCCTAATGCGTTAATATGTTCTTATGAAGTTAATACTCTAGATGCATGCTGGATAGCGGTCGATGTGTGGATTAATAGTAGTAGATGCAGAATCGTTTCGGTCTACTTGACACGGACATGATGCCTATGTTCATGATCATGCCTAGATATTCTCATAACTATGCGATTTTCTATCAATTGCTCAGCAGTAATTTGTTCACCCACCGTAATATATGCTATCTTGAGAGAAGCCACTAGTGAAACCTATGGCCCCCGGTCTACTTTACATCATATAAGTTTCCGATCTACAATTCTAGTTTACTATTTATTTTGCAATCTTTATTTTCCAATCTATACAACAAAAATACCAAAAATATTTATCTTATTATCTTGATCAGATCTCACTTTTGCAAGTAGCCATGAAGGGATTGACAACCCCTTTATCGCGTTGGTTGCAAGGTTCTTATTTGTTTGTGCAGGTACTAGGCGATTTGCGTGTAGTCTCCTACTGGATTGATACCTTGGTTCTCAAAAACTGAGGGAAATACTTACGCTACTTTTCTGCATCACCCTTTCCTCTTCAAGGGAGAACCAATGCATGCTCAAGAGGTAGCAAGAAGGATTTCTGGCACCATTGCTGAGGAGATTTGCACCAAGTCAAGTCAAGATTTGATCTCCCGTCAACTAGCCATTTCTGTCGCCGTTGCTGGGGAGATCTACGCTCAGGTCAAGACATACCAAGTACACATCACAAACTCTTATCCCTCGCATTACATTATTTGCCATTTGCCTCTTGTTTTCCTCTCCCCCTCTACACCGTTGCTGTTTTATTCGGCCTTTTCCCTTCGCCTCTTTTCGCTTGCCTCTTGTGTGCCTATTTACCCTCATGGCTAGTTCTCCTATCATTGTTAACACTCCCGATAATGAAGTTCTTAATTTTAAATAAAGGGAGGGAGAAAACTTAAAAGATGCTTGGTATAGAATTTGCAATGCTCAAAATAGATCTATTAAAAAGCAATGTACTTCCGTTCCTCTTCACAATTTTTACATAGGCATCACTCCTTGGTATAGATATGTTCTTGACATCATCACCGGAGGGAATTTCTTGGGAAGCCATACTTTTGATTCTTATAATGCTATGATAGATTTGTTAGGCCCACCACATCTTTTGGTCAATGGAACTATTTTAACTTTGGAACATGTGATGCAAAGGCTTGATATTATCGAAAATAAAATTGCCACTTTAGAGCTAATTGAAAATCTGGATAAAAAGATCTACAATCAAATTACTCATTATGGATCTAAGGTAGGAGTTACTCCGAAAAATCTTAAGGAAAAGGAACCCTTAGTTAATGAAAAGATAGATCAAGATTCCACTAGAATTGATAAACTCGAAGAGATTATTACCAACTTGGGAAACCTCAAATCCTCCTCCTACCAAAGTTGCCAAATTTATCTATGTTCCTAAAAATAAGGGTGAATCTTCTAGTAAGAAAAATGAAGATCTCAAATCAATAAGTCTTCACCCCAATTTTTTAGATATCGTTAAGGAACCTTTTGCTACAAATGAATTTCTTGATTTCCTGCCTAGGAGTTTGATCATTTGAAAAAATAAAGAACCTCCTAAGAGTTATAAGTATTCAATTGAAGAATTGCCTACCAAAGATGACAATACCTAGATATATTCTTGTTTTTATGCCAAGCTAGGGGCATTAAACGATAGCACTTGTTGGGAGGCAACCCAAAATTTTTTGTTCCTTACTTTTTGTTCCTGTTTAGTAACAAATAAATCGTCTATCCTCTGTTATGATTGTGTTTTTATGTTTTAATTAGTGTTTGTGCCAAGTAAAGCCTTTAGGATCTTCTTGGATGATTGTTGTTTGATCTTCCTGAAAAAAACAGAAAGTATGTGCTCACGAGAATAATTTTCGTTTTTTTACCAGAGAGAGATAAAATACCAATTCCAACTGCAGTAGATCAATATACAAATTATTTAGGATTTCCTAATTTCTCAGGAGTTTTGGAGTTACAGAAGTATTCCAGGCCTACATATCACTACAGACTATTCTGTTTTTGGCAGATTCTGTTTTTAGTGTGATGTTTGCTTATTTTGATGAATCTATGGCTAGTATCGGGGGGGGGGGTATGAACCATAGAGAAGTTGGAATACAGTAGGCTTGTGGCTCTGGTGGCGAGATCCGGCGCGGCTCCGGCGATGCGGCGAGGCGACGGCGGGGTCACGGGGTAGTGGCGGCGGGGCAGACGACGGGCGGCGGCGCAGCGCAAATGGCGGCGACGACGGCGGTGTCTGGGGTTGTTGCTGCTACTGCGGTTGCGGGAGGCGGGCGGTGGTGAGGAGAAGAAAGGAAGGGGGCTCGGCTTTTAAAGAGGGGAGGGGAGGCGGCGGCTTGCGCGAGGGGGTGGTGGCGGCGAAGTCTGGCTCGGACACCAGGAGGAGTCCGGTGGCGGCACGGGGGAGGATCGGCGGCGGCGTGGCTGGGCCGGCCTAGGAGAGATTTTTTTAAAATAAAATTTCGCCCCAAAGAAAAATCCTAATAAAATATAAAAAAATTCTAAAAATACCAGAAACAATTTTCATCGTCCAAACCTAATATTTAGGACAAGATGAACATTTTTCTGACCTAAAATGCAATTTTAGAAAATGCATATTTTTTCTAATTCAAGTAAAATAGCAAATAAAATACGAATAAAATAGAATTTGATTTTAAAATTTCTCCTCCAATATTTCCCACTTGTTGAAGAAGTCATATTATCTTCTCTCATTTATTTTTGTTATTGAAAATAATTGGAGGGAAAATATTAGAATCAAATTGATCCTTTATTCAAATTCGAAATAAATTCAAAAATGAAATTTTAGCGAAACCTCCAACTCTCTCCTTGGGTCCTTGTGTTGCTTAAGATTTCTAGTATCACAACCAATGCAAAATAAAATATGATATGCATATGATGACCTATGTACAACGTCCAAGTTGAAAATTGGCATGTTACATAAAGGTAGAACAAATATTCCCTCAAGTTCTATCGACCACCGATACAACTCTACGCACGCTTAACGTTCGCTTTACCTAGAACAAGTATGAAACTAGAAGTACTTTGTAGGTCTTGTAGGACAGGTTTGCAAGATAATAAAGAGCATGTAAATAAAAATTAGGGGCTATTTAAATAAGGAAACAACTAAGTTAGTTTTAGTAGAGAGTTTTTTGTCACAAGAAAGTTATTTGTCCCTAGGTGATCGGTAAGTAGACCGGTAATCATTAATGCAAATTTATATGAGGGAGAGGCATAAGCTAACATACTTTCTCTTCTTGGATCATATGCACTTATGATTGGAACTCTAGCAAGTATCCACAACTACTGAAGATCATTAAGGTAAAACCCAACCATAGCATTAAATTACCAAGTTCTCTTTATTCCCATACGCCATAACCCACTTATCCATGTTTGTGTTTCTATCACTCACGCAACGCAGACAATAAGCAAACCATGAACATATTGCAAACCCTACAGCGGGGATCCCTCACGCTTGCGTGACATGGAGAGCACCATAGGACTGCACCAATAATAAAACATGCAACTTAAACCAACCATGATCATCAATGAATCCATAGGACAAAACGGATCTACTCAAACATCATAGGATAGCCATACATCATTGGGAAATAATATATAGCATTGTGCACCATGTTTAAGTAGAGATTACAATGCGGAGAACGGGTGTTACACCGCTGCATAGAGGGGGAGAGAGTTGGTGATGACGGCGGCGAAGTTGTTGGTGTAGATCGCCATCACGATGATGGCCCCGGCGGCGTTCCGGCACCACCGGGAGAGAGGGGGGAGAGCCCCACTCCTTCTTCTTCCTTGACCTTCCCCCTAGATGGGAGAAGGGTTTACCCTCCGGTCCATGGCCTCCATGGCGGCGGACGGGCGAGGGCCCCTCTAAGATTGGATCTCTCTCTGTTTCCTTCTGTTTTTGCGCTCCCCGATTCGGTCCTTTCACCGTTTCTTAAATTTCCAGAGATCCGTCACTCCGATTGAGGTGAAATTTTAACACGATTTTTATCCGGATATTAACTTTATTGCGGCGAAAGAAGGGCACCAACCGCATTACGGAGTGGCCACAAGGGCCCAGGGCGCGCCCCCTGTCTTATGGACTCCTCGGGCATCGTCTCGCGTTGATTCTTTTTTCGAAAAATCACATATATTCCAAAAAATATCCCTAAGTTTTTATCCGGTTTGGACTCCGTTTGATATGGATTTTCTGCGAAACAAAAAACATGCAACAAACAGGAACTGGCACTTGGCACTGGATCAATATGTTAGTCCAAGAAAATCATATATATTTTTTCCAAAAGTATGTAAAAGCTGTAGAATATTGGCATGGAACAATCAAAAATTATAGATACGATGGAGACGTATCAGCATGCCCAAGATTAATTCCTACTCGTCCTCGACTAGGTAAATGATAAAAAAGATAATTTTTTATGTGGAATGCTACCTAGCTTAATCTTGATCATATAATCTAATCATGGCATGAATATTAAGACACGAGTGATTCAAAGCAATAGTCTATCATTTGACATTAAGACAATAATACTTCAAGCTTACAGATAAAACAATCATGTCTTCTCAAAATAACATGGCCAAAGAAAGTTATCCCTACAAAATCATATAGTCTGGCTATGCTCCATCTTCACCACATAAAGTATTTGATCATGCACAACCCGATGACAAGCCAAGCAATTGTTTCATACTTTTAATGTTCTCAAGCCTTTTGAACTTTCACGCAATACATGAGCGTGAGCCATGGATATAGCACTATAGGTGGAATAGAATATGATGGTGGAGGTCGTGTGGAGAAGACAAAAGGAAGAAAGTGCCACATCGATGCAGCTAATCAACAGGCTATGGAGATGCCCATCAATTGATCTCAATGCGAGGAGTAGGGATTGCCATGCAACAGATGCACTAGAGCTATAAGTGTATGAAAGCTCACAAGTGAAACTAAGCGGGTGTGCATCGAACTTGCTTGCTGATATAGACCTCGGGCATTTGAGGAAGCCCATCATCGGAATATACAAGCCAAGTTCTATAATAAAAAATTCCCACTAGTATATGAAAGTGACAACATAGGAGACTCTCTCTATGAAGAATATGGTGCTGCTTTCAAGCATAAGTCTGGTAAAAGGATAGTAGCATTGCCCCTTCTCTATTTTTCTCTCATTTTTTGTTTTCTCATTTTTTGGCTCTCTCTCATTTTTGCCTCTTTTATTTTTATTTTTTTTCGTTCGGAGTCTCATCCCGACTTGTGGGGGAATCAAAGTCTCCATCATCCTTTCCTCACTGGGACAATGCTCTAATAATGATGATCATCACACTTTTAATTACTTACAACTCAATATTACAACTCGATACTAGAACAAAGATATGACTCTATATGGATGCCTCCGGTGGTGTACCGGGATGTGCAATGATCTAGCGTAGCAATGACATCAAAAACGGACAAGCCATGAAAACATCATGCTAGCTATCTTATGATCATGCAAAGCAATATGACAATGAATGCTCAAGTCATGTATATGATGATATGATGGAAGTTGCATGGCAATATATCTCAGAATGGCTATGGAAATGCCATGATAGGTAGGTATGGTGGTTTTTTTGAGGAAGATATAAGGAGGCTTATGTGTGATAGAGCGTATCATATCATGGGGTTTGGATGCACCGACAAAGTTTGCACCGACTCTTGAGGTGGGAAAGGGCAATGCACGGTACCGAAAGAGGCTAGCAATGATGGAAGGGTGAGAGTGCCTATAATCCATGGACTCAACATTAGTCATAAAGAAGTCACATACTTATTGCAAAAATCTATTAGCTATCGAAACAAAGTACTACACGCATGCTCCTAGGGGGATAGATTGGTAGGAAAAGACCATTGCTCGTCCCCGACCGCCACTCATAAGGAAGACAATCAAAAACAAATCATGCTCCGACTTCGTCACATAATGGTTCACCATACGTGCATGCTTCGGGAATCACTAACCTTAACACAAGTATTTCTATCAGTACACAATTACTCACAAGCATGACTCTGATATCATTATCTTTATATCGCAAAACTATTGCAAGGAAACAAACATATCATATTCAGCGATCTACAATTTTTATATAGGATTTTATGACTAACCATGTGAATGATCAATTCCTGATGACTCTAAATAGATATAAGTGAAGCAAAAGAGCATTCTAGAAATGGCAGTTTTCTATGTGAAGAGAAACAGGCAATCCAAACTTCAAATGATATAAGTGAAGCACATGAAGCACTCTATAAAGCCAAACTCAAAAGATATAAGTGAAGTGCATAGAGCATTCTATAAATCGACCAAGGACTATCTCATACCAGTGTGGTGCATTACTAAAATAAAAATAAAAAGCACACGATGCTCCAAGATTTACGCATATCATGTGAGGAATAAAAATATAGCTCCAAGTAAAATTACTGATGATCGTTAGAAGAAAGAGGGGATGCCTTTCGGGGCATCCCCAAGCCTAGTTGCTTGGGAGTCCTTGAATATTATGTTGGGGTGCCTCGGGCATACCCAAGCTTAGGCTCTTTCCACTCCTTATTCATTCATCCATCATGATCTCACCCAAAATTTGAAAACTTCAATCACACAAAACTTAACAAAACCCTCGTGAGATCACTTAGTATAATAAAACAAATCACCACTTTATGTACTGTTGCAAACTCATTCATATTTTTTGCACTGTAGCTACTATAATATAACTTTTCCATGGCTTATACCACCGATACAATCGATAGTTTCGTCAAAACGAGCAAAACAATGCATTAAAAATAGAATGTGTCAAAAACAGGACAGTCTGTAGCAATCTGAACATCTACCATACTTATGTAACTCCACAAATTCTAAAAAAAAGGAAAATAAAAAATATTGTATATAAGTACTGTGCAAAAAGTTTCAGAAACGTTCGACATTCCAGCAAAAAAATGAAAATTCACGCACTGTAGACAAAGTTTCTGTTTTTGCACGGCACAAACAAAACAATCAATCTAATCATCCTAAAGGCAAATCTTCGCACATCATTTTTATAATACAATGGATTTGTACAATGGGATAATTAGTTTTGTTGAGAAGTTTCGCTAATCAAGGTTCACAAAGTTTCCATGGGCATGAACAAAGTTCACAGCTAGCTCCCACTTGAACAATGCTCGTCTTTCTCACTTTTGCTTTTCATTTCGAAAAGGTTTTAGGTTCCCCACTTTTTTTGTTTTTAAACTTTTTAAAAGCACTCAACATAAATAAATGGCTCTCTAAAACTTCCGGGTTGTTTCCCTGGCAGTGCTTTCTTTAAAAATATTAAGCTAGGCATATAGTGCTCAAGTAATGGATCCACCTGGATCCCAAGGTATATCAAAGCCAATTTTCATTAACAATGATTTGTAATTTAGTATTGAGCACAGAGTAATATATATCATGCAATAACTAAGTCCAACTCTCTTCCTGTGCATTGGCATGTCATAAAAGAACAATTCATGCACACAAAGTAAAGGCGAATACGTAGCATAAGCAATTTCTTGCAATTTTATCTTATTGGAAACATAGAGAGGTGGAGATGTAGTTCCTCTCTCATAATAATTGCAGTTAGGAGCAGCAAGCACATGCATATTATATTTATCTAAATCATCATCTGCAATAGTAGAACGCAACCCATCAATATAATCCTTAAGAAGCGCAAACTTCTCCGATATAATGTAGTTGGGAGATTTCAAAAAGATAACAGGACTATCATGTGTGGGTGCAATAGCAACAATTTCATTCTTAACATAAGTAACTATAGCGAGTTCATCTCCATAAACATAATTCATATTGGCAGCTTGACCACAAGCATAGCAAGCATCAAGTTCATCAAAAAGGGATATTTCAAACGAATCAAAGGGATCATAGAAATTATCATAGCATTCAACCTTCGGTAAGCACGAAGGGAAATTAAACAATGTATGAGTTGAAGAGTTACTCTCATTATAAGGTGGGCACGGGTAGCTAATCCGCTCTTCCTCCTTTTGTTCTTCGCTCTCCTTGTCATCTTTTTCATCTAATGAGCTCAAAGTGTCATCAATTTCTTCTTCCATAGATTCCTGCAAAATATTAGTCTCTTCTTGGAGAGCAGAGACTTTCTCAATAAACACATCAATATCAGAATTATATTCATAATTCTCATAGCAATATTTAATTATAGAAAAAATTTCAAGCCTATAAACATCATCATCAAAAGCTTCATACTTTTCAAACAAAGATTTAATTTCATAAGCACCCTTAAAAGCAACAAATTCTTCTATTCGTTCCACATCATAGTAATCATATCTACCATTAGCATAAGAAGCTAAGTTTCATTATTAGTAAATTTGCATGAAAAGGGAAGGTGCGGAGCCTTCATCCTAGAGGAACAAGTATAATCATATCTCAAGCATAGTTGCCGATCATACCAATGCAACATATGAATTTGATCCCATAAGTGTTTCCCTTTTTGAGTCAAGCGATAATCCCTATTGTATTCACGTTCATCCAACATGTCTCCCATTACATAATTGAATGGGGTTTTCTCAGGATTATTAAAGTAGTGCATAATATCTTTCACATAATGAGCATCGAGGATTTTAGGAGGTTCCCTATCTCCATTAGTAGCAAGTACACCTAATTTTTTTTGGTACTTCGTGTTCCATATCCATATCTAAAGATAGAGAACCACTTAGAACAGAAAATAAAATCTACTTAGTGATAAAGAAAACAAGCACACATGAGAGTATTCACCCCACGCTATTGCTTCCCGGCAACGGCGCCAGAAAAAGGTCTTGATAACCCACAAGTATAGGGGATCAGTTGTAGCCTCTTTTAATAAGTAAGAGTGTCGAACCCAACAAGGAGCTAAAGGTAGAACAAATATTCCCTCAAGTTCTATCAACCACCGATACAACTCCACGCACGCTGAATGTTGACTTTACCTAGAACAAGTATGAAACTAGAAATACTTTGTAGGTGTTGTAGGATAGGTTTGCAAGATAATAAAGAGCACGTAAATAAAAACTAGGGGATGTTTAGATAAAGAAACAACTAAGTTAGTTTTAGTAGAGAGCTTTTTGTCACAAGAAAGTTATTTGTCCCTAGGCAATCGGTAACTAGACTGGTAATCATTATTGCAATTTTATATGAGGGAGAGGCATAAGCTAACATACTTTCTCTTCTTGGATCATATGCACTTATGATTGGAACTATAGCAGGAATCCACAACTACTAAAATCATTAAGGTAAAACCCAACCATAGCATTGAAGTATCAAGTCCTCTTTATTCCCATACGCCACGACCCACTTATCTGTGTTTGTGTTTCTATCACTCATGCAACACAGACAATGAGCAAACCATGAACATATTGCAAACCCTACTGCGGGGATCCCTCATGCTTGCACGACACGGAGAGCACCATAGGACAACACCAATAATAAAACATGCAACTCAAACCAATCATGATCATCAATGAACCCATAGGACAAAACGGATCTACTCAAACATCATAGGATAGCCATATATCATTGGGAAATAATATATAGCGTTGAGCACCATGTTTAAGTCCAGATTACAATAGGGAGAAGGGGTGTTACTCCACTGCATAGAGGGGAGAGAGTTGGTGATGACGACGACAAAGTTGTTGGTGTAGATCGTCATCATGATGATGGCCCCGGCAGTGTTCCGGTGCCACCGGGAGAGAGGGGGAGAGAGCCCCCTCCTTCTTCTTCCTCGTTGACCTCCCCCCTAGATAGGAGAAGGGTGTCCCCTCTGGTCCATGGCCTCCATGGTGGCGGAGGGGTGAGAGCCCCTTCGAGATTGGATCTCTCTCTGTTTCCTTCTATTTCCGCGCTCCCCGATTCTGGCCTTTCACCGTTTGTTAAATTCCCGGAGATCCGTAACTCCGATTGGGCTGAATTTTAACAAGATTTTATCCGGCTATTAGCTTTCTTGCGGCGAAAGAAGGGCACCAACCGTCTTACGAAGTGGCCACAAGGGCCCAGGGCGCTCCCCTAGCCTTGTGGACTCCTTAGGCATTGTAGCGCGTTGATTATTTCTTTCCAAAAATCACATATATTCCAAAAAAATCTATGTAAGTTTTTACTCCGTTTCGACTCCGTTTGATATGGACTTTCTATGAAACAAAAAACATGCAACAAACACGAACTGTCACTGGGCACTGGATCAATATGTTAGTCCAAGAAAATCATATAAATTGTTGCCAAAAGTATGTAAAGGTTGTAGAATATTGGCATGGAACAATCAAAAATTATAGATATGATGGAGATGTATCAGTAACGAGATTGAACTACGTATGGAGATACCGACGATCGAATCTCGGGCAAGTAACGTATCGCCGGACAAAGGGAATTACATACGGGATTAATTAAATCCTTGACATCGCCGTTCAACTGATAAAGATCTTCTTGGAATATGTAGGAACCAATATGAGCATCAGTTGCCGCTATTGTTTATTGACTAAAGAGGTGTCTCGATCATGTCTACATGATTCTTGTACCCGTAGGGTCCGCACGCTTAACATTCGATGACGCTAGAGTAGTATTGGGATATGTGCATGGGTAACTGAATGTTCTTTGGAGTCCCGGATGAGATCCCTGACATCACAAGGAGCTCCGGAATGGTCTGTAGGTAAAGATTCAAATATAGGAAGTCCTATTTTGGTCGCCAGAAAGGTTTCAGGCATTATCGCTATTGAACCGGGAGTGCCGAAAGGGGTCCGGGGGTCCACCTGCCCTTGAGGCCCACATGAATTATAGGGAGGGATTCCTAGCCTACATGGACAAAAGGCACCATCCCCAAGAGGCCCATGTTCCTAGAACAAGGGAAAGGGGAAGAGTCATAAAGGGGAAGGCACCCCCTAGGTGCCTTGGGGAGGGAGGATTCCTCCTAGACCGGCGCCCCCTTCCTTGGAGGAGGGGCCAAGGCTGCGCCCCAATCCGCCCTTGCCTCCTATAATTAGTTGGGATAGGGAGGGCATGTACACACCAAATCCCATGCCCCGGCGGCAGCCCTACCTCTCCCAACACTTTGTTTTCTCCTCAGGTTGGTTTCGACAGCGTTTGGCGAAGCCCTGCCAAGATTGTACCACCACCATCTCCACGACGCCGTCATGCTGGTTGAGATCGCATTTACTTATCCTCTCTGGCTTGCTAGATCAAGAAGGATGGGATGTCATTGAGGGAGTCCAGGATTAGGGGGTCCTCGGGTGTCCGGGCTATTTGATGTGGGCCGGACTGACGGGCCGTGAAGATACAAGCATAAGAGTTTCCCCCGTGTCCGGGTTGGACTCCTATATGCATGGACGACAAGATTGGTGTCCGGATATGTTATTCCCTTCCCCCACAAACCGACTCTATACAACACTAGGCCCCTCCATTGTGTATGTAAACCAGAGGGATTAGTCCGTGGAGGCTCTCAGAATTCTCATAGGCTACACAGGTAGGGTTTAGCCATTACAATCTTGAGGTAGATCAACTCTTGTAACCCCTATACTCATCAAATACAATCAAGCAGGACGTAGGGTTTTACCTCCATTAAGAGGGCACGAAGCTGGGTAAACATCGTGTCCCCCTTGTCCCTTGTTACCATCGATCTCCAGATGCACAGTTCGGGACCCCCTACCCGAGATCTACCGATTTTGACACCGACATTGGTGCTTTCATTGGGAGTTCCATTGTGTTGTCGACAGAAGGATCGATGACTCGCCTTTTCATCAACAATGATATCACTTCTGGAAGGAGCCTAACTTCGGTTCAGGTCCTCCAGCTCGGCGGTCTCACCATGGGCACCCGCACGGCTGTTAAGCCGATGACGTCTCCCGCGATCACTAAACATCACCTCCGCATCGGTGTCGAACACTCCAAAAATATGGATGCGGCGGACGTCTCCTCCTTAAACGACCTGTTAGATCGCATCGCCGCCCTGGGGCTTGCAACAGATTATGATCGTATCGGGCTCAAACCCGATTAAAGGGAAATCAATTCCCCACCGGTCACCCACCTGGTCATCGAGGAATAAGCCGAAAACACTTCTTCCCCTAAGTTAAACACCAGCTATGTTCGGATCTCGGAGCCCCTCGATCCGGACACCCTCCCTCGGGATGAGACTTCACGTCCTCCGAGCTCAGGGTCGGACATAGGGCTCGGAAGGCACTTGGATCTTCTTGGACCCGAACTGGTGATCCCGGAGATTTTTCAAGCTTCAGATTCAATCCCGGGTCGAGATTCGGGTTTTAGCCCACCCACCCACCACAATAAATACTCTCCAAGTAATTCGGGCCCTCCAGACATATGCGACCTAATGTATGTACGACAACAACCTCAAGAAACGGTCCATCACTTCTGGACCAGATTCCTATTTGTTGAAAACAAGATTAAAGATTCCTATGATGACGATACATTTTTGGTTTTTCATCGTAATTGTACGGGCGAGGGAATTCTTAATTCCCTCAACCGCCATTGCATACAAAATTTTACGGAATTATCACACTTAGTACAGAAGTACTGCACGATGGAAAGCACATGGAAGGCCCAAAAGACCCAATTGGAACCTACTGCCTTTAAGCAGTATACTACCCGGGCATAACGGATACACCCTTATGAGGCATCCCATCATAAGCTCGTCAGCAGGGAAAACAAACCCTTTACGAGATACAGAATCATTCTTGACAAACTCCTCAAGAAACCCTGTCAAATACATGCGATGCCAAACACTGAACCAACTCACAGCCTTCAGGCATGTTGGGTACTCCGGCAAGTGGCTAAAAGCGGTGAGGCCATCCTCACCACCGCTACTCCAGAGAAGCATTCTCCGGAGGTTGACGATCTTCACGTCTTTACGGTCTTTGCGACCTTCTCTTCAAATAATCGGTGCAAAAGGGCGCTCTGCGACCTTGCTAAAATCAACCAAGTAACCGCAATGAACCATTGGAACGATGCGACAATAACTTTCACCGCTGACGGCGAACCAAGGCCCCGATCAGTCCGAGCACCATCTGCCTTGGTTTTAAACCCAATTGTGGATGGCTTTCGACTCACCAAAGTGCTCATGGATGGCGACAACGGACTTAACCTCATCTACGAGGACAAACTCGGCAAAATGCAAATTGACAAGGCCTGCATCAAGCAAAGCAGTACCACCTTTCGAGGCATCATCCCTAGTCGAGAAGCATGATGTTTCAGGAAGATCAAACTTGATGTATTATTCGGCACACCTGAGGATTACAGGTCCGAGGAGTTGCTGTTCCACATGGCTCCCTTCAATAGCGGATATCACGCCCTTTTGGGGCGCGACGCTTTCTCACCCTTCCAAGACATACGTCATTACGGGTACATGAAGCTAAAAATGTCGGGACCCAATGGAATAAGCACAGTTACAAGTGATCCGGATAAAGCACTCTGCGCCGAAAAGAAAACCACATCCTTGGCCCTTGAGGCTCTATCCTAAGCCTTTATGGCCGAAGAACTAACCACCCTGCGCTTAACGGTGGACAAGGATGACGTGATTCTTGATAAGAGGCCCAAGTCCACCTCTTTCAAACTAGCAGATGAAACAGTAAAATTTCAAGTGCACCCGACGGATCCTAACAAAACAACATCCACTGGAGCACAGCTGGATCCGACGGCCGATGCCGCCCTAGGAGCGTTCTTGCGTGAAAATCAGGATATCTTTACCTGGCACCCTTCGGACATGCCTGGGATCTGCTACCTCTTGAGCATGCATTGGTTTTCCCTTCAAGAGGAAAGGGTGATGCAACAAAGTAGTGTAAGTACTTCCCTCAATTTTTGAGAAGAAATGTATTAATCCAGTAGGAGACAACACACAAGTCACCTAGTACCTGCACAAACAATCAAGAACCTCGCAACCAACGCGATAAAGGGGTTGTCAATCCCTTCACGGTCACTTTTAAAAGTGAGATCTGATAGAGATAGTAAAATAAATATTTTTGGTATTTTTGTTGTATAGATTGGAAAGTAAAGATTACAAAATAGTAAATGAGATGCAATGTAAATAAAACAGATGCAATATAATAAGAAAGATATCCCGGGGCCATAGGTTTCACCAGTGGCTTCTCTCAAGATAGCAAGTATTGCGGTGGGTGAACAAATTACTGCCGAGCAATTGATAGAAAAGTGCATAGTTATGACGATATCTAAGGCAATGATCATGAATATAGGCATCACGTCCGTGTCAAGTAGATCGAAA
Organism: Triticum monococcum; assembly: GCA_034509565.1. NCBI lineage: Eukaryota > Viridiplantae > Streptophyta > Magnoliopsida > Poales > Poaceae > Triticum > Triticum monococcum. Next base: position 97,550,022 of record CM067843.1, on the reverse strand, counting down.
CAATTCAACATCTACTACTATTACTCCACACATCGACTGCTATCCAACAAGCATCTAGAGTATTAAGTTCATAAGAACAGAGTATCACTTTAAGCAAGATGACTTTATGTAGAGTGATAAACTCAAACAATATGATATAAACCCCATTTTTTATCCTCGATGGCAACAATACAATACGTGCCTTGCTGCCCCTACTGTCACTGGGAAAGGACACCGCAAGATTGAACCCAAAGCTAAGCACTTCTCCCATTGCAAGAAAGATCAATCTAGTAGGCCAAACTAAACCGATAATTCGAAGAGAATTGCAAAGATATCAAATCATGCATATAAGAATTCAGAGAAGAACCAAACAATATTCATAGGTAATCTTGTTCATAAACCCACAATTCATCGGATCTCGACAAACACAGCGCAAAAGATTATTACATTGAATAGATCTCCAAGAATATCGAGGAGAACTTTGTATTGAGAATCAAAGAGAGAAGAAGCCATATACCTAATAACTATGGAACTGAAGGTCTGTGGTAAACTACTCACGCTTCATCGGAGAGGCTATGGTGTTGATGTAGAAGCCCTCCATGATCGATTCCCCCTCCGGCAGATAGCCGGAAAAGGCCCCAAGATGGGAAATCACAGGTACAGAAGGTTGCGGTGATGGAAAAGTTGTTTCATGGCTCTCTATGATCGATCTAGGGTATAATAGTATATATAGGTGAAAGAAGTATGTCGGTGGAGCTTCGTGGGGCCCACAAGGGTGGGGGTGCACCTACCCCCCTTGGGCACGCCCTCCTGCCTCGTGGCCGCCTCGTGGAGTTCCAGACTACAACTCCAAGTCTTTTGGTTTGCTTTCGGTCCAAAAAGGATCATCACGAAGGTTCACTCCGTTTGGATTCCGTTTGGTATTCCTTTTCTGCGAAACTCTAAAATAGGCAAAAAAATAGAACTAGCACTGGGCCTTCGGTTAATAGGTTAGTCCCAGAAATAATATAAAAGAGCATATTGAAGCCCATTAAACATCCAAAACAGATAATATAATAGCATGGAACAATCAAAAATTATAGATACGTTGCAGACATAACAGGATCCCACGCAGACTGGCCGAACACAGCCTCAACATAATCAAGGGGTTCAAACCGGTCAAAGAAACGCTGCGGCGATTTTTGAAACCCAAATGACAAGCTATGGGGGAGGAACTAGCCAAGCTACTCGAAGCCGGGTTCATTTAGAGAAATCAAGCACCCGGATTGGCTAGCCAACCTGGTCACGGTGCCGAAAAAGGATAAGTCTTGGTGCCTCTATGTCGAGTTCAAAGACCTCAATAAGGCTTGCCCCAAAGACCCTTTCCCATGGCCCTGCATTGACCAGATCATTGGCGCAACCACAGGTGTCGGTTCAATATCCGGCGTATCTCGTAGTAGGGGTCCTAAGCTAGGCGTCTTGGAGCGATGGTAACATGGACACATGATTTTACCCAGGTTCGGGCCCTCTTGATGGAGGTAAAACCCTACATCCTGCTTTTGATTGTATTCATATGGGGTGTAGTACAGAGTACATGTGTCTACCACGAGATTGTAGTAATGAATATTAGATGCCTATTTACTAGCCTGGCCTCGGTTTATATAAGACACCGAAGGCCTAGGGTTTTAGGAGAGTCCTTCTCTTGGGCGCCAAGTCTTGTGGAGTCTTCCTTGTATGCGGCATGGGTTGTCCGAACTGGCCCAATAGTGAACCACCATGGGGGTCCTCGGCCCGATACACCTTTTCGGTAGACGACGTGTTGAGTACCCCCTAGTCCAGGACACCGTCAGTAGCCCCCTGAACAGGTCTTCAAGTTGGGGACGCTCCTCGATTCTTCTGAACTATTCTTCATCTTCGGTCATCCGTCTTGAAAACTAGTTCAAAAAATCTTCTCATCTTTGATCTTGAGGATCGCCAAAGTGAATCCGAAGAGTTTACACGTCAGGTATCCGAGGAGCCTTTTAAGTCTTCGGCCTTTATCAATGCCTTGTTATTTTTCTGCCACACCTCGGGTTTGAAGTTGTTCCCAGGTGGCAGTGTCCTCTTGCGTCCGAGCTCCAACGCCAGACTGCATTCGAGGTATCTTTCGCAGCTGAGCACCAACGCCAGACCGCTTCCGAGCCCCAATGCTAGAATGTATCCGAGCTCCAACGCCGGATCGTATCTGAGGTGTCTATTGTAGTCGAGCACCAACGTCGGACTGCATTCAAGGTAGTACACCACCTCGTCCATGGGCTGATTTTTATGAATTTAATTTTGAATTGTGCAATGTAATATCTGCTGAGATGCATAGCCAGTAGCCATCAAGGTGCGTGTTGGCCTAATATCCGGGATGCACCTGAAGGAAAAAATCAAACCGCTGACCCTAGTAGCCCCTTAGACTCAGGTCGATTCACAAAATCAGCCTGAGGATCAATTCCCAGCTTGGCAGCATACTTAGGAATAGAAACGTGGTGTGCAAAGTCCTCGAGCCTCAGGTTGGGTGCGGCTGACCAACCTGAGGATAATAATATCCTCGAAAACTATATTTCACTTTAAAATTTCTGCATTGGATTGTCAATGCAGTAGCCCCCGAGACACTGGTCGGGTGGCAACACCAGATCCGGGGATCGATGTACCCCTTTAATGTTTGTAAATAATAAGCACGAAGCCCAGTAGCCCCCAAGCCTTAATGTGGGCATGGGTGGCCGAATTAAGAATCGATATCCAAAGTAAAATATAAATGCCGATGGTATGTTTATTTTGACTCCGTGGCAACCGTTTATCAATTGAAAGTGGCCATCGTCGGCTTCTACCCCTTTGTAGATACTACGCAGGGTGTCTCCGCAATAACAAGACAAGCCTTAGCCGATGTCTCGGTGCCCGAAGGCGGTTGAGTTAGCGGAAATGAGTCAATCAGATATGCGGGCTTTATAACTTTCACTTAGTGAGAGGAGTTTTAAATTGGGGAAGCTAACTATGAGCCCCCGGTTAGTGTTCGGCGACAGCCGAGGTCAAGCCGTAAACACTTCGGCCAATGTTATGAACGGCCTGTCATTTAACACAGTCATCAGATCACTGACCAGTTTACGCTTATTGTGACAGTCAGTTCTCGGCTTTCTCCACTGAGGTGCTTAACCATGCTAGCTGGAGGCACAATCGCAGTGGTTCTCCTTTTGCACACCAGGCCGAACAAAGCGGAACGTAGGCGGTCAAGCACAGGAGCCGCGCAACCCAACTATTGACCGAGGACACAATTCGAAACCAATGCATATATAATAATATCTGAGAATGTTTTTGCCAAATCTCTAAAGGTGTCCGGCGTTGCACTGCACGACTTATGCGGGAAACACAAAAATAGTTTAAAAGTGCCATAAGCTTGGAAAACCAAAAAATGTCAGTAAAAACTAGACGTCCGAACAAGAATCAAGTGTTTGGTGCCAATCTGAAAATTGGTCTTAGAAAAGAAAAAAAGTGCTTATGTCGTGCTTTAATATGACGTGTCCTATATCAAGACGTCAAGCGGGTCAGCCTTCGGCTTCAACCTCCCTATCCTGAAGGCGGGGTGTTTCTCGTTAGGCTAGTTCAGCGAACTAAAACTCGAGCGGCTTTGAGAAAGAAATTAGGCTCCTCGGCTATTGACCACATACTCGCGTCGAAAAAGGAGTGATAGAAAAAGACTTTGCAGCGACTGCGAAGAAAAATTTATTGTAAAACGGCTCATGCAAATTTAAGAGCCCCCAAGTAACTTGGGTAAAAGAATTTTATGTATAATGATTGTATGTACCGAAGTACTTATATCATCACTGTGTTCACCCGAACTTTAAACGCATCTTAACCGACCCTCGGCTTCTCCCTCTTAGGTCAAGGACCGAAAAGTGTTATGTACTCCACCTGTCGAGAATATCAACGGTGTCTCCAATAACCAGGCAATCATGACATATGGCTCTAACAGACAAAGCGCTCAGGGAACTTATGCTATATTACTGACAAAGTGTAAAAAGCAGCTTCAAATAAAATAGTACCCCCACCGATACCTTTCTTCGGTGCTCATTGTTACTATGAGACTTGTGCAGTAGATTTTTTGTACTCATGAGTTCCGTTGTGTGCCGACCATAATTGAAAATAAGAGCGCTAGCTTTCGGCTTCACCCAGTCTGAGGTCCGGCTCGGATGACCCGATCGTGACAATCGCAGAGGTGCTCCCTTTACTCCCTAGCCGAACAATCGGGAACGTAGGGGTAAACATAGGAGCGAGGCAACCTAGCTTGCAAATCGCTTAATTCAACATGGTGCATACTGTGGCATAATACTCGAACAAGGAACGAAGCTGTAAAAGTATACTCATATGCAGGAGGAAAAGCTTCATAAAGGAAGCCCCCAAGTAAATGGGGTATTTGAATTTGTGCGTCTCAAACAAAGTTATGACAAGGAATTTTTTCAGAAGCAACTTGTTGCCAAAAAAGTATAATGCTTGGTCAAACCGAACAAAATTTAAAACTGAAAGTTTTTGAGCATGAAAGTGACTTAGCTAGTTAATGTGTTCGGCATTGATGACGCGGTCCGAGCTTGATGCGGGACAAGGTTCCAGCCCCGAGGCTGGTCCCGAGGTGGCCGAGCAGAGAGTTCGGCACTCCGAAAATGTAAAGCCCCCAGTCCAGCCGCGGTGATGGATCAGGTCAGCGGGTTACACTGGAATCTCTGGCCGAGCAGGTTGATGAAGAGATGATGCGGGGTTGCCAACACAGGGCAACGCTCCAAGGCGACGACACAATTCGGTCGATGGCGGTGGGCGATGAGGACACCACGCCAAGGGGATAGTGCGGCCCGATCTAAGTCAATTGGATGCACAGATAAAATAGTGCAAACTAAAAGTAATGACAAATAAAGATAATAATATATCAAAAAAATTCCTCTACTTAATTAATATAAGTGAAGTAAATAATGAAAGAGATATGGCTGAGCATCGAGGTCGGCCCGGTGAAGTGGTCGCGTGGTGATGCTGACAAAGGGATGTACGTCGAGGCGACTCCCCAATCATAGGCAGGATGGCGTTGTTGGCCCCATAGAGTTGACCGCATGATGTAGTCAAAGGTGATTATAGGGACACGCGTTGACGCGATGCCACAACTTGGTCAACATCGGCGGGACGATGATATCGCCTTGCTGAGGTGTTAGCGCGGCCCAACCTAGATAAATTGCCTGCACACGCAAAGTAGTGCAACCAAGAAATAATAATAGAGAAAAAAAGGTGCATAATTAATATATGCGAAGCGAATAGTCCGGCTGATCGTCGAGGTTGGCTCAATGGTATGACGGCGTTGTGGCACGGCGATGTCGACACAGGTCAGCTGGCCTAGGTGACAGCGAGAGGTTGCCAGACCGTCACCGCGCACATATGTCGGAAAATTATCTCTACAAAAATAATGCAGTGCAAAACAACAGAAGATATTCGGTGTGCAATAATTTTAGGAGCTAACCAAATAGTTAGAGAAAGATAAAACCTGTTTACCGACGGCGACGACCTTGGCAGACCAAAGCAAACGCACGAACTGATCCGTACTAAACATGTGTGGTGTGCTGCCATCGAGCCAAGCTCTGATCCATGCATTGCTCCGCACTATCTCTTCGGCTGGATTGCCCGCGGCCAGATTGAGTCTGGATCCGATGTAACAAGTAGAAGACGCGATACTAGGCCATACTGTGATCTATATACATACAACAGTACAATCCTAACAGAAAATATGATGGCACAAATAATTTGCAATTCATGCAATTATTAGAAAGAATAGCACCGGGCAATCAGCTAGCAATCAGATGTCAGATCCAAATCGATACCACGCAGGAGGAATAGCATCCCACGTGGGTGTTAGAAAGTACTGGTATAGTACTATCCACGCACGAACCAAATCAATCTAGTACTAGAAAAGGTGCAAGGATGATGTATACTACAAGACAAAAGGGGAGACCGCTTCCACACTTGATTAATAAAGAAGGTAAAGAAAACGAAGGACGGAACCTCCCTGTCGGTTGCATGGTTGAATTCAAGTTGGACACCCTGCGAAGTACTACCGTGCGTGGGTCGTCCTCGTCATCATCAGATCGAACGTACTGTCCGGTGGCGGACAGGGCTGCCGCTGCTAAAAAATTGCTCAATCCTCCTGTAATCAAAGTAGCACGACGCAACAACGATTTTGCCAAGGAGATAAATTACAGCAAACAAAATCTTTACTGAAAAAATATCACCTGATCATCCCATTGATTTGTGATGATCACCCAGCAGGCTCTCAGTGAAAGCATCAATGTCGGTTCAATATCCGGCATATCTCGTAGTAGGGGTCCTAAGCTAGGCGTCTTGGAGTGATGGTAACATGGACACAGGATTTTACCCAGGTTCGGGCCCTCTTGATGGAGGTAAAACCCTACATCCTGCTTTTGATTGTATTCATATGGGGTGTACTACAGAGTACATGTGTCTACCACGAGATTGTAGTAATGAATATTAGATGCCTATTTACTAGTCTGGCCTCGGTTTATATAAGACACCGAAGGCCTAGGGTTTTAGGAGAGTCCTTGTCTTGGGCGCCAAGTCTTGTGGAGTCTTCCTTGTATGTGGCATGGGTTGTCCGAACTGGCCCAATAGTGAACCATCATGGGGGTCCTCGGCCCGATACACCTGTTCGGTAGACGACGTGTTGAGTACCCCCTAGTCCAGGACACCGTCAACGGGACACGACTCATTGTATTTGCTCAACGCGTACCCTGGATACCATCAAATTGATATGAAGGAGTCCGACCAGGCCGCAATGGCATTCATTACGCTGTATGGGCCTTTTTGTTTCAACACAATGCCTTTCGGGCTCAAAAACGCTTGTGCCACTTACCAATGCATGATTCAAACATGTTTGGAAAAACAAATTGGCAAGACATTGGAAGCATATGTGGACAACATGGTCATTAAAACTAAACACGTTGAATCATTGGTGGATGATCTCCACCTCACATTTGACAACCTCCGAACATATGACATACTGATCAATCTAGAAAAATGTGTTTTCGGCGTTCCTGCCGGAAAGCTAATAGGGTTCGTTGTCTCCAATAGAGGAATTGAAGCAAACTCAGCCAAAATCTGAGCCTTGTCACAATTGGCCATGCCAACAGACTTAAAGCAGGTCCAAAAAATAGCCGGGTGTGTGGCAGCGTTAAGCCACTTCATCTCCAGATTCGGAGAAAAAGCATTGCCTCTTTAAAGACTGCTTAGACGCACCGACAACTTTGAGTGGATGGATGCGGCTACAGCCGGATTCGAAGAAATAAAAACCTAATTAGCAGGCAACCCAATCCTAGTCGCCCCGAGTATTGGCGAGCCTATACTGCTTTATATATCTGCAACTCACCAGGTAGTAAGCATCGTACTCGTCCTCGAGCGAGGGGAAGAGGGATATAAGTTCCTCATCCAGAAACCAGTGTACTACGTACCGGAGGTCCTTACACCATGTAAATCCCAATACCCTCACTACCAAAAAATAGCTTACGTGGTGTTTATGGTATCCCGTAAACTCCGGCACTATTTTCAAGAGTGTTCAATCACGGTGGCATCCGAAGTACCACTCAATGACATTATAAACAACAGGGATGCTACCGGCCGCATAGCTCAATGGGCCATTGACCTCTTACCATTTGAAATAACATAGAAGCCGTGCCGAGCTATTAAATCTCAGGTGCTAGCCGATTTCATCACTGAGTGGACGGAACCCGAGCTCCCCAAAGAGTACAGTTCACACTCCAACTGGATCATGTACTTCGACGGCTCTAAAATGCTGGCCGGACTGGGGGCTAGTGTCATCTTGACATCCCCTATGGGGGACACAGTCCGCTATGTGCTTCAAATCATGTATACGGACTCCAATAACACAGCTAAATACAAGGCACTTCTACATGGTCTCCAAATGGCTGTCTCCATGGGCGTACAACGCCTAGAGGTATGCGGTGATTCAAACCTCGCATATCTCAGATAAATGCAGAGTTTGATGCAAAAGATCCAAAAATGGCAGCATAGTGAAACACCATATTAAAAATATCGGCTCGGTTCGAGGGGCTTGAGTTTCATCACGTCGCTGGAGACAATAACCAGGCAGCGGACATCCTTGCTTTCATGGGTGCCAAACGTGACCCCGTCCCACCCAATACCTTTGTGGAAAGGCTCTTTAAGCCATCCATGGTGTGGCAGGACAAGAGCGGAAATTCCAGTCTGGACCTAATCATACCCCCAGAAGCCGAACACAATACATATATCATCGGGGGTCCGTATACCGCAATAACACCCTCTGCTCATGAAAGCATGGTTGTTTTCGCTCCATGGAGTAAACCCTTCCTGGCCTACCTTAATAGGTTGGAGCTTCCTGATGATCAAAATGAGGCCCGTCGCATAGTCCGATGTTCTAAAGCCTATAAAGTTCATGAAGGTGAATTATACAAGAAAATCACTACTGAAGTCCTTCAAAGGTGCATCTCCGAAGAGGAGGGATGCCAACTCTTGGCTGAAATACATGATTGTCTAGGCGGCCACCACGCCGCAGCTCGGGCCCTCCTAAGAAAGGCCTTTTGTACAGGTTTCTTTTGCCCAATGGCCCGAGCAGACGCAGAAGCCCTTGTGCAATGCTGCGTGGCATGTCAGCTTTTTGCAAATCAAAGCCATATGCCTCCCACTGCCTTAAGAAAAAATCCTCATCACTTGGCCTTTCGCGGTCTGGGGGCTAGACATGGTCAGACCCCTTAAAGGGGGAAGCCACAAGAAGAAATATCTACTGGTTATGGTGGATAAATTCACTAAGTGCATAGAGGCCAAACCAGTAAAAACGACTAAACCAGGGCCAGTGATCGACTTTATATCCGGCATGGTACATCGTTATGGTGTCCCGCATAGCATCATCACTGATAATGGCTCCAATTTCATAGCCGATGAGGTGAAAAACTGGTGTGCCAACTTGGGCATTAAACTCGACTATACATCTGTCTACCACCCACAAACAAACAGTCCGGTTGAATGGGCTAATGGCCTAATAATGAGCGGCATTAAACCCAGACTGGTGCGCTCCCTACGGGAGTCAAATAAGCAGTAGGTTGAGGAACTCAATTCCATGCTCTAGGGGCTGCGGACTATGCCTAATCGAACGACCGGATACACACCTTTCTTCATGGTGTACGACGCAGAAGCTATGTTGCCCTGTGATATTATTCATGACTCACCTCGAGTGCGCATGTACGAAGAGAGAGAGAGAAGCCAAGCTCGATCACCAGGACGACCTAGACATCCTTGAAGAGGAGCGTGATATTGCATGGGATCATTTCATATTTTATCAACAACAGGCTAGGAGATACCAAAGCAGAGAAGTGCAGGCCAAGACTTATAATGTTGGCGAACTCATTTTGCGCCGGACTATATTTTCTGCCGGACTCCCGGACTATGAAGATACAAGATTGAAGACTTCGTCCTGTGTCCGGATAGGACTTTCCTTGGCATGGAAGGCAAGCTTGGCGATACAGATATACAAATCTCCTACCATTGTAACCGACTTTCTGTAACCCTAACCCTCTCCGGTGTCTACATAAACCGGAGGGTTTTAGTCCGTAGGACAACATAGACAACATACAATCATACCATAGGCTAGCTTCTAGGGTTTAGCCTCTCCGATCTCATGGTAGATCTACTCTTGTACTACCCATATCATCAATACTAATCAAGCAGGACGTAGAGTTTTACCTCCATCGAGAGGGCCCGAACCTGGGTAAAACTTCGTGTCCCTTGCCTCATGTTACCATCCAGCCTAGACGCACAGTTCGGGACCCCCTACCCGAGATCCGCCGGTTTTGACACCGACATTGGTGCTTTCATTGAGAGTTCCTCTATGTCGTCGCCGTCAGGCTCGATGGCTCGTACGATCGTCAATGGCGATGCAGTCCAGGGTGAGACTTTCCTCCCCACACAGATCTTCGTCTTCAGCGACTTCGCACTGCAGGCCAATTCACTTGGCCATCTGGAGCAGATCGAAAGCTACGCCCCTGGCCCTCAGGTCAGATTTGGAAGTTTAAACTACACGGCTGACGTCCGCGGGGACTTGATCTTTGACGGATTCGAGCCACTGCCGAGCGCGCCGCACTGTCCCGATGAGCATGATCTAGCTCTGCCGCCGGACAGTGCCCTGGAGGCCGCACCCACATCGGCTTCGACCCTTAATTCGGAGCCAACTGCGCCGATCGAGGATGGGCGGTTGGACACCGCCTCGGGGGCTGCGATCCCAACGGTGATTGAGCCGAACACCAGCCCCGCACTCTGCGAGACTCGTGACTCCAAGGAGCCGGATTCCTCTCTGGACTCCGAACCCTCCGCGCCCCTACCAATCGAATCCGATTGGGTGCCGATCATGGAGTTCACTGCCGCGGACATCTTTCAACACTCGCCTTTCGGCGATACTCTGAAGACACTGAAGTCTCTCTCTTTATCAGGAGAGTCCTGGCCGGACTACGGTCAGCAAGGTTGGGATTCGGACGATGAAGAAATTCAAAGCCCACCCACCACCCACTTGGTAGCCATTGTTGATGATTTAACTGACATGCTCGACTTCAACTCCGAAGACATCGACGGTATGGACGCCAATGAAGGAGACGATGAAGAACCAGCGCCTACTGGGCCCTGGAATGCCACCTCGTCATATGACGTATACATGGTGGACGCACCAAAAGATGACGACGAGGAGCGGAAAGACGCACCGAAGGCTTGTTCCCTCGAAAAGCAGTCAAAGCGGCGGTGTAAGCGCCGCTCCAAATCCTGCCTCGACAAAAATAACGATCACACAGACCCAGCGCTGGAGCAGGGCGAACTGCTGCCAGACAATGGAAATCCGGATAATCAAACCAAACAAACAAACCCCATCAAGGATAATGGTCCGGACAACATAACGCCGGACAGACACCCGGAGCAGCAGAATGCCCGTAAAAGGCTTGTTGCCACCGCAAGGAGTCTTAAAAAGTAGAAGCAAAGGCTCAAGGCCGCTCAAGACACACTCCAAATCAGATGGAGTAAAATACTCAACACAACAGCAAGGTACGACGATCATCGCCCCTCCAAGAGCTACCCAAAGCGGAAGCTGCTACCCGAATTCGATGAGGAGGCCTCAGACCCCCTCACAACCAAACATCAAAGCAGCCACCTGGTCGGATAGACGACCCCTCTACCAACACAAATCGGCATTCAACGCCGCTCACAATACAACACGCGACCCATGCGAGGGCTCGCACCCAAAGGACGGTGCAACAAGATCCATCTATGGACCACGCCAGCGCGCCCCAGCATACAATGCAACACAACAAACATCCGAACAACGCGGCACACCTAGCCACAGGGGTGCCGCACACCCCCTATGTTTCACCAATGAGGTGCTGGACCATGAATTTCCAGAGGGATTCAAGCCCGTAAACATAGAGGCATACGACGGAACAACAGACCCTGGGGTCTGGATTGAGGACTACATCCTTCATATCCATATGGCTCGAGGAGATGATCTCCACGCCATCAAGTACTTACCCCTCAAGCTCAAAGGGCCAGCTCGTCACTGGCTCAAAGGCCTCCCCGAAAGCTCCATTGGAAGTTGGGAAGAGCTCGAAGACGCCTTTCGGGCAAATTTTCAAGGGACTTATGTCCGACATCCGGATGCGGACGATCTGAGCCATATAACTCAACAGCCCGGAGAGTCAGCCCAAAAGCTTTGGAATAGATTTCTTACTAAAAAGAACCAGATTGTCGACTGTCTGGACGCCGAAGCCTTAGCGGCTTTCGAGCATAGCGTCCGTGACGAATGGCTCGCCAGACACCTCGGCCAAAATAAGCCGAGAACGATGGCCGCATTAACAAACCTCATGACCCGCTTTTGCGCGGGTGAGGACAGCTGGCTAGCCAGATGCAGCACCAGCGGCCCCAGTGCATCCGAAGTTAGAGATGGAAACGGGAAATCACGGCGCAACAGCAATAACAAACGGCGGAATAAAGAAGACTGCATGAAGGGCACGACAGTAAATGCCAGATTCAAAAGCTCTCGGCCAGGTCAAAACCCGCCCCCTAAAGGCACCAGGGATGAACTGTCGAGCCTCAACAAAATTCTGGACCAAATATGTCAGATCCATAGTACCCCTGGTAAACCAGCTAATCATACCCACAGAGAATCTTGGGTCTTCAAGCAGTCCGGCAAGCTCAACGCCGTACACAAGGGGGAGGATACGCCAAGTGAAGACGAGGATGAGCCTCCCAAGCAAGACACGAGGGAACAAAAGAAATTTCCACTAGAAGTCAAAATAGTGAATGTGTTAGACGTGATCAAGGGAAAAAACAACATGGCACCCCCAGAAAAATATACCCAAGTGCCTGTAACCGCGAGGTCCTGCCACTCGTCGTCTCAACCGATCATTTTCGACCATCGCGATTACTCATCAAGTATCCGGCACACAGGATGGGCTGCCCTGGTATTAGACCCAGTAATTGGCGGATATCACTTTACACGAGTCTTGATGGATGGTGGCAGTAGCCTAAACCTAATATATCAGGATACAATCCACGGGATGGGGTTAGACCCAACACAAATTCGCCATAGCAATACTACCTTTAAAGGAGTAACGCCAGTCCCAGGGGCTCGTTGCACGGGCTCCCTCCTACTACAAGTTATATTCGTCTCCCCCGATAACTTCCGTCGCGAGCATCTACCTTTCAACATCGCTCCGTTTCAATGTGGCTATCAAGCACTGCTCGGACGTGAAGCGTTTGCTCACTTTCATGCAATACCACACTACGCCTCCCTCACACTCAAGATGCCTGGTCCACGTGGCATCATTGCAGTGCACGGAAATATCAAGCGATCTCTGCGCGCCGAAGAGAGTGAGGCTGCCTTGGCAGCCGCACACTAAAGGCGCTCGGACCAGCGAAAGCATCCAATAGGTCATCAAGACCTCAAACACAACTAATGGAGTCCGGCGCCGCTATAAATAGTCACACCCCTATTTGTCAATACAAGGGGCTCAACGCGCGCAGACAAGTGGCAATTTCTTCTCATCTTGAATTATGCATGGTTTCTTTAAAAAACTATCCTTCTGCACGACAACTTTTTCACCTAAATTCCTCTCTTTTACAGACGATCATCGTGCTACAGCCGTCCAGGATACGGCACAACGGAGACACAGGCGCAGACGTGCAGCAGAGACCCGTTCCAAGGATTCTTTTCAGATTAAGACCCTGCATAAACCTTTTTTACTGTCTCTTGTTGATACATCTCCACCAAAGGATGCTGACGTCTTGGCATGTGGCCACGCCAGAACAATGCTCGTACCTGGACAGAAGGGGCTTCTTACAAAGGCCATTATTTAGGCCCGGTTTATACCACTAAGACCGAATACCTTAGGGAGTGTTCGGCGTCGCTAGTTCGGCCTTATATGCATCAGCTCCGAATCATTGTCTTTGGTCAAATGTTGGGATTGCTTGGCTCCTGTGTTTTGGTGCCTTACGTTCCGCTTTACCGGCTAAGGTAGCACCAGGAGAACTACTGCGATTGTGCCCTGGTTCATCCGGACGAGCACCTCAGTAGAGAAAGCCGAAAACTGACTGTCATGATATAGCGTGAGACTGATCAACCACTCGACGACCTGTTGGAATGTTAGAATTCCTCCGCTTTAACGAAGGGCCATTTTCCGGCCAGGCATGTACGCACCCCGGGATCGGGAGAGTGCGGAGCCACCAGGGGCTATCTAGTAGCCCCCCTGTCAAACTCCTATGGCTAAGTGAAAGTGCTAAAGAATTATAGTCCGGTTGCCTCGCTCGCTCCGCTATCACCTCCTTAATAGGACCAAGACGTTGGGTTAAGTGTGAACGCATGTTTGTGCTAGCACCTCCGCATTATATGCGTGAGGGTTGAAGCCGACAACTGCAATCTTTCAGGTTATACACATGTATACATAAACGGCCGCACATGAGGCATCATATTACTTTCAGGCAAAAGTATAAAAATAGCCTTACAAAAATTTATAAAATCATTTCGCTTACAATGAGATTACATATCACTCAAACATAATATTTTTTGAGCACTGGGTCTCTATCAAACGAGCACCCTCAAGAACTTCTTCAAAGTAGTACTGAGCAGCCCTTCGACCTATGGCCGAATCCCGCGCTGCAACGGTGGTACATCCATCTCCGCCCAGTATGCTTTAACATGGGCAAAGGCCATCCGTGCGCCCTCTATGCACGCCGACCTCTTCATTGCATCAATGCGTGGCACCACGTCAAGGAATTGTTGCACCAAGCCGAAATAAGAGTCCGGTTTTGACCTTTCCGGCCATAGCTGATCCGCAACAGACCTCATGGAGAGTCTGGACAACCTATTTAGTTTGGCCCATTCGGCCAATTGGTCACTCAATGAAAGTGGACGCTCCGGAGAATGGAATTGTCTCCAAAACAGCCGGTCTACTTCATGGTCTGTCTGACCCTAGAAATACTTGGCCGCATCGGCAGCGCTCGCCGCCAAATCCATGTATACATCCTCCGAACTCCACAGCCGATCTAGAGGAGCATATCGTGGATCTCCGAACTTCCTCCGCAACATAAAGGATTTCCCGGCTACAATATCTCCGGCTTCCCGCAGCTCCTCCTTCTTTGCCCTCATAGCAGAGCGGAGGTCTTTTCTCGTCGCAATAGCCTTGTCAAGGTCCGATGCCTTCGCTTGGTTTTCCTTTTCGAGAACCTGGTAATGGTCGGCGGCGGCTTTTAATTCTATGGCCATCTTGGCCATCCTGTCTCGGCTCTCGGCATGGGCGACCTTCTCGGCTCGCAACTCTTCGGCTGCCTTCAAAGCAGCCGCATTACCCAACCTTGCTTGTTCCTTGGCTCGGGCAAGTTCCGCCCGCAAGGCTTCAACGATGGTAGCTCCATCTGCAGTCATAACATATTAAAGATACTGGCTTCATACTGCTCTTACTATGCAGTGTTTACCAGATAATGACACTTATCCTATGCCTCGTCAAGCCTTTTGTTAACAAGCTCGATGTCGGTGTCTGCCGCATCCAACTGCCGTTCTAAATGGGCAAACTCGCTCGTCCGGCTAGCCACCGGAGCTTCCATTACCTGCACATAAAGGCAGTATGGTTATTACCTAGGAATATGATCCTCTGTTCGTCGTCGTTTCCGACGACAACCAGAGTCTCAGGGGCTACTATCTACACAGGGCACACCTAGCATGTGCAGGACTATCATACATTCTTTTACGTACCTCAAAGCCTGTCAGTAGACTCATAAAAGCTTCATGAAATCCGCTTTCGGCAGACGATATCCTCTCCATCACCGTATTCATCACCACACGGTGTTTGTCTGAGATGGCCGCTCGCCCCACCAACTCCCTCAGAACATCCGATCGCACACTAGACGGTGCCGGACTCTTTTGTCTGCTCTCTTCAGGAACCGAAACACTGGGAGCTTCGGGGGTCAACGGGATTATTTTCTGGCCTCGCCGGACTCGGAGAAGCCCTCCGCGACGACACTTCAGGGTCACTCGCTTCTGGAGCGGAGGAGTCCGGAGGAGGCATTTCACTCTCCATCATCTCTGGAAGGAGATCCCCCGAAGACGAGCTCATTTGAGAGGGGCTAAGGCCCGAACTGCAAAGATATATGCGTTGGTTACTTTCTCAGAAGAAAAAGATGGCGTATATGTACTAATTAAAGTATTTCGGGTCACTTACGACTCATGGGAGAATTGATCCCCTCGCGGACTTTGTGCGGCAACAGCGCCCCCAGGGTAAGACCCTCTGTGGGAGACTTCTTCTCCCGTTTGGAAGCTTCGGCTTCCGAACCCTCGGGTGTGGTCCTTTTCCTCCCCTGGTCATCTTCCTTCATGAAGATGCTCACTCCCTTGGTTAGAATGGGTAGCGTTGGGGGGCCGCGTCCGCCCGCATTATCCTCCCCGGTATCTTCCTTCAAGGGCTCCGGGCAGGGTGTGACCTGGAGCATCTTTTCCAGTACCGGATTTTCCAAACCCTCAGGAAGGGGGGCCGAACACCGGATCAGCTTCGCCTTTGTTAGCCAGTCCTGGTCAAAAAGCGAACTCTCAGAGATAACTTCGTAACAAGTGAGAGATAGTATATTCGGCCGGAAGATTCCCTACCTGTTCGGCGGCACGGATACTGCTCAGGCCCACGTCCTCGGTGGTTTCCGGACACTCCACTTGAGGTCGGAAGAACGACTTGTACATCTCCTCATGCGTCAGGCCGAGGAAATTTTGAATGACATGCGGTCCCTCGGGATTGAACTCCCACAAGCGAAGGGGCCGGCGTTTGCAAGGCTGGACTTGACGGACCAGCATGACTTGTATCACCGCAATCAAACTGAGATCTCCATTAAAGAGATCTCGAATGCGGCTTTGCAGCATAGGCACGTCCTTGGCTGGACCCTAGCTCAGTCCTCTGCTAATGCATGACATCAGTTGTGGTGGAGGGCCCGAGCGGAAAACGGGGGCTGCTGCCCACTTGGCGCTTCTAGGAGCCGTGATGTAGAACCACTCCTGTTGCCACAATTCAGATACCTTTGGGATGGAACCTTTGGGCCATGGAGCTCCCTTCATCTTGCGTATTGAGGCACCTCCACATGCCGCACGTTGCCCCTCGATCATCTTCGGCTTTACTTCAAAGGTCTTAAGCCATAGGCTAAAGAGGGGGGTAACCCGGAGGAAGGCCTCGCACACGACGATAAATGTCGTGATATGAAGAAAGGAGTCCGGAGCTAGATCATGGAAATCTAGCCCGTAGTAAAACATCAAGCCGCTGACGAAAGGATCCAAAGCAAGGCCTAGACCTCGGAGGAAGTGGGAGACGAACACGACGCTCTCCTTGGGTTTGGGGGAAGGGACGGCCTGCCCCTGGGGAGGCAGCCGATGTAAAATCTTGGTGGTCAGATATCTGGCCTCCCTCAACTTTTTGATGTCTTCTTCCATGGCGGAGGAAGGCACCCATCGGCCTTGAAGGCTAGATCCGGACATGACTGAAGGTTCGAAGCACCTGACCTGGACCTTGGGCGTTTGAGCTTGAGGCGGGGGAAGGATTTGATTGAACACGGGAGGGAAAAGTAGAAAGCCCTGTCCCTTTATAAAAAGGGTGAATATCAAGCGTCCTCTCCATGTCCGCTTGGACTTGCCTATAATCTAGGAGTCCCAGAAGCGGTTGGGTTACCCACGCCCGTATTGATGAAAATCCCGGAATAAGGGGACACGATCTCTGCTTTAACAAGACGTGCCAATGAAACCGCCTCGCGTAACACGCTGAGGTGGGGTAATAAAATGACTCAGATAAAGGCTTGGCCGTGGTGTGTCACGCTACAGAATACGTCAGCAGATTAGATTTGTGTAAATATTATTATCTCTATGGCAATATGTGGAAACTTTTTTTGCAGAGCCGGACACTATCTTTGTGTTCAAAATCTTCTATGAAGTACTTGGAGGAGGAACCCGCCTTGCAATTTCGAGGACAATCTGCGCGCCGGACTCGTCGTCATTGAAGCCTGGTTCAGGGGCTACTGAGGGAGTCCTGGATTAGGGGGTGTTCGGATAGCCGGACTATACCTTCTGCCGGACTCTCGGACTATGAAGATACAAGATTGAAGACTTCGTCCCGTGTCCGGATAGGACTTTCCTTGGCGTGGAAGGCAAGCTTGGTGATACAGATATACACATCTCCTACCATTGTAACCGACTTTGTGTAACCCTAACCCTCTCTAGTGTCTATATAAACCGGAGGGTTTTAGTTCGTAGGACAACATAGACAACATACAATCATACCATGGGCTAGCTTCTAGGCTTTAGCCTCTCCGATCCCGTGGTAGATCTACTCTTGTAGTACCCATATCATCAATATTAATCAAGCAGGACGTAGGGTTTTACCTCCATCGAGAGGGCCCGAACCTGGGTAAAACTTCGTGTCCCTTGCCTCCTGTTACCATCCGGCCTAGATGCACAGTTCGGGACCCCCTACCCGAGATCTGCCGGTTTTGACACCGATAGGGCCCCTTCATCATAGATGAAGTTCTCACAGGAGGAGCCTATCGCCTTCGTAATGCATCGGATAAGCGCCTTGAGCCGAAACCATGAAATGCTGCTCGGCTCCGATAATTCTACACATAGTTCGGCCACATCTTTTTTAGTTTCCTTTTTTATCCTCTTCCCTTTTTCGTGTTTGTATATATCCCAGGGTATGTTAGGATGTGCCGAACTATTAGGGGTACACATCTTTAAAGTTATACATCCCACTATAAATGGGGGCTTCTTTGACGAAGCTTATTATTAAAATCTTGGAGCTTACATTATCTATGTCGGTTGTTATATACACTTTTTGCCGTTATATGCACCTCCATGACTTAAGTTTTTGCCAAGCTGGGTTGCCTCGCTCATGTGTTTACCCTACGTTCCCGATTGTTCGTCTAGGGTGTAAAGGGAGTACCTCTGCGATTGTTACAACTGGGTAATCCAGACCTGTACCTCAGACGGGTGAAGCCGATAGCTAGCGTTCTTAAGAGAATAATCGGTCAGCAAGCAACGACAGATTGATTACATTCCTGTAACTCTTCAAAAAATAATATAGGACAGGCTCCCCGTAATTCGGATCAAAGCCTAGGCACGTGTAATTAAGCATGCTAACCCAAGGAAAGGAACCCTTAACGGAACTATTTTCCTTGGAAGATGTTTCTTACGTTAAATAAGTAATATAACATAACTCCCCGAACTAAATTTTGTCTGTTTAAGCAATATGACTGGATTGCCTGGTTTCACGACACAATGAATGTTTCTTACATTCCAAAATGGTATCCGGAAACACTCCACCTTCTTGGTTCGGAGACCGAAGCCGAAAGTCTGCGATGAGATATTTTCACATGTTCGGTTGGAGATAAAGTTCAAGAGTAAAAGTACACTGATACATCAAAACGAACCCCTACTCTTTATCTATACCATCTATAAGACTCTTTAAACTACAGTCTTCTTGCGGGTACTTCGCAACTATCATCACTTGGTTGTACACCACTTTCATGGGAATCTCCTTTCCGTCGGGCCCCTGAGGTCCAACTCGGGCCATATAATTCGGATCAAGTCCGGTGTAGCGTGTTTTCACCATCGCCCATGCCTCCCGTGCACCTTACCGGCATGCGTATGCCTTCCATAGCTTGAAATGGCGCCGGGCACATTCGAACAGGTTCGCCAACCCCTCCATACTTTCAGGAGGGGCATCGGATGGCCATAAATCCTTCGCCATACTTCTCATAGCTTTCCAGGCTCGTTCATGCACCACGGACAGTTCCTTAAGCACGTCACCTCGAAATCCGGATACTTCCTCTTCAGGTCATCCAGTTAACAGACCTGCAATAATAAAGTTGTGACAATTCGAACTATGGGATTTTATAAGTCCTTCGGATGGTTCAAAAGGTCATACCGAATATAACACCTTTCAACTTCTTATTTTCTTTCTGCGTGGTGGATAACTTAGCCTTTAAGCTTTTTATCTCTTCAGCTTGTTTATCTTTTTCCTCCTCAATATTGCTCTTTGAATCAGTGGTCATTGTGGCCTTCTTCAACTCCGCAAGCTCTGTGGTGACGGCATTCAGCTTTGTCTGGTTTGTCTTCAGCTCCTGGGATGGCACATTATTCTTCTCCCTAAGAACCTGCAGGTCATAACGATCCTTAAATCGGTTGGCCTAACCGCTTCAAGTCTCGGTGGCAACTAGCATATATCTATTAAATTTGCGCAAACTATTACCTTCATATCCTTTGAAAACAGTTGAGTAACTCCAGCAAGTCCGTCTCGGGCGGCTCGGATATATGCATCCACGGAGCTAAGTGCGGTAAACTACTACTCAGCGAACACTGGCGCCTGCATGGCCTCTTTCAGTCGATGATGATTCATCACGCTCTCCACCTCGGAATTTGTGACGGATACGTCATCCAAATCCTCATGAGGGGGCGGATCAGGCACTATGTCAGCTCTCACCCTAGTTGACGAGTCCGGTGCCGGATTGACTGATATTCGGCTAGGAGGCCATTTTCCCATGATTTGCCGTGTGCTCCTCCTAAAATAAAGGTAGAGGAGAAATTTAACAATCTGATCTCATGCTTAGGCACACATCAGAGGGAATGCCTCTTTGAACAAGGAGGGGGCTCGAAAGCGCTCCCGGTTCCCTTTCTCTTTGAACGCTCGCCCTGTGTAGAGGCCGCTCTCGAGGGAGTGCAGCTTGCCGAGCACCGATCCTATGAAGTACAGTTTAGTACAACGGATAAGGTGCAAATAGGGGTTTCTTTTTTAGGAAGCTTTTTTGAATACTTACAATGGAGAAAGGGTAAGGGTGGGGGTAGTCGGCTGTAATTGCCACTTCCGAGTCGTCAAGGCTCGCCTCATAAAATACTCCATCATCAAACTCTCTATATATACATCCGGATCCACGCAAAAGCCGGGGTCTTCATTGGGAGTGTGATCCTCTGGCTGTGGGGAGGGACAATGAATGTTCTCGACTGCCTTCCTCCATGACTATTTTAAAGACAACAAAGAGCAATTTGATTAGCATGCCTCAATAACAAGGTAAAACATCACTGATAATCAAAGGTTTACCAATTAAATGGGGTTGTACATGGAAAACCCTTCTTGACAGTTTAAGCGAAAGAAGTCTTCTTTTTCCCCCTTATACAGATCGGCCTGGATCATGGCTAGTTTGGCTGGGGTATCCGGGCCCTTGCGGCTGTAACGAGGTGCGTCGTCCTCCCCATTGTAACACCATAAAGGAGTCACTCTGGACTGTAGGGGCTGAATACATCGCCTTATCGCGATAGCCATGGCTTCGATTATTGAGAGCTCGGAATGAGCAAGTAATCTGACCTTGCGGACCAACCTCTTCACTTCCACACGGTGTTCTTCCTTGGGACCCCGGGGGCGCCAATTGAGGCGTTTCTTCAAAGGAGCACTGGAAAATTCGGGGAGGCCACGCCGAACTGGGTCTAGAAGTGGGACATCATCAATGTAAAACCATTCTGAAGGCCATTCTTGGGATACCTCCTTGGGAGTTCCAATAGGGTAGCTTGATCCGGCTATGCGCCATACTTCAGCGCCGCTCACTTCAAATATGGAACCCCCTCGATGGCGAGGGACGAGGCAAAATAACTTTCTCCATAATTCGAAATGGGCCTCACAGCCCAGAAACAGTTCGCAGAGAGCGACCAAGCCCGAGATGTGTTGAATCGAACCTGGGGTGAGGTTGTGCAGATGGATTCCATAAAACTCCAATAGACCCCTCAGAAAGGGATGGATCAAAAATCCTAAGCCCCGCAAAAGAAACGAAATGAAGCATACCTCTCCTCCTTGTTGGGGTTGCACAAATTTTCTGCTAGTACCTCATTTCCAATCGAGGCCAATCCCGCTCGCACGGAGACTAGATCTACGAGTGGGAGATATCCCTGCGTCTGAAGTCGAATCAACTGGAGATGGGACACTTAGCAGCTCTGCCAATCACCCTCTTGAAGGCCAGGAGGGCGCAAAGAAGAGCTAGGAGCGCTGGCCATGTTATGACATTTTCCGGGGCTTGCCTTTGTGTTCTCTGCATGATGTGGTTGACACTAGGGATCTAACCTCTTTATATAGGCACCGTCTCTGTGTTCCCATGTTTTTTGGTAAATAATTATTATGGACCGTTCACATTCGCTCGACGCATGAAAATCGAGGCGACAACAGGGAAGGAGTCATTAAGACAGAACGTGAGCGTCAGGGCCGGACTGTTATCCGTCTGAGGTACAATGAAGAACCAGCCTTGCAAAAGTCGAAGAGATAAGCCGGATACTACATCATCATTTGAAGGCTAGCTCGGAGGATACTGAGGGAGTCTTGGATTAGGGGGTCCTCGGGTGTCCAGGCTATTTGATGTGGGCTGGACTGATGGGCCGTGAAGATACAAGCAGAAGACTTTCCCCCGTGTCCGGGTTGGACTCCTATATGCGTGGACGACAAGATTGGTTTCTGGATATGTTATTTCCTTTCCCCACAAACCGACTCTGTACAACCCTAGGCCCCTCCGATGTGTATATAAATTAGAGGGATTGGTCCATAGAGGCTATCAGAATTCTCATAGGCTAGACAGCTAGGGTTTAGCCATTACGATCTCGAGGTAGATCAACTCTTGTAACCCCATATACTCATCAAATACAATCAAGCATGACGTAGAGTTTTACCTCCATTAAGAGGGCCCGAACCTGGGTAAACATTGTATCCCCCTTGTCCCTTGTTACCATCAATCCTCAGACGCACAGTTCGGGACCCCCTACCCGAGAGCTGCCAGTTTTGACACCGACATTGGTGCTTTCACTGAGAGTTTTGTTTTTTTGTCGAAAGAAGGATGGATGACTCGCCTTGTCATCAACGATGATATCACTTCTGGAAGGATCCTAACTTCGGGTCAGGTCCGCCAGCTCAACGGTCTCACCGTGGGCACCCACACGGCCGTCAAGCCGACGCCCCCCCGCGATCGCTAAACATCACCTCTGCATCGGTCTCGAACACTCTGAAAAGATTGATGCGGCGGATGTCTCGTCCTTAAACGAGCTGCTAGATCGCATCACCGCCCTGGGGCTTGCAACGGACTATGATCGAATCAGGCTCAAACAAAGTTAGAGGGAAATCAATTCCCCTTCGGTCACCCACTTGGTAGCGATCATCGAGGAATGAGATGAAAACACTTCTTCCCCTAAGTTAAGATGAAAACACTAGCTATGTTCGGATCTCCGAGCCCCGCGAGCCGGACACCCTCCCTCGGGATGAGACATCACGTCCTCCGAGTTTAGGCTTGAACATAGGGCCCGGAAGGCACTTGGATCTTCCTGGACCCGAACAGGAGACCTCGGAGATTTTTCAAGCTCCGGATTCAATCCCGGGTCAAGATTCGGGTTTTAGCCCACCCACCCACCACAATCAATACTGTCCAAGTAATTCAGGCGCTCCACACATATGTGCCCTAATGTATGTACGACAACAACCTTAGGAAATGGTCCATCACTTCTAGGCCAGTTTCCTCCTTGTTAAAAACAAGATTAAAGATTGTTGCGATGACGATACAATTTCGTTTTTTCATCGTAATTGTACGGACGAGGGAATTCTGAACGCCCTCAACCGCCATTGCATACCGAATTTTTGGTGTGCCCTCTGGTCTATGAGGAATATTTGGGTATTTATATAAAAAGAATTAGTGTTAGAGGAGCCACGAGGGGCCCACAAGCTTGAGGGCGCCCCCTGGGGCACGCCCCCTGAGCTTGTGGCTATCTCGGGGCCCTTCTGGCCTCCTCCCAAAGATTGCAGGGTGTCTTGTGGTCCAAGAAAAAATTGTCAAAAGGTTTTGTTCCATTTGGACTTCGTTTGGTATTGATTTTCTGTAAAGACAAAAACAAGGGAAAAAACAACTCGCACTGGACAGTAGGTTAATAAGTTAGTCCCAAAAATGATATAAAATAGCTTAATAATGCATATAAAACATCCAAGATTGATAATTTATATAATAGCATGGAACAATCAAAAAGTATAGCTACGTTGGAGACATATCACCTACCTCGGAGGAGTAGCTCGCCTGGTGTCGGCCTCCCCGCTCATGGCCAAGATGCAGTGTGCGGGGACCTTCCAGTGTTGTGCCAAGCCGGGAAAATCGCCGCACCCCGACCTTGCGGCACCACCTCCTCATCGACGACAATGTTTTTGTCCCTTTGTTGCCCTCTCGTCCATGGTTAATGTGCAGCAGTGCCATTCCTTGTTGCGAGCTTCGACTGTAGTTGTACGATGAAATGCCGGGGCAGACATGTCACAAAGTGGGGAGTCTTCATTGGGTACAAAAAATGTGTCCAGCTATGTCCGCATGTCTGATGTCCGTCTTCCAACCCGAACAAATAAAACGCAGGCAAAAGCAGAGAAGATTTTGGTCACTGGGTCGGAGTTTCCCTAACAATGTCAAATGCACTACAATCTGACTATTGAACAACTAAAGTGCTTAGTGAAGTTCATTTCAAAGTCTTGGGAAGAATATCACGTGCTACCGGAGCACCTAAGGTTAGGTGCTCCAAGAGCTTCTCAGCCATTGATCTAGGATCGAACAACCATCTAAGGACGTGCTGGATCTAGGTGTAATAAGGGACTCTTGAGGGTGTATTTCATAAATATATGTGAACTTTCTATGTGACCTTTGGATCTCAGATCCAACTTCTATGAAGCTCCTAACGTTAGGTGCTCCAAAACCGTCTCAACCATTGAGATGAGATCCAACAGTCATCTAAGGACCCGCTGGAATCGAGTGTAATAAGGGACTTGTGAGGGTGTGATACATCTCCAATGTATCTATAATTTTTGATTGTTCCATGCTATTATATTATCTGTTTTGGATGTTTTATATGCATTAATATGCTACTTTATATTATTTTTTGGACTAACTTTTTAACCCAGAGCCAAGTGCCAGTTTCAGTTTTTTCCTTGCTTTTGAGTTTCACAGAAAAGGAATACCAACGGAGTCCAAATGAAATAAAACTTTATGATCGTTTTTCTTTGACCAGAAGCCACATGTAGGACTTGAGAACCAAGTTAGAAGAGTCCCGAGGCGACGGCAAGGGTCCAAGGCGCACCCAAGGGGGAAGTCCCATGCCATGTGGGTCCCTTAGAGCTCCTCTAACCCTATTCTTCGGCCTATAAATTCCAGAATATTCCCAAACCCTCGGAGGCATTCACGAAAATAATTTTCCACCGCTGCAACCTTCTGTTCTTGAGAGATCCTATCTTGGGGCCTTTTCC
Organism: Triticum monococcum; assembly: GCA_034509565.1. Lineage (NCBI taxonomy): Eukaryota > Viridiplantae > Streptophyta > Magnoliopsida > Poales > Poaceae > Triticum > Triticum monococcum. The sequence goes on along the minus strand of CM067843.1, from coordinate 97,525,162 downwards.
GGCGATGTGCTGGAGGGGGATTCGATCACGGAGGGCATCTACATCAACCCTATTGCCCTTCCGATGAAGCGTGAGTAGTTTACCTTAGACCTATGGGTCGATAGCTAGTAGCTAGATGGCTTCTTCTCTCTCTATGTTCTTCAATACCATGTCCTCCTCGATGTTCTTGGAATTCTATCTGATGTAATATTCTTTTGCGGTGTGTTTGTCGAGACCCGATGAATTGTGGATTTATGATCAGATTATCTATGAATATTTTTTGAATCTCCTCTAAATTCTTATATGCATTATTTGATATCTTTGTATTTCTCTTCGAATTATCGGTTTGGTTTGGACAACTAGATTGGTATTTCTTGCAATGGGAGAGGTGCTTAGTTTTGGGTTCAATCTTGCGGTGTCCTCACCTAGTGGCATAGTAGGGGTAGCGAGGCATGTATTGTACTGTTGCCATCAAGGATAAAAAAGATGGGGTTTTCATCATATTGCTTGAGTTTATCCCTCTACATCATGTCATCTTACTTAATGTGTTACTCTGTTCTCTTGAACTTAACACTCTAGATGCAGGCAGGAGTTGGTCGATGTGTGGAGTAATAGTAGTAGATGCATAATCGTTTCATTCAAATTGACACAGACATGATGCCTATATTCATAATCATTGCCTTGGATGTCGTCATAACTTTGCACTTTTCTATCAATTGCTCGATAGTAATTTGTTCACCCACCGTATTATTTGCCTTCAAGAGAGAAGCCTCTAATGAAACCTATGCCCGCCGGGTCTATTTTCCATCATATATTTTTAGATCTATAAACCAAAAACCCCAAAAATACGTTGCTGCAATTTATTTACTTTTACTTAGTTTTACATTTTAGTATTTTTTTTATACCTATCTCTATCAGATCTCACCGTTGCAATTGACCGTGAAGGGATTGACTACCCCTTTATCGCGTTGGGTGCAAGTGTTTGATTGTTTGTGCATGTGCATAGATTGGAGACTTGCTTGTACCTCCTACTGGATTGATACCTTGGTTCTCTAACTGAGGGTAATACTTATATCTACTTTGCTGCATCACCCTTTCCTCTTCTAGGGAAAAACCAACGCAAGCTCAAGAAGTAGCAGGAAGAATTTCGGGCGCCGTTGTTGGGGAGGGCTACCTCAAGCCTACCAAGTACCCATCATAAACTCTCATCTCTTGCATTACATTATTCGCCTTTATTGTCGCCCTTCTTCTGTTTGTCTTTTCGTTTACTTCTTGGTTGCTCGTGTGATAGATTGCTTGTTTTGCCTTTGTGGCTAGCTCCTCTATCGTAGTCGATACTGATGTTTGCTAGAACTATGTCGGTATTTCCCTAAAGAGGAAGGGATGATACAACACAACAACAGTGGTATTTCCCTCAGTGATGAGACCAAGGTTATCGAACCAGTTGGAGAACCAAGCAACACTACATAAACAGCACATGCACACAAATAACAAATACTCGCAACCCGACGTGTTAAAGGGGTTGTCAATCCCTTTCGGGTAACAACACCAGAAATTGGCAAACGGACATGAGAGAGTTCTAATAAATTGATAGATCGAACGCCAAATAAAATAAAGTGCAGAAAAGTATTTTTTGATTTTTTGGTTTAATAGATCTGAAAATAAAAGCAAAGTAAAATAGATCGTAAAGGGAAACATATTAAAGAGAGACCCGGGGCCCGTAGTTTTCACTAGTGGCTTCTCTCAAGAAAAATAGCAAACTGTGGGTAAATGAATTACTGTTGGGCTATTGATAGAACTTCAAATAATCATGACGATATCCAGGCAACGATCATTATGTAGGCATCACGTCCAAGATTAGTATACCGACTCCTGCCTGCATCTACTACTATTACTCCACACATCGACCACTATCCAGCATGCATCTAGTGTATTAAGTTCGTGGAGAAACGGGGTAATGCAATAAGAACGATGACATGATGTAGACAAGATCTATTTATGTAGAAATAGGCCCCATCTTGTTATCCTTAATGGCAACGATACATACGTGTCGGTTCCCCTTCTGTCATTGGGATCAAGCACCGTAAGATCGAACCCATCACAAAGCACCTCTTCCCATTGCAAGATAAATAGATCAAGTTGGCCAAACAAAACCCAAATATCAGATAAGAAATACGAGGCTATAAGAAATTATGCATATAAGAGATCAAAGAAGATCAAATAACTTTCATGGATAAAAAGAGATAGATCTGGTCACAAACTCAAAGTTCATTAGATCCCAACAAACACACCGCAAAAAGAGTTACATCATATGGATCTCCAAGAGACCATTGTATTGAGAATCAAACGAGAGAGAGAGAGAGATGAAGCCATCTAAGTAGTAACTACGGGCCCGTAGGTCTACAAAGAACTACTCAAGCTTCATCGGAGAGGAACCAATGGACATGATGAACCCCTCTGTGATGGTGTCTAGATTGGATCTAGTGTTTTTGGAACTTGCGGCATCTGGAATTGATTTTCGTCGACTCCCCTAGGGTTTCTGGAATATTGGGGTATTTATAGAGTAAAGAGGCAGTTCGGAAGCCACCCGAGGTGGGCACAACCCACCAGGGCGCGCCTAGGCCTCCAGGCGCGCCCTGGTGGGTTGTGCACCCCTCGGAGCAACCCCAGGTGCTTCTCCGGCCCATTGGATGTCTTTTGGTCCAACAAATCCACAAAAAGTTTCGTTGCATTTGTACTGTGTTTGATATTAATTTCTTGTGATGTAAAAACATACAAAAAACACCAACTGGCTCTTGGCACTATGTCAACATGTTAGTACCAAAAAATGATATAAAATGACTATAAAATGATTGTAAAACATCCAAGAATGATAATATAACAACATGGAACAATAAAAAATTATAGATACATTGGAGACGTATCAGCATCCCCAAGATTAATTCATTCTCTTCATCGAGTAGGTATATGATAAAAACAGAATTTTTGATGTGGAATGCTGCCTAACATGCGCATCACATATTCTTTTATTTGCAGCATGGACATTTGGACTTTTATATGGTTCAAAGCAATAGTCTAGTTTTGCCATGAGACTTAAATACTCAATCATATCAACGAGGAACCATGTCTTTCAAAATATCAATACTAAAATAAGTTATCCCTAGCCCGTTATGCTCAATCATTGATCCATTCATGAAACACACTCGCATATTAGCTACACCCAATGCTCAAGTACGATCATAGTGCCCCCTAGGTGGTGCTTTATAAGAGAAGATGGTTATTCAAATTAAAAATAAAAATTGCATAAAGTAATTGAAAGGCCCTTCACAGAGGGAAGTAGGGATTTCTAGAGGTGCCAGAGCTCAAAGCGAAAAACATATAGATAAAAACATTTTGGGAGGCATGCTTTTCCTCTCAACGAGAATGATTGAGAAGTTCCCTATACTCTCCATGCCAGATATATCATAGGCGGTTCCCAAATAGAAAATAAAGTTTATACCTTTTTCAACCATACTTTCACTTTCCATGGCTAGCCGTATCCATGGGTGCCTTGCATACCAACACTTTCCAAGGAATTTATTATTTGACAACATAAAGTAAATTAATTTTTCATTTCGGGACTGGGCATCCCTAATACCTTTGCCTTACTCTCGTGCAATGACAAGTGAATAAACACTCATCATGAGAATAACATATCTAGCATGGAGATATATTAGCCACCCCCTACCGATTCATGAGCGGTACGAGCACACAAAAGAGAAATTATTTTGAAAATTAGAGAAGGCACATACAAATTTTCTTAGAACGGCAAAAGAATACCGAATATGGGTAGGTATGGTGGATCATGTGGCAAAACTGGTGAGGGAGTCCTGGATTGGGGGGTCTCCGGGCGTCCGGGCTATGTTACCTGGGCCGGACTGATGGGCTGTGAAGATACAAGATCGAAGGCCTTCCCCCATGACTGGATGGGACTCTCCTTTGCATGGATGGCAAGCTTGGCGTTTGGATGTGAAGATTCCTTTCTCTATAAACCGACTCTGTACAACCCTAGGCCCCTCCGGTGTCTATATAAACCGGAGGGTTTAGTCCATAGAGGCAAACATAATCATATAGGCTAGAAATCTAGGGTTTATCCATTACGATCTTGAGGTAGATGAACTCTTGTAACCCCTATACTCATCAAAGTCAATCAAGCAGGAAGTAGGGTATTACCTCCATTTAGAGGGCCCGAACCTGGGTAAACATCGTGTCCCCTGCCCCCTGTGACCTTCGATCCTCAGACGCACAGTTCGGGACCCCCTACCCGAGATCGGCCGGTTTTGACACCGACATTGTTCCTTTCATTAAGAGTTCCTCTGTGCATCGACAGAAGGTTCGATGGCTCATTCGATCATCCACAACAATGCTGTATTAAGGGAGACTTTCCTCCCTAGCCAAATTTTCATATTCGGTGGCTTCACGCTACGTGCCAACTCGACTGGCCACCTTGAGCAGATCAACAGCTATGCCCCTGGTCATCAGATCAGTTTTGGAAATCTGAACTATGTCACTGATATCCAAGGAGAGTTAATCTTCGAAGGGTTCGCGGCCCCGATAGCCGCTCTGGCCTTAGATCCAGAGCAGATTACTATGTCCGAAGACAGGAGTTTAGAGCCCACCGGACTCCCTGCAATTATGGAACTTGCTACCGGAGATCTGGAGGGGACTGCGTCATCGGCAAACCCGAAGACGAACCGGGCTCCCCTTGTCGCTAAAGTACCAGACTCCCCCTCAGACTCCAGATCCGAATTCTCGAGGTCCGCGTCAAGTGAGCGTGGCCAGAAGGCTCTCACCACGGCCGCCCCCACAGACTCTTGCTTCCCTGTCCAAACCTCGCTCTTAAACGAGGCTCTGGACTTAATGCGATCCCTCGCCATTACAAAGGAATCGCTTCCGAATTACGCCCAGCCCGGACTATGGGCTGAGAGCGGGGAATTTTACATCCCACCCACCACCCACTTCATAGCCATTATCGAAGACTTAACCGACATACTAGACTATGCCTCCGAAGACATCGACGACATGGACGACAACGTCGGAGACGAACAAGGCCAAGACCCTTCGTTTATCGGATGTTGGACGGCCACCTCCACATATGATGTGTACATGGTAGACACACCCAAATAGGATGATGACGACGGCAAGAAGGATCCGGTTGAGGACAAGCCTGCTGAAGCACCTCCAAAGTGTCGACGTCAGCGGCGCTGCTCAAAATCGGGTCGGAAAAAATACAGCAATACCGACACCAAACACAATAACACTTCGAAGAATGCCGAAGACCCCGAAGCCCCTGCCGAGCCAACATCCGAACAAGATGATTGGGAGGATGGGCAAGTTAACCCCGACGATCCAGTCGGGAACGAGGACTCGGAGGATAGTAACTACCTACTGATCTCCGAAGAGCATGTGAGCCTCGGTGATGAAGACTTCATCGTGCCGGAGGAACCCCTTGAACAAGAGCGCTTTAAGCGCTGGCTAATCACCACTGCAAGAAGCCTTAAAAAGAAGAAGCAACAACTCCAAGCCGAAAAGGATACGCTCAATAACAGATGGACTAAAGTCCTGGCAGCCGAGGAATATGGCCTCGAACGCCCAACCAAGAGCTACCCGAAGCGCAAGCTGCTACCACAATTTAACGACGAGGCCCTTGAGCCAATACCGCCAAAGTATAAACCCGCTGACGAACTTGACCGACCACCACATGGACAGGACAGACCGCCTACTTACGCCAAACACCAGCCCGTACCGCCCCGCCATCAAGGCAAGGAGGTAGCAGCCCCGGGCTATACCTATGACCTACGCAAGGACCTGGACAATAGATCCGGTTAGACAAGATCAATCTATGGGTCAAGGAGGCGTGCTCCAACATGAGAGGATGGCCATCAGGCCTGGCGCGACAGGCACAACCTCACCCGGGCCGAAAACCGCACTCAGACTACATCCGAACTACACCGCGACATCACCCGATACAGAGGCACCACACCCCCCCTTATGCTTCACCAATGAGTTGATGGAGCACTAGTTCCCAGATCGGTTTAAACCCGTGAACGTTGATTCATACGATGGTACGACAGATCCTGCTATATGGATCAAATATTTTCTTCTCCACATTCACATGGCTCGCGGCGACGACCTCCATGCCATCAAGTACCTTCCCCTAAAAATCAAGGGACCAGCACGACACTGGTTAAACAGCCTCCCAGAAAACTCTAATGGCAGCTGCGAAGACTTGGAAGACGCCTTTAGAGACAACTTCCAAGGTACCTATTGTTGGGGAACGCAGTATTTCAAAAAAATTCCTACGATCACGCAAGATCTATCTAGGAGATGCATAGCAATGAGAGGGGAGAGTGTGTCCACATACCCTCGTAGGCTGAAAGCGAAAGCGTTAAGTAACGCGATTGATGTATCATAATCTCGATCTATGCCAACTCAACAAACACCTTCGGAGACACCTGTAGAGCATCTTTATAATCACCCTGTTACATTGTGACGTTTGATAGCACACAAGGTGTTCCTTCGGTATTCGGGAGTTGCTTAATCTCATAGTCATAGAAACATTTATAAGTCATGAAGAAAGCAATAACAATAAACTAAACGATCATAGTGCTAAGCTAACGGATGGGTCTAGTCCATCACATCATTCTCTAATGATGTGATCCCATTTATCAAATGACAACACATGTCCATGGCTAGGAAACTTGACCATCTTTGAATAACGAGCTAGTCAAGTAGAGGCATACTAGGGACACTCTGTTTGTCTATGTATTCACACATGTACTAAGTTTCCGGTTAATACAATTCTAGCATGAATAATAAACATTTATCACGATATAAGGAAATATAAATAAAAGCTTTATTATTGCTTCTAGGGCATATTTTCTTCAGTCTCCCACTTGCACTAGAGTCAATAATCTAGATTACACAATAATGATTCTAACACCCATGAAGTCTTGGTGTTGATAATGTTTTGCTCGTGAGAGAGTCTTAGTCAATGGGCCTGCAACATTCAGATCCGTATGTATCTTGCAAATCTCTATGTCTCCCTCCTTGACTTGATCGCGGATGGAATTGAAGCATCTCTTGATGTGCTTGGTTCTCTTGTGAAATCTGGATTCCTTTGCCAAGGCAATTGCATTAGTATTGTCACAAAAGATTTTCATTAGACCTGATGCACTAGGTATTACACCTAGATCTACTACAAAAAAAGACACATCCGTGACCTTTTGGGTTGAACAAATTTTTTTTCTATCATACATATGACACTTCTATGACGATAATTGTAACAAAACCCGGTATCATCATAGATGTGGTGGGCTCCTATTTCTATGACAAAATATCATGACAAAAAATGGGCTTTTCGTCCTGGGCGGGCCGGAGACGCAACTGCATGACATTCTTTGGGCCGTCCATGAAGGAAAAACCGTGGTAGAAGCAGGGGGGAATTTCGGGGAGTTCCCGGTTACGGTGGGAGGTCGGGGGCCGAGCGATGCGCGTTTCTCTCGTACACGTATGCGCGTGTGTGCGAGGCGTTGGCTCTAACTGAACCCGAGCGAGGCGTTGGGCTCTAACTGAACCCGAGCGATTGCACTGCAGGCTACGCATTACTGAACCTGAGCGGTCGATCGATGGCTATTAACTGAACCCGATCGAGCGATTCCTTCGCTAGTGCTACTAATTGAAGCCGATCGATGGGATGAATAGTGAGTGTTGCGGGGGGGTGGATGAACAGTGAGCGGTGGCATTGCCTCTAGATGAACAGGACCCCGTGGTGTGGTGGAGGGCTGGATAAACAGTAGACGGTGGCGGGGTGCCCGTGGAGGGGTGGATGAACAGGACCCCGTGGTGTGGAGGGCTGGATGAACAATAGACGGTGGAGGGGTGGTTGAACAGGACCCCATGGTGTGGATGGCTGGATGAACAGTAGACGGTGGAGGGGTGCCCGTGGAGGGGTGGTTGAACAGGACCCCGTGGTGTGGAGGGCTGGATGAACAGTAGATGGTGGAGGGGTGGTTGAACAGTAGCCGGTGGAGTAGCGCGCGGTGGAGGCTGGATGAACAGGAGCCCGTGGAGGCTGGATGAACAGGATCCCGTGGAGGCTGGATGAACAGGAGCTCGTGGAGGCTGGATGAACAGGAGCCCGTGGAGGCTGGAGGAGGTCGATGGTGGAGATGAACAGTATCCCGTGGAGTCCCATTTTGTAGTACGCCACACCCCTCCCGATCAACAGGACCCCCGTTTCGACCGTAGCGCTCCAACTCAAGTCCGTTTCGTCCGTTTTGCGGTACGCCACACCCCTCCCAATCAACAGGACCCCCGTTTCGACCGTAGGAGGTATGTTTCCTCCGTTTTGCGGTACGCCAGACCCCTCCCGATGAACAGGATCCCGTTTCAAACGTGGACGGTCGAACACAAGGCCGTTTCCTCCGTTCTACGGTACGCCAGGCCTCGTTTCCATCGCCTCTTCCGTCCAAGCCCTCCCGATGAACACGACGCATTCCGTTGCCTCCCCATGAACACGACGCATTCCGTTACCTCCCCATGAACAAGACGCATTCATTTGCCTCCCCATGAACACGACGACGACGCTGTTTCTCCGTTTTGACCCAGCCATGTACACGAGCCCTGGCCATACGTATGCGCGAGTAGGCGTTTGAGACCTCGCTCGTATGTACACATTGTTGGGGGAACGCAGTAATTTCGAAAAATTTCCTACGCACACGCAAGATCATGGTGATGCACAGCAACAAGAGGGGAGAGTGTTGTCTACGTACCAACGCAGACCGACTGCGGAAGCGATCACACAACGTAGAGGAAGTAGTCGTACGTCTTCTTCCCGATCCGACCGATCCAAGCACCGTTACTCCGGCACCTCCGAGTTCTTAGCACACATTCAGCTCGATGACGTTCCTCGGGCTCCGATCCAGCAAAGCGTCGAGGAAGAGTTCCGTCAGCACGACGGCGTGATGACGATCTTGATGTACTACCGACGCAGGGCTTCGCCTAAGCACTGTAACGGTACGATCGAGGTGGAATTTGGTGGCAGGGGGCACCGCACACGGCTAAGGAACGATCTCAAGGATCAACTTGTGTCCCTTGGGGTGCCCCCTGCCCCCGTATATAAAGGTTGGAGGAGGGGGAGCCGGCCGGCCAGGGAGAGGAGGCGCAGGGTAGTCCTTCTCCCACCGGGAATAGGACTCCTCCCTCCAATCCTAATCCTATTAGGACTCCCGGGGGGAAAAGGAGAGAGAAGGGGGGCCGGCCCCTTATCCTAGTCCTACTAGGACTTGGGGAAAGGGGGGGCGCCGGCCAGCTTGTGGGCTTCCCTTTTCTCTTTTCCACTATGGCCCAATAGGCCCATTAGTCTCCCGGGGGGTTCCAGTAACCCTCCCGGTATTCCGGTAAAATCCCGATTTCACCCGGAACACTTCCTATGTCCAAATATAGGCTTCCAATATATCAATCTTTACGTCCCGACCATTTCGAGACTCCTCGTCATGTCCGTGATCTCATCCGGGACTCCGAACAACCTTCGGTACATCAAAATGCATAAACTCATAATAACTGTCATCGTAACGTTAAGCGTGCGGACCCTACGGTTCGAGAACAATGTAGACATGACCGAGACACGTCTCCGGTCAATAACCAATAGCGGGACCTGGATGCCCATATTGGCTCCTACATATTCTACGAAGATCTTTATCGGCCAGACCGCATAACAACATACGTTGTTCCCTTTGTCATCGGTATGTTACTTGCCTGAGATTCGATCGTCGGTATCCAATACCTAGTTCAATCTCGTTACCGGCAAGTCTCTTTACTCGTTCCGTAATACATCATCTCACAACTAACATATTAGTTGCAGTGCTTGCAAGGCTTATGTGATGTGCATTACCGAGAGGGCCCAGAGATACCTCTTCGACAATCGGAGTGACAAACCCCAATCTCGAAATACGCCAACCCAACATCTACCATTGGAGACACCTGTAGTACTCCTTTATAATCACCCAGTTACGTTGTGACGTTTGGTAGTACCCAAAGTGTTCCTCCGGTAAACGGGAGTTGCATAATCTCATAGTTATAGGAACATGTATAAGTCATGAAGAAAGCAATAGCAACATACTAAACGATCGGGTGCTAAGCTAATGGAACGGGTCATGTCAATCAGATCATTCAACTAATGATGTGACCTCGTTAATCAAATAACAACTCTTTGTTCATGGTTAGGAAACATAACCATCTTTGATTAACGAGCTAGTCAAGTAGAGGCATACTAGTGACACTCTGTTGGTCTATGTATTCACACATGTATTATGTTTCCGGTTAATACAATTCTAGCATGAATAATAAACATTTATCATGATATAAGGAAATAAATAATAACTTTATTATTGCCTCTAGGGCATATTTCCTTCAGTCTCCCACTTGCACTAGAGTCAATAATCTAGTTCACATTGCCATGTGATTTAACAGCAATAGTTCACATCACCATGTGATTAACACCCATAGTTCACAAATCCATGTGACCAACACTCAAAGGGTTTACTAGATTCAGTAATCTAGTTCACATATCTATGTGATTAACACCCAAAGAGTACTAAGGTGTGATCATGTTTTGCTTGTGAGATAATTTTAGTCAACGGGTCTGTCACATTCAGATCCGTAAGTATTTTGCAAGTTCTATGTCTACAATGCTCTATACGGAGCTACCCTAGCTAATTGCTCCCACTTTCAATATGTATCCAGATTGAGACTTTAGATTTATCTGGATCAGTGTCAAAAACTTGCATCGACGTAACCCTTTACGATGAACCTTTTTGTCACGTCCATAATCGAGAAACACATCCTTATTTCACTAAGGATAATTCTGACCGTTGTCCAGTGATCTACTCCTAGATCACTATTGTACTCCCTTGCCAAATCAGTGCAGGGTATACAATAAATCTGGTACACAGCATGGCATACTTTATAGAACCTATGAATGAGGCATAGGGAATGACTTTCATTCTCTTTCTATCTTCTGCCGTGGTCGGGCTTTGAGTCTTTACTCAACTTCACACCTTGTAACACAGGCAAGAAACTTTTTCTTTGATTGTTCCATTTTGAACTACTTCAAAATCTTGTCAAGGTATGTACTTATTGAAAAACTTATCAAGCGTCTTGATCTATCTCTATAGATCTTGAAGCTCAATATGTAAGCAGCTTTACCGAAGTCTTTCTTTGGAAAACTCCCTTCAAACACTCCTTTTATGCTTTACAGAATAATTCTACATTATTTCTGATCAACAATATGTCATTCACATATACTTATCAGAAATGCTGTAGTGCTCCCACTCACTTTCTCGTAAATACAGGCTTCACCGCAAGTCTGTATAAAACTATATGCTTTGATCAACTCATCAAAGCGTATATTCCAACTCCGAGATGCTTGCACCAGTCCACAGATGGATCGCTGGAGCTTGCACATTTTGTTAGCACCTTTTGGATTGACAAAACCTTCTGTTGCATCATATACAACTCTTCTTTAATAAATCCATTAAGGAATGCAGTTTTGTTTATCCATTTGCCAGATTTCATAAAATGCGGCAATTACTAACATGATTCGGACAGACTCAAGCATAGATACGAGTGAGAAGCTCTCATCGTAGTAAACACCTTGAACTTGTCGAAAACCTTTTGCGACAATTCTAGCTTTGTAGATAGTAACACTACTATCAGCGTCCGTCTTCCTCTTGAAGATCCATTTATTTTTATTTTTATGGCTTGCCGATCATCGGGCAAGTCAACCAAAGTCCATACTTTGTTCTCATACATGGATCCCATCTCAGATTTCATGGCTTCAAGCCACTTTGCGGAATCTGGGCTCACCATCGCTTCTTCATAGTTCGTAGGATCATCATGATCTAGTAGCATGACTTCCAGAACAGGATTACCGTACCACTCTGGCGCGGATCTTTACTCTAGTTGATCTACGAGGTTCAGTAGTGTCTTGTTCTGAAGTTTCATGATCATCATCATTAGCTTCCTCACTAACTGGTGTAGGTGTCACAGAAACATTTTTCTGTGATGTACTACTTTCCAATAAGGGAGCAGGTACAGTTACCTCGTCAAGTTCTACTTTCCTCCCACTCACTTCTTTCGAGAGAAACTCCTTCTCCAGAAAGTTTCCGAATTTAGCAACAAAAGTCTTGCCTTCGGATCTGTGATAGAAGGTGTATCCAATAGTTTCCTTTGGATATCCTATGAAGACACACTTCTCCGATTTGGGTTCGAGCTTATCAGGTTGAAGCTTTTTCACATAAGCATCGCAGCCCCAAACTTTAAGAAACGACAACTTTGGTTTCTTGCCAAACCATAGTTCATAAGGTGTCGTCTCAACGGATTTTGATGGTGCCCTGTTTAACGTGAATGCGGCCGTCTCTAAAGCATAACCCCAAAACGATAGCGGTAAATCAGTAAGAGACATCATGGATCGCACCATATCTAGTAAAGTACGATTACGACGTTCGGACACACCATTACGTTGTGGTGTTCCGGGTGGCGTGAGTTGCGAAACTATTCCACAATTTTTCAAATGTACACCAAACTCGTAACTCAAATATTCTCCTCCACGATCAGATCGTAGAAACTTTATTTTCTTGTTATGATGATTTTCAACTTCACTCTGAAATTCTTTGAACTTTTCAAATGTTTCAGACTTATGTTTCATTAAGTAGATATACCCATATCTGCTTAAGTCATCTGTGAAGGTGAGGAAATAACGATATCTGCCACGAGCCTCAATATTCATCGGACCACATACATCGGTATGTATGATTTCCAACAAATCTGTTGCTCTCTCCATAGTACCGGAGAACGGTGTTTTAGTCATCTTGCCCATGAGGCATGGTTCGCAAGCATCAACTGATTCATAATCAAGTGATTTAAAAAGCCCATCAGCATGGAGTTTCTTCATGCGCTTTACACCAATATGACCTAAACGGCAGTGCTACTAATAAGTTGCACTATCATTATTAACTTTGCATCTTTTGGTTTCAATATTATGATTATGTGTATCAATACGATCGAGATCCAACGAACTATTTTCATTGGGTGTGTAACCATATAAGGTTTTATTCATGTAAACAGAACAACAATTTATTCTCTTACTTAAATGAATAACCGTATTACAATAAACATGATCAAATCATATTCATGCTCAACGCAAACGCCAAATAACACTTATTTAGGTTCAACACTAATCCCGAAATTATGGGGAGTGTGCGATGATGATCATATCAATCTTGGAACCACTTCCAACACACATCGTCACTTCACCCTTAACTAGTCTCTATTTATTCTGCAACTCCCGTTTCGAGTTACTAATCTTAGCAACTGAACTAGTATCAAATACTGAGGGTTTGCTATAAACACTAGTAAAGTACACATCAATAACATGTATATCAAATATACTTATGTTCACTTTGCCATCCTTCTTATCCGCCAATCACTTGGGGTAGTTCCGCTTCCAGTGACCAGTCCCTTTGCAGTAGAAGCACTTAGTCTCAGGCTTAGGATCAGACTTGGGCTTCTTCACTTGAGCAGCAACTTGCTTGCCGTTCTACTTGAAGTTCCCCTTCTTCCCTTTGCCCTTTTCTTGAAACTAGTGGTCTTGTCAACCATCAACACTTGATGTTTTTCTTGATTTCTACCTTCATCGATTTCAGCATCACGAAGAGCTTGGGAATTACTTTTGTCATCCCTTGCATATTATAGTTCATCACGAAGTTCTACTAACTTGGTGATGGTGACTAGAGAATTCTGTCAATCACTATCTTATCTGGAAGATTAACTCCCACTTGATTCAAGCGATTGTAGTACTCAGACAATCTGGGCACATGCTCACTAGTTGAGCGATTCTCCTCCATCTTTTAGCTATAGAACTTGTTGGAGACTTCATATCTCTCAACTCGGGTATTTGCTTGAAATATTAACTTCAACTCCTGGAACATCTCATATGTTCCATGACGTTCAAAACGTCTTTGAAGTCCCGATTCTAAGCCGTTAAGCATGGTGCACTTAAACTATCAAGTAGTCATCATATTGAGCTAGCCAAACGTTCATAACGTCTGCATCTGCTCCTGCAATAGGTCTGTCACCTAGCGGTGCATCAAGGACATTTTTTTTTCTGTGCAGCAATGAGGATAAACCTCAGATCACGGATCCAATCCGCATCATTGCTACTAACATCTTTCAACATAATTTTCTCTAGGAACATATCAAAATAAACACAGGGAAGCAACAACGCGAGCTATTGATCTATAACATAATTTGCAAAATACTACCAGGACTAAGTTCATGATAAATTTAAGTTCAATTTAATCATATTACTTAAGAACTCCCACTTAGATGGACATCCCTCTAATCCTCTAAGTGATCACGTGATCCAAATCAACTAAACCATAACCGATCATCACGTGAGATGGAGTAGTTTTCAATGGTGAACATCGTTATGTTGATCATATCTACTATATGATTCACGCTCGACCTTTCGGTCTCCGTGTTCCGAGGCCATATCTGTATATGCTTGGCTCGTCAAGTATAACCCGAGTATTCTGCGTGTGCAACTGTTTTGCACCCGTTGTATTTGGACGTAGAGCTTATCACACCCGATCATTACGTGATGTCTGGGCACGACGAACTTTGGCAACGGTGCATACTCGGGGAGAACACTTCTTGATAATTTAGTGAGAGATCATCTTATAATGCTACCGTCAATCAAAGCAAGATAAGATGCATAAAAGATAAACATCATATGCAATCAAAATATGTGACATGATATGGCCATCATCATCTTGCTTCTTTGATCTCCATCTCCAAAGTACTGTCATGATCTCTGTCATCACCGGCATGACACCATGATCTCCATCATCTTGATCTATATCAATGTGTCGTCACACGGTCGTCTCGCCAACTATTGCTCTTGCAACTATTGCTATCGCATAGCGATAAAGTAAAGCAATTATTTGGCGCTTGCATCTTATGCAATAAAGAGACAACCATAAGGCTTTTGCCAGTTGCCGATAATTTCAACAAAACATGATCATCTCATACAACAACTTATATCTCATCACGTCTTGACCATATCATATCACAACATGCCCTGCAAAAACAAGTTAGACGTCCTCTACTTTGTTGTTGCAAGTTTTACGTGGCTGCTACGGGCTTAAGCAAGAACCAATCTCACCTATGCATCAAAACCACAACGATAGTTTGTCAAATAGACTCCGTTTTAACCTTCGCAAGGACCGGGCGTAGCCACACTCGGTTCAACTAAAGTTGGAGAAACAGTCACCCGCAAGTCACCTATGTGCAAAGCACGTCGGGGAAACCGGTCTCGCATAAGCGTACGCGTAATGTCGGTCCGGGCCGCTTCATCCAACAATACCGCCGAACCAAAGTATGACATGCTGGTAGGCAGTATGACTTATATCGCCCACAACTCACTTGTGTTCTACTCGTGCAAATAACATCAAACCATAAAACCTAGGCTCGGATGCCACTATTGGGGGAACGCAGTAATTTCGAAAATTTTCCTACGCACACGCAAGATCATGGTGATGCACAGCAATGAGAGGGGAGAGTGTTGTCTACGTACCAACGGAGACCGACTGCGGAAGCGATCACACAACGTAGAGGAAGTAGTCGTACGTCTTCTTCCCGATCCGACCGATCCAAGCACCGTTACTCCGGCACCTCCGAGTTCTTAGCACACGTTCAGCTCGATGACGTTCCTCGGGCTCCGATCCAGCAAAGCGTCGAGGAAGAGTTCCGTCAGCACGAGGCGTGATGACGATCTTGATGTACTACCGACGCAGGGCTTCGCCTAAGCACTGTAACGGTACGATCGAGGTGGAATTTGGTGGCAGGGGGCACCGCACACGGCTAAGGAACGATCTCAAGGATCAACTTGTGTCCCTTGGGGTGCCCCCTGCCCCCGTATATAAAGGTTGGAGGAGGGGGAGCCGGCCGGCCAGGGAGAGGAGGCGCAGGGGAGTCCTACTCCCACCGGGAGTAGGACTCCTCCCTCCAATCCTAATCCTATTAGGACTCCCGGGGGGAAAAGGAGAGAGAAGGGGGGCTGGCCCCTTATCCTAGTCCTACTAGGACTTGGGGAAAGGGGGGGCGCCGGCCAGCTTGTGGGCTTCCCTTTTCTCTTTTCCACTATGGCCCAATAGGCCCATTAGTCTCCCGGGGGGTTCCGGTAACCCTCCCGGTATTCCGGTAAAATCCCGATTTCACCCGGAACACTTCCTATGTCCAAATATAGGCTTCCAATATATCAATCTTTACGTCTCGACCATTTCGAGACTCCTCGTCATGTCCGTGATCTCATCCGGGACTCCGAACAACCTTCGGTACATCAAAATGCATAAACTCATAATAACTGTCATCGTAACGTTAAGCGTGCGGACCCTACGGTTCGAGAACAATGTAGACATGACCGAGACACGTCTCCGGTCAATAACCAATAGCGGGACCTGGATGCCCATATTGGCTCCTACATATTCTACGAAGATCTTTATCGGTCAGACCGCATAACAACATACGTTGTTCCCTTTGTCATCGGTATGTTACTTGCCTGAGATTCGATCATCGGTATCCAATACCTAGTTCAATCTCGTTACCGGCAAGTCTCTTTACTCGTTCCGTAATACATCATCTCACAACTAACATATTAGTTGCAGTGCTTGCAAGGCTTATGTGATGTGCATTACCGAGAGGGCCCAGAGATACCTCTTCGACAATCGGATTGACAAACCCCAATCTCGAAATACGCCAACCCAACATCTACCATTGGAGACACCTGTAGTACTCCTTTATAATCACCCAGTTACGTTGTGATGTTTGGTAGTACCCAAAGTGTTCCTCCGGTAAACGGGAGTTGCATAATCTCATAGTTATAGGAACATGTATAAGTCATGAAGAAAGCAATAGCAACATACTAAACGATGGGGTGCTAAGCTAATGGAATGGGTCATGTCAATCAGATCATTCAACTAATGATGTGACCTCGTTAATCAAATAACAACTCTTTGTTCATGGTTAGGAAACATAACCATCTTTGATTAACGAGCTAGTCAAGTAGAGGCATACTAGTGACACTCTGTTGGTCTATGTATTCACACATGTATTATGTTTCCGGTTAATACAATTCTAGCATGAATAATAAACATTTATCATGATATAAGGAAATAAATAATAACTTTATTATTGCCTCTAGGGCATATTTCCTTCACACATACGTGGCCGTATTTTCTTTCTTGCACCGTGGCCGCTGTACGTACGTGTACATGCTACGTGTCCGCCTCTACTACGACACGTGCGCGCCTCTACATCGACCAGTATATATGTACGTACACATTCGCGACCAGAATGACAACGCTACATATGCTTCGACCAGGTGGGTCCCGACTATCAGGCACTTCCTTGCATGCAAAGATGTAGCTGGTGGGTCCCAGCAGTCAGGGGGCAAAATACAGTGGCCTGTCCGGTGGGTCCCCGCTGTCAGGTGGAGGAATAATTATTTTGCACGTAATAAGGAGGCACTTCCTTGCTGCGGTCGTGGACCCAGCTATCAACCTCTCCACATACAGTCCACGTCCGATGGAAGTCGTTCCTTGACCATGTTGACCACGCCGTGCCAAGAGCACCAAGGCGGTGGACGATGCGAGGCCTAGGAAGGGGACGACGCGGAGCTGGGGAAGACGCGGCAGTGGATGCCCACGCGTAGAGGAGTACGAGGGTTCACTGGTTCGCTGTGGTGTGAGGCTGCTGTCGCCGCAGAATAACAGGGGGTGTGGGTAAGTAGAGGGATGGCCTGGCCATCGGTGGGAATAGTAGGGGGCGGTGAGGCCTCCGCCGCATCACAGCCGGCCACGGGAGGCAAGAGCACGAGGCACGACCGGCGCTGGTTTGGGCAGCTGGAGCAAGAAGACCAGAGGTTGAAGAAGCACTACGGCCGTTGGATGGACATCATACGGTCACTAGAGCTAGAATCGTGCATATTGACTAAGTTGACAAAGCCCTCCGTCCCCGTCAACTTAGTAGGCCCACAAGTCAGCCTCCCACAAAGGTGGGTCCCAGCTAGCAGGGGGTATTCATTTTTTAGCGTAATAAGGAGGCACTTCCTTGCGTGCGAAGATATAGCTGGTGGGTCTGAGCTGTCAGCGATGGTAACATTTTTTTCGCGAAATACAGAGGCCCTTTCCGTGGGTCCTTGATGTCAGGTGGAGGAATCATTATTTTGCGTGTAATAAGGAGGCATTTCCTTGCGTGCGGCCGTGGACCCAGCTGTCGGCCTCTCCACGTACAGTCCACTTCAGATGCATGTCGGTCGTTGACCACGTTGACCAGGCCGCGCCGAGAGCACCAGGGCGGTGGACGACGGCGAGGCCTAGGAAGGGAACGACACGGAGGCAGGGAAGACTCGGTAGTTGTTTCCCACGCGAAGGGGAGTACGACTGTACGAGGGTTTACTGGTTCGTCTACCGTCGCCGGAGAATAACAGCAAGTGTGGGTGAGTAGAGGGATGGCTAGGCCATCTATGGGAGTATAGTGGGGCGGTGAGGCCTGCGCGGCAACACAGCCGGCCGCGGGGAGGAGGGAGCAGGCAGTCCCACCGGCGCTTGTTTGAGCGGCTGGAGTAGGAAGAGCAGAGATTGAAGAAGCACGACGGCCATTCGATGGACATCCAACAGTCATGGCTTGTGCATCAACCTTTTTTTAGGAAAGCCTCAAATCTGTGGAAAACAGCATACAACCCATCTGCCATTATTTCTAATAATTTACAGCGCATTTGCTAATTCTTAAGGTTTTTTTGGAGCCCATATTCTTTTTGTTAGCATTACAACCCATATTGTGGCCACGGTTAAAAAATTAACAAAATTTTGCATATTTTAGTGCGGTCCGAACTGTTTTTAATCCCGAAATTTCGACTCACATTCCAACTGATTTTAAAATAAATGTATATCAATATAAAATCCAACAAATTATCCACGCATAAAAATTAATGTAATTTAAATCTCAAAATGAAAAAAAAGATATTTTAAACTAATTGCCAGTTTGATGTGTTTAAAAAATGTACAGCCCATTTCTCATTACTCATGGGCCATTTTCTCGGCCAGCTGAATGAAGCTCTCCTCGTCTTGAAAGATTTGCAGCCCAACAGGCCTGACAAAGCGACTTACTTGGCAAATCACAAAAAAACTGGGCTGTGGCCATGGACCCAGATGTCAGCCTCTCCACGTACAGTACTCTTCCGATGGAAGTTGGTCGTTGACCACATTGACCACGCCACGCCGAGAGCACCAAGGCGGTGGACGAAGGCGAGGCGTAGGAAGGGGACGACATGGAGCCGGGGAAGACGTGGCATTGGAGGCGTACGAGGGTTCACTGGTTCGGCCACGGCATGAGGCTGCCGTCGCCGCAGAATAACAAGGGGTGTGGGTGAGTAGAGGGATAGCATGGGCCAGCGGTGGGAGTAGTAGGGGGCGGTGAGGCCTCCGCAGCATCACAGCAGGCCACGAGAGGCAGGAGCACGCGGCACGACCGGCGCAGCTTTGGGCGGCTGGAGCAAGAAGACCAGAGGTTGAAGAAGCACTACGGCCGTTGGATGGACATCGTACGGTCACTGGAGCTAGCATCGTTCATATTGACTAAGTTGACAAAGCCCTCCATCCTCGTCAACTTAGTAGGCCCACAAGTCAGCCTCCCACCAGGTTGGGTCCCAGCTACTAGGGGGATTATTCATTTTTCTGTGCGTAATAAGGAGGCACTTCCGGTGGGTCCGAGCTGACAGTGGGGGGAACGTTTTTTTCACGAAATACGGTGGTCCGTCCGGTGGGTCCCAGCAGTTAGGGGCAAACATTTTTTTGCGAAATACGGTGGCCCATCCGGTGGGTCCCAGTAGTCAGGGGGAAACGTTTTTTCCGCAAAATACTCTTGGCCCGTCTGATGGGTCCCTGTTGTCAGGTCGAGGAATAATTATTTTGCACGTAATAAGGAGGCACTTCCTTGCGGCTGCTGTGGACCTAGCTGTCAGCCTCTCCACATACAGTACTGTTCCGATGGAAGTTGGTCGTTGACCACATTGACCATGCTGCGCCGAGAGCACCACGGCGGTGGACGACAGCGAGGCCTAGGAAGGGGACGACGCGGAGCCGGGGAAGACGCGGCAGTGGATGCGCACACGGAGAGGAGTACGAGGGTTCACTGGTTCAGCTGCGGTGTGAGGCTGCCATCACCGCAGAATAACAGGGGGGTGGGTGAGTGGAGGGATCGCCTGGCTAGCGGTGGGAGTAGTATGGGGATGGTGAGGCCTCCGCGGCAGCACAGCCGGCCATGGGAGGCAGGAGCATGCGGCACGACCGGCGCTGCTTTGGGCGGCTGGGGCAAGAAGACCAGAGGTTGAAGAAGCACTACGGCCGTTGGATGGACATCGTTGACCACGCCGCGCCGAGAGCACCAGGGCGGTGGACGTCGGCGAGGCCTATGAAGGGAGCGACACGGAGCCGGGGAAGACATGGCAGTGGCTGCCCACGCGGTGGAGGGTATGAGGGTTGACTGGTTCGGCTGTCGTCGCCGGAAAATAACAGGAGGTGTGGGTGAGTAGAGGGATAGACAGGCCAGGGATCCGAGTATGATGGGGCCGTGAGGCCTTCCCGGCAGCACTACCGGCCACGGGAGGCGGGAGCAGGCGGTTCCAATGGCGCTGGTTTGGGCGGCTGGGGCAGGAAGATCAGAGACTGAAGAAGCACGATTGCCGTTAGATTGACATCTAACGGTCTGATGCTGGTAGAGTCGATTGTTGACTAAGTCTCTTTTTTTGAGAAACCTTGTGTACACATGAACTTTGTAGGCCCGCAAGTCAGCCTCCAAATCTGTGGAGACAACATAAAGCCCATTTGCTATTTTTTACAATTTGCAGCCCATTTGCTAATTCTTAAGTAATTTATTACAGCCCATTTTCTGCCCAGGACCACGGTCAAAAAGTCCAACCTTATTTTGCATATTTCGGTGGAGTCCAAACTGTTGTAATCCCGAAATGATAAACATTTTTTAAGAACTTATTGATTTGCCAAAAAAATCATTTTGTTTTTCTAAGCAAATAAGACATGGGATAATTTAGTTGGTTTAAGGGAAAACCAGTGGTAAAAAAATCAGCGGTGGGTGGGAAAAAATAACAAAAATAAGGATGTAAATATGAAAAGGGAATTTTATGTGTTTTCAATATAATGATACGTGTATATGAACTCGTAAAACTATAGGTAGAGATTAGAAAACGGATGTAGGACATGTGTTTCAAGAGGAAAATAGAACTGGGCCGTGTGTTTGATTCAGTAAAAAAACTGCCTGAGGATGTTGTAAGATAAAATATAACTAACGCTGGCAGGCCAGAAACTAGTAGAAACCTGCTGGATCTTTGTGCCCTGTTGTCATCATGGGTTGGGCCTATTAAAAACAAAACAACACAGGGCAATCTACAGCCCAGTTGAAACTTGCTCGACCTGAAAAAACAATATACGTGCTGAATAAACAAGAGAATTCTGCAAGTACAGACAGATAACTGGGATGCAGCACAGATATTTTTTTTTATCATAATAATAAGTGCATGTACTTGTTTCGAAAAAATTGGAGAACTGGGAATTCGAACGGCGGGTGCTTATGCTACCCATCAAATAAAAACCAGGTGCCTGAAAATTCGTTCCGAAACAAATGATTCAGCTTTATATCCACGTCGACCCTCAGCATGATGGTTGGAAGAAAATGCAAGTTTGTACCAAAAGATCGTTAACAACAACACCAACCTGCGGACGACAAGGTAGTACAACTACCAATACCAAACTAACTTATAATCTTTTTACTCCTGGCCCTAGTGTTCGTCTGGTAGAAAATCTTGCAGAGGACCAGCTCCCGCTCCTTCTCTTGCTCCAGGTCCCCGAGGTGGTACTGGTGCATCACCCAGTTGGTCCTCTGTCGGTCGAAGTTCTTGTTGGTGTGCAGCACCAGAATGTTTTTTGCTGCCCGTCTGTCGGCCGTTGACCATCACCGGCAAGGTATTGCCGGTCTTGTGCCACAACGCGTGCATGCCGCACTCCGACTGTATCTTGAGACGCGTCCACGCGCCCCTTTTGAACGCCCTGGAATTGCGCTGGAAGAAATGCTTCCTTAGGCCACTCAGTGTGATACCTGCAGTATTGTGGAATACAGGTTTTAGTGTACCTAGTTGGCATTTTCATAACATCGTTGGCATGTTGCAGTCACTTGTTTCACTTTTTATTAACAGTCAAATTATAATTGCTTCACCAGGACTGCGTCTAAAAATAAAAATAGAGCTATAAACAAAGAAATATGTTTGTGCAAGTAGATGACCGATCGGTGTCTTACCTGGAAGTTTCTCAGGTTGGGTGTAACATATGCCGTGCTCGCTGTCGATGGTTGGTATGAACAAATCGATGAGAGACTGAAATCTCGCGCTGTCAGCACTCACTTTGGCCTTAAGGTGCTCGATCAGCTCCTGATCCATGGGATCGAACTTGACGCCAGCCGGCAGCACGGGCCAATCCTTCTTCGACTTGCATCGGTAATTCCAGTTATATGGTACTCAATGTATGATCAATCGACTGTTTTAAGTGAATGATGAATGATTTCGACAGATAAGTGGTACTCCAAATCTGAAGTCCAGAATAACCAAATACGCCGCCGGGATTCTTGTGTCACCTCACGCGCAGCGTGTTGTCACGTCAATTCAATGTATGGACATGATCAATAATTTGACCGACGTATACTAGTACTGCGACTGTACTACTTGCTAGTCGTATTTAGTGTCACAATTTATATATAGGTTTAACTAACAAGTACGCACTTGAAGCCTAACTTATATATATATATATATATATATATATATATATATAGGACAACACTATTCTGTTCCCAGGATCAAAATAGTTATTTGGATCACAGCTCTTTATATATAGGACCCGATGAATTTGGTCCCGAACTCGAACCGGCGAAGAAGAAAAAAACCACCACCGCCACGATCCTAATAGATCGACCCAACACTTCTCAAATCCTGATCCCCACCTTCCCCCGATCCCATCGCCGCCGGATCCCAGTCCCGACGACCTCCGCCGCCGCCTACAACCACCGCAGGCACCGCCTCGACCACCTCCTCCGCCGTCCTCCACCCCGACAACCTCCACCACTGTGCTCCACCCTGACCACCTCCTCCTCCGCCCTCCACCTCGACTACCTCCGCCGCCGCCCTACACCACGACCACCTCTGCCACTCCAACACGACTCCCCCCCTCCGACTTGACCTTCCCTCCCTTCCTACGCGACCTGCCACGCGCAGCCGCCTGCATCTCGTCATTGTTACGCGCCGCGGAGATCCCACCTGCGATCTGTACCCTCCGCCTCCCCGAGGATGCCGCCAGCAGAGCTCAGACACTGCTCCTCCCGTCATGTGCAGGCAGACGTGAACCACCTCGAGTGCCACCCTGGCCACACCCACGGATCCGCTCACGGCGACCGGCGCGAGGCCGAGGCGACTGTGGCAAATACAATCCGGATTGCATCTCCTTCGTCCTAAACCAACAACAACGACCCATTTTTGGTTCCTCATCAAGCAACAGCCGCTGTCCCCTAGAAGTTCAGAATTCTGATGGTGCGACGTCCAACTTCGGCGTGTAGCACAGCAGGATCGCGCCTCCCCGGTATCCTCTCTGTCAACCTTTTGTATCTCTAATCACTACTGTGATGTGATGGACTTGTTACAATTTTGAGGAGCTTGCGGCTGAATCACCTGTATATTTTTCCTTTCTTCAAAAATTCAGAAGTCCAGGTTGTTCCCCCGAGTGAAAGTGCATGCTCAACTCTATAGTGCCATGAGAAGCCACATGGGTAAATGGCCTAGGCAGAGATGGAGAAGGGGCGCAAGAAGCTGCACACCAGGGATGCACTGAACTTCTTCAACCAGGTCATGGTGGTGCAGCTCCTGCTCACATTCCCTCATCCCGCTCGGCCTGTTCTATACATAGATTGTTCTTGGTGGAATTGGTCAACACGAAGGGGCTAATACTACAAGCGTTAGAACTAGTCCCTTCAACTTGTAGTTGTTCGTCAACTTGTAGTCGTTCTCTTTTGCAAAAAGTATTGATCTTCATTCTATTTACATGAGTAGCTTTCAGACTTTCAGTTGTCCTGGCTCTGATTTTTCTTTGCCAGGTGGATGAGAACAAAGGTGTGTGAGTTGTAGAAAAATGACCCCCGAACATTGCATTTCTCTTTGTATATAATGTGGTCATTTTGTTAGTATTTGGAATATCATTCAACTGCACTGTTTTTAAACATGCGGTCGAAAAAATTCCACTTGTCGATGTTGCCGTCGTCTGTTTCATTCCCATCACCACTGCATCACTCATGTCGCATGCCTCCCGTTTTCCACCTTCCATTTTGTTATTTGGAATTTCTGCAAGGCCTTTGATTCAAAGGAATTTTGTTCTCCGTTTTGTTTATTAGTGCATGTGAGCTGTTTTTGATGTTATGTGCGTGCAACTATTGGTGCATGATTGAACTTCAATATATATATATGAAAAGTTTACTTATGAAATGATAAAAAATGTGAAGTTCAGGTCTTAGAAGTGTGTAAGCTCAAATACATAAGCTAGATAAGTGCAGAGGAAACAAGAGTTTCGTCAAAAAAATAAAAGAGACCATGTTGGAGTTTTCCTCAAGAAAATTGGATAAATGTGGTGTGAATGAAGCAAAAAAAACCTAACAGTTCAAATAAAAAGAAACAAAGCAATTCAATGTTTGTAAAAAAGGATTCATCTCTCTTTTTTAAAAACAAAGAAGTGCAAAAAATTAAAAACATGGTAGTTCCAAAAATTATTTAAAAAGCATTTTCAATGTTTCCAAAAAGAAATTAGAGGTTCAATGTTTATTACAGAATCAAGAAAGTCAAATTAAAAAAAACCAAGAAGTTCAATTTAAAAATAGAGTAGTTCAATGTAGATGAAAAAGTCAGATTTTCCTCATTTACTAAAAAATAAACCAAGAAGTTCAATTTCAGAAAATGGAGCAGTTCGATATTTATTAGAAAAACTTGATTTTTTCCATTAATAGCGAATAAACTAAGAAGTTCAATTTGAAATAACGAAGAAGTTCGACATTTACTAAAGAACTCTATTTTTGCCATTTCTAATAATACACAAAGAGGTTTGAATTTTTTCACAAAAAGGCGACATAAGTTCATAGTAAAAACAGCGAGAAGTTCAAGTACTGCAAAAATGCATTTCAGGTGAGAATAAAATGTATAGAAAAACAAAAGCCTAAAAGGTTTGTTGAAAGAAGTTCAAGGGCTCTATCCGAGGAAGTTCAAAAATTCTTGAGAGAGAGGTTCACCTTGTATTTCCATGTTCGATTTTTTCCGTATAAAAATCGAATACAATTCTTTACTCAAAGTATAAAAAAGTGAAGTTCATAATGAAATAATAGAGAAGTTCGGAGTTTATTAAAATCTAGGATTTACCTGTTCAAAAAATAAAAAACACAACGCCATTTTTTGTACTTTTAAAAACAACTCATAAACGAAATAAAATGGTTGCTAGAAGTTCAAGTGCTCGGTGAGGAAAAGTTCAAAAAATTCTTGTGAGAGAGGTTCACCGTGTATTTAGATGTCCAAAATACGTAAAAAAATATGTTCTTTTTTGGGTTTTAAAATAATTCTCTCAAACTAGAGAGAAGTTCAAAATGATAATAACCAGAAGTTCACGTACTGCATGGTGTGTGTTTTGTATAATAAAAATACAATAAAGTAAAACAGAGTGAAGTTCAAACAGACATGCCCCAGAAGTTCAACTACTTCACACAGTGCAAAAAACAGCACGTCAAAAATAGAGTGAGGTTCAAACAGACATGCCTGTGAAGTTCAACTACTTCACGAAGTGCATTTCCGTTCGCGATGAACGCAGAAATCATGATCTCGCCATTTTCTAATTTACCTCAAAACTACAGGAATATCAATTGTGTAAGTTTCAAGTCCTCGGTCGGAGAACATTAAAAAATATATTGTGAGAGGGGTTTGTACAAAAGGAGTAGATTTGTGTAACACTAACGAATGGATGAGAAAATTACAAACAAAAATACATCAAAGAAGTTCAACGTGAAAACAACATGAAGTTCAACTACTACGCTGAACGAATTTCAGATGAAAAACTTTTAAAATCATCACGAGTATGAAAAAATGATCAACACGGAAAAGTTATGTGCTTACAGCAGCTTTCCATTGGTATATCACTTCCTCAATTCGGTGAGTGGATGGAGAGTTACGAGCAGTGGATGGAGACCTACGAGCAAAAAAATCACGTGGAAAACACACTGAAGTTTAGGTACACGCGCCGAGAAGTTCAGGTTCTTCACGTGGTGCTTTTTCGAAGATTCTGTTTCGCGATAAAGGTAGAACGCATGATCCCGCCGTTTTCGAAATTACTTGAAAACGGCTAGGAATCAGAGAAAACCACGACGTGAAAAAGTTTCGCATTTTCCTTAGCTATTCAACGGTATATTATTTGCCCCATTTTCGGTAAAGTTTGTAAAAATTACGACGAAAATACATTTTTAGCCATTTTTAAAATTGACTTAAAAAGGTAAGGAATTGGGAGAAACAATACATACCAAAAAGTTTCGCATTTGTTCAAGCTTTCCAACGCCATATCATTCGCTGCATTCGGACGCACGGTTAAAAAATTAGCTCGACAATTCGAACTCGGTAGGACTTGGACCATTTTCTAAATTACTCTTAAACCATTCGAAATTAGAAAAAAACTTTCAAGATGAAAAAGTAGCGCATTTTCATAAGCTTTCCAACGCCGTATCATATGCCTCAATTGGATTAGCCGTTTAGAAATGACATCGAAAATACGAACTCTGCTGTTTGGTTTGCGAAATTTTATGATTTTCCAAATTACTATTTAACCATAAGGAATTAGCGAAAACTTTCAACATGTGGAAGGAGCGTATTTACAGCAGCTTTCCAACGCCATATTATTTGCCTCATTCCGATAAACGATTTAGAAATGTGATCGAAAATACGATTCTTGTTTTCTATGTGATGAAAAAACGGTTTTCAAAACTGCTCTTAAACCGCTTACAATTTGCCAAAAATTCAACTTGGGTCATGATACTGGTGTCCATAGCTTTCCAACGGTATAACGCAAGCCCCATTTGGGCAATGTTGGCGGAAGTTCAACCTAGCACTGGGAGAAGTTCAGGTCGAACAAGTCAGGCAGTAAAATTGCAACACAGACATGTTTCATCACGACCCGAGAGCAAATCCACCAATGAGCGAGATTCCTATTTAAAACATGCATTTAGTTGCTAAAAACTGTTTGTAGATTATACTTACATCACATAGAACATGAGTAACCAAAAAAATTCGCGCGGGGAGACACAGTTGAGAAGATAGCCCAAAGGTCGGGTACCTACAGAGGAAAGTTCACGCGTGTAACTCGGTCGGAGAAAGTTAAAAAATTTATTGTGAGAGAGGTTTGTATAAAAGAAATATCATTTATGTGACATTGACGAATGTATGAGGAAATTACAAACGAAAATACGTCAAAGAATTTCAACATGAAAACAGCAGGAAGTTCAACTACTACGCTGAATGAATTGCAGATGAAAAACTTCTAAAACCATCGCGAGTATGAAAAAATGATCAACACGAGAAAGTTGCGTGTTTACAACAGCTTTCCATCGGTATATCACCCGCTGAATTCCGGGGAGTGGATGGAGAACTACGAGTAGTGGATGGACATCTGCGAGCAAAAAAAGCACGTCCAAAACAGAGTGAAATTCGGGTAGATATGCTGAGAACTTCAGGTTCTTCACGCGGTGCAATTTCGAGGAATCTGTTTTGCGATAGAGGCAGAACGCATGATCCCGCCGTTTTTGAAATTACTTAAAAACAGCTAAGAATCAGAGAAAACCATCAACATGAAAAAGTTTCGCATTTCCCGTAGCTTTTCAACAGTATATTATTTGTCTAATTCCGATAAAGTTTGTAGAAATTACGGTGAAAATACGTTTTTCGCCATTTTCAAAACTGACTTAAAACCGTAAAGAATCGGGAGAAACAATACATAACAAAAAGTTTCACATTTGTTCAAGCTTTCCAACGCCATATCATTTGCTGCATTCGGATGCACAATTAAAAAATTAGCTCGAATATACGAACTCGGTAGGACTTGCACCATTTTCTAAATTAGTTTTAAACCATTCAAAATTAGAAAAAACTTTCAACATGAAAAAGTAGCGCACTTTCATAAGCTTTCCAACGCCGTATCATATGCCTCCATTGGATTGGCCGTTTAGAAATGACATCGAAAAAACGAACTCAGCTGTTCGGTTTATGAAATTTTACGTTTTTTTCAAATTACTCTTTAACCATAGGGAATTAGAGAAAACTTTCAACATTTGGAAGGAGCAGTTTTGCAACAGCTTTCCAATGCCATATTATATGCCCCATTCCGATAAACGGTTTAGAAATGCGATCGAAAATACGATTCACGTTTTTTGTGCGAAGAAAAAACGGTTTTCAAAACTGCTCTTAAACCGCTTATATTTTGCCAAAAATTTAAGTTGGGTCATGATATTGGTGTCCATAGCTTTCCAACGGTATATCGCAAGCCCCATTTAGGCAATGTTGGCGGAAGTTAAACCTAGTTCGCAGGGAAGTTCAACGTACTACTAGCGGGGCAGGTCAGGCTGTGATCAGAATATTATTCTGATCCCATGATCAGAATAGTGTTTATGTGTATATATATATGGCTTCTGCATAGCATCTCCATCATCATTATCAGTACATCCTACGCAGGTGAGTTAGGATGCACTTGATCCCAAGAAGGTATCTATCCTTCAAACCCGAGGAGTGCTTCAAACTAACAACAGTACATAATATCCAACAAAAGAGGGTCGTGCTACAACAGCAGAATACATGGCTCAGTCTAGATATCAACACGAATCAAGTTGTGCATATTTGCTGTTGGCATGAACCACATCGCCGCATGTCGGGTTTGCAAAAGCCATCCATCGCATGGAAACTTGATGTCTTTGACACACTGGAGATTATCTAGCAACAAGTTGTGTCGACGAATCTCTGGATATGGTGATTCATGAATCCCATGGTATGATGTGTAAACACAGCCCCCCCCTCGCGAATGGAAGTTGCATAGCACAGTAATCATCACCGGTGATATGATCGATGATTGGTTGGATGATCGGATAATTGAGCCCGAGGAACAAGGAGTGGTTGCCGAGGCTGTAAACCCGCCTCCAGTTGAATACGCCTGGCCCAACAGAGCTGGGATCTTTCTCGAACACGAAGCAGCCATAGCCATCAATGTCACAAACGCCCCACACATTGTACTGCATGTGGTTTGATGTAATGGTTTGATCAATTTGGTATGTGCAAATGAGCATCAAATGACCACCGTCAGCTGAACGAGCGATAAACCACCACCCATCAGCTGGTATGATTCCAGGTCCTAGAATCATGAAGGCCAGCGCATTTGCATCTGCTGCAAAAATTGAAATTGGAGACCAAAAGGACAAAAATAAACAATCATGTTCAGAGTATGTGTGGAATTAAGATTATTATAACAGTGACACATATCATAGACAGAGAATTGCAATGCTATGGTCATAATCAAACCCCAAGTTAAAAAATAAGCCAATGGCTGACATATTCTAGCAATATGTCATTGTTCAAACATCATGTAATAATGAGAGGAAAACAGCTATGACAGCGCCTACTCATATTCTACCATAGCACTTGCTACTACTGTCTCATATCAACTCTAAGCAATAACATGTGTTGTTATAAAAATCTTGTAAACAAGAGTAACATATAGCAATCATGATGTTATGCTCATAATATGTATTCTAACAATCATTAGATGCCAATTATTCTCATATCATCTCTAACAATAACATGTGTGGTCATAAAAATCTAGGAAATAAGAGGAACATATAGCAATGATGTGGTTATAGACATGCTATGCATTCTAAATTTGTAACAAATGAACATGCAGTTGTATTCATAAGGTAAAGATGAGATGAGATAGAACAATTACACGACGATAGATTCCACCAATATAGGTAGCCAATCTGTGCATCGACTGCATAAACGATGCCATCGTGCACTATAGCATCAGACAGAAATGTTTCCTCAACAGGATTGATGATGAGCCATAACCATGTATGGCGACCGGATTCTAGATAGACTAATCCCTTGTTGAACAAGGCAATGAGGTTGTAATCCATGTAGTCTTCTGATGGTGTGGGCACTTCGCGGATTACAACTTTCTGCAAATAGAGGTTGAGCCAAAATCTTGACGCGTCTCGTGCGTAGTAGGCAGGAGTGTCCGGCGGGCCGCGAGGCTCGATGGCGGCGGTATCCAATGATGGAAGGGTGATCTCTCGCTGGGTGTAGATACCCACGAGACGCCACGGACTACCGGTGTCGTGGATGAGGACGATCCAGTTGGCCTTCATGCCCGCCCAGTAGTGGCCGCGCATGAAGGACAGGTGGACGGGTAGTGGTAGCATGTCGAGGGGCACCACGGCAACCTCCGTAGGATCGTGAAGTCGTTGTCTGGGCCACCTGCGAGGATCGGGCATCAGCAAGCAGGGTGTCTTGAAAAGAGCCGGCCGGTTGCAGACGAGTAGATGGTACAAAGACACCGAGCATGCGGCCATACAGACGGTGCTAAGTAGGTCCATACGACTACAGATCTGCTCCAAGAGAACATCGGGGAGGGAATTCCAATCGCGGCTCTGCGTGTCAGTCGGTTCTGCCATTGGGGTTTTCAGTGCCTGTGAGCCAGCGGCGAAGTGGATTCGGGCGGGCGAGCGAAGAAGCTTCTCCTCATGTGGCCGAGCAGTGTGCGGGGGGGGGGGGGATATGGTACGCGCGAGCTACCAAGGAAGATGGTGCGGGCGGGCGAGCAGTGAGCGCGGGTAAATGGTGTGCGGCCGGCGATGGGGAAGAGAGGAGGAAGAAGAAGAAGAGAGGAGGAAGAAGAAGAGACTAGTTGAATAGTTCTCTCTGACCGAGATGGGGAGTAAATGGATCACGAGGACTTCCTTTCTACAGTATCCCTATGCCTCTACGCTCACTTCACTCATTTTGCTCCGTACCTAGTCACTTGTTGAAATCTGTAGAAAGACAAATACTCCGTATTTGGGAACAGAGGGAGGCTTTTACTCCGTACTATTTGGGAACAGAGGGAGAGGGAACAAAGGAAGCTTGAAATATGAACATGTCAATGGGAGGGAGTAAGCCCCATGCATGCATGCATGCATGCAACATGCAACACTCACACGTACAAATGGACGCACGCAACACTCACACACCCATGCAGCACACAGCACATGACGCAACACCACACGCTCACGCTCAAGTGCTCAACCTACTCCCTACGTTCGTGAAAGACTGTACATTTAGAGATTTACACATTGACCAGGGCATAATTAACGCCCAAAAGTGGCAGACTTATGTGTGCATGCGACCATTGAGATAAGAAGATTAAATGAAGGCCGTTGCATGCTGTAATTAAGGATAGACATGTATCCTATACCTACGGCACAAGTTGGTGCATTAGTCAATCAATATGAATTTATATTAAAGGCTAAACACATTGGAAGTGTAGATGTACATCATGTAGTACACTCTTTGTTGGAAGACCGAGGGAGGACGAGGTGTAATGGATCTCGTCGAACTTTGTTAGTAGTTCCTTCTTTATGAATGAGATGAAGCAAAGCTTTTGCCTCCGTTTCAAAAAAAACACGGCAAGAGGAATTTCTTTTATAGTAGAGCCGATAATGGAGTGAAGTCCATGCATGCAACGCCACAAGCTACAGAGTAGTAGTAGAGCACTTTACGTACAGAGCCATATTGCACAGTTCCCAATGCCCCGCCAGGCTTTTCTGGCTCCTCGGGCTTAATTGGGAGGTGCTAGTTTAAATATGCCACTAGCTAGAAGCTGCAAGCGAGGTGCGGCTAGGGCAAGCACGCGAGCCATGGGATGCTGGGAAGGAAAACCCGTTCACATGGCTAGGCTGTCCAGTGCACCCAGATTGTGGGGCTGCACGGCCGTTTGACTTCAAAACTCAAACTACCCGTGTAAAATATTCGCTCGCAGCAAAGTGTAGTAGTACTATTTTAAAAAAGGCCGCCGTGCATTCGACCGGGATCGAACCCACAAAACGAGGTATACACTCCCGCGACCACTAGTAGTACTCGTTGGAGTACAACGGAACCTAGAATCGCCTTTTGTCGCTAGTAGTATGTACATTGTTCCTTACAAGAAACCCCTAAGAGTATGGTTAATAGTATAGCCAGCTGCTGGCTATAAGCTAGTGCCATGTCATCTATAGCCCATCTTATAGCCAATATGTAGTAGTAGTTTATTTCTTATAGCCCGCTGACTCAGCTCTATTGTACTTGCTCTAATAATGCAAGAAACCACTAAAATGCCAAGAAACTACTACCACTTGCATACGTGGCAAACTTAAGGTAAGACTACCTTATCAACCATTATACATGCTCTTACCAACAAAAATCCTCGAGGGACCTCCTGACGAAGCTATGTACCTAGGGTAGGGGCATGGACCTGTCCTAAGAGCCCTACCCAAGGACATCCCTGGAAAAGTCACCTTTCAATCGACTTGAAGGTACCCACTCGACGGGTCTAAGACACTCGACCAAGAAGCTACCACTCGACCACGAAGCCAACCACTCGACTGCCAGGAGATCTAAAGTCATTCCGCGGGCAAACGGTCGGCTATTAAGTAGTCTTTATGGTCATTATAACACTTTATTACCAGCGTTACCAGTAACGCCCCGCCTTAATGTACATTGAACCCTTGGTAACATAGGCTGGCCGGGGTCCTGGCGCGCTCTATATAAGCCACCCCCTCCTCCGAGACAAGGGTTCGCACCTCTGTTATTCACACGCCTATAATCCAATCGACCGCCTCCGGGCACCGAGACGTAGGGCTCTTACTTCCTCCGCGAAGGGCCTGAACTCGTACATCTTGGCGAGTTTACAACTTCCCAATAGCTGAGATCCAGCCTCTCCATACACACCCCCTACATCACTGTCAGGGCTAGAACCACGATAGTTGGCGCCCACCGTGGGGCAGGAATCTTAGCGCCTAATTGGAGAAGTTGCGATTCTTCCGATCCCTTTGATCATGGTTTCGTGCGGAGTGTTGGTGGAGGGCCGCGAGATCCGTCTCGGCGCGCTCACATTCATCGCCGACGACTCCGCTTGGCTTCAGGAGGCTCCACTCGACATCGACGCGCTCCCCGTCCGCGGTGCAACGCACTTCCGCGCATGCGTTCGTGGCGTCCTCCTGCGGCAACCGTTGACCCAGTATCGGTCGGCTCCCGTGTCGTCTCCCCGCTCTATCTCCCACCGGCGCAAGCGCTCTGGTAGGTCGAGACTTCAGAGGTGGGTGAGGCATGCCGTGGCTCGCCAGTCGGCCGCCCCACAAGTCGCGGCAATCGAGCCTGACGAATCCCTCTGCGGCCTGTTCGACCTGTCGACTGGCTCCACGGAGACCGCCGAGTGTGACAACAGTGACCTAGCGGCTGAGGTTCTGGCGGTTGATGGAACACACAGTCCTCCCGGTTTCCCTCACGCTGATGGAGGCGCGGGTGGGGGCGACCCGTCGCATCCCCACGATGAGTATCTCCCCGAACCTCTCACGACATCGCAGCGAGAGGAGCTTCGCCGCCGGAACATAGACGCACTCCACACTCCTATCATTGGGAAACCCCCGAGGCCCGGGCCTTGGAGGACGCGCACTTGGCTAACTTGGCCGAGCGCACTCGACTGGAAAATCTCCAGCAAATACTCGACGAGCAAGCGCGTCAGCGAGCTCCCGAGTCCAGTCGACGTCAGCTCTTCCCGCCGACGCAGGTATATCGAACCCCAGTTCAGAATTTGGCCGCCGCGGCCCGAATAGCAGAATTGATTCAGCCCTCCCAGTCAGAGGCGGGCAGGGGCTTGTTGGAGATCAGAGCGTTGCTCCGGGCGGCGGGGAACCAGAATTCTACTGTTTCTCAGTCGCGGAATAGGATCCACAGTCGATCCGTTGCAACAGATACAGTCCAGTCGGCTCACAGCCCGAGATCTCCCCCGAGGCGTGAGGGACGTGGAGACCGGCACGATCAGTACAGAAGAAATGAGCAGTATGATCACCGATTCGATCGTGAGGATCGACGTCGAGTGCCAACCCCTCCCCCGAGGAGTGGGTCATATGCGCCTCGACAGCGAGATGACAGGCGCCCTCATAGTGTTGGGCAGAGGATTCCAGTCGACCCCAGGGACCCAGGCTTTGATGCGAGATCCATCCTCATTCAGGGTCTGGTTGACAGGAACAGAGCTCACCGAGAAGGCCATGACAGAGATGCGCCTGCCAGCAGCAGAGTACGTGTTTCAGGGCCAGAGTGTTTCAGTCGAGCCATCAGAGCCGCAGTGATTCCTCCCAACTTCAGGTTTGCGACTGGAGTCAGCAAGTTCACCGGTGAGTCTAAGCCTGACACTTGGCTCGAAGATTACCGAGTGGCTGTACAGATTGGCGGTGGCAACGATGAGGTGGCCATGAAGCATTTGCCTCTCATGTTAGAGGGCTCAGCCAGAGCGTGGCTAAATCAGTTAGCGCCCAGCAGCATCTACACTTGGGAGGACCTCTCCCGGGTGTTTGTCACAACCTTTGAGGGAACATGCAAGCGACCTGCAGGCCTTACAGAGTTGCGGTCTTGCGTGCAGAAACCGAATGAAACGCTGAGGGATTACATCCAGAGGTGGATCACATTGCATCACACGGTTGAGAATGTTCCAGATCATCAAGCAGTTTGTGCCTTCAAAGAAGGCATTAAGTACAGAGAATTGAATCTGAAGTTCGGTCGAACTGGAGAGTTGTCTCTGAATCGGATGATGGAGATTGCCACCAAATACGCTAATGGTGAAGACGAAGATCGCCTCCGGAGTGGCAAGCACATGGCAGTCGCCCAAGAAACCGGAGGAAACTCCAGTCGGAAACAGAAGCGGAAGGCCGAGCCAGCCACCCCTGGGGAGGCCCTGGCCGTAACCCAGGGAAATTTCAGGGGAAAACCCAAGGGCCCCTGGAAGCCCAAGAAAGTCAAGGACCAAGATGGAAATGATGTTTTGGATCTGCCGTGTTACATCCACACCAAGAAAGATGAAGAGGGTAATTTTATGTACCCAAAGCATACCACTCGATAGTGCCGGCTCCTGATCCAGGAGTTTCAGGGCAAGCAGCCCAAAGATAAGGAAAAAGAGCCAGACAGAGTTGAGAACAAGGATGATAGTGACGATGGATACCCCCAAGTCAATTCCACCCTGATGATTTTTGCTGATGTCGAAAGCAAAAGTCGACTGAAAGTCATTAATCGTGAAGTGAATATGGTTCCTCCGGCAACACCCAGTTATCTGAAGTGGTCTCAGACTGCCATAACATTCGACCAGTCTGATCACCCTACGCACATTGCCACCCCTGGGAGGCAAGCTTTGGTGGTCGACCCAGTTGTCGAAGGCACTCGACTGACCAAAGTCCTGATGGATGGTGGCAGTGGCCTGAACATACTGTATGCTGAAACATTGAAAGGGATGGGCATTCCGATGTCCAGGCTCAGTACCAGCAACATGAGCTTCCACGGAGTCATTCCTGGGAAGAAAGCTGAATCACTCGGCCAGATTGCTCTTGATGTGGTTTTTGGTGATTCAAAGAATTACCGCAAGGAAAAGTTGACATTCGAGGTTGTGGACTTCCAAAGTGCTTATCATGCCATTTTGGGCAGGCCAGCTTATGCACGCTTCATGGCCCGACCATGTTATGTGTATCTCAAATTGAAGATGCCTGGTCCCAAAGGTGTGATCACTATTACAGGCAATCGGAAGAAGGCAGAAGGGTGTTTTCAGAAAGGCTCAAAGATTGCTGACGCTCAGATGGCAGTGCTTGAGCTGCAAGAGTATCAGAAGACTGCAGATCTGAGTGAGTTGCTACGAGCTAACAAGCCCGCTTCAGAGTCAGCTTTTCAGTCGTCCGGTGAAACGAAGGCAGTTCACATTCACTCGACCGACCCCGAGGCTGCCCCGACTCACATCTCAACAACGCTCGACTCCAAATAGGAAGAAGCGCTCATCCAGTTCCTCCGTGAGAACTGGGACATCTTCGCATGGAAGCCTTCTGACATGCCTGGAATTCCCAGGGGGCTGGCTGAGCACCGTCTACGAGTCGACCCAAAGTTCAAGCCTGTGAAAGAACATCTTCGAATGTCTGCCGTCCAGAAGAGGAAAGCCATTGGCGAGGAGGTGGCTCGGCTCTTAGCAGCGGAGTTCATCCGAGAGATTTACCACTCCGAGTGGCTCGCCAATGTTGTCATGGTCCCCAAGAAGGACAAGTCGCTTCGCATGTGCATCGACTTTAAACATATCAATCGGGCCTGCCCGAAAGATCATTTTCCTCTCCCTCGCATCGACCAAATAGTCGACTCGACCGCGGGGTGTGAGCGATTGTCTTTTCTAGACGCCTATTCCGGGTACCATCAGATCCGTCTGTATGGACCCAATGAGATCAAAACAGCTTTCATCACTCCATTCGGGTGCTTCTATTACGTCACCATGCCCTTCGGCCTCAAGAACGCTGGAGCCACGTTCATGAGGATGATTCAGAAGTGTTTGCTCACTCAGATTAGTCAGAACGTGGAAGCATACATGGATGATATTGTGGTCAAGTCACAGAAAGGTTCCAACCTGCTGACTGACCTTGTTGAAACCTTTGCCAACCTCAGGAGGTATGATATCAAGCTTAATCCATCAAAGTGCACATTCGGAGTTCCGGGTGGAAAGTTACTCGGTTTTCTCGTTTCCGAATGAGGAATCGACGCCAATCCCGAGAAAATTGGCACCATACTCCGGATGAAGTGCCCTGTGCATGTGCACGAGGTCCAGAAGCTTACAGGTTGCTTGGCCACTCTAAGTCGATTCATTTCTCATCTCGGTGAAAAGGCGTTGCCTCTTTACCGACTGATGAAGAAGTCTAACAAGTTCGAGTGGACTCCAGAAGCTGATGCAGCGTTTGCAGACCTCAAAAGCTCTGCTCTCCACCCAGCTGGTGCTTGCTGCCCCAATTAGTAAAGAGGCTCTGCTGCTTTACATTGCGGCCACGGGACAAGTTGTCAGTACAGTACTTACGGTCGAGCGGGAAGAAGAAGGAAAGGCCTTCAGAGTTCAGCGCCCAGTATACTATGTGTCTGAAGTTTTGACTCCTTCGAAGCAAAGATATCCCCATTACCAGAAGCTTGTATATGGTATTTACATGACCACGAAGAAGGTTGCACACTACTTCTCTGACCATTCCATTATAGTCGTCAGCAACGCTCCACTGTCAGAGATTCTGCACAACAAAGATCCAACTGGTCGAGTGGCCAAGTGGGCGATTGAACTCCTTCCCTTAGATATAAAGTTTGAAGCAAAGAAGGCTATCAAGTCCCAAGCAATCCCAGATTTCGTCGCCGAGTGGATCGAGCAGCAACTTCTGACTCAAGTTCACTCGGAGCACTGGACCATGTTCTTCGATGGATCTAAGATGCTGAATGGTTCCGGTGCTGGGGTAGTATTAGTCTCCCCCCGAGGAGATAGGCTCAGATACGTTCTCCAGATTCACTTCGATTCCTCCAATAATGAAGCAGAATATGAAGCACTTTTGTATGGGTTGCGCATGGCCATTTCACTCGGCGTCCGTCGCCTCATGGTCTATGGCGACTCAGATTTGGTGGTTAATCAGGTGATGAAGCAGTGGGATGTCAGAAGTCCGGCAATGACTGGTTATTGCAATGCAGTGAGAAAGCTAGAAAAGAAATTCGAGGGGTTAGAGCTTCATCACATCCCCCGACTGAAAAATCAGGCAGCTGACGATTTGGCAAAGATAGGCTCCAAGAGAGAAGCCATTCCCAGCAACGTGTTCCTGGAACATATTCACTTGCCGTCAGTCCAAGAAGATCCTTTTACAGAAGAAGCCCCGCAGCCGAAAAGTGCCACAGATCCGACTGAAGTCGAAGCCCCTGCTGTGGTCGACCTAATCATGGAAGTCTTGGCAATCACTCCCGACTTGACGATACCGTACATCGTGTATATCCTAAGGAAAGAACTCCCGGAGGACGAGGAAGAGGATCGACAGATCGTCCGCCGATCCAAGGCCTTCACAGTCATAAAGGGACAGTTGTATAGAGAAAGCGCGACTGGAATCGGTCAGAAGTGCATAACACCAGAAGAGGGTCAGATAATCCTTGATGACATCCACTCAAGGACCTGTGGTAACCATGCGTCTTCTCGGACCATTGTGGCTAAAGCATACCGAGCGGGATTTTACTGGCCAAGAGCAAATGAGATGGCAAAAGAGATAGTCGACAAGTGTTGAGGGTGCCAGTTCTACTCCAACATGTCACACAAGCCTGCATCAGCCCTGAAGACCATTCCACTCGTCTGGCCCTTTGCTATCTGGGGACTGGACATGGTTGGTCCACTGAGAACAGGCAGGAGCGGTTTCACTCATGTGCTTGTGGCAGTCGACAAGTTTACCAAATGGATTGAAGCTAAGCCCATCAAGAATCTTGATGCTTGCACTGCTATCAGTTTCGTCAGAGGGCTAACATTCAGATATGGAGTCCCGCATAGCATCATCACTGACAATGGGTCTAACTTTGATTCGGACAAGTTCAGAGCTTTTTGCGCCTCTCAAGGCACACGAGTCGACTACGCATCCGTCGCACATCCCCAGTCGAATGGACAGGCAGAGAGAGCAAATGGTCTGATTCTCAAAGGACTAAAGCCTCGACTGATGCGTGATCTCAAGCACGCGGCAGGTGCTTGGGTCGACAAGCTTCCGTCAGTTTTGTGGGGATTGAGGACCACCCCGAACCGGTCGACTGGAAGAACTCCATTCTTTCTGGTTTATGGAGCCGAGGTAGTTCTGCCGTGTGATCTTCTTCACAACGCACCCCGAGTCGAGCTTTATACCGAAGATGAAGCAGAACAAGCCCGGCAAGACGCAGTTGACCTCCTAGAAGAAAAGAGGGAGATGGCCATGATCAGATCGGCCATTTATCAGCAAGACTTGCGTCGATTCCACGCCAAGAATGTGAAGAGTCAAGCCTTCCAAGAAGGAGATTTGGTCCTCCGAGTGGATCAACAGAAACCACACAAGCTTGCTCCTACTTGGGAAGGCCCCTTCATCGTCACCAGAGTCCTCCACAATGGAGCGTATCACCTCTACAATGTTGATCGCCAGATCGACGAGCCGCGAGCTTGGAATGCGGAACTGCTCCGCCCCTTTTATACTTGAGTTCTCCCTTGGACGAGATGTAATAAGAAAAAAATTCTGCAGTTCATTTTTATCAAAGGCAAGAGTGTTCCAATAATTGCTGTCACTTTTGTTTGCATACGAAATCCCCTAGTGGGTGACTTAGCTGCGAATCCGTTTCGCCTAAGTTTGAAAATCCTACCGAGTGGAGAGCCAGACTCCCACTCTTAGCTGCAGCCCAGTGCTTGCCTAAGTGTTCAAAAATCCTACCGAGTGAGAGCAATCCTCCCACTCGGGGGCTTAGCTGCAGTCCAGTACTCGCCTAAGTTCTCCCACTTAGAGACTTAGCTGCAGTCAGGCACTGGCCTAAGTTTGAAAAAATCCTGCCGAGTGGACAGCAATCCTCCCACTCGGGGGCTTAGCCGCAGTCCAGTACTCGCCTAAGTTCTCCCACTTAGAGACTTAGCTGCAGTCAGGCACTCGCCTAAGTTTGAAAAAATCCTGCCGAGTGGAGAGCAATCCTCCCACTCGGGGGCTTAGCTGCAGTCCAGTACTCGCCTAAGTTCTCCCACTTAGAGACTTAGCTGCAGTCAGGCACTCACCTAAGTGTTTAAAAATCCTACCGAGTGGAGAGCAAACCTCCCACTCGGGGGCTTAGCTGCAGCCCAGTGCTC
The DNA here is from genome assembly GCA_034509565.1 of Triticum monococcum. Classification (NCBI taxonomy): domain Eukaryota; kingdom Viridiplantae; phylum Streptophyta; class Magnoliopsida; order Poales; family Poaceae; genus Triticum; species Triticum monococcum. The sequence goes on along the minus strand of CM067843.1, from coordinate 97,485,035 downwards.
GCCTGAGTGTTTAAAAATCCTACCGAGTGGAGAGCAAACCTCCCACTCGGGGGCTTAGCTGCAGCCCAGTGCTCGCCCAAGTGTTTAAAAATCCTACCGAGTGGAGAGCCAGACTCCCACTCGGGGGCTTAGCTGCAGCCCAGTGCTCGCCTAAGTGTTTAGAAATCCTACCGAGTGGAGAGCAAACCTCCCACTCGGGGGCTTAGCTGCAGCCCAGTGCTCGCCTAAGTGTTTAGAAATCCTACCGAGTGGAGAGCAAACCTCCCACTCGGGGGCTTAGCTGCAGCCCAATGCTCGCCTAAGTGTTTAAAAATCCTACCGAGTGGAGAACCAGCCTCCCACTCGGGGGCTTAGCTGTAGCCCAGTGCTCGCCTAAGTGTTGAAAAATCCTACCGAGTGGAGAGCCAGACTCCCACTCAGGGGCTTAGCTGCAGCCTAGCGCTCGCCTAAGTGTTTAAAAATCCTACCGAGTGAGAGCAAACCTCTCACTCGGGGGGCTTAGCTGCAGCCCAGTGCTCACCTAAGTACAGGACACAACCCAATCCGCAAGAAGTTACGCCACAAATACAAGGTTATTCCGAGTGAAGATCAAGTTCCACTCGACAGATCAAACCATGAAGATATCCAACGAGAAATCAAGTTCGGATAAAGCCTAAAGGTCCCAGACCTCAGATCAAAGTACTCGAGCCCTCGGCTCGGCAGAGTTTAATGGTTACAAATCCACTCGGCATTCCGAGGCAAATTTAAAGAGAAGCATAAAAGTTTTTCATTCCTCAGGTGGAGGACTGGAAGGGGCGACGAACTCGTCCAAGTCGATCCCGTCTGCAATACGAGTGGCAGCAGCGATGAAAGTCTCCATGAAGTCTTGAAAGCTGTGCTTCCTGGTATTGGCAACTTGGATGGCGGCCAGCTTTTCTTCTCGTGCCTCCTTGCAATGGACGCCGACCAGGGACAGAGCGACATCAGCACCACATCTAGCAGAAGATTTCTTCCATTCCGCCACTCGACCCGGGACTTCATTCAGTCGAGCCATCAGAGACTCCAGGTCATTCTGAAGCATCGTCCCAGGCCAGAGTGATGTGTCGATCCGCGACATCGCAACCTTCAGTTGAGCAAGATAGTCAACAACACTGGTAACACGAGACTCCAGTCGGAGCACGTTCATAGCAGCCTCATCCTTCACGAGAGAATTGGCGGGGTCCAAGCCTGGCTCCACTCGACTGGTTTCCTCTTCGAAGTTCTAGCAGAATTCTGCAAAGACGATTCAAGAGTCGGACAGTGGCTCTACACAGGCTTGGTAACCGCAAGACAGTCGGGGCAGAGTAATTACCTTCGAGCATGACGAACAGCTTCTTGGCGAGTCCTCCGAGATAAGCCTCCAGATCGTTCCTCTTCCCCACCAGCTCACCTACCTTGTCGTGCAGAGCCACGTTGTCGTTCTTCAGTCGGCTCACCTCTTGATTGGCTACCTCGAGAGCAGCTTTCAGTCTGGAGTTCTCCTGCTCAAGAGTTACGACCGAAGCCAGTTTCTCTTCAGCAAGCCTCGTTTTGTTCAAGACCTCCTTCTGTGCTTCTGCAAGATCTTGATCCTTCTTCTTCAGAGCTTCTTCCAGTTTATCTGCGGCACGTCGAGTGAAATCAACATCAAGAATGGACAAGCAAGAAAAATCACTCGTCAAGAATGGAGAACCTCACCAGCCATACCTTTTGCTTCTTCTTGCGCCTTCTTCAAATTCTCTTGAGCAAGCTTCAAGTTAAGGTTGAGCTGGATCTGCTGATTCTCCAACTCAGTATAGCGAGCTACAAGTTCACAGGATTTCTGCAAAAAGAAAAATCAGTAGACAGACGTCCAAGCTAAGTTGCTTCCGAGTAACTAAGAGACAATGATGGCATTTCTAAGACTACGGCCGAATCAAAAACATTCGACAGTAGTCTCGGGGACTACACCCAGTGGGTGCACTCACCGTGCCCCCACTGTAAAAAAAAGTCGACTGCCCGCAGTCGACCAGGTACAGTTCCATTCGACATGGCCTGACCAGACTGAGTGAAGAAATACAGCTACAGCAACACAATATAAAGACTACAATCGACTGCCAGCAGTCCACCGTAGTTTCGGGGACTACACCCAGTGGGTGCACTTAGCGTGCCCCCACTCGTCCAAGAATTGGTAGACACACCCAGTGGGTGTACAGATATAGAGATCTTCGGAAAAGAGATTCTTCAAACAGCATATCGTAACAGACCAAGTGTTGAGCCGACTGACCTGGACGTTACTCTAAAGAGCCGAACTCGCGTCATAAGCCGCTTGGCTGGCCTCCCGAGCCGCTTTCACTTATTCCATCATGATCCCCGCCTGGCGTATGGCCTCTTTTGTGGAAGCTGCTTGGTCCTCAGGGACGGGGTACGCGGCAAAGCGAAGGCGGATCCGCAGTCGACGTCGAGGGTCGCACCCTTGTCAGAGGAATGGCGAAAGTCACAGAAGCCCGAGTGGTTTCACCACCATCTCGAGCTAAGGCCTCAGGCGCCGGAGTGGATTGTGGGGTCTCGCCAGCTGACGCTCCCCGGGTCCTTCTCACTCTCAGCGGCGCGTCATCGTCGTCATCCGGAAGGTTGATAACATGAGAAGGAGCTACAAGAAAAAATTCAATCGACCAGAGTTGCAATAAGTGTCCAATCGACTCAAGGCAGAACATCAGTAATCATACCAGCGTTGGAGGTAACAGCATCCTCCATCTCTTGGTCATCGTCCTTGGCGGAGACCTCAGAAGTAGCAGCACTGCAAATCTCGAAAGTCAGTCAGTTGGCTCAATGAATCGACCAAGGATCTGTCCATGGTCGACAAAGGAAAACAAGTTTTGTTATTACCTAGAAATGGTGGGGACAGCCATCTTCATCTTGGGCAGAGCCTTGGGCGGCTTGGACGGCGTCGCGCGTGGGTGCTTGGGAGCCTTTCCAGTCGGCGTAGGAGAAGAGGTCCGAGGGCGTTTCGACGACTGCCCAACAGGAGCAGTCGCCTTACCACGTTCCCTTGCTGGATCGTGTGTGAGCTTGGATCACCTCTCTGGGCGGGGGGGGGGGGGGGTTCAACCTCCTCCTCCTCCTCTTCGCTGGAATCGACGTCGTCGTCTCCCTCTCCTTCGCCATCGGACTCCCACTCGCCTTGATCCTCTCCACTCTCACCTCCGCTCGCCTCCCCTTCCTCAGTTGGCTCCTGTGCCCCGTTGGGTGTCGAGTACATCTCAGTAGTCGCCTGGAAAACAATAGACAAGACAAAAGTCAGTCGACCAATTCAAAGAAGACCAATGAAGAAAACAAGATCTTAGTCGGGAGCATAAAGTCAGACCTGGTCCACTTCGTATGTGTTGTCGAGTGGAGAAACCCTCCTCGCGCCTCGGGGGTTGTCTTTGTTTCCTGTGGTGCTCGTCAGCCACCCCTCCAACATCTCATCAGTGACCTCCTCCGGTGGATCCGACTGGTGTCTTCGAGGCCTGAGTACAGCCACATCGGGTGGTCACGAGCCTGGAGCGGTTGGATGTGCCTCCGAAGGAAGACCTCCAGCAAGTCCATGCCAGTCACGCCATCGCGGACAAGCTGAACCACTCGACCAACCAGCACTTTGACTTGGGCCTTTTCTTCTGGCGTCACTTTCAGAGAAGCAGGTTTTTGAGCTCGGTCGAGAGAGAAAGGGGGAAGCCCAGTCGACTGTCCTGGGGTCACCTGGTCTTTGCAGTAAAACCAGGTCGCCTGCCAACCTCGGATCGACTCTGGGAAAATGATAGATGGAAAACAACTCTTTCCCCTCGTCTGGATCGCCAGGCCCCTGCACAGCTGGATCACTTGCGTCCTTTCGTCACTCGACTTGGCCTTCTTGACCGATTGGGAGCGGCAAGTAAAGATGTGCTTAAAGAGTTCCCAATGGGGGCGGCAACCCAGGAAACCCTCAAATAAGGAAATGAAGGCAGCAAGGTACACGATAGAGTTGGGAGTGAAGTGGTGGAGCTGCGCTCCGAAGAAATTCAGAAAACCCTGGAAAAAAGGATGAGGAGGCAGAGAAAACCCTCGATCGATGTGGGTGGCGAGAAGGACACACTCACCATCACGGGGTTGGGGCTCGACTTCTCCCCCCGGGAGACGCGCAGCTTCGTAAGGAATGACTCCCCCCTCAACCATATCGTCGAGGTCTTCCTGCCGAATCACCGACGGCATCCAGTCGCCCTGGATCCAGTCTCTGGGCAAAGCAGTCCTTGAGGAAGATCTGCCCCGAGCGGACTTCTTCCATTTCCCCTGCACCGCCGCCTTCTTCGCGTGCTCCAGAGCAGACGTCTTGCCCTTCACCATCGTCGCCGGCGAATCTCAAACAGGCCTGCGGCGCTAGGGTGAGAGCGGAGGTGGCGGAGGACTTCGCGAAGGGAGAAAGAAGACAAAGCAGAGGGCACTGTTCGGAAACCCGAGCCGGCGGCTTATAAGAGGCCGCTCCCGAGTGGCTGACTGGTAGGCCCAGGCTATCCCGTCGGATCTCGCAGCAGACGCGCGCGCAACACGTGGCGGAAAAGGTGGTGTGGGAATCGAGGAGCTTCCGCCTTATCACATCCGATTACTGCGGCCGCGCCCGTCCCGCTCTCTTCCCGATGTTCAAATCCTGCGAAATCCGCGGGCTGCGGAACAACTCATCAAGCAGAAGATCCCTCTCGCGCCGGCACTCGGTATTTCGCAAGTAAGGAAATTCACTCGACGGGAGACCAAGAATGGATCAAGGCGACCGAAAGAAGTTGACAACGTCATCCTTGGCGATTGATTCAGTACAAGACATTCATATGACACTAAGAACTAGTCGGAAGGACCCCAACCCTTCCCCACTCGAACCTCGATCCATTCGGGGGCAAATGACGAAGCTATGTACCTAGGGTAGGGGCATGGACCTGTCCTAAGAGCCCTACCCAAGGACATCCCTGGAAGAAGTCACCTTTCAATCGACTTGAAGGTACCCACTCGATGGGTCTAAGACACTCGACTAAGAAGCTACCACTCGACCACGAAGCCAACCACTCGACTGCTAGGAGATCTAAAGTCATTCCGCGGGCAAACGGTCGGCTATTAAGTAGTCTTTATGGTCATTATAGCACTTTATTACCAGCGTTACCAGTAACGCCCCGCCTTAATGTACATTGAACCCTTGGTAACGTAAGCTGGCCGGGGTCCTGGCGCGCTCTATATAAGCCACCCCCCTCCTCCGAGACAAGGGTTCGCACCTCTGTTATTCACACGCCTATAATCCAATCGACCGCCTCCGGGAACCGAGACGTAGGGCTGTTACTTACTCCGCGAAGGGCCTGAACTCGTACATCTTGGCGTGTTTACAACTTCCCAATAGCTGAGATCCAGCCTCTCCATACACACCCCCCCTACATCACTGTCAGAGCTAGAACCACGACACCTCCTACCTCCGGCCCGTCCACCTAGTCATCCTCGGCCATGGGACGCAACTACCGCCGCCGGCAGAAGGCGAGGTCAAAACCGCCGGCGGTGCAGAGCCCATGTTGCGGTAGCCCGGATGCCAGCTCCGTCCGGCGCTCGCGGCCGCTAGCTAGCCAAGATAGCACCGTCCAGCTGCTTGTCTGCAAGGTTTGCTAGCTAGATTGGCAAGGCAGCGCGGTGGCTTGCTCGCGCGTGCCACGCTAAGGATAGCCATCTGGCTCAAGCGAAGGCCAGCATGGCAGCTTGCTCGCTCATGAGTCACGCTCGGGCCAGCCTGCCAACCCGTCTGGCGGAGCAGCGGCCAACTCGCTCATCACTGGCGCCACCGACGAACACGCATCAGTACTGTTTGATGTAATGTTCAGGAAAAATAATGATTTGAGGGGGAATAACATGATAGAAGGTCAGATGTGGGTCCCTCGTGTGAACGGTCAAGCAAAATGTGTTGGTTTAAGCTGCCTCGTCAGCACAGACATGTGGGCCAACCCCGTCATAAATGGGTTTAAACGAACCTAATCGGTAGGAGTACTAGGTAGTTTTGGCGTGGATTAAGAAATTTTGTGTATGTTTTTGCTATTTTTTGTACAATAGATTCCTCCTAGGGCTGGTTGAAAGTGGTAGTTTTTTGTTAAATACTCTACATATTGTAAGTAGGAGTGAAAGTTAAGCTTTGGAAGCCAATAAACAAGGCTAGTTACATAGTGCATATGCGTACATGATTGAAAGTAAATGTCAACCATGAGTGACTAATATCTTGATGGAAAACTCGAAACTATGGAATACTAGGAAAAGAAATGCATGGTTGGAAATACTAGCAATGTTCATGTCCGTTGCAACGAATCATAATTAGAATAATACTTATTCACAAACTTGGTACAAAACACTCTAATTTTGATATACATATGTCACTAGAGATATATTATGTTTCAATTAGAATATATTCCTTGGGCTGTTTTGGTGAGGTCAGGGAGGGATGTGGTTGGTTTTAAGATACTAATTATGGGGTTTTCTGCAAATTGGTAAACAAGTGGGATGTTGGTGAGAAAAGGCAACAACTTACCTCACAATCATTAGATGTAGATCTAATGGTCAGAAACGACAGATGGCACACACACACCAGCATCACCAACTTAGTCTTGTGTAGGAGTACTAGCAAGATCCGTGCATTGCACGGAACATCAAGATGCATTTTTTTATAAAGCACTTATTGTGATTGACCCTTGCGGGAGTAATCCCATGTGTAAAAACTAATGATATCTCGAGAAATATCAGATAAGATGAAGAGGAGTGGGTGTGGTGGTGGTTGGTGGTCGAACTGAGCGGAGGCATGGGGATTGACGACGCCGGCAGCCGCCACCAGGCCAGTTTGTTCCAGAGGCTTCCTTTCTTAATTGCTCAACAATGAGGTTGGTTGGAGATAAGGATGAACGAGGGAAGGCCTTGTCTGCAAATGTGGAGAGGGGTGCGGGTATCTTTTAGTTTAATTTCCATCCGTCAGATATAGATCGAACGGTCTATATTGCAAGATGGCACACGTACCATCATCACCAACTCGTTTTTTTATAAGAGAAGAAATATAAGTATGGAGATACAAACGTATTATCGATACTTGCTTCCGTAAACTAGCATCTACATTCTATTCAATGCCTCGGCATGTGGGGCCTTAGCACAATGACTTCTCGACTGTGTAAAACGAACATTTTCCCGTCGCCGACAAGGAGGGGGTGATGGCGGCGCGCTTTTTGGCTTGATCTAGTCCTAGTAGTCATACTAGGTGGTCTAAGCACGTGTAGATTTATTCTTTTTCACGTCTCATGTTCGCTGTACTGCCACGACTGTTCATGAATAGACGGTAAATTATTCACAGGGAAACCCTTGTTGAGCGTGTTTGCGAGAGAGAGAGAGAGAGAGTGCGTGTGTGATATGTTAGAGATTGAGGCAATGATAACAGATTCTTTGTGTTTATGTGTGTGGAGGATAGAGAGAGACATGTACGTGGAGCTTTGTGTTGTGTAACATGGAGACACATATACATAATTAGAGAGTGAGTGTGTGAGATACACATGCAGACATGAGGAGAGATGAGGATCCAAGTAAATGGGTGTTTGTGCGTGTGTATGTGTGTTTGTGCACGCGTTTGTGTGTGAGAGGGAGAGAGTGTATGTGGAGTAGAGAGACCGCTGATGATGTAAACCTAGTATAAGGGAAGGGGGAATGGTGTGACATGTGTAGTAGCGAGATAGCACGGGTGCGGGCGGGGGGGGGGGGGGGGTAGACTATTTGGAAGAGCCATCGAGTGTGTGTGGGGGAGAGGGGTGTGAGAGCGAGAGAAAGAGAGACTAGCGCCAGAGAGAGAGAGAGAGCGAGAGAGAGAGAGAGAGGGGGAGGGAGGGAGAGGGAGAGAGAGAGAGAGGAAGAGAGGGGGCGAGAGGAGTCATTTGTGTCCATAAATGGCGTATAGATAGGGAGACAATGTTGATGATGTCCGAAATTGGCCGATGAACGGAGACGCAAGGGAAGCGAGTCATCGTGTGTGTGATAGGGACTTCATGAGAGAGCTAGAATAGATGGTGTAGAGAACAATGTGCGAAATCTAGAACGATTATACATTAGGGAGCTATGCAAAGAGTCACGACATATATGTATACAGGGAATGAGCTAGGGCGGGTCCGCATGTGGGAGAGATAGAAAGAGGAGAGTGCTGCACAAGGAGACAAAGTGTGCTTGTTTGTAGTGGGGGTGGTGTGTGAGGTGAATGCGCGAGAACCACATAACTAGGGAGATAGACATTTGGGGGCGACGTTTTGTGTGTATGGGAAATATACACTCTACATAGTGCGTGTGCTTGGGTAAGAGAGATAGCGGGAGACCTAGAGAGTGAGGGAAGAGATGTGTGCATGCTCGAGAGACAAAGTGATAGAGACCTATGTTGGGGTCCGGACCTTACAAGAGAGAGGGGGGTTAATGTGCTCGTGTGTTGGTGTTTGGGGGAGAGAATGACTTCTCTCTTTGTGTGTGTATGTGTGTGTGTGGTGGGGGGTTGACTTCAGATAAAGAGTGAGGTGTCTATATTTGAGGGACTTTAGCGTAATTGAGATATTGTGCACTCATGGTTGATCAATTTGTTTCACAGTTTGTACTATGAGATAACGATACTTTTGAACATGCGTGATATACCTTGATGTACCAGAATTACAAACCTAAGATTGGAATTTTGGAATTCGACTCCATCATTAGCTTTTGTAATTCATTTAAACGGAGGTACATTTTTTAAGCCGGGATTTCGTGATTTCAAATTCATACATCAAACCTAGAGATATACACAAACGGGCACGTTCAAACTTTATAATCATCCACTTTATTCATACACATACACATTTTTGCTTGTGTCATCATATTTAGGATAAACACATTTGGAATTTCATTTGAATTGGACCGTATGATGGTATTTGCTTGTAGTAGCTCAATGATCCATATTTGAATTGAATGGACAATCTAAGTTTCGAGTTGGAGAAATTGATTTTCAAAACTTCCACATTTTTTTGCGCGCAAAACAAACAAATTGTCGGCCATGGTATCATAGTCGGCCGTACGAGAGCAAAATACTTATAATTTTAGGCGCCAAAAGCTTTCAAATTTCCTGCTCACATCGAAATATCACGCGCCGGAAAGTTTAGCCCTGTGATATTCCTGTTTTACCCCTGCCACATGAACGGAAAAGGGCTGCTTTGGTAACTCCATTGTTTTCCCCTCTTTGCCCCCAACATTCTTCCCGGAGCCCCTCCCCTTCCCCTCCCCGACCCCCCCCCCCAACCACGGCAAGCCGCCGAATCTAGTCCTCCGCCACAGCGGTGGACCTCACACCCCGCCGGATCTACCTTCCGCACCTTGGAACCCCCAACTGCCAACTCACCACTTCACCAGAGCCGCTTCAGCGACAGTCTTGTCCACCGCTCCAGATCTCCTTGACCGCCATCATGGTCCACCGCACCGGATCTGCTTAACCGGCGCCCTCGTCCACCACAGCGTAGGCCCTTCACTGACTCCCTCGTCCGCCCCTTCGCTGGCCCTTCATACAAGCCCTCGTCCGCCGCAATAGATCTGCCTCACCGAAAGCACTGTACAATGCGCCCGCCGAAGCCTTCGTCCACGGCACCGGACCCGCTCCACGGACGCCATATTCAACTCCACCGGCCCTGCTTTACCGACGCCGCAGCCTCATCCGGTTATTTCGATTTGTACTCCTTCGGTTTTTCTCTTTATCGTGCAACTGTTCACTTACCACAGATGAGCTTTCTTGTATGTCGACAGGCGCCACAACCGTGGCACCGGAGCCGCTTCAGCGACGGCGACAGTCGGCCCAAACTCAACCGCAACACGAGCACCATCGACGATCCTTAGCTATCAAGTATGACAATGATACCCATATGTCGCCGAGACTCAGGTACTATTATCCAACGGCCGGCGCCTACGTTCACTTTCCTAGCATAAGCACCACACCTTTGAATTTCTTCAGGGCATCATTCAGTTTTTCATGAGACGCGTTATTCTGCTTGCACCTGTAGGGCCATACTTCTGGCAGTGAACATGTTACATGTGCTAAATTACATACCAGTGCACATATAGTTAATATGCTTTAGTTTTGTTCTGATGCCACCTGTTGGTTCCATCAGACTGCTTAATGTTCTCGATGCTTAATTGCACATCAGCAAACTAGCATGTGGTTCTGCTGCTTTTTGTTTGTTTTACCCTACATTTTTTGATGCTAGCTATTACATCACTGCTCCGAGCCTCTGTTCATTACTTTTTTGTGTGTTCTTGATCTTCCCAAGTTGCATGACTAATTTTATGCTTCTATTAATTATGGAGCTGCCAACCCCATCAAGCAAAATATTTGTTCTTTTGGGGCTGGCACCTCGAACAAGCATAAAAATAGAGGGAAGCAGATATACTCCCTCCGATTCTATTTACTCCATGCATAACTCTTGACCCGCATACCAAGGAGGGCACTATTTTAATGTTTCTGGACTAATTTGCCAATTAATTAGGGGCGGGGCATAAAAGGAAACCAGTGCTAGGAATCGGCAATGCACAAACTAATACGAGAAAACTGAGCAAAAGTTATACGCAAAGTAAAAAAGATTCAGAGGGAGTATTGTCGTGTATGCACACACCCTTCTTTCATTAGTTTAGATGAACCATTGATGATCAACTCGGACCAGTGCATGTGATTAAAATTAATTTTACCTAAATAGATGGTGCAGAATAAAGTACAACAACTAGATTTGCAACCACGGGATGCTGACGATATCTTCAAAGAACATTGCAACAGCAGCTAGGCTTCACAGCAACATATGGTAAGCCAGTGTGTTTTAGTACATGTCAAATGTAATGCGAGTGGGCCGCTTTCTTGGCTTGTGCCCTCAACGTGTAATCCTACCAAATTAAAAATAGTTAGGTGTCTGCTTTGTTGTATTGCTTGATTCGAATGCTTATTTGTTGTTATGCTATACCTGAGTTGGCCAATATGGCAGCAGTGCCTGCTGTACTATCATAAAGAAATGCATGCCTATTTCATTTGAGTCCTTAACTTTTCCTCTTAACTTCATCAAAAAGACTGTCTTCATAGTTTATATGAGGCCACACTGTTAAGTGCTTTCTTAGATTATTTCAACTGCTTAGATGCCTTGGCAACTTAAATATAGCGGTTGTACACTCCCTTTCAACTAGGGATGTCAACTGGGTCCGGTTTAATCCTGATTAACGTCTACTAGTGGTATGATAGTTCAAAAGAGTTTTTGTTTTTTTGAGGAAAACGAACTAGGGAGGTAGCAAAAACTAACTAGATGGGACTGGCGGATTTCGTTTATTTGCCACTTACATCCCTAGTTTCATCTTACCATTTTAATTTCTTTTTGGCTGATGCTGCTTCGAACCATTTAAATATAGTTTGCCATGATCGGCAATAATTCATCAGTCGTTTACCATGTAAGCTTACTGCGTGGATCATACGATAACTATCTCTTACTGACGTCTAGCGGAAACCTTTCAGGATGCCGTTCACACTAGGACACAATGCACAACCCCAGAATCTATTTGTGGAAGCAGTGCGCCATCCATGTTACCAGATGGTAGCAATTCAGAGGCAACACCGCCGGAGAGCACTCTGAGCACAAATATTATAGTGCTTGAGGCTCTACTAGAGGCAGAAAGAGATGGTGTGGTTGCATGAATGAGGTAATATTTATCTTGAGGCTAGAAATTACGGAATTAGCGGCACGCATTATGCAAGCAACCCAAGAATTGGAGGAAGTAAGAATGTTGCATTTGAAGACGGAGGAGGTCCTGCTGTTTCTGCTATCTGAAGCCCAAGATAATGCCGGTTCTTCTTTAGATACCAGTTGAAATTTTCATTAGATTATTGTACTTGCATGTTGTGTCATGTCTCTGAATGCATTATGTTGCAAGACCCCCTATGTTGTCCATGTGTTGTAATGATCCGAATTTTTTAGGCGAGGTAATCCTCATAACTTGTATGATTGACATAAGGTGAACTGTTTGTCGTCTGAGCATATTGTATTGGATGAAATAACTGTTTGACTCAGAGTGTATCCAACCTACTAAATTCAAAGATCACGGCATTTCTAAATCATAATCATATATAAAGGTGGAATAAATCTTTGTTGTGGTTTTGAAGAAATAAATAACGAAACGTATAATTATCTGTGGATATTCGTAATCGAATACAAATTGGATTTGAATTTACTTTGCCAGGTCCTAGGGTAAACATGAATGCTAATTCTCCCAAGTTTTGAACGAAGCGGCTAAACACCCACTATAATTTGTGGGCTGCTCGAAGCAAGTGTTTGCGAGATGGAAATTACTGTCTACCCCTAACACTTGACATCCTTATCTACATGATTTACACTACTGTCGATAGGGGTAGACTAGTAAATTCAATCAGACGTGACACGACGGCCTCTGAGCCCATTCAGACACGGTGGGCGCCAAATGTGGGCGGCAAAACACATTTGATTCAAGCTCACCCGAAAGACATGTGTCTCTTCCTCCATTTCCCCATTCATACACGGTGGGCGGCAAAACAAACTCTCCTCGTCCGAAATCGATGTAGGCTTATATTTTAAATAGGGGCAGATGTGTAACTTCCATCAGACGTGACACAACTGCCCTACCTGTCAACCCCGTTCATACACCGTGGGCGACAACCGTGGGCGGCAAAACACCCTCTCCTCGCCCAAAATAGTTGCCGGCAAATATTTGGGAAATGCGAGATTACCGTCCTATTCCCAACCGACGCGATGTCTAAAATTTTAAATGGGGCATAAGTTCGTAACTTTCCCCCATTTCAGAGAAGCGCGTCCCAAAGTTTGAGATCCCCTCTCCCCTCCATTTCCCCATTCATAAACCATCGGCGGCACGACAACCTCCGCACTGCGGCCAGCCTCCTCCGCCCACCACCCCATCCTCCACCTTGCCGGAGCCACTACCCCTACCCCGTCGTCCACTTCAAGAGATGGACGTCTCTCATCCACGATGCTAGACCAGCATCCTTTCATCACCTCCTCTCGCTTCATCGGTGCCGTCGTCCACCTTGCCGTTGCCGCTCCTACGACCGCCTCGTCCACGGCAACAGGATATATCCCCCGACCCGGCCGTCTGCCGTCTAAAGTCTTCTTCCCCACCGCCGACAGCCATCGCACCCGCAGCACCCTCAACGTATCAGCATAGGCCTACACGGCGTTGCAAGAGAGGTGGTACTCTTCCATATGTGCTTAAGTTATTGATCTCACCCAGAAAATAGATAGTAATTTGTTTACTGTACTTTTCTTGTCCGTACCAAATCATAGTGGCTAGTTGAAAGCAAACATTGGTTGCGAAGTAGCTTTGTTCGGTTTGGACCTTCAGATCCGCCATGGCACAGGCACTATACTCGTAAAGCTTATGGTTTCCCCCCTTTATATTCACTACCATCATCGTAGGTGCTTCGTGTCGTGCTAGCACTGCTCCGCAAGACCTCAACCCAGAGCTTACGTGTTGAAATACGAATATGATATGATGCTCATATCACTAAAACAGAGAACGTTTAATTGGTCACCTAATGTTCCTATATTCGCTCGAAAAGAATGTGCGCCACACACTTGTCCAGCTAGTTCCACTTTCCTGATTTTTCTCTTGATGCTCGGTCCACTCGAGGCCCTGTTTCAGGGCACCCACCTCCGCAGTCAGTGCGGCGGTGGCTAGCAGCGAAGCCTGCATACGCTTATTGACTCTTTGTTGTTAGACTCCTGCGAAATTCAATAGATCCTCTATTCGTCTTTTCTTTCCGAACGCCAAACAGAGCATCAGGGGCTACTGTCTATGCGGTTATATTTTTACATATTTTTTACTTACCTCGAAGCCTGTTAGAAGGCTAGCGCAAGCTTCACTTAGTCCGCTCTTGGCGGACTGAACCTTCCGGATCACCGTACTCATAATAGTACGGTGCTCCTCATTGATGGAGGCGCCGTCAAGCACCTCCAGCAGATTGTCCGGCACCTCCGGTTGGACGGAGGCTGTCGGCTCAGAAGGCTTACTCCTCTTGGAAGGAGTTCGCCTACCGCGATCCGGAACTGTTGTAGATTCCGGTGCGGTGTCCGGCTCAAAGCCGGACTTGGAGCCCTGGGTGGTCTTGTCCCCTTTACTCCTGGGGTCCGGGAGGTCGCCTTGTGGCCCCTCCAGGACCACCTCCTCCTGCCCCGGAGCTCGTCGCGACGCCACTTCGGCATCGTCCGCGGTGCGGGGGGAGACAGCGGGCGGAACTGAGTTCACGTCCGATGAATTCAAGGAGCCGCTCGATGACTCATCGAGTCCGGCCCGGGGCGGACTACATAATTACATTCGACATTAGGGAAAGCTGTGCAACAAAGGAACATCATGAGTTACTCTGATATCCGAACTTACGATTTCGCCGGACGCTTGGCCCTGTCTGGCCACTCCTCTTCGCCCTCTTCGGTGTTGGGGCCGTAGTCCGGCGGAGGGGTCTTCCTTTTCCTAGACCTCTCGGCCTCCCCCGTTGGGGCGGCCTTCCTCTTCTCTCCTCCCTCCGCTGGGGGGGGAGAGTTTTCTTCTTCCTCCTCCTCGTTTTCATAGGAGGAGGGAATCTCGGACTCATCAGATGACGAGTCCGACACTACCACGTTGCAGGCACTCTTTCGAGTCCCCGTGGTCTTCTTCTTCTTGGCCTTCTTCTCCGGCACCACATAAGGCGCCGGAGCCAACAGCTTCACTAGTAAAGCTGGAGCTGGGTCTTCGGGCAGCGGAGATGGACAGTTAATCGGTCCGGACATCGCCCGCCAAGCCTGTCAAAGGTAAGGGAGTTTAGATCCCGCATAGAGTCAAACTATGAAAAAAGCTTAACATCCTGTAAAAGGTGTAATTGGCATGCCTTGCTAGCGTGACGCTGCGAGCTGTATCCGCGGTCCTCGGACGCGGATGCGGGAGCCTCGGTGCCCTTGAATAGCATCTTCCAGGCATCTTCGTACATCGTGTCGAAGAGCCTGCTGAGGGTTTGATGCTGTGCCGGGTCGAACTCCCATAGATTAAAATCCCGTTGTTGGCACGGGAGGATCCGGTGAACGAGCATAACCTGGATTACATTAACAAGCCAGATTGGCTTGTTCACCAGGGACTGGATGCATGTTTGCAATCCAGTCACCTCTTTTCCGTCACCCCACGACAGGCCCGTCTCTTTCCAGGACACAAGCCGCGTGGGGGGTCCGGATCGGAACTCGGGGGCTGCGGTCCATTTCGGATCGCGTGGCTCGGTGATGTAAAACCACCCGGATTGCCATCCCTTTAGGGTCTCCACAAAAGAGCCCTCAAACCATAGAACGTTGACCATCTTGCCCGCCATGGCGCCTCCGCACTCCGCCTAGCTCCCGCGCACCACCTTGGGCTTGACGTTGAAGGTCTTGAGCCAGAGGCCGAAATGGGGGCGGACGCGGAGAAAAGCCTCGCACACGACGATAAACACCGAGATGTTGAGGATGAAGTTCGGGGCCAGATCGTGGAAATCCAGGTCGTAGTAGAACATGAGCCCCCGGGGCTGTACACGCCCCGGGGGCTCCTCCCGGCAGGCAGCATCGCGTGGCCCGGCAAGTTCAAGCCAGACCTGCCGCCTCGTCAAGACGGCATGACTGACCCTGCGGAGTTCCTCCAGCTCTACGAGCTGGGCATCGAAGCTGCCAATGGAGACGAGAAGGTCATGGCGAACTGGTTTCCCATGGCGCTCAAGGACGGGGCCCGCACGTGGCTCCTGAACCTAGCTCCAGGCACGATCTCCTCCTGGGGCGAGATGCGCACCCGCTTCATTGCCAACTTCCAAGGTACTCGCGACTGGCCACCCGCCGTGAGCGACATGCGCCGCATCAAGCAACAACCCGGGGAGACCCTGCTGAAGTACATCCAGCGCTTCAACAACGCACGCCTCAAGATTCCCAAGGTGACTGAGGAGGCCATCATCTCAGCCTTCTCCGACGGTGTGCACAATGTCAAGATGAAGGAGGAGCTGGCGATGCATGAAGACCTGTGTACTTCCTTGGAGCTGTTCAACTTGGCAACCAAGTGTGCCAGGGCTGAGGAAGGGCGTCTCTCCCTCCTCGAGCTGCCTACCGCAGACCCAGAAGAGAAGAAGCCCAAGGCCAAGGATGTGAAGCGCAAGGGGGCTGCCGTGCTCGCGGCAAAACCAAACACCAAGCGGGGCAGAGATCAGCCCGAACCTCCCAAGGGCAGTCGGTACTGTGTGTACCACGACCTCCACACCCACAACACCAACGAATATCAAGAGCTCCGAGCCGCGCGAGAAGGAAGGATCGACCGTCGCCCCGACCTCGGTGACCGGGGCTACGGTCGAGGAGGAGGAAGGAACGTAGGACGCTGGGAAGACCGTGACCTGCGCCAAGGGTGGTGCGATCAACCTCGCGAGGATCGCTGCCAAGACCCACCTTGCGAGGGAGACTGGAGGGATCAGCCTCGCGAGGATCGCCCACAAGGCAAAGCAGGCCTCCCTCCACTGCCGCCGCAACCAAGGAGAAATGAGGACCGCCAACAGGATGAGGGGGCTGGGGGCTTCCAGGAGCCGCGCGCGATCGCCTGCATCCTGGGCGGGGCTCAAGCCCCAGCCTCTCAACGCATCTTCAAGCAGTTCGCCCGCGAAGTGAATGCAGTCCTTCCCAAGCTCGAAGCCACGCGCCCTCTCAGGTGGTCGGCGTGCACCATCACGTTCAGCTTAGCAGATAAACTCAAGTGTGCGGCTACAGCCAGAGTCCTCTCGATGCTTTGTTCCCAGGACCCTCATCAATGGCGGGGCAGGGCTCTACGTCCTGTCCGTGGAAACATTCAACAATCTCCAAGTGCCCTACAGCTAGCTTCAGCCAACCAAGCCTTTCTTCGGAATCACTGACGGCTCCACGGTCCCGATTGGGCAGGTCCGCCTCCCTGTCACCTTCGGGGCACGCGACAACTACCGCACCGAGCTAATCGACTTCGACGTTGCTCACATTCGCCTGCCGTACAACGCCATCCTTGGGTACCCAGCGCTGGCCAAGTTCATGGTCGTAACTCACCACGGCTACAACGTCCTCAAGATGCCAGGAAGTGGCGGAGTCATCATGGTGCCCTGTGAAGAGAAGGACGCGGTGTGTTCCCTGGAACGAGCCTTTCAGGCCGCGTCACTGGAAGACTCGGATCGCTGAAGCAGGAGGCTTCCCGAGGCCGCCCCCAAGAAGAAGAAGACATCGTCTGGCCCGGCCCCTCAGGAGGCAGGCTCCTCTGGGCCCGTGCCTGCCCAGGGGGAACCTCCTTCCATCGCATAGGAAAGCGCGCCCGGTGCCCTCCTCAGGTAGGGCTCGGGGGCTCTCCCCTGGAGGGCCACCGACCTAGCTAGGGTCACGAGGGAGGCGCTTGGGCACCACATGGAGGCGTGTTTCGAAGCACGTTTCCCTCAAGAAGGAGCAAGGCAAGGAGAGCCAGACCCTCAGGAGTTCGTCAGCAAGGCTATTTAGGAGCTACAGGAGTCAAGAGTCATGAAAGGCGGTCGCCGCCTACCAGCAGTGGCTCCCCATCCGGGCGAGGATGGTGGGCTGCGCGTCTGCAATGACATACCAGTGCTCAACCGAGTCGCCTCTCTGGAGTGCCTCTGGCCCTCGCGAGTGGGGCGCTGCGGAGGTCCACCCCACAACTACGTTCGCATGCCTTATGGCTTGCCGAACGCGGCTGCCACGTACCAGCGCCTCATGAGGGGCATCACGGAGGCACAAGAGGCCAGGCGTTCCGCAGCCCTGGCGGAGATGGAGATGGTCTGCGAGGAGCCGTCAGTGCCTCCGGAGCCTCCCGAGGCCCCCGGGCCTGGGGGCTCCTGAGGATCGGCTTCCGCAGCCCACCGAGTCTGCCACACCAACACCCCTTCGTCCTCAACATCATCAGGTGACATCTTTCAAGTTTCACTTCCAGCTGGGAGCACCCCCAGGGCTGCATTATTCCCAGGCCGCGTGGGTCCGTCCCTGCGGCATGTATCCCTTTTATTGCATGTTGTTAGCTCACCTTCTTGGGGGCGCCCCACGGGCTGCATCATCCCCAAGTCGCTCGGGCCTGACCCAGCGGCATGTATCCCATTTGCGTTTATTTCTGGTTATGCATTATACCCACCATGCTTGATTATTTGATACTGGACGACGGCACCTCTTCTTCTCCATGCCGACCACTTGCACGTTAAAGGGGGGTACCTGAGCATCGCGACTCAGGGCTCTTACTGGCTCTCCAGCCCTCACCCTCTGGCCTTCTCCACGGCATCGCGACCTGGGATACCAGCGACTGCTGAGACCAGCTCGAGGGCCGGGACCCGAGGATGTAGAGTGCCGACATCTAACCAACTTTGCAGGGACACATCACAAGATAAGACCCAGTGCCAGGCGCAACCCGCCTAGAGGTAGGGCCCCGTGAGTCCCGCGCTGGCTCACGGGTGCCCAGATACACCTCGCCAGGCCCTACTGTGCAAGCCACGTGTCAGGGCGGGGCTGTACACGCCCCGGGGGCTCCTCCCGGAGGGGGGGCCCCTCCCACGAACAAATTGACTGGTTCTTCACCTCGGTTGCTTGGACCTCGGATCATCCAAACACTTTCGTCTTGCCTCTTGTGCGATCGACATCAGATCATGTTCCTTGTGTTGTCACAATTGCCACGGCCATTCCCAAGGCTAAAGTTTTCCGCTTCGAAAATTACTGGGTTGACTTACCTGGCTTTAATGAGTGTGTTGCTTTCATGATACGTAAACCTACAGCTGCTTTAATGATATCCGCTAAGTTCAAAGCGCTCAGACATGCATAAAAACAATGGCATTTAAAGCTCTCCACAGTTAAGGCGCTAATTTCTGATTGTAACAAAGTTATTCTGTACTTTCATGAGATGGAGGAGATCCGGCCATTAAGTTGGCCTGAATTCAATTTTAGGCGAATAGTTAAGTTGCATCTACAGGATATTCTACACTGGCAATATGTTTATTGGAAACAACGCTGCACGATCAGAAGCATTAAGGTTGGGGAGGAAAATTCTAATTTTTTCCACGCTATGGCCAATGAAAGATACCGAAGGAATACGATTTCTTCAATCAAGAATTCGGCGGGTGAGGTGGTTTCTGATCACCAAATGTTGGCGGACATGTTTTGGTCTGATTTCAATCAGCGTATGGGCCATGCAAAAGGAATACAAATGGGTTTTGATCTGCCCAATTTAATTCAGAGAGTTGACGGTCTGGAAGATTTATCTTTGTCATTCACAGATTCTGACATTGATGCCGTAATTAAGAACATGCCGTGCGACTGTGCTCCGGGCCCTGATGGCTTTACAGGTCTGTTCTTAAAGAGGTGCTGGTCTATTCTCAAGGAGGATTTTATGCAACTTGTCAATGAATTTTATGAGGGGAGGTGTAATTTGGAATGTCTTAATAATTCCTTAATCACCTTGGTTCCCAAGAAGCTAAGTCCAGAAGTGGTTGGTGATTTCAGGCCGATATCCTTGACAAACACGTGTTTAAAGTTTCTGACTAAACTGCTAGCCAATCGACTACAAAAGGTGATTCTCAGATGTATACACCGCAACCAATACGGTTTTCTTCGTTGCCGCCCTATCCAAGATTGTCTAGCCTGGTGTTTCAAATATATTCATCAATGCAAAGCATCTAAACGACCCATCATCCTCCTCAAGCTTGATTTCACTAAGGACTTTGATACAATTGAGCACGAGGCCATTCTCCGAATCCTACAATGCAAGGGTTTTCATGCTCGTTGGACTGGCTGGATTAATAGCATTTTGTCCATGGGTTCTTCTTCTGTTCTCTTAAATGGTGTGCCAGGTAATCATTTTGTTTGCAGATCTGGTGTACGCCAAGGAGACCCGCTATCTCCGCTATTATTTGTCATTGTGGTGGATTTGCTTCAGTCCGTAGTGAGTGATATGTGCTCGAGAAACATACTCACTTTACCAATCCCAACAAACTCCAATGACTACCTGATCATACAATATGCGGATGACACACTTATTATTTTGCCTGCGATTGATGACCAGCTGATCGCTTTCAAGGACATGCTCACCACCTTTGCAGCATCAGCTGGTTTACACATCAACTTCAGTAAGTCATCTCTTATTCCAATCAATATGACTGATGAAGAGGGTGCTCGGGTCGCCAACCTACTAGGTTGTGATGTGGGATCTATGCCTTTCACATATCTAGGGCTACCTATGGGTACTTCTAGACCCATGATCTATGATTTGCTGCCACTTGTGGGTCGTATTGAGCGAAGGTTGTCTGCTTCCTCCTGTTTGCTAAATCAAGGCAGTCGGCTGCAACTGCTACAGTCTGTACTTTGTTCAATGTCAATCTATTTCCTGTGCACATTATCTCTCCCTAAGGGCATCTTGCAAGAGATTGAGAGAATCATGCGTCAATGTCTGTGGAGAGGCAACACAGATAATCCTCGACAATCCTTAGCTGCATGGGATCGGGTCTGCAGACCTAAGAAGTGTGGTGGTTTGGGTGTGCTTAATTTGGGTCTCCAAAATGAAGCCTTGTTACTTAAGCATCTTTTCAAGTTTTTTAACAGATTGGACGTGCCTTGGGTCACATTAATTTGGGACACTTATTATGCTACTTCGCCACCACAGGTCACATAGAGTTGTGGCTCTTTTTGGTGGAGGGATGTCATGAGCTTGTACACCAACTTCTGCAAGTTAGTCGTCCCACAAGTGCATGCTGGCAACACGGTGGTATTTTGGCTTGATCGCTGGTAGCTGGGTAATAATGTGGTCCTTTTGTGCGAGAAATTCCCTAGGCTTCATTCTTTTGTCATTGATGACACAATCACAGTCAGAGAGTTTTTGGAGCTTCCAGAGATCTCGGAGCACTTCCATCTGCCTCTCTCGCAAGAAGCATATACTGAACTAACTCAGCTTCAAGACTTGCTCACTTTAGTCAACTTGAATGAGGAGGGTAAGGACATATGGAAGTGGCCATCCAAATCTGGGGAGTTTAAATCGAAGATATATTATGAGTCTTGCTTCTCCCATTTGGTGGTCGATCCCATCTTCAAATGGATTTAAAAGTGTGCTTGCACGCTAAAGTTTAAAGTGCTTGGATGGCTTCTTTTAGTGGACCGTTTAAACACTAGGGATATGATGCAACGCAGGAACTAGATCATCCAGGATGATACGTGTGTTCTTTGCCTCTCTACTACACATGAGGATCGTGCACATCTTTTCTTTGCTTGCAACTTCAGCCAGAGGGTTTGGAGTTACCTTGGGATTTCTTGGAATGCTCAACGCAACCATAATACATATGACATGGCTCTTGCTGCTAGGAGGGATTTTGGTTATCCTTTCTTCACTGAGGTGGTGTTTACTGCTACTTGGAGCATCTGGACTCAACGGAATGGGAAAATCTTTAGAAATGAGAGACCTACCTTCATTTCTTGGAGGAGGAACTTCATACATGATATTTCCTTATTAGCTCATAGAATCAAATGTAAATATAAGGATAGCCTAGTCTCCTGGATAGCCTCTCTCTCACAGATCTCTTGTAAGTATTTCTTTTCTTTGCTTTCTGGTTCTCTGTAATTATGTAGACCTATTTTTTTCTAATAAAGCACTGTGAGGCTGTTGCCTTGCAGTACATAGTCAAAATATATAAGCAGCTTCACCGAGGTCTTTCATTGAAAAATTCTTATTCAAGTATCCTTTTATGCTATTCAGAAATTCATTATCATTTCCGATTAACAATATGCCATCCACATATAATATCAGAAATGCTATAGAGCTCCCACTCACTTTCTTGTAAATACAGGCTTCTCCAAAAGTCTGTATAAAACCATATGCTTTGATCACACTATCAAAGCGTATATTCCAAGTCCGAGATGCTTGCACCAATCCATAAATGGATCACTAGAGCTTGCACACTTTGTTAGCACCTTTTGGATTGACAAAACCTTCCGGTTGCATCACGTACAACTCTTCTTTAAGATATCCATTAAGGCATGCAGTTTTGACATCCATTTGCCAAATTTCATAATCATAAAATGCAGCAATTGCTAACATGATTCGGACGGACTTAAGCATCGATATGGGTGAGAAGGACTCGTTGTAGTCAACTCCTTGAACTTTTCGAAAACCTTTCGCAACAAGTCGAGCTTTGTAGACAGTAACATTACCGTCAGCATCCGTCTTCTTCTTGAAGATCCATTTATTCTCTATGGCTTGCCGATCATCGGGCAAGTCAACCAAAGTCCACACTTTGTTCTCATACATGGATCCCATATCAGATTCATGGCTTCAAGCCATTTTGCGGAATCTAGGCTCATCATCGCTTCCTCATATATCGTAGGTTCATCATGGTCAAGTAACATGACCTCCAGAACAGGATTATCGTACCACTCTGGTGCGGATCTTGCTCTGGTCACCCTATGAGGTTTGGTAGTAACTTGATCAGAAGTTTGATGATCAACATCATTAACTTCCTCACTAATTGGTGTAGGCATCACTGGAACTGATTTCTATGATGGACTACTTTCCAATAAGGGAGAATGTACAGTTACCTCATCAAGTTCTACTTTCCTCCCACTCACTTCTTTCGAGAGAAACTCCTTCTCTAGAAAGGATCCATTCTTAGCAGTGAAGATCTTGCCTTCGGATAGGTGATAGAAGGTGTACCCAACAGTTTCCTTTGGGTATCCTATGACGACACATATCTTGATTTGGGTTCGAGCTTATTAGGTTGAAGCCTTTTCACATAAGCATCGCAGCCCCAAACTTTAAGAAACGACAACTTGGGTTTCTTGCCAAACCACAGTTCATATGGTGTCGTCTCAACGCATTTCGATGGTGCCCTATTTAACGTGAATGCAACCATCTCTAAAGAATAACCCCAAAATGATAGAGGTAAATTAGTAAGAGACATCATAGATCGCACCATATCTAATAAAGTGCGGTTACGACGTTTAGACACACGTTATGCTGTGGTGTTCTAGGTGGCGTGAGTTGTGAAACTATTCCGCGTTGTTTCAAATGAAGATCAAACTCATAACTCAAATATTCACCTTGACGATCAGATCGTAGAAACTTAATTTTCTTGTTACGATGATTTTCCACTTCACTCTAAAATTCTTTGAACTTTTCAAATGTTTCAGACTTATGTTTCATCAAGTAGATATACCCATATCTGCTCAAATCATCTGTGAAGGTCAGAAAATAACGATACCCGCCACGAGCATCAACACTCATCGGACTGCATACATCAGTATGTATTATTTCCAATAAGTGTGTTGCTCGTTCCATTGTTTCGGAGAACGGAGTCTTAGTCATCTTGCCCATGAGGCATGGTTCGCAAGCATCAAGTGATTCATAATCAAGTGATTCCAAAAGCCCATGAGCATGGAGTTTCTTCATGCGATTTACACCAATATGACCTAAACGGCAGTGCCACAAATAAGTTGCACTATCATTATTAAAATTATATTTTTTTGGCTTCAATACTATGAATATGTGTATCATTACTATCGCGATTCAATAAAAATAGACCACTCATCAAGGGTGCATGACCATAAAAGAAATTACTCATATAAATAGAACAACCATTATTCTCTGATTTAAATGAATAACCGTCTCGCATCAAACAAGATCCAGATATAAAGTTCATGCTTAACACTGGCACCAAATAACAATTATTCAGGTCTAATACTAATCCTGAAGGTAGATGTGGAGGTAGCATGCCGACTGCGATCACATCGACTTTGGAACCATTTCCCACGCGCATCGTCATCTCGACCTTAGCCAATCTTTGCATATTCCGTAGCCCCTGTTTCGAGTTGCAAATATGAGCAGCAAAACCAGTACCAAATACCCAGGCGCTACTTCGAGCATTAGTAAGGTACACATCAATAACATGTATATCAAATATACCTTTCACTATGCCATCCTTCTTATCCACCAAATACTTGGGGCAGTTCCGTTTTCCGTGACCAGTCCCTTTGTAGTAGAAGCACTCAGTCTCAGGCTTAGGTCCAGACTTGGGCTTCTTCAGTTGAGCAGCAACTTTCTTGCCGTTCTTCTTGAAGTTCCCCTTCTTCCCTTTGCCCTTTTTCTTGAAACTAGTGGTCTTGTTAACCATAAACACTTGATGCTCCTTCTTGATTTCTACCTCCGCAACTTTTAGCATCGTGAAGAGCTCGGGAATTTTCTTATCCATCCCTTGCATATCATAGTTCATCACAAAGCTTTTGTAGCTTCGTGGCAGTGATTGAAGAAATCTGTGAATGACACAATCATCAGGAATATTAACTCCCAATTGAGTCAAGTGGTTGTGGTACCCAGACATTCTGAGTATATGTTCACTGACATAACTATTCTCCTCCATCTTGCAGCTGTAGAACTTATTGGAGACTTCATATCTCTCAATCCGGGCATTTGCTTGAAATATTAACTTCAACTCCTGGAACATCTCATATGCTCCATGACATTCAAAACATCGTTGATGTCCTGGTTCTAAGTCGTAAAGCATGGCATCCTGAACTATCGAGTAGTCATCAGCTTTACTCTGCCAGACGTTCTTAACGTCATCAATAGCATCTGCAGCAGGCCTAGCACCTAGCGGTGCTTCCAGGATGTAATTCTTCTATGCAGCAATGAGGATAATCCTCAACTTACGGACCCGGTCCGTGTAGTTGCTACCATCAACTTTCAACTTAGCTTTCTCTAGGAACGCATTAAAATTCAATGGAACAGTAGCACGGGCCATTTATCTACAACAACATAGACATGCAAAATACAATCATGTACTAAGTTCATGATAAATTAAAGTTTAATTAATCATATTACTTAAGAACTCCCACTTAGATAGACATCCCTCTAATCATCTAAGTGATCACGTGATCCATATCAACTAAACCATGTCTGATCATCACGTGAGATGGAGTAGTTTTCAATGGTGAACATCACATATCTACTATACAATTCACGCTCGACCTTTCGGTCTCACTATTCCGAGGCCATATCTGCATATGCTAGGCTCGTCAAGTTTAACCTCAGTATTCTCCTTGTGCAAAACTTGCTTGCACCCATTGTATCTGAACATAGAGCTTATCACACCCGATCATCACATGGTGTCTCAGCACGATGAACTGTAACAACGGTGAATACTCAAGGAGAACACTTATACCTTGAAATTTAGTGAGAGATCATCTTATAATGCTACCACCGTACTAAGCAAAATAAGATGCATAAAGGATAAACATCACATGCAATCAATATAAGTGATATGATATGGCCATCATCATCTTGTGCCTTTGATCTCCATCTCCAAAGCACTGTCATGATCACCATTGTCACCGGCTTGACAACTTTATCACCAATGTAGCATCGTTGTCGTCTCGCCAACTATTGCTTCTACGAGTATCGCTACCGCTTAGTGATAAAGTGAAGCAATTACATGGCTATTGCATTTCATACAATAAAGCGACAACCATATGGCTCCTGCCAGTTGCCGATAACTGTTACAAAACTTGATCATCTCATACAACAATTTATATAATCACATCTTGACCATATCACATCACAACATGCCTTGCAAAAACAAGTTAGACGTCCTCTACTTTGTTGTTGCAAGTTTTACGTGGCTGCTACGGGCATCTAGCAAGAACCGTTCTTACCTACGCATGAAAACCACAACGATTTTTCGTCAAGTCTGTTGTTTTAACCTTCAACAAGGACCGGGCATAGTCACACTCGATTCATCTAAAGCTGGAGAAACAGACACCCACTAGCCACCTGTGTGCGAAGCACATCGGTAGAACCAGTCTCATGAATGCGGTCATGTAATGTCAGTCTGGGCTGCTTCATCCAACAATACCGCCGAATCAAAGTATGACATGCTGGTAAGCAGTATGACTATTATCGCCCACAACTCTTTGTGTTCTACTCATGCATATAACATCTACGCATAGACCT
Organism: Triticum monococcum; assembly: GCA_034509565.1. Lineage (NCBI taxonomy): Eukaryota > Viridiplantae > Streptophyta > Magnoliopsida > Poales > Poaceae > Triticum > Triticum monococcum. Next base: position 97,459,016 of record CM067843.1, on the reverse strand, counting down.
GGCTCGGATGCCACTGTTGGGGAACACAGTATTTCAAAAAAATTCCTATGATCACGCTAGATCTATCTAGGAGATGCATAGCAATGAGAGTGGAGAGTGTGTCTACGTACCCTCGTAGACCGAAAGCGGAAGCGTTTAGTAACGCGGTTGATGTAGTCGAACATATTCACGATCCAACCGATCAAGTACCGAACGCACGACACCTCCGCGATCTGCACACGTTCAACTCGGTGACATCCCTTATACTCTTGATCCAGCTGAGGCCGAGGGTGAGTTCCGTCACCACGACGGCGTGTTGATGGTGATGATGAAGTTACCAATGCAGGGCTTCGCCTAAGCACTATGACAATATGACCGAGGTGGAAAATTATGGAGGGGGGCACCGCACATGTCTAAAGATCAACTTGTGTGTCTATGGGGTGCCCCCCTCCCCCGTATATAAAGGAGGGGAGGAGGAGGAGGGCCGGCCTCAAGAGGCGCACCCAAGGGGGGATTCCTACTCCTAGTAGGAGTAGGTTTCCCCTTTTCCTAGTCCAAGTAGGAGAAGAAGGAAGGAGAGGAAGAAGAGAAGCAAAGGGGTCCCGCCCACCTAGCCCTAGTCCAATTCGGTTTGGGCTAGGGGGGCACGCGCCACCTCTTGGCCTGCCTCCTCTCTTCCACCACTAGGCCCATAAGGCCCAATAACTTCCCGGAGGGGGTTCCGGTAACCCCCGGTACTCCGAAACTTATCTGAAATGTCCTGAACCATTCCGGTGGCCGAATGTAGCCTTCCAATATATGAATCTTTATGTCTAGACCATTTCGAGACTCCTCATCATGTCCGTGGTCATATCCGGGACTCTGAACAACCTTGGTACATCAAATCACAAAACTGATAATACATATCGTCATTGAACGTTAAGCGTGCAGACCCTACGGGTTCGAGAACTATGTAGACATGGACAAGACACCTCTCTGGTCAATAACCAATAGCGGAACCTGGATGTTCATATTGGTTCCTAGATATTCTGAAGATCTTTATCGGTCAAACCTCATAACAACATACATTGTTCCCTTTGTCATCGGTATGTTACTTATCCGAGATTCGATCGTGGTATCATCATACCTAATTCAATCTTGTTACTGGCAAGTCACTTTACTCGTTTTGTAATGCATCATCCCACAACTAACTCATTAGTCACATTGCTTGCAAGGCTTATAGTGATGTGCATTACCGAGAGGGCCGAGAGAAACCTCTGTGATACATGGAGTGACAAGTCATAATCTCGATCTATGCCAACTCAACAAACACCATCGGAGATACCTGTAGAGCATCTTTATAATCACCCAGTTACATTGTGATGTTTGATAGCACACAAGGTGTTCCTCTGGTAGTCGGGAGTTGCATAATCCCATAGTCATAGGAACATGTATAAGTCATGAAGAAAGCAATAGAAATAGACTAAACAATCATAGTGCTCAGCTAACGGATGGGTCCAGTCCCTCACATCATTCTCTAATGATGTGATCTTGTTCATCAAATGACAACACATGTCCATGGCTAGGAAACTTAACCATCTTTGATTAACGAGCTAGTCAAGTAGAGGCATACTAGGGACACTCTGTTTGTCTATGTATTCACACATGTACTAAGTTTCCGGTTAATACAATTCTAGCATGAATAATAAACATTTATCATGATATAAGGAAATATAAATAATAACTTTATTATTAACTCTACGGCATATTTCCTTCACCTATGTTCGGCCTCCAGACGCCGATGACCTTAGTCACATAGTCCAGCAACCTGGAGAATCAACCCGGAAGCTATGGACCAGGTTCTTAATGAAAAAGAACCAAATTGTGGACTGTGCGGACGCCGAAGCCCTCGCGGCCTTTAAACACAGCGTCCGGGACTAGTGGCTCGCCCGACAACTCGTCTAAGAAAAACCGAAGTCCATGGCGGCCCTTACTGCACTTATGACCCGCTTTTGCGCGGGAGAAGATAGTTGGCTAGCTCATAGAAGCAATAGCACCAGCGACCTTGGCATCTCCGAAGCCAGGGATGGCAATGGCAAGCCACGATGCAACAAACACAAGCATCGAAAAAATAACGAAGATACCGAAGATACAGCGGTCAACGCTAGATTCAGTGGTTCTAAACCCAGTCAGCGGAAGAAGCCATTCAAAGGAAACAAGGATGGTCCATCTAGTCTGGATAGAATACTTGATCGGCCCTGCCAGATTCATGGCACCCCTCACAAGCTTGCCAATCATACCAACAGAAATTGTTGGGTCTTTAAACAGGCCAGCAAGCTAAACGCCGAACATAAGGGGAAGGGGCTGCCCAGCGAGGACGACGATGAAGAGCCTCGCCCACCGAACACAGGGGGATAGAAGAAATCCCCCCTCCCCCAAGGTAAAAATGGTGAATATGATATATGCTACACATATCCCCATGAGGGAGCGCAAGCGCGCACTAAGGGTCATCTATGCCATAGAGCAAGTTGGCCCAAAATTCAACCCATGGTTAGATTAACCGATCACTTTTGATCGCACAGACCATCCGACCAGTATCCGTCATGGAGGTTCGGTAGCATTGGTCCTGAAAGTGCAACTATCCCTGGGAGGCTTTGGTAATTCTTATCAACATATAGCTCATTGAGCTAATGCTATTTGAAGATAATTATTTCAGGAAAGCTCAATGATTGGCATGGCATGGATTATAAAGTGGACCCCTCAAAATTCTAAGGACAAAAGATTGTCTCAAGCTCAAAGCACAAGACTCTACATTTTTCATTTTAGTGATCCAATATCACATTGAGTCCATAGGAAAAGCCAATACTACTAAAAGGGGATGAGGTGTTGCTTAATGAGTTACTTGCTCAAAATGCTTACTGATATGCTCCAAAAACCCTCAACTACTCTCCCATATCCACATATGTCCCAAACCAAAAGTCAAACTCGGCCCCACCGAAATCTTCTATCCGGTGCCACCGAGTTCATTTGACATAGCCACTGCCAGAAACCCTAATCAATTCGGTCTCACCGATAGGGATCTCGGTCTCACTGATAGGGATCTCAGTCTCACCAATAGGGATCTTGGTCTCACCGAGATGGGCTTGCAAACTCTCTATTTCCCTTAATAATGTTTCGGTCCAACCGAAATGAGCGATCGGTCCCACCGAGATTGCAATGCAAACTCTCTGTTTCCCCTTCGTAACGTTTCAGTCTAAGAAAGATGAGAGAATCGGTCCCACCGAGTTTGCCTGACCAACTCTTTGTTTGCCTATTACCAAAATCTATCCCGCCGAGTTTGTGTAATCGGTCTCACCGAGATTACGTTATGCCCTAACCCTAATGGAATCAGTCCCACCAAGTTGACATGTCGGTCCCACCGAAAACCCTAATGGTCACATTATAAACTAAATCAGTCTGACCGAGTTGTATGATTCGGTCCCACCGAGTTTGGTGATTTGTGTGTAACAGTTAGATTTTGTGTGGAGGCTATTTATACCCCTCCACCTACTCTTCATTCATGGAGAGAGCCATCACAATATGCCTACACTTCCAACATGCATTTTCTGAGAGAGAACCACCTACACTTGTGTTGAGGTCAAGATATTCCATTCCAACCACATAAATCTTGATCTCTAGCTTTCCTCAAGATGCTTTCCACTCAAATCATCTTTCTACCAAATCCAATCCTATGAGAGAGAGTTCAGTGTTGCGGAGAGTATCATTTGGAGCACAAGAGCAAGGAGTTCATCATCAACACACCATCTATTACCTTCTGGAGAGTGGTGTCTCCTAGATTGGTTAGGTGTCACTTGGGAGCCTCCGTCAAGATTGTGGAGTTGAACCAAGGAGTTTGTACGGGCAAGGAGATCGCCTACTTCGTGAAGATCTACCCTAGTGAGGCAAGTCCTTCGTGGGAGATGGCTATGGTGGGATAGAAAAGGTTGCTTCTCCGTGGACCCTTTGTGGGTGGCGCCCTCCGTGGACTCGCGCACCCGTTACCATTCGTGGGTTGAAGTCTCCATCAACGTGGATGTACGATAGCACCACCTATCGGAACCACGCCAAAAATCTCCGTGTCTACATTGCGTTTGCTCCCTCCAAACTCTGCCCTTTACCTTCATATGCAATTGTTTTACATTCCGCTGCTATACTCTTATAACTGCATGTGTAGGTTGATTACTTGTTTGAGCTAAGTTGCTAAAATCTGCCAAGACTTAAAATTGGGAAAATGCTAGATTTTTATTTGGTCAAGTAGTCTAATCACCCCCCCCCCCTCAAGACATACTTTCGATCCTACAGGTCCTCGACCCAATTATCGACAGGTTCCATCTCACGCGCATCCTCATGGAAGGAGGTAGCAGCCTTAATCTGCTTTATCAGGACACCGTTCGCAAGATGGGTATCGATTCATCAAGAATCAAGCCCACGAAAACTACCTTTAAAGGAGTAATACCCGGCGTAGAGGCCTGCTGCACAGGGTCCATAACGCTGGAAGTGGTCTTCAGTTCACCGGATAATTTCCGTAGAGAAGAGATCTTCGATATCATCCCTTTCCACAATGGCTATCATGCACTGCTCACACACATCGCTTTCGCCCATTTCAATGCAGTCCCGCACTACGCTTAACTAAAGCTCAAGATGCCTGGACCATGTGGCGTTATTACAGTTAATGGAAACATGGGGCACTCCCTCCATACCGAGGAGCATACCGCGGCTCTCGCAGCTGAAGCATAGGGTGGCCTTATCAAGCCGAATACTACACCGACAGTCAAGCCCCCAGACATTGTTAAACGAGTCCGACCTACCCTACAGAATGAAAGTCCGGCTTGTCCAGAGCTAGACTAGCAATTCAGCCTTCGTCAAAGCCCCGACCTGATAGCGGCATATGTACCGCGCGTACACAACTACTCACTAAAGATACCATGGGCTAGGACGGAGGCCTACCAAAAATAAAGTCCACAATACGGTTCGACCCTATCTGGACCATCATATTCTTCATTTTATTCTTCTCATTTTTCCTTTTCAGGTTCTTTACAACCCACATCACCTTCTGTGATAACAAGGGCCCCTGTCTAGGCCCCTTATGAACACTCGATGGTTGATCCTCTCAAAGGATCATACACCAAGGTGCAAAGCGGCGCAAACATGCGGCAGAGTGTCTAAAGGATCTTTAAGATCATCTTTCCTCTTTAGGACCTATACACAGCTTTCCCTTGTTCTCGGCATGTAAAATAGCCCTGATGCTTATGGCATCCTCCGTGTTCACATACCAATCAGATTATAATGGAAACAGTTCTGCCTAACCTTGATCGGTATTGGCTTATTTCTTAATCTGTTTTCCCCTTTACGTCAAATTGGCATATACACCTCGGTACGACTTAAATCGCTAGGGGATTTATTCAGTCATTTATATTTTCTTTAAAAATAAAAAAGTACAAACAGTTTTAGAAGTACACTTCGGCATCCTGAAAATGGCATTATATGCATCGACTCTGAATCATGTCTTTGGTCAATAGTTGGGTTGCCCGGATCCTGTGGTTACCACCTTAAGTTCCGCTTGTTCGGCTAAGGTAGTAAAGGGAGAACTACTACGATTGTGCTTCTGGTTCGCCCGGTCAAGCACCTCAATAGAGAAATCTGAAAACTGACTCTCATGATGGGGCGAGAGCTGGTTAGCAATTCGGCAACTTACTAAATCCCTAGCGATTTCTTCTGTATTACACGAAGGACTGGCTATCTTCCAGTCACGCGCATAAGGCACCCAATTTCGGATTGCCGCATATGCGCCAGGGGCTCCTTTATAGCACCATCATCAAACTCCTATGGCTAATTGAGAGAGATAAAGCCGCATAGTCTGGTTGAGTGGTTCGCCGCATTGACACCTCCTTTACGGACCAAAACGTTGGGTTAAAGTGTGGTCCGGTACTACTCCAAACACCCCCATAATATCTACATGGGGGCTCAAGCCGACGACTGGCAAACTCTCAGTAATACAAATGGCCGTACAGGAGGCACAACACCTTAAAGATAAACAAAAATATATTACAAGGCCTTGGTTTATATTACAAAGCTTTGGTTTATGCAACATTCGGGCAGTTCAGACACATTCACTCGAACATGATGTCCTTTGAGCACTAGCCCTCTATCAAGCGGGCACCTTCCAGGACGTCATCAAAGTAGCGCTCCGGCGTACGGTGGTCCTTGCCTCCAGGCGGACCTTCGACGGTCATGATGGAGGCCTTCATTTTGGCCCAGTGCATCTTGACACGGGCAAAGGCCAGCCGCGCACCTTCTATACATGACGATCGATTGACCGCATCAATATGGGGCAGTGCATCAACAAGTCACTGCACTAGGCCGAAGTAGCTGCTCGGAATAGATTTGGTTGGCCATGGCCGGACTATGACGTCCCGCATGGCCAATCCGAACATCCTATGCAGCTCGGCCCACTGCGCCGTCTGGTCATTCACTAGTGCAGGGCGCTCCCGCGCCACGAACTGGGACCAGAATAGCTTCTCCGTCGAGTGCCCCTCCTGGGCTCGGAAGACCTGCGTGGCGTCGGCGGCGCTCTTTGGAAGATCCGCAAAGGCATCTGGAGCACTCCATAGTCGCGTGAGTAAAACATACATCTAATAGCCGAATTTACTCTGTAAGGAAAAAGGCTTACCAGCCGCTATTTGACCAGCCTGCTTAATCTCCGCACGCACGGCTCGGGATTTAGCCCGCGCCTCCTCGGCCTCTTTAAGTGCCTTGGCAAGGTCGGTCTCCTGGGCTTTACTCTTCTTCTCTGGGGACTTGCACTTGTCGGCGGCATCCTTGAGTGCCTGCTCCGCTTCAGTCACCCGCTCCTCATACTGGTAGCGGACAACCTGCTCGGACTTCAAGTCCTCAGAGGCTTTATCAGCGGCTGCCTTGTTCACCCTCGCCTACTCCTGGGCCTGGGCAAGTTCACCCCTAAGGCCCTCAACCGCAGCTGCGCTGCCTGCAATCATACGCATAGCAGCGCATGAGCTTTGACTCACTATCTGCGTATTAATACAGGCATGAACGAAATGTTCTAAAACATACCTTGGGCCTCATCAAATCTTTTGTTGATGCGGACGTGATCCCCATCGGCCAGCCCCAACTTACGCTTAAGTTCGGATACTTCGGCGGCCTGGACGGTCGCCGCTAAAAGTGAAGCCTGCATTTCAACACATAAACGTATATTATCGCCTGCGAAAATTATTGATCCTCTGTTCGCTCCCATTTTTTTAAAAGGGGACGACCAGAGTCTCAGGGGCTACTATCTATACACAGGCATCTTTTTCATATGAAAGGCGGTCAGGAATATTACATTGCATACCTCGAAGCCTGTTAGCACGCTAGTGAAGGCTTCATTCAGCCCGCTCTTAGCGGACTGAATCTTTTCAATCACCATACCCATTAGGGTGCGGTGCTCCTCCACGATGGGAGCACGTTGCAATGCCTCCATTAGCGTGTTCGGCACCTCCAGATTAGCGAAGGCTGCCGCGGGAGTTGGCACTCCCCCTCCTTTGAGGAAGGTCGGTTATTCGATTCTGGAGCCACTTGGGTTTCTGGAATAGTGTTCGGCTGGGGGCCGGACTGGTCCAGACCCCTGCCATCAGTCCTCGGGGGGATTGCACCCCCCCCCCCCCCCCCCCGTGTTTTGGGCGGCCGAGGTATTACCCTCTGGTGCCATTCTGGCGGCTTCCTGTACCGCCCCGTGCCCCAGAGAAGTCCTCCGGGACAACACCTCGGTGTCATCCGTGGCGATAGGCGGGGAGGGTCGCGAAGGTGACTCACTCTCCATCATCCTCTGATCCAAAGAGTTCCCCTTCGATGACTGTTGGTGAAGATCGCGAGCCGGACTACACCATACAAAATGTTATATACCATAATCATCAAAACTGAACTTATATACGACATCTTTGGATACTTACGACTTGACAAGGGGCTTCGGCATGGGCCGCCGCTCGGGGATGGCCTCGACGTCTGAATCTGAGTTGTCGGAGAGGGATATTTCCCTCCTTTTGGGCGCCTCCTCCTCTGGATCTTCGGAGGCCGCCCTTTTCTTCTTCTTCCCCTTTGGGGAAAGGTTGCATTCAGCCTCCTCCTCCTCCTCTTCGTCTTCATCCTCCTCGGAGGAATGAGTTTCAGTCTCTCCGGACATCACGACCGAAGTACCTTTGCGGCAAAGACCATCTCTGGCTCCCTTGTTATTCTTCTTGACCTTTTTCTCCGGCGCCTGATAGGGCGTCGGGACCAACATCCTCATTAGAAGGGGATCCACTGGGTTTTCGGGCAATGGAGTTGAACATCTGATCCGCTCCGCCTTATTTGTCCAGCCCTGCTTTACAGGATGGAATTCTCAGTGCACCCCCTCTTTTTATTAATGAACTATGTTCGGAAATATAACACTTACCGGGGAGACTGGATGATTGCAGTCAGTGCCGATGTCCTCGGATGTCCCTGCCCACGATTTTGTGTCTTCAAAAGTAGCTTCTAGATTGCTTCATGCGTTGTGCCGAAGAATCGCTTCAGGGTCCGTGGCCCTTTCGGATTGAACTCCCACATGCGGAGAGGCCGGCGTTGGCAGGGAAGGGACCGGTGGATGAGCATCACCTGGATCACATCGGTGAGGCTGGTGTCCTTCTCTATGATATTTTTGATGTGCTTTTTCAGCATCAGCACCTCGCCAGATGATCCCCAATCTAGACCCTTGTTGATCCATGACGCAAACCGCAGCGGGGGTCCAAATCTAAATGCAGGGCGGCCGCCCACTTGGTGCCACGGGGTTCAGTGATATAAAACCACTCCTGCTGCCATATCCTGAAGGTCTCCACAAAGGCCCCTTTGGGCCAGATAACTTTGGGAAGCTTCCTCACCATGGCACCGCCACAATCCGCGTGTTGCCCGTCAACCACCTTCGGCTTCACGTTGAAAATCTTGAGCCACAGGCCAAAGTGTGGAGGGATGTAGAGGAATCCCTCACACACAACGATAAACACCGAAATGTGGAGGAAGGAGTTTGGGGCTAGATCGTGAAAATCTAGCCCGTAGTAGAACACGAGACCATGAACAAAGGGGTGCAGGGGAAACCCTAGTCCATGGAGGAAGTGAGGGATGAACACAACCCTCTCGCCGGGCTTTGGAGTAGGGATAACATGCTCTTTGGCGGGCGGCCTGTGGGTGATTTCTGCTGTCAAGTACTGCGCCTCCCGGAGCTCCTTGATGTCCTTCTCCGGCACGGAGGAGGCCATCCACTTGCCTTGCGAGCCAGATCCGGACATGGTCGGAATATGTGGTGGTGATGGAAAAGATTGGGACTTGGGCGCTAGAGCTCGAGGACTCATGGGCTGAGGAAGGAGAAGGCGTGGGGAGAAGAGATGGATTCTTATTCTCTTATAAAGGCAGTGAATATCAAGCGCCCCCCCCCCCCCCACAAGCCTTAAAACTTGCCTATTTCCCAGAGGTTCATGCAAAACAACACGGTTGAATTACCCAAACCCGTATTAATGAGAATTCCGTAATAAGGGGACACGATCTCTGCTTTGACAAGACGTGTCAATAAGGGCCGCGCCTCGAAATACAAAGGGGGAGGCTAAACAACATTTTAAAATAATAATAAGGCCAGAACATAACGTCTCGCCGAAAAGGCTGTCAGTGGACATAGCCTATTTTTGTTTAAGTATTTTTGCCCTTGTAGTTCGGGGTTGTTACTATTATACAGAGCCGAATGCAATTCTTTTGATCAACTGCTTTGGAGCATTCGGAGGAGGAACCCGCCTTGCAATGCCGAAGATAATCTGCGTGCCGGACACATCGTCATTGAAGCCTGGTTCAGGGGCTACTGAGGGAGTCCTGGATTGGGGGGTCTCCGGCCGTCCGGGCTATGTCACCTAGGCTGGACTAATGGGCTGTGAAGATACAAGATCGAAGGCCTTCCCCCATGACTGGATGGGACTCTCCTTTGCGTGGATGGCAAGCTTGGCATTCGGATATGAAGATTCCTTTCTTTGTAAACCGACTCTGTACAACCCTAGGCCCCTCCGCTGTCTATATAAACCGGAGGGTTTAGTCTGTAGAGGCAATCATAATCATATAGGCTAGACATCTAGGGTTAAGCCATTACGATCTCGAGGTAGATCAACTCTTGTAACCCCTATACTCATCAAAGTCAATCAAGCAGGAAGTAGGGTATTACCTCCATTAAGAGGGCTCGAACCTAGGTAAACATTGTGTCCCCTGGCCCCTGTTACCTTCGATCCTCAAACACACAGTTCGGGACCCCTACCCGAGATCGGCCGGTTTTGACACCGACAACTGGTTTAAAGGATTTTGGATGCACAAGTAGTGATCATATTTAGTGCAAAATGAAGGCTAGCAAAAGATTGAGAAGCGACCAACCAAGAAACGAATAATCTCATAAGCGAGGATGGAGTATAATTAACACCGAATAATGCACCACAAGTAGGATGTAATTTCATTGCATAACTATTGAATTTCGTGCTTGCATAGGGAATCACAAACCATAGCACCAATATCTTTACTAAAGCATAATTACTCATCAACATGACTCATATATCATATCACATATCTCAAAACTATTACAAGGAATCAAGTTTATTTTGTCCAATGATCTTCATGAAAGTTTTTATTATATCCATCTTGGATACCTATCACTTTGGGACTAATTTTCATGTGTTGCTTTTGATAAGCTCAAACAAATATAAGTGGAAGATCATTAACATAATATTTCTTTCTCTCAAATTAATTTAAGTGAAGCAAGAGAGAAATTCTTAAAAAAATTACTAACTCTCAAATAAATCTAAGTGAATCAAGAGACCATTTCTTGAAAAATACTAAAGCACACCGTGCTAAAAAAAGATATAAGTGAAGCACTAGAGGAATTCCATAGCTCATAAAAATTTAAGTGAAGCATAAAGAGCAATTCTAACAAGTCATGGCAGAATTTTGGCTCTCTCAAATAGGTGTGTCCTGCAAGGATTCAAGACTTAAAACACAAAGCAAAACAAGCAAAGACTCATATCATACAAGAGGCTCCAAGCAAAGCTCATAGTATGTGATGAATATAAATATAGCTTCGAGTAAAATACCGATGGTTGTTAGAAGAAAGAGGGGATGCCACTCGCGCATCCCCAAGCTTAGTTGCTTGCTTCTCTTTGGATAATAGCTTGGGGTTCCATGGGCATCCCCAAGCATAGGTTATTCTTACTCCTTATTCCTTCATCCATTGTAACATCACCCAAAACTTGAAAACTTCAATCACACGAAACTCAACAAAACCTTCACGAGATCCGTTAGTATAATAAAACAAATCACTACTATAAGTGCTGTTGCAAACCAATTCATATTTTATTATTGCATTATATCTACTGTATTCCAAATTTTCTATGGCAAAAACTCTTCAAAGAAAACCATTGAATCATCAAAACAAGCACACATCTAAAAGAAAATAGAATCTTTCAAAAAACAGAACAGCCTGTAGCAATCTGGATATTTCAAATACTTCTGTAACTCCAAAAATTCTGTAAAATTAGGAAAACATGATAAATTTGTATATTAATCTTCTGCAAAAAGTATTGGTATTTTATCACGCTTTTGTTAAAAACTAAAATTATTTTCATGAGCATGAAAGTTTCTGTTTTTTAGCAAGATCAAATCAACTATCACCCAACATAATCCTAAAGGATTTACTTGGTACAAACACTAATTAAAACACAAAAAACACAATCATAACAGTATCATAATTGTTCAAACACTTCAGAATAGGAAGCAAAATGCAAAAATAAATTTTATTCACTGGGTTGCCTCCCAACAAGCGCTATTGTTTCACGCCCCTAGCTAGGCATAAGGCAAGGATCTAGGTTTTGTTGTCTTTGTTTCTAGATCCATAAGATGCCCTCATGATTGATTCATATGGTGGCCTAATTCTTGTTCTAGGGAAGTTTTCCATACCTCCCTAATTCTCAATCACAACACCGATAGTGCGTAAAAATGGTCTACCAAGAATAATTGGACACGATAGATTGCAATCAATATCGATAACAATAAAATCTATGGGCACATAATTCCTATTTGCAAAAATAAGAACATCATTAATTCTTCCCATAGGCTTCTTAATAGTAGAATCCGCCAAGTGCAAATTTAAAGAACACTCTTCAATATCGGTAAGACCAAGCACATCACACAAAGATTTCGGAATTGTAGAAACACTAGCACCAAAGTCACATAAAGCAAAACACTCATAAGTTTTAATCTTGACTTTTATCATGGAATTTTCCATGAATTAAAACTTCTAATTCCAATTTTTCTCCAAAGCTTTCATCAAAGCATCAACAATATGTTTAGTAAAAGCTTTATTTTGTTCATAAGCATGGGGTGAATTCATCATGGATTGCAACAAATAGATACAATCAATCAAAGAGCGACTATCATAATTAAATTCTTTGTAATCCAAAAGAGTGGGCACATCACTAGTTAAAGTTTTGACCTCTTGAAACTCACTTTTATCAATTTTCTCAACAAGATTTTCACCCTCCGAATTATCGGGGCGCCTTCTAGCTAAAGTTGACTCTTCTTCAGTCCCTTTTTCATCAATCTTAATTTTACTAAACAAAGAATCAATAGAAGAAACACCAAACATTTTAAGATCTTCATCACTTTTATGAAAGCAATCACTAGAAAACGCTTTTTCTAAAAAATCTCTTCCAGCTCTAAGCATAGCGGTTCTTTTCTTACTTTCCTCCATAGAAACATAAAGAGCTTTAATTGATTCCTCAACCTTAGTTAGAAAGATTTTCATATTGAGATTTTCTACATCATGAGAAATTCTATCAACACTTCTAGACAAATCATCAATCTTATTCAACTTTTCTTCCATTGTAGCATTTAAAAAAATTAGTGTTGATAAATTGTTTAATATTATTCTCAAGATTAGAGGTGTTCCTATTATTATTGTAAGAAGGATTATCATAGGAATTACCATAAGTATTAGAGGAATTACTAGGAAATGGCCTAGGATTAAAATTACCTCTATAAGCATTATTATTGAAATTGTTTCGCGAGATAAAATTCACATCTACGGCATCACTATTTTGCTCAATCAAAGTAGACAAAGGCAGATCATTAAAATCAATAGGAGCACTTTTACTAGCAACCAATTTCATAAGGGCATCAACTTTTTCACTCAAAGAAGAAATTTCTTCAACCGAATTAACTTTTTTACTAGTAGGAGCTCTTTCGGTATGCCATTGTGAATAATTTGCCATAATATTATCAAGCAATTTGGTGGCTTCACCCAAAGTAATTTCCAAAAAAGTACCACCCGCGGCGGAATCTAAAAGATTACGAGAAACAAAATTAAACCCCGCATAAAATTTTTGTATGATCATCCAAAGATTTAACCCCATGAGTTGGGCAATTCCTTAGCATCATTTTCAACCTTTCCCAAGCTTGTGCAACATGCTCATGTTCAAGTTGCTTGAAGTTCATGATCTGGGTTCTAAGGGAAATAATTTTTGTGGGCGGGAGATATTTAGTAATGAAAGCATCTTTGCACTTATTCCATGAATCGATACTATGGCGAGGCAACGAGGAAAACCAAATTTTTGCATGATCTCACAAAGGAAACGGAAATAATTTCAACTTCAAAACATCATTGTACACATCTTTTTTCTTTTCCATATCGCATAATTCCACGAATGTGTTAAGATGGGATGTGGCATCCTCATTAGGAGTACCGGAAAATTGATCTTTCATAACAAGATTCAGCAAAGCGGTATTAATATCACAAGACTCCGCACTAGTGGTGGGAGGAGCAATCGGAGAAATCACAAAACTTGGTGTTCTCTTGAGTCATTGTGACTATGCGACAAGATTGCACTCAAAAACAGATCTGGCAAGAAAACGGCGAACGGAAAAGAGGGCGAATAAAATGACAAATTTTTGTGAAGTGGGGGAGAGGAAAACGAGAGGCCAATGGAAAATAATGTAAATTGCGAGGAGATGAGATTTGTGATTAGGAACCTGGTAGGTTTTGATGATGTCTCTTCAGCAACGGCACCAGAAATTCCTTTTGATGTCTGTTAGAACTATGTCGGTATTTCCCCAAAGAGGAAGGGATGATGCTTTTTTCGATGGTAGGTATTTCCCTTAGTGATGAGACCAAGTTTATCGAACCAGTAGGAGAACCAAGCAACACTATGTAAACAACTCCTGCACGCAAATAAAAAATACTCGCAACCCGGTGTATTAAATGGGTTGTCAATCCCTTTTAGGTAACGACGCTAGAAATTGGCAAATAGACGTGAGAGAGTTGTAAGAAATTGATAGATCGAATGCCAAATAAAATAAAGTGTAGCAAGGTATTTTTTTATTTTTGGTTTAATATATCTGAAAATAAAAGCAAAAGAAAATAGATCGCAAAGGCAAATATATTAAAGAAGAGACCAGGGGGGCATAGTTTCACTAGTGGCTTCTCTCGAGAAAAATAGCAAATAGTGGCCAAACGAATTACTGTTGGGTAATTGATAGAACTTCAAATAATCATGACGATATCCAGGCAATGATCATTATATAGGCATCACGTCCAAGATTAGTAGATCGACTCCTGCCTGCATCTACTACTATTACTCCACTCATCAACCGCTATCCAGCATGCATCTAGTGTACTAAGTTCATGGAGAAACGTAGTAATGCAATAAGAACGATGACATGATGTAGACAAGATCTATTTATGTAGAAATAGACCCCATCTTTCTATCCTTAATGGCAGCGATACATACGTGTCGGTTCCCCTTCTGTCACTAGGATCAAGCGCCGTAAGATCGAACCCATCACAAAGCACCTCTTCCCATTGCAAGATAAATAGATCAAGTTGGCCAAACAAAACCAAAATATAGGAGAAGAAATACGAGGCTATAAGTAATCATGATTATAAGAGATCAAAGAAGACTCAAATAACTTTCATGGATAAAAAGAGATAGATCTGATCATAAACTCAAAATTCATCGGATCCCAACAAACACACTGCAAAAAGAGTTACATCATATAGATCTCCAAGAGAACATTGTATTGAGAATCAAACGAGAGAGAGGAAGCAATCTAGCTACTAACTACGGACCTGTAGGTCTACAAAGAACTACTCACGCATCATCGGAGAGGCACCAATGGACATGATGAACCCCTTTGCGATGGTGTCTAGATTGGATCGGGTGTTTCTGGAACTTGCGGCGGCTGGAATTGATTTTCGTCGACTCCCCTAGGGTTTCTGGAATATTGGGTATTTATAGGGTAAACAGGTAGTTCGGGAGGCACCCGAGGTAGGCACAACCCACCAGGGCGTGCCTGGGCCTCCGGGCGTGCCCTGGTGGGTTGTGCTACCCTCGGAGCACCCCCCCAGGTGCTTCTCCAGCCCATTGGATGTCTTCGGGTCCAAAAAAATCCACAAAGAGTTTCGCTGTGTCTGGACTCCATTTGATATTGATTTCCTGCGATGTAAAAAAGATGCAAAAAACAGCAACTGGCAGTTGGCACTATGTCAATAGGTTAGCACCAAAAAATAATATAAAATGACTATAAAATGATTGTAAAACATCCAAGAATGATATATAATAGCATGGAACAATCAAAAATTATAGATACGTTGGAGACGTATCAGACACCCTGGAAAACGAGGTTCTTAGTTTTAAACAAAGGGGTGGGGAGAATCTAAAAGATGCTTGGTATAGAATTGGTAATGCTGAAAATAGATCTACTCGTAAGCAATCTACTACCGTTCTTCTTCGAAATTTTTATGTTGGTGTGACTACTTGGTATAGAGATGTGCTAGATACCATTACAGGGGGATTTTTTTTGGGTAGTCACACGATGGATGCTTACAATGCTATGTTGAATCTAGTAGGATTTCCACCGCTTATGGATAATGAAATGGTTTTAACTTTGGAACATGTGATGGAATGACTTGATATTATTGAAAATAAAATCCCCACCGTAGAGCTATTTGAGAGTTTGGATAAAAAGTTCCACAATCCCATTATACAACTTAGATCGAAAGTGGGGGTTACTTTTAAGAACTTTAAGGAAAAATAACCCCTAGTTAATGAGAAAATTGATCAAGATTCCCCTAGAATTGATAAATTAGAAGATATTATTACCAACTTGGGTTCTGCTTTTTCCGCTATTAAAACTACTCCAAAACTTCCTCCTATTAAAACTACCAAGTTCATTTATGTTCCTAAAAATAAGGGTGATTCTTCTAGTAAAGGAGATCTTAAGATGATAAGTGTTTAGCCCAACTTTCTTAATGTTATTAAGGAACCGATTGCTACTAGTGAATTTCTTGATTTCCTGCCTAGGAATGTGATTATTGATAAAACCAAAGAATCTCCTAGAGGGTATAAGTATGCAGTTGAGGAAGAGCATACCAAAGGTGACATCACCTAGATATATTGCAATATGCCTAGCTAGGGGCGTTAAATAATAGCGCTTCTTGGGAGGCAACCCAATTTTATTTTTGTGTTTTTTGTTTTTCTACTGTTCTTGAATAAAATACACATTATTACCTTGTGTTTGGGTGTTTTGATTGGTGTTTGTGCCAAGTATGACCTTTGGGATGGTTTACGGTGATTGTTGATTTGATCTTACTGAAAAACAGAAACTTTTCCACCCAGTAAAATAATTTTTGTTTTTCACAGAAGCAAGATAAAATACTAATTATTTTTGAAAAATATTGATATAAAAATTGCCTCTGTTGTCCTATTTTTTTAAAAAATTTGGAGTTACAGAAGTATTTGAGGTTTACAAATTACTATAGACTGTTCTGTTTCTGACAGATTCTGTTTTCTACGTGTTGTTTGCTTATTTTGATGAATCTATGGGTAGTATCGGGGGGTATGAACCACGGAAAAGTTGGAAGACAGTAGATATTACACCAATATAAATAAAGAATGAGTTCACAATAGTACCAAAAGTGGTGATTTTATTTTCTCATACTAACGGATGTCATGAGTTTTCTGTTGAGTTTTGTGTTGTGAAATTTTCAAGTTTTGGGTAAAGATTTGATGGACTACGGAATAAGGAGTGGCAAGAGCCTAAGATTGGGGATGCCCAAGGCACCCCAAGGTAATATTGAAGGACAACCAAGAGGCTAGGCTTGGTGATTCCCCGGAAGGCATCCCCTCTTTCGTCTTCAATCCATCGGTAAATTTACTTGAGTCTATATTTTTATTCACCACATGATATGTGTTTCGCTTGGAGCGTCTTGTATGATATGAGTCTTTGAATTTTACTTTTCTACAACCATCCTTGTTGTACACACCTTTTGAGAGGGACACACATGAATCGTGAATTTATTAGAATACTCTAGGCGCTTCACTTATATCTTTTGAGCTAGGCAATATGCTCTACTAGTGCTTCACTTATATCTTTTTAGAGCACGGCAGTGGTTTTATTTTCTAGAAATTGTTGAACTCTATTTCTTCACTTATATTACTTACAGAGTCTCTCTAAACAGCATCATAATTTGCTTGGGTTATGAATTTAGTCCTAATATGATGGGCGTCCAAGAGGGATAAAATAAAAACTTTCATATAAAGTGCATTGAATACTATGAGAAGTTTGATTCCTTATGATTGATTTGAGATATAAAGATGGTAATATTAGAGTCATGCTAGTGAGTAATTGTGGATTGGTACAAATACTTGTGCTAAATATTGTGATTACTGTAGCATGCACGTATGGTGAACCGTTATGTGATGAAGTGGAAGCATGATTTATTTATTTATTGTCTTCCTTATGAGTGGCGGCCAGGGACGAGCGATGGTCTTTTGCTACCAAACTATCCCCCTAGGAGCATGTGTGTAGTACTTTGTTTTGATAACTAATAAACTTTTGCAATAAGTATGTGAGTTCTTTATGACTAATGTTGAGTCCATGGATTATACGCACTCTCACCCTTCCACCATTGCCGGCCTCTCTAGTACCACACAACTTTCACCGGTGCATTACACCCACCATTTACGTTCCACAAAACATCCACCATACCTACCTATTAAGGCATTTCCATAGCCATTCCGAGATATATTGCCATGCGGCTTCCACTATTCCATTTATTATGACACTTGCATGATCATGTAGTTGACATCATATTTGTGGCAAAGCCACCATTCATATTTTTTGTATACATGTCACTCTTGAGTTATTGTACATCCTGGTACACCACTGGAGGCATTCGTATAGAGTCATATATTTGTTCTAATATCGAGTTCTAATTCTTGAGTTGTAAAGTAAATAAAAGTGTCATGCTCATCATTATTAGAGCATTGTCCCATGTGAGGGAAGGATGATGGATACAATGATTCCCCCACAAGTTGGGATGAGACTCCGGACGGAAAATATAAAAAAAGAAAAAAAACAAAGAGAAAAAGGAGGCCAAAGAGCACAAAAAAATAGAGAAAAGAGAGAAGGAGCAATGCTACTATCCTTTTTCTACACTTGTGCTTCAAAGTAGCACCATGATCTTCATGAGTCTCCTATGTTGTCACTTTCATATACTAGTGGGAAATTTTTATTATAGAACTTGGCTTGTATATTCCAATGATGGGTTTCCTCAAATTGCCCTAGGTCTTCATGAACAAGAAAGCGAGTTGGATGCACACCCACTTAGTTTCTTTTTGAGCTTTCATACACTTATAGCTCTAGTGCATCCGTTGCATGGCAATCCCTACTCACTCACATTTATATCTATTGATGGGTATCTCCATAGCCCATTCATAAGCCTAATTGATGTTAGACTATCTCCTTCTTTTTGTCTTCGCCACAACCACCATATTCTATTCCACCTATAGTGCTATATCCATGGCTCACGCTCATGTATTGCGTGAAAGTTGAAAAAGTTTGAGAACATCAAAAGTGTGAAACAATTGATTGGCTTATCTTCGGGGTTGTGCATGATTTAATACTTTGTGTGATGAAGATAGAGCATAGCCGGACTATATGACTTTGTAGGGATAACTTTCTTTGGCCATGTTATTTTGAGAAGGCATAATTTCTTTATTAGTATGCTTGAAGTATTATAGTTTTTATGTCAATATTAAACTTTTGTTTTGAATCTTATGGATCTGAATACTCATGCCACAATAAAGAAAATTGCATGGATAAATATGTTAGGTAGCATTACACATCAAAAATTCTGTTTTTATCATTTACCTACTCGAGGTCGAGCAAGAATTAAGCTTGGGGATGCTTGATACGTCTCCAACGTATCTATAATTTTTTATTGTCCCATTATCTGTTTTGGATGTTTTATATGCATTAATATGCTAATTTATATTATATTTGGGACTAACTTATTAACCCATAGCCCAATGCCAGTTTCTCTTTTTTTCCTTGTTTTTGAGTTTCGTAGAAAAGGAATATCAATCAGAGTCCAAACAAAATAAAACTTTACGATGATTTTTCTTGTACCAGAAGACACACATAGGCCTTGAGAACCAAGTCAGAAGAGTCCCAAGGTGACGACAAGGGTGCAGGGCAGGCCCCAGGGGGCGCTCCTGCCATGTGGGTCCCTCGGAGCTCTTCTAACCCTATTCTTCGGCCTATAAATTCCCAAATATTCCCAAACCCTTGGAGGCATCCACGAAAATGCTTTTCCGTAGCCGCAACCTTCTGTTCTCGAGGGATCCCATCTTGGGGCATTTTCCGGCGATCTACCGGAGGGGGATTCGATCACGAAGGGCATCTACATCAACCCTATTACCCTTCCGATGAAACGTGAGTAGTTTACCTCAGACCTATGGGTCCATAGCTAGTAGCTAGATGGCTTCTTCTCTCACTATGTTTGTCAATACCATGTTCTCCTCGATGTTCTTGGAGTCCTATCCGATGTAATATTCTTTTGCGATGTGTTTGTCGAGACCCGATGAATTGTAAATTTATGATCAGATTATCTATGAATATTATTTGAATCTCCACTAAATTCTTATATGCAATATTTGATATCTTTGTATTTCTCTTTGAATTATCGGTTTGGTTTGGCCAACTAGATTGGTATTTATTGCAATGGGTGAGGTGCTTAGTTTTGGGTTCAATCTTGCGGTGTCCTCACCCAGCGACATAGTAGGGGTAGTGAGGCACGTATAGTATTGTTGCCATCAAGGATAAAAATATGGGGTTTTCATCATATTGCTTGACTTTATCCCTCTATATCATGTCATCTTTCTTAACGCATTACTCTGTTCTCTTGAACTTAATACTCTAGATGTAGGCAGGAGTCAGTCGATGTGTGGAGTAATAGTAGTAGATGCAGAATCATTTCGGTCTACTTGACACGGACGTGATGCCTATATGCATAATCATTGCCTTCGATATCGTCATATCTTTGCGCTTTTCTATCAATTGCTCGACAGTAATTTGTTTAACCACCGTATTATTTGCCTTCAAGAGAGAAGCCTCTAGTGAAACCTATGGCCCCGGGTCTATTTTCCATCATATATTTTTAGATCTATAAACCAAAAAACCCAAAAATACGTTGGTGCAATTTATTTACTTTGATTTAGTTTTATGTTTTAGTAATCTTTTATATCTATCTCTATCGGATCTCACCGTTGCAATTGACCTTGAACTGATTGACAACCCCTTTATCGCGTTGGATGCAAGTGTTTGATTGTTTGTGCGGGTGCATAGATTGGAGACTTGCTTGTACCTCCTACTTGATTGATACCTTGGTTCTCTAACTAAGGAAAATAGTTATCTTTACTTTGCCGCATCACGCTTTTCTCTTTAAGTGAAACACCAACGCAAGCTCAAGAAGTAGCAGGGTGTTTTTCGTAGAACCTGATATTCTACCTACAGTGAAAATTCCTCCAAATTAGACATTGGTAATACATATTTTAATTTTTGTCATATATCCATCCAAGTCGTACAAAAACCTACTTTTATAAGTGATGCAAATACCTGATGCATTCGGGTGTGCAAGGAGGAAACGTATTTGCGCGCCAGACTTGTTTTCCCTCTCTTTAGGCTCGTCAAAATTTGAGTATCGCACGTACTGTCATGCATGTGAATTAAGCATTTTCTAAGAGCATCTTCAACTGTAACGCCCCAAGACCGATATACCAGAAGCCTTCCAATTATTTTATTGTTGGTGTGTGTTTTATTTATTTGTTGCATTTATTACGCCATCATTTGCATTACAACGGCACTTCGTTGTCGTCATGTTTTCAAAACTTGCATCTGTTTATGGTTGCCGCTTCTTCCTTGTCTCTACCAGACCGTTCCCTTCTTTCTTGTATTCTCCGTGGCAATGTTGTCAGACCGTTTGTCTTCCTTGACCATTCTCAGTCTAACCACACACAGTTGACCTCATTCGCCTAACCCCTCTGTGCACAGTGCGTCGACCCCTCGCCCGTGTCCGAAACTTCCCCGAACCCGACCCACTCAGTTGTCACCGTTGGGTCCGGATCATCCCCAAACATATATAAAACATCTCCATTTTATTAATTGGGCTCCCAAACCTATTTATCCAAGACCATCCGATTTTAATCAGAGGGTCCAAACCTAATCCTATTGTCCCTATATATAGACCAACCCCTAACCAAATCCGACCAAACCCTAACTTCTATGGAGTTTGTCCCTGCCGCCGCCGCACTCATCTCCCACCTCGGGGTCCCTCCCGATCCACCCACCTGGTCGCCCCCTTCCTCGGGTCCTGTCCGATCCATCCAAATGATCCAATCGATCCAGCCGCTGCCGCACATCCAACCATTGGCAATCTCGTTCCAGATCCAACCACCTCCCCTGTCTCCTAGACGTGTCCAGCAGCGTAGCAGCCTTAGTCCACGACCACTGTAGCTCCTCCCAGCTTGCTGGAACAGACCACCAGCACCTCCGGCCAGCTTGCTGGAATAGACCACCAGCACCTCCGGCCTCCTCTGCTTCACTTCGAGAACCCCAGCGCCAGCCGCAGCCATCTGCCTCGCGTCCTTCCTCCTCGACGGCGAAAACATATTTTAGAGCACCTGCACCCAGGCCCTTCTATCCTAGCCATCCATCCACGCATCGTGATCCGTACAAATACATTTCTCTTTTTTGTTTCTCTCACATAGAACATGTCTTGAAGTTCAAACCTTTGCCGAACAGTAAAGCTTTTTAACTAGAATCTAGGATAAATTTTTCAGATTTTTTGGTCCAACATAAATATACAAAATATGTTTTGTTTGATTAAAAAATCTTATTTTTAGTATTTATGTCGGACAAAAAATTCTAAAAGATTTATCCTAGATTATAATTAGAAAGCTTTGCCGCAATGCAAAAGTTTGAACTTCAAGACATGTTCTACGTGAGAGAAACAAAAAAGAGAAAATTTATATAAAAAGTTAGTTGTGTCGCACGGATCTTGAGGCGATATTAGAGAGCCAGGATAGACGGGCCTGGTGCAGGTGCTCTAAAAATCTCCATCCTCCTCGACGGTGTTCTACTCGAGGACCAGACCCAAGCACCCCTGTGCTCGCGAGCAGCGGACCCTGAGGACGCTAGCCGCCCTCCTCGACCACCTCGCGTCGCTGCCGACAAGCTTCATCCGAGATGAGCACCGCCGCACCTTGTTCTTCTCCTTCCCGGTGCTCCCCCATTCCTCTCGATCTATCTCATCGCTATCTCTCTTTTCTTCATGAGGAGCTTCCGCAAGACGCCCTGAACGAGACCCCATGCGCTGTGTCGACCAGATCGCGCCGCCGCCCTCGATGTTTGCCGCCCGGCGCCATTCTTCGCTTGGCCCCGCCGCTGCTCCACCACGTCGGCTCCTTCCCGTGGCTGCGGTGACCTCCCCTACTTCTACGTGGACTGGCCGTCGCGCGCCCCTACTGCCGCCACCATCGCCGGAGATGGGCCCCCGACGCCTAGATCCGCTCGCCTCCACTGCCTCGGCGCCATCCCTGTCGCTGGAGGATGCAGCCCCGCCGCCTCCAAGTCCTCTGCTTCGACCTTGGTCGTCCGAGACGACCCAGCGCCAAGTCCCGCTTCGCCGTTGACTGCGCCCCTTCCACCTTGCCGTTCGATCCAGCCAGGAGCAGCCCAGCAACCGCGGCCTGCCCGCTCCCCTGCCGGCCCCTCCTCTCTATCGAACGAGCCAAGGCCCACTGGGTGAGGCCACACCCCAGCGCCCCACCTTTTGTTTTTTTTCTTTCTCCTGTTGGTCCAGTTTAGTTTCAGCCCAGCTCTATTTTTTTTCGTCAGTGGATTTATCTATTTTCAGAGAAACTGCATATTTATAGATCGGCCCCTCACGTTCATGCATTAATAACTCCACAACTGTGCACCGGATTAAAATGATCTATATATGTAAAATGCTTAGAATTTTGCCTAGTTTCATAATATGCCATTTTCATCCATGTTTAAAATGCTTAAAATGTTGTTTGCTTAATATTTCTCAAATGCCATGTTAAAATAATTTATTTCATAACTAAATAACCGTAGCTCCATCGTAAATAAACTTTATTTGTAAATGGGGTAGAAAAATGCATGGATTAACATGGTGTACTTACTTTGCATGTTTAACAACTCTAAAATATGGTTTAGGGCAGAACAGTACCAAATTCATAATATGCATGAGGATTTTTCCGGACTTGTTGCTTATTGTTCCGGCCTGATTTAAACTTGCCTAGTTAGGTAGTTTACTTATGCTTCATCCCTCTTGCCATGTTTAACAACATTTAATATTGTTGGGTACATAAACGGGAGAGAACTAAATAAGTCATGTGGTGTTTTGTCAATATGCAACTCGTTGCATATTGAGCTCCACTTAATTTGTAGTATTGTTGTGCACTTTGCCATGCCATACCTCATTAAACCGGACATGCATCATAATTGGTTGTGCATCTTGCCATGTTTATGTGATGGTTGTTTACTATGTTGCTTGCTTCTTTCCGGGTTGCTTCTCTCGTTAGCTTCGGATTCGGTCCGGAGTTGTGAGGATTCGTTCGACTACGTCCGTTTGCCTTCTTCATGGACTCATTCTTTTTCCTTGCGGGATCTCAGGCAAGATGACCATACCCTCGATATCACTTCTATATTTTCTTGCTAGTTGTTTTCTCTATCGCTATGTCGCGCTACCTACCACTTGTTATATCATGCCTCCCATATTGCCATGTCAAGCCTCTAACCCACTTTCCTAGCAGACCGTTGTTTGGCTATGTTACCGCTCTTGCTCAGCCCCTCTTATAGTGTTGCTAGTTGCAGGTGAAGTTGAAGTTCGTTCCATGTTGGAACATGGATATGTTGGGATATCGCATTATCTCTTATTTAATTAATGCATCTATACACTTGGTAAAGGATGGAAGGCTCGGTCTTATGCCAGGTGTTTTGTTCCACTCTTGCCGCCCTAGTTTCCGTTATAGTGGTGTTATGTTCCTTGATTTTGCATTCCTTACGCGGTTGGGTGTTATGGGAACCCCTTGATAGTTTGCTTTGAATAAAACTCCTCCGGCAAGGCCCAACCTTGGTTTCACATTTGCCTAACAACCTATAACTTTCCCTTGGGTTTTCGCGAGCCCGAGGGTCATCTTTATTTTTAACCCCCCTGGGCCAGAGCTTCTCTAAGTGTTGGTCTGAACTGGGCGATGTTCGGCGCCCCCTGGGCAACCAGGGTCTATGCTAACCCGACGTCTTGCCCATCCGATGTGCCCTGAGAACGAGATATGTGCAGCTCCTATCGGGATTTATCGACACATTTGGGCGGTCTTGCTGGTCTTGTTTCACCATTTTTGAAATGTCTTGTAACCGGGATTCCGAGACTGATCGGGTCTTTCCAGGAGAAGGAATATCCTTCATTGACCATGAGAGCTTGTGATGGGCTAAGTTGGGACACCCCTGCAGGGTTTAAACTTTCGAGAGTCATGCCCGCGGTTATGTGGAAGATGGGAATTTTTTAATGTCCAGTTGTAGATAACTTGACACTTGACTTAATTAAAATACATCAACCGCGTGTGTAGCCGTGATAGTCTCTTCTTGGCGGAGTTCAGGAAGTGAACACGGTCTTGTGTTATGCTTGAATGTAAGTAGTATAAAGATCACTTCTTGATCACTTCTAGCTTCTTGACTGTGTGTTGCTTCTCTTCTCGCTCTTATTTGCATATGTTAGCCACCATATATGCTTAGTGCTTGCTACAGCTCTACCTCACTACCTTCTGCTACCCATAAGCTTAAATAGTCTTGATCTCATGAGTGTGAGATTGCTGAGTCCGCGTGACTAACGGATACTTCCAAACAGTTGCAGGTGCCGAGGATACCAGTGCAGGTGATGCTACCGAACTCAAGTGGGTGTTCGACGAGGATTCGGGCTGTTACTATGTTTCTTTTCCTGATGATCAGTAGTGGAGCCCAGTTGGGATGATCGGGGATCTAGCATTTGGGGTTTATCTTCCTTTTATTATGATTTGACCGTAGTCGGTCTTTGAGTGTATTTGGATGATGTATGAATTATTTTATGTATTGTGTGAAGTGGCGATTGTAAGCCAACTCTTTATCCCTTTCTTATTCAGTACATGGGATTGTGTGAAGATTACCCCTCTTGCGACAAAACTACCATGCGGCTATGCCTCTAAGTCATGCCATGACACATGGGAGATATAACCGCATTGTGGGTGTTACATCAACGTAGACCTCCAAACCACCCGCGTATGTCCAGATCACGCGGTCTGTATCGCAGAAGCCATCCAACATGTTCTTATATTGGTCTGCTCGGCGGCCCTGATGCACTTTTTCCGGCAAACCGGAGACATAATGAGGGGCTTTGTGGGTGTCGACACTGCAACCACACCCGCGTCTGATCACCCAGGCCAACCCAAACACCCACCCGCCTCTCCCGTGCTTTATATCCAACAGCCGCAAGGCTTGTCGTGCCGCATTCATGCCATCCCAAAGCATGCAGTGGCTGACATTGATGCCAAGTGACGCGACCGGACATGAAAGCGCTGCTGACGGATGAAACCTCTCGGGCGTTGCCGCTTCAATATGGATGTTGTGTCCTGAGTAACCAACTTCGGTCACTGCACTGCGTTAAAGTGGGTTGATCGCCTGTTCGCCTGGCCTGGCCACAGCTATATAAGCCATGCTCCGGCGATGCACATCCCCACCTCCTCCTCTCTGATCCCCTCCTCCTCTGTGAGCCTGTCCTCTACCTTTTCGAGCCCCTCCTCCTATAGCGGCAATGCCGAAGTCATGGTGGTTCGAGCCAGCAGGCGATGGTGGACAGAGTTCATCATCCGGTGGATCTTGGCGTCGCCGCCCACGTTCTCTCGTCCCCTTGGCATCCAAGGTGGCCGGCTCCTCCGGCAAGGAGGAGATTGTCCTTCCCTCTGTCTACAAGGAGGACCACAAGACGCAACAGCAGCCACGCCTCCTCATTGAGGCGGCACTGACTGATGAAGAATTTGCTCGTCAGAAGGAGACCATGATGGAGCACTCGCTTTGTCAGATGGACCCGACACCACCGTCGCCGGCGCGGGTCCAGGAGGATCCAACGTCCCTGCAGCGCTATGATACGTCTCCAAGGTATCTATAATTTTTCATTGTTCCATGCTATTATAGTACCAATCTTGGATGTTTTATATGCATTTACAAGAAATTATATATCGTTTTTTGCGACTAACCTATTAACTTAGTGTTTAGTGCCAGTTGTTGTTTTTTGCCTGTTTTTAGTTTTTCAGAATATCAGTACCAAATGAAGTCCAAATGCCACAAAACATTTTGGATATTATTTTTTGGACAAAAGAGACACTAGAAGCTTCGGGACAGGGCCATAAGACGAAGGAGGTGGCCACAAGCCAGCAGGGCGCGCCCTGGTGCCTCATGGGTATACCTGGCCATCCCTTAGGTCGGGCCGGCTTCGGGTCGGGCCTGACGAAGCCTGATGCAGAAATCCTAGGCCCGGGCTCGGCCCGGGCGTTGGGCCTAGAAATCAGGCCCAAGCCCGGCTTGTCAACGTAAAAGCCCGCTGAGCCTCGAGCCTCGAGTCGGGCCTCTTCGTTAACTCACAAATATGATGGGCCCAAGCCCGGCCTTCAGTCTCAATATCTAGGTCGAGGCCCGGCCAGTGAGGAGCGTCGGGCCGGTTCGGGCCGACCGGGCCGGGCACCCATGGCCAAGTATACTCATGGGCCCACCTTTGCTCCGTTTGACCTAATTCCGCCTCTATAAACTCTCTAAAATCGGGAAACCAACAAAGAGCCACCCAAAATACTTTTTCCGCCGCCTGAAGTTCCCGTTCTTCCAAGAACCTATCTGGAGGCCATTTCTGGCACTCTTCCGGAGGGGGAATCAATCATGGAGGGGCTCTACATCACCCTTTCTAGGCTTTTCATGGTGTGTGAGTAGTTTACCACTGATCTACGGGTCCATAGTTAGTAGGTAGATGGCTATCTCTCTCTTTGATCTTCAACACAATGTTCACCTCGATGTTCTTGGAGTTCTATTCGATGTAATTAGCTTTTGCAGTGTGTTTGTTGGGATCCGATGAATTGTGATTTTATAATCAGATTATCGATGAATATTATTTGAGTCTTCTTTGAACTCTTTTATGCATGATTATTATAGCTTTGTATCTCTCTCTGATCTATTGATTTAGTTTGACCAACTAGATTGATTTTTCTTGCAATGGGAGAGGTGCTTTGTGATAGGATTGATCTTGCGGTGCTCAATCCCAGTGACAGAAAGGGTCATGACACATATTTGTATTGTTGCTGTTAAGGATAAAAAGATGGGGTTTATTCATGCGTGAGTTTACTTTGTCTACATCATGCCATCTTGCTTAAGGCATTACTCCATTCTTTATGAACTTAATACGCTAGATGCATGCTGGATAACGGTTGGTGTGTGGAGTAATAGTAGTAGATGCAAGCAGGTAGTAGATGCATACTTTGTCTCGAACGTGATGCCCATTGCCTTGGATATCGTCATGATTATTTGCTTTTTCTATCAATTTCATAACAGTAATTTGTTTACCCACCGTATGCTATTTTCAAGAGAGAAGCCTCAAGTGAAAACTATGGCACCTGGGTCTACTTTTATTAGATAATAAAATCCAAAAATACCTTGCTGTATTTTTTACTTATTTTATTTTGTGTTTATCTATCTATCTATATCTATGAAATTTAATCTTGCAAGTAATCATCAAGGGATTGATAACCCCTTGTTCACGTTGGGTGCAAGTATTTGTTATTTTGTGTGCAGATACTACTAACAAGGCGCTGCGTGATTCTCCTACTGGACTGATAATCTTGGTTCTTAACCAAGGGAAATACTTATCTCTACTGTACTGCATCATCCCCTCCTCTTCGGGGAAATCCCAATGCAGCTCACAAGTAGTAGGAAGAATTTCTGGCGCCGTTACCTCTGAGACATTATCAACATCTATCTAGTACCTACACATAAACGTTCATCTCCTTTCATTTACATTATTTGCTATTCTCCTCTAGTTTTCATGTCCACTTCAATTTTATTTTACAAAAATACAAAAATATTTTTCCTTTTTCCTTTTTCACTTTTGCCTTTTTGTTTGCTTGAAGTTGCTATCGTGGATGATTTTGGTATGGAAAAGGTGAGGATGGTAAAACTACCAAAATTGGAATTCCTACCAATTTAGATGCTAAAACTTTCATGATGGGGCAGGGGAATATTAGGAAAAAGTGTTATCCAAGAATTCTTTAATTGCACTGGAACTTTGGCTTGTGATGATGCTCCTATACTTAGAAGAACCAAAAATTGTGCCGAAGCTATTTCTGCACTTGTTCTTAAACTAGAGAGAAGGTTTATCCGTACCCATCCTACTTTGCAAACATTGTTTCATGAGTTGTCGGTTATAAAAAATCCTAGAGCTAAGAAGATAGCTACACCTATCCTCATGAATGAATTTGATTACATAGTGCGGGAAGCAAGAGAGATATTTGATTTTTATGGTATGTATCATGAAAAACGAGTGATAGATGAGATTTCATACAATAGTGATTACTTGTTGAGGTATTTGTTTTGCGATGATCACACTTTAGATGAGAATACCAAAAATGAGGTTCCTCCCTTAAACATAATCCAACAAGTTTTCAAAGGTATTAATAAACAGTATTCTTGGATTGTAAAAGGTAACCAAGAAGGATTCGAGGATGGTCAACTTAGTAATGCTAAAATCCCCATGGATGATATGTTTCATATTGTCTTTGGACAACCTCCTGAAGAGAACACATCCTTAGAAAAGAATTTAAAAGATGACAACACTTGAAACTATGCATTACGCCTAGCTTGGGGCGTAAAAGGATAGCGCTAGTTGGGAGGCAGCCCAATAGTTATCTTAATTTTCTTATTTTTTTTTGTTTTCTTGTGTGCGCACAATTATGCTACTGTTATGGTTGTGTTTTTGTGTCTTAGTTAGTGTTTGTGCCAAGTAAATCCTTCAGGGTGATTTGGATGATAGTTGCTTTGATTCTGTGCAAAAACAGAAACTTTTACGTCAAGTAGCAGAATTGTTGAGATTTTCTGGAGCATGATAAAATTCTAATTCTTTACACATGATTGATATACAAGTTTCCCACATTGACCTGATTTTCCAGAATATTTGGAGTCACAGAAGATGGTCATTGTTCAAATTGCTACAAAATTTTCTGTTTTTGACGAATTATGTTTTTGTTGCGTTGTTTGCTTATTTTGATGAATCTATGGATTTTATCAGGGGGTATAAGCCATGGTGAAGTTAGAATACAATGGTTATAATGCAATAATAAAATATGAATGGGTTTGCAATAGTACCTAAATAGTGATTGACTTTATTATACTAACGGATCTCACGAAGGTTTTGTTGAGTTTTGTGTGCTAAAGTTTTCAAGTTTTGAGTGAGATCACGATGGATGAAGGAATAAGGAGTGGCAAGAGCCTAATCTTGGGGATTCCCGAGGCACCCCCAAGGTAATATTGAAGGACTCCCAAGCAACTAAGCTTGGGTACGCCCCGGAAGGCATCGCCTCTTTCTTCTACCGACCATCGGTAACAATACTTGGAGCTATATTTTCATTCCTCGCGTGATATGAGTTTTGCTTGGAGCGTCATGTATTATACGAGTCTTTGCTTTGTTTACCTTTTAGTTTGTCAGAATCATATTTGTTGGACACACCTATTTGATAGGGACACACATTTTTCATGATTTATTTGAATACTCTATGTGCTTCACTTATATCTTTTGAACTGGGCAATTGCTCTAGTGCTTCACTTATATCGTTTTGAGCACGGTGGTGATTATATTTTGAAGAAATAGATGAACTCTCATGCTTCACTTATATCTTTTTGAGAGTTTATATCTTTTTGAGTATGACTTGACTGGATCTCTTTTACCATGAATTACAATGTCTAGTCAGTCCTTGATCTTTAAAGGTGCTCTGCATTTATGTTTTGCGGTCTCAGAAAGGGCTAGCGAGATACCATCTTGTTATATCATAATATCTAGTGTTGTCATCCGAGATTTATTAGTATTGCTCGCTAGTTGATTATGCCATTGATATGAGTAAACATGAGACCTATGCATTATTGTGAATGTGGTTAGTTCATAATCTTTGCTGGACGGTGATGGGTTGGATGAGATTTATGATGTCTACTACACAACCTTCTTCTTATAGACGTTGTTGGGCCTCCAAGTGCAGAGGTTTGTAGGACAATAGCAAATCTCCCTCAAGTGGATGACCTAAGGTTTATCAATCCGTAGGAGGCGTAGGATGAAGATGGTCTCTCTCAAGCAACCCTGCAACCAAATAACAAAGAGTCTCTTGTGTCCCCAACACACCCAATACAATGGTAAATTGTATAGGTGCACTAGTTCGGCGAACAGATGGTGATACAAGTGGTATATGGATAGTAGATAAAGGTTTTTGTAATCTGAAAATATAAAAACAGCAAGGTAACTAATGATAAAAGTGAGCACAAACGGTATTGCAATGCGTTGAAATAAGGCCTAGGGTTCATACTTTCACTAGTGCAAGTCCTCTCAACAATAATAACATAATTGCATCGCATAACTATCCCTCAACATGCAACAAAGAGTCACTCCAAAGTCACTAATAGCAGAGAACGAACGAAGAGATTATGGTAGGGTACGAAACCACCTCAAAGTTATTCTTTCCAATCAATCCGTTGGGCTATTCCTATAAGTGTCACAAACAGCCCTAGAGTTCGTACTAGAATAACACCTTAAGACACAAATCAATCAAAACCCTAGTGTCACCTAGATACTCCAATGTCACCTCAAGTATCCGTGGGTATGATTATACGATATGCATCACACAATCTCAGATTCATCTATTCAACCAACACATAGAACCTCAAAGAGTGCCCCAAAGTTTCTACCGGAGAATCACGACGAAAACGTGTGCCAACCCCTATGCATAGGTTCATGGGCGGAACCCGCAAGTTGATCACCAAAACATACATCAAGTGAATCACGTGATATCCCATTGTCACCACAGATACGCACGGCAAGACATACATCAAGTGTTCTCAAACCTTTAAAGACTCAATCTGATAAGATAACTTCAAAGGGGAAACTCAATCCATTACAAGAGAGTAGAGGAGGGAAGAAACATCATAGGATCCAAATATAATAGCAAATCTCGCGATACATCAAGATCTTGCCAAATCAAGAACACGAGAGAGAGAGAGAGAGATCAAACACAGAGCTACTGGTACATACCCTCAGCCCCGAGGGAGAACTACTCCCTCCTCATCATGGAGAGCACCGGGATGATGAAGATGGCCACCGGAGAGGGGTTTCCCCCTCCGACAGGGTGCCGGAATGGGTCTAGATTGGTTTTCGGTGGCTACGGAGGCTTTTGGCGGTGGAACTCCCGATCTATTGTGCTCTCCGATGTTTCTAGGGTATATGGAGATATATAGGCGGAAGAAGTACGTCAGGGGGGCACGAGGGGCCCATGAGGGTGGACGGGGCGCCCTAGGGGGGTGGGCACGCCCCCTACCTCGTGGCCTCCTCAAAGGTCCCCTGACGTGCACTCCAAGTCTTCTGGGCTTCTTCTGATCCAAAAATAGGTTCCGTGAAGTTTCAGGTCAATTGGACTCCGTTTGAATTTCCTTTTCCGCGATACTCTAAAACAGGGTAAAAACTGAAACTGGCACTGGGCTCTGGGTTATTAGGTTAGTCCAAAAAATGATATAAAAGTGTATGATAAAGCCCATAAACATCCAAAACAGTAGATAATATAGCATGGAGCAATAAAAAATTATAGATACGTTGGAGACGTATCAACATCCCCAAGCTTAATTCCTGCTCGTCCTCGAGTAGGTAAATGATAAAAACAGATTTTTTTGATGCGGAGTGCTACTTGGCATAATTTCAATGTAATTCTTCTTAATTGCGGAATGAATATTCAGATCTGAAAGATTCAAGACAAAAGTTCATATTGGCATAAAAATAATAATACTTCAAGCATACTAACTAAGCAATTATGTCCCCTCGAAATAACATGGCCAAAGAAAGTTCATCCCTACAAAATCATATAGTTTGGTCATGCTCCATTTTCGTCACAGGAGAATGCTCTCATCATGCACAACCCCGATGACAAGCCAAGAAATTGTTTCATACTTTAGTAATCTCAAACTCATAAACCTTCACGCAATACATGAGCGCGAGCCATGGACATAGCACTATGGGTGGAATAGAATATGATGATGGGGGGTATGTGGAGAAGAGAAAAAAGGAGAAAGTCTCACATCAACGAGGCTAATCAATGGGCTATGGAGATGCCCATCGATTGATGTTAATGCAAGGAGTAGGGATTGCCATGCAACGGATGCACTAGAGCTATAAATGTATGAAAGATCAACAAAAGAAACTAAGTGGGTGTGCATCCAACTTGCTTGCTCACGAAGACCTAGGGCACTTGAGGAGGCCCATTGTTGGAATATACAAGCCAAGTTCTATAATGAAAAATCTCCACTAGTATATCTAGTATATGAAAGTGACAAAACAATAGACTCTCTATCATGAGGATTATAGTGCTACTTTGAATCACAAGTGTGGCAAAGGATAGTAGCATTGTCCCTTCTCTCTTTTTCTCTCTTTTTTGTTTTTTTTGACTTCTCTTTTTTTATGGCCTTTCTCTTCTTCTTTTTTGGGCCTTCACTTTTTTATGGCCTTTCTCTTTTTTTTTCCTTTTTTATTCCTCACTTGGGACAATGCTCTAGAAAATGATGATCATCACACTTCTATTTATTTACAACTCAATACTAGAACAAAGTATGACTCTATATGAATGCCTCCGGCGGTGTACCGGGATATGCAATGAACCAGGAGTGACATGTATGAAATAATTATGAACAGTGGCTTTGCCACAAATATTATGTCAACTACATGATCATGCTAAGCAATATGACAATGATGAATGTGTCATGATAAACGGAATGGTGGAAAGTTGCATGGCAATATATCTCGGAATGACTATGGAAATGCCATAATAGGTAGGTATGGTGGCTGTTTTGAGGAAGATATAAGGAGGTTTATGTGTGAAAGAGCGTATCATATCACGGGGTTTGGATGCACCGGCGAAGTTTGCACTAACTCTCAATGTGAGAAAGGGCAATGCACGGTACCGAAGAGGCTAACAATGATGGAAGGGTGAGAGTGCGTATAATCCATGGACTCAACATTAGTCATAAAGAACTCACATACTTATTGCAAAAATCTACAAGTCATCAAAAACCTCGGTATTACGCGCATGCTCCTAGGGGGATAGATTGGTAGGAAAAGACCATCGCTCATCCCCGACCGCCACTCATAAGGAAGATAATCAAATAATACCTCATGTTTAAAATTTGTTGCATAACGTTTACCATATGTGCATGCTACGGGACTTGCAAACTTCAACACAAGCATTTCTCAAATTCACAACTACTCAACTAGCACGACTTTGATATTATAACCTCCATGTCTCAAAACAATCATCAAGCATCAAACTTCTCTTAGTATTCAACACACTCATAGGATTTTTTTACTAATATTGAATACCTAGAATATTAGGATTATTTAAGCAAATTACCATACTATTTAGGACTCTCAAGATAATATAAGTGAAGCACGAGAGCAACGACAAACTACTCCGAAAGATATAAGTGAAGATCAATGAGTAGTCGAATAATTATGCAACTATGTGAAGACTCTCTAACATTTAATAATTTCAGATCTTGATATTTTATTCAAACAGCAAGCAAAACATAATGAAATAAAATGACGCTCCATGCAAAACACATATCATGTGGCGAATAAAAATATAGCTCCAAGTAAAGTTACCGATGAATGAAGACGAAAGAGGGGATGCCTTCCGGGGCATCCCCAAGCTTAGGCTTTTGGTTGTCCTTTAATATTACCTTGTGGTGCCTTGGGAATCCCCAAGCTTAGGCTCTTGCCACTCCTTATTCCATAGTCCATCGAATCTTTACCCAAAACTTGAAAACTTCACAACACAAAACTTAACAGAAAACTCGTAAGCTCCGTTAGTATAAGAAAGTAAATAACCACTTCAAGGTACTGTAATGAAATCATTATTTATTTATATTGGTGTTAAACCTAATATATTCCAACTTCTCTATGGTTTATAAACTATTTTACTAGCCATAGATTCATCAAAATAAGTAAACAACACATGAAAACAGAATCTATCAAAAAACAGAACAGTCTGTAGTAATCTGAATCAAACGTATACTTCTGGAACTCATAAAATTCTCAAATAAATTGGTGGACCTGAGTAATTTTTCTATTAATCATCTGCAAAAATAATTAACTAAATATTACTCTCCAATAAAAAATGGCAGCAATTCTCGTGAGCGCTAAAGTTTCTGTTTTTTACAGCATGATCGCAAAGACTTTCCCCAAGTCTTCCCAAAGGTTCTACTTGGCACAAACACTAATTAAAAGCATAAAATCACATCTAAACAGAGGCTATATGAATTATTTATTACTAAACAGGAGCAAAAAGCAAGGAACAAAAATAATGTTGGGTTGCCTCCCAACAAGCGCTATCGTTTGACGCCCCTAGCTAGGCATGATGATTTCAATGATGCTCACATAAAGGATAAGAATTGAAACATAAAGAGAGAATCATGAAGAATATGACTTAGCACATTTAAGTATAACCCACTTCCTATGCATAGGGATTTTTTGAGCAAACAACTTGTGGAAACAAGAATCAACTTGCATAGGAAGGCAAAACAAGCATAACTTCAAAACTTTAAGCACATAGAGAGGAAACTTGATATTATTGCAATTCCTACAAGCATATATTCCTCCCTCATAATAATTTTTAGTGCATCATGAATGAATTCAACAATATAACCAGCACCTAAAGCATTCTTTTCATGATCTACAAGCATAGAAATTTTATTACTCTCAACATAAGCAAAATTCTTCTCATTCGGGATAGTGGGAGTATCATAAGAGACTTGGATACTATAAATTGTTTCCACATTAAAAGAGTAATGTTCAGAAAAGGGGTAACCATAATCATGACAAGTTTTATAAATATAATCCTCACTACTTTTTATAGCATATGTATCATCACAATAATTATCATAAGTAGGAGGCATGTTATTATCATTATAAATTTGCATATCAAAACTTGGGATACTAAAAATATCATCTTCATTAAGCGTAGCATCCCCAAGCTTGGGACAAACATTAATTACAGCAAATATATTCTCAAAAACATCATCTTCATCAAACATAGCATCCCCAAGCTTGGGCCTTTTCATATTATAAGCATAATCACTCTCATCATTAATAGTATGGATAGCACCAATAGTATAGCAATTATCATATTCTTCCAAGCAAGTGCCAAAAAGATTTTCGAGATCACAAGAAGTATCATTATCTTCCACAGTTATATTTTTATGAGGCACAATAGTGATAGGAGCTTCATTATTTGGGAGAGATATCTTTTTACCTCTCTTCCTTTTTCTTTTCTTCTTCTTCACCACATCATGTGTGGGTTCAATCCTCTTTTTGGAGCTCCTTATTAATGAGATTGGTTGAATAGGAGGCTCCTCCTCGTTACCTGATTCATCATAAGAAATAATAGGAGGGTATTGGGAAGTCTCTTCCCTTTCATTAGTATTCTCTTCATCTTCTATTTGTTTTCTTTTCTTTATGTAATTGGCAATATAAGGATTTTCAATACAATTCACCGCACAATACATATAAATCTTCTCTAGATCAAAATCAAGAAATCTATCAAGATTAAACTTTGGAATACCCTCAGTTATACGTTTCATTTCCTAATACCCCAAAAGAAGACTAAGCTCTTTATGATGCTCAAGGGTAATCAAATTGTCACAATTTTTGGATACGATTCGGTCATGAAACAATTTGCATTGGAGATTTAAATGACCATGTTCATTGCAAAGTTCACAAGGGTCGCGAAAAATATTGAATTTTTCAGCACAATCATCAAGACTTTCTTGCAACAATTCAGTTTCTAAGTACTTATGCCTCTTGCAATATCTATCTTCCCTATTTGGTGTGTACTTACAAACCCAATGCACTCCACAGAAATTGACATGTTTATAGGAGACATTTTCATCATAACTAGTGCAATCATCATTAGTATCATGGATATTCAAAGAATTCGTACTAACAATATTGCAATCATGCTCATCATTCAAATATTTAGTGCCAAACATTTTATTGATTTCTTCTTCTAGCACTTGAGCACAATTATCCTTTCCATCATACTCACAACAGATATTGAAAAGGTGAAGCGTATGAGACAAACTCAATTCCATTTTTTATAGTTTTCTTTTGTAAACTAAACTAGTGATAAAACAAGAAACTAAAAGACTTGATTGCAAGATCTAAAGATATACCTTCAAGCACTCAACTCCCCGGCAATGGCGCCAGAAAAGAGCTTGATGTCTACTACACAAACTTCTTCTTGTAGACGTTGTTGGGCCTCCAAGTGCAGAGGTTTGTAGGACAATAGCAAATTTCCCTCAAGTGGATGACCTAAGGTTTATCAATCCGTAGGAGGCATAGGATGAAGGTGGTCTCTCTCAAGCAACCCTGCAACCAAATAACAAAGAGTCTCTTGTGTCCCCAACACACCCAATACAATGGTAAATTGTATAGGTGCACTAGTTCGGCGAACAGATGGTGATACAAGTGCAATATGGATAGTAGATAATAGTTTTTGGAATCTGAAAATATAAAAACAGCAAGGTAGCAAGTGATAAAAGTAAGCATAAACGGTATTGCAATGCGTTGAAACAAGGCGTAGGGTTCATAGTTTTGCTAATGCAGGTTCCCTCAACAATAATAACATAATTGGATCATATAACTATCCCTCAACATGCAACAAAGAGTCACTCCAAAGTCACTAATAGCAGAGAAAAAATGAAGAGATTATGGTAGGGTACGAAACCACCTCAAAGTTATTCTTTCCAATCAATCCGTTGGGCTATTCCTATAAGTGTCACAAACATCCCTAGAGTTCGTACTAGAATAACACCTTAAGACACAAATCAACCAAAGCCCTAATGTCACCTAGATACTCCAATCTCACCTCAAGTATCCGTGGGTATGATTATACGATATGCATCACACAATCTCAGATTCATCTATTCAACCAACACATAGAACCTCAAAGAGTGCCCCAAAGTTTCTACCGGAGAATCACGACGAAAAGGTGTGCCAACCCCTATGCATAGGTTCATGGGCGGAACCCGCAAGTTCACCACCAAAACATACATCAAGTGAATCACGTGATATCCCATTGTCACCACAGATACGCACGGCAAGACATACATCAAGTGTTCTCAAACCTTTAAAGACTCAATCTGATAAGATAACTTCAAAGGGGAAACTCAATCCATTACAAGAGACTAGAGGGGGGGGGAGAAACATCATAGGATCCAAATATAATAGCAAAGCCCGCGATACATCAAGATCGTGCCAAGTCAAGAACAGGAGAGAGAGAGAGAGATCAAACACATAGCTACTGGTACATACCCTCAGCCCCGAGGGAGAACTACTCCCTCCTCGTCATGGATAGCACCGAGATGATGAAGATGGCCACCGGAGAGGGGTTTCCTCCTTCGGCAGGGTGCCGGAATGGATCTAGATTGGTTTTCAATGACTACGGAGGCTTCTAGCGATGGAACTACCGATCTATTGTGCTCTTTGATGTTTTTAGGGTTGATGGAGATATATAGGCGGAAGAAGTACGACAGGGAGGCCACGAGGGGCCCACGAGGGTGGAGGGTGTGCCCTAGGGGGGTGGGCGCGCCCACTCCCTCGTGGCCTCCTCGAAGGTCCCTTGACGTGCACTCCAAGTCTTCTGGGCTTCTTCTGATCTAGAAATAGGTTCCGTGAAGTTTCAGGTCAATTGGACTCCGTTTGATTTTCCTTTTCTGCGACACTCTAAAACAAAGGAAAAATCAGAAACTGGAAGTGGGCTCTGGGTTAATAGGTTAGTCCCAAAAATGATATAAAAGTGTATAGTAAAGCCCATAAACATCCAAAACAGTAGATAATATAGCATGGAGCAATCAAAAATTATAGATACATTGGAGACGTATCAATTTATCATGTAATCGAGTTAGTTTTGTTATGGTTTGATCCCTAGTATCCACTGTGTTCTGAGATTGATGTTGCTATGACTTTGCTATGCTTAATGCTTGCCAGTAGGGCCCGAGTGCCATGATTTTAGATCTGAACCTATTATGTTTTCATCAATATATGAGAGTTCTTGATCCTATCTTGCAAGTCTATAGTCACCTATTATGTGTTATGATCCATTAACCCCGAAGTGACAATAATCAGGATACTTACCGGTGATGACCGTAGTTTGAGGAGTTCATGTATTCGCTATGTGTTAATGCTTTGTTCCGGTACTCTATTAAAAGGAGGCCTTAATATCCCTTAGTTTCCATTAGGACCCCGCTGCCACGGGAGGGTAGGACAAAAGATGCCATGCAAGTTCTTTTCCATAAGCACGTATGACTATATTCGGAATACATGCCCACATTACATTGATGTATTGGAGCTAGTTCTGTGTCACCCTAGGTTATGACTGTTACATGATGAACCACATCCATCATAATTCTCCATCACCGATCCATTGCCTATGAGCTTTCCATATATTGTTCTTCGCTTATTTACTTTTCCGTTGCTATTGTTGTTATATTACAAAATACCAAAAACATTACTTTTGCTATCATTACCTTTTGCTACCATTACCACTACTATCATATTACTTTGCTACTAAATACTTTGTTGCAGATATTAAGTTTCCAGGTGTGGTTGAATTGACAACTCAGCTGCTAATACTTGAGAATATTCTTTGGCTCCCCTTGTGTCGAATCAATAAATTAGGGTTGAATACTCTACCCTCGAAAACTGTTGCGATCCCCTATACTTGTGGGTTATCAAGACTATTTTCTGGTGCCGTTGCCGGGGAGCATATCTCTATTCTTTGAGTCACTTGGGATTTATATCTGCTTATCATTATGAAGAACTTGAGAGATCCAAAAACCAAGATTTATCCCTCAACTACGAGGGGGGTAAGGAACTGCCATCTAGATCTGCACTTGATTCACCTTCTGTTTTGAATAAGCTTGCGACACCTAAACCTGCTTCTGCTATTCGTTCTGATATGTCGCATGTTATTGATGATGCCACTTCTGCTATGCATGATACTTATGATGAAACTACTTCTATGCTTGATACTGCTGTTCCACTTGGTGAATTTCTTGATGAACAACTTGCTAGGGTTAGAGAGACTGAAAATATTGAATCTGATAATATTGATGAAAGTGATGATGAAGACTCACCTGTTATTCCCGAGGGTTATGTTTTTGAAAAAGAAGCTTCTTTAGCTATTTTAGCTTGCAAAGATGGATACGAGCTCAAGAAGTTATTAGCTAAATGGAAGAAGCAATCTCTTAATGCTAGAATGAAACCTGGCCCTGCTTTTGCTACTTCACCTATCTGTGTTACTAATAAGGATTATGAATTCTCTGTTGACCCTGATATAATTACTTTGGTTGAATATGATCCTTTTCATGGCTATGAATCTGAAACTGTTGTGGCACATCTTACTAAATTAAATGATATAGCCACCCTATTCACTAATGATGAGAGAACTCGTTACTTTTATATCCTTAAAATATTTCCGTTCTCATTAAAGGGTGATGCTAAGATATGGTTTAATTCTCTTGATCCTGGTTGTGTGCGTAGTCCCCAGGATATGATTTATTACTTCTCTGCTAGATATTTCCCTGCTCATAAGAAAGAAGCTGCTTTAAGGGATATATATAAGTTTGTGCAAATTGAAGAAGAGAGTCTCCCACAATCTTGGCGGAGGCTTCTCCAATTACTTAATGCTTTGCCTGATCATCCTCTTAAGAAAAATGAAATACTTGATATCTTTTATAATGGACTAACCGATGCCTCCAGAGATTACCTGGATAGTTGTGCTGGTTCTGTTTTCAAGGAAAGTACATCGGATGAAGCTGAAATTCTATTGAATAATATGTTGGCAAATGAAAATAATTGGACACTTCCTGAGCTAGCTCCTGAGCCTATTTCTAAACCAACTCCGAAGAAGAGGGGTATTCTATTTCTCAGTCCTGAAGATATGCAAGAGGCAAAGAAATCCATGAAAGAAAAAAGGTATTAAAGCTGAGGATGTTAAGAATTTACCTGCTATTGAAGAAATACACGGTCTTAATTTACCGCCTGTTGAAGAAACACATGATCTTAATCCATTACCTATTGAAGAAACTCATGGTCTTGATAACCCGACACAGGTAGTAAAGGTAAATTCTCTCGATAGATATGATAAAGCTGAAATCCCATTTACAAAGTTTGCTAGCCCATGCTTTGATGAGTTTGATAAATTTATGGTTCAGCAAGAAGATTTTAATGCTTATTTTGGTAGACAATTGAAATACAATTCAAATATGCTTGAACACTTGGGTGATTATATGGCTAATGTCAAAGGTGAACTAAAACTTATTAGTAAACATGCTTCTATGGTTACCACTCAAGTAGAACAAGTACTTAAGGCTCAAAATGATTTGCTCAATGAATTGAATAGTAAGAATAATGATAACGATGTTAGAGTTATGACTAGAGGTGGTAGAATGACTCAGGAACCTTTGTATCCTGAAGGCCATCCTAAGAGAATTGAGCAAGATTCTCAGAGAAATAATGTGGATGCACCTAGTCCTTCTAATAGGAAGAAAAAGAAAAATGATAGGACTTTGCATACTTCTAGTGAACCTGTTATGGATACAACTGAGAATCCAAATGATATTTCTATCTTTGATGCTGAAACACAATCTGGTAATGAACCTAAAACTAGTGATAATGTTAATAATAATGTTCATGATGATGCTCAACCTAGCAATGATAATGATATAGAAATTGAACCTGTTGTTGATCTTGATAACCCACAATCAAAGAATCAGCGTTATGATAAGAAAGACTTTGTTGCTAGGAAACACGGTAAGGAAAGAGAGCCTTGGGTTCAAAAACCCATGCCTTTTCCTCCCAAACCATCCAAGAAAAAGGATGATGAGGATTTTGAGCACTTTGCTAAAATGATTAGACCTATCGTTTTGCGTATGCGATTAACTGATATGCTTAAAATGAATCCTTATGCTATGTATATGAAAGATATTGTTGCAAATAAAAGAAAGATACCGGAAGCTGAAATTTCCACCATGCTTGCTAATTATACTTTTAAGGGTGGAATACCAAAGAAACTTGGAGATCCCGGTGTACCAACTATACCATGCTCCATTAAAAGAAACTATGTTAAAAACTGCTTTATGTGATCTTGGAGCTGGTGTTAGTGTTATGCCTCTCTCTTTATATCGTAGACTTGATTTGAATAAGTTGACACCTATTGAAATATCTTTGCAAATGGTTGATAAATCAACTGCTATACTTGTCGGTATTTGTGAGGATGTGCATGTTGTAGTTGCAAACGTTACTATTTTAACGGACTTTGTTATTCTTGATATTCCCGAGGATGATAATATGTATATTATTCTTGGAAGACCCTTTTTGAATACTGCAGGGGCTGTTATTGATTGCACTAAAGGCAATGTAACTTTTCATATTAATGGTAATGAGCACACGGTACACTTTCCGAGGAAACAACCTCATGTTCATAGTATCAACTCTATTGGAAAAATTCCATCGATTATATTTGGAGGTTTTGAATTTCCTCTTCCTACTGTCAAGAAGAAATATGATATTCTTATTATTAGGGATGTGCATATCCCCGTTGAGGTAACATAGTGTTATTGGAAATTTCTCTGGTTCCATGTTATTCGGAATGAGTTCGTTAACAAAACTTGATCAACCTTGTTAGTGGATTCCTTTTGATGATCATGAGATGGATGAAAGTAGAAGGCACAACCTTTTGTACCCTCCTTTTACTTTCTGTTATTTATATTAAACAAAATAAAATTAGTATTTTTGTGTCTGTTATCTGGTTTATCCGTGCAATATAAAAATACCCAAAAATGAAAGTTCTCCAAATGCCCTGAAATTAAAATATGATTTTTTTGGAATATTTGAGAATATTTGGCACTGAGAACACAGCAGGAGGGCTGGCACCTGGTCACGAGGGTCAGGGGCATGCCCTACCCCCCTGGGCGCGCCCCTGCCTCATGGGCCCATAGTGGCCCTCCTCCACTTATCCTTGCACCCACACACTCCTTCTTCCTCCCACAAACACGAATATCCAGCTCAAACCCGAGTCCAAGCTCATTTTGCTGCCAATTTCGATCTCC
The DNA here is from genome assembly GCA_034509565.1 of Triticum monococcum. Taxonomy (NCBI): domain Eukaryota; kingdom Viridiplantae; phylum Streptophyta; class Magnoliopsida; order Poales; family Poaceae; genus Triticum; species Triticum monococcum. The sequence goes on along the minus strand of CM067843.1, from coordinate 97,416,155 downwards.
TTGCTCAAAGCACCTCTCACAAAACTGCTTGGGGAGATTGTTCGTTGGTATGTGACTCCTCCATTGGTCCAATTAGTTTTTGTTCTAGTGCTTTATTCATTTCAAATTTCTGCTGCATAGGTGACCCTGTTCTTGAGCTTGCATGTCAAATTTATATGGTCAAAAGTAGTTTCGATGCATGATATAGGCTCTAGGCACTTGTAGGAGTAGTTGCTATCAATATTATTGTGCTTTGTTCACTTTTATTTTGAAGTTACTAAAAATTTCAGAATTTTTCAGAAAATAATGAAGAGATTTTTGAGGGGCTCATCGAGCCGAAGCTCGAAGGAAAAGGCACAGAAGCCCGAGTATAATCTGCCTCGCACCACGGAGGTTCGGCTGTGTGAATGGCCTTCCGATGAATTCTTGAGAGCAGCCGGGATTTATGAAGATTTTTATGAATTGGCTGAGAATGCAGGCTCACATCTTTCCTCCACGACCAACGTGAATAGTATCTCTTACTCACAAATATCTTTGTGCAAAACTTTCATTTCCATTCTAGGAGCTCACCTCCTAGGGTGGAGTTTTATTTATATGATGAGCATAAGGAGATGTCACTTTATGATTTTTGTCGGTTTTGTTTGGTCCCTTTCAAGGGAAGCGTAGAGGAACCACGTCGTGACGACGTGGATGGGTTTATTTATACCATCATTGTAAGGGAAACTAGGAAGGTTTCCGGTGCACGAATCACTAGCATACATTTTCCTGTTTTACGCTACTTTGCCATATTTGCTAGTCGTTGCTTAATTGGTTGCGGAAACTATTGAAACCTTAGTGTTCCTGATATTATTATTTTGTTCCACGGTTTATTCAGTGATAACTCTGTTAGTATGGGCGGTATTATTGCTAAACGGTTAAGTCTGAACCGTACCAAAGGGCCCATCTGTGGAGGCATCTATGCTTCACGCCTAGCTGCACATTTTAACAAACCCATTAGGCATTATGAGAAGGAAGAAAAATTGCTGCCTCGTGTTTATTTAGATTATAAGAGTATGGTAGCACACGATTTTATTGTTAAGAATAGGGAAGGGGAGTTCAATACAAACTGTTCATTATTAAACATCATCCTGAGACTATTACCCTGCCTACTCCATCCTTGTTTGATTTATCTGCAGGCCAGTACCTTGTTATGTTAGAGGCTATTCACGCCTACCGGAATCCTACATCAGCCACAGAGCCAGAGTCGGAACCACAAGTTGATCCTCCATGACAGTCTAATTACCATTGGGATCCGGAGATGATTGCCAACCAGTGGCAATCGGAGTCTTCTTCTTCGCAGTACGACCCTAGCTATTACTATGGATATCCGCCAGGCCAACCGTGGCCAGACCAACTTAGGCCAAAAGCCTAAGCTTGGGGGAGTACGTATTTCTCACCGACATTACGTTCATGTTCACACACTCATTGCTAGATGTCGGTGCTCATACTTTTTCATTGTATCATCCATGCTAGTTTATTTCCTTTTTATGCTTTCTTCTTTTGTGTTTAATAAACCTTAAGAAAAACCAAAAAAAGTTGTAGCTTTTAATTAGTTTACTTTCCATGCTTGTAGTAGTAGTAATTAAAAAGAAAACCCAAAAAGATTTCTTGTTCTTCTTTTGCTTGTTGGGAGCTTTCCCGTGTAAATAGTTTTATTTCTTTTCTTTTCTTTGGGGGTCGATAGGGGAAGACCATAATTAAATTGTTGAAGTGGCTCTTATATGCATTATTGTTGATCTGACAAAAGAGCCCATATTGCCTTGTCTTCTCCTGTTTATTGAATGCTTGCAGATTCCAGCTTAGTCCAATGCACGTGCATTCTTAATATTATTCACATCATTCGGTCGTGCAAGTGAAAGGCAATTATGACGATATATGAATGGACTGACTGAGATGAGAAAAGCTAGTATGAACTCGACCTCTCTTGTTTTTGTAAATATGATTAGTTCATCATTCCTGATTCAGCCTATTATGAATAAACATGTTTGCAATGACATATAGAGATCATGGTTTCTTGTGCCATGCTTCATTAGCTAGGAGCTTATAATGGTTTACCTTGCGTGCCAACATGCTATTAAAATGGTTGTGATGTGGTATGATAGGGTGGTATCCTCCTTTGAATGATTTAAGTGACTTGACTTGGCGCATGTTCACGCATGTAGTTGAAACAAAATCAACATAGCCTTCATGATATTTATGTTCATGGTGGATTATATCCTACTCATGCTTGCATTCGGTGTTGATTAATTTAATGCATGTTCATTACTATTGTCGCTCTCTAGCTGGTCGCTTCACAGTCTTTTGCTAGCTTCACCTGTACTAAGTGGGAATACTGCTTGTGCATTCAACTCTATAAACCCCAAAGTTATTCCATGAGTCCACCACACCTACCTGCTGTTCCAAGTAAAATTGTATGTGCCAAACTCTAAACCTTCAAATAAATATCATGTTTTGTATGCTCGAATAGCTCATGTTTCAACTAGGGATGTCCATATCTTCCATGTTAGGCGGGTTATTCTCAAGAGGAGTGGACTCCGCTCCTCACTCACGAGAAAGTGGATGGTCACCGGGATGCCAAGTCCCATGCTTTATGCAAACTAAATCAAAATAATTGCAAACAAAACTCCCCCTGGGACTCATGTTAGTTGGAGGCACTGTTTGTTTCGAGCAAGCCATGGATTGATGCTTGTTGGTGGAGGGGGAGTATAAACTTTACCATTCTGTTTGGGAACCACCTATAATGTGTGTAGGATGGAAGATATTGCCATATCTTGGTTGTTATGCTGACAATGAAAGTATACCACTCAAAATATTATTCACCTCTATTTCAAAACCGAGCTCTGGCACCTCTACAAATCCCTGCTTCCCTCTGCGAAGGGCCTATCTATTTACTTTTATGTTGAGTCATCATCTTCTTATTAAAAAGCACCAATTGGAGAGCACCGCTATCATTTGCATTCATTACTATTAGTTTACATTGAGTATGACTTGACTGGATCTCTTTTACCATGAATTACAATGTCTAGTCAGTCCTTGATCTTTAAAGGTGCTCTGCATTTATGTTTTGCGGTCTCAGAAAGGGCTAGTGAGATACCATCTTGTTACCATCCTATTATGTTTTCATCAATATATGAGAGTTCTTGATCCTATCTTGCAAGTCTATAGTCACCTATTATGTGTTATGATCTGTTAACCCCAAAGTGACAATAATCGGGATACTTACCGGTGATGACCGTAGTTTGAGGAGTTCATGTATTCACTATGTGTTAATGCTTTGGTCCGGTACTCTATTAAAAGGAGGCCTTAATATCCCTTAGTTTCCAATAGGACCCCGCTTCCACGGGAGGGTAGGACAAAAGATGTCATGCAAGTTCTTTTCCATAAGCACATATGACTATATTCGGAATACATGCCTACATTACATTGATGAATTGGAGCTAGTTCTGTGTCACCCTAGGTTATGACTGTTACATGATGAACCGCATCCGGCATAATTCTCCATCACCGATCCATTGCCTACGAGCTTTCCATATATTGTTCTTCGCTTATTTACTTTTCCGTTGCTATTGCTATCATCATTACAAAATACCAAAAACATTACTTTTCTATCATTACCTTTTGCTACAGTTACCACTACTAGCATATTACTTTGCTACTAAATACTTTGCTGCAGCTATTAAGTTTCCAGGTGTGGTTGAATTGACAACTCAGCTGCTAATACTTGAGAATATTCTTTGGCTCCCCTTATGTCGAATCAATAAATTTGGGTTGAATACTCTACCCTCGAAAACTGTTGCGATCCCCTATACTTGTTGGTTATCAGTACACGGTTGAAATATTGATCTTTTTATGTAAATTATGTCCGAATTTTACGAAAATATGTCTAGCTTGCATGAATTTCATCCGATTAATTTAAATTGTGTTAGATATGTATGCGTGCAACGTTGGATGGCCGGCTCCCGCATCTGTGTCCGCGGGCTAGTCCCTCCTTCTCCACGGATGGTTTCCGGAGAAAATTTGTGGGTCAGCGTTGGAGATGCCCTAAGGTGACAAATAATTGAATAAGAAAATAAAGCATTGACTATCATGATGAATACTGTATAATATTAAGTAATGTATTAGGGCATCTCCAATGCTGACCCCCAAACCGGACACCATATCCATCCGTGGAATGGTGGTAGGGATCAGTCCACGCATAATGATGCAGGAGCCAGCCATCCAACGATGCTCTCGCATACATTTCAATCCAGATTTCAACAAACCCGACGAATTAAAAACACGATGGAATTCATCAAAGTTCGGACATAAATTATAGAAAGTAGCCTGCAACGCTCAAAGTAATTGTAAAAATAGCACAATTCATCCATGGAAATATCTCTAATACAACAATTATTCAGATTCAACGAGATACCGAATGTTCAACAAGTTTTATGGAATCATCCCAAATTCAACTATACTAGAGCCAGAACCGGCACATGTCATCCCACAGAAAGTACCCCTTGAGCTTCATCCAATAATGTATGTGCGTGAATTTCTTGCCCTTGCTCCCGTAGTACATCATGATGGCCCGTGCATACTACACAACATGTATAGCAGCATTGAGTGAATTAATAAATTAACCAACATGTAGAGTAAACAGGAAAGAACACTTATCACTGGTGCGTGTCGGTCCTAAACAAACGGTTTTTAACCCCTTTCCGCGATGACATTTGGAACCGTCGCCAAGTGAGTGTGGGAGATAGGGGGTCCTTCCCACACGACCCAGAAACCGTCGGGGATAGGGCCCCTACAGTACTCCTACTCATTTTTGCTCGCATTGCCATCGCAGTCGGTATTCTGTGGTGCTACGTTTACGATGCGCGGCCTATCACAAACGGTTCATTATTATAGATCGTGTATGATGCGCGGCCCATCACAAATGGTTCACCATCAAGAAGATTAGCTAACCGTTGTACGAGTGTTGGACGGGATTACGAAACGTCGGACCGTCGTAACATCGTCGTACACGACAACTATCGCACACGTTATCCAATGGTGCAACGTTTATGATGCATACTTCATAAGAAACAGTTCATGGTTGCGAATCATGTACGATAAGGCAACTAACACAAATGTTTAGTTTGCCCGCATCTCACACGGTTTGCAAACGACAACTGTGTGCATGCTTGCGGATGTTTCCTCTCTGTGAACCATCTCGGATTGTGGTGCATATCAAAAACGTTTGTGTTTTACCAACCATGTGTGATGTAACAACCTGGAGAGCGTAATTTCACCCTAATTTAACTAATGCTTTTCCAAATTGTACCAGATTTGGATTTGAATTTGAGTGTATGCTACAGCTTTATTCATATCCATCAGGTTCAAACAACCAATGCATTATTCGATTCATGGGTACATATGTTCAAGAATTACATAAGAACCAAATAAAGAATGATGAACCACAGTTGTATACTTGTACTATTAAAGACGGTAAAGAAAGAGGCGAATATATTCTGGTTGCTGAACAAGGTGAAGCGGAATGCCCATATTGTGCCCTCCTCCATGCAGAAGGCACGCACGACTCTAGTCCAACCCCTTGTGATGGCCGACCGCCCATCCTTCACGGTCTTCATGAAACATCTAGATAATCATTGTGTTCTGGTATAAATACTTTAACCTTTGCATGCCCACCAATCATGTAGTTTGGGAGGTAATCTTGAGTAAACTGCTTTGGCAACCACTGCAAAGGAAAAAGATTCACACATTGTCATCTAACCCAACTCATTATGGGCAGTAAAAAGAAGGCTGTAGAGTTCTTACTTACCATCCTGCAGTTCATTGTTGTCTTGGATAAAGTGTAAAAAACTAGTTTAATTGCCATCTTTGGACCCATTTTACTAACAATATTTATCATCTTCCTCACTTGATGTTAGTTCATCGATATCTCATTGCCCCATACGCGGATCTTTACCAATGACATATGTACCTAAAAGCACCAAGTGAATATTAGAAGCTAAACAACAATTGCACAATGATGTAGCACACCACTCTTTTATAATATGTCTATATACATCTGTATGTGGTAGTCCATTTGAATTCTCTAAAAAGACAAATATTTAATTAGGAACGGAGGGAGTATCTTATAACATCCAATATACTCACATATTATATGAATTAACATCGTATATTATGGGCCGGAAGGAGTTTATTGCATTCTTACAAATTATCGGTTGATTAACTGCTGTTGTATCCAGGGGTTACAGTTAGTTTGAGCTAGTTCGGGCTCAAATAGCCCTAAAGTATATCTAAACATGAGGGCTACTTTGAGCTAGTTGCATCTATAATCCACCCAAAAAAACTATCCAACCCAAGAGGTGCTAATTGGAGCAAGTTCTCCTAGTGCATTTATTGAAATCTAACCCTGCCATCCAAACAACTCTTTGGATGGAGTTAGTTTAGGGTTAGTAATGAGCTAGAAACTAACTCTAACCTCAAGCTAAGTTGAGCATCCAAACAGGGTTGTGTTGTTGTTGTTGTTGTTGTTGTTGTTGTTGTTGTTGTTGTTGTTGTTGTTGTTGTTGTTGTTGTTGTTGTTGTTGTTGTTGTTGTTGTTGTTGTTGCTGCTGCTGCTCTTCTACGTATATCTAGACATCATTAGAACATTAATGTAAGACTCTTCCTTGTTGCTATGTAGCCTAGGATTGCATATTTAGACATTAAGTACAGTGCATGTTGAAATGTAGCCTCAGATATATTACATATGGCCCTAGTTAACCTAACGATAAATGGGTTGCAGATATATTCAGTTAAAAGTCCGATTCACCGATTAGTCCCTTATCAGCCGCCGGCCTATATGGTACCAGCTACCAATGTCCTGAACAGTGAGCAGATATAAGCCATGGGATGAAACTAACCTCGATGGAAAACATCAGTCGTTCCCAAAATTGTCTTGCGTAGGTACATCGAGAAGCATGTTAAGCACAACAGTTCATACTTGCACATATAGAACATCATGTCGTGAATAACTGGAATAAACAAGGCATACTATGAACAACCAAAGATAGCATTCGAAACTGGACATATGCTAACTACAAACAACCGAACAATCAAAAACTTTAAAAGAGACATATGCTAGCTATAACAGGCTTAACAGCAAGCAAATATATGCATTCCTATCGGTATGTTTAAAACTAGATTGATGAAATGTACTGCACAGTAAATAATTGCACATATAGAGCATCACATTGTGAACAACTGAAATAAACCACTACTGGAATCTGGCATTTTTTCGCCTGCCATCTCTTTGCCGTCTGCCAGCTGACGGCAAAGAGGATCTTTGTCGTCCGCTTCCACAAAGCGGACGGCAAAGAAAGTGCAGATGGCAAAAATGCTATTTGCCGTCAGCTGCTTCTTTGCCGTTGGCTAGCTGACGGCAAAGAGCTAGACGGCAGACGGCAAAGAGCCAGGTGGTCCCTATAGGTCACCGCATGGCTAGGTCAGATTCTTTGCCATCTGCTAGCGGACGGCAAGAGAGGTGACTACTTTGCCGTCTGCTAGCAGACGGCAATGTTACTCCTTTGTTGTCCACTTGCGAACGGCAAAGACGAGATGTGGGCCAGCCCTAACGGTGACCCTCTTTGCCATCTGCTAGCAGACGGCAAAGAAGGAGCACTTAACGGGCCGAGCCGTCTCCCCTCTCTCTCTCTTTCTCTCTCTCTCTCTCTCCCTCCCACGCGCCCGCCTCTCTCCTCTGTCGCCGCCGTCGGCCAGCCCCGCCCCCCGGAACCAGCCCCCGCCGACGGATCCAGCCCTCCCCCCCGTGAAAAGGAGCCCCACCGCGCCCCATCACCGAAGAGGCCTGCAACGGGCCGCACCGGTGCCGGACCCCTCCCCGAGGTCCCTACGCCGCCCCTCCCCGCTGCCGTCCTCCACCCCGCGGCCCCTGAGCCGCCCCGTCCCACCGGCCGACCTCGCCGGAGCAAGAGGTAATTTTTTTCTACTTTTTTGTTCTCTATTTTCTTTTTTTAGGTTAGTGCTAGCTAGGTTTAATTAGGTGTAGTTTGAGTTTTTAGGTTTAGGTGCCGGAGCAAGGAGAAGAAGAAGAAGAAGAAGAAGAAGAAGAAGAAGAAGAAGAAGAAGAAGAAGAAACCCCAGCCCACACCCCGACACTACATCCACATCCCACAAGTGACGCTGACGTCCGGCGTCCCAAAGCAATTGTACTCGGCGTCGATGGCGGTCGAACACCATTGCGAATTCGCCAAGGTGTTCGATCGTCATCGACCACCAGAAATATTGTTGCGGGACGCCGGGCACCGGCTTCACTTGCGGGATGTGGATCTAGTGTTCAACGCCGACCGCCTCATGTAACTTGCACCGATGGTAGTTGTATTTAGTTTACCCGGAAACAAGCGTGTTAATTAGGGGGTTCCTCGGTGTCGATGGTACCCTAAATAGCAATTATCGTCAGTGCGAGGTACATGTGGCGGTCGGTGTCGAATACTACATCCACGTCCCACAAGTGACACAAGGGTCCTGTGTCCAGTGGCAACAGTTCTTGACGTCGATGGCAGTCGAACACCGTGGTGAATTTGTCTGGCAGCCTAAGAGATGACGATTGAAAGCTACGTGTTGAAACTTGATACACCCAAACAAACTCAAGTTGGTTTGGTTGTTCGAAGTTTCAAAACTTGGCTTTAATCCTCATCGTAGAGCCTGCCAGACAAATTCGCCAAGGTGTTCGACCGTCATCGGCCACCAGAACTATTGTTGCGGGACGCCGGGCGCCGGCTTCACTTGTGGGATGTGGATCTAGTGTTCAACGTCGACCACCTCATGTAACTTGCACAGATGGTAGTTGCTATTTAGTTTACCTGAGGACGAGCGGGTTAGGGGGTTCCTCGGTGTCGATGGTACCGTAAATAGCAAGTATCGTCAGTGCGAGGTACATGTGGTCGTCGGTGTCGAATACTTGCTATGTTACTCATCTTTCAATTTAAATGTGTAGTTATTTCGTCGATGCGAGGGTCTAGTGTTCACCGAGCTCCACCCCTGCGTTCGTTGGTGAGCACAAATGGCATCTCCTCCTCCCCCCTTCATTTGCTATGTTCCGGTCTTCGTGTCGACGAAACTTGCTAGCTATAGGTGTCAATCATCAGTATGCGTAACCACTATGCGTCTGCCATTCGAAAGGGTTACATCTATAAATATGCATGCATTTGCATATTTATAATCGTGATTCTTTCGAATTGTCCAACGTTATCCATGGAGAGCCCGAGTATGTGTAGATTAGGTTCATTTTCCCATGTGCTCTGCTCCGGATCCGATGCAGGATTTCGTTAGTGCCTCCCTGTTGTTCTCCGGGTACACATCCTCTCTGCTTATTGCCGAGACGTGTATCAGGAGAACAACGGGGCGGTGCTGCCGAAATTTTGCGTCGGATCTGGAGCAGAGCATGGGAAAACGAACCCAATCTACACATACTCGGGTGGGATTAGGACCTATCATTACCTATTAGCGTGTAGGTTGCATGGACGTAATAAAACTGACAAACTCCATTAACTGATGGATATGGTTTGCTTAATTATGTATATATTTCTTGTGTGTCCAGTAGGAAGTCAATATGAGTGATCGTGCATGGGTCTACACCGGTTACACTAGTCAGAAAGTTTGGACCGAGGAATGGTTAACAAAAACCAAGGGGTTTGTTAGAGCCGCATTTGCAAATGGCCAAGAATTAAGCTGGTGCCCCTGTGCCCGGTGCGACAACTATAAAAAGAGGGACGAGCTTGAAATGAGTAAAGACCTGCGGAAGTTTGGTTTTACGCCTGATTACATGGTCTGGACATTACATGGTGAGTCCGCCCAACGTGCCAGAGCAGAGGTGGTTCGTCGTCGCACCGACGAGCATGGTACCGGGACCGCAGACATGATGCAAGACTTTGACGATGCTCGAGACTCGGACGAGGAGATGGAGGAATCTGCAAAGGCCTTCACTGAAATGTTGGAGTCCTCAAAACGTCCTCTCCACGAGCACACTGAGCTTTGTCAGCCGGATGCCATCTCAAAATAGTGGCTTTGAAGGCTCAAGTCAACTTGGGTAGAGAATGCTACGACGCGATGATGACAGTATTCGGACGATTTCTTCTCAAAGGCCGTATGCTACCTGCAAACATGTACCAGTTAGACAAAATCCTCCGTGCTCTTAAGATGCCCTATGAGAAGATACATGCGTTTGAGAAAGGATGTGTCTTATTTAGGCTTCAGTATGAGGACTTGAACTATTGTCACATTTGCGATTCTTCCAGGTATTTTGTGGTAGACAACGGTATGGGTGAGAAGACGCAGACCAAAATACCCATTAATGTTCTTCAGTATATGCCAATCGTACCAAGACTTCAATGTCTTTTCATGGTCGAAGAGACGGCCAGAAAGATGACATGGCACAAAACGGGGAAAAGAACCGAACTAGATGCAGATGGGAATGTGATGATGGTGCACACATCGGATGGTGAAGCGTGGAAGCGCTTTGATGCATTACATAAGGAAAAAAAGGAAGATCCAAGGCATCCTCGAGTCGCTGTCAGCACAGATGGGTTCAGTGTGTTTGGTCAGGCGGCAACCCCATACAGTTGGTGGCCCGTGTTTCTCATTCCACTCAATCTCCCCCCGGAAGATTATGCAAAGAAAGCACATTTTCCTGACGTTGATAATTCCAGGGCCCAACTATCCGGGGAAGAATATGAATGTGTACATGCAGCCGCTTAAGGACGAATTGCAAGAAGCTTGGGATAGTGGATTCAAGACATACGATGCCTTTAGCAAACAGAACTTCATAATGTGTGTCTGGTACATGTACTCGACGGATGACTTGTCGGCGTATGCGCTATTTGTTGGCTGGTGTGTGCATGGAAGGTTCCCGTGTCCCACATGCAAGGGAGCTCTTGAGTTTCGTTGGCTGACGGCAGCGCACAAGTATAGTTGCTTCGACTTGCATAGAGCGTTTCTAGATTCTCGCCATAAGTTCAGGAAAGACAAGAAGAACTTCATCAAAGGTAGAGTTGTCAAACACTCTGCACCACCTGCGTTGACAGGCCAACATACCCTAGATCAGTTAAACGATCTCGAGCCAGATCCAGAGCGTCCAGGGTATTTCAAAGGGTATAATAAGGAACACGCCTGGACTCACAAGACATGCTTGTGGGATCCTCCTTACTTCAAAGACCTCCTTTGCCCACACAACATCGACGTGATGCACACTGAAAAGAATATTGCCGAAGCCATTTTGGTACATTGTTCGGCATAGAGAGGAAATCAAAGGATAATACTAAAGCTAGAGTCGATTAAGAGAAGCTATTTGATAGACCGTTACAAAACATGCAAGAACCGAAAGGAAAGCAGAACTGGACGAAGCCAAAGGCATGGTTCAATCTTGGAAGGCCAGCTATGAGGGAAATTATTTTGAGAGTGAAAATGCAGTTAATGTTCCCCGATGGGTATGCAGCAAATCTAAAGAGGGGAGCGAGTCTTGAAAAATTGAAAATATTTGTTCTAAAAAGTCGTGATTGGCAAATATGGATTGAGCGGATAATGCCAGTGATGTTGCATGGCTTCATCCCTCAGGATGAATGGCTAGTACTGGCAGAGCTGAGCTATTTCTTCCGTGTTCTTTGTGTGAAAGAACTATCGCCTGGCCTCCTAGAAGAAATGGAACAGTTGGCGTCGGAGTTGATCTGCAAGATAGAGATGATATTTTCGCCAAGCTTCTTTAGTCCAATGCAACACTTGATTTTGCATCTCCCGACCGAGGCAAGATTGGGGGCGTGCAAAATCGTTGGTGCTACTCAACTGAGAGGATGCAGAAGTCGCTTCGAGCAAAATGTAAAAATAAATGTAGATGTGAGGCATCGATGGCTGAGGCATTCATCACCGAGGAGGCAGCAAACTTCGTGACAGCACACTACGAAGCCAAAAATTGTCATTTGCATAATCCGAAGCCTCGGTACAATGCTGACGACCCTAAAAAGGGTTGATCCAACCTCAGCCTATTCAAAGGGAATCTCGCACCAGCCAGTGGTTGGAAACTAGTACCGTTGGATGTTGAAGAATGGCGAAGCATTTCGTTGTATCTCTTCAACAACCTAGCAGAAGTGCGGCCGTACATCGAGTAAGTTCTCGGTACATTGTTTCACAACTTCTAATTCCTTTAAACTGCTCTTATTCCTGGATATTTGATGCAGTCAATACGTCGCCATATTCTTGTATGGATCGGTGATCCAAAAGGATTTCGTCGAAGAGTATGAGCTTCTAGCAAAGCAAGGAGGCGAATATCCCGGTTTCATCTCTTGGTTCAGAAGAACGGTAATTTCCATTAGAACATTTCATTTCTTTGGCTAATTTGTGACTAATGCAACAATCCTTTCGTATTAAACTTGTAGGCTAATTCGGAGATTATGGATGCCGAATTGAGACAAGTAGCTAATGGGTTTGACTATAAGGCCCGTTCATTTGACAAATACGACATCAATGGGTATTGCTTTCGTACGTCTGGCAAAGAGCTATCTTTGGCCGACCGGAAGTCTACAAATCGTTGTGTCTCTACTATCGGCGAAGGAGGTATCGAGTATTATGGAAGAGTTGAAGCAATTTATGAACTTCAATTCTATGGTGAAAACCCACCAAACGTCGTAGTCTTCAGATGTTATTGGTTCCAGCCGAGGGATACTAGAAGGACTCATGAACATATAGGGCTAGTAGAAATCAAAAAAAGCACGCATTTGGATGTTCCCGATGTCTATATTACGGCTCAACAGGCAAACCAAGTTTTCTATCTACTGTGGGCCTGTCAAAGTGATCCAAATCTCACTGGTTGGGATGTCGTTTATGATGTGCCGTCGCGTGTTAGACCACCTCCCCCCAATGAAGAGGATTATGAACCTCACATTAACCAAGACACATATGACAAAGGAGAATTCTTCCAAGAAACACGTCTTTCCAAAAAATGTTTCAAGAACCACTCTACTCCACCCCAGAACATTGAAGTAGACAATGATAGTGAATCCGACTTCACCCCTGAGCCGGAACAAGAAGAAGTTACTACTGCAGATGACTTGTCCATGCTTGAACGATTACGTAAAGGCTCCACATGATGATGCATTTATTAATGATGATGATGAGCACGTCATTACCGATAGTGATGATGATAATGCATTTATTGATCCCAGAGCATTTATTGAACCCGACGATCCAGATGATTATTAGGTATTCAAATTTTTATGTTGTACTTGATTTATATAGTTATTTGTATGATTGTGTGATTTATATAGTTGGTATGTTTAATTTTCTTACTTTGTATGATTTTTTCTTATGCATAGTGCCATGGTCTTGATGTCCGTCCCTATCGGCCCTCACCTGCTTTATGATTCGGATGTGGTAAATTCTCTTTCATAACTATTTGTTGCATTTCGCATTTATGAAAATTATGGCCATCAAGTTCACATAGAGATATTTTAATCTAGGAGGTATGTGAACCGAAATTTGAAACCGACCCTCTTGTCGAGAAGTTAAATTTAGTTGAAAAAGAAAATGAGTATTTGAAAGAAAAAATTAAAAGAATTGACGAAGAGAAGATGACATTGGAGTTGTATGTCGCCCATGTCATCGATGATCACAAGATGAAGATGAATGCAATGCGCTTGAAGATGGATGCAATGCGCCTGAAGCTTAAGAAGATTAGAAAATATGCCATTGATAATGAGGCTTGGTATCATTATGCCGTTGGATCAGTTGTTACCTTAGTTGTGATCTTCATTAGTTGTGATGAGGGTAAGTTTTCTCTAGTGTTTTGCTTTACAAATGGATACTTAGCTTATTTTCCTCCTAAATGGCATAATTACCCAAGTTAGATAAAAAAAGAGCTATACTTAGCTTATTCAGTTCATTTATGACATACTTAGCATACTTAGGTCAAAATGGCATGATAATCTTTGTTACCTCCAAAATGATATAGACTTAGCTTATTTTCCTCGAAAATGACATAATAACCTTACTAAGATCCAAAATGACCTATTTACCTAGCTTAGCTCTAAAATGACCTACACCTAGCATTTTTTACCTAGCTTAGCAATAAAATGGCATTTTTACCTACCTTAGTTAGAAGAAGAAGATAAAGAAGAGGAGAGGAGAAAAAGAATGAGAAAAAAAAATCTTCTTCTTCTTCTTGTAACTAGTCTTCTTCTTCTTCTTCTTCTTCTTCTTCTTCTTCTTCTTCTTCTTCTTCTAACTTTCATCTTTCCAATTTGCAGATTTTCTTTACATGAGGAAGCTTGGATTCATGGAGTGTACTATTCTTCTAGTGCTTCCTTGTTGTTTATGAAAACTTGTTTGGATATGTATGTCTATATGGATATGTTGTTGGAAACTTGTTTCTGGTTATGTATATATGGATATGATGGACTTTGTTGAAATGTGTTGTTGGATTTGATGAAATATGTTGTTGGACATGCTTTTGGATATGTATGCATGTCTATCTGTGTTTGAAACCATGTCTAATTAATTGGATTTAAATAAAAATAGGGGATATATATAGCATGTTTGCCGTCCGCTAGCAGATGACAAAGAGGACATGTGGCAGTCACCTGTGCAAACTGGGAACACTAGCTGCCAATTTGGTCATTTTGCCGTCTGCTAGCATACAACAAAGTGAACAAATAGGCCTGCCAAACAGGGCCATCAATGTCGTCTGCTAGTAGACGGTATAGCTGGCCACATGGCAGCTTCCGAGTGCTGGCCTAGCTAAGCTCTTTGCCGTCTGTCAGCGAACGGCAAAGAGCTTTGCCTCTTTGTCGTCTGGCAAAGAGCGTCGTTAACCCCCTAACGGCTCTCACCCCACACCATTGTTGTACGTTCTCTTTGCGTCTGCTGGCCTCGGATGACGGACGGCATAATTCTTTGTCGTCCGTTTCTACAAAGTGGACGACAAAGAAGGCCTTTGATGTCACGTGTTCAGACGGACAGTTTGTCGTCCGCTGCCTGACGGCAAAGGAGTTTGCCGTCCAGGATATGTGCCTTTGCCGTCCGCCATGGCAGACAGCAAAGAAGCTGATTCCAGTAGTGAACAAGGCATACTACAAACAACCATATATAGCAATTAAAACTAGACATATTCTCACTACACTACAAAACCGACTCGACAAAACAAATCATGGGTTTCCCCCCTGTGAAGAGGCACGACAACACAAATCATGGGTTTCCTCACTTGTCACAGATGAGCTCGTTCCCGTGGGAAGAGCACGGACCCTGGATGCGCTTCATGTTGTCGTAGATGGGCTCCTTCTCCTTGGAAGAGCACGGCTGTAGGGTGCCCTCCCTAATGTCGCAGACGGGTGCTTTCCCCTTGGAAGAGCCGGAGAGGGTGCCCTCCTCGTGGTCATCGTCGATGAGGTCTGACTTGGAAGCTGTGGATCCCAAGCCAGCATCGCAGAACATGTCCTTCAGAAATGACAAAAGGGGCTCGATGGCGATGTAGAATGGCAAATTGTTGTCAGCGAGCGAGAGGAGATCAGCGGCGGGGCCATGGATGAGATCGACAGCAGTTGAACCCGAGGGGTTGGGGTGGGTCACTTAACCTGTGACATAGCCCGTCTCAGGTCGTCGCTGTCGATGACCTCGATGTCGTAGCCAGCGGACGAGACATGCCCGCATACTCTAGCCCGCTGCTTGAGTGCCTGCCGCCAGTAATGGTCGTCAGCTTCATCGGCGACGTCGGGCGAAGAGACCGCTATACACCTCTTTTGGGCTAGTCGCTCCTCGAGCTCCATGAGAAGCATAGCCGGGCTTAGGCTGCGACGCCCTGGAGTGGGGGATGGGGATGGGGATGGGGATCTGTGGGATAGGGGGTGTTTGGCAAGCGTCATCTAAGAAACTTAGGGCGGCCTGGGTATGGAGATCGATGAGTAAGCTGCACGGGCAAACTGGCAGATGTTGACAATGGAGGCCTTGCGGCGGCGGCGGCGGTGGGGACCTTGCTAGGGTTTCGAGCGAGAGAGGGGGGTGTGTGTGTGCGCGCGCGCACGCCCGAGGAGGTTTTGGTGTGTGTGTGCAGAGGGGGTGCGGGGTGTTTGAGGAAATGACGCGGGTACTGAAAATTTTACTACGCAGGAGTCAAACGCGGGATTGAAATGTCGGGCTATTGAAAATTTTGATGATAGTGCATCGCACACGGTCCGGAGATAACAAGCGTGTGTTATGAAACAGAAAAACCCTCGAGGCGGGCAGATATTTTTGAGAGGGGGAGCCTCATGAGCCCAATGTACTATGCGGATATGTGTGTGATAGGTGCACCGGCGTGGCACATGGTTAGTTTGAGTGAACCGTGTCTGTTGCATCATCCGACTTATCTAATGTTCATAAATTTGGCGAAAAATGACGCGGGAGAGGGTCAGAACACGAACACACTTGCATGTTGACCAAATTTATGTACCAAAAGGGTGGTTTGATTTTCAAATACCAAATGCAACTTCGATGTGGCACCTCTCCCACAAAGCGCACTGTATTGCATGCCCCCACCCCCCCCCTCGTGTCGGCATGAAGGGAATCCTAAGCTATGAATGCATGCCCCCTCCCCCCAACCGAGGTTCACCCTAGCAAAGTGCGAAGTAGCTAGCAGCCCCCTCCTCCCTCGTGTCCGCACGAAGGGAATCCTAAGCTATGAATGCATCCCCCAACCGAGGTTCATTCACCTAGTAAAGTGCGAAGTAGCTAGAAGCCCCCCTCCCCCCTCCCTCGTGTCAGCGTGAAGGGAATCCTAAGCTATGAATGCATCCCCCCAACCAAGGTTCATCCTAGCAAAGTGCGTAGTAGCTAGCAGCCCCCCTCCCTCGTGTCAGTATGAAGGGAATCCAAAGCTATGAATGCATGCCCCCCCCCAACCGAGGTTCACCATAGCAAAGTGCGAAGTAGCTAGCAGCTCCCCTCCCCCGTGTCGGCACGAAGGGAATCCTAAGTTATGAATGCATTCCTCCCCCCCAAACCGAGGTTCACCTAGCAAAGTGTGAAGTAGCTAGCAGCCTCCCCCCTCGTGTCGGCACGAAGGGATTCCTAAGCTATGAATGCATGCCCCCCCCAATCGATGTTCACCTAGCAAAGTGCGAAGTAGCTAGCAGCCCCCTCCCTTGTGTCGGCACGAAGGGAATCCTAAGCTATGAATGCATCCCCCCCAATCGAGGTTCACCCTAGCAAAGTACGAAGTACCTAGCAGCCACCCCTCCCTCATGTCGGCATGAAGGGAATCCTAAGCTATGAATGCATGCCCCCTCCCCCCCGACCGAGGTTCACCTAGCAAAGTGCAAAGTAGCTAGCAGCCCCCCCTCTTGTGTCGGCACGAAGGGAATCCTAAGCTATGAATGCATTCCCCCTCCCCCCCGAACCGAGGTTCACCTAGCAAAGTGCGAAGTAGCTAGCAGCCCCCCCACACCCCCCTCGTGTCTCCACGAAGGGAATCCTATGCTATGAATGCATGCCCCCCAATCGAGGTTCACCTAGCAAAGTACTAAGTAGCAACCCCCCCCCCCCCACACACACACACTTTCAGTCGGCGGGCCAGAGAGGCATATATCTCACCAAGATGTATCATAAAACGGACCAAGAATAATCCACCTTGGTCGTACAACCTCTCTCTTGTTGTTTGTCAAAGTGATGGCCGTCCATGCGACCCCGGAGATGGGCTAGCTCGCCAATAATCACGCAAGTAGCTAGTCCCCGAAGACAACCACTTCATGTGTGTGGCCCAAACATATGCATGGAGAGGTGTGTTTTTGAGTAACAATGGAACAACTTTGATGTGGCACCGTGATTTTGACCTAGAAATCCCCAGACTAAGTGAGGGTTAGGTTGACGATGCATATGCATAAGTGGAACAACTTTGGGGATTCATGCATGCATGCGTGCATAGTATATGCGCTCAAACTTAATTAGGCGTGAGTCTCACCATGACCTATACTACGATAACATGAATCAAATGAAGAATCCGCCATGGTAACCTATCTTGTTGTTGGTGAGGTGATCATGGATGCCCACACGGGGCCACGAATATATAGGCTTGTCATCGATAACCACGCGAGGGAGTGTACCGTTCGAAGGCAACCACTACATGCATATGTATGGACGTGATGCGTGCATGCATGTTTGAATACACAACATTGATGTGACGTGTGTGTCAAAAATCATACACTAGCTCCCCACACAGAGCGAGATCGGTTAATGATGTGTCGTTGTACTAGCCTCTTTGACTCAATGGGAAGGACTCATGCGTACACATGCATGTGTGTGTGCTCAAGTTGTATCATGCATGTCATCTCAGAGCAAAAATAATAATCCCCTCCTAAGTCAAATTAACCTCTCTTGTTGTCAGGCAAAAAGTAGTGATGGACCAAGTGGGCCCACAAATGGAAAGCATTGATATCGCCGATAACCGCTTAAGTGGGTGCGAGAGGACAACCACCACCGCTTTGCATGTTGGCCAAACATATATATGTTGAATACCCAAAATGCACAACTTTGATGTGCCACATGCCTCAAAAATCGTAAACCATGCACCCACACAGAGCGAGGTTGATATCAAGCATACTACATATGATGGTCCCCTTCCCCCCTCTTCACCGCATACTATATGCTCCTGCCGTAATATATGTAACCCAAAAGAATCCTCATCGATGGTGACACTACTGCGGGATGGTCCAAACGCGACACTACGATCAGAGACCCTTCGATGAAACTGTGTGCGATGCCATAATCGCAAACGATGGTGTAAAACCCGTCAAAAAGGGTGAAAAACATTTGCGATGACAGATGCATCAAACACGGTTCAGAATTTAGTTGCGTGTGCAATGCAGGGCATACGGTTCAGCTCAATTAACTATTTGGGATGAGGAGGCACAAAAGAGAACGGGCAGCCAGATGAAGGCGTGTGAGATATACAGCATACGGTTCAATGGGATGAACTGTGTGTGATTAGGCAGCACAATGGAAACGGTTCAACTGAACAAGATGTGTATGATACATGGCAAACAGGTCCGTAATCTGAAATGTGTGCAAAGAGCAATAATAACATAGACGATTGCTACTAATAAGCCGTGTGAATTGCTCTGTCTACAGTAGAATAACATGTATATATAACTGAAATAAACATCCAATTACATAAGTGACTATACAGATCATTCGCACACACCTCAATAAACAATTGCATGCATTCTAAAGTAGGAGAAACAATCGTCTAGTCATCAACTTCTTGTGACGCTCCTACCATTGCTATGTGGCTCGATCCCTCGTCTGGGTCAGGAAGAAGACAGTTCCTCATGTCAACGATCCTCCTGTACATCTCCTAGCTTGTGTACGCGTCCATGGTCGCGTACTTGACATGTTGTTCATCCAATCTCTTATGCCACACACTGTGCCAGGCATTCTTGTCCTTATTGCTCTCTTGCTTTATCTTCGCGTAGTAGGGGTCGATGATGGCCGAGGCGAGGTCAACCGGGGAGTTCAGTTTGCCTTTGTCGTTGCCCCAGACCTTGTAGTGGTGCTGGATGTTGACAATATTCAGGCATTTCAAGTCCGAAACCTTGAGCGCTTTTAGATCGTTGGTGGTGTCCATCGTAGCGAAACTATAGTCGGAGTTGTTGATAAACCTGGAGAAACGCTCGCAAGGCCTTGTGGCAAGGTGGAAGTGGTAGACGAGGATGTCATGTTGCATGCACAACTGGGCGATGGCAACCTTCTGATCGTGCCTAGCACGACCGATGGTGTACTCGAGGTCGAAGCCGACCACTCGGTACTTGTCCTTGGCAAGGAACTGCTCCATAGTTTGGATGGAGGTCTCCACCGAGACCGAATCATTCGTGTACACCATCGAGAGGGCCTTCCCCCTCATGTGGGTGTCCACTACGTGATGCGTGGTGAACTGCCCACCGTTGTCGTCGTCGGCCGCTGGGAGCGCCACTAGAGCCACCAGGAGCGCCATTGGAACCGCGGGATATCCTCTCTGTATATGTCCTCATGGGTGTGCTTATTGTGTCGTGTGAGATGAGAGATGAAGGTAAATGGCCGCGGGAATAAAAGGGGGCCGGGCGGCGTGGATTCTCGGCGCGTCCGCATTGCAGATTTTGTAGTGGGTAACTGCATCGTCGCACTGCGCCCAACGCAACCGCTTGCACACGAACGTGCGTGATCATGCGTCAGCCCAAAACACTGGCAGCGCGCGCGGAGGGACGAGGGCAGAGCACCCGAAGTGACACGAGAGCAGAGCGCGCGTGGCGGAACGTGAGCAGAGCGCGCCGTGGCCGCCTGAACCGCAAGCAACCACGCATATAGAGCAGTTGAACACGCAGGAAATTGCCGCCTACAAGCCGGCCGACAGTTGCGTCGCTACGTAGAGAGCGGCTGTGTGGTACCACCTCCGCTAGTCTATAGTCTCCTCTATATTCCGTGCCATACTTCGCCCTCAAATTTAACCAACAAAATGTTAATGCATGTTTTAAAAATTACATAATTGGAAACTATGTTCAAATAAAAATCCAACTATATAATCTTCGGCAACATGCATTCGTATTTTATTAGTTAAATCATACTTATAAACCAGGACGGTGGTATAGTAGGTAATTAAATCGCAAACTTTTTTTTATTAACCTTATGTGTACGTGGCCTTTCGTCCTCCTCTCGCACGTCTTGTCACCATGCAGCCGGAGATAGCTTACAGCGCAAGCTTGCGCAGCGCGTGGGGGCGTTCTTTTTGCCAAACGGGGGCGCCAATGAATCGTCGGTGAGCCCATTACCGCACAACCTCGCAAGTTCCCGCGCAAGCTTCCCGCCTAACTCGGTGAAATCCCCCAAAATCCCAATACTTACCGGCCTACTATAACAACCCTCACAGCCGGCGAGTCCTGCGTCTGAAAGTGCAACTATCCCTAGGTGGTTTTAGTAATTCCTAACAACATAGAGCTCATTGAGCTAATGCTACTTCAAGATTAATATCTCAGGAAAGCTCAATGATTGGCATGGCATGGATGAGAAAAGTGGACCCCTCAAAATGCTAAGGACAGAGGATTGGCTCAAAGTCAAAGCTCAAGATTCTACATTTCCTATTTTAGTGATCCAAGATCACATTGAGTCTATAGGAAAAGCCAGTACTATCAAGGAGGGATGAGGTCTTGCTTAATGAGGTTCTTGCTCAAAATGCTTAGTGATATGCTCCAAAACCCTCAACTACTTTCTCACATCCACATATGACCTAAACCAAAAGTCAAACTCGGCCCCACCGATTCTTTCTATCCTGCGCCATCGAGTTTCAAATGTCATAGCCACTGCCACGAACCCTAGGAAAATCGGTCTCACCGATAGGGATCTTGGTCTCACCGAGATGGGATTGTAGTCTCTGTGTTTCCCTTCGTAACATTTCGGTCTCACCGAGATGAACGATCGGTCCCACCGAGATTGCAATGTAAACTCTCTGTTTTCCCTGAGTGATCGGTCCCACTGAGTTTACCTGACCAACTCTCTGGTTAGCTTATTACCAAAATCAGTCTCACCGAGTTTGTGTAATCGGTCTCATTGAGATTACATTATGCCCTAATCCTAATCATATTGGTCCTACCGAGTTGCATGTCGATCCCACTGAAAACCCTAACGGTCACTAGCTTTGCTGAATCGGTCCGACCGAGTTTAACCATTCGGTCCCACCGAGTTTGGAAAGTTATGTGTAACGGTTTGATTTTGTGTGGAGACTATATATACCCCTCCACCTCCTCTTCATTCGTGGAGAGAGCCATCATAACAAACCTACACTTCCAACCTATATTTTCTGAGAGAGAACCACCTACACTTGTGTTGAGACCAAGATATTCCATTCCTACCATATGAATCTTGATCTCTAGCCTTCCCCAAGTTGCTTTCCACTCAAATCTTCTTTCCACCAAATCCATATCCTGTGAGAGAGAGTTGAGTGTTGGGGAGACTATCATTGGAAGCACAAGAGCAAGGAGTTCATCATCAACACACCATTTGTTACTTCTTGGAGAGTGGTGTCTCCTAGATTGGCCAGGTGTCACTTGGGAGCCTCCGACAAGATTGTGGAGTTGAACCAAGGAGTTTGTAAGGGCAAGGTGTCACAACCCTAGAACTGCTTGTATTTAGTTGCATCCGAGATCATCTATGCATCATGTTGAAATTCTGAAACTTGAATTGAGGATTGTTGAAACCTCAGAAAACTGATTAGAAGAAGGGCAATCACCTTTTAAATTGCAATCAGTGAATCCAAAATGCCCTAGAAATATTTCTGACAATTTTGGCAAGAGTTATAAATCAAACCAAAATTTTGGAACATTTCTAAGGAATTATTTGGGCTCTGATTTTAAATCAATAATTATTTGAATTGGACTTATATCTACTATTAAATAAATATATGTCCAATAATTCTGAAATATTTTATGGAGCTTTGGTTTAATTCTTTTAGCTTCTAAAAATATTTCCAGAAGCAACAAAATTGATTTCGTTTCAAAACCAAATTCAAAACAAACCTGCAAAATAGAAAACAGAACAGAATTAGATAAATTAGAAAGAGAGAGAGAGAGAGGGAGAAGGGCTCACCTGGGTCTTCTTACCTGGCGGCCCAACAAACCAGCCAGCCCACCAGGGGCATCTTTGTCTTCAACCTCTGCCTACTGGTAGAGGCAAGGCCAAGCACGGCGCCACGATGCGCCACGCCGGCAGCTGCCTGCCTGGCTCCTCCTCGTCGCGCCTAGACAGCGCCACGACACCCCCTGGCCCCCTCTCACTTTCCCCTCCTTCCTCTGCTTCGCCCCCTTCTAATGGCCTCTCCTCCTCGTGCCGCCGAGCACACCCGAGACCACCGACGCCGTTCGCCGCGCTCACCGCCACCCCCTCACCTCTCCGACGCGGCCCCGAGCTCCGTCGTGCCTCCCTCGTCCTCCACCTCGTCTCACGCGACCGGAAGAGCCCCTACGCGTCGCCATCGTCGTCATCATCACCAACGGCCACCGGAGATCGCCACTGCCGATTCGACACCTCCGAGCGTCCCCGGGCCCGCTAACCATCCCTACGGCACCGACGTGAGCTCCGCCACCATTTTCCCCTTATCCCCGTGGCATGTAGCTCGCCGTAGCATCACTCTCCGCCGTGCCCGGGGAAGTCGTCACCATGGCTAGAGCAAGCCCAGCTTGCCCCTGAGCACGTCATCGCGCTCGTGCTGCTCCCAGGAGCCGAACTAGCCCACCCGTTCGTCCCACCGTGCACCACAACGCCGATTCCAAGCACGCCCGAAGTCCAGCAGCCGCTGAGCTCGACGCCGGCGAGGATTACGGCCACCCCAGCTCACCCCGTTTGCACCGTTGGATGTGCGGGATCGCCAGCTTTCCGTAGAGCCCAACGGCGCCTCGAATGGTTCCCTGTATCGCCTTTCCGAGCCACCCCGCCGTTTTTGTCGTCGCCGGCGACAAGCCGTCGACGAGATCCCGGTGACGCTGACGTGGCACCGTCATTAGGGGCTAATAGCCCAGCTAATTAACCCTCTCTCACACTGACGGATGTGCCCCACTCTCTGATTAACCTGGTTTAGTTTCTGTTTAGTTTTAAACTAACCACAAGGGCCCCACATGTCAGTTTGACCTGGCCACGTCACCTGTTGACCGGACCCCACCTGTCAGCGACACTAACTGGCCCTGAGTCACTGACCAGTGGGCCCCATTGGTCAGGTTTGACCTGGACCGACCCCGTTGACCTAATGACGTCATAGTGACATCATGCTGACGCAGTAAAGCTTTTCTGGGATTTTAAATAAATCAAAAATGATTTATTAATTTCAGAAAATAGCTAAAACTTCAAAAAATCATAGAAAATAATCTATAACTCCAAATGAAATAATTTATATATGAAAAATTATCAGAAAAATTCAAGGAATCCACCTGTACCATTTTCATGCATGTTTGAACAATGTTTGTCCTCTTTTTTGGACAAAACAAATAAAGGGCATTTAAATAATCATATATGGGGTTGGAATTTGAATCTTTTACTCAAACCAACTTCATTTAAATCATAGCTAGATGCATTAGCTCAAATCACAGCATATTGCCATGTCATGATCATGCATCATATTGCTGCATTGCATTGATTGTGTCCTTCTCTGTTTGCCGGTAACCGTCCCCTCTCAGTCGATGATGTTTCCGATGATGTGATCGATGACACCGATGAAGAGCTATATTATCTTCAGAAGTGCCAGGCAAGCAAAACCCCCTTGTTCATTCCGATACAATCCCACTCTCTCGCTCCTGCTCTCTTTTACTGCATTAGGACAACAACGAATCAACTGTTACCTGCTGCGGTAGTTGAACCCCTTTCCTCTGCATGACCTGTCATTGCCATAGTAAATAGATGAAACCCACTAGTATGAGTAGGAGTTGTTTGAGCCCTGTTGTGCCTACTCATTCATGCTTGTTTGTCATGCCTGCTACTGCTTAGAGTTGAGTCAGGTCTGATTCATCGGGGATGAATTGGAATGTGGTGAACATGTCCTACTGTTGAGAGCTAAGTGTGTGAACACGATTAGGTAAAGGTAGCGGTGAGAGGCCATGTAGGAGTACATGGTGGGTTGTCTCATTGCAGCCGTCCTCAGGAACTGAGTTCTGTGTTTGTGATCCATGAACAGTTACTACCACACATTGGGTTCCGATAACTCGGCCCCTCTCGGCTTATTAATCAACTCAATCTCTGTCCAGGAGTTGCAACTAGTTTCTGGTGTTTGTAGGTAGTGTTAGTGGTCTACCAAGTGGCACCCGGTACAGGTGGGCTTGGGACAGACTAGGCACCGTGGCACGGTGTACCAAGTGGCACCCGGATGGTGGGCTTGGGAACCCTGCACACATCGTTTGGGGCCGTGAGTGACACCCCGGCCGGATCTCCTTGCGGATGGAACCCGAATAGGCAATAAACCTGGACTAGAGACTTGTTGGTTAGTCAGGTCGTGGCCGACTCCCTCGCCCGGTTTCCGCTTGAAGGTTGCCGAGGTACATGACGTGTACAGGGCTATAAGTGGTGAGAGCGTGTGTGAAGAAGTACACCCCTGCAGGGTTATCATTATCTATTCAAATAGCCGGATTCCTCGGATATGGAAACTTGGACCCCTTGCATAGTTCATAGACAAGTGAAAGTGGATACTCTAAAATGCGCAAGATAAGCGTGAGTGCTATGGATGGCCTTCTCGTAGGGAGACGGGAGCGGATCCATAGTGGTGTATTGATATGGTGAACATGTGGACTCGTGTGCGCCACCTCAAAAGAGTTACTTGCAGTCGTAGTTCAGGTTAGCCACTGAGTCAAAGATGGCTTGCTGCAGTTAAACTCCACCACCCCCCTTTGTTGATACCGATGCATATGTAGATAGTTCTGATGTAAGTCTTGCTGGGTACATTTGTACTCACGTTTGCTTATTTTATGTTTTGCAGAGAGACTTCAGTCCCGCTAGTAGTTCCCCTTGGACTTCGACGTTTAGCTTGTTACCTCAGATACGATCTTGTGCCCTCGGCAGGATCTGGTAGATAGTCAGGCTTCTCAGCCTTCTTCATTTGTAGTTGTCTCTACTCAGACAAGTTAAGCTTCCGCATGTGCTTGTTGCTTGTGTGCTCTGTATGTTGGGTCATGAGACCCATGTTTGTAATATCTCGCTCTTCGGAGCCTAATGAATAGATACTTGAGTCCTAGAGTCTTGTTGTGATGCCATGTTGTATGTACTCATATCGGGCATATTGTGTGTATGATTGAAATGCTTGGTATGAGTGGGATCCGACAATCTAGTTGTTTATCCTTGGCAGCCTATCATATGGGGAAATGTAGTCTAGTGCTTTCTGAGCGATAGTAGACCGCTACAGCCCGGTTCACCGGAGTCCTGTTAGCCCAGCACTACTGCTTAGGACACTTGACTGGCCGGCATGTGTTTCTCTTTGTTCCTGTGTCTGTCCCTTTGGGGAAATGTCACGCGGTGACATCCGGAGTCCTGCCTAGCCTGCTACAGCCCGGGTTACCGGAGTCCTGTTAGCCCAGTGCTACAGCCCGGATTCACACGTTGTTGACCGACATGCTCGAGGTTGATTCATGTATGTCTGTCCCCATGGGTTAGTGCCGCTTTGGGTTCACGACTAGCAATGTCGGCCCGGGTTCTCTGTCATATGGATGCTAGCGACACCATCATATACGTGAGCCAAAAGGCGCAAACGGTCCCGGGCCATGGTAAGGCGACACCCATGGGATACCGTGCGTGAGGCCGCAAAGTGATATGAGGTGTTACCGGCTAGATCGATGTGACTTGGAATCAGGGTCTTGACACAAGGAGATCGCCTACTTCATGAAGATCTGTCGCTAGTGAGGCAAGTCCTTCGTGGGCGATGGCCATGGTGGGATAGACAAGGTTGCTTCTTCATGGACCCTTCGTGGGTGGAGCCCTGCGTGGACTCGCGCAACCGTTACCCTTCATGGGTTGAAGTCTCCATCAACATGGATGTACGATAGCACCACCTATCAGAACCACGACAAAACATCCGTGTCTCCAATTGCGTTTGAATCCTGCAAACCCTTCCCATTACATTCTTGCAAGTTGCATGCTTTACTTTCTGCTGCTCATATACTCTTTGCATGCTTTCTTGAATTGTGTTAAGATTTCTTGACTTGTTCAAAGTTGCTAAAATTTGCCAAGAACTAAAATTGGGAAAAGGCTAGATTTTTATTTGGTCAAGTAGTTTAATCACCCCTCTCTAGACATACTTTCGATCCCACAAGTGGTATCAGAGCTTTGGTCTCCATTTGCCTTGATTTTCATAGCTTTGGGAAGTCATGGCCTTGGTTTCACAACCTAGGAGAGTATGGCGTCTAGTGAGGGAAATTACCACCGTAGAGGTCCTTACTTTGATGGTACTAATTTTGCTAGTTGGAAGCATAAGATGAAAATGCATATTCTTGGACATAACCCCGCTGTTTGGGCTATTGTGTGTGTTGGCTTGCAAGGTGAATTCTTTGATGGGAGAGAACCAAATCGTGAAGCTACCGCGGAAGAGTTGAAGATGCTGCAATACAATGCTCAAGCTTGTGATATCCTCTTCAACGGATTGTTCCCTGAAGAATTCAACAAAATCAGCCATCTTGAGAATGCAAAGAAAATTTGGGATACTTTGATTGATATGCACGAAGGTACCGACTCCGTCAAGGAATCCAAGTTGGATGTGCTTCAAAGACAACTTGACAAGTTCAAAATGAAGGATGGTGAAGGTGTCGCTGAAATGTACTCTAGGCTTGCTCTTATCACAAATGAGATTGCCGGCTGAGGAAGTGAAGAGATGACCGGCAAATTCATCATCAAGAAGAACCTAAGAGCCTTGGATGAAAAATTCGATACCGTATGCACATTCATCCAAATGATGCCAAATTACAAAGATCTCAAGCCAACGGAAGTCATTGGAAGAATTGTTGCTCATGAGATGTCACTCAAGGATAAGGAGGAGCTCCATAACAAGTCAAGTGGTGCTTAAAAAGCCTCATGTGAAGCTCCCACATCATCAAGTGAGAAACAAATCTTCAATGAAGAATTGAGCCTAATGGTGAAGAACTTCAACAAGTTCTACAAGAATAGAAGCGAAGAGAGAAGTTCCAAGTCAAGGTCCTACAATGACAAAAGATCTTCTAATCGAGAGCGAAACTACTACAATTGTGGAAGACCCGGACAATACGACAATGAGTGTACGGCTCCCCACAAGAGAAGAGAAGATTCTCCCAAAAGAAGAAGTAGAAGAGAAAAATCACCATCGAGGGAGAGAATGAGTAGGGATGATCGTTATGAACGAAGACCCTCCCGGAGAAGCAAGGATTCAGAAAGGAAGGACAAGTCATCAAGGAGCTACACAAAACGAAGACATCAAGCTCATGTTGGTGAATGGGTATCCGGCTCCGACTCCGACAATGACTCTGAGAGAAGCTATCACTCCGACTCCGAATATACTCAAGATGAAGGTGTTGCCGGTCTAGCACTTGTGTCAACCAACTCCTACAACATATTTGATTCACCAAATGAAGGAATTGGAAGAAGCTTCATGGCTAAAGGCCCAAAGGTATCACACCCTGAGTATGTTGATTTCAATAGTGATGAAGATGACTTGTTAGGTGATGATGATTTACTTTTTGACAACTCTAGTGATGAATACTATGATGAAACGTCAATTAATCATGCTAATCAAGATGAAACGAATGACAATGATAAGGAGAAGATTGAGTCTCTAACTAAAGAACTAAACACTCTTAAGTTAGCTCATGAAACTATCTTAGGAGATCATCGAGAACTTTTAAGGACTCATGAGAAATTACGTTTTGAGAAGCTCAATCTTGAGCAAGAGCATGAGTTCTTAAAGGCAATCAATGATGATCTTTGCAAGAAAAGTTCTTCTTACATTGCCAAGCGTTTACTCTTATCCACTTACATGCCTCAAGTCAAGTCTAGTAACAAGAACAAGAAGGATTCTTCTTCTAGTAGTAACAATAATCATGCTAAATCCAATATTGTTGCTTCTAGTAGCTCTCTTGATTCCACTAATGATTCTCTTAGCCAAGTTACACTTGAGCAAGAAAATAGCTTATTGAAGGGAATCATAGAGAAAGGTGTCTACAAGAGCCTTGCCGGGAGAAAGCAATTCGAGGAAATTGTATGCAAGCAAGGAAGGCACCGGAAGAATGAAGGTATTGGTTTTGAATGAAAGTTCAATGCCAATGGAGTTGAGTGGGAAGAAGATCAATACCCCAATACGAAGTTTGTTCGTCAACAAGAGAAGTATGATCCTACTTCTTTCAAGGGGATACAAGCTCAAGATGATCTTCCACCACAAGACCACAAGGAAAAAGGCAATGACAAGCTTCAAGAGGAAATTGATGCATTTGAAGAAGCTCCTAAGGCCTTGGTCAAGTGGGTTCCCAAGACTACATCAAGTTCCACTTCATCAAGTACAACTACAACTCCGAGGATTCCCATCAAGATGGTGTGGATGCCGAAGAAGAAGAACTAGAGAGTTCTTGAGGGTGACTCCGCCAACATACTTCACTCTTATCATTTTGGCAAGAACAAGTGCAATCAACTTCCACATCTTGCACTAGTTCAAGGAGTCACAAACCCTCTTGTTGGTAAGACAAGGGACAAGGTAACCTAATGCTCTCATAGACATCATGTTGTGCGTGCATCACTCTATTTCTATGGATATCCTTGTTTGTTCCTTGTGGGACTAACCCGTGTAGGTATTGAAAGTGTAACTCACTCCAAAGGATAGCTCCAAATGATCTACATCAACTTAGAGCATCCACATCTTCAACACCTACATGAAGTCATCATAGACAAAACCCAAGGTTAGTTCATCCCTCTTAGGGGGGGATATCACATCTAGGGGGAGCTTTGCTCTAACAATTGAGTTAAAGCAACTCTAATGGTGTGAACACAACAATGCTTTATGTAAAAGTGGTAACCCCACTTGTGCTTAAACGATGAGTATGACATATGATCAAATGTTCTCATTTGACTCCTAAGTCAATATACTCATATATAGATGACCTAGTCATCGCCAATTGCTTGATAGATGCTAGAATTGTTTGTGCATGCTTTGCCACATATTTCATTTGTCATTTTATTGTGTGAGCATGTTGGTTGCATAATTTGCTCATTCGAGGAAATCCACTTGTTATTTTGATTGATTGGTTTCCTTTTCTTTTGGCCAAGTGGATGGACAAGAATTCCTAAGAACCTTCTCTAGCTATCTATGCTTTTCTCGTCTTAAACTCTATTCATGCTGCATCACAAAGTTTGATCAAGTCAGATTCGAACCACTCTGTGTGAGGAGCACTCGGAGTCCCCGATTCGTCATAGACTTAAACTTCCAAAACTTCTTTGATTGTTTTGGTCTGACCGGTTCATCCATTTCGGTCATACCGAGATCACTAAGTCGATCTAGGTTTTCAATGTCGGTGCAACCGATTTGAACTTTTCGGTCACACCGAGTTTCAGTAACTGCTTGCAGTTATGAATCTCGGTGCCACCGAGTTGTTCCACTCGGTCACACCGACAGGGTTAGGTTATATATATCCATGGGTCAAATTTTGGAAAAAATTCCAAACCTCCTCGCCCGCGCTTAGCCTGCTCTGCCTCCCTGGGTCTCCGGATCATCCTCCTCGTTGACAGCCGCCTCCTGTCGCTGGTCTCCGCCACCGCCAACGGGATCGTCTCCGCTGTTGCCGCCGTAGCAAGTTCATCGCCGAACTAGGGTATGGACTTGAACTTTGTGTCGTTCTAACTCCAATTCCCCAGCACATTGCTTTTCCATGTATCTTGCCATGATTGAGATCATTCTATCCATCGAAAACACTCCGTAGTTTAGTCGTGAATTGAAAATTTAGGGTTAGGTTTCCGCCAAAACCATCTCGGACTGACCAAGTTGATGAAATCGGTTCCACCGATTTGGCTCAGGCCATTGCACATGTGATTCTCGGTCTGACCGAGAATTGCAAATCGGCGTGACTGAGTTCAGCACCATGTGAAACCCTAGCAGTCTTGGTGCCACCGAACTGTGACTCGGTCTGACCGAGTTCACTAGTTTAGGTTCCAAAAACTGCTTTGGTATCACCGAGTTTGCAAATCGGTAGATCCGAAATGCTTTCTGTGGAAAACTAAAACTAAGTTTTGAATTCATTCTTTTGCAAAAACCACAGTACTTTGTGATGCTCATCCACTCTACCTCATCTATAATCTATTCACAGGGTCTACTGTCAGTGTTTGCATCATGTCAGATCAGAGTGACAGTCAGAACAAGTCAGAGGAGCAGGTTCACTTGAGTGAGGGCACTAGTCCCTCTAGCAGCTCAGATGATGGCAGCAGGAGCACACCCAGCAATCTGCCAAAGGCTGCCACAAGGGCCAGCAAGAAAAGAACCTCAGAGTTAGAGGATGAGGACTATGTGGCTGAGGAAGAAGAAACCACCTCAAAGAGGAAAGTCCTGAAGAAGGAATATGGCACAACTGCTTCCACCAAGCCAGGGATGAATCAAAAGGTTCCTGCCAAGAGAGCTTCAATGTCTAAAGCCAGAGCATCCACTCAAGAGAATTTGGGATCTACACCCAAAGAGCAGGTTGTGGTAGAAAAGAAAAGGAAAGAGAGGGTCAAGAAGACCACTGCTAGAGTTCTTGGGAGATCTTCAATCATGAAAGACTCTGAAGAAGAGGAAGAGTAATAGGATGCTGCACCAGCACCTAAAGCTCAGAAGCTTATGGGAGATGCCATAAGATCAGGGGCTGCTCCATCTAAGCCCAAAGGAACTCCTAAGCTAGCTGCTCCAAAACCCAAAACTGCACCCAAGAGGAGCACCAGGAACATCCCAGCAGTAGAGAAGAACAAGGCCCCAATGCCTAAAGCTGCAATGGAAGAAGAAGATGATTCTGTTGTCTTGAGGAAATTGAAGCCAAAAATTCCAAACCACAATGATGCTCATCCAGTTGCAGAGAACATGAAAGTCAGGAAGGACTTTGGTCTAAGGCTATGGAGAGACTCTGATCCATATGCCACCAGGAGAAGGACTGTTGTGGACTACAGGTTCCATACAAAGGAACAACAGGACTTCTATGAGACCATCTTGCTTGACAAGAAGCCCATAGTGTGTGACATGAGATGGGTCGATTGGTCATTCATTAAGGAAAATGAGGATCACTTCCCTGGTGTATATGACAGCTTCAAGGCTTGTGGAGTTGATGAGTTTGTGGCTCAGAAGCTCACAAAATGGAATGGTGAGCTCATCATGCAGTTCTACTCCACCAGCTCCATCTACATTGACTGATGCCTTCGTTCTTAGAGTTCTGTCTACACCACCACCTGAAGACCAAGCCTGAGTGCCGATCTAGCACTATGCATTTTTTATGAACTTTTTGGTAACTTGTTGCCGAAGGGGGATAAAATGTATATATCATAGGCTTCGAGAGAGAGCGTTGCTTTTTATTCTCTCTTTTTCTTTGGTGGTTAAACTTCGTTTATTTGCTTGGTTGAGATACTTTATACTTTGTGCTTGCTTAGATGATCATGTGTTTGATCATATGCTACCTTAATGTAAGTTGGATGACATTATCCTTTTATATGATCATTCATTTTGCTTGGTGATCAGTGCATGTATTTTAATTATTATCATTTTGAGCGCTCCACCAAGAAGTATGTGACATGGAAGAGTAACCCATGATCCTAACTCTTTGTGCATTTGTAGTCCAAAGCAAATCTTAAACTATGCACAAATTTAGGGGGAGCTCTTGCTTTTCACATACTTCTCAAAGCGACAATGTTTTTCACTCTTATTATCATTTGTCAAAGCTTTGATATATATGTTGTCATCAATTACCAGAAAGGGCGAGATTGAAAGTGCAACTATCCCTAGGTGGTTTTGGTAATTCCTAACAACATATAGCTCATTGAGCTAATGCTACTTCAAGATTAACATCTCAGGAAAGCTCAATGATTAGCATGGCATGGATGAGAAAAAGTGGACCCCTCAAAATGCTAAGGACAAAGGATTGGCTCAAGCTCAAAGCTCAAGACTCTACATTTCCTATTTTAGTGATCCAAGATCACATTGAGTCTATAGGAAAAGCCAATACTATCAAGGACGTATGAGGTGTTGCTTAATGACGTTCTTGCTCAAAATGCTTAGTGATATGCTCCAAAACCCTCAACTACTTTCTCACATCCACATATGACCTAAACCAAAAGTCAAACTCGACCCCACCGATTCTTTCTATCCGGCGCCACCGAGTTTCAAATGCCATAGCCACTGCCACAAACCCTAGGCAAATCGGTCTCATCGATAGGGATCTCGGTCTCACCGAGATGGGATTGTAATCTCTCTATTTCCCTTCATAACATTTCGGTCTCACCAAGATGAGCGATCGGTCCCACCAAGATTGCAATGTAAACTCTCTGTTTTCCCTTTGTAACATTTCGGTCTTACCGAAATGAGCGATCGGTCCCACCGAGTTTACCTGACCAACTCTCTGGTTAGCTTATTACCAAAATCATTCTCATAGAGTTTGTGAAATTGGTCTCACCAAGATTATGTTATGCCCTAACCCTAATCATATCGGTCCTACCGAGTTGCATATCGGTCCCACCGAAAACCCTAACGGTCACTAGCTTTGCTGAATCGGTCTGATCGAGTTTAACCATTCGGTACCACCGAGTTTGGAAAGTTATGTGTAACGGTTAGATTTTGTGTGGAGGCTATATATACCCCTCCACGTCCTCTTCATTTGTGGAGAGAGCCATCAGAACAAACCTACACTTCCAACCTATATTTTCTGAGAGAGAACCACCTACACTTGTGTTGAGACCAAGATATTCCATTCCTACCATATGAATCTTGATCTCTAGCCTTCCCCAAGTTGCTTTCCACTCAAATCTTCTTTCCACCAAATCCATATCCTGTGAGAGAGAGTTGAGTGTTGGGGAGACGATCATTTGAAGCACAAGAGCAAGGAGTTCATCATCAACACACCATTTGTTACTTCTTGGAGAGTGGTGTCTCCTAGATTGGCTAGGTGTCACTTGGGAGCCTCCGACAAGATTGTGGAGTTGAACCAAGGAGTTTGTAAGGGCAAGGAGATCACCTAATTCATGAAGATCTACCGCTAGTGAGGCAAGTCCTTCGTGGGCGATGGCCATGGTGGGATAGACAAGGTTGCTTCTTCGTGGACCCTTCGTGGGTGGAGCCCTCCGTGGACTCGCGCAACCGTTACCCTTCGTGGGTTAAAGTCTCCATCAACGTGGATGTACGATAGCACCACCTATCGGAACCACGACAAAACAACCGTGTCTCCAATTGCGTTTGAATCCTCCAAACCCTTCCCTTTACATTCTTGCAAGTTGCATGCTTTACTTTCCGCTGCTCATATACTCTTTGCATGCTTGCTTGAATTGTGTTAAGATTGCTTGACTTGTTCAAAGTCGCTAAAATCTGCCAAGAACTAAAATTGGGAAAAGGCTAGATTTTTATTTGGTCAAGTAGTCTAATCACCCCCCCTCTAGACATACTTTCAATTCTACGGCGTCGCATTTTCCCCTCCATCCCTGTAGCTTATCTCGTCCGCTTCTCCCACATTCGCCAATGGCACCGGTCCGCCGTCGTCGCTCAGCCACTCTGCCGTCATCAGAGGACAGCTCCAGCTAGGAGGCTACACCGCAACAGCAGCGTAGTGTAGTGTGTGTGTGGCGTCCCTGTTGGGTGTGTGCGGAACACCCACCACATGCTCCGCTGTCGTGCCCGTCGGCAGCTG
Organism: Triticum monococcum; assembly: GCA_034509565.1. Lineage (NCBI taxonomy): Eukaryota > Viridiplantae > Streptophyta > Magnoliopsida > Poales > Poaceae > Triticum > Triticum monococcum. The sequence goes on along the minus strand of CM067843.1, from coordinate 97,381,779 downwards.
TTGCCAGCCGCCGTTGCCGCCACACCACCGTAGGGAATCGGTAGGGAATCTGCCACCTTTGGGGACGAAACGATATTCGTTGCCTCTTATTGCTTTCAAATTTTTTTGAGTGTCAACATAGAACAACAGGAGTGTTGTGTGAATTTTTGTGATTTTTCGGGGTTCGTTTGGACATTTTTATACATTAACTGAGTTTTCAATGCATTTATGTGCATAATTATAATCTAAACTACATGCACATGCTTCGGTGCATATAAACTGGTTGAAAAATCAAATATGTGTCCTTGTGTGCATGCTTAGGTCCCATGCAAGAAATGGGAATGGATTTGAAACACGAGGGCACCGTTGATTGTCGGCAAAACATTGAGATGCCTGGTTTTGTTAGTAAATCCAAAACTCATCTGAAATTCATGAAACTTGCCATGCTATCATGTAGCGGCATCAACATGCCGTGGTACAAATTTTGTCCCATTTGGGGCAGGTTTGGGTATATGCTTCTCACAAACCAGAGCTTCTCACAACAAGCACGATGGTTTTTGGCAGGGAACATCCCACCTTTGGGGACGAAACGGAATCCATTGCCTCTTATTGCTTTCATTTTTTTCTCCTGTCAACATAGAACAACAGGAGTGTTGTGTGAATTTTTGTGATTTTTCGGGGTTCGTTTGGACATTTTTATACATTAACTGAGTTTTCAATGCATTTATGTGCATAATTATAATTTAAACTACATACACATGCTCCAGTGCATATAAACTGGTTGAAAAATCAAATATGTGTCCTTGTGTGCATGCTTAGGTCCCATGCAAGAAATGGGAATGAATTTGAAACAAGACGGCACCGTTGATTGTCGGCAAAACATTGAGATGCCTGGTTTTGATAGTAAATCCAAAACTCATCTGAAATTCATGAAACTTGGCATGCTATCATGTAGCGGCATCAAGATGCCATGGTACAAATTTTGTCCCATTTGCGGCAGGTTTGTGTATATGCTTGTCACAAACCAGAGCTTCTCACAACAAGCATGATGGTTTTTGGTAGGGAATGTCCCACCTTTGGGGACGAAATGAAATCCATTGCCTCTTATTGCTTTCAATTTTTTTCTCCTGTCAACATAGAACAATAGGAGTGTTGTGTGAATGTTTGTGATTTTTCGGGGTTTGTTTGGACATTTTTATGCATTAACTGAGTTTTTAATGCATTTTATTTGCATAATTCAAATTTGCACTGCATGCACATGCTCCAGTGCATATAAATTGGTTGAAAAATCAAATCTGTGTCCTTGGGTGCATGCTTAGGTCCCATGCAAGAAATGGGAAAGAACTTCAAACACCGGGGCACCGTTGATTGCCGACAAAACATTGAGATGCCCGGTTTTTAAATTCTAGTAAATCCAAAACTCGTCTGAAATTCATGACACTTGGCATGCTATCACGGAGCAGCATCAACATGTCGTGGTACAAATTTTGTCCCATTTGGGGCAGGTTTGGGTATATGCTTCTCACAAACCGGAGCTTCTGACAACAAGCACGATGGTTTTCGATAGGGAACATCCCACCTTTGGGGACAAAATGATATTCATTGCCTTTGATTGCTTTCAATTTTTTTTCTCATGTCAACATAGAACAACAGGAGTGTTGTGCGAATTTTTGTGATTTTTCAGGGTTCGTTTGGACATTTTATGCATTAACTGAGTTTTCAATGCATTTTATGTGCGTAATTCAAATTTGAACTACATGCACATGCTCCACTGCATATAAATTGGTTGAAAAATCAAATATGTGTAATTAGGTGCATGCTTAGGTCCCATGAAAGAAATGGGAATGAATTTCAAACATCGGGGCACCGTTGATTGCCGGCAAAACATTGAGATGCATGGTTTTTAAATTCTAGTAAATCCAAAGTTCGTCTAAAATTCATGAAACTTCGCATGCTATCATGGAGCGGCATGAACATGCCGTGGTACAAATTTTGTCCCATTTGGGGCAGGTTTGGGTATATGCTTCTCACCAAACGGAGCTTCTCACAACAAGCATGATGGGTTTCGGTAGGGAACGTCCCAGCTTGGGGACGAAACGATACCATTTCCTCTTATTTCTTTCAATTTTTTTTCTCGTGTCAACATAGAACAACAGGAGTGTTGTGCGAATTTTGGTGATTTTTCGGGGTTTGTTTGGACATTTTTATGCATTAACTGAGTTTTCAATTCATTTTATGTGCATAATTCAAATTTGAACTACATGCATATGCTCCAATACATAAAAAATGGTTGAAAATAAAATATGTGTCCTTGGATGCATGCTTAGGTCCCATGTAAGAAATGGGAATGATATTCAAACACCGGGGCACCGTTGATTGCCGACAAAACATTGAGATGCCTGGTTTATAAATTCTAGTAAATCTAAAACTCGTCTGAAATTCACGAAACTTGGCATGCTATCATGGAGCGGCATCAACATGCCGCGATACAAATTTTGTCCCATTTGGGGCAGGTTTGGGTATATGCTTCTCACAAACTGGAGCTTCTGACAACAAGCATGATTGTTTTCGGTAGGGAACATCCCACCTCTGGGGACGAAATGATATTCATTGCCTCTTATTGCTATCAAATTTTTTTCTCGTGTCAACATAGAACAACGACAGTGTTGTGCGAATGTTTGTGATTTTTCGGGGTTCGTTTGGACATTTTATGCGTTAACTAAGTTTTCAATGCATTTTATGTGCGTAAATCAAATTTGAACTACATGCACATGCTCCAGTACATATAAATTGGTTGAAAAATCAAATATGTGTAATTAGGTGCGTGATTAGGTCCCATGCAAGAAATGAGAATGAATTTCAAACACCGGGGCACCGTTGGTTCCCGGCAAAACATTGAGATGCGTGGTTTTTAAATTCTAGTAAATCCAAAACTCGTCTAAAATTCATGAAACTTGGCATGCTATCATGGAGCGGCATGAACATGGCGTGGTATAAATTTTGTCCTATTTGGGGTAGGTTTGGGTATATGCTTCTCACAAACCAGAGGTTCTCACAACAAGCATGATGGGTTTCGGTAGGGAACGTCCCACGTTGGGGACGAAATGATATCCATTGCCTCTTATTGCTTTCAAATTTTTTTCTCGTGTCAACATAGAACAATAGCAGTGTTGTGCGAATTTTGATGATTTTTGAGGGTTCGTTTAGACATTTTTATGCATTAACTGAGTTTTTAATGCATTTTATTTGCATAATTCAAATTTGCACTACATGCACATGCTCTAATGCATATAAATTGGTTGAAAATTCAAATCTATGTCCTTGGGTCCATGCTTAGGTCCCATGCAAGAAATGGGAAAGAACTTCAAACACCGAGGCACCGTTGATTGCCGAAAAAACATTGAGATGCCCGGTTTTTAAATTCTACTAAATCCAAAACTCGTCTAAAATTCATGACACTTGGCATGCTATCACGGAGCGGCATCAACATGTCGTGGCACAAATTTTGTCCCATTTGGGGCAGGTTTGGGTATATGCTTCTCACAAACCGGAGCTTCTGACGACAAGCACGATGGTTTTCGGTAGGGAACATCCCACCTCTGGGAACAAAATGATATTCATTGCCTCTTATTGCTTTCAAATTTTTTTCTCGTGTCAACATAGAACAACAGGAGTGTTGTGCGAATTTTTGTGATTTTTGGGGGTTCGTTTGGACATTTTATGCATTAACTGAGTTTTCAATGCATTTTATGTGCGTAATTCAAATTTGAACTACATGCACATGCTCCACTACATATAAATTGGTTGAAAAATCAAATATGTGTAATTAGGTGCATGCTTAGGTCCCATGAAAGAAATGGGAATGAATTTCAAACATCAGGGCACCGTCGATTGCCAGCAAAACATTGAGATTCCTGGTTTTTGTTCTAGTAAATCTAAAACTCGTCTGAAATTTATGAAACTTGGCATGCTATCTTGGAGCGGCATGAACATGCCGTGGTACAAATTTTGTCCCATTTGGGGCAGGTTTGGGTATATGCTTCTCACAAAACGGAGCTTCTCACAACAAGCATGATGGGTTTCGGTAGGGAACGTCCCACCTTGTGGACGAAACAATATCCATTGCCTCTTATTGCTTTCAAATTTTTTTCTCGTGTCAACATAGAACAACAGGAGTGTTGTGCGAATTTTGGTGATTTTTCGGGGTTTGTTTGGAAATTTTTATGCATTAGCTGAGTTTTCAATGCATTTTATGTGCATAATTAAAATTTGAACTGCATGCATATGCTCCAATGCATAAAAATTGGTTGAAAATAAAATATGTGTCCTTGGGTGCATGCTTAGGTCCCATGTAAGAAATGGGAATGATATTCAAACACCGGGGCACCGTTGATTGCCGGCAAAACATCGAGATACCTGGTTTTTAAATTCTAGTAAATCTAAAACTCGTCTGAAATTTATGAAACTTGGCATGCTATTATGGAGCGGCATCAACATGCTGCGATACAAATTTTGTCCCATTTGGGGCAGGTTTGGGTATATGCTTCTCACAAACCGGAGCTTCTGACAACCAAGCACGATGGTTTTCGGTAGGGAACATCCCACCTGTGGGGACGAAATGATATTCATTGCCTCTTATTGCTTTCAATTTTTTTCTTGTGTCAACATAGAACAACGGCAGTGTTGTGCGAATTTTTGTGATTTTTCGGGGTTCATTTGGACATTTTATGTGTTAACTAAGTTTTCAATGCATTTTATGTGCGTAAATCAAATTTGAACTACATGCACATGCTCCAGTGCATATAAATTGGTTGAAAAATCACGTATGTGAAATTAGGTCCATGATTAGGTCCCATGCAAGAAATGAGAATGAATTTCAAACACCGGGGCACCGTTGATTGCTGGCAAAACATTGAGATGTGTGGTTTTTAAATTCTAGTAAATCCCAAACTCGTCTAAAATTCATGAAACTTGGCATGCTATCATGGAGCGGCATGAACATGCCGTGGTACAAATTTTGTCCCATTTGGGGCACGTTTGGGTATATGCTTCTCACAAAACGGAGCTTCTCACAACAAGCATGATGGGTTTCGGTAGGGAACGTCCCACCTTGGGGACGAAACGATATCCATTGCGTCTTATTGCTTTCAAATTTTTTTCTCGTGTCAACATAGAACAACAGGAGTGTTGTGCGAATTTTGGTTATTTTTCGGGGTTCGTTTGGACATTTTTATGCATTAACTGAGTTTTCAATGCATTTTATGTGCATAATTCAAATTTGAACTACATGCATATGCTCCAATGCATAAAAATTGGTTGAAATAGAATCAGTTTCCTTGGGTGCATGCTTAGGTCCCATGTAAGAAATGGGATTGATATTCAAACACCGGGGCACCGTTGATTGCCGGCAAAACATTGAGATACCTGGTTTTTAAATTCTAGTAAATCTAAAACTCGTCTGAAATTCATGAAACTTGGCATGCTATCATGGAGCGGCATCAACATGCCACGTTATAAATTTTGTCCCATTTGGGGCAGGTTCGGGTATATGCTTCTCACAAACCGGAGCTTCTGACAACAAGCACGATGGTTTTCGGTAGGGAGCATCCCACCTCTGGGGACGGAATGATATTCATTGCCTCTTATTGCTTTCAATTTTTTTTCTCGTGTCAACATAGAACAACGGGAGTGTTGTGCGATTTTTTGTGATTTTTCGGGGTTCGTTTGGACATTTTATGCATTAACTTTGTTTTCAATGCATTTTATATGCGTAAATCAAATTTGAACTACATGCACATGCTCTAGTGCACATAAATTGGTTGAAAAATCAAATATGTGTAATTAGGTGCATGATTAGGTCCCATGCAAGAAATGAGAATGAATTTCAAACACCGGGGCACCGTTGATTGCCGGCAAAACATTGAGATGCGTGGTTTTTAAATTCTAGTAAATCCAAAACTCGTCTAAAATTCATGAAACTTGGCATGCTATCATGGAGCGGCATGAACATGCCGTGGTACGAAATTTTGTCCCATTTGGGGCAGGTTTGGGTATATGCTTCTCACAAAACGGAGCTTCTCACAACAAGCTTGATGGGTTTCGGTAGGGAACGTCCCACCTTGGGGACGAAACGATATCCATTGCCTCTTATTGTTTTCAATTTTTTTTCTCATGTCAACATAGAACAACAGGAGTGTTGTTTGAATTTTGGTGATTTTTCGGGGTTCGTTTGGGCATTTTTATGTATTAACTGAGTTTTCAATGCATTTTATGTGCATAATTCAAATTTGAACTACATGCATATGCTCCAATGCATAAAAATTGGTTGAAAATAAAATCAGTGTCCTTGGGTGCATGCTTAAGTCCCATGTAAGAAATGGGATTGATATTCAAACACCGGGGCACCATTGATTGCCGGCAAAACATAGAGATACCTGGTTTTTAAATTCTAGTAAGTCTAAAACTCGTCTGAAATTCATGAAACTTGGCATGCTATCATGGAGCGGCATCAACATGCCACGGTACAAATTTTGTCCCATTTGGGGCAGGTTTGGGTATATGCTTCTCACAAACCGGAGCTTCTGACAACAAGCACGATGGTTTTTGGTAGGGAACATCCCACCTCTGGGGACGAAATGATATTCATTGCCTCTTATTGCTTTCAATTTTTTTTCTCGTGTCAACATAGAACAACGGGAGTGTTGTGCGAATATTTGTGATTTTTCGGGGTTCGTTTGGACATTTTATGCATTAACTGAGTTTTCAATGCATTTTATGTGCGTAAATCAAATTTGAACTACATGCACATGCTCTAGTGCACATAAATGGGTTGAAAAATCAAATATGTGTAATTAGGTCCATGATTAGGTCCCATGCAAGAAATGAGAATGAATTTCAAACACCGGGGCACCGTTGATTGCCGGCAAAACATTGAGATGGCTGGTTTTTAAATTCTAGTAAATCCAAAACTTGTCCAAAATTCATGAAACTTGGCATGCTATCATGGAGCGGCATGAACATGCCGTGGTATAAATTTTGTCCCATTCGGGGCAGGTTTGGGTATATGCTTCTCACAAACCGGAGCTTCTCACAACAAGCATGATGGGTTTCGGTAGGGAAAGTCCAACCTTGGGGACGAAACGATATCCATTGCCTCTTATTGCTTTCAAATGTTTTCTCGTGTCAACATAGAACAACAGGAGTGTTGTGTGAATTTTGGTGATTTTTCGGGGTTTGTTTGGACATTTTTATGCATTAACTGAGTTTTCAATGCATTTTATGCGCATAATTCAAATTTGAACTACATGCATATGCTCCAATGCATAAATATTGGTTGAAAATAAAATCGGTGTCCTTGGGTGCATGCTTAGGTCCCATGTAAGAAATGGGAATGATATTCAAACACCGGGGCATCGTTGATTGCCGGCAAAATATTGAGATACCTTGTTTTTAAATTCTAGTAAATCTAAAACTCGTCCGAAATTCATGAAACTTGGCATCCTATCATGGAGCGGCATCAACATGCCGCGGTACAAATTTTGTCCCATTTGTGGCAGGTTTGGGTATATGCTTCTCACAAACCAGAGCTTGTGACAACAAGCATGATGGTTTTTTGTAGGGAACGTGTCACCTTTCGGGACGAAACGATATCCTTTGCCTCTTGTTGCTTTAAAAAAATCTCGTGTCAACATAGAACAACAAGAGTGTTGTGCGAATTTTTGGGATTTTTTGGGGTTCGTTTGGACATTTTTATGTATTAACTAAGTTTTCAATGCATTTTATGTGTATAATTCAAATTTGAACTACATGGACATGCTCTAGTGTATATAAATTGGTTGAGAAATCAAATATGTGTCCTTGGGTGCATGCTTAGGTCCCATGCAAGAAATGGGAGTGAATTTCAAACACCAGGGCACCGTTGATTGGCGGCAAAACATTGAGATGCCTGGTTTTTAAATTCTAGTAAATCCAAAACTCGTCTAAAATTCATGAAACTTGGCATGGTATCATGGAGCGGCATCAACATGCCGTGGTATAAATTTTGTCCCGTTTGGGGCAAGTTTGGGTATATGCTTCTCACAAACCAGAGCTTCTCACGACAATCATGATGGTTTTTGGTGGGGAACATCCCACCTTTGGCGACGAAACGATATCCATTGCCTCTTATTGCTTTCAATTTTTTTCTCGTGTCAGCATAGAACAACAGGAGTGTTGTGTGAATTTTTGGCATTTTTCGGGGTTCGTTTGGACATTTTTATGCATTAACTGAGTTTTCAATGCATTTTATGTGCATAATTCAAATTTGAACTAGATGCACATGCTCTAGTGCATATAAATTGGTTGAAAATGAAATCTGTGTCCTTGGGTCCATGCTTAGGTCCCATGCAAAAAATGGGAATGAATTTCAAACACCGGGGCACCGTTGATTGTCGGGAAAACATTGAGATGCCTGGTTTTAAAATTCTAGTAAATCCAAAACTCGTCTAAAATTCATGAAATTTGGCATGCTATCATCGAGCGGCATCAACATGCCGTGGTACAAATATTGTCCCTTTTGGGGCAGGTTTGGGTATAAGCTTCTCACAAACCGGAGCTTCTGACAACATGCATGATGGTTTTCGGTAGGGAACGTCCCACCTTTGGGGACGAAACAATATCCATTGCCTCTTATTGCTTTCCAAATTGGTTCTCATGTCAACATAGAATAACAGGAGTGGTGTGCGAATTTTTGTGAATTTCGGGGTTCGTTTGGACACTTTTATGCATTAACTGAGTTTTCAATGCATTTTATGTGCATAATTCAAATTAGAACTACATGCACATGCTCGAGTGCATATAAATTGGTTGAAAATTCAAGTTTGTGTCCTTGCGTGCATGCTTAGGTCCCATGCAAGAAATGGGAATGAATTTCAAACACCGGGGCACCGTTGATTGCCGGCAAAACATTGAGATGCCTGGTTTTTAAATTCCAGTAAATCCAAAACTCGCTAAAATTCATGAAACTTGGCATGCTATCATGGAGCGGCATCAACATGTCGTGGTACTAACTTTGTCCCATTTGGGGCAGCTTTGGGTATATGCTTCTCACAAACTGGAGCTTCTCACAACAAGCATGATGGTTTTCGGTAGGGAATGTCCCACCTTTGGGGACGAAACGATATCAATTACCTATTATAGCTTCCAAATTTTATTCTCTTGTCAACATAGAACAATCGGAGTGTTTTGTGAATTTTTGTGATTTTTCAGGGTTCGTTTGGACATTTTTATGCATTAACTGAATTTTCAATGCATTTTATGTGCATAATTCAAATTTGAACTACACGCACATCCTCCAGTGCATATAAATTGGTTGAAAAATCAAATCAGTGTCCTTGGGTGCATGCTTAGGTCCCATGCAAGAAATGGGAATGAATTGGGGCACCGTTGATTGCCGGCAAAATATTGAGATGCCTGGTTTTAAATTCTAGTAAATCCAAAACTCATCTAAAATTCATGAAACTTGGCATGCTATCATGGAGCTGCATCAACATATCGTGGTACAAATTTTGTCCTATTTGGGGTAGGTTTGGGTATATGCTTCTCACAAACGGGAGCTTCTCACAACAAGCATAATGGTTTTCGGTAGGGTACGTCCCACCTTTGGGGATGAAACGATATGCATTGCCTCTTATTGCTTTCAATTTTTTTCTCGAGTCAACATAGAACAACAGGAGTGTTGTGCGATTTTTTTTATTTTTGGGGGTTCGTTTGGACATTTTTATGCATTAACTGAGTTTTCAATGCATTTTATGTGCATAATTCAAATTTGAACTACATGCACATGCTCCAGTGCATACAAATTGGTTGAAAAATCAAATCTATGTCCTTGGGTGCATGCTTAGGTCTCATGCAAAAAATAGGAATTAATTTCAAACACCAGGGCACCGCTGATTGCCAGCAAAACATTGAGATGCCTAGTTTTTAAATTCTAGTAAATCCAAAACTCGTCTAAAATTCAGGAAACTTGGCATGCTATCATCGAGCGGCATCAACATGTCGTGGTATAAATTTTGTCCCTTTTGGGGCAGGTTTGGGTATATGCTTCTCACAAACCGGAGCTTCTCACAACAAGCATGATGGTTTTCGGTAAGGAACGTACCTCCTTTGGTGACGAAACGATATCCATTGCCTCTTATTGCTTTCAAAAAAAAATTCTCGTGTCAACATAGAAAAACAGGAGTGTTGTTTGAATTTTTGTGATTTTTCGGGGTTCGTTTGGACATTTTTATGCACTAACTGAGTTTTCAATAAATTTTATGTGCATAATTCAAATTTGAACTACATGCACATGCTCTAGCGCATATAAATTGGTTGTAAATCAAATATGTGTCCTTGGGTGCATGCTTAGGTCCCATGCAAGAAATGGGAATGCATTTCAAACACCGGGGCACCGTTGATTGCCGGCAAAACATTGAGATGCCTGGTTTTTAAATTCTAGTAAATCCAAAACTCGTCTAAAATTCATGAAACTTGGCATGCTATCATGGACTGGCACCAACATCCCGTGGTACAAATATTGTCCCATTTGGGGCAAGTTTGTGTATATGCTTCTCACAAACCGGAGCTTCTCACAACAAGCATGATGGTTTTCGGTAGGTAACGTCCCACCTTTGGGGACGAAACAATATCCATTTCCTCTTATTGCTTTCAAATTTTTTTATCATGTCAACATAGAACAACAGAAGTGTTGCGCGAATTTTTGTGATTTTTCGGGGTTCATTTGGACAATTTTATGCATTAACTGAGTTTTCAATGCATTTTATATGCATAATTCAAATTTGAACTACATGCACATGCTCCAGTGCATATAAATTGGTTGTAAAATCAAATATGTGTCCTTGGGTGCATGCTTAGGTCCCATGCAAGAAATGGGAGTGAATTGGGGCACCGTTGATTGCTGGCAAAACATTGAGATGCGTGGTTTTTAAATTCTAGTAAATCCAAAAGTCATCTAAAATTGATGAAACTTGGCATGCTATCACGGAGCAGCATCAACATGCCATGGTACAAATTTCTTCCATTTGGGGCAGCTTTGGGTATATGCTTCTCACAAACCGGAGCTTCTCACAACAAGCATGATGGTTTTCGGTAGGGAACATCCCACCTTTGAGGACGAAATGCTATCCATTGCCTCTTATTGCTTTCCAATTTTTTTTCTCGTGTCAACATAGAAAAACAAGAATGTTGTGTGAATTTTTGTGATTTTTCGGGGTTCGTTCGGATATTTTTATGCATTAACTGAGTTTTGAATGCATTTTATGTGCATAATTCAAATTTGAACTACATGGACATGCTCCAGTGCATATAAATTGGTTGAAAAATCAAATATGTGTCCTTGGGTGCATGCTTAGGTCCCATGCAAGAAATGGGAATGAATTGGGGCACCATTGATTGCTGGCAAAACATTGAGATGTGTGGTTTTTTAAATTCTAGTAAATCCAAAAGTCGTCTAAAATTGATGAAACTTGGCATCCTATCATGGAGTGGCATCAACATGCCATGGTACAAATTTCTTCCATTTGGGGCAGCTTTGGGTATATGCTTCTCACAAACCGGAGCTTCTCACAACAAGCATGATGGTTTTCGATAGGGAACATCCCACCTTTGAGGACGAAATGATATCCATTGCCTCTTATTGCTTTCCCATTTTTTTCTCCTGTCAACATAGAACAACAGGAATGTTGTGTATATTTTTCTGATTTTTTGGGGTTCGTTCGAACATTTTTATGCATTAACTGAGTTTTCAATGCATTATGTGCATAATTCAAGTTTGAACTACATGCACATGCACCAGTGCATATAAATTGGTTGAAAACTCAAATATGTGTCATTGGGTGGATGCTTAGGTCCCATGCAAGAAATGGGAATGAATTTCAAACACCGGGGCACCGTTTATTGCCGCCAAAACATTGAGATGCCCGGTTTTTAAATTCTAGTAAATCCAAAACTCGTCTGAAATTCATGACACTTGGCATGCTATGATGGAGCGGCATCAACATGTCGTGGTACAAATTTTGTCCCATTTGGGGCAGGTTTGGGTATATGCGTCTTACAAACCGGAGCTTCTCACAACAAGCATGATGGTTTTCGGTAGGGAATGTCCCACCTTTGGGGACGAAATGATATCCATTGCCTCTTATTGCTTTCAATTTTTTTTTCTCGTGTCAACATAGAACAATTGGAGTATTGTGCGAATTTTCGTGATTTTTCAGGGTTCGTTTGGACATTTTTATGCATTAACTAAGTTTTCAATGCATTTTATGTGCATAATTCAAATGTGAACTACATGCACATGCTCTAGTGCATATAAATTGGTTGAAAATCACATATGTATAATTAGGTGCATGCTTAGGTCCCGTGCAAAAAATGGGAATGAATTTCAAACACCGGGGCACCATTGATTGCCGGCAAAACATTGAGATGCCTGGTTTTTAAATTCTAGTAAGTCCAAAACTCGTCTAAAATTCATGAAACTTGGCATGCTATCATGGAGCGGCATGAACATGTCGTGGTACAAATTATGTCCCATTTGGGGCAGGTTTGGGTATATGCTTCTCACAAACCGGAGCTTCTCACAGCAAGCATGATGGGTTTCGGTAGGGAAGGTCCCACCTTTGGGGACTTAAGGATATCCATTGCCTCTTATTGCTTTCAAAATTTTTTCTTGTGTCAACATAGAACAATAGGAGTGTTGTGCGAATTTTGATGATTTTTCAGGGTTCGTTTGGACATTTTTATGCATTAACTGAGTTTTCAATGCATTTATGTGCATAATTCAAATTTGAACTACATGCATATGCTCCAATGCATATAAATTGGCCGAAAATAAAATCTATGTCCTTGGGTGCATGCTTAGGTCACATGCAAGAAATAGGAATGAGTTTCAAACACCGCGGCCGTTGATTGCCGGCAAAACATTGAGATACCTGGTTTTTAAATTCTAGTAAATCCAAAACTCGTCTGAAATTCGTGAAACTTGGCATGCTATCATGGAGCGGCATCAACAAGCCGTGGTACAAATTTTGTCCCATTTGGGGCAGGTTTGGCTATATGCTTCTCATGAACCGGAGCTTGTGACAACAAGCATGATGGTTTTTGGTAGGGAACGTCCCACCTTTGGGGACGAAATGATATCCATTGCCTCTTATTGCTTTCAAAAAATTCTCGTGTCAACATAGAACCACAGGAGTGTTGTGTGATTTTTTATGATTTTTCGGGGTTCATTTGGACATTTTTATGTATTAACTATGTTTTCAATGCATTTTATGTGCATAATTCTAATTTGAACTACATGGACATGCTCTAGTGCTTATAAATTGGTTGAAAAATCAAATATGTGTCCTTGGGTGCATGCTTAGGTCCCATGCAAGAAATGGGCTTAAATTTCAAACACTAGGGCACCATTGATTGGCGGCAAAACATTGAGATGTCTGGTGTTTAAATTCTGGTAAATCCAAAACTCGTCTAAAATTCATGAAACTTGCCATGATATCATGGAGCGACATCAACATATTGTGGTATAAATTTTGTCCCATTTGGGGCAAGTTTGGGTATATGCTTCTCACAAACCAGAGCTTCTCACAACAATCATGATGGTTTTCGGTAGGGAACGTCCCACCTTTGGGGACGAAAACGATATCCATTGCCTGCTGCTTGCGCCGATCCTGCTCCAAATCGGTATCCCTTTTTCGTCGATTATCTTTCTTGCGGGTTATGCCCCCCTTTCTCCAATTTCTTCTGCGACATTATGCACACCTTCGGCTTTCGCCTCTGTGATTTTACTCCGAATGCGGTGGCGTGCATGGCTTTCTTCGTGCATCTTTGCGAAGGCTTTGCCAGGGTGCAGCCCAACACGGCGCTCTTCCGCCATTATTTCTTCCCTCGGATCCAGCCGGGAGGTGCCGTCTCTGGTTGCGTCACCTAGATCCCAAGATCCAAGGGGCGTACCCGGACGGTGCCGTGAAGGAGAGGTGGGAGGAATGGCGTGGCCCGTGGTGCTGGATTGAGGATGAAGACCCGCCGGAATTCTGCAAGGTCCGCCGAGTGCCGCCGGTTCGTGGCAGCGATTGGAGCGATGTCGACGCAGCCGACAGGAGGCTCACTGTTGCCACTACTAGGATTCTCCGGCTCACCCGGGCCGGACTCACCCTTGAGATGATCGGGGCGGACTTCATTCGCCGCCGGATCGCCCCGTTGCACAACAAGGGGAGGCCAGCTTGGCTCTTTACGAATCTGGCTGACATTATGCGACTCCGCCCCGGCCTCGATCATAACTTCACAGTGATGGCGCATGCCCACTTCTGCCAGCGGCTTTTCCAGCTTGATGTGGGTCGCGATGGCGAGGTTGAATGGACCGGCAAGGCCGCGAGGGCTGCCGCAAAGGTTGGCAAGGCCCTCAAGGGGCCGTTTTTCAAGCTGCCAGTGGGGGTGGTTACGTTGTGCAACATTTCACGTCGGTCCGAGATCATCGCCATGATGCCGGACTGTAATGTGCATGGCCCTGTCCCGAGCTGGAAGGAGCCGAAGGACGCGGATGTGCAGCAATTCTTTGACACCCTGATTGAGGTACATGTCACTGCTGACGCCGAGCGGTGCCTTGTCATGGACACCACCCAGGCAGAGCTGGACTACATCGCCACTAGGGTGAGGGAGGCGCAGCTCGCCATGGAGGCCGGCAGTGCCGGGGGCGTGGAGGACAAGGCCGCAACGGCTGCGGAGGAAGAGTAGCTCACCCGGTGGGTGGCGGCCACCGAGGAGGTCAGCAGCGCCGACACTGGAGCTCCGCTTGTCGAAGACGCGGCCGACGAGTCGTCGGAGGAGGAGGACGTGGCGGCGGGCTTGATGCCAACCAGGGGAAGAGGGCGAGTCCTGCGGCGGGCTGGCTCTGGCGAGCCGGTCTGGCCCGGCAGGGCTACGCGGCCTCAATTGACCCTGGAGGGGTCTGGGGGCGTCACACGAGGGCCACGGCAGCCACCAGGCTGACGAAGGCCGCTGAGAAGAAGAAGACAACAACCCCTTCCTCATTTGGGCGCGCACAAACCCCGCCATCTTTGCCTCCTCCGACAGATGTCGACTCAGATGTTGACGCGGAGCTCCCTTTTGATCTTGGGCCCCTCAGCCCGAAGAGGAAAAGGGGAGTGGTGGAAGAGGAGGAGATGGATGACGAGTAAGTACTCCGTCCCTTACTGCCATTTCCATTCCCCTGAATTAAGTCACTTATCTTGACCCGTTTTTGCTTTTGCAGGGATGCAGAGACGTTGGCCCAGAGGGTGAAGAGGGCCAAGGCCTTGGCAGGCGGCCAGCCCCCGGCCAGTGCTTCAAAGTCGCAACTGGTGGTGCTGAGCAGCCCGGACAGCAGCCCCGAGCACAGCCCCCAGCGTAAGTTCATCACCCCCCTCTTATTGACACGTGGTAGGCGTTCGATGCTATGGTGTTGACCTTGTCGGGTTTGCAGGAGGGGAGCGGCAGCAGGAGGAGCCGCAGAGGGCTACCCCCAAACACACCACCCCCATCAACTACGCCGCCGCGAGGGGCGTCCCCGGCAAGGGCATCAAGCATGGAGCCCACACCCATGGAGGAAGAGGGGGACTTGGGCGCTGGTGACTCTGCCACGGCACCGAATGCTGGCGGGGAGGTGACTTCTGCTTCACAGCCTGGCATGGTGAGTCGCCTATCCTCCGTCTCTGTTTTTCCCTTATTCTTTTTCTTGGCTTCAATGCTCCCATTACTACCCAGGCCCTCCTTCAATAGGTATGGAGGACGTGGATACTGTTGTTGGGAATATTGCTGAGGAGGCCGCGGCAGAGGCCGACAGGATTGCCGCCGAGGAGGCCGTCAGGGATGCTGACGAGGTCACCGCTGATGAGGCCGCCAAGGATTCTGCCGAGGACACCGCTGCGGGGGCCGCCAAGGCGACCGGCGAGGCTTCTGCCGAGGGCGCCAACGGTGGGCCTGCCGGGGAAGCCGGCAAGGCCACTGCCGAGGAAGAGGTGGTTGATGATCAGCCTCCCTCCTCCTAAACCTCGAGCCCCGGCAGATATCTGAAGGTGGGCGACGATCTTTTTGTCCATCTCCCAGGGGCGTCAAGTTCCCGAGCGCCCGCCAAAGGGGAAGTCTTTGACGGCGAGGTGCTTGCCGCCACCGGGCTCGAGGTTGTCGATGAGCCGGGCGTTGGCGGTGATGGTTCTCCAAAAGAGAAGCTTTTCCGCGCTATGGGGGGCAACTTACGATAACTCCAGGCGCTCTACCGTGTCCGTCTGGACAAGGTTAAGTCCAGGACGACAATGGTGGACCAGGCGGAGGTGGATTTCAAGGCACGCGTTGCTGAGACGCACACCTGGTTCCATCAGACTCGCGAGGAGCAGAGGGCCTTTCAGGAGGAATTGGCCAAACACAATGTCGAGCTCACCATGAAGATGGCTGACATCGAGAAGGCCCGGGAAAAGGCGGCGAACTTGGCTGCCACGGCCGAGGCCGTACGGAACCAGCATCAAGCCGCACTGGATTCCCAGGAAGAGCACCTCACCATGCGTGAGGCGAAGCTTGCCGCAGCGCTCCGTGGCAAGGATGAGGAGCTCGAGGCCCTTGTCGCGTGGCGGACTCGCGAGCTGGAGCAGAGGCACAAGGAGGCACTCGATGCCCAGGCTCTGGCCCATGCTGGCAAAGTAAGGGAGTTGGAGGTGGAGCGGAACAAGTTGAAGGAGCAAGCCCTCAAGCTGTCCAACGAGAAGAGCATGCTCAACAGCGCCTTGGCGGAGGCGCAAGGAGCAGTCATCAGCAGGACTGGGGAGCTCTCAGAAGCGCAAAACTCCATCAGAGATCTCAAGCTGAAGCTGGAGAATCTCGAGAAGATGTTGTCGGAGAGCATGCGTCAGGAGGAGACCTTGACCAGGAGCCTAGAGGAGGAGAAGCAAATGCAGGCGAACGAGGCTACCTCCCACCAGGAATATGTGGCGGGCGAGAACAGATGGATCAGCCGTCTGGAGGACGTCGCCGGCAGGGTCACCTCCCAGTTGGCCACCATGGGGATGCCAACGTGAGGTGTGCCCCTGAGCGCAGCGGGACCGTCAACGCCAAGCTGACCCAGTTCTTCGAGGGCGTCCTTGGAGCCCTGGCTTATCTTCACTCCAACAGAGCAGCCACGTTGGCCGGGGAGGCCCGGCGACTTCGCCGGAGGGTCGTGACCAAGGTCCTCACCTAGATGGCGTACTGGAATCCCGACCTTGACTTCGAGGCCACGATGGAAAGCTTGCCGGATGGTACTGACCTCAGGTGCTCAAGGAGCGCATCAAGCCCATCATCGACTGCATCGATGAAATCAAGAGGGTGGAAGGCCAGCGCCGGGATTAGGCAACCCATTCTTCTTCGCCGCTGTGGGTTCCCGACCAAGACAAATTTTATCTTTAGTTAGAACCGCAGCAATGATGTGATGTAACATAACTTTTACAGTACTCTTAATTTCATGCACGTTAATTCCCCATTCAATTCCTCTTTGTATGCGCGCCCTACGTCAATTGGGTAGGCTCGCCGGCGCGGAAGCACCTAGCGGCGTTTTGGGGATGGATACCCATGGGCCTGCTGGGTATGCATGCTGCCGGACGAGCCACCTTTCCGTTCTAAACGCGGCCACTCGAACTGTCGAGCTTGACTCGAGTCAGAATCAAGGGCGTTGTTGATCGCGGAAGGCTACTCTGCCATTCTCGACGCAGCCGCTTGAGCTATTGAGCGGACTCGAAACAGGGCAAGGGCGTTGTCGATTGTGGGAGAGCCCCCTGGCGTGCAGGTTTCTCATACAAAGGTGTGACATCTCCAGGGGAATAACCTCATATAAGAAGGATAGAACAAATAAGGGTTCAGTGCAACTTAGCTTCTGTTTGCAATCGCTCGAGTGCCGATCTTCTGGCCTCCTTCTCCAAGGGTCACGAAGATGAAGGAGTGCCGGGCTAACTGCTAAAGCCGATTCTCACAACTGCGTCCTCCTACCTGGTGCGCCAAAGATGTCGGTGGGAACGACACCTATGGGATCACAAGAATCCCTACTGTGGTTAGCGGGGCGCGAGGTCGTGAGAAGAGCGGATCAAACAAATAGCACACGGTTTGTTTATCCAGGTTCGGGCCGCGAGGATGCGTAAAACCCTACTCCTGCTTTGGTGGATTGTATATCTGTGTTCTTGAGCTAGCTATGGAGCATGAGGAGCTCCAAAAAGCCGAATCCTTCTCGTGGTTGCCTCGAGCCTCCTTTTATAGAAAAAGGGGTTGCCAAAGTGGCACACACGAGGTGGAAAGGGTATAGTGATGCAAGGTTATCCCTCACATTACATGACAAGGCGCATTTAATGTGTCTTGCTTAGGTGTCCTTGCTTTATCGGGGTCGGGGGAGAAACCTGTCTCGTCCGTCGCCGCTCCTTCTTGTGTCGACACGCGCCCTGGCCAATGACGCCTGTGATGCCATGTAGGTAGGCAGGCAGCTGAGGTGGCGCAGTGGTGGGTCTTCATGAAGATCTGCATGCCGCCACGCGGGTGCCTGCCCAGCTGGTTGGGTCGGCAGCTGCATGCATGCGGTGGTGGAGGTTTAGTCGGCGTGGGCCTGATGGTGGCCCTGTGGGTGTCCTCGGCAAGGGCCTTGCCGGGGCCCCGGCAAGGGTCTTTGTCGGATTTCGGGTTCCGGCAGATCCTTAAGGTTCGAACACTGGGGTGCGCGCGGAGATTACGCCTTCTACCTCCCCGTCCCACAAAGATCTAGACTACAGAAAGAATTGCACAAGAGACACAAGGTTTATACTGGTTCGGGCCACCATTGTGGTGTAATACCCTACTCCAGTGTGTGGTGGGCGGATTGCCTCTTGGGGCTGATGATGAATAATACAAGGAAGAACAGCCTCGCAAGGGTCTGTTCTTGGCTGGGGCGATGAACTGCAGGGAGGAGTTTAGCCACCTTTCTCTCTCTCTCTCTGCTTCTAACCGATCAAAGACAAGCCCCTTGCTATGTGGGTGGCTGGTCCTATTTATAGAGGCCCTGGTCCTCTTCCCAAATATCGAGCGGGAAGGGAGGCAACAATGGCGGGATAATTTGAAGGGGGGCAACAAGTATCAACTATCCTGACAAAAGCAGTCTTCGCCTGCGCAAAGCTCTAGTGATGACGTCGTCCTGGGCTCCACGATGACCTCCGTCTCGTAGTCCTCCTGGTCTTGGTCTCGTTGCACCGAAATGGCAACCTTTGCCTGATGCCTCAGTACTCCGCGACTGCCCTTGCCCCCTTTGCACCAAATAGGAAAGGAGGACATTGCGCGGGCTGGCACCCGCCTGGCACCCTGAGTCGTCATGGCTTGCGCCACGGGCACCTCGCGAGGTACCCCGCCTTGATCTCTCCGCCTCCTCGTGAGCCAGCCTGACGAGGCCATGCCTGAGGAAGCTCCATGTCGTCCGCCTCGCGAGGGTCTTGAGTCTTGTGTTGATGAAGATGGGCCGTGCTGGGCCCCCTTTGAGCCACGCCGCAGGCCGCAGGCAGGCAAGTCTGGGGACCCCCGTTCCCAGAACACCGACAGTAGCCCCCAGGCCCAAGGCGCGCCCGGACTTGGCCGTGCCGAGAGGCGAAAGGGCAAGGGCGAAGCGCCGCGGGCCCTAACAGCCTGCGGCCTCGGGCGCCGCATGGCGGCTGATGGGAAGTGGGCGTCTCCGCTTCCCCATGACGCCTTGGTGATCGCGCGAGTTGGACAAGTCCCTGCATGCAGATCATGTCATGATTACCTGTGATCATGGAGGCCGGCGGTTGGCCTTCACCGGCTATAAGTACGGAACTGCGCGTGCCCTTCCGGTCAATCCCTCCTGGCTTCTCCTTCTTCTCGATCCTTGCTCCGTCTTGCCGCGATGGCTCCGATCCGCCGGTTCTCTGCTGCGGAGAAGGGAAAGGCTCCTCGAAAGGGGCCAAACCCGCTCCCGCCGAAGAAACGGCTCGCCCTTTGCGGCCGGGACGAGGAGGACCGTCAGGTGGTGTCGAGGCCTTGGTGCGAGCGGGCTCCGCCGGGGTTCTCACTTCCTTTGTATGCCCACGTCGAGGGCTTCGAAGGTGTCGATGCCGATCCCCGAGGTCAGCGCCGTCGTCGGCGCCGACGGGTCACGAAGGTGTGGGTTGTTCCTCCTGGGGTCCACACCGAGGGCTCCTCCCAAGAGTTCGTGCTCCACGTCGCCATTCCTCTCCAGTCTTGGATCCGTCTGCCTCCCTTCTTCGCCTCCGTCTTCCCGCCGGGGGAGCCCCTGGAGCTCTGGCTGCAGCATGCCGGCTGCAGCACCCTCGCGACCGAGGCAGAGGTCATGGTCGCTGCCTCGAGCGAGG
Source organism: Triticum monococcum (assembly GCA_034509565.1). Taxonomy (NCBI): domain Eukaryota; kingdom Viridiplantae; phylum Streptophyta; class Magnoliopsida; order Poales; family Poaceae; genus Triticum; species Triticum monococcum. The sequence continues at coordinate 97,361,428 of CM067843.1, read as the reverse complement.
TCTACATGTCTCATGGCTGGAGAGAGATCGCCCGGGTTTGCAGGGAAAGGGGCGTCTTCGCGGTCCACTTGGAGTATGATGGAGCTTCAGCGATGCTCTTCAAGGTCTTCGACGCGAACGGGCGCCGGCTGGAGTGTTGCCCTGGGAGAGGTGGCCAGGACCTCTCCATGGTGAGGGCTAGGCCCGTCGACCGCTCTCTGGGCGGCTCCGCAGGCGACGAAGGCGCCGGAGGATCCAGTGACTCCGGCGAGATCTTCGCGACTCCGGAGACGAGCGATGACAGCTACGAGCCCCCGAGCCGGCGCCACTCCTGGAGCAGGGCGGGCTCGTCTGGCCGTCGCCGGCTCTGATCTGGATGGGGTTGGCGCCGGCGCTTGACGGCCCACTGTTGATGATGGCATCTTTTGCAGGAGCGCGTGTAGTTAGCATCCCTTAGGATCCGTTCCCTGCAAGGAATCAAAATGCGCCCCATGGGGGCTTGTAAGGTGCTTGTAGTCCTGTTTGTTAATACAAAACCCTTGCTGCAGAGCTATGCGAGTTGCTGATCCCGTCTTAGCTCAGTTCTCCCTTTCGAACCTCGCGAGGGCTTGGTGCTCTGCGCCGACAGGTCCCAGTCCCAAGGCGGCGTCAGCCGTCGCTGGTATGCCAGGTCGCGATCCGTGGTCAAGGCCAGGAGGTGAGCGACCCGGGGTCCGGTAAGAGCCCCTGAGTCGCGATGCTCAGGAGGTCCCCTTTGGTGCCCAAGCAGCCGTCGTTCGGCGAGAAAGGAGAGCGGCGTCGCTAACACGGAATTGCATTAGGTGCGGGGGTAGTGCTACGATAGTTGGTGCTTTCGGGCGGTGACTTATCTCGATAGTCAGGGATTATTCCTGGTTTGTCTTCGGGTCCGCGCGTCGGCAGGAGCGGAATCGCTCGGCGAGGTCCTCGCGTGCCCCTTCTCCCCCGCCTTTGCTCCCCTTTCTACTCTACGTCCTCGGGTCCTGGCCCCCGAGCTTGTCTCAGCTGTCGCTGGTATGCCAGGTCGCGATGTCGTGGTCAAGGCCAGAGGGTGAGGGCTGGAGAGCCAGTAGGAGCCCTGAGTCGCGATGCTCAGGCACCCCCCCCTTAACGTGCAAGCGGTTTGCGTGGACAAGAGTGAAAGGAACGCCGCGAGGGCCTTTCCTGGTGCAACTCCCGTAGGGGATCCTGTAAACTCATCATAGAAGGAAGAAAAGGTTGCCATGACAACTATCAGTCCGCCGTTAGTTGCTTCCGAGGGGAGGTGAGGCACTGGAGGCTTGACGAGGTGGCGCCATGCGGGACTGCCGCGGCCAGAGCTCAGCCATTCAGGTTTGTCGGCATTGCAGGGACGGACCCATGCGCAAGCATCGTGCCGTTGTGGGAGCAATTCTGTCGGTTGGCGTCAGTTGAGCAGGCAACTAGATCAAACACGTTAGCCGCAAAGGAGGGGATTCATTCAAACAGATGCTGGGAAGGTAGACATCGCCGGGTCGGGCCCGAGCGATGTGGGGATGATGCAGCCCGAGGGGCGCCCCCAACAAAGCAACCTAACGACATGAAAATAAAAGGGATACATACCGCAGGGACGGACCCACGCGGCCTGGGAACGATGCGGCCCCAGGAGGGCGCTCCCAGCTGGAAATGAAACTTGTAAGATGTCACCTGAGGGTGTCAAGGGCGAAGGGATGTTGGTGAAGTAGACTCGGCGGGCTGAGGAAGCTGATCCTCATGAGCCCCCAGGCCCAGGGGCCTCGGGAGGCTCCGGAGCCACTGGTAGCTCTTCGCGAGTCATCTCCATCTCCGCCAGGTCCGCGGAACGCCTGTCTTCTTGAGCCTCCATGATGCCCCTCATGAGGCGCTGGCGCGTAGCAACTGCGCTCGGCAAGCCGTAAGGCATGCGAACGTAGCTGTGGGGCGGACCCCCGTAGCGCCCCACTCGCGAGGGCCAGAGGCGCTCCATGTAGCGACTTGGTTGAGCCCTGGGACGTCGATGCAGACGCGCAGCCCACCATCCACTCCTGGATGGGGAGCCACAGCCGGCAGACGGCGGCAACCTCTCATGATTCTTGATTCCTGTAGTTCTTGAATGGCCTTGTCGACGAACTCCTGCGGGTCTGACCTTCCTTGCCTTGCTCCTTCTCGAGGGAAACGTGCTTCGAAGCACACCCCCATGTGGTGCCCAAGCGCCTCCCTCGTGACCCTGGCCAGGTCGGTGGCCCTCCAGGGGAGAGCCCCCGAGTCCTGCCTGAGGAGGGCGCTGGGCGCGCTTCCCTATGCGATGGAAGGAGGCTCCCCCTGGGTAGACGCGGCCCCTGAGGGGCCTGCCTCCCGAGGGGCCGGTCGGGACGATGTCTTCTTCTTCTTGGAGGTGGTCTCGGGAAGCCTCCTGCTTCCGCCATCCGGGTCTTCCAATGACGTGGCCTGAAAGGCTCGCTCCAGGGAACACACTGCATCCTTCTCTTCACAGGGCACCGTGATGACTCCGCCACTTCCTGGCATCTTGAGGACGTTGTAGCCATGGTGAGTTACGGCCATGAACTTGGCCAGCGTTGGGTACCCGAGGATGGCGTTGTACGGCAGGCGGATGTGGGCAACGTCAAAGTCGATGAGCTCGGTGCGGTAGTTGTCGCGTGCCCTGAAGGTGACAGGGAGGCGGACCTGCCCAATCGGGGCCGTGGAGCCATCGGTGATTCCGGAGAAGGGCTTGGTTGGCTGAAGCTGGTCGTAGGGCACTTGGAGTTTGTTGAACGTTTACACGGACAGGATGTTGAGCCCTGCCCCACCATCGATGAGGGTCTTGGTGACTAGTACATTGCTGATGACCGGGGAGCAAAGCATCGGGAGGACTCCGGCTGTGGCCGCACACTTGAGTTGATCCGCTAAGCTGAATGTGATGGCGCATGCCGACCACCTGAGAGGGCGCGTTGCTTCAAGCCTGGGAAGGACTGCGTTCACTTCGCGGGCAAACTGCTTGAAGATGCGTTGGGAGGCTGGGGCTTGAGCTCCGCCCAGGACGTAGGCGATTGCGCGTGGCTCCTGGAAGCCCCCAGCCCCCTCGTCTTGATGGCGGTCCTCATTCCTCCTTGGTTGAGGCGGCAGTGGAGGGAGGCCTGCGTTGCCTTGTGGGCGCTCCTCACGAGGCTGGTCCCTCCAGTCCCCCTCGCGAGGCAGATCTCGCCAGCGATCCTCGCGAGGTTGATCGCGCCACCCTTGGCGCAGGCCGCGGTCTTCCCAGCGTCCTGCGTTTCTTCCTCCTCCTCGGCCATAGCCCCGATCGGCGCGGTTGGGACGACGGCCGATCCTTCCTTCTCGCACGGCACGGAGTTCTTGGCATTCGTTGGTGTTGTGGGTGTGGAGGTCATGGTACACAGAGTACTGGCTGCCCCTGGAGGACTCAGGCAGATCTTTGCCCCGCTTGGTGTCTGGTTCTGCCGCGAGCACGGCAGCCCCCTTGCGCTTCACGTCCTTGGCCTTGGGCTTCTTCTCCTCTGGGTCTGCGGCAGGCAGCTCGAGGAGGGAGAGGCGTCCCTCCTCAGCCCTGGCGCACTTGGTCGCCAAGTTGAACAGCTCCAGGGAGGTGCATAGGTCTTCATGCATCGCCAGCTCCTCCTTCATCTTGACGTCGCGCACACCATCGAAGAAGGCTGAGATGATGGCCTCCTTGGACACCTTAGGGATCTTGAGGCGCGCGCTGTTGAAGCGCTGGATGTACTTTTGCAGGGTCTCTCCGGGTTGTTGCTTGATGCGGTGCATGTCGCTCACGGCGGGTGGCCGGTCACGAGTACCTTGGAAGTTGGCGATGAAGCGGGTGCGCATCCGGTCCCAGGAAGAGATCGTGCCTGGAGCCAGATTCGGGAGCCAGGTGCGAGCTCCTTCCTTGAGCGCCATGGGGAACCAGTTCGCCATGACCTTCTCGTCCCCGCTGGCAGCTTTGATGCCCAGCTCATAGAGCTGGAGGAACTCTGCAGGGTCAGTCGTGCCATCGTAACGAGGAGGCAGGTCTGGCTTGAACTTGCCAGGCCACGTGACGCTACGTAGCTTGGTGGTGTAGGCACGGCAGCCTGCGGTGTCCACGAAAGGCCTTGGCTGGTTGAGAGCTTGGTCTTGAGGGTCCCCACGCGCTGCAGCTAGGAGCAGCGCGGGGTCTTGACTTGCCGGAGCTGGAGCAGGGTCGCGGCGTGCCGGAGCTGAGAGCGCCCGGGCAGCTCCTTGCGGGCGTGGGATTTCTTGGCAGCTCCGCTCTTGCTACGCTGGCACCTAACGGAGCGGGTTCCGCCCAGGGGCCATGCGCTTTGGAGCCATGGCGTCTTCTTGGAGAGGGGGCGGCTGGTACGCCTCCGGAGCTTCGTTGCCCGCGCGGGGCGGGGTTTGGCGCAATGGAATGGACGGCGCGGGAGAGCCCCCTGCGGCGTGGACAAGCTCGGCAACGTGGTCGAGCCACTCCTCGTAGACGTCGTCGACGGGACGGTAGCGCAGGAGCTCGTTTGCTGCGAGGAGCGCAGCTCAAGCCTCCAAAGGAGCGCGGAGCGCGCGGGACGAAGAACCTGCTGGTGCGAGCGATGGAGTAGCGGTGCGGCCGTCTTGCCGCACGGATGGATGCTGAGACGACGCTTGCTGCTCACCCCCCGCCGGGCCGGTGGTGGCGTTGATGGCAGGCGACGGGGAACGACGAGGACGTCCGCCGACGGGCACCGTCTGGGCGACGCGGGAAGCGATGGCGGCCTGGCGCTCGGCGCGGGCCCGACGAGCGTCGGACATGGATGCGACGGTTGGAGGAGAACGGGGCGGTGGAAGACGAATTCCGACGCACCCCTACCTAGTGCGCCAAATGTCGGATTTCGGGTTCCGGCAGACCCTTAAGGTTCGAACACTGGGGTGCGCGCGGAGATTATGCCTTCTACCTCCCCGTCCCACAAAGATCTAGACTACAGAAAGAACTGCACAAGAGACACAAGGTTTATACTGGTTCGGGCCACCGTTGTGGTGTAATACCCTACTCCAGTGTGTGGTGGGTGGATTGCCTCTTGGGGCTGATGATGATGAACAATACAAGGAAGAACAGCCTCGCGAGGGTCTGTTCTTGGCTGGGGTGATGAACTGCTAGGAGGAGTTCAGCCACCTTTCTCTCTCTCTCTCTCTCTCTGCTTCTAACCGATCAAAGAGAAGCCCCTTGCTATGTGGGTGGCTGGTCCTATTTATAGAGGCCCTGGTCCTCTTCCCAAATATCGAGCGGGAAGGGAGCCAACAATGGCGGGCTAATTTGAAGGGGGGCAGCAAGTATCAACTATCCTGACAAAAGAAGTCTTCGCCTACGCAAAGCTCTAGTGATGACGCCGTCCTGGGCTCCACGATGACCTCCGTCTCGTAGTCCTCCTGGTCTTGGTCTCGTTGCACCGAAATGGCAACCTTTGCTTGATGCCTCGGTACTCCGCGACTGCGCTTGCCCCCTTTGCACCAAAGACGAAAGGAGGACGCTGCGCGGGCTGGCACCCGCCTGGCGCCCTGAGTCGTCATGGCTTGCGTCACGGGCACCTCGCGAGGTACCCCGCCTTGATCTCTCCGCCTCCTCGCGAGCCAGCCTGACGAGGCCGTGCCTGAGGAAGCTCCATGTCGTCCGCCTCGCGAGGCTTGGCCCCTCGCGAGGGTCTTGAGTCTTGTGTTTATGAAGATGGTCGTGCTGGAGCCCCTTTGAGCCACGCCGCAGGCCACAGGCAGGCAAGTCTGGGGACCCCCGTTCCCAGAACGTCGATAGTCTAGCCGAGGCGCCTGCTATCATCCCCGGCAAGGCGTTTGCCGGGGGCCTTGTGGTCTTCCTTGGCTGGGATCCCGCCAAGGGTTGTCGTCTCCTTAGTGTGTATCTGATCTTGAATGTCTTCACAAAGATCTGCATGCTGCCACGGGGATGTCTCCTGAATCCTTGCCCTTTGGGGGCAGTGGACTCAAGGGTGATTTGCTCCGTAGGCGCGGGACGAGTCACCACGGCAAATGTCTTGCCGGGGCTGCTAGAACTGTCTCCCGGCAAGGATCTTACCGGGGGAGTCCGCTTCGTCACCTTTGCTCTTCGTGGTCTTGGCCTTGGCGTCGTTCTAGTTATCTTGAGCTTCGGTCTTGCCCTGGCTCACCTCCCTTGCCTTGCTTGGTGTGGTGGTATCCGCGGCTCAGACTGCCCGTGCACAGTTATAGGGGTACAAAAAGTGTACCCCTCTTTTTGTACACCGACACAACCTCGAGTTTTAGAACCCAAGGTTCGACCTCATTGCTCCAAGCTTCCCCATCATGTCAGGACCCAGCCCTCAAGGTCGATGGGTGGCTTCCCCCTTCACAGAGGAGGATATCGCAAAGCTTCGGGCGGCCAGATACCTGACCGCGGAGATCCACCACAGGCTCCCTGCTCAAGGACAGGTTGTTCCGACCCCCAAATCTGGCGAGAGGGTTGTTTTTATCTCTCACTTCCTCAGAGGGCTAGGGTTCGCTCTCCACCCCTTTGTCCGGCGGCTAATGTTTTATTAAGGACTAGATTTTCCTGATCTAGCTCTAGATTCTTTCCTTTACGTCTCGGCGCTTATTATCACGTGTGAGGCCTTCCTCCGAATCCCCCCACACTTCGGCTTATGGCTCACGACCTTTGGTGTAAAGCCAAAGGTAGTCAAAGGGGAACAAGTGGAGTGCGGTGGTGTTGTAGTAAGCCAGCTTACCAACACTCCCTGGCCAAAAGGCTCTTTCACCGAAGCTTCCAATCCATGGCAGCGAGAGTGGTTCTACGTTACGGAACCATGTAGCACCAAGTGGGCAGCTACACCTGTGTTCTGTTCTGGCCCTCCATTACAGCTTGCATCATGGGTCGGCTGGACTGGGAATCAGTCGATGAAGTGCGGACTCTACAGAGCCGCAACCGAACCTCCTTGAGAGGGACATCGATCTTGTCAACGTGATTCAAGTAATGTTGATCCGCCGAATCCTGCCATGCCGGCGTAGGCCTCTCCGCATGTGGGAGTTTAATCCGGAAGGGCCGCGAACCCTCCAACACTTCTTTGATGCTACGCACAAAGGGATGTGGAAGATGTTTTTTGGGAAACAAAAACATTGGCCGGACACCACCAAAGACGTCGGCCTTGACTGGAACCGTCCGGACACCCCGGTAAGCCCTTGTATTTCGAATACTTTGTAGTTAAGTATATCTTGAGTTGTTACCGAACGAATTATCTTCTTTCAGGGCTGGATAAAGAAAGAGGAACTGATTACGTGTTCGCCCCCCCCCCCCCCCTTCTCGAAGCCTCAGCGGATTTCGTATTAACAAGGATGCTGGCCCCGGCACCATACCCGATGCTTGTGAAGGAGGACAAGACGGGGAGCGGGAGGACCAAAGAGGGCCTCCATCCCGAAGATATTTTAGACGTCGTGTCCAGGGAGATAAAAATCCCATCGCCCGAAGGCAAAAGTAAAGGGGAAGCCAACATTCATTCCCCCATGGCAAGAAAAGGGTCGTCTCCGAAGATTGGGAAGAAAAGGCTCCCAAGCGAGGCAAGATGCCCCTCTTGGGCGGCTCGGGCTTGAAGGACGACATTATCGCGCAGTCCTCCAGCGAGGCCAAGCCTAAATCGTTAGCAAACAAGGGCGTTTTACACATACCCCGTTCCTCCCCTGTGACCAGGGTAACATCTAAAATGTATGTTCTTTGTAGCTCAGCGCACAATCGTTCTCAACAATCATCTTCCTCAGGAGACCTTCTCCCAGAGATGATGGAAAGACAGACGCCTCCACCAGTCTCCTCGCCCAATAAGGTGGATGACCTTGAGGTGTCGTCCCGAAGGGTCTCTCCTGATCTGCAAGCGGTGCGAGGGGTGATGAAAACACGAGCCAAAGCTGATGCTTCGGTAGCCCAGGGTCCGGGGACCAACAATGAAGGCCCCGGAATGTCCGACTTTCAGCCGGAGATAACTCTAGGGGCGAATGAACGGATCCCTTTGAAGGGAGGCCGTGTTGCTATGGCTGCTTCCAGAGACCCAGAAATGCTGAATATATTGACGAACATGCTGCGACAGGCGTCCGTCTCTGAAGACCATCGTAACTTGATGGGTACGATGGTTAAAAAGGCCATGTCCACGAAAAGCGGATTGAATGAAGCCTTCACGAGTCTACTAAGAGGTTTCGAGGTTTGTGCTGTAATGCTTTCAATTGTGTTTATTCACAAAATACTCCTATGTATAGATAGTACCCCTGGGACTCTAATAGGCTCCCCAAGGGAGGCAATCAGAGGATCTAAAATATTTCATCCAGGAAATAATATGACTACTTGTAACACAGGCTATTACTTCCCCTGCAACTGCCCGATCCGCGGAGGTTGCGGATCTGCAGCGGAAGATTGATGAGGTGGATGATGACATCACGCTGGTCAACAAGCGTCTTGACGAGGCGCAAGGTATGTTTTTGGGTCAGCCAGTATATTTATGCATGATAACATGAGCGTGAAGCTGGAATTGTATACTGAGACATGCATAACTACAGATGGTGCTACTGCGGTGGAGGCCCTTCAGATTGAGCTTTTCCTTGCCAAGGAACAAACCCGGGTGAGTAATCTGGCTGCCCATAAGGCGACTGAAGAATTAAAAACCGAACAGGTTGTTCGGCGCCAATGTGAGGAAAGAATTACTACTATGGCGCGCAAACTAGAAGAGACCACCGTCCGGTGCGAATTCCTTGAGAATGGTAACAAGGCCAGAAAGGCCGATCTCGACATGGCCTTGCAAGAAGCGAAAGAAGCACGGTCTGAGTCTAGGGCGGCTCAGGAAGAGATCTGGCAAGCTGGGGATATAGTGGCTGGTAAGCCTTTCTTATTACAGACGAAGTTCAGCGATCCGAAATATTCCCCGCTTAACCAAATGTGGAGTTCTCCGGACCCTCTTTTAGACCTGCCGAAGAGTACCTCCGATGCGTCGCAATTTTACCAAGTGCGGGAAGGGTGTGCCACGGAGAAGCTTTTTTGGTCACAGTTCGGCACGCCAAAGCGTCAGTCATTATTAAATGAACAGATGGCCCGGTGGGCCGAGCTCCACAAGATATCTGGTTCTACCATGAAGGACGACATAGTCCGGCCATGGCCTATGGAGCCCGTTCCAAATAGTTACTTCGGTTTGGTGCAGCGGCTTGTGGATGCGGTGCCGCGTATCGACGCCGTTAAGCATTCAACGTGCATTGAAGGTGCACAGATGGCCTTTGCCCATGTCAAAACATACTGGGCGAAGATGAAGGCCATTGACGTTGCCGCAAGGAGTCCCCCCAAGGGTAAGGACCATCACACACCCGGACACTATTTCGAGGGCGTCTTAGAGGGTGCCCGCTTGATAGAGGATCAGTGCTCGAAAGATATGATATTTGAATAAAATGTATTGGATTTTAAAAGACAGTATGATGATAATATTATGATTTTCGCTTAAAAGTTTTTGGTTCCTCCTGTGCGGCCATTGTTTGTATAATCTGAAAGTTTTCCAGTCGCTGGCTTCAGCCCCCACGTAGAAAATACGGGGGTGTTCGGGAAAGCATACGATCACTCTTAACCCAACGTCTTGGTCCATGAATGGAGCTGTCAATGCGGTGAACGAGGCAACTGGACTACAGGGCGTTAATAGTTTCACTTAGCCATAGGAGTTTTATGGTGGGTTTACGATATAAAGGAGTTTTATGGTGGGTTTACGATATAAACCCTGGTATGTACGTTGTTATCCCAATGCGGTGCGTTCACACGTATGACCTAAAGAAAGGTCCTTCGTATAATATGGAGGGAATCGCGAAAGATTCTAATAAGTCGTTGAGTGGTTGACCAGCTCTCGCCGCATCATGACAGTCAGTTTTCGGCTTTCTCTACTGAGGTGCTCTCCTGGGCAAACCAGGGCACAATCGCAGTAGTTCTCCCTTTACTACCTTAGCCGATAGAGCGGAACGTAAGGTAGCAAGCACAGGACTCGGGCAACCCAACTATTGACCCAAGACATGATTCGGAGCTGATGCATATAAGGCCAAACTCGCGACGCTGAAGTATGCTATAAAGCTGTTCGGACTTATTGGCAATTTAGTTTGTTCCCATATCGAGCCCCTGGCGGGGCGTGTGAAATAACACAAGGAGCAAAATACAGTTCTTTAGATAAAAGTGAATATAGGATATAAATTATATTCACTAGAACTTGAGTGACATGCCAATCATTGTTTTGTATATAAAATGCCACGCCCCTGGCTATTTGACATACTAAGGGTCGATGGTTGAGGTAGAAGGCACTTTACAGGCTCGCAAAATAGAGAGTATGGTCTAAAAAGTTGTTTTGGACCTCCTGTCGCACGTCTGCGCCACCTTTCCGTGATGAAGGGGCTCCTTAAAGGGAGTAACTTTCGAATAAATGTACAAACCGGAACTCCGATGGAGTCGGCGAGATGACCAGCCTACAAGTCACCTATGGTAAAAGGACAATGAAAAAGAAAGAAAAAGTCGTCATAAAAGAATTGAAAAGAATGGAGTGATAGAAGTACTTGTAGGCCCGTCCGTATTATGCCTCCGCCGATGCCCATGGTATTTGCGTGGTATGGATTTCGCAGGTGCATGAGGTGGATGGCGGAGGCCGAACTACTAGTCCAGCTCCATAACTGATCGGTCCTACTGAATGGAGACCGGCGGCTTAATGGCCAAAAAGGTCTGCGGTTTAATAAGGCCGACTTGTACTCCGGCTGGAGGGAACGTAGTATGATCCTTAGTCCGGAGGTAGTATGTCTCATACTCCTCTGTAGGAGTGTGTGTTATGTATACCATGTTCACCGTTTTTACTTCGGGGGGAAATTGCTTCTGACCCCCGGTATTTGTCTGGTGAATCTCTTCGTCATCGCTATCATTGGGCGGTCTTTTACCCTTATGTTCGATGGTGAGCCTGCCTGCCTGTTTGAAGACCAACAACTTATGTTGGTGTGAGTGGCTGGCTTATCGGGATTGCCATGAATCTGGTAAGGTCGATCCAATACCTTGTCTAAGGTGGATGGCTCGTCTATGTTTGCCTTGAATGGCTTTTCCGTTGATCAGGTTTGGGGCCGCTGAATCCGGCATTGACCGCTATGTCTCGCATTCTCTTATTATCATTGCAGCGTTTGTGTTTGCTCCGTCGTGGTTTGCCATTGCCATCTCATACTTTGGAAGTACCCAGATCGCTGGCACTATTGCTTCTACGAGCGAGCCAGCTATCTTCTCCCACGCAAAAGCGGGTCATCAGAGCGGTAAGGGCTGACATGGATTTTGGTTTTTCTTGACCGATGTGGCGAGCAAGCCACTCGTCCCGGACGCTGTGTTTGAAGGCCGCTAGGGCTTCCGCGTCCGGATAGTCGACGATTTGGTTCTTTTTAACTAAGAACCTAGTCCAGAGCTTCCTGGCTGACTCTCCAGGCTGTTGAACTATATGGCTTAAGTCATTGGCGTCTGGTGGCCGGACATATGTGCCATGGAAGTTGTCGCGGAAGGCGTCTTCCAAATCCTCCCAGCTGCCAATAGAGTCTTCGGGCAGACTGTTCAACCAGTGCCGAGCTGGACCTTTGAGTTTTAACGGGAGGTATTTGATGGCATGAAGGTCATCTCCGTGGGCCATGTGGATATGGAGAAGGAAATCCTCGATCCAGACCATGGGATCAGTTGTTCCATCATCTGATTCGATATTCGCAGGTTTAAACCCTTCTGGGAATCCGTGCTTCATTACTTCGTCTGTGAAACAAAGAGGGTGTGCGGCGCCTCTATATTGGGCCACATTGCGACGTAGCTCCGATGGAGTCTGTCAGCGGTTTTCGGCCCGGGTGTGACTAGGCTTGTCATGTCCAAATAGATAGCCGTTGTCACGTGTCGGGGCACGTCCTCGCGATCCGTAGATCGATCTGATATGTCCTGCTCTATTGTCCAGGTCATGCTAAAGGTCATATGTGTGACCACGAGCTGTGTTGTCTCTGCCTTTATGGTGCGGAGGGGTGGGCTGGTGTTCGGCTTGAGTTGCCGCTTTGTCCCGACCACGTGGTGTCGGTTAGCCACATTGTGTGGCGATGGTATTGGCTCCGGTGCCTCATCATCGAACTGATGTAGCAATTTGTGCTTCGGGTAAATTTTGACTGGGCGCTTGAGGCCGTATTCTTATGCTACTAGGACATCAGTCCATCTGTCGTTGAGCAGATCCTGGTCAGCTTGAAGCTGCTGCTGCTTCTTTTTCAGGCTCTTTGTAGTGGCTATTAGCCGGCGCTTGAAGCACTCCTGCTCCTGAGGTTCCTCGGGCACGATAAAGTCCTCGCTGCCGAGACTCACCTCATCCTTAGAGGGTGGAAGATAATTACTATCCTTCAAGTCATTGTTTATGGCCTGTTCGTCGGGGCTAACTTGCCTGTTTTCTCGATCGTACTGTTCGGCAGTTCTTTCATCGAGATCTTCTCTGACTTCGGCACCGTCCGGAGTGTTGTCCTCTCCTGTGTACGTATCGCCATTTATTCCATGACACGACTTAGAGCGGCGCCGCTGACGCCGGCGTTTTGGTTGTATCACAAGAGGTTTGTCTTCAACTGGATCTTCTTTCTCGTTGTCGTTAGTTCTCTTAGGTGTATCCATCATGTATATGTCGTAGGAAGAGGTGGTTGTCCAACATTCGGTAAACGGCGGGTCTAGGATCGGTTCCTCATTGGCATTGTTGTCCATACCGTCGATGTCTTCGGAGCCGTAGTCGAGCGAGTTGGTTAAGTTTTCGATAGTTTGTATGAAGTGGGCGGTGGGTGGGAAGCAAAATTTCCCGTTATCAATCTCCAGCACGAACGGGATAGAGTTCGGCTGTGAGCCCCCACCCCGCCCCGCCCCCCCCCCCCCCCCCCCCGCCGCTAAGGATAGTGCTCTTAACAAGTTTAGCACGTCGCCCAGAGGCTAATGCCGGAAGATGTCCGCGGCACTGAATTCGGTGATTGATGACCGATCATGCTTGATGTGCGCGGACGCGCATAGTTCAGAACCTGTAGCCGGAGACGGGTCCGTAGTTCTGGTGGCATAGATGTCACTTGAAGTTAAGTCTGTGTGCGGCTCCAACATTGCTAAGACCGCGGATTCCGCGGCGGGGTTGAGCTTCCCGTCTTTGGATGGCGCGATCTGCTCTGGATCTATGGCTAGAGCAGCTACAGGTACTACCACCTGCGTATGGACCGGTGACAGATTTAGGTCATGTTCATCGTGGTGGCAGAGAGCGGCTGCCGTGGTCTCGAATCCGTCGAAGATCAAGTCTCCACGGATATCCACAACGTAGTTCAAGTTTCCAAATCTGACCTGGTGGCCAGGGGCGTAGCTTTCGATCTGCTCCAGATGGCCAAGTGAGTTGGCCCGTAGTGCAAAGCCGCCGAACACGAAGATATGTCCGGGGAGGAAAACTTCCTCTTGGACAGCGTCGTTGTAGATGATGGAAGGAGCCATAAAACCTTTTGAGGATGGCACAGTGGAACTCTCGATGAAAGCACCAATGTAGGTGACAAAACCAGCGGATCTCGGGTAGGGGGTCCCGAACTGTGCGTCTAGGATCGATGGTAACAGGAGACAAGGGACACAGTGTTTACCCAGGTTCGGGCCCTCTCTATGGAGGTAATACCCTACTTCCTGCTTGATTGATCTTGATGAATATGAGTATTACAAGCACTACAAAAAAGACACATCCGTGACATTTTGGGCCGAACGAAAAAAAATTCTGTCATACATATGACACTTCTATGACAATAATTGTGACAAAACCCGGTATCATCATAGATGTGGTGGGCTCCTACTTCTACGAAAAAAATCATGACAGAAAGTGGGCTTTTCGTCCTGGGCGGGCCGGAGACGCAGCTGCATGACATTCTTTGGACCGTCCATGACGGAAAAAACTATGGTTGAAGCGAGGGCGAGGAAAATTTCGGGGAGTTCCCGGTTACGGTGGGAGGTCGGGGGCCGAGCGATGCGCGTTTCTCTCGTACACATACGCGCGTGTGTGCAAGGCGTTGGCTCTAACTGAACCCGAGCGAGGCATTGGGCTCTAACTGAACCCGAGCGATTGCACTGCAGGCTACGCGTTACTGAACCCGAGCGATCAATCGATGGCTGTTAACTGAACCCGATCGAGTGATTCCTTCGCTACTGCTGCTAACTGAAGCCGATCGATGCTGCCTCTGGATGAACAGTGAGCGTTGGGGGGTGGATGAACAGGACCCCGTGGTGTTGCCTCTTGATGAACAGGACCCGGATCGATCGAGCCGGTTGGGGCCGGATGAACAGGACCCCGTGGAGGGCTGGATGAACAGGACCACCCCGTGGAGGACAGGATGAATAGTAGACGGTGGAGGGCAGGATGAATAGTAGCCTGTGGAGGGGTGGTTGAACAGGAGCCCGTGAAGAGGGCTGGTTGAACAGTAGCCGGTGGAGTAGCGCGCGGTGGAGGCTGGATGAACAGGAGCCCGTGGATGAACAGTCGCAGGTGGAGGCTGGAGGAGGTCGACGGTGGATGAACAGTAGCTCGTGGAGGCTGGAGGGGTCGGCGATGGAGATGAACAGTATCCCATGGAGTCCCGTTTTGTGGTACGCCACACCCCTCCCGATGAACAGGACCCCCGTTTCGACCGTAGCGCTCCAACACCCCCGTTTCGACCATAGGAGGTCTGTTTCCTCCATTTTGCGGTACGCCAGACCCCTCCCGATCAACAGGACCCCGTTTCGAACGTAGGAAGTCCGTTTCCTCCGTTGTGAGGTACGCCAGGCCTCGTTTCCATCGCCTGTTCCGTCCAAGCCCTCCCGATGAACATGACCACGCATTCTGTTCCGACCCAGCCGGTTGGCTCCCACGCGTTCTGTTGCCTCCCCATGAACACGATGCATTCCGTCGCCTCCCCATGAACACGATGACGACGCTGTTTCTCCGTTCTGACCCAGCCATGTACACGAGCCCTGGTTGTACGTATGCGCGAGTAGGCGTTCGAGACCCCGTCCGTATGTACACATACGTGGCCGTATTTTCTTTCTTGCACCATGGCCGTTGTACGTACGTGTACATGCTACGTGTGCGGCTCTACTATGACACGTGCGCGCCTCTACATCGACCAGTATGTACGTACACGTTCGCGACCAGAATGACAATGCTACGTACGCTTCGACCAGGTGGGTCCCGACTGTCACGCACTTCCTAGCCTGCGAAGATGTAGCTGGTGGGTCCCAGCAGTCAGGGGGCGAATCCTTTTTTTTGCCCGGACGCACTTCCTTGCATGCGAAGATGTAGCTGGTGGGTCCCAGCAGTCAGGGGGAAACATTTTTTTCATGAAATACGGTGGCCCGTCCGGTGGGTCCTACTGTCAGGTGGAGGGATAATTATTTTGCATGAAATAAGGAGGCAATTCCTTGCTGTGGCCGTGGACCTGGCTGTCAGCCTCTCCACGTACAGTCCATGTCCGATGGAAGCCGTTCCTTGACCATGTTGACCATGCCGCGCCGAGAGCACCAGGGCGGTGGACGACGGCGATGCTTAGGAAGGGGACGACGCGGAGCCGGGGAAGACACGGCAGTGGATGCCCACGCATAGAGGAGTATGAGGGTTCACTGGTTCGCTGCGGTGTGAGGCTGCCATCGCCGCAAAATAACAGGGGTGTGGGTGAGTACAGGGATGGCCTGGCCAGCGGTGGGAGTAGTAGGGAGTGGTGAGGCCTCCGCCGCATCGCAGCCGGCCACGGGAGGCAGGAGCACGAGGCACGACCGGCGCTGGTTTGGGCGGCTGGAGCAAGAAGACCAGAGGTTGAAGAAGCACTACGGCCGTTGGATGGACATCGTACGGTCACTGGAGCTAGAATCATGCATATTGACTAAGTTGACAAAGCCCTCCGTCCCCATCAACTTAGTAGCCCCACAAGTCATCCTGCCACTATACTGGGTCCCAGCTAACAGGGGAGCATTCATTTTTTTGCGTAATAAGGAGGCACTTCCTTGCGTGCGAAGATATAGCTGGTGGGTCCGAGCTGTCAGCGGCGGTAACGTTTTTTTCGCGAAATACAGAGGCCCTTTCGGTGGGTCCCTGATGTCAGGTGGAGGAATCATTATTTTGCGCGTAATAAGGAGGCATTTCCTTGTGTGCGGCCATGGACCCAGCTGTAGGCCTCTCCATGTAAAGTCCACTTTAGATGCATGTCGGTCGTTGACCATGTTGACCAGGCCGCGCCGAGAGCACCAGGGCGGTGGAAGACAGCGAGGCCTAGGAAGGGAACGACACGGAGGCAGGGAAGACTCGGCAGTTGTTTCCCACGCGGAGGGGAGTACGACTATACGAGGGTTTACTGGTTCGTCTGCCGTCACCGGAGAATAACAGCAGGTGTGGGTGAGTAGTGGGATGGCTAGGCCAGCGATGGGAGTACGGTGGGGCGATGAGGCCTGCGCGGCAGCAGAGCCGGCCGCGGGAAGGAGGGAGCAGGCAGTCCCGCTGGCGCCTGTTTGAACGGCTGGAGCAGGAAGAGCAGAGATTGAAGAAGCACGACGGCCGTTGGATGGCCATCCAATAGTCACTGCTTGTGCGTCAACCTTTTTTTAGGAAAGCCTCAAATCTGTGGAAAACAGCATACAGCCGATCTGCCATTATTTCGAATAATTTACAGCCCATTTGCTAATTATTAAGGGTTTTTTGGAGCCCATATTCTTTTTGTTAGCATTATAGCCCATATTGTGGCCACGGTTAAAAAATTATACGAAATTTTGCATATTTCGGTGCGGTCCGAACTGTTTTTAATCCCGAAATTTCGACTCACATTCAAACTGATTTTAAAAATAAATGTATATCAATATAAAATCCAACAAATTCTCCATGCATAAAAATTAATGTAATTTCAAATCTCGAAATGAAAAAAAGATATTTGAAACTAATTGCCGGTTTGATGTGTTTTAAAAATGTACAACCCATTTCTCATTACTGATGGGCCATTTTCTCGGCCAGCCGAATGAAAGCTCTCCTTGTCTTGAAAGATTTGCGGCCCAACAGGCCTGACAAAGCGACTTACTTGGCAAATCACAAAAAAATTGGGTTGTGGCCATCGACCCAGCTGTCAGCGTATCCACGTATATTACTCTTCTGATGGAATGTCATTGACCACATTGACCACGCCATGCCGAGAGCACCAAGGCGGTGGACGACGGCGAGGCCTAGGAAGGGGATGATGCGGAGCTGGGGAAGACGCGGCAGTGGATGCCCACGCGGAGAGGAGTACGAGGGTTCACTGGTTCGGCTGCAGTGTGAGGCTGCCGTCGCCGCAGGGCCTGGCTAGCGGTGGGAGTAGTAGGGGGCGATGAGGCCTCATTGGCAGCACAGCCGACCACTAGAGGCAGGAGCAGGCGGTCTCCCCGGTGCTGGTTTGGGCGGCTGGTGCAAGAAGAGCAGCGATTGAAGAAGCAGCAGGACCGTTAGATTCAAATCCAACGGTTACTGCTGCTAGAATCGTTTGTTGACTAAGTTGCCAAGCCCTGCGTACGCGTCAACATAGTAGGCCCACAGGTCAGCCTCCCAACCGATGCGCCCCAGATGTCAGTGGGAGGAATCATTTTTTCGCGTAATAAGGAGGCAGTTGATTGCGTGCGGCCAGGCCAGCGGAGGGAGTAGGGTGGGCCGGGGAAGCCTGCGCAGCATCACAGTGGGCCACAAGAGGAGGGAGCAGGCAGTCCCGCCGGCGCTAGTTTAGGCGGCTGGAGCAGGAAGATCAGAGATTGAAGAAGCATGTAGGTTGTTGGATGGACATCCAACACTAACTGCTGCTAGAATCGTGTGTTCACTGACAAAGCCTTGCGTAAACAAGTCAGCCTCGAAATCTGTGGCGTGTACAGCCCATTTGCTATTATTTTTATAATTTTTACTCATTTTCTAATTCATATGGAATTTATTGCAGCCCGTTTTCCATTTTTAGAATTGCTGGCCATTTTTTGGTCAGTACCAGGGTCAAAAAAATTAACTAAATATGTGGGAAATTTTGAAAATTCACAAATTTTTGCTGGGGAACGAAATATTCTTAATCCAAAAATTAATAGACACACTAAAACAAATTTAAAAATAAATTAGTACTTTGTCATATTAAATTCAATGAAATACGTATAAGATATGAGTGAAGAACAAAAACAAAAAAAGAAACTTATATCCCATTTGCTATAAATTTTTTGGAATTTTCAACCCCTTTTGATATTACTTTTAACAGACATTGACCATACTCTTAAGCCAGGCCGGAATGCATCCCTCCTCGTCTTGAAAGATTTGCAGCCCAGTAATTCGGAGAAAACAAAGAGGCCTAGCTTGGGTATTCTTCAAAAAGAAATATTGGGCTCCCTATTTTCCCAAAGAACTGGTGCATGAGCATTTAGCTTTATTTATTTACTTATTTATGTTTAGGGGACCATGAGCATGTACCTGGGCCAGATTCATGTGAGAGCCTCCCTTCCAGTTAATTATGGGCTTCTTTATTGGGCCTTCATCAGTGGGCTGCATGTTATCAACAAGTGGAAAATGTGTTTCGAGTTTCAAAACAAATGTGTTCCGTACGATAAATAGTATGCGCTATGTACAGTACGGGGCACTAAAGGATCGAACCATGCAACGACTTCCAAAACATTGTGTTTGTCGTTCTAACAACACATTCATTCAACCAACAGACGAAATATACTATTGATTGTACATTGAAAACAGCAGCAGCAACCAGGGCTGGGGGTGCAACAGAAGCAGTAAGCAGGCCAGAAGAGTGAAGACGCAGCTCTCTTCCAAACCAAACATCAGCCATCATTACAAAAGGGCTACCAAAAAAGAACAAGTGTATGCATCAAACTAAATATAGATCATACTACACCAAGTGTACGCATCTAACTAACTGGCTTAGTTAGACATTACTATTTATTAAGCTGTGGAGATTGGCTAGCGGCTTGAACCAGATGGGTGCCTGACGGGGGAAACTCCAGCCAGCAGGTCGAAGTCTGATACTTGTGACCCTCTCTCCTACTTTGGGCTCCAGAGCGTGGCGGCACATATCAGGGTATGGTGCATGCAGAGATGCATGGTACGTTGTGTAGACACAGTTTTACCTGATGAACGAAACTGCGCTGCCATCATGATCCTTGCCGTCGGTTATCTCCTGGTTAATCGGATAATTCAGTCCGACAAACAGAGAGCATGTATCAAGGCTACTTACCAGCCTCCAGTCAAAAATTCCTGAACGCCCAGAGAAGCTGGGAACCTGCTCAAAGACCTTGCAGTGACTATGATTGTATTCCGCGAAACAGCACGTCTGGTACATGCGAACGATCATAAATCTTTCGCCATCGTCTGATCGAGCCAGGAACCACCTGCAACTGCCATGCCGCTTTTCTTTGAAAGGTTTTGGGATTAGGAAGGGTAGGGACACCAGGCGGCCTACAACATCATATCAAGTTGGAGTCAAATAAAAAAGGGCTCTTGGTTTAGTCAATCTTAAGAACAGCATGTTATGAGCATGAATATTTTTTTCAGCAAATGTTGACAGTAATATAAGCAAGCCATCATGATATCATAGGAAAGTAACATACTACTGTAACAGCCGTTTGTAGCGATGACTGGAGTAGGCTAGCAATACGTCCAGCCATAGAAGGAGTCGACAGTGTAAATGAAGCCCTTGTGTTCAATGGCATCAGAGAACCATGGAGGATGTATGATCCTGTGATGGACGTGCAGATTTATCCACTTACCGCAGGGACCTGTCAGATAGGCGAGACCGCGGTTGAAGAACGCAATTAGCCTGAAGTCTTTATAATTCGCAGATCTTGTGGGCACTTGGCAGATTACAACCTTGAGCAAATCAAACTTGGTATCATGTTGGCTACTGTAAGATTCCGAGTATGCTGGGCCGCGGTGCCAAAGCAGTGCAGTGTTAATCGAAGGAAGGGGGATCAATCGCCGGGTGTAGACCTCCACGAGCATCCAGCTGCCGCGACCGTCGACGAGCACCATCCAAGATGTGTTCATGTCCACCCAGTACATACCGTTAATGTAGTTGAGGTTGACGGGGATCGGATCGCAGTCAAGGGGGTTGATGCTCACCACCCTACGATCGTTATGCTGCGTGACACGCCGTTTCTGAAGATCAGGCAGCATCAGCAAGCAAGGAGCTGGCTTAAAAAGCTTCGGCCTGAGGGCTTTGAGTAAACGGTACGGCCCCGACGAGCACGCGGCGAGCGGCATGGTACTGAGATTGTCCACATGCGAAACAATGAGCTTGATTACCTCTATGGGGAGCGAATTCCAGCCTTCGGCGGACGCTGCTCGGTTCTACCATTGTTAGTGCTTGGGTTTCGGACGAGTGGGGGAGGCACCTTAGCGAGGATGGAAGATTGGACGAGATTATGTGCGGACAAAGATGGAGAAGCGAATATGTGCTGCGGGATGTGGACAGGTGATGATGACTACAGCACACCGCTTGACTTACGAGACACATACCAGCAGCGTAGGGTCATGTCGATGCCAGACAACTTGCTTGAGTGATCACAGTACTGGTACTCCCTATAATGCTATGCCCTAACTTGCTTGAGTAGAGTAGTAGAGTAGGACTCTGCTCTACTACTAGCACCAGAGGAGTAGTATATTCTAATCTAAAATAGTTACAAACTTCAATGCCCGAGCATGGAACGACTACGAACCATGCTCAAAGACCGTGTCTACTTGGTGTTTGGACATGGGCGACAACCTCAACGCCAACGGTGCTGCTCCCGTTGCACCGTATGTGTTTCTGTCCTTCCTGTTCGAAATCGTGGTACTCCCTCCTTCCATCTATATAGGGCCTAATGTGTTTTTCAAGGCTAACTTTGACCAAATGTTCGAGCAATAATATATGACATGCAACTTACGCAAAGCACATCATCAAATTCGTATGTGAAAGGAGCTTTCAATGATATAATTTTCACATTATGCATGTCATGTAGTATTAATTTTATCAATAGTCAAAGGCGGTCTTGAAAAACGCATTAGGCCCTATATAGATGGAAGGAGGGAGTAGAATTCATGTTTCTACTCTGTATCCTACTATTGTGCTAGTCCACATGATTAGTTGCGAACGACGACGTCTTCCCCAACCTCGGCAACCTCATCCTCGACGACATGGGCGACAACGTCAACGCCGGCAACTAGTGAGATACAGGGTGTAGGAAGCGGTTTGGGAATTTGCATGCCTTTCCAACCAGGGAGATACTCCGTACAAAGTACGACAGAGAAATAACCACAGAGAAGGAAGCTAAAAGTAAACAATCAAACGAGCATTCTTGCATTTGTTTTGCATTGAATCGTTTCACAAGCTTGACTAGTGCTGTTTTTCTACTTTCACAAAAACCGCATCGTAATGTTAAAACGTGCATTTGCACGTACATAAGTAATAGTAGCACTCCCTCCGTCTAGGTGTATAATTCTTCCCTTCTTCTTGGTCACGGTGCACAACCGAAGATGACTTATTGACCTGGACGGAGGGAGTAGCACAGTCTGCAAGCATATATCAAGAGAGACGTGTAGTGCGATAGTATATAGTAAAGTTTGTGCTATATGCACATACTTGCAAAATGCGTACGAATACACAAGGTTTCCAAATTTTCCCTTTTACATACTTAATTAAGGACGCTAAAAATTCTTGAACATTCGGGATTTATCATTTGCGTCCCAAAACTAATGAGATCGCCTTACGAAACAAAAACTATACTCCTCCTAAAAGCCACGGCGCTCGCAGGAGCGCTTGCGGCGCGCCACGAGTGCCCTGGTGCGCGGCCGTCTCCCAGCGCGCTGACACAACGCCTCTTCCTCAGCCTCGCAACTCGCGAGGTGCTGATTGGCGGCTTGTCGGCGGGCGAGCGCGATCTCACCGGTGTGGTGATCCGGCGCCAACAGGTACTCCTCCTTGCTGGAAGCATGCACCCGGTCCACGTACCGCCAAGCGTAGATGAGGCGCTTGGGCCCGACTGCACTCAGGGCGTCGGCACGGGTGTCCTCCGCCACCCTCACGGCCCTCGCACGAGCCTTCTGCCAAAGAGCCAATTGCCTGACTCTCGCGGACGCGACATAGGCCTCCCAGGCAGCTTGTTCCGCGGTGCGCTTCTCTTCCTCGGCCTTCTTCTCTGCCTCTATTTTGGCGCGCTCTGCTGGAGGCAAAGCCTCCCACAAGGCGACATCCATTTCTTTCCAAAGCTCCTCAAGGCTGGGGGGCTCGGCGGGCGGCGCGGCGTTCTCCTTGTAGCGAGGAGCCGACGCATCCTCCGGCGCGCGTGCTGGCGAGATTGGGAATGCCGACGCGTCCACTTCGACGTGTCGCGGAGAGGAGCGGAACACCGATGCGTCCTCCTCGACTAGTGGCGGCAAGGAATGGAATGGCGATGCATCGCGTCGGGGCGAGGAGCGGAACACCGACGCGTCCTCCTCGACTAGTGGCGGCGAGGAATGGAACGGCGACGCGTCACGTAGCGGCGAGGAGCGGAACACCGACGCGTCCTCCTCGACTAGTGGCGGCAAGGAACGGAACGGCGACGCGTGACCGTCCGCATAGTGTAGCGAGGGGCTTCTAGGGCTTGGGAGGGGCGATGCCATGGTGGTCGACGTGAGAGGGAGGGGGAGGAGATAGTGATGTCATGGGAGGCGCAGTATTTATAGTGAGCAATGGCACACCTACGTAAGATATGGACTGAGCTGCACTGACTTAACTGCCAGTCCAGTTGCGTCACTAACATGTGGGCCAGACCCCTGTTGGGCCCATATGTCAGTGACCGAATGCACCTGTAGTAAAGTAACAGCTACGTGGGCATATTTGTTGGAGTAAATTACGGGGGAGCGAAGGGGTGGAAATATTGCTGGTCACAACGGATTGGACGAGCGTGGGGGAGGAGAGTCATGCATGTAGATTTTTTCACACGGGGTGGAGTGGTGGGACCGCCGGAGGGAGAAGGAGAGTTGGCAGGCATATTGTTTCCACACATGGAGAGGAAAAAATTTGGAGACGAACGGGCTTCCTGCAGGTATGGGGAACGGTGCATAATAAGTCATCTTGCATGTTGGGCTAGGTATAGTCTCAAGTCATTAAAAACAAACACGCCCCACACATGTTCATATTTCAAGGTGCACTAAATTATTGCATGCGATGATTAAGGCTGGCCATAATGGTGGTATCTTAGCTGGTATCATGCACACGGGAATAGCAAACATGCTGATGTGGCAAAGAATTAAAGAAGAGAGGGGGGTTAGAGTAACTAGAGTTCATGCATGCATTGGTAAACACATTTTTTTGTGGAGAACGACAGCACTAGTTGAGTACTTTTGCAGACTTCAAAAACTATTCCACAATGTGTCAACATTCACAATGTCAAATCAATATTTTTACACTCATTATAAAACGTAGTTCTTATACTCCCTCCTTCCATCTATATAGGGCCTAATGCATTTTCCGAGGCTAACTTTGACCAAATGCTAGAGCAATAATATATGACATGCAACTTACACAAAGCACATCATCAAATTCGTATGTGAAAGGAGCTTTCAATGATATAATTTTCACATTATGCATGTCATGTAGTATTAATTTTAGCAATAGTCAAAGGAGGTCTTGAAAACGCATTAGACCCTATTTAGATGGAAGGAGGGAGTACTCATTATAATCAGTACTCCCTCCGTCTAGGTGAGCAAGTCATCTTAGATTATGCACTGTGACCAAGGAGGAGGGGAAAACGAGAGATCTTAATGTTTATTTGCTAATTAATAGCATTGCATGCAATGAACTAACCACTGCATGTCGTGTTTGGTAGTCTCAAGTCATTAAAAGCATGCACACCCACATTTCCTATTGGTTGATATGTCAAGAAACAATAAACGAGGTAGAAGTTAATGCACCGTGCCTAAGTGTTTTGGGAGTATTGTACATATTGATATTTTTAGTATAAATTTGGTCGTGGGATTTCATTGATGCCTGTCAAAGCGTTGACAGGTCTGCTATGTGTGACCTGAAGATGAAAGCGTTGAGCATCTCGAAGTTGATCAACGATCTTCAATTGTCAAAGATTAGCCGTTCGGCCAATAAGGTGGCACAACAAGTCAAGACCATGCTACCAGTGCGAGCACTACAAGTAAAGACCATGCGTAAATTAATTATATTTTAGTCATTTTTTGTGTTCTAAAATGCCTGCCGGCTCACGGAAGGACGTGTTGCCGGCACACGCGTGGATTCAATGAAGGCGGGTGGGGCAGTCTTAAGCTGGTTGCACGTGGCGAGGAGGCGTGCTCAGCCGGGCCTGCAGCGAGTGCGGCCCTCTTGGCCGGCGCGCTGGTTCAATGCCTGCGCTATGAGAGGTTGCGTCCGTGTCAGAGAAATCACTTCCTCCAGTCCTTTTTTGTTTGGGTATAACAAAATCTCGTTTTCCATTCACATTTTACAAGTAAAGTTCGTGGACAAACTTTGACCCAAAGTACGATGGGGACTAGTAAACCAGAATGGAGGTAGTAGTTTTTTTTAATCAAAGAAGGGTTTCCCCTTCCGATTTTCATTAAAGAAAACCAGCATCTAAATCTAAACCATAGTATTTGCCCTAGAACTACCAGGTTCAACATCTCACAACATAAACCCATACAACCTCCGTCACAAAAAAAACCCATACAACCATACGCCAAGGAGGTACGTAGTACTATGAATTCCATTTTCGCTCCATACCAATCATTCTAAAAACTACTTACTACTTTTAATGCGCCATTGACAATCGGAACTCTTAACCCCGCTAAAATGATAATTTAAATGTGGTTACTCAATCCGTGGCAACTGGCGAGCCACCGCGCTCCAAGTCGTTCACATGTGGTCCCGACCGTCAACTCCTACGGATCAAATTATCACGCGAGCTGACTATTCCTACAAAGGTGCTCCACCACGTACCCGGTACCCGTGAATGCAGCAATCGTGCCCCTAGGGTTTTAGGGTTTATTTGTTAACGTCGCCTTTACGTAACACTCATGTGTGCGAGACAGCGAGAGGTCGACTGCGTGCGTGCGCCTCTTCTCTTCGTATATGTACTCCACCGTTTGTCTGGTGTCCAAAAAATTATAATAACTACTAGCAATGTGCCAATGCGTTGCCACACGATCAAAGTAGATTAATACAGTGGCGGAGCTAGATGCAGACTATGCCTGGGGCTGTGCTATGTTGAGTGATAAACTTCTATGATTTTCTATGCTTTGCATGAAGAAATTACAAAGGAAGTTGTTTCTAGGCCTGGGGCTATAGCCCTAGCTGCCCCGGGCCTGTCTCTGCCACTATATTAATACATATTCACCGATTTGATAGAAAAAAAGTCTAGCTTTGAAATACGTATATCACTAAAAATATGTAATGTTTCACTCAAAATATATTCCTTTGGTGGTTTTGATGAGATAAGGGAGGAATGTTGTTGGTTTCAAGATTCGAGAAGTGGTATATGTCTAATTTTTACTCTTACTAGCAAGATGCCCGTGCGTTGCACGGAACATCAAGATCTTGTGGGAGAAAAGGATGAACGAGGGAAGGCCTTATCTGCAAATGTGGTGAAGAGTGCGGGTAAATTGCCATATTTTCCTTCCTATCCGTCATATATAAATCAGACGACCTACATTGCAGGATGGCAAGCCCACCATCATCACCAACTCTATTTTTTATCCCTACTCTTATAATAAGCATTGTCGGTGATGATCGTGTGCCTGCCATCCTGCAATATAGGCCGTCCGATCTATATCTGACGGATAGGAAGGAAACTATGGCAATTTTGCAAAAAGATACCCACACCCCTCTCCACATTTGCAAATAAGGCCTTCCCTCGTTCATCCTTTTTGCCCCACAAGATAAACTACTCATACAAATGCATCTTGATGTTCCGTGCAACGCATGGGCATCTTGCTAGTTGTTGCAAAAAGTCCATGTGTGTATGAGAGAGAGGGCGAGTGGAGGAGGACGGAGTGCATGTGTGACAAAGACACAAGGAGTGCGTGTGCGATAGGTATCAGCTTAAAATGAGGCGATAGTGTGTGTGTGCACGATCGAGAGGGCGTGTCTCAAGAAGGGAAGAAAAATCTACATAGATACAAGGAGCGGGAGAGAGACATGTATGCGATGGTGGAAGCATGAGTGTGCGGGTGTATAAACCTATCTGGAGGCTAGCTAGTCGATAAATGTATGTGAGAGAAAAAGGACTCGGGGTGCGAAAGCGAGAGTTTTGTGTGAGAGAGAGAGAGATGGTAGTCGGGAAGGGGAGTGGAAGCAGGAGTTGTGCGTGTCTGTCTGTGAGAGAGAGAGAGAGAGGAGACGGTAGTCGGGGTTGTATGATCGGTAAACAAATGAATAATGTCAGTCTGGGATGGAGACGAAAAGGAGACCGCAACAAATGTTGTGTCTATAGGAGAGATAGAGAGAGTAATTTTAGTGGTATGAGTCATATGTAGAGACATATAGGGTGTGTGAGAGAATCTCATAGAGAGAAAACAAAGTGAAAGACGAGTGGAGACTGTGTGTTTGGCGGTGAAAAAGAAAGATTAGGTACCGAGTGATACCAGAGAACAGTAGAGACGTGAGAGATAATGAAAACCGTGTAATTTATAATGATAGGGAGAGTGTGACACTTCTCAAGGGAGATGCCGAGAGACCATGTTTGCGAGGATAGGAGCAACATGAAGTGAGCGTGCGGGTGAGCTGGAGAAAAGAGAGTGATAGCTACCTGAAGGAGCATGCATGCGCAAGAGATGGGCGTGAAAGGAGTGAACAAAAAAGGAATTCAAATATTTGAATTCGAGATGATGATACATGTAATCCATACTCGAACCAAAATTGATCTATCAAACATGTATACTCATATGAATTCACGCACATCTATGTTATTTAATATGTAGATATTACTAATTCATACATTTTAGTATAACATAATTTGTTTAAAAAAATCGAACAACCTTAAGATTTCGAGATCGTTGTATTTGTAAATCATATTATACATATAAAGGAGCAGAATTCTTTGTTGTGCTTTTGAAAGTATATATAAAAAATTGATGTATATAGAATGTAATTCCAATTGAAAATGGATCCCGCCCGAAAAAAGAATCGAATACAAACGGGATTCGAATTGAGTTGGCATGGTAAACATGCACTCTACAAAATTGAACGAAGCGGGGAAAGTCGCAGTAACCGCCCAAAACCAAAATCTGCGAGATGGAAATCACTACTGCCTATCCCTGCCACCCAAAGCCTATATGCTGGATTTCTATAGGTTTCGATAGGGGTAGGTTTGTAATTTCACCCAAACGTGACGTAACCGCCTCTCACCCAGATTCATACACGGTGGGCGCCAAAACACAGTGTGTCCTCGGCCGAAATCGACTCCCTCCCCGATTCATATTCATACACAGTGGGCGCCAAAAACAAACTCTCGTCGGCAAATATTCGGTGTATGCGAGATTACCGTCCTATCCCCAACCGACTAGTGTTGTTGTGATGTAGTAGAAATTTGAAACGGGGGCTAAGTTTGTAAATTTTCTCGCAGTTGAGACAAGTGTGCCCTGAATACATGGTTCCCCCCTTCCTCTCTACCTCCCTTTTCCCCATTCGTACTCCGTGGGCGCCAAAACACCCTCTCCACCCCACCCTCCTCTGTCCGTCGCCGTCCGCCACCCCATCCACCGCCGTCCTCCTCCACCATGCCGGAGCTAATACCCCGACATTGTCGTCCATTACAAGAGATCGACCTCTCTCATCCACGGCTTCAGACCGGGATCCTTGCATCCCGTCCTATCGCTTCATCCCCGCCGTCGTCCACCTTGCCGGCGCCGCTCCTACGACCGTCTCGTCCACCGCGCCCCGCCGCCACCGTCTACCCTCCTAGATCTGCTTCCACGCCGCTGACAGCCATCGCTACCACAGCACCGTCAATTTCTCAGCAGATGCGTACACGGCGCTGCACCAGAGGCGATACTCTTTCGTATCTGCAACTTATTTATCGCAACAAGAAAATAGATCGCCACTGCTTTACTCTGATTTCTTGTCTTGGTTGCGAAGTTGCCTTTGTCCGGTTTGCACCTTCAGATCCGCCATGGCACGCTCAACACCATACTCGCAATGCTTATGGTTTTCCCCTTTTATATTCCCACTAGTTAAATCATAATAGACTAAATTTCAAAATTGGGTATGTCGATTTTTCAGAGCTCGCCGGAGTTCGCCGGTGCGATCGAAGGGGCTCGGGTGGGGACGGTGGTTGTGGGGGCGGTGGTGGGGCCTCGTTGAACAAAGAAAACTCGATGCGGGTGGGGCGGGGGTGGGGTGGCGGAGGAACACAGGCGGTGGGGCCGGTGGTTCGGCCAGCGGCCCGTGCGGTGTTCTGTATGGGAAGCACAGTATGTTCCTTGTCAGGAAGGGGAATAGGGACATCTGCAGTCAACAGCTAATAGAGCTAGCCTGTACGTGATCGATAGGCTTTCAATTACTAGCGGCAATACAACACCGTAATTTCCAGCCAGTTCCACTTTCCCGATTTATATATCCTGGTTATGGTGTACCCCTGTTATGTACACTATGATCTGCCTAGTTGCTGTATGCTCTTGTTATCATGGTTTGGCAATAAACTCTCTATACAGTATATTATGAACCTATCATCTGCCAGCTATCCTTACTTTTGGAGCCTATTTTTTGTGTACTTGTGCCAGATTAGATAAATGCACGCACCATATTACAGCACACATGAGCTCTCTCATCAAAATCCAGTGATAGCACACAAGTGTTTACAGGGGCGCCCCTATATTAGAATATCATCTGCATTACAAAGATAATCTCACAACTATTTATGTTTTCATGGTTCTCAGATATTATACGCAATTACAGTGAATATCAGAATCCGCGCATCAGAAGAATATTGTGGAACACTGCAATGACTTACAAAATTGGCAGTAAGGCATTGAGTGCCATTCTGGAAGCAATGAAACTTGTACGCTCCCCACCTATTGATTCTTGTTCAGAATATCATCCTAATGACTATTCTAACCTCGAGGAGTCAAAGGCAGATGGCCTGTCCTGGTCACCCATCAAGGTGTCTGTTCTAATTTGGCAAGGTTTTATTGATTGTGCGTATCTTGCATATGTTGTCTTGCATTTCTTCTACTTTGTTGCACCGCCATCTGCTTAGTTTACTCATCATATATGTCGAGATGCCATGCCCATCCATTATCAACACATATTCCATCTGTCATCATACCATGTTTTTCCACTCAAATGTTGTTCTTGTGCATCAGACATCAAAAGGAAGATGGTGATTGCCGAACCTGAAGGAGCACTAGCAAAGTCCTTGAAAAACGTGGTGGTGCCGGAGAAGTCAGACAGCACCCCACTTATATTTGCTGTACAACCAGTGACACAAAATGTAGGACCGACTCCAGCAAACTGTACCCATACTTCACTGGCCACACCACTAGCCCCACCACACAGGAGCTGCACTCCAGCAAAAGGTATACCGATTTCATTTGCCATAGCACCAGCTGTACCACAGAAAAATCCCACTCCGGCAAAAAGTACAGCAAGTCCACTGGCCGAAGACCTATCCCAACTGCAGAGACGGCCAATTCCTGCAGATTGGAACCCCATTCCATTTATTCCCAGTTTAAAAGACAATGCTTTCAATGTTGTTAGGGACTACGTGCATATATTCCCATCATGGGAAGATTATTGTGAAGACAAACACCATTTTCACATCTTCCTGTCCAACTTACGTGTAAGTGCTATTATTCATGGTTATTATTTTCCTGTTTTCTGTTGATTGAACACATCAATGATTTACATTACATTGTTGTAACTAAGCGAGGGTCAATCTGGATAGTCATGACGAGCAAAGCTTGCTTGTGCTTTTCAAGGAAGCATTGCAGCAATATCGGTGTTACCTGAGGAAATCACACTTTGATGGCAAGTCTATAAACGAATTTCCGGTGAAGTCTCCTGTGCTAAATTTAGAAGACATTGAATGGAAAACCTTGTTATGCACTGGTCTCGTTCCCAGGATGAGATACTGTCTATGAAATCACATGACAATTTGAACTTCTACTTTTCCGCATGTGCCTTACGGATCTTTTTTGCAGGAAATCTGCTCGAAGAAGAATTCCGGTTTGACAAGAACGACAGGATATCGCAAATATGATGCCCGCTGCTTTGCTCTTGTTAGTACCTATTGTCCTGTATCACTGTACTTGCATACATACCTGGTTCATTATGTGACATCAGTATGCATGATAGCTTGCTTATCAATTGTTCGCTCCAAATTATCTGATATGTATGAATGGTTACATTAGTGTAGAATATATCCAATGCCAATGTTTTTTTAGCTCTGCATTGTTCTTGTAAGTACATGTTGTCCTTTATCAGTGTACTTATAATGACAGGTAGTTGTTCATGTACCATCACTCTGCAGCTTATTTTCCTTTGCCCTCCATTTTCTACACATCAGATCTATATTTACTCTAACCATAAGGTTCGTACTGAAGAAGTTTAGTTGTGCATTGCTCTTGGCTGTACCTTTTGCCTGTATAGCTGCACTTACATTTATAGCTACTTGGTTATGTAGTATCACTCTTCATCTTATCTTAAATATTCTCCATTTTTTCATATATTATCACATCTATATTTACTCTTAACAAAATGTAGAATAAAGGCAATGCTTTTGAAGAAGATTCTATGGTAAACTTCTTGAATTGCCCCCCCATCAGCATGGACAAGGCCTTTATAGAGCCTGTCTTCACCAATAATGTAAGTTTGTCCATCTCAAGCCTTCAAACTTTGTTGTATATATTTGGTTAGGCATGACTGCAACAGCTGTTTATTTTTTGTGTTTGCATCAAATTGCTTGTTTAAAGTTTATTGTATGTAGTTCATAAACAAAAGTTCGTCCTTTCTCAATTTAAGTTTTCAGTTGTACAACCAAGTTCCTTCTTCATACCATGTAAATTAAACTATATAGAGCAAGTGATCTTCTTTTGCACTGCATGTATGCTTCTGTTCTTCATTTGTAATCCAGTGGTGTGGTGAACCTACCCACTATAGCACAATGTCATATTCTGCAATGTCTTAACTATGAAAAATGTCATATCATTCTACTATTATTTAAACCATCTCTTTATTTGCCAATTTGAAATGGTATAAATTGACAGCACACTAATCATTGATACTTATGAGTTCTTGATCTATAATCCAGTGGTGTCGTGAAGCTGCCAACTCCTTCACAATGTCATTTCCTGCCATGTCTTGACCTAAACAGTACCATATTGTGTTAATGCAAATTTAAACTGTGTCACTTTATTTGTCAGTAAGAAATGTGATGAATTGTCAGCACTGATACTTTTATGTGCAAAACCTGTCATCTGTCTGCTTGTTTATCTTTCAGAGTGAGGAAGATATAAGTGTTGAACAAGCGCAGTCTCATCATCTTGCTCAGCTGCTTGCGTTGCAGCTCCCCAGCAGGGCTAACCTTTCTTGAACTCTATTGAAGTGCTGTTGGTTTTGTATATTATTTTGTCAGCGTGTTTATTTGCACTGGTGGCGATCTTTGATGCCTAGTGTATGTAATCTGCTGCCTGCTTGTGCTTTATTATCATAGTGGCGAACTTTGATGCCTAGTGGATGTAATATGCCATAATTTCTTTATTGTATAGTATAGGTTTTCCTTATTCACGATGTTGCAGTTATTTTATTGTATATATATCCTGACTTCGCAGTAAACCGGCCAAACCGTAAAATTACGGTACATAATCGGGCCGTCATGCAATCACGATGTAGGTTGGGCCTGAAACGTGCCGATCAGCTCACGGGCCGGCAGCAGTCCGAAATGAACCCGGCCCATGATTGTGCGAATCAAATCACGGGATTTTAACAGGCCGAAAAATTGTCTCGGTCCTTGTTTGGCCCAATCAGATATCGGCTGCGAGCAGGACGGATGCAAACCGGGCCGTAGTTAGGCCCAACAATATGACAGGCTTTTAACAGGCTGAAATTGATATAGGGCCAAAATGTTAAACGAGCCCTTAACATGCCAAAACTAATATCAGGCTGAATTACTAAGTGAGCCTTTAGCAAGTGGGCCCAAAAGCATAGTGTCCAGTTGACGGGCCGAATCTGATATGGGCCATAATTAGGCCCAAAACCTCTTAAAGGGTCGGACCTGATCTGGGCCGTAATTTGGCCCAGAATGTGGTAGGCTTTTAACGGGTCGGATCTCATATGGGCCACTATTAGGCCTGGAGCGTGGCAGGCCATTAATAGACCGGATCAAATATGTGAAGGAAATATGCCCTATAGGCAATAATAAAGTTATTATTTATTTCCTTATATCATGATAAAAGTTTATTATTCATGCTAGAATTGTATTAACCGGAAACATAATACATGTGTGAATATATAGACAACCAAAGTGTCACTAGTATACCTCTACTTGACTAGCTCGTTAATCAAAGATGGTTATGTTTCCTAACCATAGACAAAGAGTTGTCATTTGATTAAACGGGATCACATCATTAGTTGAATGATCTGATTGACATGACCCATTCCATTAGCTTAGCACCCGATCGTTTAGTATGTTGCTATTGCTTTCAACATGACTTATACATGTTCCTATGACTATGAGATTATGTAACTCCTGTGTGCCAGAGGAACACTTTGTGTGCTACCAAATGTCACAACGTAACTGGGTGATTATAAAGGTGCTCTACAGGTGTCTCCAAAGGTACATGTTGGGTTGACGTATTTCGAGATTAGGATTTGTCACTCCGATCGTTGGAGAGGTATCTCTGGGCCCTCTCGGTAATGCACATCACTTAAGCCTTGCAAGCAATGCAACTAATGAGTTAGTTGCGAGATGATGTATTAAGGAACGAGTAAAGAGACTTGCCGGTAACGAGATTGAACTAGGTATTGGATACCGACGATCGAATCTCGGGCAAGTAACATACCGATGACAAAGGGAACAACGTATGTTGTTATGCGGTCTGACCGATAAAGATCTTCGTAGAATATGTAGGAGCCAATATGGGCATCCAGGTCCCGCTATTGGTTATTGACCGGAGACATGTCTCGGTCATGTCTACATTGTTCTCGAACCCGTAGGGTCCGCACGCTTAAGGTTTCGATGACAGTTATATTATGAGTTCATACGTTTTGATGTACCGAAGGTTGTTCGGAGTCCTGGATGTGATCACGGACATGGCGAGGAGTCTCGAAATGGTCGATACATAAAGATTGATATATTGGAAGCCTATGTTTGGATATCGGAAGTGTTCCGGGTGAAATCGGGATTTTACCGGAGTACCGGGAGGTTACCGGAACCCCCGGGAGCTATATGGGCCTTGGTGGGCCTTAGTGGGCCTTAGTGGAAAAGAGAAGAGGCAGCCTGAGATGAGCCGCGCGCCCCTCCCCTCCCTTGGTCTGAATAGGACAAGGAGAGGGGGCCGGCCCCCTTTCTCTTTCCCCCCCCCCCCTCCGCGAATCCTATTCCAACTAGGATTGGGGCGGGGGGAATCCTACTCCCAGAGGGAGTAGGACTCCTCCTGGCGCGCCACCTCTAGGCCGGCCGCACCCCCCCCCCCTTGAGCCTTTATATACGGAGGCAGGGGCACCCCAGAGACACACAAGTTGATCCACGTGATCATATTCTTAGCTATGTGCGGCGCCCCCTGCCACCATAGTCCTCGATAATATTGTAGCGGTGCTTAGGCGAAGCCCTACCACAGTAGTACATCAAGATCGTCACCATGCTGTCATGCTGACGGAACTCTTCCCCGACACTTTGCTGGATCGGAGTCCGGGGATCGTCATCGAGCTGAACGTGTGCTAAAACTCGGAGGTGCCGTAGTTTCGGTGCTTGATCGGTCGGGCCGTGGAGACGTACGACTACATCAACCAAACGCTTCTGTTGTCGATCTACAAGGGTACGTAGATCACACTCTCCCCTCTCGTTGCTATGCATCACCATGATCTTGCGTATGCGTAGGAAATTTTTTGAAATTACTACGTTCCCCAACAGTGGTATCAGAGCCTAAGTTTTATGTGTTGATGTTATATGCACAAGTAGAACACAAGTGAGTTGTGGGTGATATAAGTCATACTGCTTACCAGCATGTCATACTTTGGTTCGGCGGTATTGTTGGATGAAGCGGCCCGGACCGACATTACGCGTACGCTTAAGCGAGACCGGTTCTCCCGACGTGCTTTGCACATAGGTGGCTTGCGGGTGACAGTTTCTCCAACTTTAGTTGAACCGAGTGTGGCTACGCCCGGTCCTTGTGAAGGTTAAAACAGCACCAACTTGACAAACTATCATTGTGGTTTTGATGCGTAGGTAAGATTGGTTCTTGCTTAAGCCCGTAGCAGCCACGTAAAACTTGCAACAACAAAGTAGAGGACGTCTAACTTGTTTTTGCAGGGCATGTTGTGATGTGATATGGTCAAGACATGATGCTGAATTTTATTGTATGAGATGATCATGTTTTGTAACCGAGTTATCGCCAACTGGCAGGAGCCATATGGTTGTCGCTTTATTGTATGCAATGCAATCGCGCTGTAATGCTTTACTTTATCACTAAGTGGTAGCGATAGTCGTGGAAGCATAAGATTGGCGAGACGACAACGATGCTACGATGGAGATCAAGGTGTCGCGCCGGTGACAATGGTGATTATGACGGTGCTTCGGAGATGGAGATCACAGGCACAAGATGATGATGGCCATATCATATCACTTATATTGATTGCATGTGATGTTTATCTTTTATGCATCTTATCTTGCTTTGATTGACGGTAGCATTATAAGATGATCTCTCACTAAATTATCAAGAAGTGTTCTCCCTGAGTATGCACTGTTGCGAAAGTTCTTCGTGCTGAGACACCACGTGATGATCGGGTGTGACAGGCTCTATGTTCAAATACAATGGGTGCAAAACAGTCGCACACACGGAATACTCAGGTTATACTTGACGAGCCAAGCATATGCAGATATGGCCTCGGAACACGGAGACCGAAAGGTCGAGCGTGAATCATATAGTAGATATGATCAACATAGTGATGTTCACTAATGAAACTACTCCATCTCACGTGATGATCGGACATGGCTTAGTTGATTTGGATCATGTGATCACTTAGAGGATTAGAGGGATGTCTATCTAAGTGGGAGTTCTTTAAGTAATTTGATTAATTTAACTTAAATTTATCATGAACTTAGTACCTGATAGTATCTTGCTTATGTATGTTTGATTGTAGATAGATGGCCCGTGCTATTGTTCCGTTGAATTTTAATATGTTCCTTGAGAAAGCAAAGTTGAAAGATGATGGTAGCAATTACACGGACTGGGTCCGTAACTTGAGGATTATCCTCATTGCTGCACAGAAGAATTACGTCCTGGAAGCACCACTGGGTGCCAGGCCTGCTGCTGGAGCAACACCAGATGTTATGAACATCTGGCAGAGCAAAGTTGATGACTACTCGATAGTTCAGTGTGCCATGCTTTACGGCTTAGAATCGGGACTTCAGCGACGTTTTGAATGTCATGGAGCATATGAGATGTTCCAGGAGTTGAAGTTAATATTTCAAGCAAATGCCCGAATTGAGAGATATGAAGTCTCCAATAAGTTCTATAGCTGCAAGATGGAGGAGAACAGTTCTGTCAGTGAGCATATACTCAAAATGTCTGGGTATAATAATCACTTGATTCAGATGGGAGTTAATCTTCCAGATGATTGCGTCATTGACAAAATTCTCCAATCACTGCCACCAAGCTACAAGAGCTTCGTGATGAACTATAATATGCAAGGGATGAATAAGACTATTCCCGAGCTCTTCGCAATGCTTAAAGTTGCGGAGGTAGAAATCAAAAAGGAGCATCAAGTGTTGATGGTCAACAAGACCACTAGTTTCAAGAAAAAGGGCAAAGGGAAGAAGAAGGGGAACTTTAAGAAGAACAGCAAGCAAGTTGCTGCTCAAGAGAAGAAACCCAAGTCTGGACCTAAGCCTGAAACTGAGTGCTTCTACTGCAAGCAGACTGGTCACTAGAAGCGGAACTGCCCCAAG
This sequence comes from Triticum monococcum, assembly GCA_034509565.1. NCBI lineage: Eukaryota > Viridiplantae > Streptophyta > Magnoliopsida > Poales > Poaceae > Triticum > Triticum monococcum. The sequence continues at coordinate 97,325,337 of CM067843.1, read as the reverse complement.
TATTTGGCGGATAAGAAGGATGGCAAGGTGAACAAAGGTATATGTGATATACATGTTATTGATGTGTACCTTACTAATGCTCGCAGTAGCACCTGGGTATTTGATACTGGTTCTGTTGCTAATATTTGCAACTCGAAACAGGGGCTACGGATTAAGCGAAGATTGGCTAAGGACGAGGTGACGATGCGCGTGGGAAACGGTTCCAAAGTCGGTGTGATCGCGGTCGGCACGCTACCTCTACATCTACCTTCGGGATTAGTATTAGACCTATAATTGTTATTTGGTGCCAGCGTTGAGCATGAACATTATATCTAGATCTTGTTTAATGCGAGATGGTTATTCATTTAAATCAAAGAATAATGGTTGTTCTATTTATATGAGTAATATCTTTTATGGTCATGCACCCTTGAAGAGTGGTCTATTCTTATTGAATCTCGATAGTAGTGACACACATATTCATAATGTTGAAGCCAAAAGATGCAGAGTTGATAATTATGGTGCAACTTATTTGTGGCACTTCCGTTTAGGTCATATCGGTATAAAGCGCATGAAGAAACTCCATACTGATGGACTTTTGGAACCACTTGATTATGAATCACTTGGTACTTGCGAACCGTGCCTCATGGGCAAGATGACTAAAACACCGTTCTCCGGTACTATGGAGAGAGCAACAGATTTGTTGGAAATCATACATATAGATGTATGTGGTCCGATGAATATTGAGGCTCGTGGCGGATATTGTTATTTTCTCACCTTCACAGATGACTTATGCAGATATGGGTATATCTACTTAATGAAGCATAAGTCTGAAACATTTGAAAAGTTCAAAGAATTTCAGAGTGAAGTTGAAAATCATCGTAACAAGAAAATAAAGTTTCTACGATCTGATCGTGGAGGAGAATATTTGAGTTATGAGTTTGGTGTACATTTGAAACAATGCGGAATAGTTTCGCAACTCACGCCACCCGGAACACCATAGCGTAATGGTGTATCCGAACGTCGTAATCGTACTTTACTAGATATGGTGCAATCTATGATGTCTCTTACTGATTTACCGCTATCGTTTTGGGGTTATGCTTTAGAGACGGCCGCATTCACGTTAAATAGGGCACCATCAAAATCTGTTGAGATGACGCCTTATGAACTATGGTTTGGCAAGAAACCAAAGTTTTCATTTCTGAAAGTTTGGGGCTGCGATGGTTATGTGAAAAAGCTTCAACCTGATAAGCTCGAACCCAAATCGGAGAAATGTGTCTTCATAGGATATCCAAAGGAAACTATTGGATACACCTTCTATCACAGATCCGAAGGCAAGACTTTTGTTGCTAAATTCGGAAACTTTCTGGAGAAGGAGTTTCTCTCGAAAGATGTGAGTGGGAGGAAAGTAGAACTTGATGAGGTAACTGTACCTGCTCCCTTATTGGAAAGTAGTACATCACAGAAAACTGTTTCTGCGACACCTACACCAATTAGTGAGGAAGCTAATGATAATGATCATGAAACTTCAGGACAAGATACTACTGAACCTCGTAGATCAACCAGAGTGAGATCCGCGCCAGAGTGGTATGGTAATCCTGTTCTGCAAATCATGCTGCTAGATCATGATGAACCTACGAACTATGAAGAAGCGATGGTGAGCACAGATTCCGCAAAATGGCTTGAATCCATGAAATCTGAGATGGGATCCATGTATGAGAACAAAGTATGGACTTTGGTTGACTTGCCCGATGATCGGCAAGCAATTGAGAATAAATGGATCTTCAAGAAGAAGACTGACGCTGACGGTAATATTACTGTCTACAAAGCTTGAATTGTCGCAAAAGGTTTTTGATAAGTTCAAGGGGTTGACTACGATGAGACCTTCTCACCCGTAGCGATGCTTAAGTCTGTCCGAATCATGTTAGCAATTGCCACATTTTATGATTATGAAATTTGGCAGATGGATGTCGAAACTGCATTCCTGAATGGATTTCTGGAAGAAGAGTTGTATACGATGCAACCGGAAGGTTTTGTCGATCCAAAGGGAGCTAACAAAGTGTGCAAGCTCCAGCGATCCATTTATGGACTGGTGCAAGCCTCTCGGAGTTGGAATAAACGCTTTGATAGTGTGACCAAAGCATTTGGTTTTATACAGACTTTCGGAGAAGCCTGTATTGACAAGAAAGTGAGCGGGAGCTCTGTAGCATTTCTGATATTATATGTGGATGACATATTACTGATTGGAAATGATATAGAATTTCTGGATAGCATAAAGGGGTACTTGAATAAGAGTTTTTCAATGAAAGACCTCGGTGAAGCTGCTTACATATTAGGCATAAAGATCTATAGAGATAGATCAAGACGCTTAATTGGACTTTCACAAAGCACATACCTCGACAAGATTTTGAAGAAGTTCAAAATGGATCAAGCAAAGAAAGGGTTCTTGCCTGTGTTACAAAGTGTGAAGTTGAGTCAGACTCAATGCCTGACCACTGCAGAAGATAGAGAGAAAATGAAAGATGTTCCCTATGCTTCAGCCATAGGCTCTATCATGTATGCAATGCTGTGTACCAGACCTGATGTGTGCCTTGCTATAAATTTAGCAGGGAGGTACCAAAGTAATCCAGGAGTGGATCACTGGACAGCGGTCAAGAACATCCTGAAGTACCTGAAAAGGACTAAGGATATGTTTCTCGTATATGGAGGTGACAAAGAGATCATTGTAAACGGTTACGTTGATGCAAGCTTTGACACTGATCCGGACGATTCTAAATCGCAAACCGGATATGTGTTTACATTAAACGGTGGAGCTGTCAGTTGGTGCAGTTCTAAACAAAGCGTCGTGGCGGGATCTACATGTGAAGCGGAGTACATAGCTGCTTCGGAAGCAGCAAACGAAGGAGTCTGGATGAAGGAGTTCATATCCGATCTAGGTGTCATACCTAGTGCATCGGGTCCAATGAAAATCTTTTGTGACAATACTGGTGCAATTGCCTTGGCAAAGGAATCCATATTTCACAAGAGAACCAAACACATCAAGAGACGCTTCAATTCCATCCGGGATCTAGTCCAGGTGGGAGACATAGAGATTTGCAAGATACATACGGAGCTGAATGTAGCAGACCCGTTGACTAAGCCTCTTCCACGAGCAAAACATGATCAGCACCAAAGCTCCATGGGTGTTAGAATCATTACTGTGTAATCTAGATTATTGACTCTAGTGCAAGTGGGAGACTGAAGGAAATATGCCCTAGAGGCAATAATAAAGTTATTATTTATTTCCTTATATCATGATAAAAGTTTATTATTCATGCTAGAATTGTATTAACCAGAAACATAATACATGTGTGAATATATAGACAACCAAAGTGTCACTAGTATACCTCTACTTGACTAACTCGTTAATCAAAGATGGTTATGTTTCCTAACCATGGACAAAGAGTTGTCATTTGATTAAATGGGATCACATCATTAGTTGAATGATCTGATTGACATGACCCATTCCATTAGCTTAGCACCCGATCGTTTAGTATGTTGCTATTGCTTTCTCCATGACTTATACATGTCCCTATGACTATGTGATTATGTAACTCCCATGTGCCGGAGGAACACTTTGTGTGCTACCAAACGTCGCAATGTAACTGGGTGACTATAAAGGTGCTTTACAGGTGTCTCCAGAGGTACATGTTGGGTTGACGTATTTCAAGATTAGGATTTGTCACTCCGATCGTCGGAGAGGTATCTCTGGGCCCTCTCGGTAATGCACATCACTTAAGCCTTGCAAGCAATGCAACTGATGAGTTAGTTGCAAGATGATGTATTATGGAACGAGTAAAGAGACTTGCCGGTAACGAGATTGAACTAGGTATTGGATACCGACGATCGAATCTCGGGCAAGTAACATACCGATGACAAAGGGAACAACGTATGTTGTTATGCGGTCTGACCGATAAAGATCTTCGTAGAATATGTAGGAGCCAATATGGGCATCCAGGTCCCGCTATTGGTTATTAACCGGAGACATGTCTCGGTCATGTCTACATTGTTCTCGAACCCGTAGGGTCCGCACGCTTAAGGTTTCGATGACAGTTATATTATGAGTTTATACGTTTTGATGTACGGAAGGTTGTTCGGAGTCCCGGATGTGATCACGGACATGACGAGGAGTCTCGAAATGGTCGAGACATAAAGATTGATATATTGGAAGCCTTTATTTGGATATCGGAAGTGTTCCGGGTGAAATCGGGATTTTACCGGAGTACCGGGAGGTTACTGGAACCCCCCGGGAGCTATATGGGCCTTAGTGGGCCTTAGTGGAAAAGGGAAGAGGCAGCCTGAGATGGGCCGTGCGCCCCTCCCCTCCCTTGGTCCGAATAGGACAAGGAGAGGGGGTCGGCCCCCCTTTCTCTTTTCCCCCCCTCCGCGAATCCTATTCCAACTAGGATTGTGTTGGGGAACGCAGTAATTTCGAAAAATTTCCTACGCACACGCAAGATCATGGTGATGCACAGCAACGAGAGGGGAGAGTGTTGTCTACGTACCAACGCAGACCGACTGCGGAAGCGATCACACAACATAGAGGAAGTAGTCGTACGTCTTCTTCCCGATCCGACCGATCCAAGCACCGTTACTCCGGCACCTCCGAGTTCTTAGCACACGTTCAGCTCGATGACGTTCCTCGGGCTCCGATCCAGCAAAGCGTCGAGGAAGAGTTCCGTCAGCACGACGGTGTGGTGACGATCTTGATGTACTACCGACGCAGGGCTTCGCCTAAGCACTGTAACGGTATGATCAAGGTGGAATTTGGTGGCAGGGGGCACCGCACACGGCTAAGGAACGATCTCAAGGATCAAGTTGTGTCTTGGGGTGCCCCCTGCCCCCGTATATAAAGGCCAGGGGCAGGGGGTTCGGCCGGCTAGGAGGGAGGCGCAGGGAGGAGTCCTACTCCCACCGGGAGTAGGACTCCTCCCCTCCAATCCTATTCCAACTAGGATTCTTGGGGGGAAGGAGAAAGAGGGGGCCGGCCCACCTCTCCTAGTCCTATTAGGACTTGGGAAAGGGGGGGCGCCGGCTAGGCTTGTGGGCTGCCTCTTCTCTCTTTTCCACTAAGGCCCAATAGGCCCATTTGCCTCCCGGGGGGTTCCGGTAACCCTCCCGGTAATCCGGAAAAATCCCGATTTCACCCGGAACGCTTCCGGTGCCCAAACATAGGCTTCCAATATATCAATCTTTACGTCTCGACCATTTCGAGACTCCTCGTCATGTCCGTGATCTCATCCGGGACTCCGAACAACCTTCGGTACATCAAAATGCATAAACTCATAATAACTGTCATCGTAACATTAAGCGTGCGGACCCTGCGGTTCGAGAACAATGTAGACATGACCGAGACACGTCTCCGGTCAATAACCAATAGCAGGACCTGGATGCCCATATTGGCTCCTACATATTCTACGAAGATCTTTATCGGTCAGACCGCATAACAACATACGTTGTTCCCTTTGTCATCGGTATGTTACTTGCCCGAGATTCGATCGTCGGTATCCAATACCTAGTTCAATCTCGTTACCGGCAAGTCTCTTTACTCGTTCTGTAATACATCATCTCACAACTAACATATTAGTTGCAGTGCTTGCAAGGCTTATGTGATGTGTATTACCGAGAGGGCCCAGAGATACCTCTCCGACAATCGGAGTGACAAACCCTAATCTCGAAATACGCCAACCCAACATCTACCATTGGAGACACCTGTAGTACTCCTTTATAATCACCCAGTTACGTTGTGACGTTTGGTAGTACCCAAAGTGTTCCTCCGGTAAACGGGAGTTGCATAATCTCATAGTTATAGGAACATGTATAAGTCATGAAGAAAGCAATAGCAACATACTAAACGATCGGGTGCTAAGCTAATGAAATGGGTCATGTCAATCAGATCATTCAACTAATGATGTGACCTCGTTAATCAAATAACAACTCTTTGTTCATGGTTAGGAAACATAACCATCTTTGATTAACGAGCTAGTCTAGTAGAGGCATACTAGTGACACTCTGTTGGTCTATGTATTCACACATGTATTATGTTTCCGGTTAATACAATTCTAGCATGAATAATAAACATTTATCATGATATAAGGAAATAAATAATAACTTTATTATTGCCTCTAGGGCATATTTCCTTCAGTCTCCCACTTGCACTAGAGTCAATAATCTAGATTACATAGTAATGATTCTAACACCCATGGAGCCTTGGTGCTGATCATGTTTTGCTCGTGGAAGAGGCTTAGTCAATGGGTATGCAACATTCAGATCCGTATGTATCTTGCAAATCTCTATGTCTCCCACCTGGACTAAATCCCGGATGGAGTTGAAGCGTCTCTTGATGTGTTTGGTTCTTTTGTGAAATCTGGATTCCTTTGCCAAGGCAATTGCACCAGTATTGTCACAGAAGATTTTCATTGGACCCGATGCACTAGGTACGACACCTAGATCGGATATGAACTCCTTCATCCAGACTCCTTCGTTCGCTGCTTCCGAAGCAGCTATGTACTCCGCTTCACATGTAGATCCTGCTACAACGCTTTGTTTAGAACTGCACCAACTGACAGCTCCACCGTTTAAAGTAAACACGTATCCGGTTTGCGATTTAGAATCGTCCGGATCAGTGTCAAAGCTTGCATCAACGTAACCTCTTACGTTGAGTTCTTTGTCACCTCCATATACGAGAAACATATCCTTAGTCCTTTTCAGGTATTTCAGGATGTTCTTGACCGCTGTCCAGTGATCCACTCCTGGATTACTTTGGTACCTCCCTGCTAAACTTATAGCAAGGCACACATCAGGTCTGGTACACAGCATTGCATACATGATAGAGCCTATGGCTGAAGCATAGGGAACATCTTTCATTTTCTCTCTATCTTCTGCATTGGTCGGGCATTGAGTCTGGCTCAACTTCACACCTTGTAACACAGGCAAGAACCCTTTCTTTGCTTGATCCATTTTGAACTTCTTCAAAATCTTGTCAAGGTATGTGCTTTGTGAAAGTCCAATTAAGCGTTTTGATCTTTCTCTATAGATCTTTATGCCTAATATGTAAGCAGCTTCCCCGAGGTCTTTCATCGAAAAACTTTTATTCAAGTATCCCTTTATGCTATCCAGAAATTCTATATCATTTCCAATCAGTAATATGTCATCCACATATAATATCAGAAATGCTACAGAGCTCCCACTCACTTTCTTGTAAATACAGGCTTCTCCAAAAGTCTGTATAAATCCAAATGCCTTGATCACACTATCAAAGCGTTTCTTCCAACTCCGAGATGCTTGCACCAGTCCATAAATGGATCGCTGGAGTTTGCACACTTTGTTAGCTTCCTTTGGATCGACAAAACCTTCAGGTTGCATCATATACAACTCTTCTTCCAGAAATCCATTCAGGAATGCGGTTTTTACATCCATTTGCCAAATTTCATAATCATAAAATGCGGCAATTGCTAACATGATTCTGACAGACTTAAGCATCGCTACGGGTGAGAAAGTCTCATCGTAGTCAACTCCTTGAACTTGTTGAAAACCTTTTGCGACAAGTCGAGCTTTGTAGACAGTAACATTACCATCAGCGTCAGTCTTATTCTTAAAGATCCATTTATTCTCAATTGCTTGCCGATCATCGGGCAAGTCAACCAAAGTCCATACTTTGTTCTCATACATGGATCCCATCTCAGATTTCATGGCTTCAAGCCACTTTGCGGAATCTGGGCTCACCATCGCTTCTTCATAGTTCGTAGGTTCATCATGATCTAGTAGCATGATTTCCAGAACAGGATTACCGTACCACTCTGGTGCGGATCTTACTCTGGTTGATCTACGAGGTACAGTAGTATCTTGATCTAAAGTTTCATGATCATTATCATTAACTTCCTCTCTTATTGGTGTAGGTCTCACAGAAACAGTTTCCTGTGATGTACTATTTCCCAATAATGGAGTAGGTACAGTTACCTCGTCAAGTTCTAAGTTCCTCCCGAAACTCCTTCTCAAGAAAGTTTCCGAATTTAGCAACAAAAGTCTTGCCTTCAGATCTGTGATAGAAGGTGTATCCAATAGTTTCCTTTGGATATCCTATGAAGACACACTTCTCCGATTTGGGTTCGAGCTTATCAGGTTGAAGCTTTTTCACATAAGCATCGCAGCCCCAAACTTTAAGAAACGACAACTTTGGTTTCTTGCCAAACCACAGTTCATAAGGCGTCGTCTCAACGGATTTAGATGGTGCCCTATTTAACGTGAATGCGGTCGTCTCTAAAGCATAACCCCAAAATGATAGCGGTAAATCAGTAAGAGACATCATAGATCGCACCATATCTAGTAAAGTACGATTCGACGTTCGGACACACCATTACGTTGTGGTGTTCCGGGTGGCGTGAGTTGCGAAACTATTCCACAATTTTTCAAATGTACACCAAACTCGTAACTCAAATATTCTCCTCCTCGATCAGATCGTAGAAACTTTATTTTCTTGTTACGATGATTTTCAACTTCACTCTGAAATTCCTTGAACTTTTCAAATGTTTCAGACTTATGTTTCATTAAGTAGATATACCCATATCTGCTTAAATCATCTGTGAAGGTGAGAAAATAACGATATCCGCCACGAGCCTCAATATTCATCGGACCACATACATCGGTATGTATGATTTCCAATAAATCCGTTGCTCTCTCCATAGTACCGGAGAACGGTGTTTTAGTCATCTTGCCCATGAGGCACGGTTCGCAAGTACCAAGTGATTCATAATCAAGTGGTTCCAAAAGCCCATCAGTATGGAGTTTCTTCATGCGCTTTACACCGATATGACCTAAACGGCAGTGCCACAAATAAGTTGCACTATCATTATCAACTCTGCATCTTTCGGCTTCAACATTATGAATATGTGTATTACTACTATCGAGATTCAATAAGAATAGACCACTTTTCAAGGGTGCATGACCATAAAAGATATTACTCATATAAATAGAACAACCATTATTCTCTGATTTAAATGAATAACCGTCTCGCATCAAACAAGATCCAGATATAATGTTCATGCTCAACGCTGGCACCAAATAACAATTATTTAGGTCTAATATTAATCCCGAAGGTAGATGTAGAGGTAGCGTGCCGACTGCGATCACATCGACTTTGGAACCGTTTCCCACGCGCATCGTCACCTCGTCCTTTGCTAGTGTCCGCTTATTCTGTAGTCCCTGTTTTTGAGTTGCAAATATTAGCAACAGAACCAGTATCAAATACCCAGGTGCTACTGCGAGCATTAGTAAGGTACACATCAATAACATGTATATCACATATACCTTTGTTCACTTTGCCATCCTTCTTATCCGCCAAATACTTGGGGCAGTTCCGCTTCCAGTGACCAGTCTGCTTGCAGTAGAAGCACTCAGTTTCAGGCTTAGGTCCAGACTTGGGTTTCTTCTCTTGAGTAGCAACTTGCTTGCCGTTCTTCTTGAAGTTCCCCTTCTTCTTCCCTTTGCCCTTTTTCTTGAAACTCGTGGTTTTGTTAACCATCAACACTTGATGCTCCTTCTTGATTTCTACCTCCGCAGCTTTCAGCATAGCGAAGAGCTCGGGAATAGTCTTGTTCATCCCTTGCATATTATAGTTCATCACAAAGCTCTTGTAGCTTGGTGGCAGTGATTGGAGAATTCTGTCAATGACGCAATCATCCGGAAGTGTAACTCCCAATTGAATCAAGTGATTATTATACCCAGACATTTTGAGTATATGCTCACTGACAGAACTGTTCTCCTCCATCTTGCAGCTATAGAACTTATTGGAGACTTCATATCTCTCAATCCGGGCATTTGCTTGAAATATTAACTTCAACTCCTGGAACATCTCATATGCTCCATGACGTTCAAAACGTCGTTGAAGTCCCGGTTCTAAGCCGTAAAGCATGGCACACTAAACTATTGAGTAGTCATCAGCTTTGCTCTGCCAGACGTTCATAACTTCTGGTGTTGCTCTTGCAGCAGGCCTAGCACTCAGCGGTGCTTCCAGGACGTAATTCTTCTGTGCAGCAATGAGGATAATCCTCAGGTTACGGACCCAGTCCGTGTAATTGCTACCATCATCTTTCAACTTTGCTTTCTCAAGGAACGCATTAAAATTCAACGGAACAACAGCACGAGCCATCTATCTACAATCAACATAACCAAGCAAGATACTATCAGGTACTAAGTTCATGATAATTTTAAGTTCAGTTAATTTACTTAAGAACTCCCACTTAGATAGACATCCCTCTAATCTTCTAAGTGATCACGTGATCCAAATCAACTAAACCATAACCGATCATCACGTGAGATGGAGTAGTTTTCAATGGTGAACATCAATATGTTGATCATATCTACTATATGATTCACGCTCGACCTTTCGGTCTCCGTGTTCCGAGGCCATATCTGTATATGCTTGGCTCGTCAAGTATAACCTGAGTATTCCGCGTGTGCAACTGTTTTGCACCCGTTGTATTTGAACGTAGAGCCTATCACACCCGATCATCACGTGGTGTCTCAGCACGAAGAACTTTTGCAACGGTGCATACTCAGGGAGAACACTTCTTGATAATTTAGTGAGAGATCATCTTATAATGCTACCGTCAATCAAAGCAAGATAAGATGCATAAAAGGATAAACATCACATGCAATCAATATAAGTGATATGATATGGCCATCATCATCTTGTGCTTTGTGATCTCCATCTCCGAAGCACCGTCATGATCACCATCGTCACCGGCGCGACACCTTGATCTCCATCGTAGCGTCGTTGTCGTCTCGCCAATCTTATGCTTCCACGACTATCACTACCGCTTAGCAATAAAGTAAAGCATTACATCGCGATTGCATTGCATACAATAAAGCGACAACCATATGGCTCCTGCCAGTTGCCGATAACTCGGTTACAAAACATGATCATCTCATACAATAAAATCAGCATCATGCCTTGACCATATCACATCACAACATGCCCTGCAAAAACAAGTTAGACGTCCTCTACTTTGTTGTTGCAAGTTTTACGTGGCTGCTACGGGCTTTAAGTAAGAACTCATCTCACCTACGCATCAAAACCACAACGATAGTTCGTCAAATAGACTCCGTTTTAACCTTCTCAAGGACCGGGCATAGTCACACTTGGTTCAACTAAAGTTGGAGAGACAGTCTTCCGCAAGCCATCTATGTGCAAAGCACGTCGAGGGAACCGGTCTCGCGTAAGAGTACGCGTAAGGTTGGTCCGGATCGTCTCAACCAACAATACAGCCGAACCAAAGTATGACATGCTGGTAGGCAGTATGACTTGTATCGCCCACAACTCACTTGTGTTCTACTCGTGCATATAACATCAAACCATAAAACCTAGGCTCGGATGCCACTGTTGGGGAACGCAGTAATTTCGAAAATTTTCCTACGCACACGCAAGATCATGGTGATGCACAGCAACGAGAGGGGAGAGTGTTGTCTACGTACCAACGCAGACCGACTGCGGAAGCGATCACACAACGTAGAGGAAGTAGTCGTACGTCTTCTTCCCGATCCGACCGATCCAAGCACCGTTACTCCGGCACCTCCGAGTTCTTAGCACACGTTCAGCTCGATGACGTTCCTCGGGCTCCGATCCAGCAAAGCGTCGAGGAAGAGTTCCGTCAGCACGACGGCGTGGTGACGATCTTGATGTACTACCGACGCAGGGCTTCGCCTAAGCACTGTAACGGTATGATCGAGGTGGAATTTGGTGGCAGGGGGCACCGCACACGGCTAAGGAACGATCTCAAGGATCAAGTTGTGTCTTGGGGTGCCCCCTGCCCCCGTATATAAAGGCCAGGGGCAGGGGGTTCGGCCGGCTAGGAGGGAGGCGCAGGGAGGAGTCCTACTCCCACCGGGAGTAGGACTCCTCCCCTCCAATCCTATTCCAACTAGGATTCTCGGGGGGAAAGGAGAAAGAGGGGGCCGGCCCACCTCTCCTAGTCCTATTAGGACTTGGGAAAGGGGGGGCGCCGGCTAGGCTTGTGGGCTGCCTCTTCTCTCTTTTCCACTAAGGCCCAATAGGCCCATTTGCCTCCCGGGGGGTTCCGGTAACCCTCCCGGTAATCCGGAAAAATCCCGATTTCACCCGGAACGCTTCCGGTGCCCAAACATAGGCTTCCAATATATCAATCTTTACGTCTCGACCATTTCGAGACTCCTCGTCATGTCCGTGATCTCATCCGGGACTCCGAACAACCTTCGGTACATCAAAATGCATAAACTCATAATAACTGTCATCGTAACGTTAAGCGTGCGGACCCTGCGGTTCGAGAACAATGTAGACATGACCGAGACACATCTCCGGTCAATAACCAATAGCGGGACCTGGATGCCCATATTGGCTCCTACATATTCTACGAAGATCTTTATCGGTCAGACCGCATAACAACATACGTTGTTCCCTTTGTCATCGGTATGTTACTTGCCCGAGATTCGATCGTCGGTATCCAATACCTAGTTCAATCTCGTTACCGGCAAGTCTCTTTACTCGTTCTGTAATACATCATCTCACAACTAACATATTAGTTGCAGTGCTTGCAAGGCTTATGTGATGTGTATTACCGAGAGGGCCCAGAGATACCTCTCCGACAATCGGAGTGACAAACCCTAATCTCGAAATACGCCAACCCAACATCTACCATTGGAGACACCTGTAGTACTCCTTTATAATCACCCAGTTACGTTGTGACGTTTGGTAGTACCCAAAGTGTTCCTCCGGTAAACGGGAGTTGCATAATCTCATAGTTATAGGAACATGTATAAGTCATGAAGAAAGCAATAGCAACATACTAAACGATCGGGTGCTAAGCTAATGAAATGGGTCATGTCAATCAGATCATTCAACTAATGATGTGACCTCGTTAATCAAATAACAACTCTTTGTTCATGGTTAGGAAACATAACCATCTTTGATTAACGAGCTAGTCTAGTAGAGGCATACTAGTGACACTCTGTTGGTCTATGTATTCACACATGTATTATGTTTCCGGTTAATACAATTCTAGCATGAATAATAAACATTTATCATGATATAAGGAAATAAATAATAACTTTATTATTGCCTCTAGGGCATATTTCCTTCAGATTGGGGGGGGATCCTACTCCCAGAGGGAGTAGGACTCCTCCTGGCGCGCCACCTCTAGGCCGACCGCACCCCCCCCCCTTGAGCCTTTATATACAGAGGCAGGGGCACCCCAGAGACACACAAGTTGATCCACGTGATCATATTCTTAGTCGTGTGCGGCGCCCCCTGCCACCATAGTCCTCGATAATATTGTAGCGGTGCTTAGGCGAAGCCCTACGACAGTAGTACATCAAGATCGTCACCACGCCGTCGTGCTGACGGAACTCTTCCTTCACACTTTGCTGGATCGGAGTCCGGGGATCGTCATCGAGCTGAATGTGTGCTAAAACTCGGAGGTGCCGTAGTTTCGGTGCTTGATCGGTCGGGCCATGGAGACATATGACTACATCAACCAAACGCTTCCGTTGTCGATCTACAAGGGTACGTAGATCACACTCTCCCCTCTCGTTGCTATGCATCACCATGATCTTGCGTGTGCGTAGGAAATTTTTTGAAATTACTACGTTCCCCAACAATATGGGCCGGCATTTGGCCCAAAACATGGCAGCCAGTTAACGGGCCGGCCTACTAGGGTCCTCAAAATCTTGTGGGCCTACAGCTGGGCCGACCCATTAATGTCGGTGAAATCTCGTGGGCCTTTAGCTGCGCCGGCCCATTATGATCCGCAAGAATTTTGTGGGCCTTTACCTGGGCCGGCCTATTATGGCACACAAAAATCTTGTGGGCCTTTACCTGGGCCGGCCCATTATGGCCCGCGAAATCTTGTGGGCCTTTAGCTAGGCCAGCCCATTATGGTCCGCAAAATCTTGTGGGCCTTTAGCTGGGTCGGCCCATTATGGTCCGCAAAATCTTGTGGGCCTTTAGTTGGGCCGGCCCATTTAAACTTGTTGGGTCGTGCCATGTGTCGACGTATCATAGGCGCCTTCTGTCCAGTGAGTGGATGGCATCTGTCCCGACGATGAGCCAACACATGTTTCCGCTAGCCAATGATGATTTTACACATGGAAAATCCCCATTGGTCGGGGCTGTTAACGGGTTATCGGATCCAAAACCCGACCTGATAGCTTAACGACGTTCCGTTACGGTGGATGCCACGTGTCGGTCACCCTTGATGAAAGCACTTCTGTGACGCGCGATTTATCGTCATGGAAGTGGACACTTCCGTGATGATAATTTTGGTAATGTCATGGAACACTTCTACGACAGCACAGGTATGACTATCTTGATTCTGTCATAAATTTGTCATGGATGTACATGCATGACAAAAAAGCGACCTACTGTGACAAACACGTATCATCACGGAAGTGTATTTTTTTGTAGTGAATAGTTGATCTACCACGAGATCGTAATGGCTAAACCCTAAAAGTCTAGTCTGGCTATGATTATTAGGGGCTATCTACGGACCTAGCACTCCGGTTTATATAGACACGGGAGGGATCTAGGGTTACACAAGCTCGGTTACAAAGAAAGGAATCTTCATAGTCGACGCCAAGCTTGCCTTCCACGCCAAGGAGAGTCCCATCCGGACACGGGTAGAGTCTTCGGTATTCATATCTTCACGGCCCATCAGTCTGGCCCATATCCAATAGGTCGGACACCCGAGGACCCCTTAGTCCAGGACTCCCTCAGCGGTGAAGTTCCTCCCTCTGGTGAGAAGAGAGGGTTTCAGGGTGGTACTCCTCGTGAAAGCGCGACGGATCGCCACTGCCATCGTCGCCGCCGTTGCAACGCATGCCAGGCGGGCTGCGCGACGTGTCGACCATCAAAACCTCCACCGCGGGGTCGCTGCTGTCGCACTCGGATAGGGTCTCGACGGAGCCAGTCGTAGAGAGATTCGTCGAGCTCGATTGCCGCGACTTCAAGGGTGGCCGGCTGACGTGCCACCGCATGCTTCACCCACCGCTGAAGCCGTGACCGACTGGACCGCTTGTGACGGCGAACTGCGGAGAGCGAAGACACCGCAGGAGCCGGCCGATACTGGGTCGACGTCTGCCGTAGAAGGACGCCGCGAACGCACGCGCAAAAGTGTGTCGCCCCGCGGACAGGGAGTGTCTTGACGTCGAGGGGGGCTTCCTGAAGCCAAGCGGAGTCCTCGGCGATGAAAACGAGCATGCCGAGACGGATCTCGCGGCCCTCAGCCAAACCTCCGCCGGAAACCATGATGATAGGACTCGGAGAAATTGCAACCTCACTGGAAAGTCGCTAAGATACCTGCCCCAAGGTGGGCGCCAACTGTCATGGTTCTAAGTCTGACAGTAAAATGGGGGGTATGTATGAGGAGGCAAGATCCTACCTACGGTGAAGTTGTGCAGGCAAGATCTATGAGTTCAGGCCCTTCTCAGAAGAAGTAACATCCCTACGTCTCGGTGCCCGGAGGCTAGTCGATTGGATTATGCGTGAAGTTACAGGGGGTGCGAACCCTTGTCCCAGAGGAGGGGGTGGCTTATATAGAGTGCGCTAGAACCCCAACCATTATCCGTTACATAAGGTTCAATGTACATAAAGAGGGGACGTTACTGGTAACGTCAGCATTAAAGTGATATAAATGATCATTAAGGCTATGGATTGAACGCCTGGCCGTTGCCATCTAGAGTGACCTTAGATCTTCCGTACTCCAAGTGGTTTCTGATGTGGTCAAATGATTATATCATGGTCGAATAGAATTGGGTTGTCCGAGTGGAAACCATGGTCGAGTGAGTTGCATCCATAGGTGATTTCAGTCGGTAGAATTCGTTGTCCTTTGAATGTCTTTGACTATAGGGTAGTGTCCTTGGGAAGGGTGCTTAGATCATGTCTATTGCCCTACCCTAGGTACATGTCATCGTCAGTGCCTCCTTCCCCAAAACGGCCAGGGATCCAGCCGAAAGCAGGGCAATGGCAAGCGTCATCGCAACAATAAGTAGATGATTAGATCCTTATTTCTCCTACTTTAGTATGCATGTAATTGCTTTCTTTGGTGTGTGAAAATGTTATGTGTGTAGTCACTTGTGTAATTGTATGCTTAATTTGGTTAGCAATGCTGCCATTTTAAGTATATATGTTGATGCTCTATAGACAGAGCGTAGATGTTGTGCGGACAAAGAAAATCACATCGCACACGGACTAAACAATGGAACGAGTCGGTGATGTTTTCATCAATCACTCACAATTGTATACCAGAAATCGTTTGCTCACAACACACACGGCTTGTTAGTAGTAATCGTCTGTGTTGTTATCGGTCTTCACACATGTTTCCGATTACAGACCTGTTTGCCTCATATCACACACATCTTGTTCATTTGAACCATTTCTGTTCTCATGTCTCAACGCAAATAGTTCATCCGAGTGAATCGCATGCTGTATATTGCACACACCTTTGATCTGACTGGCTGGTTCTTTTGTGCTACCTAATCATAGACAGTTCATCCGAGTGAACTATATATTGTACATCGCACACACCTTCATCTGGCTGCCCGTTTTTTTTTGTTCCTCCTCATCGCAAACGGTTAACTGAACTGAACCGTATACCCTCAATCGCACACGCAACTAAAATCTGAACCGTGTTTGACGCATCCTCCATCGCAAATGTTTTGCACCTTTTTGACGGGTTTTTTACACCATCGTTTGCGATTATGGCATCGCACATGGTTTCGCGAAGGGTCTCTGATCGTAGTGCTGCGTTAGCAGCATCCTGTAGTAGTGTATGATCTCCATGGTTGACGAGCCCAATGGCTACCTTTAGATCCACTTGGTGAATCGTACCGCAAAACTTCATGACGGAGTTGCAGATGGTGTACCACCGATAAGTTAGCGACTTCACATTGTGTGCATAGATTACGTGCATGTTGTAGGGCGCAAAGTTCTTCCGTTCATGAAGCAAGGCATGCAAGCTTTGCTAAAAGGCCAGACGCTTGTTCATGCCTACAAAGTACTCAGAAATGGCCAACCACTCATCGCACAATAACTCAGTCTCAAACACCGAGTACCCACGACATTGTGTTTCTCTAGAAAACAGTAAGAAGTTCAAAAAAGCTCAATGACATTTGACCAAACACCTGTCGTGCGCGGTGTCTGTCATGGATGGGCGACAGGGGTGCGGAGAGTATTTGGGTGTTGCGTAGTACAAGGCGGGTAGTTGCATGGGTGAAGAGGTACAATGGCGATGGCGGACGACAAGGGTATGGATGAAAGGAAGGGAAGCAAGGGTAGAGTGAAAGAAAAAAGGGACCGGGAGAGGGATTTCGGTGGGGTGGGCATGTCAGAGTCCGACATGGCTGGTGTCCGAACTCCCCCAAAAGCCCTCCCAAGTTTGCCTCTAGATTGCGGGAAAAAGGACGTCCATACCAGTCAGCAGACAGATACATGACCGCATGAGATGAGAAAACACATCATGTGGTCCAGAAAAAATGCGGGTGGTTTAAGGGGGCATTACATGCAACGTAAACCGATTTTTAGGCGGAGTTCGTCCGGCTCCGCCATGCCCATATCCAGTGGTCGGCTGCACTCCCTAGAGTGTTGGTCTGGTCGCCGATGATAGAATAGGGCATGGAACACGAGCCGACTAATGAGACTCAAGGCAACATCATCCCACATGCCCTACTCTTCCTTGTTGGAGCCCGAAACCTGACGGTGCCTATGGACGTCAGATCGACGATGGATCCATCTTGAGAGGAGACAACGACACCCACCACGACACGGTTGTGGCTCCCGGACTGGTGCGTCATGGGGGGCGGAGAATGCGACTCCGCCTCGCCAACGTCCATCGCCGCAAGGGCTGGTACCACCTTTCACGCCCGTTGCCTCGCATGGCGGGCACGTCGCGCCATGTTTGCGTCGGAGGATGCCCATGGTGTGTCCTTCGCCTCGGCGGGCCAACAGAGGGGTTGCACTTTCGCCACCACGTTCGAACACCAGACGGGTCGCACCATCTCCGGTGAGGTAGCAATCGCACACCTAGCGGCGGATCCATGCGCCATTTGGGCGGTTGCAATGAATTCCCGACGTAAAGAGTCCGAACGCTGCCGTCGGGCGGCCTCCTCCAGGGAGCGGCGGAGTGCAAGCTGAATGGTCATCTCCTCCTCGGGGCCGCATGGGATGAGCTTGGGGTCGATGGATCTGGTGGTGTAGAACTCGGACCACTGCCCGTCATGTTGAACGTCGAAGATCGTTGGACGGGAGCTTGGGGCGGAGTGGAGCGTAGGGAAGTGGCTAAAGTTTAGTCTGGAGAGCGGATGTAGAGGAATATATGTGGGGTCGGGTGGGCCAGCGTGGGCAGGGTCCGACATGGCAGACGCGCCCAGTCGAGCCCGGGCCTCCCCATATCCGCACCATATTTGGGTTGGATATGAGGGGTGTCGGTCAGCCCGGACGTTTGAAGAGGGCTTGAGGCGCCCAATTGGATTGGTTTTTTATCGATCACTGACCGGGCCGTTCGCGGACATCTATATGAGGAGAGTTTGAGACGCCAGACTGTAGATGCACTTAAAATTTACTAGATCATGAAAGGCGTGCGTTGCTGCGCCCATCCAATTTTAGCTGCATCATGATAGTGATTGACACAATTGTATGCAAAATAGGGTTTTAATCATGTGATACAATCAAGTTTGGTTGTGGCAGTACAGATAAACTTCTAGTTTTGTGAGAAATGAAAACAAATGTCAAGGAGAAATAATACAACCTATTAAAATTTCCAGTTCAGTACTAAAACACACAATTCCTGTTTGGTGAAATTAGAAGCTGTAGCATCATACTCACCGTCAGTTTACCAGATCTGAAATAGTACAGTTTTACAAACAGTAAGAGGATTGCTCTTTCAAAAATATCCCCAAATAGGAACACGTGCCATTCTGATAAACATTGCAATGTGAATTTGGAGAAAGAAAGCTGAAAATCTGCTCACTCTCGCTATGCTGAAAGAACCTTGGAAGTTTACATTTGTTCTCATGTCTAATGAAGTGCCGTTTAAATCAAGCGATTTAAAAAAAATGTAAAACGCTGATGCACATAATAACTAATCTCTAAGTACATCACACCTGCACCGAGCATAATAAGCAAACCCTGCAGTGTACAATCTGATTGATTTGCCTCTCTCCTGCCATTTATAGGAATTTAACTGAACCCAAACAATTGCCTCTGGAACACACAAAATCCATTAGCAGCTAGTCTGTAAAGAGGTGAATAAAACATGGGAAATCCATTAGGGACTGTTTATTCTTCCACAGAGTAATAGAAATAAAATAAGAATGAACTGAAGCGTCATGTAGGAATCTACTTGGTACAAATACAATAGCTCATCGGTAAAGTTACACAATAATAGTTTTAAAACTCAAACAAATTTTTCTCTTACTGAATATGGGCAGAAACCTAGTACCAAATACACCTCACCTTTGATACTTACCTAATATCATCATAATTGAAAATTGTCCATGGCTATTACTTACCTGTCTTTGCTATATCTTTGAAGCTACGCAAAGACCTATTCTATTGTAATTGAGTCCCAGTGTAAGTGTGTGCACGTGTAAGTGCTCATATACCTATGTGCACGCTACTGCTGGAGTAAAATTAGATACTTGCCTCAAGATAGGCAGAATATTAAATTAAGTACATTAGTACCAGCATAATAATGTGATTTTGCTTCTTTTAGGGAAATCCAATTTTACGTAGCTGAGAGATACCTAAAGTATAATAGATTAGAAACTGTGCAACATGTACTTAACATGTGTGTCCGTATTTAGCATTTAGTGTGTACGTATTTTTTTTATCAGTAAGTAACATACTGAGAACATAATTAACCTCATATGTTCATTCCAATTGTTTCCATACTGCATGACAAGGAAACCTAATGACATTCGCTAACGATAGTACGTGCTAATAAATGTTACCTTTATAATAGAACTATGTAGTCCAAGAGACACTAATTTTTTACAGAACGAATCCTGAACTGATGTGCTTATCCAAAAATAAACTGAGAAGGAGGCAAGAATAAAACGGTTCTATCTATCTTGTAAAAAAGCAATTCTACATGTTTGTAACATGGATCAGGAGCTTGTTCAGCCAGGGAGTAGAACCAGCGGAGAGCAACATACACCTCGCACATGAAAAATTAAGAATCAATATTCAAGTAAGGTATAGCTTTTGGAGTGATGAGTGCGAATCTTCAAGGTTCTCTTCGACCTCATCTAACTGATCTGACCGCCACAACGTCTCCCCCTCCCTATCTCCAAGATCTGTTCAAATCAATTTACCAGATCCAATATAGCAACACAGTTGTGCAAAATTGAGAGTGAGATGTCATCATGAGTGATTGTTTGATGGAACAAGATCATACATGAACGCACCGGCGGAGCATCTGCAAGGCCAAGTGGGCCGTGGGCCGCCCAGGTCTGGAGCAATTTTTTTTCATATATATATATATATATGCTTCATACCCAGCCGGCCAGCCCAGCCCACAAACAGTACGCAGGTGCAGCCCACAGTCTATACACACATCGGCCTCTGCCTCGCAGACTCGCACAGACGCATAGCCGCACGTCCAAAAAAAAAGCACATGACGAAGCTGCCGCTGACCGCCGTCTCATAGCGCAGCCGCGGGCCCGCCTTCGGCCGGCGCCGCCCACGGGCGCGGCGCACATCAGTCCCTATCTCCCCTAGTTCCCTTCATCCAACGCCCCACCGGCCACAACCACTCCTTAGCCGACCCACAGGCGGACGTGCACACGCAGCCGCGAGCAGGTTAGCCGGCGACGGCGGCGGAAAATCCTTCTGTGAATCCTTACAAGCTGTGAAGGTAAATCGATTAAAATCATCCCAATTTTATTCCCCTGAACAGAACCTAGGTCATCGTTCATTCTCCTGAACAGAACCTAGATCCCCAAAATTCCCAATTGGCTGAATATTTCACTGAAGATCATACTGGTTTAGTGTCAAGTGTCCACAGAACACAGTAGATGGTTTCTAATTTGGTAGGCAAGTTCCGTTTCCAGAATTGAGCAATGGGCTTGCTATAGCATAAATAACTCATTCCATTGTATTAACAGGTTACAAGTTGAGGTCTAGGCAGCCAAGGCCAGTCAGCAAAAAATTGATTTGGTTTTCAAAAGAAAAAGAGATGATGACATGATTGGATTTGAGGAAGATCCTTCACCAATGGCAGATCAACCTTTGCCAATGCTTGAAATTGAACAGCCACACCCAGAGAGCCAAGATGAAGGTCTTCATGCAAATGAACCTATAACATTCCGAGGTGTCGAGTTCTTGCAGCGAGACCCAGGATTACGCCCGCAAATTTGGCAATATCCACCCGAACAAAGAGATAGTGTGCGGAGAGCATATTTGATGTTAGGTCCTATGCAACCTGAGCTACAGACCTATAAACCTTCTGGTGAGAAGGGCATCAACGCCGCTTCCAGTACAAATGGTTTGACAATTTCCATAAATGGCTAGAGTATTCAGAGGACAAACATCATGCTTATTGTTTGTATTGCTTTGTCTCTAGTAAAAATGAGAATAGACGAGGTGGTTCTCATGTCTTCACAGTAGATGGATTTGACAGTTGGAAGAGAATTAACTCTGGAAAACATTGTGCATTCTTAACCCACATGGGCTCTGGACCATGCTCACCACACAATAATGCATTCACAGATGGCCAAGCCTTGCTGAATCAATCATGCCACATAGAAACTATTATGGCAGTTAAGGACAAGGAGAAAGTAGAAAGAAACTGTCTCAGACTGAAAGTTTCAACTGCAACGGTTAAGTGGCTCGCACTTCAATCTTGTGCTTTTAGAGGACATGATGAAAGACCCAAGTCAAAGAATAAAGGCAACTTCCTTGAAATGGTGGAGCTTCTTGCTGAATTCAATCCTGATATTGCCAAATGTGTGTTGGCGAATGCTCCATATGGTTCTAAATGCACATCACCAGAAATTCAGAAGGAGATCTTGAGTATATTTGCATGTAAAATCAGGAATCATATCTGTGAGGAAATTGGGGATTCTAAGTTCTCTATATTAGTGGATGAAACATGTTATGTAGCAAAGAGAGAGCAAATGGCTCTGGTTCTTAGATTTGCTGATAAAGGTGGTATTTTGCAAGAGAGGTTCTTTGACTTGATACATGTAGCAAACACAAGGTCTTTGACACTTAAAGACAAATTGGGTTTTGCTTTAACCAACCATGGTTTTGACATTCAGAACCTTCGGGGACAAGGTTATGACGGTGCTAGCAACATGAGAGGCGACTTGAATGGACTTTAAGCTCTTTTCCTCCAAGAATGTCCATATGCTTATTATGTCCATTGTTATGCCCATCGCTTGCAACTTGCTCTTGTTGATGCATCCAAAGAAGTGGTTTCTATTTCTCAATTCTTCCAAAAACTGCTCTATATCATAAACACCGTTGACTCATCTTCAAAGCAACATGATCAGCTCCATCAAGCCCAACTAGTTGAACTTGAAAATACAATTACTAATGCCAATATTGAGACGGGACAAGGAGCAAATCAGATTCATACCCTTAAGCGACCAGGGGACACAAGGTGGGGTTCTCATTTTGGTTCAGTTTACAGCCTTATGAAGATGTTTGGTGCTGTTTTTTCTGTCATCCAAGATATAGCAGCCGATAGATCAATTGGCTCATTGCGTGCAGATGCGGACACTTGTTTCGGCTACTTGTCCTCCTTCGAGTTCATGTTTAACTTGTGTTTGATGAAGGAGATATTTGAGATAACTGAAGTGCTTGGCCAAGCTTTATAGAAGAAGTCACAAGATATTGTGAATGTTGTTCGTTTAGTCTCCTCAACTAAAGAGTGTCTCCAACAACTAAGATCAGATGATGGCTGCCAAGAATTTATTGTCACAGTTGTTGAGTTCTGTACAAACCACTCCATTGTCATTCCTGACTTTGAGGAAGCTTACATCATGCGTGGTGGTCGTGCCCGCCATCAACCCAATCAGCTGACCAAGGAGCATTACTTTTGAGTCGAAATATTCTATGCAACACTAGACACTCAACTATTTGAACTAAATCATAGGTTCAATGAGAAGGTAATGGATCTTCTAACCACTAGTGCCACCTTGATTCCTAGAAACAAATTTAGAGGATTTAAAGCTAGTGATATATGTGACATGGTGAAAAAGTACTACCCAGCAGACTTCCCCCCAACAAAATATCTATGGATTACAACTACAACTAAAACATTTTGTTTTGGATGCTTCCAAGGATGAATATATGAGAGATATATCAAACTTGATTGATCTTTGTCGATGCCTTGTGGAGTCAGGAAGACATGTTGTCTTCAATTTGATTGAAAGATTACTTTGTTTGCGCATTACCCTTCCAGTTTCTACGGTGAGTGCTGAGCGTGCATTTTCCAGTATGAAGATCATTAAAACAAGGTTGCGCAATACAATGGAGGATGACTTTCTTGCCAATAACTTGTTAGTTAACATAGAGGGTGAACTTCTGGAGAAGTACAGCTATGAAGATATCATTGAAGATTTCAAATGCGCGAAGGAACGGAATGCTGATTTGTAGTGTGTAACTCCACACAACTTTGCCTGATGGTCAAATGGTATGGCTTATTTTGGTTTGGAGTAGTATATATGGTCAAATTTTATGGCTTATTTTGGTCTCGGTAGTATATATGTATATATATGCATCTGCTCATCTTGTATTCAATGTGAACAGAAGGTGTACTGACTATATCTATTGAGATAGTATATATGCTTTAGAATTTGAAGAATATTGTGCTCTCTGGCCCGCCCAACTTTTTTTTTAAGCTCCGCCACTGCATGAACGGGATAGCGATGTAGAGGAAGCCGTTCTTCAAGGCCACGGTCGGGAAGGGAACGCGCGAGATCGCCATGGTGCTGATCCACGCCGCTGGGAAGGGGGATGATTCACTGTTGCCGTTGCCGTTGCCGCTGCCGCTGCCTTCACTGGTGATTAAGTCGACAGTGGGAAAGGAAGGGTGTGCGGCTAGGGTTAGGCCAAGAGTGGGGAAGGAAGGGGCTGAGCGAGGGATACGAAGAGACATTGTTGACTAACGCCTGATCAATTCCCCTTCATGAAGAAGCTCACAAAAACGAATCAGCTAGTTGGGCCATCGTGCACAAGCCCAATCAACCAGCACACTCCAAATTTTCCACCGGAATAGTGTCCCTCAATAACACTCAGCCCACATAGCGGGAGACGGGGTGCTAACGGAGATCAAGCGACCAAGATTGGCTAGATCTTAAAAACGGACGGCTCTGGATGTTAATAGCGTGAGAGGGTTGGGAGGGTACTCGGTTTTAATGTATCTAAATATTAGATTTTTTCAGAAATAATTAAGTTTTTTTGGAGGGATAGGAATAATTAAAGTTGGTACCCGCAAACAAAAAACGGAACCCGGGCAGGCCCGGTTGGGCCCGCAACTGAGGCCAGTCGCAGTCAGCTTTGTCAATGTCGGGCCATCGCTGTCCCCGTAAAGCAGTGAGACCAATGGCTACTTGTCCGTGCCCTCTGCCTCCCTGACCGGCGGGCCCGACGAATCCCGGGATCGTCTGCGCTTCGGCACACCACACATACCACTGCATACGCCGGCTCGCCCCTACTGGTAGCAAGTCCAAGAATATACCCCGTGCAAAATCTTACAGACGGATTGCAAAAAGGATGCCACACCAGATGAAGCATAGAATATACACATGCAGCGTAGACAAGCCGAAACGCGAGACTGCTAATTAAATCCACACGGCTTGCTAATGGAATCTAACCAAAGCACTTGTCAATCGTGGTAGTAGTAGTGCCTGCGCTCCGATAGTGGTTGCATCGCCAGTGGGAGGATCAGAGAGGGCGGAGTAGGGCACAGAGGATCCGGCGTGCTTACGACTGCCAGTACAACGGAGTTAACCGTCCAGGCGTGGGTTACCGAGCGGGCAGGCGTGCATGCGTCCGTGCGTGCGCAGGCGCAGGGTTCTGCACCGTCTGGGATTCCGTGGAGAATCCAAATATTTTCGTCACGCGTCGAACCTCGCATCCTTTGTCACCTGGTACAGGCACGGTATAATCATTTCCAGTACGACGATCGATGTCATCCGGTCATCCCTGTCCAAACCATAGCCACACGAACGCAAACTTCTTTCCGAGCCTTCTGTTCGAAAGATGTTTTTACGGGAATATTAGAGCAGCTTCAACACGGTGACCCATTTCGTTCATTATATCTGTTTGAATATTTTTGGACAAAAATATTAACCCAATGCATCGACCCATTCGTAAAACGGGTCCATTTCGAGTCTTCGTGGATCCATTTCCGGTCCAAATTTAGACCTGAAATGCGACGACACAGGCGCGGAGCAAACGCACCGCGCGTCTGCTCGGTATTCACCGCGTTCCCACATGACAGGCGGCCAACTACCTCTCACATCTTTATTAACAATGGCCACAGACCGCGGGCCCACAGATCAACGACGGTGGGCGTCCTTTTTTAATCTGAGTGTGGGAGAGGGCTCGTCCTCTTCCAGCCTCCCGTCCCCATCTAGCCACCCTGTTGCTCCTCTGGCGACGACAACCCTAGTCTAGCGCGCGCCACCACAGGGTTCTTCTCCGCCAAGAACAAGGGCAAAGCCCCCACCGACTCTTCGCGCACTCTCCCCCCGCCTCCGCCGGCGGCTAAATTTCGTGTTTTGACCCTTTTCTGAAACCTATTTGAGATTTGATCCTAGTTTGAAAAAATTTCGAGATCTGACCCTTTTGCTACCATCAGGAACCATGACGGTAGGGTATAACAGCCTACCGCCAAGGTCCCTGGCGGTAGGGTTGCATGCCCTACCGCCAAAAACCTCCTAAGTATTGAACACAGTGCGTGCTCGTGCCTATCGCCAAGCACCTTGGCGGGAGGGTTGTGCAGGCTACCGCCAGCCCGATTGGTGGTAGCGATGTTTCCTACCGCCAAAGCCCCTGGCGATAGGCTGTTAGACCCTACCGCCATGGACTCTAGCGGTAGCAAAAGGGTCAGGTCTCAAAAAAAATTCAAACTAGGGTCAAATCTCGAATAGGTTTCAGAAAAGGGTCAAAACACGAAAATTTGCCTCCGCCGGCACCTGCCCGCTCGATGAGGCAGCGGATAAGCGTCCCAATGTACCAGGCGAGGTGGCACAGGGAGAACCACACCCCCCCTCCCGTACCCCGACGTCACACTGCCACACGACTAGCACTTGGATCCAGAGCGGATCCTGGTGCCGCCGGTGCCGCGGACACCGTGGGCGCATGCGGAGGAGGTGCGGCACCGGCGGCAATTGCTGACGACGGAGCAACGCCTCAACCCGGCCTATGCGACACACTCTCCCGATTGGGAGGTCTGGATCGCCCTCGAGCACGAGGACTAGCACTGACGCGGTGTCCAGCACGTTCGTGCTGGCACACTGCCGCCCCCAGTCGTGCGCGACGGGGCCGGGAAGAGGAGGCCGCCTACCAGGTGGTGCTGGCCGCCGCCATGTAGAACAACGTAGAGGACGAGCGGCACAAGGCGGGGGAGGAGGAGGTGGCGCACCAGGCGCGACTGCAGAAGGCCATTGCGCTCCCCGCTTCCGGCGACTGCGTCGTGCTGCCGCTGATGTCGTCGTCCCCTGTGCCGGCGCCCCTGTGGTTCCCCTGGGATGGAGTGGTGCGCGAGTGAGTCAGCGCGCCGATGACGCCAAGGCAGGAGCAGCTCTACCTCGAACATTGTGGACTCGCTTGCTGGCGGAGGAGTGAAAGTGCAACTATTCCTGGGTGGTTTTAGTAATTACTGACACCATATAGCTCATTGAACTAATACTATTTCAAGATAATCATTTCAGAAAGTTCAATGATTGGCACGGCATGGATTAGAAATATGGACCCCTCAAAATGTTAAGGACATATATTGGCTCAAGCTCAAGACTCTACATTTCATTTTTAGTGATCCAAGATCACATTGAGTCCATAGGAAAAGTCAATACTATTAAAAAGGGACGAGGTGTTGCTTAATGGCTTGCTTGCTTAAAATGCTTAGTGATATGCTCCAAAACCTCAACCACTTTCTCATATCCACATATGTCCCAAACCAAAAAGTCAAACTCGGCCCCACCGAAATGTTCTACCCGGCGCCACCGAGTTCACTTGACATAGCCACTACCACAAACCCTAGTCACTTCGGTCTCACCGATAGGGATCTCGGTCTCACCGAGATGAGATTGCAAACTCTTTGTTTCCCTTTGTAACGTTTTGGTCCAACCGAGATGAGCGATCGGTCCCACCGAGTTCGCAATGCAAACTCTCTGTTTCCCTTTCGTAACGTTTCGGTCTCACCGAAATGAGCTATTCGGTCCCACCGAGTTTGCCTGACCAACTCTCTGGTTAGCTTATTGCCAAAATCGGTCCCGCCGAGTTTGTGTAACCGGTCTCACCGAGATTATGTTATGCCCTAACCCTAATGAAATCGGTCCAACCGAGTTGACACGTCGGTCCCACCGAAAAGCCTAACATTCGCATTTTGAACTGAATCGGTCTGACCGATTTTTCTGATTCGGTCCCATCGAGTTTGGTGAATTGTGTGTAATGGTTAGATTTTGTGTGGAGGCTATATATACCCCTCCACCCTTCCTTCATTATAAAGGAGAGCCATCAGAACGTGTCTACACTTCAGCATTCATTTTCTAAGAGAGAACCACCTACTCATGTGTTGAGGCTAAGATATTCCATTCCAACCATTTGAATCTTGATCTCTAGCCTTTCCCAAGTTGCTTTCCACTCAAATCATCTTTCCACCAAATCCAAATCTGTGAGAGAGAGTTGAGTGTTGGGGAGAATATCATTTGAAGCACAAGAGCAAGGAGTTCATCATCAACACACCGTCTATTACCTTTTGGAGAGTGGTGTCTCCTAGATTGGTTAGGTGTCACTTGGGAGCCTCCGTCGAGATTGTGGAGTTGAACCAAGGAGTTTGTACGGGCAAGGAGTTCGCCTACTTCATGAAGATCTACCCTGGTGAGGCATGCAAGTCCTTCGTGGGCGATGGTCATGATGGGATAGACAAGATTGCTTCTTCGTGGACCCTTCGTGGGTGGAGCCCTCCGTGGACTCGCACAACAGTTATCCTTCGTGGGTTGAAATCTCCATCAACGTGGATGTACGATAGCACCACCTATCGGAACCACGCCAAAAATCTCCGTGTCTACATTACGTTTGCTCCCTCCAAACTCCTCCATTTACCTTCATGTGCAATGTTTTACATTCCGCTGCTATACTCTTAGACTTGCATGTGTAGGTTGATTGCTTGACTTGTGCTAAGTTGTTAAAATCTGTCAAGACATAAAATTGGGAAAAGGCTAGATTTTTATTTGGTCAAGTAGTCTAATCACCCCCCCCCCCCTCTAGACATACTTTCGATCCTACAAGGAGCGCGCCGACAGCGAGCGCCAAATGCAGTGGGAGCGCAAGGCAGAGGAAGAGGAGCGTCGCGCCCGAGGTGTGGCAGCCCAGCCGGCGGCGGAGGATGTCGCGAAAGCCTGGGAGACGACATTCCCCTGGGCTGGCCCACCGCCGACGCTCGTCGACCTCACCGGCCCTGGCGATGATGACAACGACGAGGATGCCTAGGGCAGCGTGCCCCTCATTTTTCTCTTTTATTTATTAATGTATTAATTAATGTAATGTGGACTCTCACCAGCCTTTATGGACGGCATTATGTTTAATTGCGTTTTTTAGTTTCAAAATATTTTCATTTTTCCATTTTTAGCGTGCGCACAAAAAAATGGGTCGGGCCAGTGTTGGGCGCAAGCGCCGACCCAAACGCAAAACCAGACATGGGCGTCTGTTGGGCCGACCCAAACGGATAAAAAACGGACAAAGCCCACGTCCTTTTGGGTCGCTCGATTGGAGTTGCTCTTAGAGAACTATAATCATTTTTCGAAAAAATGAAGATTTATTTTCTTCTTATAATTCGTTTTCTTACTAGTACTAGGGAAATTTATAGAATTTTTTAGTTCTAAAAATATTCAAGATTACGTGACATTCTAATTGTATGTTTTTGCTATTCCTAAATTTTATTAATAGCATCAATGGAAAAGAATTTCAACTCAAATCTCAGCCAATTTGTGCAACTGCAAATTATGTTTCTTTTATAACTACTTTCCACTCTAGCCATATGTGACGCCCGGATAATCGAGCTACAGTAAACCTCTGCTAATGGTGCCACGTCACCTCGGTTACTGTTGATAAACTCTAGTTAGTTCAAAAACGATTCAAATTTAAAAATTAAAATATAGGCAAACAGTAAAATTTTCAAATATCAAAACTAAAATGTTCGGGTTGTGTCAAATAAATCGTAAGTAATTATGGCGGAGAAACCAAACTTCGATAAAATGTTTAAAGGCTCTAAAACAATTAAAACAATAATGAGAACAATTAAACAAATGCCTATCGAATTTATAAAATGCTAAAACTATTTTATCATGGGTTAAGAATTAATCTTACAGTAGTTTGTTGATTAATACAAATTTGGGCACTAGTGGTAACTTTGTAAAACTAAAAATAGAAAAGAAAATTAAATAATAACAGAAAACAAAACAACAAAATAAAGAAGGGGGGGACCCCTGCCCCCTAGGCTTCGGCCCGGCAGGCCGCAAGCCCCCCCCCCTCCTTGGGCCACAGCCCACCTGACCCAGCCGGCCTCCCCCAGTCCTCCTTATCCACTCCCCCCTCCCGAACCCTAACCCCCACTCACCCCCACTCGCCCACCCCCACGCCGCCACTCCCCTCGCTCCCCCACTCCCCGATCCCCTCTGGATCGGGGCGACGACCGCGGCGCCCGGCGCCCCGCTACCTACCCCGCCGCCCCGGCGACGCCAGGTGCTCGCTGAACCTCGCCGGCGCCGCCCCTCCCGGACTCCTCGCCCCTCCTCTCCCTCGCGCGGCGCCCAGCTGAAGCCGCGGCCTCGCCTCGTCGTCGACCTGACGCCATTCGCCGTCGCTGCCACCTCGCCCCCACCGTCGATCTGCTACTCCGGCGCCTCCCCGAGCCCATTGCCGCTGCCCTACGACCGTCGGTGAGGCCACGGCCTCCCTCTCCTCTTCATTCCCTCTCTGTTGCACGTCGACGACGGACGCCCGCGCTCGCGCGCGCCTCGCCACGCCCTCCACGTCCGTGAGCGTCCTACGCCCGCGCGGCCCCGACTTGCCCTGCCTGGGCGCGCGCCCCGCCATGCCGTCCCGCTGCATCCTGCTGCGCGCGCGCTCGCCCATCCGGCCGCGACACGCCTGGGCCCCGTCCTTGCTCGCCACCGCCGCCGCCTCCTGCTGCTTCGTCCTGCGGCTGCGACCGCCCGCCACCCCGCTGTTGACCTCGCCTTCCCTCTCCGTGCGCCGCTCCGGCCATCCCCGCCTCCTCTGCACACAGCCAGCGGCCACCACCACGGCTGTCCTGGCCACTGACCTTGCCGGCCTGCAGCGCCCGCTTGGGCGTGCCCGCACCGCCCCTGGCGCCCGTTACCAGTAGCGCCCGACCCGGTTTGGCCCCCTGGGCCTATGACAAAGGGGGCCCACCCCACAGAACGTTAAAAAAAGGGGAGAATTAAAAGATAAAAATAATTAAAATAATAATTAAATTAATTAGTTAATTAAGGAAATAATTAAGTTAATTAATCATAATTAGATTAACCTAACTAACTAATTAGTTTAATTAAACATTAGTTAACTTATTTAATCTCTAATTAGCCTAATCAGTCAATGACAAACGGGACCCACACGTCAATTGACCAAGTCAACTGCCGACGTCATGCTGACGTCCTGATGACGTCAGCGGACACTATTCTGGATAATGTTGATTAAATTAATTAAATAAATCCTAAAAATGATTTAAATCTTTTAAAATTAATATAAAATAAGCCGTAGCTCAGATGAAAAAACTTTGTACATGAAAGTTGCTCAGAACGACGAGACGAACCCGGATACGCAGCCTGTTCATCCGCCACGCATCCCTAACCTATCAAACTCGCAACTTTCCCCCTCCGGCTCCTCTGCCCGAAAATGCGAAACACCGGGATATTTTCCCGGATGTTTCCCCCCTTCACCGGTATCACCTCATACCGCGTTAGAACACGTCTAGCTCTGCTTGTTGTCATGTTATGCACTTTCTTGCTATGTATTTGCTGTTTCTCCCCCCTCTTCTCTTCGGTAGACCCCGTGACGATGCTGATGCCCCAGTGGTCGACTACGTCACCGACGACCCCTCCTTGTCTGAGCAACCAGGCAAGCCCCCCCTTTGATCACCAGATACCGCCTACTCTTCTCTATACTGCTTGCATTAGAGTAGTGTAGCATGTTACTGTTTCCCGTTAATCCTATACTGATGCATAGCCTGTCCTTGCTACTACTGTTGTTACCTTTACCTGCAAACCTAATGCTTAGTATAGGATGCTAGCTTATCATCAGTGGCCCTACATTCTTGTCCGTCTGCCATGCTATACTATCGGGCCGTGATCACTCGGGAGGTGATCACGGGTATATACTATATACTTTATACATGATACATGTGGTGACTAAAGACGGGTAGGCTCGTAGGAGCACCCGCGAGTGGATCTTTGAGGCGGAGCGACAGGGCAGGTTCCGACCACCTAGGAGAGAGGTGGGCCTGGCCCTGGTTGGTGTTCGCGGATACTTAACACGCTTAACGAGATCTGGGTATTTGATCTGGGTCTGGCCATTTGGTCTATACGCACTAACCATCTACGTGGGAGCAGTTATGGGTATCCCGGTGTCGTGGTATCAGCCGAAGCCTTCGTGACGTCAGCGACTGAGTGGCGCGCGCCGGATTGGACTGGAAAGCCACTAGGCTAGGTCTGCTTCCGGCCGCGTACGCAACGTGCAGGTGTGTAAAGGGCGATGGGCCCAGACCCCTGCGCCATAGGATTTAGACCGGCGTGCTGACCTCTCTGTTGTGCCTAGGTAGGGCTGCGACGTGTTGATCTTCCGAGGCCGGGCATGACCCAGAAAAGTGTGTCCGGCCAAATGGGATCGAGCGTGTTGGGGTATGTGGTGCACCCCTGCAGGGAAGTTTATCTATTCGAATTGCCGTGTCCCTCGGTAAAAGGACGACCCGGAGTTGTACCTTGACCTTATGACAACTAGAACCGGATACTTAATAAAACACACCCTTCCAAGTGCCAGATATAACCCGGTGATCGCTCTCTAACAAGGCGACGAGGGGAGGATCATCGGTTAGGATTATGCTATGTGATGCTACTTGGAGGACTTCAGTCTACTCTCTTCTACATGCTGCAAGACGGAGGCTGCGAGGAGCGTAGTCTTCGATAGGATTAGTTATCCCCCTCTTATTCTGGCATTCTGCAATTCAGTCCACATATGATACCCTTATTCCATTTGATACCCATGCATATGTAGTATAGCTCCTTGCTTGCGAGTACTTTGGATGAGTACTCACGGTTGCTTTCTCCTTCTCTTCCCTCTATTCCTTCTACCTGGTTGTCGCAACCAGATGTTGGAGCCCAGGAGCCAGACGCCACCGTCGACGACGACTCCTGTTATACCGGAGGTGCCTACTACTACGTGCTGCCCGCTGACGACGACCAAGAGTAGTTTAGGAGGATCCCAGGCAGGAGGCCTGCGCCTCTTTCGATCTGTATCCCAGTTTGTGCTAGTCTTCTTAAGGCAGACTTGTTTAACTTATATCTGTACTCAGATATTGTTGCTTCCGCTGACTCGTCTATGATCGGGCTCTTGTATTCGAGCCTTCGAGGCCCCTGGCTTGTAATATGATGCTTGTATGACTTATTTTATTTGTAGAGTTGTGTTGTGATATCTTCCCGTGAGTCCCTGATCTCGATCGTACACATTTGCGTGTATGATTAGTGTACGATTGAATCGGGGGCATCACAAGTTGGTATCAGAGCCGACTGCCTGTAGGAATCCCCCTTCCACACTCCTTGGCCGATGTCGAGTTTAGACATTACTAAAACTTTTACTAACATGGCTGTGTGCC
The DNA here is from genome assembly GCA_034509565.1 of Triticum monococcum. Classification (NCBI taxonomy): domain Eukaryota; kingdom Viridiplantae; phylum Streptophyta; class Magnoliopsida; order Poales; family Poaceae; genus Triticum; species Triticum monococcum. Next base: position 97,292,233 of record CM067843.1, on the reverse strand, counting down.
TTACGGGCCCACGTCGCCATCTGGGTGGTATTAGGATCTTTTACTCCTCGATCCTTACTCTGGGACTCTGAACTCTCTTCTATTCGGGTTATATGAATTTTGCAAAATCTAACTCTAGGTTCTCGTTACTACTTCCTACCGGAGAACCCTTTCATTACGGATGATCTACTGCTGCAACAGAAGATTCTCACAATACTCTCCGATATTCTCTCGAGACCTTGTGCATGTTGCTTTTGCAATTCCCTACCACCGAAAAATCCCTATGGATAAATACTTACACCTATCGTTCTTACTTTTATTCCCAGTTAGTATTATTATTACAAGATACCCCGAAATACTCGTCGTTGTTTCGATAATCCTTTGAGCTTACCGCCTTGCTGTTCTTGTCACCTGAATACCCCTACGGATAATTCTTGCACTTATCGAGTATCCGCTCATCCCCCAGTTGTTCATGTGTTTCACAATGGTCATCGAAATACCATTCGGTCTTACGAAAATCCTCAGGAGCCTTTTGCTCTTGAAATTCTTGCTTACTTGCCTTATGGTTAATTCCATACTTCTAGTAATCTCTATTGGTATCCTTTGTCACTATCATTTTGAGGCACTTGATTTGATATGTTGCGAATGCACGCAATCATCAGTTATTCCCTGTAAATTATCCTTTCGGCTCAGACGTCGTTTTAAACATGAGTTGGATCTCGACCAACCAAGTTGTCGTCGAATGTACCCCTGAGTCTATTCAACTTATCCATCCTTAATCAAAGTGGTTGCTTCTGATCCCTTGGTTGGAAATCATAACTCTTTTACATTTGAGCTTTGAATTAGTCAGTTGTTTCTATAGTCTGATCTCCTTGCATTGTCTCTTCCTCTGGTTGAGTATCGATGCTCACATCAGACCCCTGGTGGAACACCAGATCCTTTGTTGGATTTTATCCGACAGCGTCCTTCATATTCTATAAGCTGGTGAGTCTTTCCTCGGATACATAATGCTTTTGGTAAATTGTATCCTCTGTTTTCTCAGCCATGCTCTGTTTTCGAGCTGGTGGTATTTACGATTGGAGTTTGTGGTGTATGTTCCTAAGATGCCCTGATGGGTTGAACCTATGCCTTTCTTAATTTGTCTGAACCCGAAAGTTTTCATGGGTCATACTCCTCTGGTAATTCACCAGGTAGGTTTTGACACTGAAATCATTTTTAACTAGAGCAGTGAATGAAAGGTTATGCATTGAAGAAGTGGGAGTCGACCTTGAACCTTGCGTTCATGCCCATGGACACGATGTAGATCTTATCATTAAAGCTTCTCTTAATTAATTATCCCTTTGGTATAAGTTCATCTTATATCTGGGATCTGGCCTTTTGCAATCGTGGTTCTGACCATGTTTTCCTTTAAATACCATTTCTCATGCAAGTTTAAGCACTTGTTTGCTGTGGGGTAATACCCCAGTCCAACCTCTACTTTGATTTGTCGTCGAGTATTACCCCCCTGGTATCTCAAGATTATCACGGAGCTGCATAACTTCTTATAGGTTCTTCAATCAAGTACTACATTCTCACTGGTTCCAATTTTTCACGGGCCCTGAGTTATTAAACACTCGAGAACACCGTTAAGTGAACCGATTCCGCACTACGATTCAATAACTCTAAGTAATCTTCGTTGCTTATGATTTAATAACCCTTCAAGTTATTCCTAGTCTGATCGGCTATATCATTATCGTGCAACTTTTTAACTATGCTACCTGGTCCTTAACCACGGAGCACAACTTTCGATGATGAGCTAAGGTTACGCCGATCTCCCTCGTCATTCCATTTTGCCTTGAACAACAAGCTTGATTTCAAGTTTGTGTCCTACCCATGGTTCCAATAACCTCCCGCTTCATCATTCCTTTGACCTGATGTCATCGCTGATTGATTACATCTTCATGAAATCTCTCGACAAATGTGTCGTGATCATCATCGGCCTTATGAGCTCTTCCAGGATATCAATTGAGTTCATGATGAGAAATACTATCCTTGCCCCCGCTGATTGTGTTATCTTTGACCACTTTATTGCCTTCCGATCAACACAAACTTGTTCGTGTTTTGTGTTATACCTTGAGTTCCCTGCTATCCAGCATTTGTTCTTCTTTACCTTGGAGTATTACCATCTTTTAATATCAAGGATGTTGTGAGGATTGCTCCTCCTTTTAAGAATTCTTGGCATAGTGATACTTCTCATCATCACCATTCTTTCCTGGTCCTCGCGTTGATTCCAACCGGGGTACGAACAAGTGAACGGAGCTGTTTGGATTCTGCCTTTCTAGCAACCCTATTGCATTGAATAATGGTCGGCCATTCATTCTTAGACTGTCGATTATTGAATCACCATTCTGACATTGGTCGTGCAGCCCAACCCATATTTCGGGCGCAACTTTCTACCAATGTTTAATTGTGTATGTTTTCCTCAAACATGCTTCATTATATCATTTGATCCGACAAATGATATTTCCTTGTTCACCTAATTGTGGAAATCCATCTTTTGTTAATCTCGATGAATTACCGCTGATTCCATCAGCCACCTCCTCATCCTCTCGTTGGTTTAATGATGAGCTTTTGTTTCGGAACTCGCTCCCAAAGTTCATTTCCCGATAATCTTACATGGTCATCTCAACAATTGTGTTGCACCTTTTCTTCTCTGGCATCCTAAGTCAGAGGTATCCTGACACCAATCGGATCTGAACCTCGATCAGATATGATGGTTGGGGCATATTTCCAAGAGTTATAACATTGGTCTTTATATGACTCGGTATGGTGGTGTCATGCCTAGCACACCTGACCGGAGGACCTATTGTTGTACTTCCTTTTTAGCAAGCTTAGCGATTCTTCCACGAGGAAATCGTAAGGTTTATTTTATAAGTTGTTCCTGATGGATCCTTTATGTATCCAAAGTCTGACCTTTGATTGAAGACCATGTCCATGCTATCTCAAAGCATGTCTGTGGTACTCTCTTCATCAACAAGGACATTTGAAGCCCAATGCTAAATGTTTCTTGCTCAATTATCCAAACAACACTGTATGGGTAATGTCATGAAAATTCTCTCCTCTTATCTAAAAGGGTTTTTCTACTTCATATCCTGCCATGGATATCATGCTCTGCTTGTCCTTGGGGAGGATATATCCCTGAATTATGTGTTTAAAACACATTTTCCTTTCCATTGTTCTGTTTAATCTGATAATCACATTCTCCTTTCCATTGTTCTGTTTAAACTTATTGAGGTTTATATGATCTAAGCAGTAATACGTCACTGCTTTTATAAGCACCTCAGTGTACAACTCTGTCAGTAAGACCCTGTTACTATTGTTGTTGACATTCCGGTAACCACCGATGGATGAGAAACTTTGCCTAATGGTCCGCCTCGTTCAACGAGCAGGAAAATGTTTCTCTTCGTCCCTCGCCCTTGGTACCAACGTTGTTGCCGACATAACTGACATGGTACTCTCTGACATGCCTTGCTATCATGACCGAGCAAGATGTCACCGCTCCTCCTACTTTTAACCCACATGGTGGGCCCATAACCCACAGTTCCACAGGATCGAAACCTGACTCTCCTGTACATCCCTGTTTTGAAGTTATCCCTTGCTCTTCGTTTCGTATGTAATTTGCGAGCCACCTTCCTAGTGATCAATTCAGGTATCGGACGTAATACTTTCCCATCGCTCTGAACCCCTGTCACATTTCGTTTCAGGCAACTAACAGTTGCCTATCCACTTGAAACTCCTTAATTCACCTTCTTAATTTACTCTTGATGACTTTCTTGAATTTCAACTCGAGAGGTGACTCTATACCTCGTTCACTGAGATAGCCCTAAGTACCTAACATGTATTGAGCTTCGTACTTCACGAGTTTTCCCCCTTATATTTTTCGTAAGTATGATGGAGACCCCGAAGGAAGAATGATGACTTCATCATGATTACCCGAAGCCGATAAATGAAGACATCAATGCTATGGACCGACCTCTTCGAGAAGAGCAACCAAGACCGAGAATACACGTTAGAATTCCGTAACCTAATCCCTTCCCCGCACCTCCCCTCTTAAATCTCGGGACGAGATTTCTTGTAGTGGAGGAGATTTGTGACGCCCGGATAATCGAGCTACAGTAAACCTCTGCTAATGGTGCCACGTCACCTCGGTTACTGTTGATAAACTCGAGTTAGTTCAAAAACGATTCAAATTTAAAAATTAAAATATAGGCAAACAGTAAAATTTTCAAATATCAAAACTAAAATGTTCGGGTTGTGACAAATAAATCGTAAGTAATTATGGCGGAGAAACCAAACTTCGATAAAATGTTTAAAGGCTCTAAAACAATTAAAACAATAATGAGAACAATTAAACAAATGCCTATCGAATTTATAAAATGCTAAAACTATTTTATCATGGGTTAAGAATTAATCTTACAGTAGTTTGTTGATTAATACAAATTTGGGCACTAGTGGTAACTTTGTAAAACTAAAAATAGAAAAGAAAATTAAATAATAACAGAAAACAAAACAACAACAAAAAGAAGGGGGGGGGGGGAATCCCCCTGCCCCCTAGGCTTCGGCCCGGCAGGCCGCAAGCCCCCCCCCCTCCTTGGGCCACAGCCCACCTGACCCAGCCGGTCTCCCCCAGTCCTCCTTATCCACTCCCCCCTCCCGAACCCTAACCCCCACTCACCCCCACTCGCCCACCCCCACGCCGCCACTCCCCTCGCTCCCCCACTCCCCGATCCCCTCTGGATCGGGGCGACGACCGCGGCGCCCGGCGCCCCGCTACCTACCCCGCCGCCCCGGCGACGCCAGGCGCTCGCTGGACCTCGCCGGCGCCGCCCCTCCCGGACTCCTCGCCCCTCCTCTCCCTCGCGCGGCGCCCAGCTGAAGCCGCGGCCTCGCCTCGTCGTCGACCCGACGCCATTCGCCGTCGCTGCCACCTCGCCCCCACCGTCGATCTGCTACTCCGGCGCCTCCCCGAGCCCATTGCCGCTGCCCTACGACCGTCGGTGAGGCCACGGCCTCCCTCTCCTCTTCATTCCCTCTCTGTTGCACGTCGACGACGGACGCCCGCGCTCGCGCGCGCCTCGCCACACCCTCCACGTCCGTGCGCGTCCTACGCCCGCGCGGCCCCGACTTGCCCTGCCTGGGCGCGCGCCCCGCCATGCCGTCCCGCTGCATCCCGCTGCGCGCGCGCTCGCCCATCCGGCCACGCCACGCCTGGGCCCCGTCCTTGCTCGCCACTGTCGCCGCCTCCTGCTGCTTCGTCCTGCGGCTGCGACCGCCCGCCACCCCGCTGTTGACCTCGCCTTCCCTCTCCGTGCGCCGCTCCGGCCATCCCCGCCTCCTCTGCACACAGCCCGCGGCCACCACCACGGCTGTCCTGGCCACTGACCTTGCTGGCCTGCAGCGCCCGCTTGGGCGTGCCCGCACCGCCCCTGGCGCCCGTTACCAGTAGCGCCCGACCCGGTTTGGCCCCCTGGGCCTATGACAAAGGGGGCCCACCCCACAGAACGTTAAAAAAAAGGGGAGAATTAAAAGATAAAAATAATTAAAATAATAATTAAATTAATTAGTTAATTAAGGAAATAATTAAGTTAATTAATCATAATTAGATTAACCTAACTAACTAATTAGTTTAATTAAACAGTAGTTAACTTATTTAATCTCTAATTAGCCTAATCAGTCAATGACAAACGGGACCCACACGTCAATTGACCAAGTCAACTACTGACGTCATGCTGACGTCCTGATGACGTCAGCAAACACTATTCTGGATAATGTTGATTAAATTAATTAAATAAATCCTAAAAATGATTTAAATCTTTTAAAATTAATATAAAATAAACCGTAGCTCGGATGAAAAAACTTTGTACATGAAAGTTGCTCAGAACGACGAGACGAACCCGGATACGCAGCCTGTTCGTCCGCCACGCGTCCCTAACCTATCAAACTCGCAACTTTCCCCCTCCGGCTCCTCTGCCCGAAAATGCGAAACACCGGGATATTTTCCCGGATGTTTCCCCCCTTCACCGGTATCACCTCATACCGCGTTAGAACACGTCTAGCTCTGCTTGTTGTCCTGTTATGTACTTTCTTGCTATGTATTTACTGTTTCTCCCCCCTCTTCTCTTCGGTAGACCCCGTGACGATGCTGATGCCCCAGTGGTCGACTACGTCACCGACGACCCCTCCTTGTCTGAGCAACCAGGCAAGCCCCCCCTTTGATCACCAGATACCGCCTACTCTTCTCTATACTTCTTGCATTAGAGTAGTGTGCATGTTACTGTTTCCCGTTAATCCTATACTGATGCATAGCCTGTCATTGCTACTACTGTTGTTACCTTTACCTGCAAACCTAATGCTTAGTATAGGATGCTAGCTTATCATCAGTGGCCCTACATTCTTGTCCGTCTGCCATGCTATACTATCGGGCCGTGATCACTCGGGAGGTGATCACGGGTATATACTATATACTTTATACATGATACATGTGGTGACTAAAGACGGGTTGGCTCGTAGGAGCACCCGCGAGTGGATCTTTGAGGCGGAGCGACAGGGCAGGTTCCGACCACCTAGGAGAGAGGTGGGCCTGGCCCTGGTCGGTGTTCGCGGATACTTAACACGCTTAACAAGATCTGGGTATTTGATCTGAGTCTGGCCATTTGGTCTATACGCACTAACCATCTACGTGGGAGCAGTTATGGGTATCCCGGCGTTGTGGTATCAGCCGAAGCCTTCGTGACGTCAGCGACTGAGTGGCGCGCGCCGGATTGGACTGGAAAGCCACTAGGCTAGGTCTGCTTCCGGCCGCGTACGCAACGTGCAGGTGTGCAAAGGGCGATGGGCCCAGACCCCTGCGCCATAGGATTTAGACCGGCGTGCTGACCTCTCTGTTGTGCCTAGGTAGGGCTGCGACGTGTTGATCTTCCGAGGCCGGGCATGACCCAGAAAAGTGTGTCCGGCCAAATGGGATCGAGCATGTTGGGGTATGTGGTGCACCCCTGCAGGGAAGTTTATCTATTCGAATAGCCGTGTCCCTCGGTAAAAGGACGACCCGGAGTTGTACCTTGACCTTATGACAACTAGAACCAGATACTTAATAAAACACACCCTTCCAAGTGCCAGATATAACCCGGTGATCGCTCTCTAACAGGGCGACGAGGGGAGGATCATCGGTTAGGATTATGCTATGTGATGCTACTTGGAGGACTTCAGTCTACTCTCTTCTACATGCTGCAAGACGGAGGCTGCTAGGAGCGTAGTCTTCGATAGGATTAGTTATCCCCCTCTTATTCTGGCATTCTGCAGTTCAGTCCACATATGATACCCTTATTCCATTTGATACCCATGCATATGTAGTATAGCTCCTTGCTTGCGAGTACTTTGGATGAGTACTCACGGTTGCTTTCTCCTTCTCTTCCCTCTATTCCTTCTACCTGGTTGTCGCAACCAGATGTTGGAGCCCAGGAGCCAGACGCCACCGTCGACGACGACTCCTGTTATACCGGAGGTGCCTACTACTACGTGCTGCCCGCTGACGACGACCAGGAGTAGTTTAGGAGGATCCCAGGCAGGAGGCCTGCGCCTCTTTCGATCTGTATCCCAGTTTGTGCTAGTCTTCTTAAGGCAGACTTGTTTAACTTATGTCTGTACTCAGATATTGTTGCTTCCGCTGACTCGTCTATGATCGGGCTCTTGTATTCGAGCCTTCGAGGCCCCTGGCTTGTAATATGATGCTTGTATGACTTATTTTATTTGTAGAGTTGTGTTGTGATATCTTCCCGTGAGTCCCTGATCTTGATCGTACACATTTGCGTGTATGATTAGTGTACGATTGAATCGGGGGCGTCACACCATATTCTAGGAGGAGTGTAATCATTAAGAAAACATTAAGGAAAAAACTCAACAAACTGTGACTAGAAGAGAGACTACTCAACCCCGACGGAGACTACACACATCACCATGAGAAAAGAGAAAGAGTTGTTGATAATGGTGATGGAGATGTCCTCAAGGTATTTCATTGCCACCAGAGGAGAGGGGGAAGGGGCCTACTCCTTCATCTCTTACTTGGCCTTCACCAGTAGTTAGAGGGTTGTTTTCCCCTCTAGTTTCATGGCTATGGTGGTCTCCCTAGAGATTTGATCTTTCTATTTCATGTCTACTGGTTTTTGCTGTTTTCAGAGTCGTTTCTTACATATTCGGAGACCCTTAACTTCGATTAGGCTGAAACTTTGAGGGCGGTTCAGAAACTTCTGGAGCTTTGTTGCGGCCGAATGAGAGCTCCAATCGACTTCCACAGCCCCCACGTGGCTCCACCATGCGGCCTGGGGGCATGTGGAGCCCCTAAAGACTCTCTTGAGGTAGGTCTAGGTCCCCTGGGTCCTTGTTCCAAACACAATCATCTTGGGTTCTCCCAATTTTTTTGGCTCCCAAAAATTCCTTTTATACAAGGTCCAAAAACACTAAAAAACAACAACTATCCATGTACTGGATTAATATGTTAGTTCAATACAAATAACATAAAATTGTGCCAAAACCATATATAAATGATGTGTATATAGCATGAACACTTCAAAAATTATCGACATTTCAGACGTATCAATTCCCCAAAGGTTTTGCGTGAATATTCTGTGACATATTTCAATGAGATTTGTTTTTATAGAATATGAATATTTGAAGTAATAATATAATAATTGGAACTACAAATATATATAATTTATTATCTTTGATTAGAGTTGTAAAATAGAGTATTTCTCAAATATAAATAGCATAATAGAATGGAAATTGTCATGCATTTTTGTATGTTAATGTTGGCTTTTTTATACATGGTTGCATGCTTAGATGCTATTTTTATCCCATGCATGTTGGTTGCATGCTGGGGTAGAATGTTTGCATGTTGAGAGAGAGAGAGAGATTGGTGAGGGCTAACTATTGAGAGATGGAAGATTAATATAAGTAGTGGCAATCAACTAATAATGATTTCTTTTCACATGCATGTTTAGTGGGCCTTTGATGAAGTGACATTTGTGTAGATAAATAGTGTAGTGGGATCAACCATTTGGGTATATCAAAAGATAATAATTGTATAGTTATATAAAAGATTTATTAAAATAAGTAGCTTAATGTAATTACAAAAGTTAAGCTTTTTGCATGCATGGTTGGATGGTAAGGTGGCATTTTCCCCTACATGGTTGCATGTTGAGGTGACATAGGCGCATGCATAGATAAATATGCTAGTGTGAAGAAACTACTTAGGTATATAGGATATGATATACTAATGATGGAAACTACTTGACAGTCTCTGGCCCACAAGGCACAATTTGCGAGTCTCGCCGGCAAGGCCATAAACCGACCGTTTGGAAAGTATGGGGTTGTTTGGTTTACGACCCTGAGTTGCCTGACCAAAAAATTGGTCGTTGACCTGCCTCGGGTGGATCCAAATAATTGGTAGTCCAAGCCGTCTCAACCTTCCTCTCCCACTTTTAGCCAATTTGTTGGCAGATCCGTGGGTGGTGGAATTGATCGCCAATTTTTTGGCTCGTCAACAGCGCCAATGATTTGGCAGAGCTGATCTGGGCAGAAACCAAACAGCCCCTTATAAGCTTATTCAAAGTGCAAATCCTCTGTTTGGTTGGTTGCTCACACTAGTATGTGGGCTGGCTGATAGATTACATCATAGGGACTGGCCCAACTATTGCATTTGGCCCTCTACAAGCAAGTGCGTGAGTCGGCGGTGCTTCTTCTCTAGTAGAGCTGATATACGATCAGAGTTTAGGTTAACCTGGCTTGACTCACATGACATCTCGCCCATTGAGTGGGGTAATATGACTTAGATTAAAGGTTGATGGACCAAAACTATTCGGAAAAGGACTCAATCTAGAAGAGCTTTCATATTATTAATAATGCTTATTGCTTGAGATATTTGGAAAGAATGCGATGGGTGCGGCACATCTGCCCCTATTGGGTCATCTTTGCAAAGATCAACGGGTGAGTATCTTTTTTTTTGAAACAAGGCAAAAGACTTGCCATTTCATTGATTAAGGAAGAAGGTAATAGACAGGAGCCGCAAGCGGCAAGCTAAAGAAAAAACTACTCTCGTGGCATTACAATACCCAAGTGATTTGCACCCGCCAAAACCCAGAGCGACACCTCATGCTTGATATTGTTAATGATGACCACCGAAGGGACCGCCACGTTGCGGAAGACTCTAGCGTTTCTCTCGGACCAAATCTCCCATGCGATGAGCATCATCAATGAGGCAAGGGCTTTGGGGGAGCCAAGGCGAATCTGGAGGTTACCGTTCCACCATCCTTTGACTGAAGCGTTCTTCGACCATGAAGTAGTAGAGATGTGGTGCATTCCAACCCACGGTAGGATGTCGTTCCAAATGCGTAAAGTGAAGCGGAATTGGAAGAGAAGGTGAGCAGCGGACTCCTGTGCATGCTTACAGAGAGGGCACAATCCGCAGTTGAGCCAGCCACGACGAATCAAGCGATCAGATGTCCAGATCCTATTTTGAAGAACTAGCCAAGCAAAAAATTTGCACCTCGGGGGAGCCCACGCCCTCCACATGGACTGCTCAAGATCAGAAGATGCCAGACCTTCAAATTGAGCCTTGTATGCCGAGGAAACAAAATATATCCCATCCTTAGTGAACTTCCAAATAATCGAATCTTCCACTAGGGCCACCGAGGATAATCTTTCCCAAAGGTCAGCAAACTGCTCGATATGTGCGAGGGACAGACCACTGGTGCCATCAATAAAAGTGATCCAAAGATTGTTGGTCATGGCTTGCTGGACCGAGGAGTTCTTCTTGCGAGAGAGGGCAAAGAGGTCCGGCGCGATGTCACGGGGGCGTAAGCCATTGAGCCACGACGAGTTCCAAAATTGTGCAGTTCGTCCATTTCCAATAGTGACCAAAGTGGCAGCCGCAAAGAAGTGGCGATCATCCTCCGTGCACGGCGTCCCCATGCCAATCCATGGCTTGCTCTTGTCAGTCCATTCGAACCATAGCCATCGGAGCCGCAAAGCCTTAGCAAACTTATCCAGATTAAGCACTCCGAGTCTGCCTTTTTCCTTGGGCTTGCAGACGAGCTTCCAGTTAACCTTACATTTTCCTCCGGATACCTTATCCGAGCCCGCCCAAAGATATGCATGGCGAATACTATCGATTTTCTTGAGGACCTCCACTGGGAAGTCGAGAGGCGTGAGATGATAGATGGCAATGGCGGTAAGGACAACTTTTACAAGGACCACACGGCCAGCAGAGGCCACATGTCTTCCCTGCCAGGGAGGGAGCTTGCCTGCAATTTTATCCTCAAGATACTGGAAGTGGATTCGCTTGAGGCGCTTGACGGTTAAGGGAAGTCCAAGGTAGAGCATCGGGAATGAGGTGCGCACTGCCGGAAAAGCATGAAGAACATCGTCAAGGTTGATGTTGTCACATCGGATGGGAGCAACCAAACTTTTGGCACAATTAGTGACAAGGCCAGACACCGCTCCAAAAGAGGCCAGGGTAGCAGCAAGGAATTGGACGTCTTCCTTAATGGGCTTCACAAATATGGCGGCATCGTCGGCGTAGAGCAAGGCCCGGACGGGTGAAGATCTACCACGGAGAGGGTGTAGGTGCCCTTGGACCGTGGCCTTGCAGAGGAGGTGGTGGAGCGGATGGATAACCAGGACAAAGAGAAGAGGGGACAGCGGGTCCCCCTAGTGAAGACCACATCCATGCTTCAGCGGATCACCCAGAACTCCATTGATCAACACCCTCGAAGTGGCGGTAGAGAGCAAAGTTGAAACCCAGTCGTGAAATCTGTCCGGAAAGCCAAGGTGTTTCAGCAGGTCCATGAGAAAGTCCCAACGTAGAGTCAAATGCCTACAGAGTCAACGGGTGAGTTTCATTTTTGGTCCTCGCAGGAGCACTTGGGTAGCATATAATGTGGGCAGTATACGTTTTTTCCTTTACCGGCTTTTTCAAGCTTTGTCTAAAACGTTCTCCCTTAATAAATGAAAATACCAAATCTCCTGCCTCGTTTAAAGCAAAAAAGAAACATTTTTATGTTGACGTGACATTACAATTATATCAGTTGTTTCTGGCGACTTTGTCGGTCTTAAAGCTCCATGACTTTGTTTTTTCGTACACTTGGGTAAGTGTATACATATGGTGAGATGTGCACATATATATTGTATTTGGTGTTTCTTGGGGAAAGACTTTTCATCTAGAATGAGAATCACATCCTGACTACTAAGCTAACACATAGTCCCTCCGTTCAAAAAAAAAAATGTTTCTCAAATGGATGTATCTAGCATCAAGTTAGTACTAAATACATTCATTTGAGAGACAAGATTGGGACAACCTTTTTCGAACAGAGATAGTATTTGTTATTAACAGCTAAACATAACATAAGTAACCGGCTGGGCCCACGCAGGGAGTACTGGATAGACACACATCAGTAGAAGTAACAGTGAAAACAATGTGGCACTGTTGTGCACTGTACGGGTGCTAGAACCCAAAGGCCAAAGCCACACTGCTTTATCAAGAAAGCGAGCTCACAGCCCGAACAGAGCGAGAGATACTACCACAGAAAAGAGAAAAGGATGAATTACCACGAGAATGTATCAGCTCGGGGAATCGCTTTATACCTTTGCAGCCTGCATCATCATCGTCGCCAGTATTCCGGGCGACACACACACAGCTTCGAAACTAGAGAAAAAAGCCTACTCACTGTATACGAGTACTGTATTTCCCCTTCTCTTTTTAATTTTCTGCAACGCAGCGCCAGAAAAGAAGAGAAGAGAAAAGAAAAACCCTAAAGGCCCAATGATTGTACGTACTACGCGAGATGCAATAAGAAACTGGGGCGAGATCATGAGGAAGATTTCCATGTTTACTTATAGTTAGTTAATGGTGGAGGAACTGTTAGGTGGGGCCGATTGATTGGTCGGTCCTTGATGATGATGCGGGTTTTTGATTATTTTTGGCACTTATTTGGCCGGGTTAAAACATGATGCTGGGGATTGATTGATGGAAGTTTGTGTTTGATGGTGAGTGAACCGCTCATGTGGGAGAGGGAGGGGGTATAAACTGTGGGGATTTAATGGTATAGGTTTGAAGGAGCTGCTGGTACATGACTGACTGTAGTTGAGTACAAGTAATGTGTTTTGGACATTTTCAGTCAACAGCGATTACGTCTACGTTCGAAAAAGCTTGTCCTAAATTTTTCATGAAATGGATATATCTAATACTAACATACATTCATATAAGGAACAAGCTTTTTCGGAGTACTAGCGGACTGACTCGCCGAGAAGCGTCCATGTTCATCCAATGCCCGAACCTCCTCTCCTCACTAACCTCCAAGTGATTGAATTGGCATGGAGTGAGTGATTTGTAACTGCATTCAGAAAGTACAAGAAACCGAGCCTGGTTCAACAAATGTAAGCTTCTTTTTTCTTGCGAATTAACGAATGTAAGCTTTCACAACATATGTACTAGTATTGTCTTACCTGAAAAGAAATACAAGGAGATATTAATTCTACAACACCTGCAAAAAGTTGAACTGGAAATGCCGCCGTGTACTAAATCACTGTGTATTATTATTGGCACCAGAGCAGAGTGAAGTGACAAGGCCCTATGGCGCAGTATTAAAGGCGAGCTACGGTGGTGTACAGTGCCGCATCGACCGATCGTACTCTGGAAGCGTATGCATACGCAAAGCGTATTTCTACGTTTACATAGGAGGAACCCCAGTATAGTACAGGGGGCGCTGTGAAAATTGTTGCGTCTGCCTCCGTTCCGGTTCTCTGACGTCCCCATGAATGGCGACGCCAACTCCAACGGGTGCTCGTTGGTTGCTGTATTTCACAAGCCACCACTCACCACCTCCCTCTCTGATTTAAGTGACGCACGCAGAGAGAGCCAAAGTATAGAGTGGTGGTAGGGAGTAGGACGAAACTATCCTCCCCCCCCCCCCCCCCCCCCCCCCTATATGCCTGCGGGCGCGTCTGCATACAACACCCGCCGGCCTCTCATATATTGTGCCATACATTCACATACTTCAAATGTCGATCCTCAAATTCATGTAATCTATGCACGTCGATCATACGATACAAATTGTCCGAATTCAACAATTCAAAACAAAGCAAAGCAAATCACAATTTAACAAATCGAACATGCCAAAATGAAATTAATATCTGAGCGTGACCGATGGCTTCGGATCACTGGCCGAGCTTGAGATCGGCCACAAGTTGTGTCCACTTTGTCTTGCATTCAATATGGTCCAACAATGGCTAAAATCAAACGGCTTCTTCTCCACCTAGTGAAACAAAGTGGCCACCACCGCCGTCTAGCAAACAACATATGTATGAGCACGATAATGCAAACACAAGAAACATGTGCAAATGACAACAATATGAAGCAATTGAGCTTACGTAAGTTGTCTCTCCCATCCCACTTTGAGGACGTTTGGTCACTTGTGAGTAGTAGCAAACGTACTTGTTCAGTGTTCACTTCTTGAATGATCCCACATTGATTTTGGAGAGATGTCCCATTGCGGGTGGTCACGATAGGATGCAGCTCCACATACTCCTTTTATTCGTGATACTTCTTACAAATCTTCTCCCAATACTTGTTCTTCTTTTGCTCGGTGTCGCATATTGGACCCATTGTTATGGCCAATCAAATTTTGACCAACAAGATGTCCTCAAATCTTGAGAATGTCGGACCTCTTGCCTTCGCCGTCTTGCTTTTCTTCTTTTTCTTGCTCGGATTGAAATCGGATGTTGTCCCAACTTCAACTTCAAATGCTTATCTAGAGTGGTGAAAATTTAACCAGAGTAATACTTTTAGTCAAGGGTTAACACAGAAGATCTAGTGTACTCTAATTTGAGTTTATCTATCAACAATACTTGACATATTTGTTAGTTCCACAAAGGTTGCACCTTTTTGTCTAAAAAAACTGAACAAAGCCACGGTTTTTTCTGATAATTCTAAAAATCATAGCCAAAAGAAACACAAGAACGACTTGGAGATCCGGTTTTTTTTGATAATTCTAAAAATCTTCCATATCTTCCGAGAACCAAAGGGAAGCAAGAATAACAAAGTGAAAGTAAGAGATCGTCACACCAGAAATTCCCGCTACCCCTACCATATCCGAGCTCGGCAGTTTCCGCCGCCTGTCGAATTCATCCGTGTTCCCTAAAAAAAGAGGGAAAGAAAACCAGGAGCATCCAAAAGGACTTTCTGAAAATCGTGTGCCACAACATAGTGCGCAAATTGTACGCGCGGTGCCCTTTTTTCGTTCGTGCGCTCCTCTCGGTCCCCATTTCCTCCTCATCATCCCCACGGCAAAAACGTGGCAGGGGCCTCCCGAAACCACCGCCGCGAAAATCCGGCAACGGCGACGGTGATGTCACGCGCGGCGCGCGCGCCCATGGTTTGAAGCCGCAGCCCAGGCAGCACCCACCCCATATCACCCACCCATCCGCCGCTGCCATGCCCATAAAAAGATGCAGACGTCGAGCTCCGCTCAGCAGAGGCATGGCGGGCTCTGAATCCTATACAGGGGTCTGCGCCCCGTCAGGTTCATTTCCGGGGTCGGCAGAGCCTATTTCTGGAAAGATCGGTGGGATTGGATCCGTCCACCGTCCCGAATCCTTGCCGCTGCTGCTGCTGCGACGCATCCGATCTCATCTGATCTCGCCATAGATTTCAGCGACTCTTTCTTAATTCCGCGGCCCTCCATCATTGGCCCCTGCCGGTCAGTCACAACTCGCCACGCCATTTTCACCCCTGATCAGCTCAGGCGGCAGTGAGTGAGCTCATCCGTCAGTCAAATGGCTCGAAGAAAACTGGAAAATTTTAGGAATGTGTGCCTCATCTTTCGCACAAGCCACGTTGGTTGGGCAATTACATTCTGCTTTTAGTGTGGTGGTCTGGCTTGATCAGTGGAGTTGATCACTTGACTGGAGGCAGGCATGAGTTACTCAAAGACTGCAGTGGGAGGCATCTCGCAGCATTATTATCTAGGCCTGGCTAGGGCTAGGGTTTGGTAGGCCATGGGGGAAAAAGATGCCTTTAGTTCTGGTGAGTGGAGCAGGCAAATCAGGTCAGTTAAACACTCATCATCACCATCATGTCCCGTCCATCATCGTCGTCCTCAGCCATCATCATCATCAGTGCTGCTGCTGCTGCTGCTGCTCAAAGTAAAAGAAAAGAGGAATGGAGATGGAGATGGAGATGACCCAAAGCAAAGCAGCTCAATGTCATTATCTCTCACACACACGGTGGTGTAGTAGCAAATGTGCAGACATGGTCACTGCTGCCAGCAGGAGCAAAAGAAAAAAGAAGAAGAAGAAAAGGATGGGTGGCTCTGGCCTGCATGCACGCAGGCAGCCTTAAGATCAAAACTACAGGACCAAAGGCCAGCAGGCAGGCCACCTCTTTTTTTTCATCTCGTTCCTAAAGGGAAAAAAACTCAGATCCCTGCGAGTAAGTTTCCCAGGGCTGGTAAAAATGGCAGCAGCAGCTCAGCTGATCAGCTCGGCTGATCCAACCCCCACAAGTGACAATGACCCGCCAAGAACGCCGCTCCTTCTTCCTCGTCGACTCCTCTTCAGCTGCTGAATCAAAAACAGCAACGGCAATGTGCACGCACTGGTGATGGATCGATTGATCTGTGAGCTGATCACCCCCATCCCCTGTTTGTAGCTAGCAAGGGGAAAAATTGAGTGCGCGCGTGCTTGTCGAGGCGAAGAAGACGGTGTCTCGGCCGGGCCATCGTCGCGGGGGGTCATGTCGCCACCATCATGCCGGCCATGAAGATGTCCTCGTGCAGGGACGAGCAGGAGGAGCGAGGGGAGCCTCCGGTGGCCATACACTTCTCGGCTTCCTCTTCGATCATGATCTCCTGGTCCCGGCACTCGGCGCTGCAGAATGCCTTCTCCCCACTGCAATGTTGACGCACAACAAATCAGCTTGCTTAGTATGAATTTCTTTCTGAAGATGCTTAGAAAGAAAGAACAGTTGGTGTAATTCATTCAGTTCAAGTGGCACTTCATTTTCTTTGGATTGCCAAAGAAATGTTCCGAGTTTTCAGAGGATTTGTTCCCCAAAAGAATATGGGATGCTCATAGGCGAACAAATGCCGCAATTATTGGTTGGATAGACTGTTCTTTCAGGTGTAATTATTGGAGTATCTTTCTTGAGACTGAAAGACTGGGCGTACCGGTAGATGTAAATGTCGTTCCCCTCCAGCTTCTTCGTGCAGGTGAAGCAGGAGCTCAGGAAGTCCTCGCCCGGGCCGGCGGCGGCCTCGGTGGCGCGCTTGACCACCAGGTAGGACTTGGCGGAAGCTCCGTCCTTGGGTTCCACGGCGGCCTCGTCGCTCTTCCCGACCGTCGTCTGGGGCTCCAGAATGCAGTCCCCGAAGATGTGGGTCGTCTTGGGGTTGGGGCCGCGGGCAATGATGCAGGTGTAGTCCTCCGACTGCTCCACCTCGCTCGCCGAGACGGACCCGACGAACCGCCGGGGGCCGCCGGCGATCGACGCCGGCAGGGACCCCGGCCCCGGGAGCTCGCCGAGGTGGAAGCAATGCCGCTTGGCGCCGGAGTGGGCGCCGTCCGGCCGCCCGGCGTCCGGACCAGACTTGAGATCCCCGTGGAAGAACCTGCTGCAGGGCACCGACATGCCGGCGGTGGCCGAGGCCGGGCAGGAGATGGTCTTGCCGCCGAGCTCCGGCTGCGAGTGGCCGCCCCCGCCGCAGCCCTTGGCGGTGGAGCCGGCGCAGCCGTGCGTCCTGAGGCGCAGGCGCGGGCTGAGCACGCAGGTCTTGGCGGCGGCGGCGTCGGCGCCGGCCGCGAGGGCGACGTCCACCACGAGGCCGAGCCCCACCGGCTCGGCGTCCCAGGTCCTCGGCGAGCGCGGCGAGCGGAGCAGCAGCGCCTTGGGGTCGAGCGGCGACGTCGGGCTCCGCTCCGACTCGTCCGGCGCGCGCTTGGCGGCCGCGAGCCCGATGAATAGCCTCGGCACGGCGAACAGCGCGCCCCCGCCGCCGCCGCCGCGGGGCCTGGCGTCTCCTCCGCTGCCTCCGGCGGAGCCCGGGCCCTGGTCGGACACCATCCTCCGCAGCATCGCCGGCCGCCAACCGCCTGAAACCGGGGGATTGTTTGAGATTCAAGAACACGAAAGAGAAGATCACAAATCCGCAACACGTCCTCCTCGCATCCCGGCGTCACCCCCATCAACAAGAAAGAAACGACGGAAGCAGTCACCCCCACCCCCACCGCCATCACCAGCACCAGCACCACCGCCCTCACCTTTCTCTTTTTCCTCTTCTGCTTCTGCCGCCTGCTCCCTGCTACTCCTGCTGCTAGGCACGTACTCTCTCCACCAGCAGGAATGTCTCTCTCACTCCGACGCACGCGCTCTGCAAAGAGGAATGGCCCGGCGAGAGAGGCGAGGGAGGGGGAGTGATGAAGAGGGAGGAGACGGGGGTGGAGAGAAAAGCAGGCGAGCTAGGGGACGGACGGAGGGGGGCACAGTCGCAGCCAAACCGCACTGTACTGCTCCTACTCCTCCCTCCCTCCCTACCACCACTCTATACTCCTACTCCTACTCTGCGTGTGTCACTTTCGCATGCATCAAAATCAGAGAGGGAGGGGGGTGGCGAGTGGTGGCTTGTGAAATGCAGCAACCAACGGGCGCTCGTTGGAGTTGGCGTCGCCATTCATGGAGGTGTCAGACAACGGAACGGGACGGGACGGACGCAGACGCAGCAATTTTCACAGTGTACTGTGCTCGTCCTCCGTCCGCGTACAAATACGCCCTGGCCCTACGTACGCATGCATACCCTTCCAGAGGACGATCGCTTCAATACTACTGCGCTAGGCCCGTCACTTCACCCCTGGCCGGGTGCCAAAAATGTACAGTGATTTGGTACACGGCGGTATTTCCAATTTACGTGGGTGGTGTAGGATCAACATCTTCTCATACGTACGTACGTTAGGTACGTAGTACTGTATGTCTTCTCCGTGTGTTCCTTGTCTAGTCTAGAGCCGAAAGATGTAATGTTACGAAGCCTTGGATTCATTGCACCTAGGCCCGTTTTCTGAATTTTCTTTACGTATATTTGAGCTGATTGCCGTTCCAAACTTCCAATTCACCCGCTCCGTGCCAAATTCACTCGCTCGCTCGGGGGTTAGTGAGGAGAGCAGGTTCAGGCGTTCGATGAACATGGACGCTTCTCGGCGAGTCAGTTGGATAGTAGTACGTACGTACGTAATCGCTGTTGACTGAAAATGTCCAAAACACATTGCTTGTACTCCACTACAGCCAGTCATGTACCAGCAGCTCCTTCAAACCTATATTTAGCCCATCCGAAAATACTTGTCGAAGAAATGAATGTATCTACACCTATCTTAGTTTTAGATAAATTCATTTTTATTAATTTATAGGACAAATATTTCCGAACGAAGGGGGTACCATTTAAATCCCTGCAGTTAGAGCATGTCTAGATCTCGTATAAGCCCGACGAACTATGTTTTTCTTTCCAGCGGTTATACGGCACAGCCGGAAAAAATGCCCGCGATGATCCAAAAAATGACCAGGGCTGTAAAAACTTTACGAGAGGCCTGTACACCGCCCTCCAATCTGCTACATATGTTGGCGCCCGAGCGATTTAGACTATCCGACTGTCTTTTTTTCTATCCCTCTCCGCCGTATTTCATCCTCTTCAATGAGAAATCAAGTGAGCTCTAGCAAGGTTTTCCACCAGATCTTGACGGCGATGACGCCCGTGGATGCGGGGCATGACGGCGGCAAGGGGTTCGGCGACCGTGGTAGGTTCGGGTGCCGCGAGGGGTGCGGCCGGTTTGCCGATCGCAAGCGACACAACGACGACGAGGCCGATGGCTCCAGCCTCCGCCCTCCCATGTCGGACAGGCAAAAGGAGGCGGCACGCACCCGCGACGTGAACTCCCGCAGCGCCGGATCGTGGCTTGAGCGAATTTCCGTCACCTCGGCAACCTCTTCGATTCGGCCCTCCAGCGCCATAGGGCGGCCGAGCGCGCGTGGTTTGAGGCGAAGCAGGCCGCTGCAGCCGGAGATGCAACTGCGGCCGCGCGCGTGTCGGCGCTCCTGAAGGAGTACAAACTCACAGCGACCCTTCACGGCAACAGGCCCCCGCTCCGCGACGACAGCGACAGCGACTCCGGCGACAAGTAGATCTATGCTATGCGTGTTTAATTTCGGTTTGTATTAAAAACTCTCCTATGCTATGCGTGTGATGAACTCCCCTATGATATGCTTGTGATGAACTCTGACGATATGTTTTAGCACGACGGGATACCGTAAACGATTTTTATGGGACGGCGGGTTACATGATCCGCTAGAGATGCGCATATAGTCATATACCGCGTTCCCTCCCACACGAGCGTTTCACTCACAGTATCACTCTACGCAAATACACTTCCATCAATCAATCAATCCCCAACATCATGTTTCCCGGCCAAATGAGTGGCAAAAATGAATCAAAAACCTGCATCACCATCATCATCATCAAGGACCGACCAATCAATCGCCCCACCCAACAGTTCCTCCACCATTAACTAACTAAGCAAACATGGAAATCTTCCTCATGATCTCGCCCCAGTTTCTTATTGCATCTCGCGTAGTACGTACAATCATTGGGCCTTTAGGGTTCTTCTTTTCTCCTCTCTTCTTTTCTCGAGCTGCGCTGCGCTGCACTGCATGTGCAGTAAATTAAAAAGAGAGTGAAAATACGTACTGTACTGTATAGTGACCAGCGATGAGCAAAGCTTTTTTTCTCTAGTTTCGAAGCTGTGTCCCTCTCGGATTACTGGCGACGATGATGATGCTGGGCGCAAAGGTGTAAAGCGATTCCCCGAGCTTATACATTCTCGTGGTAATTCACCCTTTTTCTCTTTTCTCCAGGAGGAGTAGGAGTAGTATCTCTCGCTCTGTTCGGCCTGTGAGGCTGAGCTCGCTTTCTTCTTGATAAATCAGCGAGGCTTTGGCCTTTGGGTTCTAGCACCGGTGCAGCACAGTGCACACAGGGCTACATTGTTTTCACTGTTACTTCTACTGGTTTGTGTCTACCCGGTACCACCACTACCACCTCCTTGCGTGGGCCCGGCAGGACTTATGCGCAATTTTTTCACAAGATGGGCTACTGCAAGAAAAGTCATGATGTGAATCAGACACTACGCGAAAAGTCTTTCTCTGAGAAACTACAGCATATTTAATGTGTATGTCTTTCATAAATATAGGAAAATTTATGCACTAACATGTACCAAACCCGGAGTAGTCACTTTGGAGTAATTTTTTTATGTAGCTCGCTTTTTTTCAAAACGGAGGTAAAAGATTTACCTCGTCCATTAATTAAGCAGAAGAGAGTTGCCCGGTTAATCAACGAAAAATTAGGCTAAAATCATCACAAACCGCCCAGCGGCATACTCATGATACCCCACACACGCCTCAACAAAGAGTGTCTTGTCAATACACACTCTGACGTCATCGACATCAACAGACGTCATCGTCCTGCCTAAACTCCGACTAAGCGACTCCGACTTTGCTGAAGACGAACATCGACACAACCCTCACCGACTTACCATAGTGGCCGTGCAGAAACACAAGAAGGCCCATGCCAGATTCAGCTACCCACACCGAGGCCAGCGCAGCTTCAACTCTGATGAAGAGCTCCAAAGAAGAACAATGCAAGGGTGACGCCGCAGAAGACCACCGAACAAACCGCCTGCTGCCTATCATCGTTGCCGCTAGGGCCCCGCCACCGCAGCTCTAACTTCACCGCAACAAAAAAACTGAGGTAATCCTACGGACACGCCAGAGAAGAGCTGACTACCTCAACCAACGCCATGCCTCCGACTTCACTCCCCTCCACCATCGTTGCCACAGAAGCCCTCGACGCCTTCCACTGGTTCCACTTGCCGATGCCAACTCCAAAGACGAATCCCTCAAGAGGGGAACTGACGCCAAAGGCACCGACAATGTCCGACCAGACAGGATCTAGGGTTTCCTCTTGAGTCAGAACCATGCGTGAGGGTGTAGCAACAATACTATGATACCTCCAAGAAGGTCTACGACACTCACAGCCGCCGCCATCGCCAGTGACAAGCCCAAGGTCAAGACAACGTCTTCACCCAAGCTCCCAAACACCCGCATGTATCAGGGTCGGCAAGTCCACTAAGCACCATGTCGGGGGGGGGGGACCCCGGGTAGGTGCATCCACACTTAAAAAAATTCAAAACATCATGGCGTCAGGCGCCCCTCAATCCGGCTTGCCCTCCAGCCGGCCATCCGGCCCCAGGGCGCGGCGACAAGGCTCCAGCCGACAGGCGGTGGGTCAGCGCCCGTGACATCCAGACGTACGACAAGACTGCACTCCCAAGACGGGGAAAGCGTGGCAACATTACCCCCCCCCCCCCCACCGCCTCACAGTTGACCGACGCAAGCATGCCAATAGTGCAGACGGTACCGCTGATCGGGGCGGTGGCGTCCAGGCGATGGGACACTATAGCCACGACGGGGAAATTCATCATGTAATCAAGTCAATTTGTTGGGGCTTGATCCCTAGTACCCATTATGTTCTGAGGTTAATGTTGCTATAACTTTGCTATTCTTAATGTTTATCACTACAGCTTGAGTATCATGATTTCATATCTGAACCTATTGTGTTCTCATTATATACATTTCAGTTCATGATCCTATCTGCAAGTTATATTCACCTATAATTGTTCTGATCTGTAGACTCCAATCTGGTAATAATTAGAATGCTCTTCGGGGGATGACTATAATTTAAAGAGTTCATCTATTCATTATTTGTTAATGTTTTGTTCTAGTTCTCTATTAAAAGGTGTGCCTTAGTTACCCTTAGTTTTCATTAGGACCATGCCGCCACAAGGAGCAAGGACAAAATACGTCATGCAAGTTTTTACCGCAAACACGTATGACTATATAAGGAATACATGCCTACATATGATTGATGAAGTGGGGCTATTGTGTATCGCTCTAGGTTGTGAGTGTTACGTAATGAATTTCATCCAAATATCCATCGCTACTCCATGCCTACACTTCTATAATATTGTCTTTGCTTAAGTTACTACAACTGCCTATACACTTGCTACAAAACTGCTATTGTTATTGTTACTATTGCTACTACTATTTCCACTGCTATCATATTATTGTGCTACTAATAAATTGTTGCAAGGAAGTGACTTCTTATTTGTGGTTGAATTGATAACTCAACTGCTAATGCTAATAAATATTCTTTGGCTCCCCTTGTGTCGAATCAATAAATTTTGGTGAAATACTATCCTCGAAGACTATTGCGATCACCTATACTTGTGATGTTGGGAACGTAGTAATTTCAAAATTTTCCTACGCACACGCAAGATCATGGTGATGCACAATAACGAGAGGGGAGAGTGTTGTCTACGTACCCACGCAGACCGACTGCGGAAGCGTTGACACAACATAGAGGAAGTAGTCGTACGTCTTCCCGATCCGACCGATCCAAGCACCGTTACTCCGGCACCTCCGAGTTCTTAGCACACGTACAGCTCGATGACGATCCCCGGGCTCCGATCCAGCAAAGCGTTGGGGAGGAGTTCCGTCAGCACGACGGCATGGTGACGATCTTGATGTACTACCGTCGCAGGGCTTCGCCTAAGCACTGCTACAATATGATTGAGGTGGAATATGGTGGCAGGGGGCACCGCACACGGCTAAGAAACGATCTCAATGATCAACTTGTGTGTCTAGAGGTGCCCCTGCCTCCGTATATAAAGGAGCCAAGGGGGAGGGGGCCGCCGGCCAGGAGGAGGGCGTAGGAGGAGTCCTACTCCTACCGGGAGTAGGACTCCCCCCAAATCCTAGTTGGACTAGGATTCCCCGAGGGGGAAAGAGAGAGAGAGGGGGGCCGGCCACCTCTCCTAGTCCTAATAGGACTAGGGGAGGGGGGAGGCGCGCGGCCACCTTGGGCTGCCCCTTTCTCCTTTCCACTAAAGCCCATTAAGGCCCATATGGCTCCCGGGGGGTTCCGGTAACCTCCCGGTACTCCGGTAAAATTCCGATTTCACCCGGAACACTTCCGATGTCCAAATATAGGCTTCCAATATATCAATCTTTATGTCTCGACCATTTCGAGACTCCTCGTCATGTCCATGATTACATCCGGGACTCCGAACTAACTTCGGTACATCAAAATGCATAAACTCATAATAACTGTCATCGTAACGTTAAGCGTGCGGACCCTACGGTTCGAGAATAATGCAGACATGACTGAGACACATCTCCGGTCAATAACCAATAGCGGGACCTGGATGCCCATATTGGCTCCTACATATTCAACGAAGATCTTTATCGGTCAGACCGCATAACAACATACGTTGTTCCCTTTGTCATCGGTATGTTACTTGCCCGAGATTCGATCATCGGTATCCAATACCTAGTTCAATCTCGTTACCGGCAAGTCTCTTTACTCGTTCCGTAATACATCATCTCGCAACTAACTCATTAGTTGCAATGCTTGCAAGGCTTATGTGATGTGCATTACCGAGA
This sequence comes from Triticum monococcum, assembly GCA_034509565.1. Classification (NCBI taxonomy): domain Eukaryota; kingdom Viridiplantae; phylum Streptophyta; class Magnoliopsida; order Poales; family Poaceae; genus Triticum; species Triticum monococcum. The sequence continues at coordinate 97,267,632 of CM067843.1, read as the reverse complement.
GGGCCCAGAAATACCTCTCCGACAATCGGAGTGACAAATCCTAATCTTGAAATACGCCAACCCAACATCTACCTTTGGAGACACCTGTAGAGCTCCTTTATAATCACCCAGTTACGTTGTGACGTTTGGTAGCACACAAAATGTTCCTCCGGTAAACGGGAGTTGCATAATCTCATAGTCATAGGAACATGTATAAGTCATGAAGAAAGCAATAGCAACATACTAAACGATCGGGTGCTAAGCTAATGAAATGGGTCATGTCAATCAGATCATTCAACCAATGATGTGACCTCGTTAATCAAATAACAACACTTTGTTCATGGTTAGGAAACATAACCATCTTTGATTAACGAGCTAGTCAAGTAGAGGCATACTAGTGACACTAAGTTTGTCTATGTATTCACACATGTATTATGTTTCCGGTTAATACAATTCTAGCATGAATAATAAACATTTATCATGATATAAGGAAATAAATAATAACTTTATTATTGCCTCTAGGGCATATTTCCTTCAGTCTCCCACTTGCACTAGAGTCAATAATCTAGATTACACAGTAATGATTCTAACACCCATGGAGTCTTGGTGCTGATCATGTTTTGCTCGTGGAAGAGGCTTAGTCAACGGGTCTGCAACATTCAGATCCGTATGTATCTTGCAAATCTCTATGTCTCCCACCTGGACTAGATCCCGGATGGAATTGAAGCGTCTCTTGATGTGCTTGGTCCTCTTGTGAAATTTTGATTCCTTTGCCAAGGCAATTGCACCAGTATTGTCACAAAAGATTTTCATTGGACCCGATGCACTAGGTATGACACCTAGATCGGATATGAATTCCTTCATCCAGACTCCTTCGTTTGCTACTTCTGAAGCAGCTATGTATTCCGCTTCACATGTAGATCCCGCTACGACGCTTTGTTTAGAACTGCACCAACTGAGAGCTCCACCGTTTAATGTAAACACGTATCCGGTTTGCGATTTAGAATCGTCCGGATCAGTGTCAAAGCTTGCATCAACGTAACCTCTTACGGTGAGCTCTTTGTCACCTCCATATATGAGAAACATATCCTTAGTCCTTTTCAGGTATTTCAGGATGTTCTTGACCGCTGTCCAGTGATCCACTCCTGGATTACTTTGGTACCTCCCTGCTAAACTTATAGCAAGGCACACATCAGGTCTGGTACATAGCATTGCATACATGATAGAGCCTATGGCTGAAGCATAGGGAACATCTTTCATTTTCTCTCTATCTTCTGCAGTGGTCGGGCATTGAGTCTGACTCAACTTCACACCGTGTAACATAGGCAAGAACCCTTTCTTTGCTTGATCCATTTTGAACTTCTTCAAAATCTTGTCAAGGTATGTGCTTTGTGAAAGTCCAATTAAGCGTCTTGATCTATCTCTATAGATCTTTATGCCTAATATGTAAGCAGCTTCACCGAGGTCTTTCATTGAAAAACTCTTATTCAAGTATCCCTTTATGCTATCCAGAAATTCTATATCATTTCCAATCAGCAATATGTCATCCACATATAATATCAGAAATGCTACAGAGCTCCCACTCACTTTCTTGTAAATACAGACTTCACCGAAAGTCTGTATAAAACCAAATGCTTTGATCACACTATCAAAGCGTTTATTCCAACTCCGAGAGGCTTGCGCCAGTCCATAAATGGATCGCTGGAGCTTGCACACTTTGTTAGCTCTCTTTGGATCAACAAAACCTTCCAGTTGCATCATATACAACTCTTCTTCCAGAAATCCATTCAGGAATGCAGTTTTGACATCCATCTTCCAAATTTCATAATCATAAAATGCGGCAATTGCTAACATGATTCGGACAGACTTAAGCATCGCTACGGGTGAGAAGGTCTCATCGTAGTCAACCCCTTGAACTTGTCGAAAACCTTTTGCGACAAGTCAAGCTTTATAGACAGTGACATTACCGTCAGCATCGGTCTTCTTCTTAAAGATCCATTTATTCTCAATTGCTTGCCGATCATCGGGCAAGTCAACCAAAGTCCATACTTTGTTCTCATACATGGATCCCATCTCAGATTTCATGGCTTCAAGCCACTTTGCGGAATCTGGGCTCACCATCGCTTCATAGTTCGTAGGTTCATCATGATCTAGCAGCATGATTTCCAGAACAGGATTACCGTACCACTCTGGTGCGGATCTCGCTCTGGTTGATCTACGAGGTTCAGTAGTATCTTGTTCTGAAGTTTCATGATCTTTATCATTAGCTTCCTCACTAATTGGTATACGTGTCGCAGAAACAGTTTTCTGTGATGTACTACTTTCCAATAAGGGAGCAGGTATAGTTACCTCGTCAAGTTCTACTTTCCTCCCACTCACTTCTTTCGAGAGAAACTCCTTCTCTAGAAATGATCCATTCTTAGCAACGAATGTCTTGCCTTCGGATCTGTGATAGAAGGTGTACCCAACAGTCTCCTTTGGGTATCCTATGAAGACACATTTCTCCGATTTGGGTTCGAGCTTATCAGGTTGAAGCTTTTTCACATAAGCATCGCAGCCCCAAACTTTAAGAAATGACAACTTTGGTTTCTTGCCAAACCACAGTGATAAGGCGTCATCTCAACGGATTTTGATGGTGCCCTATTTAACGTGAATGCGGCCGTCTCTAAAGCATAACCCCAAAATGATAGCGGTAAATCAGTAAGAGACATCATAGATCACACCATATCTAGTAAAGTACGATTACGACGTTCGGACACACCATTACGCTGTGGTGTTCCGGGTGGCGTGAGTTGCGAAACTATTCCATAATTTTTCAAATGTACACCAAACTCGTAACTCAAATATTCTCCTCCACGATCAGATCGTAGGAACTTTATTTTCTTGTTATGATGATTTTCAACTTCACTCTGAAATTCTTTGAACTTTTCAAATGTTTCAGACTTATGTTTCATTAAGTAGATATACCCATATCTGCTTAAGTCATCTGTGAAGGTGAGAAAATAACGATATCCGCCACGAGCCTCAATATTCATCGGACCACATACATCGGTATGTATGATTTCCAACAAATCTGTTGCTCTCTCCATAGTACCGGAGAACGGTGTTTTAGTCATCTTGCCCATGAGGCACGGTTCGCAAGTACCAAGTGATTCATAATCAAGTGGTTCCAAAAGTCCATCAGTATGGAGTTTCTTCATGCGCTTTATACCGATATGACCTAAATGGCAGTGCCACAAATAAGTTGCACTATCATTATCAACTCTGCATCTTTTGGCTTCAACATTATGAATATGTGTGTTACTACTATCGAGATTCATAAAAAATAGACCACTCCTCAAAGGTGCATGACCATAAAAGATATTACTCATATAAATAGAACAACCATTATTCTCTGATTTAAATGAATAACCGTCTCGCATCAAACAAGATCCAGATATAATGTTCATGCTCAACGCTGGCACTAAATAACAATTATTTAGGTCTAATATTAATCTCGAAGGTAGATGTAGAGGTAGCGTGCCGACCGCGATCACATCGACTTTGTAACCGTTTCCCACGCGCATCGTCACCTCATCCTTTGCCAGTGTTCGCTTAATCCGTAGTCCCTGTTTCGAGTTGCAAATATTAGCAACCAAACCAGTATCAAATACCCAGGTGCTACTGCGAGCTCTAGTAAGGTACACATCAATAACATGTATATCACATATACCTTTGCTCACCTTGCCATCCTTCTTATCCGCCAAATACTTAGGGCAGTTCCGCTTCCAGTGACCAGTCTGCTTGCAGTAGAAGCACTCAGTTTCAGGCTTAGGTCCAGACTTGGGTTTCTTCTCTTGAGCAGCAACTTGCTTGCCGTTCTTCTTGAAGTTCCCCTTCTTCTTCCCTTTCCCCTTTTTCTTGAAACTAGTGGTCTTGTTAACCATCAACACTTGATGCTCCTTCTTGATTTCTACCTCCGCAGCTTTCAGCATTGCGAAGAGCTCGGGAATAGTCTTGTTCATCCCTTGCATATTATAGTTCATCACGAAGCTCTTGTAGCTTGGTGGCAGTGATTGGAGAATTCTGTCAATGACGCAATCATCTGGAAGATTAACTCCCATCTGAATCAAGTGATTATTATACCCAGACATTTTGAGTATATGCTCACTGACAGAACTGTTCTCCTCCATCTTGCAGCTATAGAACTTATTGGAGGCTTCATATCTCTCAATCCGAGCATTTGCTTGAAATATTAACTTCAACTCCTGGAACATCTCATATGCTCCATGACGTTCAAAACATCGTTGAAGTCCCGATTCTAAGCCGTAAAGCATGGCACACTAAACTATCGAGTAGTCATCAGCTTTGCTCTCCCAGATGTTCATAACATCTGGTGTTGCTCCAGCAGCAGGCCTGTCACCCAGCGGTGCTTCCAGGACGTAATTCTTCTGAGCAGTAATGAGGATAATGAAGGAAATATGCCCTAGAGGCAATAATAAAGTTATTATTTATTTCCTTATATCATGATAAATGTTTATTATTCATGCTAGAATTGTATTAACCGGAAACATAATACATGTGTGAATACATAGACAAACAGAGTGTCACTAGTATGCCTCTACTAGACTAGCTCATTAATCAAAGATGGTTAAGTTTCCTAACCATGAACAAGGAGTTGTTATTTGATTAACGAGGTCACATCATTATTTGAATGATCTGATTGACATGACCCATTCCATTAGCTTAGCACCCGATCGTTTAGTATGTTGCTATTGCTTTCTTCATGACTTATACATGTTCCTATGACTATGAGATTATGCAACTCCCGTTTACCAGAGGAACACTTTGGGTACTACCAAACGTCACACCGTAACTCGGTGATTATAAAGGAGTACTACAGGTGTCTCCAAAGGTAGATGTTGGGTTGGCGTATTTCGAGATTAGGATTTGTCACTCCGATTGTCGGAGAGGTATCTCTGGGCCCTCTCGGTAATGCACATCACTTAAGCCTTGCAAGCATTGCAACTAATAAGTTAGTTGCGGGATGATGTATTACGGAACGAGTAAAGAGACTTGCCGGTAACGAAATTGAACTAGGTATTGGATACCGACGATCGAATCTCGGGCAAGTAACATACCGATGACAAAGGGAACAACGTATGTTGTTATGTGGTCTGACCGATAAAGATCTTCGTAGAATATGTAGGAGCCAATATCGGCATCCAGGTCCCGCTATTGGTTATTGACCGGAGACGTGTCTCGGTCATGTCTACATTGTTCTCGAACCGTAGGGTCCGCACGCTTAACGTTACGATGACAGTTATTATGAGTTTATGCATTTTGATGTACCGAAGGTTGTTCGGAGTCCCGGATATGATCACGGACATGACAAGGAGTCTCGAAATGGTCGAGACATAAAGATTGATATATTGGATGCCTATATTTGGATATCGGAAGTGTTCCGGGTGAAATCGGGATTTTACTGGAGTGCCGAGAGGTTACCGGAACCCCCCGGGAATCATATGGGCCTTAGTGGAAAGGTGAAAGGGGCAACCCAAGGTGGGCTGCGCGCCTCCCCCCTACCCTAGTCCTATTAGGACTAGGAGAGGTGGCCGGCCCCCTTCTCTCTCTCTCTCTCTCTCTCTCTCTCTCAGAATCCTATTAGGAATAGGATTGAGGGAGGGAGTCCTACTCCCGGTAGGAGTAGGACTCCTCCTGCGCCCTCCTCCTTGGCCGGCCAGCCCTCCCCCTTGGATCCTTTATATACAGGGGCAGGGGCACCTCTAGACACACAAGTTGATCATTGAGATTGTTCCTTAGCCGTGTGCGGTGCCCCCTGCCACCATATTCCACCTCGATCATATCGTTGTAGTGCTTAGGCGAAGCCCTGCGTCGGTAGAACATCAAGATCGTCACCACGCCGTCGTGCTGACGGAACTCCTCCCCGAAGCTTTGCTGGATCGTCGCCCGGGGATCGTCATCGAGCTGTACGTGTGCTAAGAACTTGGAGGTGCCGGAGTAACGGTGCTTGGATCGGTCGGATCAGGAAGAAGACGTACGACTACTTCCTCTACGTTGTGTCAATGCTTCCGTTGCGATCTACAAGGGTACGTAGATCAGACTCTCCCCCTTGTTGCTATGCATCACCATGATCTTGCGTGTGCGTAGGATTTTTTTTGAAATTACTACGTTCCCCAACAGTGGTATTAGAGCCTAGGTTTAATGGTTTGATGTTATTTGCACGAGTAGAACACAAGTGAGTTGTGGGCGATACAAGTCATACTGCCTACCAGCATGTCATACTTTGGTTCGGCGGTATTGTTGGACGAGACGACCCGGACCAACCTTACACGTACACTTACGTGGGACCGGTTCCCTCGACGTGCTTTGCACATAGATGGCTTGCGGGCGACTGTCTCTCCAACTTTAGTTGAACCAAGTGTGGCTACGCCTGGTCCTTGAGAAGGTTAAAACAGAGTCTATTTGACAAACTATCGTTGTGGTTTTGATGCGTAGGTGAGATGAGTTCTTGCTTAAGCCCATAGCAGCCACGTAAAACTTGCAACAACAAAGTAGAAGACGTCTAACTTGTTTTTGCAGGGCATGTTGTGATGTGATATGGTCAAGGCATGATGTTAAATTTTATTGTATGAGATGATCATGTTTTGTAACCAAGTTATCGGCAACTGGCAGGAGCCATATGGTTGTCGCTTTATTGTATGCAATGCAATCGCGATGTAATGCCTTACTTTATTACTAAGCGGTAGTGATATTCGTGGAAGCATAAGATTGGCGAGACGACAACGATGCTACGATGGAGATCAAGGTGTCGCGCCGGTGACGATGGTGATCATGACGGTGCTTCGGAGATGGAAATCACAAGCACAAGATGATGATGGCCATATCATATCACTTATATTGATTGCATGTGATGTTTATCCTTTTATGCATCTTATCTTGCTTTGATTGACGGTAGCATTATAAGATGATCTCTCACTAAATTATCAAGAAGTGTTCTCCCTGAGTATGCACCGTTGCCAAAGTTCGTCGTGCCCAGACACCACGCGATGATCGGGTGTGATAAGCTCTACGTCCATCTACAACGGGTGCAAGCCATTTTTGCACACGCAGAATACTCAGGTTAAACTTGACGAGCCTAGCATATGCAGATATGGCCTCGGAACACAGAGACCGAAAGGTCGAGCGTGAATCATATAGTAGATATGATCAACATAACGATGTTCACCATTGAAAACTACTCCATCTCACGTGATGATCGGTTATGGTTTAGTTGATTTGGATCACGTAATCACTTAGAGGATTAGAGGGATGTCTATCTAAGTGGGAGTTCTTAAGTAATTTGATTAACTGAACTTAAACTTATCATGAACTTAGTACCTGATAGTATCTTGCTTGTTTATGTTGATTGTAGATAGATGGCTCGTGCTGTTGTTCTGTTGAATTTTAATGCGTTCCTTGAGAAAGCAAAGTTGAAAGATGATGGTAGCAATTACACGGACGGGGTCCGTAACTTGAGGATTATCCTCATTGCTGCTCAGAAGAATTACGTCCTGGAAGCACCGCTGGGTGCCAGGCCTGCTGCTGGAGCAACACCAGATGTTATGAATGTCTGGCAGAGCAAAGCTGATGACTACTCGATAGTTCAGTGTGCCATGCTTTACGGCTTAGAATCGGGACTTCAACGATGTTTTGAACGTCACGGAGCATATGATATGTTCCAGGAGTTGAAGTTAATATTTCAAGCAAATGCCCGGATTGAGAGATATGAAGTCTCCAATAAGTTCTATAGCTGCAAGATGGAGGAGAACAGTTCTGTCAGTGAGCATATACTCAAAATGTCTGGGTATAATAATCACTTGATTCAGATGGGAGTTAATCTTCCAGATGATTGCGTCATTGACAGAATTCTCCAATCACTGCCACCAAGCTATAAGAGCTTCGTGATGAACTATAATATGCAAGGGATGAACAAGACTATTCCCGAGCTCTTCGCGATGCTAAAAGCTGCGGAGGTAGAAATCAAGAAGGAGCATCAAGTGTTGATGGTCAACAAGACCACTAGTTTCAAGAAAAAGGGCAAAGGGAAGAAGAAGGGGAACTTCAAGAAGAACAGCAAGCAAGTTGCTGCTCAGGAGAAGAAGCCCAAGTCTGGACCTAAGCCTAAAACTGAGTGCTTCTACTGCAAGCAGACTGGTCACTGGAAGCGGAACTGCCCCAAGTATTTGGCGGATAAGAAGGATGGCAAGGTGAACAAAGGTATATGTGATATACATGTTATTGATGTGTACCTTACTAGAGCTCGCAGTAGCACCTGAGTATTTGATACTGGTTCTGTTGCTAATATTTGCAACTCGAAACAGGGACTACGGATTAAGCGAACACTGGCAAAGGACGAGGTGACGATGCGCGTGGGAAACGGTTCCAAAGTTGATGTGATCGCAGTCGGCACGCTACCTCTACATCTACCTTCGGGATTAATATTAGACCTAAATAATTGTTATTTGGTGCCAGCGTTAAGCATGAACATTATATCTGGATCTTGTTTGATGCGAGACGGTTATTCATTTAAATCAGAGAATAATGGTTGTTCTATTTATATGAGTAATATCTTTTATGGTCATGCACCTTTGAAGAGTGGTCTATTTTTGATGAATCTCGATAGTAGTAATACACATATTCATAATGTTGAAACCAAAAGATGCAGAGTTGATAATGATAGTGCAACTTATTTGTGGCACTGCCATTTAGGTCATATCGGTATAAAGCGCACGAAGAAACTCCATACTGATGGGCTTTTAGAACCACTTGATTATGAATCACTTGGTACTTGCAAACCGTGCCTCATGGGCAAGATGACTAAAACACCGTTCTCCGGTACTATGGAGAGAGCAACAGATTTGTTGGAAATCATACATACCGATGTATGTGGTCCGATGAATATTGAGGCTCGTGGCGGATATCGTTATTTTCTCACTTTCACAGATGATTTAAGCAGATATGGATATATCTACTTAATGAAACATAAGTCTGAAACATTTGAAAAGTTCAAAGAATTTCAGAGTGAAGTTGAAAATCATCGTAAAAAGAAAATAAAGTTTCTACGATCTGATCGTGGAGGAGAATATTTGAGTTATGAGTTTGGTGTACATTTGAAAAATTGTGGAATAGTTTCGCAACTCACGCCACCCGGAACACCACAGCGTAATGGTGTGTCCGAACGTCGTAATCGTACTTTACTAGATATGGTGCGATCTATGATGTCTCTTACTAATTTACCGCTATCATTTTGGGGTTATGCTTTAGAGACGGCCGCATTCACGTTAAATAGGGCACCATCAAAATCCGTTGAGACGACGCCTTATGAAGTATGGTTTGGCAAGAAACCAAAGTTGTCGTTTCTTAAAGTTTGGGGCTGCGATGCTTATGTGAAAAAGCTTCAACCTGATAAGCTCGAACCCAAAGCGGAGAAATGTGTCTTCATAGGATACCCAAAGGAGACTGTTGGGTACACCTTCTATCACAGATCCGAAGGCAAGACATTAGTTGCTAAGAATGGATCATTTCTAGAGAAGGAGTTTCTCTCGAAAGAAGTGAGTGGGAGGAAAGTAGAACTTGACGAGGTAACTGTACCTGCTCCCTTATTGGAAAGTAGTACATCACAGAAAACTGTTTCTGCGACACTTATACCAATTAGTGAGGAAGCTAATGATGATGATCATAAAACTTCAGGACAAGATACTACTGAACCTCGTAGATCAACCAGAGTGAGATCCGCACCAGAGTGGTACGGTAATCCAATTCTGGAAGTCATGCTACTAGATCATGATGAACCTACGAACTATGAAGAAGCGACGGTGAGCCCAGATTCCGCAAAGTGGCTTGAAGCCATGAAATCTGAGATGGGATCCATGTATGCGAACAAAGTATGGACTTTGGTTGACTTGCCCGATGATCGGCAAGCAATTGAGAACAAATGGATCTTCAAGAAAAAGACTGACACTAACGGTAATATTACTGTCTATAAAGCTCGACTTGTCGCAAAAGGTTTTCGACAAGTTCAAGGGGTTGACTACGATGAGACCTTCTCACCCGTAGCGATGCTTAAGTCTGTCCGAATCATGTTAGCAATTGCCGCATTTTATGATTATGAAATTTGGCAGATGGATGTCAAAACTGCATTCCTGAATGGATTTCTGGAAGAAGAGTTGTATATGATGCAACCGGAAGGTTTTGTCGATCCAAAGGGAGCTAACAAAGTGTGCAAGCTCCAGCGATCCATTTATGGACTGGTGCAAGCCTCTCGGAGTTGGAATAAACGCTTTGATAGTGTGATCAAAGCATTTGGTTTTATACAGTCTTTTAGAGAAGCCTGTATTTACAAGAAAGTGAGTGGGAGCTCTGTAGCATTTCTGATATTATATGTGGATGACATATTGCTGATTGGAAATGATATAGAATTTCTGGATAGCATAAAGGGATACTTGAATAAAAGTTTTTCGATGAAAGACCTCGGGGAAGCTGCTTACATATTAGGCATAAAGATCTATAGAGATAGATCAAGACGCTTAATTGGACTTTCACAAAGCACATACCTTGACAAGATTTTGAAGAAGTTCAAAATGGATCAAGCAAAGAAAGGGTTCTTGCCTGTGTTACAAGGTGTGAAGTTGAGTCAGACTCAATGCCCGACCACTGCAGAAGATAGAGAAAAAAATGAAAGATGTTCCCTATGCTTCAGCCATAGGCTCTATCATGTATGCAATGCTGCGTACCAGACCTGATGTGTTCCTTGCTATAAGTTTAGCAGGGAGGTACCAAAGTAATCCAGGAGTGGATCACTGGACAACGGTCAAGAACATCCTGAAATACCTAAAAAGGACTAAGGATAACTTTCTCGTGTATGGAGGTGACAAAGAGCTCACCGTAAGAGGTTACGTTGATGCAAGCTTTGACACTGATCCAGACGATTCTAAATCGCAAACCGGATACGTGTTTACTTTAAACGGTGGAGCTGTCAGTTGGTGCAGTTCTAAAAAAAGCGTCGTAGCGGGATCTACATGTGAAGCGGAGTACATAGCTGCTTCGGAAGCAACGAACGAAGGAGTCTGGATGAAGGAGTTCATATCCGATCTAGGTGTCATACCTAGTGCATCGGGTCCAATGAAAATATTTTGTGACAATATTGGTGCAATTGCTTTGGCAAAGGAATCCAGATTTCACAAGAGAACCAAACACATCAAGAGACGCTTCAATTCCATCCGGGATCTAGTCCAGGTGGGAGATATAGAGATTTGCAAGATACAGACGGATCTAAATGTTGCAGACCCGTTGACTAAGCCTCTTCCACGAGCAAAACATGATCAGCACCAAGGCTCCATGGGTGTTAGAATCATTACTGTGCAATCTAGATTATTGACTCTAGTGCAAGTGGGAGACTGAAGGAAATATGCCCTAGAGGCAATAATAAAGTTATTATTTATTTCCTTATATCATGATAAATGTTTATTATTCATGCCAGAATTGTATTAACCGGAAACATAATACATGTGTGAATACATAGACAAACAGAGTGTCACTAGTATGCCTCTACTAGACTAGCTCGTTAAACAAAGATGGTTAAGTTTCCTAACCATGAACAAGGAGTTGTTATTTGATTAACGAGGTCACATCATTAGTTGAATGATCTGATTGACATGACCCATTCCATTAGCTTAGCACTCGATCGTTTAGTATGTTGCTATTGCTTTCTTCATGACTTATACATGTTCCTATGACTATGAGATTATGCAACTCCCGTTTACCGGAGGAACACTTTGGGTACTACCAAACGTCACAACGTAACTGGGTGATTATAAAGGAGTACTACAGGTGTCTCCAAAGGTAGATGTTGGGTTGGCGTATTTCGAGATTAGGATTTGTCACTCCGATTGTCGGAGAGGTATCTCTGGGCCCTCTCGGTAATGCACATCACTTAAGCCTTGCAAGCATTGCAACTAATAAGTTAGTTGCGGGATGATGTATTACGGAATGAGTAAAGAGACTTGCCGGTAACGAAATTGAACTAGGTATTGGATACCGACGATTGAATCTCGGGCAAGTAACATACCGATGACATAGGAAACGACGTATGTTGTTATGCGGTCTGACCGATAAAGATCTTCGTAGAATATGTAGGAGCCAATATGGGCATCCAGGTCCCGCTATTGGTTATTGACTGGAGACGTGTCTCGTTCATGTGTACATTGTTCTCGAACCGTAGGGTCCGCACGCTTAACATTACGATGACAGTTATTATGAGTTTATGCATTTTGATGTACCGAAGGTTGTTCGGAGTCCCGGATGTGATCACGGACATGAAGAGGAGTCTCGAAATGGTCGAGACATAAAGATTGATATATTGGAAGCCTATATTTGGATATCGGAAGTGTTCCGGGTGAAATCGGGATTTTACCGGAGTACCGAGAGGTTACCGGAACCCCCCGGGAACCATATGGGCCTTATTGGGCCTTAGTGGAAAGGTGATAGGGGCAGCCCAAGGTGGGCTGCGCGCCTCCCCCCTCCCCTAGTCCTATTAGGACTAGGAGAGGTGGCCGGCCCCCTTCTCTCTCTCTCTCTCTCTCTCTCTCTCGGAATCCTATTAGGAATAGGATTGAGGGGGGGAGTCCTACTCCCGGTAGGAGTAGGACTCCTCCTGCGCCCTCCTCCTTGGCCGGCCAGCCCTCCCCCTTGGATCCTTTATATACAGGGGCAGGGGCACCTCTAGACACACAAGTTGGTCATTGAGATCGTTCCTTAGCCGTGTGCGGTGCCCCCTGCCACCATATTCCACCTCGATCATATCGTTGTAGTGCTTAGGCGAAGCCCTGCGTCGGTAGAACATCAAGATCGTCACCACGCCGTCGTGCTGACGGAACTCCTCCCCGAAGCTTTGCTGGATCGGAGCCCGGGGATCGTCATCGAGCTGTACGTGTGCTAAGAACTCGGTGGTGCCGGAGTAACGGTGCTTGGATCAGTCGGATCGGGAAGAAGACGTACGACTACTTCCTCTACGTTGTGTCAACGCTTCCGCTGCGATCTACAAGGGTACGTAGATCAGACTCTCCCCCTCGTTGCTATGCATCACCATGATCTTGCGTGTGCGTAGGAATTTTTTTGAAATTACTACGTTCCCCAACAGATAATCCTCAAGTTACGGACCCAGCCCGTGTAATTGCTACCATCATCTTTCAACTTCGCTTTCTCAAGGAACGCATTAAAATTCAACGGAACAACAGCACGAGCCATCTATCTACAATCAACAAGAAAGATACTATCAGGTACTAAGTTCATGATAAGTTTAAGTTCAATTAATCAAATTACTTAAGAACTCCCACTTAGATAGACATCCCTCTAATCCTCTAAGTGATCACGTGATCCAAATCAACTAAACCATAACCGATCATCACGTGAGATGGAGTAGTTTTCAATGGTGAACATCGCTATGTTGATCATATCTACTATATGATTCACGCTCGACCTTTTGGTCTCCGTGTTCCGAGGCCATATCTGCATATGCTAGGCTCGTCAAGTTTAACCTGAGTATTCCGCGTGTGCAAAAACTGGCTTGCACCCGTTGTAGATGGACGTAGAGCTTATCACACCCGATCATCACGTGGTGTCTGGGCACGACGAACTTTGGCAACGGTGCATACTCAGGGAGAACACTTCTTGATAATTTAGTGAGAGATCATCTTATAATGCTACCGTCAATCAAAGCAAGATAAGATGAATAAAAAGATAAACATCACATGCAATCAATATAAGTGATATGATATGGCCATCATCATCTTGTGCTTGTGATCTCCATCTCCGAAGCACCGTCATGATCACCATCGTCACTGGCGCGACACCTTGATCTCCATCGTAGCATCGTTGTCGTCTCGCCAATCTTATGCTTCCACGACTATCGCTACTGCTTAGTGATAAAGTAAAGCATTACATCGCGATTGCATTGCATACAATAAAGCGACAACCATATGGCTCCTGCCAGTTGCCGATAACTCGGTTAAAAAACATGATCATCTCATACAATAAAATTTAGCATCATGTCTTGACCATATCACATCACAACATGCCCTGCAAAAACAAGTTAGACGTCCTCTACTTTGTTGTTGCAAGTTTTACATGGCTGCTACAGGCTTAAGCAAGAACCAATCTCACCTACGCATCAAAACCACAACGATAGTTTGTCAAATAGACTCCGTTTTAACCTTCACAAGGACCGGGCGTAGCCACACTCGGTTCAACTAAAGTTGGAGAGACAGTCGCCCGCAAGCCACCTATGTGCAAAGCACGTCGAACAATACCGCCGAACGAAAGTATGACATGCTGGTAGGCAGTATGACTTGTATCGCCCACAACTCACTTGTGTTCTACTCGTGCATATAACATCAAACCATAAAACCTGGCTCGGATGCCACTGTTGGGGAACGTAGTAATTTCAAAATTTTCCTACGCACACGCAAGATCATGGTGATGCACAGCAACGAGAGGGGAGAGTGTTTTCTACGTACCCACGCAGACCGATTGCGGAAGCGTTGACACAACGTAGACGAAGTAGTCGTACGTCTTCCCGATCCGACCGATCCAAGCACCGTTACTCCGGCACCTCCGAGTTCTTAGCACACGTACAGCTCGATGACGATCCCCGGGCTCCGATCTAGCAAAGCGTCGGGGAGGAGTTCCGTCAGCACGACGGCGTGGTGATGATCTTGATGTACTACCGTCGCAGGGCTTCGCCTAAGCACTGCTACAATATGATCGAGGTGGAATATGGTGGCAGGGGGCACCGCACACGGCTAAGGAACGATCTCAATGATCAACTTGTGTGTCTAGAGGTGCCCCCTGCCTCCGTATATAAAGGAGCCAAGGGGGAGGGGGCCGCCGGCCAGGAGGAGGGCGCAGGAGGAGTCCTACTCCTACCGGGAGTAGGACTCCCCCCCAATCCTAGTTGGACTAGGATTCCCCGAGGGCGAAAGAGAGAGAGGGGGGCCGGCCACCTCTCCTAGTCCTAATAGGACTAGGGGAGGGGGAAGGCGCGCGGCCACCTTGGGCTGCCCCTTTCTCCTTTCCACTAAAGCCCATTAAGGCCCATATGGCTCCCGGGGGGTTCCGGTAACCTGCCGGTACTCCGGTAAAATCCCGATTTCACCCGGAACACTTCCGATGTCCAAATATAGGCTTCCAGTATATCAATCTTTATGTCTCGACCATTTCGAGACTCCTTGTCATGTCCGTGATCACATCCGGGACTCCGAACTAACTTCGGTACATCAAAATGCATAAACTCATAATAACCGTCATTGTAATGTTAAGCGTGCGGACCCGACGGTTGGAGAATAATGCAGACATGACTGAGACACATCTCCGGTCAATAACCAATAGCGGGACCTGGATGCCCATATTGGCTCCTACATATTCAACGAAGATCTTTATCGGTCAGACCGCATAACAACATACGTTGTTCCCTTTGTCATCGGTATGTTACTTGCCCGAGATTCGATCGTCGGTATCCAATACCTAGTTCAATCTCGTTACCGGCAAGTCTCTTTACTCGTTTCGTAATACATCACCTCGCAACTAACTCATTAGTTGCAATGCTTGCAAGGCTTATGTGATGTGCATTACCGAGAGGGCCCAGAGATACCTCTCCGACAATCGGAGTGACAAATCCTAATCTCGAAATACGCCAACCCAACATCTACCTTTGGAGACACCTGTAGAGCTCCTTTATAATCACCCAGTTACGTTGTGACGTCTGGTAGCACACAAAGTGTTCCTCCGGTAAACGGGAGTTGCATAATCTCATAGTCATAGGAACATGTATAAGTCATGAAGAAAGCAATAGCAACATACTAAACGATCGGGTGCTAAGCTAATGAAATGGGTCATGTCAATCAGATCATTCAGCCAATGATGTGACCTCGTTAATCAAATAACAACACTTTGTTCATGGTTAGGAAACATAACCATCTTTGATTAACGAGCTAGTCAAGTAGAGGCATACTAGTGACACTAAGTTTGTCTATGTATTCACACATGTATTATGTTTCCGGTTAATACAATTTTAGCATGAATAATAAACATTTATCATGATATAAGGAAATAAATAATTACTTTATTATTGCCTCTAGGGCATATTTCCTTCATGTGAGTCATCACCATCTGGCCTGAGAAGACGAAGAAGAAGGGAGACAAGGTTTGGCATCGTCACCGTTTCGACTTTCTCCAGCGAGCTTCCTGGCCTAGTGCTCTCGATGGAGAAATGTACATGATAACATGTAAAGAAATAGTGCGATGAACTATAATAATCGCTATTTATGGATAATGATGTTGTACATATTTATACCTCCTGAAGAGGTGCATCGCACATGCACGATAGTTACATCGGGCTAGATTAGTGGAATGCGTCTGTTTAGATCAGGATCACGACTGTTCGGGAGGAATACCGCATGTCGATTCCACAAACATAGATTTCCTTCATTAAACTAATTAATTAAATTCTAACAATTTTAACTGGAGGTCATGTATGGCAAGTCGTCATTGGTATTTTGGTCCACAAATCACGCTCCATTTATCTATCCTGTATTTTTTGTTGTTGTCACATTACCAGAATAATCTATACCTATAGTAATCTAACCTATGCAGAACACCCTTTGCCACATGAAAATATACGAGCATATGGAGAACTATGTTGGTGGGTACCGAGTTTATGAAAACAAGTCGTCCCCTAACCGCTAGTAACTTGCCTTTCTTGCTAGGTTAAAGTATTCATGGACATGAATTTAAATTTCTATTTAATTCGTAGTCTCACGAGAAAATAATGAATGTAGGTTATCTAGGCAGAATTTAACCCGGCCAACTGAGCTTAAGGTTTTATGGATTCAAATTTGAATATTTATATTTTGAATCCTTAGTGTTTTACATGGGTCTTCGCCTAAATTTTCTCTTTAATGACTTTGGATATCTATATACTACCATTCACAGAAAGGGATATATCTATATTACATCGTAAGGATTCTCTTTGTTGTTTCTTCAAAACAGAAACTTTAATGACTCCACTCCGTGAATTGAGGGTAGCTCAAATGGTTAGATTTCCTTCTGATGGAATCAACCCATTCATATTCATGTTTTAGACTTGACACACCTGTTTGCATTTTTTTCTGTATTTATTTCATGCTTCCCGACATTGTTCGCTCGGTGCAAGACAACATTTTCGTCAACTACAAGAAATTTCGTGGTGACACTTTCAATCTCAAGATTTGATGGCTCGGTCTGTGGAAGGGTTCTCATAGAAATGGATGTGCGTGTATACATTAATAGAGGTGAGTGTATGTACTTCTTTCTATGCATGTATGTATGGTGTTTTCTTAAAAAGTACATGCATCTCCAACGCCAACCCTCAAACCGCCCGTAACCGTCCGATCCTCGCGGTCCGGACGTGTTGTGGCATTCAATGCAGGAATCACTAGTAGAAAAAGGGTCAAATGTGAAGCACATTAGTGCCGGTTTGAATTTGAGCCGGCACTAATGTGTCCATTAGTGCCGGTTCCAACGGCTAGGCGGGCGGACATCATTAGTACCGGTTCGTGGTGAACCTTTAGCACCGGTTCGTGCCACGAATCGGTACTAAAGTGAGTGGTGGCAGGATGTTGTCAGTCCGGGGCCCCTCCAGCATCTTTAGTACCAGGTCGTGTCATGAACCGGTACTAAAGGTCGTCCTACATAGACCCTTCGTCCACCCGAGCTCGCTCTGTTCTTCCCCTTTCCCCTCTCCTCTCTGTTCTTTTCCCTCTTCCTCTCAAACTCATCACACATTTTGCCCAAAATTTGTCAAGATTTGAAGGCCCCCATCCATTCAAATGATCACAAAGGTTAGCAACTTTGTCCTTTCATCTCTCATTGCTAGATTAGCTCGTGCAATGTTTTATATAGTGATTGATTTTGAGTTTAGTAATTTGGGAGGAATTATATATATGTGCTAGTATTTGATTTATATGCAATTTGAGGTCAAAAATAACACTTAGTTTGCATATGTAGGTGTGGTTTACTTAGTGCCTTCTAAATCTCCGTCGTAACCACCGTCGATCGCCCACAACGTCCCGTCGCCGGCACCACCTTGTGGTGAGCCTCTTGTTCATGAAGTTTTATATAAAAAATTGATGTTTGTGTGATTTGGATATATAGTTACTCGTATAATTATCTTACCCATACGTTGTTTGTTATACATAGTGCCATGGTTTTGATATCCGTCCCCGTCGTCCCTCTTCCGGGTTATGATTCGGATGTGGTATATTCTCTTTTAAAACTATTCATTGCATTTCGTGTTTATGACAAATTATGCCCATCAAGTTGACATAGATATTTGTATGTAGGAGGTAGTTGAACCGGAAATTCCAACTGACCCTATTGTCGAGAGGTTAAATTTAGTTGAAAGAGAAAACGAGGATTTGAAGGAAAAATTGAAAAGAATTGAGAGGGAGAAGATGGAATTGGAGTTGCATGTTGCCGATGTCGTCGATGATCACAAGATTAAGATGGAGAAAATGTGCTTGAAGATTAGAAAGATTAGAAAATATGCCATTCATAGTGAGGCTTGGTATCATTATGCTGTTGGATCAATTGTTACCTTAGTTGCGATCTTGATCGCATTTGTTGCTGCATTTAAGTTCTTTAGCTAGAGAGTTATTTGTTTGTTGCATTTAAGTGTTGTATGATCTTTATGTATGAACTTTATGTATTGTATTAATTTGGTGTTTTCGGTGTTGTTTATTGAAGATGAGCCGGCAATGGATGTACGATGACCGATGCTCTCCCGAGTTCATTAATGGCGTGCATACTTTTCTACTTGCGGCTGAGGCAAACAAGCGAGCGGATGGTTTTATGCCTTGTCCATGTGCTGGCTGTAAGAATGGTCACAATTACTCTACGTCAAGAACCATTAACGTCCACCTGTTTGAGTCTGGTTTCATGCCCCACTATAATGTTTGGACCAAGCATGGAGAAAGAGGGGTTATGATGGAAGACAATGAAGAAGAAGAGGACGACGACAGCTATCCTGGCCATGGGTTCTCTGAATACGATGATACAACAATGAGTGAAGAAGCTGAGCCGGTAATGCGGGAAGAAGCTAAGCCGGCAATGCGGGAAGAAGCTGAAGAAGAGGCATCAGATGAGCCCGTTGATGATCTAGGTCGGGCCATTGCTGATGCAAAGAGAAACTGTGCAAGTGATTTGGAGAAAAAGAAGTTGCAGCGCATGTTAGAGGATCACAAAAAATTGTTGTACCCGAATTGCGTAGGTGACAAGAAAAGCTGGGCACCACACTGGAATTGCTACAATGGAAGGCAGAGAATGGTGTATCTGACAAGGGATTTGGAAAGTTGCTGGTAATGATAAAGAATATGCTTCCAAAGGACAACGAATTGCCCGAGAGTATGTACGAAGCAAAGAAGACTGTCAGCCCTCTAGGGTTAGAGGTGCAGAAGATACATGCATGCCCTAATGATTGCATCCTCTACCGCGGTGAGTACGAGGATTTGAACGCTTGCCCGGTATGCGGTGCATTGCGCTATAAGATCAGCCGCGATGACCCTCGTGATGTCGAGGGCGAGCGCCCCAGGAAGAAGATTCCTGCCAAGGTGATGGGGTATGCTCCTATAATACCACGGATGAAACATTTGTTCCAAAACAAAGAGCATGCCAAGGCGATGCGATAGCACAGAGAATACCATAAGAAAGACGGAAAGTTGAGAGTACCCGCTGACGGGTCGCAGTGGAGAAAAATCGAAAGAAAGTACGAGAAGGAGTTTGCAGATGACACAAGGAACGTATGGTTTGGTCTAAGCGCAGATGGCATTAATCCTTTTGGGGAGCAGAGGAGCAACCATAGCACCTGGCCTGTGTCTCTATGTTTGTATAACCTTCCTCCTTGGGTGTGCATGAAGCGGAAGTTCATTATGATGCCAGTGCTCATCCAAGGCCCTAAGCAACCCGACAACGACAATGTGTACCTAAGGCCATTAGTTGAAGAACTCTTACAACTTTGGAATGGAATAGTTGTACGTGCGTGGGATGAGCACATGGGGGAAGAATTTGACCTAAAGGCGTTGCTGTTCGTGACCATCAATGATTGGCCTCTCAGTAACCTTTCAGGACAGACAAAAAAGGGATACTGCGCATGCACGCACTGTTTTGACGATACGGACAGTATATATTTGGCTAATTGTAAGAAGAATGTGTACCTGGGACATCGTCGATTTCTTCTGAGCAGGCATCCCGTAAGAAAGAAAGGCAAGCATTTCAAAGGTGAGGCGGATCACTGGACGAAGCCTCGCCACCGTACTGGTGCTGATGTACATGATATGGTCAAGGATTTGAAGGTGGACAACCTGTTCTGAATGACGCTGACGGACGCGCACCCATGTGGAAGAAGAAATCTATATTTTGGGAACTGCCCTATTGGAAAGACCTAGAGGTCCGCTCCACAATCGACGTGATGCATGTGACGAAGAATCTTTGTGTGACCCTGCTTAGCTTCTTGGGCGTGTATGGGAAGACAAAAGATACACCTAAGGCACGGGAGGACCAGCAACGTATGCACGGAAAAGACAACATACATTAGGGTCATGCAAGCTACACTCTTACCAAAGAAGAGAAGGAAATCTTCTTTGAATTCCTGCTTAGTATTAAGGTACCGTCTGGCTTCTTGTCGAATATAAAGGGAATAATAAACATGGCAGAGAAAAAGTTCCAAAACCTAAAGTCTCATGACTGCCACGTGATTATGATGCAACTGCTTCCGGTTGCATTGAAGGGGCTTATATCGGAAAATGTTCGATTAGCCATTGTGAAGCTATGTTCATTCCTCAATGCAATCTCTCAGAAGGTAATCGATCCAGAAATCATACCAAGGTTAGAGAATGATTTGGTGCAATGTCTTGTCAGTTTCAAGTTGGTGTTCCCACCATCCTTCTTCAACATCATGACGCACGTCCTAGTTCACCTATGCAAAGAGATTAACATTTCGGGTCCTGTATTTCTACACAATATGTTCCCCTTTGAGAGGTTCATGGGAGTCTTAAAGAAATATGTTCATAACCGTGCTAGGCTAGAAGGAAGCATCTCCAAGGGCCATGAAAATGAGGAGGTCATTGAGTTTTGTATTGACTTTATTCCTGACCTTAAGCCGATTGGTGTTCCTGAATCGCGGCATAAGGGCAGACTAGATGGAAAAGGCACGCTAGGAGGGGAACAAATAATATGTATGGACGGACATTCTCTCACTGAAGCACACTACACAGTTCTACAGAATTCTGCCTTGGTGGCTCCATATATGGATGAACACAAGAATTTGCTACGCTCCAAACACCCAGAGCGGTCTGATCACTGGATTACACGTGAACAAACCAGGAGTTTCGCCAGCTGGTTGCAGACACGTACTATGCATGACGCCTCTATTGAAGATGACCTGTACTTGTTGTCCCAGTTACCATCTTCGAATATAATGACTTTCAAAGGGTACGAGATAGATGGTAATACATTTTACACGATCGCCCAAGATAAGAAGAGCACCAACCAAAATAGTGGTGTACGCTTTGATGCAGAAACCAAGACGAGAAAGGAAACATATTATGGCTATATACAGGACATATGGGAACTTGACTATCGACGTGGTTTGAAGGTCCCTTTGTTTCGGTGTAAATGGGTCAATATGACACGAGGCGGGGTAACGGAAGACCCGCAGTATGGAATGACAACAGTAGATCTCAACAATCTTGCGTATGCAGACGAACCATTCATCCTAGCCAATGATGTGGCACATGTTTTCTATGTGAAGGACATGTCTACCAAGCCGAGAAAAAGAAAAGACAAGGAAGTGAATGCATCGTACGATGAGCCAAAGCGGCACATAGTTCTTTCTGGGAAGAGAAACATCATGGGAGTGGATGACAAGACAGACATGTCAGGAGATTATGAAAAGTTTGATGAAATTGCTCCATTCACAGTGAATATTGACCCGAGCATCCAGTTAAATGATGAAAATTTTCCAAAGGGACACACGCGAAGAAAAAGTTTCACACCCAAAGATCTGGGAAGTGATCGGCTTCACTATCATCCCTTTCTTCTGTGTTTCACACCCAGGAGGGAATCTCTGTAATAGTTAGGGTAGCTAGTTATGTGTTTTGGCATTTGAAACGCGAAGAAATTTTATGTGCAAGCAAATTCTTTCATGCATTTACTGATTTTTTCAGCTAAATGACCCTGAAATTGAAAAGCATTTCAAATGAACTCAGAAAAGGTTGAAAGTTGGCATGGTATCATAATTTCACCCACATAGCATGTGCAAAAAGTAGAGAGGGTTATCGCAAAAACTAGATGCACTTCGTGTACAAAATGGACAATCTCTTTCGAAGTATCATGGTTTCGGACGAAAACTCATCCGTTACAAAGGCATTTCATTTTTTAAATAACCTAAGCATTACCAAATTGAATATAATGATAAAGCACACTAATATTAAATATAAGAAAAAAGAATCACTGAAAAATCTATTTTCAAAGTTAAGTTATTCACAAACTAGTGATTCACACAAATTTCAAATAATTCAAAGTTTAAACTATTCAAATTTGTAAACTACCGGTACTAACAGAAAGTTTGTAATTTTTTGTACCTAAAGCAAAAATATTCACAAAGAAACTCTAAATACAACAAAAAAACTCAAAAATAAATAAAACAAAAAGAAATAAAGCAAAAAAATAAGAAAAAAAACTCACCTACTGCGCCACAGCGGCCTGCATACGACTAGAAACCCAACCTGTTGTTGGGCCATGATGCAGGCCTGCAAAGGCCCAGTAGGCCCACAGGGCAGCACAGAACATTTAGGCCCAGTAGGCCTGCTTTGGAGAGGAGCTCGAGGGAGCTACCGCACTGGGGCTTATAAACTAGTGCGGACGCCCCTCGGCTAGCGAGGTGGGACTAAACATTTCGCACCGCACCTGCGCCAGCGCACCCCCTTTAGTAACGGGTGGTGGATCAAACCGGTACTAAGGGGGGGGTGTCTTTAGTACCGGTTGGAGCCACCATCCGGTACTAAAGGGGTGCCGTTCCCGCCGCTTGGCCTGGCCAAACACACCTTTAGTATCGGTTGGTGGCTCCAACCGGTACTAAAGGTTGTTCTATATAAGAAAACACTTCAAAATTTTTGTCAGTTTCTCATCTCTCCCTTTGCTTCTTTCTCCTCTGCCCCGTCGCCGCCGCCCCTCGTTGCCGCCCCCGTCGCCGTCCGTCGCCGCGCTCCGCCCCGTCCTCCCGTTGTCCCCGCCCAGCCTGTCCCCGTCTCCGTCGTCGCCGCCCCGTCACCGTCGTCGTCGCCCCGTCCCCGTCCCTGTCGCCGCCCCCCGTCGTCGCGCCTCGCCGGTGAGCTCCTGCCCCGGCCGCCATGTACCACACACACACACATTGTTATAGAAATGTTAGCAATCTTTCTGTTTTTAGTTATAGAATTATTAGAAATGTTAGTTATATAGAAATGTTTTTTAGTTATTGAAATATTAGAAATGTTAGTTATATAGAAATGTTAGTTATATAGAAATGTTAGTTATATAGAAATGTTAGTTATATAGAAATATTAGAAATGTTAGTTATATAGAAATGTTAGTTATATTAGAAATGTTAGTTATATAGAAATGTTTTTTAGTTATAGAAATATTAGAAATGTTAGTTTTAGTTATAGAAATATTAGAAATGTTAGTTTTAGTTATAAAATTTAGAATTTGCATATATGAAATCACAATCCATCATTTAAAAAATGTTACTTTACTTTTGCGGCATATAGTATTTGTTGTCGATGATGTCCGGCCCGCATCCTCGCCGTCGACCCGTTCGCAATGACGTCCTGCTTCAGAGGACCCATGTCCGGGACTGGGCTCCGCTAGGCTGGCACTGGGAGGTGCTACCTTCAGGGGCGCGACGCTTGGTGAGGAACCCGGCCCCGGGTCCCGTCGTCGATCCTCATCTCCTTTGGTGGCGTTCGCGTGGGCTACTTTCGGTGCGGAGGGAGCTGGCCCCACCGGAGGTGGTACGTCGCCATGTCAGGGAGGAGGATGAGCACGTCCATCGCTACATGGCTGCTATGGACGTCAGGTTCTCCAATACCTGGCAAGTTCTTTGGGGAGATCACCCGAGCTATGATCCAGTGATGGTTCCTTCACTTTGGTTGTCCACCGCCTAGATTACTCTCTAGTATTCGATCTTTATTAGCTAGCTAGCTAGCTAGTGATGTATTCGATATATAATATTCAAGATGATTTATTCGAGATTATATATATTATTCGAGACGATGTATTTGAGATTATATCTATTATTCGAGACGACGTATTCGAGATTATATTCGATGATGCTTATTATGTACTGTGATTGATTCAGTTTTTCCTTATTAATTGATTGCATCCATGCATTGTAATTTGAATATATTTCTTTTGGATTAGTTAAATAAAACCTATGGCAGACAATACCGGCAGAGAGGGAGAAGAGGCCCTGTTCAATATCATACGCAATCCTCGCGGGCCAGATGATGATCAGAATGAAGAAGATTATGACGACTCCGAATATGTAAACAACACCAGGGAGGGTGATATGATATTCGACCGCGACGACCAAATTGATGAAGTCATGAACTATGAACATGACTAAGAAAATGTTGATCTTGAAACAACAAAGACTGGCGAGGTATATATATTTATATAAGCAGGCATCTGGTGATCATCACATGTTTTAAATGACTTGAAGATATATTAACGAATCGATCTTTCTTCTTTCAGCCATCCGGATCGAGCGAATCTTCAGGCAACAGGAAACGAGGCCCGAACAAAAAGTTGAAGGAGGGCGTAAAGTACAATATCGAGGCCATCAAACTTAATGGCGAACCATTAGCGCCTAAGAAGATTGTGGACAAGTTCATTCGTCAGTGCGGAGTTCTTGTGAAGGACCAACTCCCGATCTCCCTTCAAGAATGGAGAGAGCCAGCAAAGCCACGTCCAGGAGTTACTTTTGTCGACGACGGACAAAAACTTCTGCTTTGGGAAACGCTCATGGAACATTTCACCCTACCAGATCATTTCACAGATGCAGATATGGAGAAAGTCAAGGACGCTGCTCTTAGGAAGATGGCGGTTGCATTCAACAACCACAAGAATCATGAATGGGACAAGTACGTCAAGGGAGGAAGGAAGATTCTAGTATTCAAGGGAACACTAGAGAAGCAAAGTTCTCATTGGGACGATTTCGTGAAATTCAAGGATTCGGAATTATCTAAGGAACGGTCGAGAATAAACAAGGCCAATGCCGCAAAAAAGGATAAGTTCCATAAGCTGGGGCCAGGTGGCTATGCGGTGGGAATGCGTAAGTGGGATAAGTCTGAGAAAGAGATGGAGGATGCAGGGGTCACTCCAGAAACATTGAGCTGGCCCCCAGGTGCAGGACTTGGTTCTATGCACATGGGGGGGAGTTGGACCCAAAGACAGGCAACGTTTCGAAGAAGGCATGTCTGGACGGAGCCAAAGATAAGCTACTTGTTGCAATAGAAGAGGCTCGATCGGGGGTGTTCCAGCCCAACAGAGAGAACGACGAGCTTACGCGTGCCCTGGGAAATCCTGAACACCCGGGAAGAACACGAGGCATGGATGCTATTCCGTGGTATGAGGGATTTTCAGACTGGAACACCGACTACAGAACCCGTGCGAGAAAGAAGATTGCGGAGGAGAAGAAGAGGAAGATGGAGGAGGAGCAGAGGAAGCTGGACTATGAACGCCTTCAAGGCCTAGAATCAGCGCACGCGGACTTTGCAGTCAAATTCCAGCGGCAGCAGGAGCAGATCGGATCACTTAGCCAGCAAAGGGGGTCTCAGCAGCTGCAGCAGCTAGCAGATGATCCAACATTGGATAGCACCGTCCCATCCATGCCGAGAAGCAGCGTGGGTTCTGCCCCGGGCGACGCATTGCTGGATAGCTACCAGGTGGATGACATCATGGAGAACACTAACTGCGAGCTACACTTCAAAATGAAGAACATATCCATGAAGGTGGCGAGCACCCTTGCTTTTACAAACCCCCCCGAGGCAACCTTCCATTGCAACCCGATTCCAGCGGGCTATGCTCGTGTCTTGGTTGATGAGGTAGTGGACCAATATTCGGGGCTAGAGCTTGACATTCCTGGAGGTGACGAGGAGCACACACTGGGAGAGGCCAACCATCGTATCTTCCTATGGAGAAAGGATTGCATCATCTTTCGAAGGCCACCGACACCGCGTCATCCGACTCCTCGCCGAAGCCCGCTACCGAGTCAGCAGACTCTCGCTCCTCCAAGTCCACCAACGCGTTAGTGCACTCCTCCTCCAAGTCCGGCACAGCTTCAGGCCACTCCTCCTCCTCCAAGTCGGGTAAAGCGTCAGGCCACTCCTCCTCCAAGTCCGGCACAGCTTCAGGCCACTCCTCCTCCTCCAACTCAGCCACGTCAGCCGTCTTCGCCGCCTCAGCAATCACGGAAGAGAGCCGCCTCAGTTATGGTGCATAGCGGTACAAGTCGAGGTAGTACTGGAGGTACAGGTGGAGGCAAGCGATTTCAATATGGTCCAAGCAGCCTCGCGCCTCTTCCGCAGAGGCCTTACGACAAGTCCGAGGAGGAAAACGCAGCCATGTCGAAGGCCGAGGTGGAAGCCCATTTTGCACCGAAACCGCCACCGCCGCCAAGGGAGAAAGTGTCTGAGGAAAAGATTGACCACTTCATTCGTATGGCTAGAGCACTAGCTCCCAAGCCTGTTGACACAGACTATGAGCGCCACCTCAGGAAGTTAAATTGAGCACGTCTACAGAAAGAGGCGAGCTCGAGCTCGAGCAAATTAGCTAGCAAAACATGCGGTAAAACCATTCCCTAGCTGGGAGAATAGGCGGCGCAATCAATCCCCCCGCTTGTTGTGCCAACAACACATGAGAGTACGCGCGCCCAATATTATTGTGGGCAAACCATTAACGTTCCCGGGCTGGGCGATGTGGTAATAACCGAGGAGCATATTGAGCAGGCTAAAAGCCTCATGATCACTGTTGGACAACTCCTCGATATCGAGCCCATGTCTCCGACTAGAGAGGAGGAAATAAAATGGAAATATGTCCGGAGCCAACCTTTGGTCGAGCCAGACGAGGTCAAGAAGCTCCCAACGAGAATGTATGAATTGCATCAATGGTACATGGACATTACCAAGATTTCCAATCGAGAGTCCCTCATGGTGAATGTCAAGAAGGATCATTACTACCATGAGAAAGCTGTTTCTGCTGAGTATTCAGAACTATTTCAGTTATACAATCAAGACGCACTCGACAAATCTATCATCAGTTGCTATTCTCTGTAAGTGATTTCTTTCTGTAATTTAAGTCTCAAGCCAGCTGTAGTGATCATTTTGATCAATCATTACCTGTAATTATCCTCACTATATTCTTTTCTGTGGTATTATGCAAGATGAAGATTTATGAAATGAAAAAAGGTGGACGCAATGGCATTGGGTTCGTTGACGCAAATACCATTAATGAATACACATGGAAATTAGATCCATATTACGAAAAAAGTGTAGAGGAAAGCATGCTAGAGTTCTTCAAGCGCCTCAAATACTACTTCCTTACAACTTCGAGTGAGTTACACTGTCTTGTACTACAAATTCTGTTTTTGCCTACTAGCTAGCTACATGTTTTTGCTTACATATGCCCGCTTAATTAAGACATGCAAACGTGTGTGCATGCAGATTTCACTGGATCTTGTTAATCATTAAAGTTGATGAAGGAACAGTTGAAGTACTAGACTCACTACTTAAGAAACCAACTGACTACACCATCGTGAAGGGGATAGTCAACAGGTAATTTCAATCATTATTAACTATATCTCGGCCTATTTAATTAGTTCATCATTTCTTGATAACAACTATTTAATAACCCATTTATTCATTTTCTTTGTCGGCGGGCAGGGTTTGGGCAAAGTTCATCAGGGCCACTCCAGGCCCATGGAAACAAAATCTGAAATGGTATCGACCCATGGTAAGTAATTAAGTAGTACTAGCTAGCTGCCATCTCTTTAATTATCATGCTTGATTAATTATTATCTGATCAAATTCCATTCTCGTAAAGGCCCTGAAGCAGGCGCCGGGGAATAATCTGTGTGCATACTATGTTTGCGAGAACATTCGCATGATGGCGTCCGAAAAGAGCAGATCTCAAAGACAGGAGTGGGTACGTTTGTCAGAACACTATTCACAATTTTTACACCATTATCGATATCTAGTCACACAACTAATACACATGCATATTGATCTCCTTCTTAACAGTTCAAAGAGGTGCGGGAGAAGCTCCTACCAGAGGACCGCATAGAAGCAATTCAGGAGGAAATAGCAGGATTTTTGCTCGACCAGGTCATAGATCCCAAAGGAGAATACTTTTACCTGCTACCGCCCCCATGAACCACTTCCAATTGTTATCGTGCTCCGAAGGCACCAATTAGGCTAATGCCACTCGCTCCGAAGGCACCAATTAGGAGAAATTGTATATAGCTAGCTAATTGTATATATATACATGTGTGTATATATGTGTGAATTAATTAATGGTGGTTGTGAGACATTCGATGATATATATATATATATACATATATACATATATGATCGGTTCTACTAGAAATTCTATTTATATATATGCATAATGTGTACAATATGTAGTATCGTAAAATACCAGCAAATGAAAAATAATTAAATGGAAAACACAAAATTAAATGAAAAAGAAATCATACTCAACTATCATTTAGTCCTCCATAATTGCTAACACTCACGCAATACTTGTGGTTACGGAGTTTTAACCGGACACAGAGAAAGATAGGGGCTTATAATTTTGCCCCACAACCTTTTACCTCAAGGGTAATGTCAACAATAATGGTTCATGCTCCCCTACATCCAATTATATATATATATATATCATGTTCTTTCCAACATGTTGAGCTTGCCAAAGGATAAAATGCAAAAGAAAATGTGAAGATCACCATGACTCTTGCAATAGGTAGAAGATAATAGTAAAGGATAGGCCCTTCGCAGAGGGAAGCAGAGGTTGCCATGCGCTTTTATGGTTGGATGCACAAAATCTCAATGCGAAAGAATGTCACTTTATATTGCCCCTTGTGATATGAACCTTTATTATGCAGTCTGTCGCTTTTATTACTTCCACATCACAAGATCGTATAAAGCTTATTTCTCCCACACCAATCAATCATACATATTTAGAGCAATTTTTATTGCTTTGCACCGATGACAACTTACTTGAAGGATCTTACTCAATCCATAGGTAGATATGGTGGACTCTCATGGCAAAACTGGTTTAAGGGTATTTGGAACCACAAGTAGTATTTCTACTTGGTGCTGAGAATTTGGCTAGCATGAGGGGGAAAGGCAAGCTCAACAAGTTAGAGGATCCATGACAACATACTTTATCTCACATATAAGAAAGACATAACTCATTACGTTGTCTTCCTTGTCCAACATCAACTCTTTAGCATGTCATATTTTAATGAGTGCTCCCAATCATAAAAGATGTCAATGATAATATATCTATATGTGAAACCTCTCTTTCCTTATTACTTCCTATTAATTGCAACAATGACCAAAGCTATGTCTGCCAACTCCCAACAACTTTTAGTCATCATACTCTTTCTATGTGAAGTCATTACTCTCAATAAGATCAATATGAACTCTTTGTTTCTTTTTATTCTTTTTCTCTTTTCTTTTATTCACCGAAGATCATGGAAAAATAATCAAGCCCTTAACTCAACACTAATCTTTATTATATATAGCTCACGGACTCGATTACAAAGAGAGATCATAAAGCAAAACTCAAAACTAGATCATGCCATAAACTTTATTCTACTAGATCAAGATACTACTAATAGGATCGAACTAAGAAAAACGATAAAGATAGGAGTTGTGATGGTGATACGATACCGGGGCACCTCCCCCAAGCTTGGTAGTTGCCAAGGGGAGTGCCCATACCCATGTGATTATATCTCCTTGGTTGGTGAAGAAGGGGGAGGTGTTGTTGACTTAGTTGATGGCTTAGGCTTCTCCCTTAATTTGCGCTTGAGGACGGCATTTTGATCCCTCAGATCATCAATCTCCCACTCCAGGGTTAATATCTTTTTGCATAGGTCCTGCTTATTTTGCTGCAAGAGACGAAAAGGGATAAACTCAAACTTGGGTTTCTTTACCCTATCAGGGAGACTTGACTTTTTGAACTCCACGTGCATGTCCCCAGGTTGAGGTAATGGTGCTTCATCTTCATCTGAGCTCGTCTCCTCCTTCCCCTTGGGTTCAGTGGCGGAGACAGGGGGACCAGCAGGGGCCCTGGCCCCCCTAATATTGTTGTATTAAGCTTAATGTGCATGCTAATAGATGTACAAAGATTGCAAAAATGGTGTATTTTTATGAGCTGGTCCTCCCTAGGAAGGATTTACTACACTTGGCCCTCCTCATACTATATTCCTGGCTCCGCCACTGCTTGGGTTCATAGTCCACTTCTTCCTCCGTGGTCCATCCATCGTGTTCCACATCTCCATAGACCTTTGGATTTGCTAAGTAATCATACACATAGCTTTCTCCTTCCGAATCCTGGGAAGACATGTTGATTTAATCTGCAACGGGACAGCTCGAAACGAAAACAGAGGATATTTGCGTGATACGGGAGTCAAAACCTTCGGGAGAATATATAATGAACTTTTACCGACCAAAATACGTAACGTGCAAGAAAACGGAGTCCGGAAGGCACACGAGGTGCTCATGAGGTAGGGGGCGCGCCCAGGGGGTAGGGCGCGCCCACCACCCTCGTGGGGCCCTCGCGTCCTTCTCGGACTGCTACTTATTTTTCTATTTTTCTAAATATTCCAAAACGGAGAAATATTGCCTTAAAATTTGTTTCGTTGTCGGTTTACTTACCGTACCACATACCTATTCCTTTTTGGAGTCTGAAACGTTTCGGAAGGTGTCCCTTATGTATTCCTCCGGGGTTACGGTTTCAATAATATTGGTTTCAACGTTTATAGGATTACCTGAGATATAATGTTTAACTCTTTGACCATTTACCACCTTCGGATTTGTGCCCTCGAAGTTGTTGATTTTTATGGCACCGTAATGATAGACCTCTTCGATAACATAGGGGCCTTCCCATTTAGAGAGAAGTTTGCCTGCAAAAAAATCTTAAACAAGAGTTGTATAGCAATACATAATCACCTCCATTAAACTCACGCTTTTGTATCCTTTTGTCATGCCATCTTTTAACTTTTTCTTTAAACAACTTGGCATTTTCATAAGCTTGGGTTCTCCATTCATCAAGTGAGCTAATATCAAATAACCTCTTCTCACCGGCAAGTTTAAAATCATAGTTGAGCTCCTTAATAGCCCAATATGCCTTATGTTCTAGTTCGAGAGGTAAGTGACATGCTTTTCCATAAACCATTTTATATGGAGACATACCCACAGGATTTTTGTATGCAGTTCTATAAGCCCACAATGCATCATCAAGTTTTTTGGACCAATTCTTTCTAGACCTATTAAGAGTCTTTTGCAAAATTAATTTGAGCTCTCTATTGCTCAACTCTACTTGACCACTAGACTAAGGGTGATAAGGAGATGCAATTCTATGATTAACATCATACTTAGCAAGCATTTTACGGAAAGCACCATGAATAAAGTGTGAACCACCATCAGTCATTAAATATCTAGGGACTCCAAACCTCGGAAAAATAACTTTTAAGCATTTTAATAGAAGTGTTATGATCAGCACTACTAGTTGGAATATCTTCTACCCACTTCGTAACACAATCAACAACAACTAAAATATGTGTATATCCATTAGAGGCAGGAAAAGGTCCCATATAATCAAAGCCCCAATCATCAAATGGTTCAATAACGAGTGAATAATTTATAGGCATTTCTTGACGTCTACTAATATTACCAATTCTTTGACATTCATCACAAGACAAGACAAACTTACGGGCATCCTTGAAGAGAGTAGGCCAATAAAAACCAGATTGCAATACCTTATGTGCAGTTCTATCTCCAGCGTGGTGTCCTCCATAAGACTCGGAGTGACACTTGCGTAGGATTTGTTCCTGTTCATGCTCAGGTACACAACGTCTAATAACACCATCTACTCCTTCTTTATAAAGATGTGGGTCATTCCAAAAGTAATGTCTCAAATCATAGAAAAACCTTTTCTTTTGTTGGTATGTGAAGCTAGGTGGTATAAACTTAGCAACAATATAATTAGCATAATCATCATACCATGGAGTACTACGAGAGGTACTTATAACATTTAATTGTTCATCAGGAAAGCTATCATTAATAGGTAGTGGGCCATCAAGAATATTTTCTAACCTAGACAAGTTGTCTGCAACGGGGTTCTCAGCTCCCTTTCTATCAATAATATGCAAATCAAATTCTTGTAGCAAGAGAACCCATCTAATAAGTCTAGGTTTAGCATCTTTATTTTCCATAAGGTATTTAATAGCAGCATGATTAGTTTGAATAGTTACTTTAGAATCAACAATATAAGGTCTGAACTTATCACAAGCAAATACAACTACTAAAAGCTCTTTTTCAGTAGTAGCATAATTTATTTGAGCATTGTCTAGAGTCTTACTAGCATAATGAATAACATTTAATTTCTTATCAACTCTTTGCCCTAGGACAGCACCTACATCATAATCACTAGCATCACACATAATTTTAAAGGGTAAATTCCAATCAGGTGGCTGAACAACAGGTGCAGAGACTAATGCTTTCTTAAGTACATCAAATGCTCCTACACAATCATCATCAAAGACAAATGGTATATCTTTTTGCAATAAATTAGTCAGAGCCCGGGAAATTTTTTGAGAAGTCCTTAATGAACCTCCTATAAAATTCGGCGTGACCAAGGAAACTTCTTATACCTTTGATGTCCTTGGGACATGGCATCTTTTCAATAGCATCAACCTTGGCTTTATCAACTTCAATACCTCTTTCAGAAACTTTGTGCCCCAAGACAATACCTTCATTAACCATAAAGTGGCACTTTTCCAAATTCAAGACAACATTAGTTTCTTCACATCTCTGCAAAACTCGATCAAGATTGCTCAAGCAATCATCAAAAGAGGAACCATAGACGGAAAAGTCATCCATGAAAACCTCACAAGTCTTTTCACAAAAGTCAGAGAGTATAGCCAACATGCATCTTTGAAAGGTAGCAGGTGCAGTACATAAACCAAAATGCATACGTCTATAAGCAAAAGTACCAAAAGGGCATGTAAAAGTAGTCTTTGATTAATCTCTAGCCGACACAGGTATTTGAGAGAAACCAGAATAACCATCTAGAAAGCAATAGTGTGTATGTTTGCATAATCTTTCTAGCATTTGATCAATAAAAGGTAAGGGGTAATGATCTTTCTTAGTAGCTTTATTTAATTTGCGGAAATCAATTACCATCCTATAACCTGTGATAATTCTTTGTGGAATCAATTCATCTTTATCATTAGGAACAATAGTAATACCTCCCTTCTTAGGGACATAATGGACAGGACTTACCCACTCACTATCAGCAATGGGATAGATTATACCTGCCTCCAGAAGCTTTAGTATTTCTTTTCTTACCACTTCTTTCATTTTAGGATTCAGACGTCTTTGAGGATCACGAACTGGTTTGGCATCTGCTTCCAAATTTATTTTATGTTGACATAGAGTGGGACTAATGCCCTTAAGATCATCAAGAGTATATCCAATAGCAGCACGATGCTTCTTCAGAGTTTTCAATAATCTTTCTTCTTCATGCTCTGAAAGTTTAGCACTAATAATAACATGATATATCTTCTTTTCATCAAGATAAGCATATTCAAGATTATCTGGCAAAGGTTTAAGCTCAAACACGGGATCACCCTTGGGTGGAGGAGGATCCCCTAAAATTTCAACAGGCAAATTGTGTTGCAGAATGGGTTCCTCTTTAAAGAATACTTCATCCATTTCCCTTCTTTCCTTCATGAACATATCATTTTCATGGTCTAGCAAATAGTGTTCTAAAGGATCACTAGGAGGTACAGCAATAGAAGCAAGACCAATAATTTCATCTTTACTAGGTAATTCTTCCTCACGATGTTGTTTACTAAATTTAGAGAAATTAAACTCATCAACCATATCATCCAAGCCAATAGTAACAACATTCTTTGTGCAATCTATGGTAGCATTGACAGTATTTAAGAAGGGTCTACCAAATATAATGGGACAAAAGCTATCTTGTGGGGAACCAAGAACAAGAAAATTAGCAGGATATTTAGTTTTCCCACACAAGACTTCAACATCTCTAACAATTCCAATTGGTGAAATAGTATCTCTATTGGCAAGTTTAATTCTGACATCAATACCTTCTAACTCAGCAGGTGCAATTTCATTCTTAATTTCTTCGTATAAGTCAATAGGTATTACACTAGCACTAGCACCCATATCACATAAGCCATGATAACAATGATCTCCTATTTTAACAAAAATAATAGGCACGCCTACCACAAGTCTATGTTTATCTTTATCACAAGGTTTAGCAATTCTAGCAGTTTCACCTTCGAACTGAATAACATGCCCATCAATATTATCAGACAAGAGATCTTTAACAATAGCAATATTAGGTTTCACTTTAACTTTCTCAGGAGGTATATAAGTTCTAATATTTCTTTTACGAACAACAGTTGAAGCTTTAGCATGATCCTTTATTCTAACAGGGAAAGGTGGTTTCTCAATATAAGAAGTAGGAACAATAGGATCATTATAAGTGACAGTCTTTTCTTCAACTTTAATAGGTGCAGCTACTTTTACTTCTATGGGAGGATGATATTAAAACCACTTCTCCTTAGGGAGATCAACATAAGTAGCAAAAGATTCACAGAAAGAAGCTACTATCTTAGAGTCAAGTCCATATTTAGTGCTAAACTTACGGAAAATATCGGTGTCCATAAAAGATTTAACACAATAAAACTTAGGTGTCATACCTGACTCCTTACCTTTGCCGAGGTCCCAATCTTCAGAGCTCATGATTGGGGCATGAATATAACATTGATTTTAGCCTCCCCCAAGCTTGAGCGATGCTTTCTCCTCCGTGAGGCCAGAAATTATATATATAATTGCGATCACGATGAACAAGATGCATAGGGTAATACTTTTGATGAAATTCCAACTTCAATCTTGTAGCGACCCGACCCGAATGGATCAAGTCTCCGTGCTCCGGTGTCATCCCTGGATCAGTAATGCTGACACCACACAGTACTTTGAAGGATTTATAACAGAGTAGCAATCACACACTTATTACACCGGTGTCTCAAAAGAGAACTTATTACAATAAGTATGGCTTAAGGCCATCTAATATCGATAACAACGGAAGACTTGGAAGATAAATGGGTCCATCAACTCCAACGGCATCACTGAGTATAGAACCACGACCTAAAAGCACCTTACTCGTCGTCTGAAAAGTCTGCAACATGAAAGTTGCAGCCTGAAAACGGGTCAGCACATGGAATATGCTGGCAAGGTAACACATAGAGAGTAATGAATAGTAATGAGCTATACTATATGCATGTATGGCTGGTGGAAAGCTCTATGGTTACAGTTTTGCGTAAAGCCAGTTTTTCCCTACTACAATGGAATGAATTTATTTAACTATCATGGTAGTTGAACATCGAGAATGGTTGACAGCATTCCGATCCCAATTAAGTGAACAATTAAAACCCAACAATATTAATTAGAAGTAACATGATGAGATTCACACGATATTCAAGTACTAGATACTCAAGATGTCCATAACCGAGGACATGACTAATCATGATTAGTTTATTACACTCTGCAGAGGTTTGCGCACTTTTCCCCACAAGACTCGATCGCCTCCATTGGGTTTCTCGCACTACACGGTGTTTGAGAAACGGATGACCGAGACACAGTCTTTCAGAAGCGCTAGCACCTTACGATGGATAGACCGGTACACCTACTTTCCCCTACATCTGCTAATTTATCCTGTAAGAGTTCGCACAGCTTAATCAACTATGCCAGAGCCTATAATGGCTTGTGGCTGCACACGGAAGTTTCTAGCATGAAAGATCTTATGATCCCTTTGAGCCTGGGTGGCGGTCCAAAAGAAAACAGGCAAGTCCTGATAGAAACCAGGTGCCTCAATCCACCCAGATGTGTGTTTAAGTTGCCACCTTAGATAAACTCTTACAATTATCAAACTCACATCTGTCATGGATATCACTCACCCAATCCACATCTACTAGCATAGCATGGCATAATAAGCAAACATAGAAGTAACTCCCAAAGGTTTCATAATAAACAGGTAATAGGTACTACCTCATCTACTTCCCATCCCACAATTTAATTAGATCCTAATCATGCAAGGTGTGGGGATTGATCTAATGCAATAAAACTGGGTTGTAGAAAAGGTATGATCAAAGTGTTACTTGCCTTGCTGATGATCTGCGAGACCTAGAGATTCGAAGTAACAGGCGGCGCAGTCTGGGTAATCTATCGCAGACATACAACAAGCATACAATAAGTACTCATCTAATGCACAGGTAAAACTCGAACAAGAGATCGAACCAGAAAGTTCAACTTAAGAACTCCAGTTGCAAAGAAAGAACGAACCGAACAAAGCAACGGAAAAACAAACGGCGGAAGAAAACAACTCGGTTCTAGCAAGTTGAAACTAGGTCAAATTTTACGGTAGCAAAACTTATTTAAGTTGATTAGTCGGAACGGCGGTTTCAAAATCAAACTCCAGGCGCTTGAATCACCTGATTCCGATAAACGAGCGGGGAGATAAACTAGAACGAAGATCGGATCTGAAATCACGGTCAGAAAAATCATGGAATAAATCCGACGAAAGAAAACGACGAGCGGTTAAACGAACGGACGTTCGTTAACCTAGAATAACCGGTGATCACATTCATTAAGACGAACGGTCCGGCGAACGGTCTCTAAGCAACTAAACCAGAAAAGAAAACGAAAAACCGATCTAGGGTTTCGAAAAAAACCGAAACTACGAAACGAAAAGAAACCGGAACGGTTCTTTGAAAAAAAACCGAATCGAGGGGAGGGGTGGCGCGGCGCGGGCTACCTCGGCGAGGGGCTCCGGCGGGGCAGAGGCGAGGCGCGGGGCGGCGGCAGCGGCGGCGCAAAGCGGCGGCGGCGGCAGGGAGGCGCGGGCGGCGGCAGGCGGTGGTGGCGCGGCTGCGCTGCTGCTGCTGCGGCTGGGGCGGTGGGCGGCGGTGTGGGGAGGAGAGGGGGGGGGTGCTTGGGTATTTAAAGGGGGGAAGGGGTGGCTTGGGGGAGGGGGCAACCAAGGGGCGGCGGCGGAGTCCTAGCCGGACTCGGCTTGGGCGGCAGTGCTGCGCGCTGCGCGCGGGGAGGGGAGGCGGCTGGGCCGGCTGGGCTTTGGCCCAGCGGGGCGCTGCGGTTTTTTTTAAATAGATACGCGCGCAGAAAAAAAAACAAAGAAAAGAAAATCTAAACGAACTCCAAAATTCCCAAAGTAAATTTTCCCCGACTCCTAAAAAATGAGTCGAACAAAATGAACTTTTCTCGGGGCCTAGGTGCAAATTTTGAAAACACGCATTTTCCCTAATCCAATAAAATGCAAATAAACTCCGGAAAAATCCAAAATTTGATTTATTTATTAAATCTTCATTTTTCCTAAATTTGGGAAAGTCATATTATTCCCCTTTCTCATATTTTGATGTTGGAAAATAATTGAAGATGAAATAAATAAATCAAATGATCCTCTTTTCAAAATTTGAGAAAACTCAAACATGAAAATGACGAAATCTCCAACTCTCTCCGGGGTCCTTGAGTTGCGTGAAATTTCTAGGATCGACCAAAATGCAAGAAAATATGATATGCATGATGATCTACTGTATAACATTCCAAATTGAAAATTTGGGATGTTACAAACCTACCCCCCTTAAGATGAATCTCGCCCTCGAGATTCGGGTTGGCTAGAAAATAGGTGAGGGTGGTCCTTGAGCAAATCTTCTTCTCTCTCCCAGGTGGCTTCATCCTCGGAGTGGTGGTTCCACTGAACTTTACAAAACTTGATAACCTTGCTGCGGGTAACTCTGCTGGCAAACTCGAGAATCTTGACTGGTTTCTCCTCATACGTTAAGTCGTCCTTCAACTGAATCGCTTCAAGCGGCACGGTATCTCTTAGTGGTACCTCCGCCATCTCGGCGTGACATTTCTTCAGCTGAGAAACATGGAATACATCATGAACTCCTGACAGTCCCTCTGGTAATTCCAACTTATACGCGACTTCTCCCATACATTGCAAGATCTTATAAGGTCCAACGAAATGTGGTGCTAATTTTCCCTTAACTCCAAAGCGCTTAACTCCTCGAAGTGGGGATACTCGGAGATAAACTCTGTCTCCAGTTTCGTAAACTGTCTCCTTGCGTTTAGAATCTGCGTAGCTCTTCTGCCTGGACTGGGCTACCTTGAGCCTATCGCGAATCAATTTCACCTTCTGTTTAGACTCTTTAATCAAATCGGGTCCAAACAACTGACGGTCTCCAACTTCGTCCCATGACAACGGTGTCCTGCACCTCCTTCCGTATAAAGCTTTGAAAGGTGCCATTTTCAAACTGGTTTGGTAACTGTTGTTATAGGAAAACTCTGCATACGGCAAGTTATCGTCCCAACTAGATCCATAATCTAGTGCACAAGCTCTCAGCATATCTTCCAAAATCTGATTGACTCTCTCGGTCTGTCCATCTGTCTGCGGATGAAAAGTGGTGCTGAACTCTAGCCTAGTTCCCAAAGTTTCATGCAACTGATTCCAAAACTTTGAGGTAAATTGGGTTCCTCTATCTGATGCAATACTCCTCGGAACTCCATGCAAACAAATGATCCTAGCCATGTATATCTTTGCCAACTTAGCACTGGTGTAAGTGGTCTTAACTAGAATGAAATGTGCTACCTTCGTCAAATGATCAACTACTACCCATATCGAGTCATAGCCTGCCTTCGTCTTGGGTAGTCCTGTGATGAAATCCATGCCTATCTTATCCCACTTCCATTCAGGTATCGGCAATGGTTGTAACAATCCGGCTGGCTTCTAATGATATGCCTTCACTCTATGACACACATCACAAACTGCTACATAAGCTGCAATATCCTTCTTCATTCCTGTCCACCAGAATGTTTCCTTCAAATCCAAATACATCTTGGTATTTCCGGGGTGAATCGAATAGGGTGAATCGTGTGCCTCTTGCAGAATCAACTTCCTGATCTCCGGGTCATTTGGCACATAAACACGGTCCTCAAACCATAGGGTATCATGCTCATCCTCACAAAATCCCTTTGCTTTTCCTTTGCTTAGTTTCCCCTTTATAGAAGCAATTTCCTTGTCAGATTTCTGAGCCTCTCTGATATTATCCATCAATGTTGACTGAATCTCCAATGCTGCTACATAGCCTTTCGGAACTATCTCTAAACTTAGTTCATGAAGGTTTTCTGATAACTCCTTGGGTATTTCCTCCGTTATTAACGTATTGACATGGCTCTTACGGCTCAATGCATCAGCTACCACATTAGCTTTTCCGGGATGGTAATGCAATCTCATATCATAATCCTTGATGAGCTCCAACCATCTCCTTTGTCTGAGATTCAACTCCTTCTGCGTGAAAATGTACTTCAAACTCTTGTGATCCGTGCACACCTCACATTGATTTCCAATGAGGAAATGTCTCCATGTCTTCAATGTATGCACTACGGCTGCTAACTCCAAATCATGTGTGGCATAATTCAACTCATGGGGCTTCAGTTGTCGTGAAGCATACAAAATAACTCTCCCTTCCTGCATAAGCACTGCTCCGAGTCCTCGACGTGAAGCGTCACAATACACCTCATAATCCTTGGTCTGATCTGGCAAAATCAACACTGGTGAGGTAACCAATCGTTTCTTCAATTCCTGGAAACTAGCCTCACACTCCTCAGTCCAATTGAACTTGGTATCCTTCTTCAACAACTCCGTCATAGGCTTCACAATCTTTGAAAAGTTCTCAATAAATCTCCGGTAGTATCCTGCGAGTCCAAGAAAACTCCGGATCTCTCCAACTGTCATTGGGGCTTCCCATTCGGTTACGGTATCAACCTTTGTGGGGTCAACTGCTATCCCTTCTCCGGATATAACGTGTCCGAGGAATCCTACTTCCTTCAACCAAAACTCACATTTGCTGAACTTGGCATATAATTGGTGTTCCCTTAGTTTCTCCAAAACCAAGCGCAAATGTTCCTTATGCTCTTCTTCATTCCTTGAATAAACCAGGATATCATCAATGAACACTACGACGAACTTATCCAAAAACTCCATAAATACCTTGTTCATCAGGTTCATAAAATAGGCGGGTGCGTTAGTGAGTCCAAATGACATAACGATATACTCGTACAATCCACATCTCGTGGTAAAAGCTGTCTTGGGTATGTCCTGCTCTCGAATCTTCAACTGATGGTACCCTGATCGCAAGTCAATTTTGGAAAACACTTTAGCTCGTTGCAAACGATCAAACAGATCATTAATCATTGGCTGTGGGTACTTGTTTTTGATTGTTACTTCGTTCAATCCACGGTAATCAACAACCATCCTTAATGATCCATCCTTCTTCTCCACTAGAAGGACGGGTGATCCCCAAGGCGAAGAACTTGGGCGTATGTAACCTTTCTCTAGTAACTCCTTAATCTAATTCTTAATTTCTACCAAATCCTTTGCTGGCATTCGGTATGGCCGCTTCGATATTGGGCCTGTACCTGGCAATAACTCAATCAAAAACTCAATATCTCTATCTGGTGGCATTCCTGGCAATTCCTCAGGAAATACATCAGGAAAATCCTTTACCACTGGTACTTCTTCTTGCACAACTCCTGATAAAGAATTTACTTGTGTCCTATTTGGCACATGCAGGGATACATACTTGATCCTTCTTCCTTCTGGCGTTGTGAGCAAAATTGTCTTACTGGCGCAATCGATGTTTCCTCCATACATTGACAGCCAATCCATACCGAGAATTACATCTAGACCTTGGGATTCCAGAATAATTAAATCTGTTGGGAAAACATGCCTTCCTATGCTCAATGGCACTTGAAAACATCCTTGTCTGGCCATGTACGCTGCTCCTGGCGAGCTTACTAGCATAGGCGTTTTAAGAATCCTAGTGGGCAGGCTATATTTTTCCACAAATCCCCTTGATATGTATGAATGCGATGCACCAGTATCGAAAAGAACGAGTGCGGTAAATGACTTAACCAAAAACTTACCGATTACTGCATCAGGCTGATCTTCAACCTCCTCCACGTTAACGTGGTTCACCTATCCCCTATTGAAAGGGTTTGGCTTCTTCCCTGAGCTTCCATTGCCATTTCCATTCTGGCCTTCAGGACATTCATTAGCATAATGTCCGGTCTTGGAACACTTGAAACAGGTGACTTGACTCAGATCTCTCTTGGCTGGGGTTGATGGGATGGTCCGATTTTGGCCGTTGCTTCCTCCATTCCCGTTACCATTCTTGTGGCCATTTTGGTTGTGCGAACTACCTCCTCCATGGGTATGCTAAAACTGAACTCCCGGTTTAGGGGTAAAACGGGGCTTCTGCTGGGCTCCAGAGTTATACTTCCCTTGTCCATACTTCCTCTTGCGGTTCTCAATCTGCTGTTGCTTCCCTTCAATCATGATGGCACGGTCTACCCACTCCTGGTAGTTGTTGAAACTTGCTACCATCAACTGCATGCTTAGCTCATCATTCAGTCCTTCCAGAAACTTTTCCTCCTTAGCTGTATCCGTAGCAACGTCATCTGGGGCATAACGTGCTAACTTGCTGAAGTCGTCAACGTACTGGCCAACTGTCCTTCCTCCTTGGCGTAAGTTGCGAAACTC
This sequence comes from Triticum monococcum, assembly GCA_034509565.1. Taxonomy (NCBI): domain Eukaryota; kingdom Viridiplantae; phylum Streptophyta; class Magnoliopsida; order Poales; family Poaceae; genus Triticum; species Triticum monococcum. The sequence continues at coordinate 97,225,611 of CM067843.1, read as the reverse complement.
ACGCTTCTTCATGGCCATAGCTCCTGCTGAAACATGGGCAGTGCGGAAAGCTTGCTGAAACTGATCCCATGTGACAGTGTCGACTGGGTAAGTGGCTGTGAAATTCTCCCACCATGCTGTCGCGGGTCCGTCAAGCTGGTGTGCGGCAAACTTCACTTTCTCACCATCTGTGCATCCTGCAGTGGTCAACTCCCTTCCTATCTTGCGGAGCCAATCGTCTGCTACTATTGGCTCGGTGCTACGGGAAAACACCGGCGGATTCAGCCTAAGCAAACGGGCTAAGTGGTCAACAGGTGGCGGTGGTGGAGGTGGGTTGTTGTTGTTGTTTTGCTGATTCTGGACTAGCAATTACATCAATTGATTCTGCTGCTGGATCAACTGAGTGAGCTCCGGTGGAAATCCATTGTCACGTCTCGGAGGCATCTGAGGGTTTAGAAAAGATGAGATATAAGAATAGAGTGAGGTCTAAAGAGAAAACACTACCCCAATGCACATGAGAAAATGCACACAAAATCACTTCATTCAATCAAACAAGGGCATACAAACGGGCTAGAACTATCGCAAAAGTGCTCGAACTATATTATATACATGGGGGGGGGGGAATACTACTAATAGTTGGTGGTCATCTAGAAATTTGAATCGGTGGAAGACTCCATGATGTCTGCTCCAGCTTCGTCTTCAAAGTCGGGTTCACTTGGATCCGAATCGGTGTCGTCGAGGATGATGTAGTTGTCCGGACATGCGACGTACATGTCTTCCTTCCAGGATGATAACTTCCCCTTGAGTTCTTCAATCCCTTGCTTAAGATCGCCATTATGCCTTGATAGAGCTACGATTTCGTCCATGTAGTCCTTGCGTGTAGCCTTCAGTTCTCCTTCTAGCTCGATGATCCTAGCCTTCGCATTCTTCAACTCTATCATATCATTGCACATCTGGTTCTCGTGGCGTCGAATGTGCTGGTTTAACTCCTGGATGAATGATGCAATGGATCTATCCTTCTTGGTGCTGATTAACTCCCATTGTTCATCTCGGCGTCCGCAAATCTGGTAGATAGTGTCCTTGAGGTCTTCTTGATAAACTTCTCCAATGCGTCCCATGGTGATATGAGCTGCCATTCTCCTTCCCAGACTCCAGGTTGGTGCACTGAAAACACTATCTATGGGCTTTGTGATTGGCGCGAATGTCCGTCCTGGAATGTGAGCTTGAATCTTCCAGCGCTCCTCTTCAGGCAGAGTGGCGTTGAAAGTCCCGGTGAAACTTGGTAGTCCAATGTTCAGGTATTTGGTGACTTCCTTCAAGTGAAATCCAAAAGGTGTGCCTTCATCCGGTTGAGCATACTTGATCTTCGCGTCCGTCATCCTAAAAGAGTAGAAAAGATAAGGAGTTATAAAATGGAGAGAGAATAGTGATCTATGGCTTTGACTTAGTGGTCGTGTCCTACAGTCAGCGTGGGCTCTGATACCATCTCTGTAGCGACCCAACCCGAATGGATCAAGTCTCCGTGCTCCGGTGTCATCCCTGGATCAGTAATGCTGACACCACATAGTACTTCGAAGGATTTATAACAGAGTAGCAATCACACACTTATTACACCGGTGTCTCAAAAGAGAACTTATTACAATAAATATGGCTTAAGGCCATCTAATATCGATAACAGCGGAAGACTTGGAAGATAAATGGGTCCATCAACTCCAACAGCATCACTGAGTTAGAACCATGACCTAAAAGCACCTTACTCGTCGTCTGAAAAGTCTGCAACATGAAAGTTGCAGCCCGAAAACGGGTCAGCACATGGAATATGCTGGCAAGGTAACACATAGAGAGTAATGAATAGTAATGAGCTATACTATATGCATGTATGGCTGGTGGAAAGCTCTATGGTTACAGTTTTGCGTAAAGCCAGTTTTTCCCTACTTCAATGGAATGAATTTATTTAACTATCATGGTAGTTGAACATTGAGAATGGTTGACAGCATTCCGGTCCCAATTAAGTGAACAATTAAAACCCAACAATATTAATTAGAAGTAACATGATGAGATTCACATGATATTCAAGTACTAGATACTCAAGATGTCCATAACCGGGGACACGGCTAATCATGATTAGTTTATTACACTCTGCAGAGGTTTGCACACTTTTCCCCACAAGACTCGATCGCCTCCGTTGGGTTTCTCGCACTACACGGTATTTGAGAAATGGATGACTGAGACACAGTCTTTCAGAAGCGCTAGCACCTTACTATGGATAGACCGGTACACCTACTTTCCCCTACATCTGCTAGTCTACCCTGTAAGAGTTCGCACCGCTTAATCAACTATGCCAGAGCCCATAAAGGCTTGTGGCTTCACACGGAAGTTTCTAGCACGAAAGATCTTATGATCCCTTTGAGCCTGGGTGGTGGTCCAAAAGAAAACAGGCAAGTCCTGATAGAAACCAGGTGCCTCAATCCACCCAGATGTGTGTTTAAGTTGCCACCTTAGATAAACCATTAAAATTATCAATCTCACATCTGTCATGGATATCACTCACCTAATCCACGTCTACTAGCATAGCATGGCATAATAAGCAAACGTAGAAGTAACTCCCAAAGGTTTCATAATAAACAGGTAATAGGTACTACCTCATCTACTTCCCATCCCACAATTTAATTAGATCCTAATCATGCAAGGTGTGGGGATTGATCTAATCCAATAAAACTGGGTTGTAGAAAAGGTATGATCAAAGTGTTACTTGCCTTGCTGATGATCCGCGAGACCTAGAGATTCGAAGTAACAGGCGGCGCACTCCGGGTAATCTATCACAGACATACAACAAGCATACAATAAGTACTCATCTAATGCACAGGTAAAACTCGAACAAGAGATCGAACCAGAAAGTTCAACTTAAGAACTCCGGTTGCAAAGAAAGAACGAACCGAACAAAGCAACGGAAAAACAAACGGTGGAAGAAAACAACGCGGTTCTAGCAAGTTGAAACTAGGTCAAATTTTACAGTAGCAAAACTTATTTAAGTTGATTAGTCGGAACGGCGGTTTTGAAACAAAAATCCAGGTGCTTGAATCACCTGATTCCGATAGACGAGCGGGGAGATAAACTAGAACAAAGATCGGATCTGAAATCGCGGTCAGAAAAATCGCGGAATAAATCCGACGAAAGAAAACGACGAGCGGTTAAACGAACGGACATTCGTTAACCTAGAATAACCGGTGATCACGTTCGTTAAGACGAACGGTCCGGCGAACGGTCTCTAAGCAACTAAACCGGAAAAGAAAGCGAAAAACCGATCTAGGGTTTCGAAAAAAAACCGAAACTACGAAACGAAAAGAAAGCGGAACGGTTCTTTAAAAAAAACCGAACCGAGGGGAGGGGTGGCGCGGCGCGGGCTACCTCGGCGAGGGGCTCCGGCGGGGCTGAGGCGAGGCGCGGGGCGGCGGCAGCGGCGGCGGCGGTAGGGAGGCGCGGGCGGCGTCAGGCGGCGGTGGCGCGGCTGCGCTGCTGCTGCTTCGGCTGGGGCGGCGGGCGGCGGTGTGGGGAGGAGAGGGGGGGTGCTTGGGTATTTAAAGGAGGGAGGGGTGGCTTGGGGGAGGGGGTAAGCAAGGGGCGGCGGCGGAGTCCTAGCCGGACTCGGCTTGGGCGGCGGCGCTGCGCGCTGCGCGCGGGGAGGGGAGGCGGCTGGGCTTTGGCCCAGCGGGGCGCCGCGGGTTTTTTTTAAATAGATACGCGCGCAGAAAAAAAACAAAGAAAAGAAAATCTAAACGAACTCCAAAATTCTCAAAGTAAATTTTCCCCGACTCCTAAAAATGAGTCGAACAAAATGAACTTTTCTCGGGGCCTAGGTGCAAATTTTGAAAACACGCATTTTCCCTAATCCAATAAAATGCAAATAAACTCCGGTAAAATCCAAAATTTTATTTATTTATTAAATCTTCATTTATCCTAAATTTCGGAAAGTCATATTATTCCCCTTTCTCATATTTTGATGTTGGAAAATAATTGAAGATGAAATAAATAAATCAAATGATCCTCTTTTCAAAATTTGAGAAAACTCAAACATGAAAATGATGAAATCTCCAACTCTCTCCGGGGTCCTTGAGTTGCGTGAAATTTCTAGGATCGACCAAAATGCAAGAAAATATGATATGCATGATGATCTACTGTATAACATTCCAAATTGAAAATTTGGGATGTTACAAATCTTTTATAGTCCCATGATCTCATATCATCACGCCTATACCATATCAACACGTCTCCCTTCAAAGATAAAGGGAAGACCTTCTTATTAGCAACATCATCGGGTATACCTGCAAGCTTAAATAATCCACAAACTTCATCCACATATATTAAGTGCTCATCAGGATGCTTTGTTCCATCTCCTGTGAAAGGGTTAGCTAGCAGTTTTTCCATCATACCCGAAGGAAATTCAAAAGGAGTTTCATTTTCAATAGGTTCAGTAGGTTGAGGAGCAACTCTTTGCTCTACTGGACAGGGTGAAGATACCCCGAACAAGCCCCTCAGAGAATTACTTTCCATAGTAACAAGTGACAGTAAATTTCAGCACACTATATAAATTTTTCCTTACCAAATTCCACCTACCAAAGGCGCTACACTCCCCGGCAACGGCACCAGAAAAGAGTCTTGATGACCCACAAGTATCGGGGATCTATCGTAGTCCTTTCGATAAGTAAGAGTGTCGAATCCAACGAGGAGCAGAAGGAAATGATAAGTGGTGTTCAGCAAGGTATTCTCTGCAAGTACTGAAATAAGTGGTAACAGATAGTTTTACGACAAGATATATTGTAACGAGCAACAAGTAACAAAAGTAAATAAAGTGTAGCAAGGTGGCCCAATCCTTTTTGTAACAAAGGACAAGCCAGAACAAACTCTTATAATAGGTGCGCTCCCGAGGACACATGGGAATATCGTCAAGCTAGTTTTCATCAGTTCATATGATTCGTGTTCGGTACTTTGATAATTTGATATGTGGGTGGACCGGTGCTTGGGCGCTGTTCTTACTTGAAAAAGCATCCCACTTATGATTAACCTCGATTGCAAGCATCCGCAACTACAACAAAAGTATTAAGGTAAACCTAACCATAGCATGAAACATGTGGATCCAAATCAGCCCCTTACGAAGCAACACATAAACTAGGGTTTAAGCTTCTGTCACTCTAGCAACCCATCATCTACTTATTACTTCCCAATGCCTTCCTCTAGGCCCAAAAAATGGTGAAGTGTTATATAGTCAATGTTCACATAACACCACTAGAGGCTAGACAACATACATCTTATCAAAATATCAAACGAATACCAAATTCACATGACTACTAATAGCAAGACTTCTCCCTTGCCCTCAGGAAAAAACGTAATTACTCACAAAGCATATTCATGTTCATAATCAAAGGGGTAATAATATGCATATAGGATCTGAACATATGATCTTCCACCAAATAAACCAACTAGCATCAACTACAAGGAGTAATCAACACTACTAGCAACTTACTAGCACCAATCCCGGACTTTGAGACAAGAATTGGATACAAGAGATGAACTAGGGTTTGGAGATGAGATGGTGCTGGTGAAGATTTTGATGGAGATTGGCCTCTCCCGATGAGAGGAGCGTTGGTGATGACGATGGTGATGATTTCCCCCTCCCGGATGGAAGTATCCCCGGCAGAACAGCTCTGCCGGAGCTCTAGATTGGTTCCGCCAAGGTTCTGCCTCGTAGCGGCGGAGTCTCATCCCGAAAAGTTCCTTCTGATTTTTTTCTCATCGAAAGACTTCATATAGGAGATGATGGATGTCGGAGAGCCACCAGGGGGCCCACGAGGTAGGGGGCGCGCCCTAGGGGGGGGGGGGCGCCCCCACCCTCGTGAGCAGGGTGTGGGCCCCCTGACCTTCATATTTGGCGAGGATTTTTCTTTATTTATTTTAAGATGTTCCGTAGAGTTTCAGGACTTTTGGAGTTGCGCAGAATAGGTCTATAATATTTGCTCCTTTTCCAGCCCAGAATTCCAGCTGCCGGCATTCTCCCTCCTTATGTAAACCTTGTAAAATAAGAGAGAATAGTCATAAGTATTATGACATAAAGTGAAATAATAGTCCATAATGCAATAAATATCGATATAAAAGCATGATGCAAAAAGGACGTATCAAGCACCTCTGTCATTTGCATCCATTACTGTTAGTTTACATTGAGTATGACTGTGACTGGATTTCTTTTACCAAGAATTACAATGTCTAGTCAGTCCCTGATCTTTAAAGGTGCTCTGTATTTATCTTTTGCAGTCTTAGAAAGGGCTAGCGAGATACCATCTTGTCATATCATATCATGATTATTTTGAGAAAGTGTTGTCACCCGACATTTGATATTATTGCTCGCTAGGTGATTATGCCATTGATATGAGTAAACATGAGACCTAAATGTTATTGTGAATATGGTTAGTTCATAATCTTTGCTGAAAACCTGAATGCTGGCTTTACATATTTACAACAACAAGAGCAAACAGAGTTTGTAAAAAGTTTTTCTTTATCACTTTCAGTTTATCAACTGAATTGCTTGAGGACAAGCAAAGGTTTAAGCTTGGGGGAGTTGATACGTCTTCATCGTATCTACTTTTCCAAACACATTTGCCCTTGTTTTGGTCTCTAACTTGCATGATTTGAATGGAACTAACCCGGACTGACGCTGTTTTCAGCAGAATTGCCATGGTGTTATTTTTGTGCAGAAATAAAAGTTCTCGGAATGACCTGAAAAACAACGGAGATTATTTTTGGAATATATAAAAAATACTAGAAGAAAGATCCATGTCAGGGGGCCCACATCCTATCCACGAGGGGGGCGCGCCCCCTGCCTCATGGGCCCCCTGACGCTCCACTGACCTCAACCTTGACTCCATATATTCACTTTCGGGGAGGAAAAAATTAGAGAGAAGGATTCATCACCTTTTACGATACGGAGCCGCCACGAATCCCTAAACTCTCTCAGGAGGGCTGATCTGGAGTACGTTCGGGGCTCCGGAGAGGGGAATCCGTCGCCATCGTTATCATCAACCCTCCTCCACCACCAATTTCATGATGCTCACCGCCGTGCGTGAGTAAACCCATCGTAGGCTTGCTGGACGGTGATGGGTTGGATGAGATTTATCATGTAATCGAGTGAGTTTTGTTAGGGTTTGATCCCCAGTATCCACTATGTTGTGAGATTGATGTTGCTATGAGTTTGCTATGCTTAATGCTTGTCACTAGGGCCCGAGTGCCATGATTTCAGATCTGAACCTATTATGTTTTCATGAATATATGTGAGTTCTTGATCCTATCTTGCAAGTCTATAGTCACCTACTATGTGTTATGATCCGACAACCCTGAAGTGACAATAATCGGGACCACTCCCGGTGATGACCGTAGTTTGAGCAGTTCATGTATTCACTATGTGTTAATGCTTTGGTCCGGTACTCTATTAAAAGGAGGCATTAATATCCCTTAGTTTCCAATAGGACCCCGCTGCCACGGGAGGGTAGGACAAAAGATGTCATGCAAGTTCTTTTCCATAAGCACATATGACTATATTCGGAATACATGCCTACATTACATTGATGAACTGGAGCTAGTTCTGTGTCACCCTATGTTATAACTGTTGCATGATCGATTGCATCCGACATAATTCTCCATCACCGATCCAATGCCTACGAGCTTTTCATATATTATTCTTTGCTTATTTACTTTCCCGTTGCTATTGTTACAATCACTACAAAACCCAAAAATATTACTTTTGCTACAGTTACCACTACTATCACATTACTTTGCTACTAAATACCTTGTTGCAGATATTATGTTTCCAGGTGTGGTTGAATTGACAACTCAACTGCTAATACTTGAGAATATTCATTGGCTCCCCTTGTGTCGAATCAATAAATTTGGGTTGAATACTCTACCCTCGAAAACTGTTGCAATCCCCTATACTTGTGGGTTATCACTCGTCTCAAATTTTGACCAAATTTTGTCAAGATTTGAAGGGCCCCATCCATTCAAGTGATCACAAAGGTAAGCAACTTTGTCCTTTCATCTCTCATTGCTAGATTAGCTTTTTCAATGCTTTATATAGTCATTAATTTGTGGGTTTTAGTAATTTGGGAGGAATTATACGTGGTAGTTTATTTGATTTATATGCAATTTGAGCTCAAAATAACTCTTAGTTTGCATATGTAGGTGTGGTTTACTTAGTGCCTTCCCGTCTCCGTCCTAACCATCGTCGATCGTCTGCACCGTCTTGTGGCTGGCACCACCTTGTGGGGTGAGCCCTCTTGTTCTTATCTTTTTATATAAAAAAAATCATGTTTGTGTGATTTAGATATATAGTTACTTGTATAATTATCTTACACGTACGTTGTATGTTATTCATAGTGCCATGGTTTTGATATCCGTTCCTGCCGGCCCTCGTCCGGGTTATGATTTAGATGTGGTATATTTTCTTTTATAACTATTTTGGTGCATTTCGTGTTTATGACAAATTATGCCCATCAAATTGACATAGATATTTTTATCTAGGAGGTATGTGAACCGGAAATTCCAACCGACCCTATTGTTGAGAGGTTAAATTTAGTTGAACGAGAAACCGAGTATTTGAAAGAAAAATTGAAAGGAATTGAGGGGGAGAAGATGGAATTGGAGTTGCATGTTGCCGATGTCGTCGATGATCACAAGATCAAGTGTAACATCCCAAATTTTCAATTTGGAATGTTATACATAGATCATCATGCATATCATATTTTTCTTGCATTTTGTCGATCCTAGAAATTTCCCGCAACTCAAGGACCCTCGGAGAGAGTTGGAGATTTCGTCATTTTCATATTTGAGTTTTCTCAAATTTTGAAAACAGGATCATTGGATTTGTTGGAGTTTATTTGCCTTTTATTTGGATAGGGAAAAATGCGTGTTTTCAAAATTTGCATTCTAGGTCCCGAGAAAAGTTCATTTTGTTCGACTCATTTTTAGGAGTCGGGGAAAATTTACTTTAGAAGTTTTGGAGTTCGTTTAGTTCTCTTTTCTTTTGTTTTTCTGCGCGCGAAACCGTTTAAAAAAAAAATCCCGCAGCGCCTGGGCCAAGGCCCAAGCCGCCGGCCAGGCCGGCTCCTCCCCATCACGCGCGCGCGCGCAGCCGCGCAGGGCCAAGGCCGCCGCCGCCGCCCGAGTAGGAGTCTTACTTGGACTCCGTTTCCGTTTTCCTCTTCCCTCTCCCTCTCTTTCTCTTTTTTTCTTGCCCCCTCCCCCAAGCAAACCCTCCCCCTCACCTATATAAATACCAACATCCCCCCCTCTAAAACCCACACCAAGCCCCCAAGCCGCGCCCTCACCCCGCGCCGCCCAACGCGCCGCCGCGCCCTAGTGCCGCCGCCGCCGCCACCTTGTGCCCCGCCGCCGCTGCCGCCCTAGGCCGCCACCGTCGCGCCTTGCATCGCCGCCGCCGGAGCCCCTCGCCGGAGGTACCGTGCCGCGTCTCTTTTTCTTTCTTTGGTTCGGTTTTCTTCTAGACCGTTCCGGTTTTCTTTTGGATCTTTGTCTCGATTTTCTTTTCCGAAACCCTAGACCAGATTCGTTTTCTTTTCCGGTTTAGTTGCCTAGAGACCGTTCGCCGGACCGTTCGTCTTAACGAACGTGATCACCGGGTTATCCTAGGTTAACGAACGTCCGTTCGTTTAACCGTTCTTCTTCTTCTTCTTCTCGTCGGATTTATTCCGCGATCGCGATCTCAGATCCGATCTTCTTTCTAGTCTATCTTCTCGCTCGTTTATCGGAATCAGGTGATTCAAGCGCCTGGAGTTTCGTTTCGAAACCGCCGTTCCGACTAATCAACTTTAACTAAGTTTTGCTACTGTAAATTTGACCTAGTTTCAACTTGCTAGAACCGAGTTGTTTTCTTTCGCCGTTTGTTTTCCGTTGCTTTGTTCGGTTCTTTCTTTCTTTGCAACCGGAGTTCTTAAGTTGAACTATCTGGTTCAATCTCTTGTTCGAGTTTTACCTGTGCATTAGATGAGTACTTATTGTATGCTTGTTGTTTGTCTGCGATAGATTACCCGGATTGCGCCGCCTGTTACTTCGAATCTCTAGGACTCGCGGATCATCAGCAAGGCAAGTAACACTTTGATCATACCTTTTCTATAACCCAGTTTTATTGCATTAGATCCATCCTCACACATTGCATGATTAGGATCTAATTAAATTGTGGGATGGGAAGTAGATGAGGTAGTACCTATTACTTGTTATTATGAAACCTTTGGGAGTTACTTCTACGTTTGCTTATTATGCCATGCTATGCTAGTAGACGTGGATTGGGTGAGTGATATCCATGACAGATGTGAGATTGATAATTTTAATGGTTTATCTAAGGTGGCAACTTAAACACACATCTGGGTGGATTGAGGCACCTGATGTTTATCAGGACTTGCCTGTTTTATTTTGGACCGCCACCCAGGCTCAAAGGGATCATAAGATCTTTCATACTAGAAACTTACGTGTGCAGCCACAAGCCATTATGGGCTCTGGCATAGTTGACTAAGTCGTGCGAACTCTTACAGGGTAGACTAGCAGATGTAGGGGAAAGTAGGTGTACCGGTCTATCCATCGTAAGGTGCTAGCGCTTCTGAAAGACTGTGTCTCGGTCATCCGTTTCTTAAACACCAGTAGTGCGAGAAATCCAACAGAGGCGATCGAGTCTTGTGGGGAAAAGTGCGCAAACCTCTGCAGAGTGTAATAAACTAATCATGATTAGCCGTGTCCCCGGTTATGGACATCTTGAGTATCTAGTACTTGAATATCATGTGAATCTCATCATGTTACTTCTAATTAATATTGTTGGGTTTTTAACTGTTCACTTAATTGGGATTGAGAATGCTGTCAACCATTCTCAATGTTTAACAACCACCATGATAGTTAAATAAAACTTATTCCTTTGCAGTAGGGAAAAACTAGCTTTACGCAAAACAGTAACCATAGAGCTTTCCACCAGCCAAATATGCATATAGTACAGCTGTTTCATTCCATTACTCTCTATGTGTTACCTTGCCAGCATATTCCATGTGCTGACCCGTTTTTGGGCTGCAACGTTAATGTTGCAGACTTTTCAGACGACGATTAAGGTGCTTTTAGGTCGTGGTTCTATACTCAGTGATGCCGTTGGAGTTGATGGACCCATTTACCTTCCAAGTGTTCCGCTGTTATCGATATTAGATTGGCCTTAAGCCATATTATTGTAATAAGTTCTCTTTCAGACATCGATGTAATAAGTGTGTGATTGCCACTCTGCTATAAATCCTTCGAAGTACTGTGTGGTGTCAGCATTACTGATCCAGGGATGACACCGGAGCACAGTAGACTTGATCCATTCGGGTCGGGTCGCCACAGAGATGGTATCAGAGCACACGCTGACTGTAGGACACGTCCACTAAGTTAAAGCCATAGATCACTATTCTCTCCTCATTTTCTAACTCCTCATCTTTTCTACTGTTTAGGATGAAGGACGCGAAGATTAAGTACGCTCAACCGGATGAAGGCACACCTTTTGGATTTCACTTGAAGGAAGTCACCAAGTACCTAAACATTGGATTACCAAGCTTCACGGGAACCTTCAACGCCACTTTACCTGAAGAGGAGTGCTGGAAGATTCAAGCTCACGTTCTGGGAAGGACATTCGCGCCAATCACGAAGCCCATAGATAGTGTTTTCAATGCACCAACCTGGAGTCTAGGAAGGAGCATGGCAGCCCATATCACCATAGGACGCATTGGAGAAGTTTATCAAGAAGACCTCAAGGACACTATCTACCAGATTTGCGGACACCGAGATGAACAATGGGAGTTAGTCAGCACCAAGAAGGATAGATCTATTGCAGCATTCATCCAGGAGTTAAACCAGCACATTCGACGCCACGAGAACCAGATGTGCAATGATATGATAGAGTTGAAGAATGCGAAGGCAAGGATCATCGATCTAGAAGGAGAACTGAAGGCTACACGCAAGGACTACATGGACGAGATCGTAGCTTTAGCAAGACACAATGGCGATCTTAAGCAAGAAATTGAAGAACTCAAGATGGAGTTAGCATCCAGGAAGGAAGACATGTACGTCGCATGTCCGGACAACTACATCATCATCGACGACACCGATTCGTATCCAAGTGAACCCGACTTTGAAGACGAAGCTGGAGCGGACATCATGGAGTCTTCCACCGGTTCAAATTTCTAGATGACCACCAAATATTAGTAGTATCCCCCCCATGTAAACACTATAGTTCAAGCACTTTTGCGATAGCTAGATCGATTGTAAGCCCTTGTTTGATTGAATGAAGTGATTTTGTGTGAACTTGCTCATGTGCATTGGGGTAGTGTTTTCTCCTTAGACCTCTCTCTACTCTTATTTCTCGTCTTTTCTAAACCCTCAGATGCCCCCAAGACGTGACAATGGATTTCCACCGGAGCTCACTCAATTGATCCAACAGCAGAATCAATTGATGCAGATGTTAGTTCAGAACTAGCAGAACAACAACAACAACAACCCACCACCACCACCACCTGTTGACCACTTAGCCCGTTTCCTTAGGCTGAATCCGCCGGTGTTTTCTAGTAGCATCGAGCCGACAGTAGTAGACGATTGGCTCTGCAAGATAGGAAGGGAGTTGGCCACTGCAGGATGCACAGATGGTGAGAAAGTGAAGTTTGCCGCACATCAGTTAGAAGGACCCGCGGCAGCATGGTGGGAGAATTTCACAGCCACCTTCCTAGTTGACACCGTCACATGGGATCAGTTTCAGCAAGCTTTCCACACTGCACATGTTTCAGCAGGAGCTATGGCCATGAAGAAGCATGAGTTTCGCAACTTGCGCCAAGGAGGAGGGACAGTTGGCCAGTATGTTGACGACTTCAGCAAGTTAGCACGTTATGCCCCAGATGACGTTGCTACGGATGCAACCAAGCAGGAGAAGTTCCTGGAAGGACTGAATGATGAGTTAAGCATGCAGTTGATGGTAGCAAGTTTCAACAACTACCAGGAGTTGGTAGATCGTGCCATCATGATTGAAGGGAAGCAAAAACAGATTGAGAACCGCAAGAGGAAGTATGGACAGGGGAAGTATAACTCTGGAGCCCAGCAGAAGCCCCGTTTTACCCCTAAATCGGGATTTCAGTTTCAGCATACCCATGGAGGAGGTAGTTCGCACAACCACAATGGCCACAAGAATGGTAATGGGAATGGAGGAAGCAACAGCCAGAACCGGACCACCCCATCAACCCCAGCCAAGAGAGACCTGAGTCAAGTCACCTGTTTCAAGTGTTCCAAGACCGGACATTAAGCCAATGAATGTCCTGAAGGCCAGAATGGAAATGGCAATGGAAGCTCAGAGAAGAAGCCAAACCCTTTCAATAGGGGACAGGTGAACCATGTTAATGTGGAGGAGGTTGAAGATCAGCCTGATGCTGTAATCGGTAAGTTTTTGGTTAAGTCATTTACCGCACTCGTTCTTTTCGATACTGGTGCATCGCATTCATACATATCAAGGGGATTTGTGGAAAAATATAGCCTGCCCACTAGGATTCTTAAAACGCCTATGCTAGTAAGCTCGCCAGGAGCAGCGTACATGGCCAGACAAGGATGTTTTCAAGTGCCATTGAGCATAGGAAGGCATGTTTTCCCAACAGATTTAATTATTCTGGAATCCCAAGGTCTAGATGTAATTCTCGGTATGGATTGGCTGTCAATGTATGGAGGAAACATCGATTGCGCCAGTAAGACAATTTTGCTCACAACGCCAGAAGGAAGAAGGATCAAGTATGTATCCCTGCATGTGCCAAATAGGACACAAGTAAATTGCCTAACAGGAGTAGTGCAGGAGGAAGTACCAGTGGTAATGGATTTTCCTGATGTATTTCCTGAAGAGTTGCCAGGCATGCCACCGGATAGAGACATTGAGTTTTTGATTGAGTTATTGCCAGGCACTGGACCAATATCAAAGAGACCATATAGGATGCCAGCAAAGGATTTGGTGGAAATTAAGAATTAGATTAAGGAGTTACTGGAGAAAGGTTACATTCGCCCAAGTTCTTCGCCTTGGGGATCACCCGTACTTCTAGTGGAGAAGAAGGATGGATCATTACGGATGGTTGTCGATTACCGTGGATTGAATGAAGTAACCATCAAGAACAAGTACCCACTGCCAATGATAAATGATCTGTTTGATCGTTTGCAAGGAGCTAAAGTGTTTTCCAAGATCGATTTGCGATCAGGGTACCACCAGTTGAAGATTCGAGAACATGATATACCTAAGACAGCTTTCACCACAAGATATGGACTGTATGAGTATACCGTTATGTCATTTGGATTGACTAACGCACCTGCCTATTTTATGAACCTGATGAACAAGGTGTTTATGGAGTTTTTGGATAAGTTCGTCGTAGTGTTCATTGATGATATCCTGGTTTATTCAAGGAATGAAGAAGAGCATAAGGAACATTTGCGTTTGGTTTTGGAGAAACTAAGGGAACATCAGTTATATGCCAAATTTAGCAAATGTGAATTTTGGTTGAAGGAAGTAGGATTCCTCGGACACGTTATATCCGGAGAAGGGATAGCAGTTGACCCCGCAAAGGTTGGGACCGTAACCGAATGGGAAGAACCAACGACAGTTGGAGAGATCCGGAGTTTTCTTGGACTCGCAGGATACTACCGGAGATTCATTGAGAACTTTTCAAAGATTGCAAAGCCTATGACGGAGTTGTTAAAGAAGGATACCAAATTCAATTGGACTGAGGAATGTGAGGCTAGTTTCCAGGAGTTGAAGAAACGATTGGTTACCTCACCAGTGTTGATTTTTCCAGATCAGACCAAGAATTATGAGGTGTATTGTGACGCTTCACGTCGAGGACTTGGAGCAGTGCTTATGCAGGAAGGAAGAGTTATTTCGTATGCTTCCCGACAACTGAAACCTCATGAGTTGAATTACACCACACATGATTTGGAGTTAGCAGCCTTAGTGCATGCATTGAAGACGTGGAGACATTTACTCATTGGAAATCATTGTGAGGTGTACACGGATCACAAGAGTTTGAAGTACATTTTCACGCAGAAGGAGTTGAATCTCAAACAAAGGAGATGGTTGGAGCTCATCAAGGATTATGATATGAGATTTCATTACCATCCTGGAAAAGCTAATGTAGTAGCCGACGCATTGAGCCGTAAGAGCCATGTCAATACGTTAATGACGGGAGAAATACCCAAGGAGTTAGCAGAAAACCTTCGTGAACTAAGTTTAGAGATAGTTCCGAAAGGCTATGTAGCAGCATTGGAGATTCAGTCAACATTGATGGATAGAATCAGGGAAGCTCAGAAATCTGACAAGGAGATTGCTGCTATAAAGGAGAAACTAAATAAAGGAAAAGCAAAGGGATTTCGTGAGGATGAGCACGATACCCTATGGTTTGAGGACCGTGTTTATGTGCCAAATGACCCGGAGATCAGGAAGTTGATTCTACAAGAGGCACATGATTCACCATATTCGATTCACCCAGGAAATACCAAAATGTATTTGGATTTGAAGGAGACATTCTGGTGGACCGGAATGAAGAAGGATATTGCAGCATATGTAGCAGTCTGTGACGTATGTCATAGAGTAAAGGCAGAGCATCAGAAGCCAGCCGGATTGTTGCAACCATTGCCGATACCCGAATGGAAGTGGGATAAGATAGGCATGGATTTTATCACAGGACTACCCAGGATGAAGGCAAGATATGACTCGATATGGGTAGTAGTTGATCGTTTGACGAAGGTAGCACATTTCATTCCAGTTAAGACCACTTAGACCAGTGCTAAGTTGGCAAAGATATACATGACTAGGATCATTTGTTTGCATGGAGTTCCAAGGAGTATTGTATCAGACAGAGGAACCCAATTTACCTCAAAGTTTTGGAATCAGTTGCATGAAACTTTGGGAACCAGGCTAGAGTTCAGCACCGCTTTTCATCCGCAGACAGATGGACAGACCGAGAGAGTCAATCAGATTTTGGAAGATATGCTGAGAGCTTGTGCACTAGATTATGGATCTAGTTGGGACGATAACTTGCCGTATGCGGAGTTTTCTTATAACAACAGTTACCAAACCAGTTTGAAGATGGCACCTTTCGAAGCTTTATACGGAAGGAGGTGCAGGACACCGTTGTCATGGGACTGTAACACCCTCGATGCGACTATATCTCCCACGTGTCGAGGCACGACTTAGAGGCGTAATCGCATTGAAGGCAATGTCGCAAGTGAGGTAATCTTCACACAACCCATGTAATACAATAGGGGAAAAAAGATACATAGTTGGCTTACAATCGCCACTTCACACAAATACATGAATAAAGCATTACATCATACAAATACACTCAAGGTCCGACTACGGAACCAAAATAAAAGAAGAACCCCAAATGCGACAAAGGTCCCCGATCGACCCCAACTGGGCTCCACTACTGATCAACTAGAAAGAAACAACATAAAGGACAATATCTTCGTCGAGCTCCTCATGAGCTGGGTTACGTCATCTGCACGGACTCATCGGCACTTGCAAACTGGTTTTGGATGTATCTGTGAGCCACGGGGACTCAGCAATCTCGCACCCTCGCGATCAAGACTATTTAAGCTTATGGGTAAGGTAAAGGTATGAGGTGGAGCTGCAGCAAGCGACTAGCATATATGGTGGCTAACATACGCAAATGAGAGCGAGAAGAGAAGGCAAAGCACGGTCGATAAAAGTATGATCAAGAAGTGATCCTGGTCTACCTACGTCAAGCATAACTCCAACAACCGTGTTCACTTCCTGGACTCCGCCGAAAAGAGACCATCACGGTTACACACATAGTTGATTCATTTTAATTAAGGTTGACTTCAGGTTTTCTACAACTGGACGTTAACAAATTCCCATCTGCCCATAACCGCGGGCACGGCTTTCGAAAGTTCAAATCCCTACAGGGGTCTCCCAACTTAGCCCATGACAAGCTCTCACGGTCAACGAAGGAATAGACCTCCACCCGAGACATTCCGATCAGACTCGGTATCTCAGTACAACAAGACATTCGACAGGGTAAAACTAAACCAGCAACACCGCCCAAATGTGCCGACAAATCCCGATAGGAGCTGGACATATCTCTTTCTCAGGGCACACTCAGATTGTCTTAGGTACGGGTAGGCCAGCCCAGAGTTGCCCCTGGTGGCCACCGGCAGCTGACAGGTGGACCAACACTCATAGGAGCACTGGCCCCCCCCGGGGGGGGGGGGTAAAATAATGATGACCCTTGAGTCTGCAGAACCCAAGGGAAAGAAAAGGCTAGGTGGCAAATGGTAAAACCAATGTTGGGCATTGCTAGAGAAGCTTTACTTAAGGCGAACTGTCAAGGGGTTTCCATTATAGCCCAACCGCGTAAGGGACGCAAAATCCAGGAACATAACACCGATATGACGGAAACTAGGGTGGCAAGAGTGGAACAAAACACCAGGCATAAGGCCGAGCCTTCCACCCTTTACCAAGTATATAGATGCCTTAATTAAATACGATATATTGTGATATCCCAACAAGTAAACATGTTCCAACAAGGAACAACATCTCCATGTTCCAACAAGGAACAAACTTCAATCTTCACCTGCAACTAACAACGCTATAAGAGGGGCTGAGCAAAGCGGTAACATAGCCAAACAACGGTTTGCTAGGACAATGGTGGGTTAGGGGCTGAACATGGCAATTTGGGAGGCTGACAAGCAAGTGGTAGGCATCGTAGCAATGGCATAGCAAAAAGCGAGCAAACTATCATAGCAAAGATAGTAGTGATTTCGAGGGTATGATCATCTTGCCTGAGATCCCGAAAGGAAGAAGAACGAGTCCATGAAGAAGACAAACGGACGTAGACGAACGGGTCCTCACAAACTCGACGTTACCGGAACCAACCCGAAGAAGCAATCACCGGAAAAGAGCAAACAAGCTAGTAAACAACCAACACATCAACATGGCATGATGCACAATCAAGTATGATGCATGTCCGGTTTAAAGAGGCATGGCATGGCATGGCAAAATGCACAAGCAATCCTACAAATTAAGTGGAGCTCAATATGCAACGAGTTGCATATTGACGAAACACCACGTCAATTATTTAGTTCTCTCTCGTTTATGTACCCAACAATATTAAATGTTGATTAACATGGCAAGAGGTGAAGCACAACAAAACTACCTATCTAGGCAAGTTTAAATGAGGCCGGATATAACAAACAATTCCAGAAAATCCCCATATGCATTGAGCAAGTTGGTGCAACACCAATTTAAACATTTTAATTGTTGTTATCATGATGCGGGTGACATGAACAAGTTTATGTAATTTATTGAAGTTGACAAGGGTAATAAGAAGCATTTGTCACCGTGGCAGAAACAAAAGGGGTGCCACGGCAACGAATCCGAAAATGGTGCCACGGCAACATATCGGTTCCGGTAACTCGATTGAGATGCCGATGCAAATGAGAGTGTGACGGGAGCATAACATGCAAGGATGGTGGGGTGATCCTGGCAAACGGGTGTTCCACATGACGGCGGCAAGGAAACGAGGAACGTGCAAGGATCAATTTGGGCATGGCGCAAACACGAGCATCGCAAACATCGCAAGCATTCGTTTCACGGACGTCATCTCGGGTTATACCTTCGAAGTGTGCAAACAGGACGGTTCTTGTTTGGTGCCAAGTAGAGGAAGTAGACGTTCTCGAGACGTTCGTCGTGGAGGTAGAGTACACGGCGACGGTAGTTGTACACGGGTTCTCAGCCACGGAAGTAGTCGTACAACGTTTTCGTAGAGGTTCGGGATCACGAGACGGAACTTGACGTCCACGGTGTCTTCGAGGTTCGAAGGTAGTGGTACTCGTGACGGTAGTGGAACTTGATGCTCCGAAGGGGTACTTGGCGGGCAACGGTCGTCTCGTGACTTGTCGGTCCATGAAGTCGTTCTCCCGCGTCTTGTCGTACATGTATTGAAGAAGAACTTGGTGTATCCATGTACTTGGCGTTTCCTGGTTCGGTGATCGTTTTTGGCGTCGGGCATCGAGGTACTCCACTGCCAACATCACCCGGGTGCACAGATGCAAAACATGTGGCGCTGCACCTAAATATATGCCACAAGGGAAAAGATACCGGGTCGAGACAGAATACCAGTGACGCGGCTGCGGGCACCGGGAGGCATGGCTCCAATGGGCAGGGCCAGAGACGAGGCAATTGTCAAGGAGGAGTTGGGCAGAGCAGCACCAAGGCAGCAGCAGAGCTCTAAGCTCGGTTCCATGGAGGCAGCTACAGGCGAAAAGGATCCACACCGACGTGGTCAATGCGGGCTCGCGCGGCCTCCTGTGGTACATTGGCGCGGCGGCATGGGCACGATGCAGAAGGGGCCCGAGTGAAGCTGCTCCATGGCGAGGCAGTGGCGTTGGAGGAGGTCGGGCGGTGGCTCCTGCTCGGCGACAAGCGAGGCGGCAAGGAGGAGGCGCTCAGGGAAGCTCGGGCTGCGCCCCTATGCATGAGCGAAGATAGGGAAAGAGATGGGGATCGGGCCTCCCTGGAAGGAGTGGAGGGGCTCGGCGCGATGCGAGAGAGGCTAGGGAGGCTGAGGCAGCACTAGAGGGAATAGGGAGGGAGAGATCGACAGGAGGGGGAAGGGAGAGCCTCGAGGAAGAAGGGGATCGAGCGGGGCTCTCCCTCGCTCGATGCATGCGAGATTCGGTGGCGGCGGATGGGAACGAGAGGGGTGGAGATGTTGAGCGGCTAGGGTTAGAGGGTTAGGTGGCTGGCGCGAGAGTGGGCCTGGTGGAGCTGGCTGGGTTTAGGTGCAGCTGGGCCTAAATGGCCTGCTGGGCTCCCTTCTCTCCCTCTCTTGATTTCTAAAAACAGAAAAAAACAAAGAAGGTAAAGGAGAAGAAAGGAGGTATTGGGGAAGAAGTAGGACACGCGTATAAATCTTCGGACCCACAAAACTGAGCTGGAACCAAGAAGATAGAAGTTGGCCCGAATGCAAGATTTGAATTTGAACTCATTTGAATATCATTCAAATGGGTTTGAATTGGGGCTAGGTTTTAGAAGTGCTAAAAAAATGTTGAGATTAAAGAAAAGAGCCTCGATAGATGGGAAAAGAATTTGGCAAAGTTAGAGAGTCCAAACTTGAAGCAGGAAAGGAAGGGATTTATATGCACGTGTGTTGCGGTAAATTCCAAATTAATGGAATATTTAATATAGCTCCCAAAAATATTGGGAGGATATGTTATAAAGAGAATTCACCATGTGAATTCCCTCGGTTTAAATGGATCAAAGATCCATGCCATTTATTTAGTTGAGTTAAGAAAATAAATAACATGATGGCATGATGACATGATGCAATGCACATGATGCAAAGCTGAATGCAATAAACCAACAACTCACATGACGAAAAAACCCCGGAAACCCTGGAAGGCATCTGAAACTCCGGTCTTGGGGCGTTACAACACTCCACCACTACGAGAGGATCTCGTCCCGAGATCTAGAATGGCACCAGAGGGAAAACGGAAGAGAAAAGAGAAGAGGTAAAAACTAAGTTGCTTCTTTTACCAAAGAGTGAAACTAAAGAACCTTGCGAGGTTGAACAATTTCGAGCAAAGAATACAACTGAGATGAACGAAGTTGAAAACACTCCGTTAGAAGAGAGGAACAAAGAACATTGCGAAAAACCTTGAGGTTGAAGGGCAAGATATATATTGAAAACACTCCGGTTAAAGAAGGGGATCAAGGAAAAACCAAAATTCAGGCAGCACTCCGGTTGAAAAGAAAAGGAATTGAATAAGAACTTGATAAGATGAGAAGATACTTGATGAAATCACAATACACTGCCTCTGTAACTACTGAATGAATTGAAACAAGGGGTAAGAAAGATCTCGGACAGCACTCCGGTTTAAAAGAGATGAAAAACTTGGTAAAATGAAAGAGCTTGAGCAAAAGGGACACAACACTCCGGTTAAAAGGATAAGCACGATCAAAACATGGTCCTGACAATCCAAGAAGATGGGTTGAGGAGAGCAACATCACAATGCCTCCAGAACAAAAGAGTAGAGTAAAGATAATTGAGACAAGCGAATGTAGAAGACAATGCCAACTTCTGCTACAAAAGAGCCTGAAAAGGCATCTCTAGGAGAAGGGTTGAACGGAGTTGTTGGAAAACCAACAACGAAAATAATAAGCTTGATATGGTCTTATGTAATACAACTCAAATTATGAGGTGACAACCTGCCACTCACGGGAAGAAGAATTGGATTGATAAGAACAAGGAGACGAGGAAGGTTATCACCGGAAGGATATATGAAGAACTTGGATCATATATGAGCACAATTATCGCAACAATCCTTAGGGAAGGATTTAAGTGAAGTATAACCCAAGATAACTCCAATGACGAGATTTGCGGATTTAAAATACCTCATCTTGATAACTTGTGAAACACGAAGCACGAAGGGAAATTATCAGGAATGACATAACACCACCTCAAAAGATATGCGTGAAAGAATTGCACTCCGGATTACAAGATGAAGAATGCTTGAGCTTCTGTGAAAAGAAACTTGATGAAAACTTCGAGAAAGAATTAAATCCTTTATGAACCGTCATGTAGAGCCTCCATGAAGAACTCCGGTAATAAAAGGATGATCAAAACGGAAAGAGAAGTTGAAAACACAAACGAAGCCTTGTGACGATTTAGATGAATCTCCGTGGTGATATAATTGAAATAACTTGGAGCTCCGGAAAGGAAAGATGAACAAAAGAAATCAAGAATTTTGATGAACCTCCGGAATAAGGAATTAAATCGCTAGGATCAAACAAGAGTAAGAATTACATTATGCTTATCCTTCACCAATTTAAATTGATGACAATCAACGGATTTGGCATATTGCTTATTCTCATAGAAAGGATTAAGAGAGATATATCACAAACTTGAGAAGGTCTTCAACGAAACACCGGTGGAATCGAAACAACGAATGAATTTATAAAGAAGATAAATCTTGAAAGAACCACCGTAAGAATTGAAAATGAACGGAGTAAAGATAAAGAAACACCGGGAAGAATTAAGGAAATGAATGAAGATGCTTGCGAGAATTTAGATACATGAGAACGAAGAGATCACGAGCCGATTAAAGATCACTTGAACGAAGCACCGGTAAAATACAAGACTGATAACTGATAGCTGAGAATGAATAAACCTGAATTGACGGACTCTGGATAACAAACTGAGAAGACTCTTAAATTGCTCCGGATGGGTGAAAAGAATTCTCACGATCAAACAATTACGAGAGGATGGCAACAAGCTAGAATCATGAATCTTGAAGAGAATGGAGCAAGATTAAAGAGAAACTCTTCTTCGGTCTTCAAAACCTGAGAATGACGACGAGAAATACCATCATGACTTATTTAGAAACTCCAGAAGAATCAAAACACAGAGGTTGAGACAACGATGAAAAGAATTTGAAAGATCTTGGAGAAAGGCACTTGACTGATGAAAATCATTCTTACGTCAAAGTTCGAAAAGAATTTGAGAATACCTCCGGGAAAATAAGAAGAGTCAGGTAAGATCCTAGAGAAGACCTGTGGGTTAGGGCCCACTCAAAAGAAACACCGTTGGAATGATTAAAAGGGAGGTTGCACCGGTTGAATTAAGTGGCTTGAATAAGATAAACAACCTCGAAATAGGTTGAACGGATCTTGAATGACAAAACGAGCCTTTTGAGATAGCTTGAGCATGCCAGAACAAATGAATAGCGAGAAGTGAAAGATTAAGAATTGCACTTGCATGAGAAAGCATTGGAACGAGGAAAGGATATGATCAAATACCAAAAGCTTGAATTGAATCCACCGGAGAAGAAAATGAGTGAAGAGTGACGAACTTGAAGCTTCGTTGGCATCTTCCTAAGAATCAATGGATAAGAACATTGACGGAAAAGAATGGGGAGACTTCACATGAATAAAATGATACTTGATTAAGACATCCGAATCCTTGAAGAAAAAGGGTGGGTGGGCGGGAAAAACAAAGGCAACTTGGAGATGGATGAAACAAACACCGTTGAGAAGAAACTGATATTTGATCTTGCGGATGTTGAAATGATCGGATCCACTTGAAGAGAAACACACCGGTTGAAAAGGATTGACATGGCAATCTTGATGATCGAGAAGGATTAGTATTCACATAGAGGTATGAGAACACCATTTAGGAAAGGTATGGAATCAACACTTGACATTGAAGCAACTCGAATACCACAACTCAAAACAAAAATGAAGGATTGGCTTGCAGAATAAGCCGGAACAAACATATGATAGAGATTTCGTCCGAAGTTTTCATGGTGGAACCTACACGGGCTCGATCGTACAGCACCATCATGTACAAGGCAGTGCACATGACATACGAAGCGTCCCCGAGTCAGCATAGCCAAGGACTCTTTAAGACACAACGAGACCACTGTAAAACCGACCGTGAATAGGCGGACCACTAGACGTCGAACCCCAATTTCATATCATACATCTGTCGGAAAAGATATCCTAAGAGCTACTTGAATTCCCACCTATGAAACTCCCGAAATTTTCCGGTTATGCAATCAGGTGTTGGGGATACAGGGGAAGCATAATATCTCACCCAAACTAGCAAATCCTACATCCAGCTGTATCCATCCTTCAACACATAACCAAGAAACCTTCGGAAACCATCTACCTCAACCTTCGAAAAGCATCCGTTATACAAGTTATGGCAGTACTCCCGAACTCCTGCCCCAGTACTGGGTGGCGTCGGGGTTATCTCACCAACGAACTGCATAAAAGAGATTTTCGATGTCGGCGTACTAAATTCAGGTATTCCAGAACTGCAACAATAAAATTATGACGACAACACCTCAGAGCTCAACTCCCCGGGACACTTCCACTAAACCCCTGACAGGAGGCACCAAGACAATGTTCTCATCATAAAAACATCGGAACGATTCCAAGATACCCGCGTGATCCTAAAATTTTTTAGTGAAATTTGAGAAGAGAAGAGTCAAAACTCTACGTCAGGATGCCTTACCAGAGCGATGAGGAGACTGGGAAGTAAAAAGAATTCCTAAGATCTCCGATATATAATTCCTAAATGACTCAAAACATTTTTCTAGACACAACTCGGCTGCTAAAAATGATCAATCAGTGGGGGCTCCTAAGGTCGGGGAAGGCTCTGATTACCAACTTGTAACACCCTTGATGCGACTATATCTCCCACGTGTCGAGGCACGACTTAGAGGCATAATCGCATTGAAGGCAATGTCGCAAGTGAGGTAATCTTCACACAACCCATGTAATACAATAGGGGAAAAAAGATACATAGTTGGCTTACAATCGCCACTTCACACAAATACATGAATAAAGCATTACATCATACAAATACACTCAAGGTCCGACTACGGAACCAAAATAAAAGAAGAACCCCAAATGCGACAAAGGTCCCCGATCAACCCCAACTGGGCTCCACTACTGATGAACTAGAAAGAAACAACATAAAGGACAATATCTTCGTCGAGCTCCTCCCGAGCTGGGTTACGTCATCTGCATGGACTCATCAGCACCTGCAAACTGGTTTGGGAAGTATCTGTGAGCCACAGGGACTCAGCAATCTCGCACCCTCGCGATCAAGACTATTTAAGCTTATGGGTAAGGTAAATGTATGAGGTGGAGCTGCAGCAAGCGACTAGCATATATGGTGGCTAACATACGCAAATGAGAGCGAGAAGAGAAGGGAAAGCACGGTCGATAAAAGTATGATCAAGAAGTGATCCTGGACTACCTACGTCAAGCATAACTCCAACAACCGTGTTCACTTCCCGGACTCCACCGGAAAGAGACCATCATGGTTACACACGCAGTTGATTCATTTTAATTATGGTTGACTTCAGGTTTTCTACAACCAGACGTTAACAAATTCCCATCTGCCCATAACCGCGGGCACGGCTTTCGAAAGTTCAAATCCCTATAGGGGTGTCCCAACTTAGCCCATGACAAGCTCTCACGGTCAACGAAGGAATAGACCTCCACCCGAGACATTCCGATCAGACTCAGTATCCCAGTACAACAAGACATTTCGACAGGGTAAAACTAAACCAGCAACACCGCCTGAATGTGCCGACAAATCCCGATAGGAGCTGCACATATCTCTTTCTCAGGGCACACTCAGATTGTCTTAGGTACGGGTAGGCCAGCCCAGAGTTGCCCCTGGTGGCCACCGGCAGCTGATAGGTGGACCAACACTCAGAGGAGCACTGGCCCCGGGGGGGGGGGGGTAAAATAATGATGACCCTTGAGTCTGCAGAACCCAAGGGAAAGAAAAGGCTAGGTGGCAAATGGTAAAACCAATGTTGGGCATTGCTGGAGAAGCTTTACTTAAGGCAAACTGTCAAGGGGTTCCCATTATAGCCCAACCGCGTAAGGGACGCAAAATCCGGGAACATAACACCGATATGACGGAAACTAGGGCGGCAAGAGTGGAACAAAACACCAGGCATAAGGCCGAGCCTTCCACCCTTTACCAAGTATATAGATGCATTAATTAAATACGATATATTGTGATATCCCAACAAGTAAACATGTTCCAACAAGGAACAACATCTCCATGTTCCAACAAGGAACAAACTTCAATCTTCACCTGCAACTAACAACGCTGTAAGAGTGGCTGAGCAAAGCGGTAACATAGCCAAACAACGGTTTGCTAGGACAATGGTGGGTTAGGGGCTGAACATAGCAATTTGGGAGGCTGACAAGCAAGTGGTAGGCATCGTAGCAATGGCATAGCAAAAGAGCGAGCAAACTAGCATAGCAAAGATAGTAGTGATTTCGAGGGTATGATCATCTTGCCTGAGATCCCGAAAGGAAGAAGAACGAGTCCATGAAGAAGACAAACGGACATAGACGAACGGGTCCTCACAAACTCGACGTTACCGGAACCAACCCGAAGAAGCAATCACCAGAAAAGAGCAAACAATCTAGTAAACAACCAACACATCAACATGGCATGATGCACAATCAAGTATGATGCATGTCCGGCTTAAAGAGGCATGGCATGGCATGGCAAAATGCACAAGCAATCCTACAAATTAAGTGGAGCTCAATATGCAACGAGTTGCATATTGACGAAACACCACATCAATTATTTAGTTCTCTCTCGTTTATGTACCCAACAATATTAAATGTTGATTAACATGGCAAGAGGTGAAGCACAACAAAACTACCTATCTAGGCAAGTTTAAATGAGGCCGGATATAACAAACAATTCCAGAAAATCCCCATATGCATTTAGCAAGTTGGTGCAACACCAATTTAAACATTTTAATTGTTGTTATCATGATGTGGGTGACATGAACAAGTTTATGTAATTTATTGAAGTTGACAAGGGTAATAAGAAGCATTTGTCACCGTGGTGGAAACAAAAGGGGTGCCACGGCAACGAATCCGAAAATGGTGCCACAGCAACATATCGGTTCCGGTAACTCGATTGAGATGCCGGTGCAAATGAGAGTGTGACGGGAGCATGACATGCAAGGATGGTGGGGTGATCCCGGCAAACGGGTGTTCCACATGATGGCAGCAAGGAAACAAGGAACGTGCAAGGATCAATTCGGGCATGGCGCAAACACGAGCATCGCAAACATCGCAAGCATTCATTTCACGGACGTCGTCTCGGGTTATACCTTCGAAGTGTGCAAACGGGACGGTTCTCGTTCGGTGCCAAGTAGAGGAAGTAGACGTTCTCGAGACGTTCGTCGTGGAGGTAGAGTACACGGCGACCTAAATAGATGCACAGATGCAAAACTTGTGGCGCTGCACCTAAATAGATGCCACAAGGGAAAAGATACCGGGTCGAGACAGAAGACCGGCGACGCGGCTGCGGGCACTGGGAGGCATGGCTCCAACGGGCAGGGCCGGAGACGAGGCAACTGTCAAGGAGGAGTTGGGCATAGCAGCACCAAGGCAGCAGCGGAGCTCTAAGCTTGGTTCCATGGCGGCAGCTACAGGCGAAAAGGATCCACACCGACGTGGTCAACGCGGGCTCGCGCGGCCTCCTGCGGGACCTTGGCGCGGCGGCATGGGCACGATGCAGAAGGGGCCCGAGTGAAGCTGCTCCATGGCGAGGAAGTGGCGTTGGAGGAGGTCGGGCGGTGGCTCCTGCTCGGCGACAAGCGAGGCGGCAAGGAGGAGGCGCTCGGGGAAGCTCGGGGTGCGCCCCTATGCATGAGCGAAGATAGGGAAAGAGATGGGGATCGGGCCTCGCTGGAAGGAGTGGAGGGGCTCGGCGCGATGCGAGAGAGGCTAGGGAGGCTGAGGCAGCGCTAGAGGGAATAGGGAGGGAGAGATCGACAGGAGGGGGAAGGGAGAGCCTCGAGGAAGAAGGGGATCGAGCGGGGCTCTCCCTTGCTCGATGCATGCGGGATTGGGTGGCGGCGGATGGGAACGAGAGGGGTGGAGATGTTGAGCGGCTAGGGTTAGAGGGTTAGGTGGCCGGCACGGGAGTGGGCCTGGTGGAGCTGGCTGGGTTTAGGTGCAGCTGGGCCTAAATGGCCTGCTGGGCTCCCTTCTCTCCCTCTCTTGATTTCTAAAAACAGAAAAAAAACAAAGAAGGTAAAGGAGAAGAAAGGAGGTATTGGGGAAGAAGTAGGACACGTGTATAAATCTCCAGACCCACAAAACTGAGCTGGAACCAAGAAGATAGAAGTTGGCGCGAATGCAAGATTTAAATTCGAAGTCATTTGAATATCATTCAAATGGGTTTGAATTGGGGCTAGGTTTTAGAAGTGCTAAAAAAATGTTGAGATTAAAGAAAAGAGCCTCGATAGATGGGAAAAGAATTTGGCAAAGTTAGAGAGTCCAAACTTGAAGCAGGAAAGGAAGGGATTTATATGCACGTGTGTTGCGGTAAATTCCAAATTAATGGAATATTTAATATAGCTCCCGAAAATATTGGGAGGATATGTTATAAAGAGAATTCACCATGTGAATTCCCTCGGTTTAAATGGATCAAAGATCCATGCCATTTATTTAGTTGAGTTAAGAAAATAAATAACATGATGGCATGATGACAAGATGCAATGCACATGATGCAAAGCTGAATGCAATAAACCAACAACTCACATGACGAAAAAAACCCGGAAACCCTGGAAGGCATCTGAAACTCCGGTCTTGGGGCGTTACAGGGACGAAGTTGGAGACCGTCAGTTCGTTGGACCAGATTTGATTAAGGAGTCTGAACGGAAAGTTAAGTTGATTCGCGATAGGCTCAAGGTAGCCCAATCCAGGCAGAAGAGCTACGCAGATTCTAAACGCAAGGAGACAGTTTACGAAACCGGAGACAGGGTGTATCTCCGAGTATCCCCACTTCGAGGAGTTAAGCGATTTGGAGTTAAGGGAAAATTAGCACCGCGTTTCGTTGGACCCTATAAGATCTTGCAACGTATGGGAGAAGTCGCGTATAAGTTGGAATTACCAGATGGAATGTCAGGAGTTCATGACGTATTCCTTGTTTCTCAGCTGAAGAAATGTCACGCCGAGATGGCAGAGGTACCGTTAAGAGATACAGTGCCATTGGAAGCGATTCAGTTGAAGGATGACTTAACGTATGAAGAGAAACCAGTCAAAATTCTCGATTATGCCAGGAGAGTCACCTGCAGCAAGGTTATCAAGTTTTGCAAAGTTCAGTGGAACCACCACTCAGAGGATGAAGCCACCTGGGAGAGAGAAGAAGATTTGCTCAAGGACCACCCTCACCTATTTTTTAGCCAACCCGAATCTCGAGGGCGAGATTCATCTTAAGGGGGGTAGGTTTGTAACATCCCAAATTTTCAATTTGGAATGTTATACATAGATCATCATGCATATCATATTTTTCTTGCATTTTGTCGATCCTAGAAATTTCCCGCAACTCAAGGACCCTCGGAGAGAGTTGGAGATTTCGTCATGTTCATATTTGAGTTTTCTCAAATTTTGAAAAGAGGATCATTGGATTTGTTGGAGTTTATTTGCCTTTTATTTGGATAGGGAAAAATGCGTGTTTTCAAAATTTGCAGTCTAGGTCCCGAGAAAAGTTCATTTTGTTCGACTCATTTTTAGGAGTCGGGGAAAATTTACTTTAGAAGTTTTGGAGTTCGTTTAGTTCTCTTTTCTTTTGTTTTTCTGCGCGCGAAACCGTTCAAAAAAAATCCCGCAGCGCCTGGGCCAAGGCCCAAGCCGCTGGCCAGGCCGGCTCCACCCCATCGCGCGCGCGCAGCCGCGCAGGGCCAAGGCCGCCGCCGCCGCCCGAGTAGGAGTCCTACTTGGACTCCGTTTCCGTTTTCCTCTTTCCTCTACCTCTCTTTCTCTTTTTTTCTTGCCCCTCCCCCAAGCAAATCCTCCCCCTCACCTATATAAATACGAACACCCCCTCTAAAACCCACACCAAGCCCCCAAGCCGTGCCCTCACCCCGCGCCGCCCAACGCACCGCCGCGCCCTAGTGCCACTGCCGCCGCCACCTTGTGCCCCCCCGCCGCCGCCGCCCTATGCCGCCGCCGTTGCGCCTTGCATCGCCGCCGCCGGAGCCCCTCGCCGGAGGTACTGCGCCACGTCTCTTTTTCTTTCTTCGCTTCGGTTTTCTTCTAGACCGTTCTGGTTTTCTTTTGGATCTTTGTCTCAATTTTCTTTTCCGAAACCCTAGATCGGATTCGTTTTCTTTTCCGGTTTAGTTGCCTAGAGACCGTTTGCCGGACTGTTCGTCTTAACGAACGTGATCACTGGGTTATCCTAGGTTAACGAACGTCCATTCGTTTAACCGTTCTTCTTCTTCTTCTCGTCAGATTTATTCCGCGATTGCGATCTCAGGTCCGATCTTCTTTCTAGTCTATCTTCTCGCTCGTTTATCGGAATCAGGTGATTCAAGCGCCTGGAGTTTCATTTCGAAACCGCCGTTACGACTAATCAACTTTAACTAAGTTTTGCTACTATAAAATTTGACCTAGTTTCAACTTGCTAGAACCGAGTTGTTTTCTTTCGCCGTTTGTTTTCCGTTGCTTTGTTCGGTTCTTTCTTTCTTTGCAACCGGAGTTCTTAAGTTGAACTATCTAGTTCGATCTCTTGTTCGAGTTTTACCTATGCATTAGATGAGTACTTATTGTATGCTTGTTGTTTGTCTGCGATAGATTACCCGGATTGCGCCGCCTGTTACTTCGAATCTCTAGGACTCGCGAATCATCAGCAAGGCAAGTAACACTTTGATCATACCTTTTCTACAACCCAGTTTTATTGCATTAGATCCATCCTCACACATTGCATGATTAGGATCTAATTAAATTGTGGGATGGGAAGTAGATGAGGTAGTACCTATTACTTGTTATTATGAAACCTTTGGGAGTTACTTCTACGTTTGCTTATTATGCCATGCTATGCTAGTAGACGTGGATTGGGTGAGTGATATCCATGACAGATGTGAGATTGATAATTTTAATGGTTTATCTAAGGTGGCAACTTAAACACACATCTGGGTGGATTGAGGCACCTGATGTCTATCAGGACTTGCCTGTTTTATTTTGGACCGCCACCCAGGCTCAAAGGGATCATAAGATCTTTCATACTAGAAACTTACGTGTGCAGCCACAAGCCATTATGGGCTCTGGCATAGTTGACTAAGTCGTGCGAACTCTTACAGGGTAGACTAGCAGATGTAGGGGAAAGTAGGTGTATCGGTCTATCCATCGTAAGGTGCTAGCGCTTCTGAAAGACTGTGTCTCGGTCATCCGTTTCTCAAACACCAGTAGTGCGAGAAATCCAAAGGAGGCGATCGAGTCTTGTGGGGAAAAGTGCGCAAACCTCTACAGAGTGTAGTAAACTAATCATGATTAGTCGTGTCCCCGGTTATGGACATCTTGAGTATCTAGTACTTTAATATCATGTGAATCTCATCATGTTACTTCTAATTAATATTGTTGGGTTTTTAATTGTTCACTTAATTGGGATTGAGAATGCTATCAACCATTGTCAATGTTTAACAACCACCATGATAGTTAAATAAAATTTATTCCTTTGCAGTAGGAAAAAACTGGCTTTACGCAAAACAGTAACCATAGAGCTTTCCACCAGCCAAATATGCATATAGTATAGCTGTTTCATTCCATTACTCTCTATGTGTTACCTTGCCATCATATTCCATGTGCTGACCCGTTTTCGGGCTGCAACGTTAATGTTGCAGACTTTTCAGACGATGATTAAGGTGCTTTTAGGTCGTGGTTCTATACTCAGTGATGCCGTTGGAGTTGATGGACCCATTTACCTTCCAAGTCTTCCGCTGTTATCGATATTAGATTGGCCTTAAGCCATATTATTGTAATAAGTTCTCTTTGAGACATCGATGTAATAAGTGTGTGATTGCCACTCTGCTATAAATCCTTCGAAGTACTGTGTGGTGTCAGCATTACTGATCCAGGGATGACACCGGAGCATAGTAGACTTGATCCATTCGGGTAGGGTCGCCACATCAAGATGGAGAAAATGCGTTTGAAGATTAGAAAGATTAGAAAATATGCCATTCATAGTGAGGCTTGGTATCATTATGTTGTTGGATCAATTATTACCTTAGTTGCAATCTTGATCGCATTTGTTGTTGCATTTAAATTCTTTAGCTAGAGAGCTATTTATATGTTTGCTTTATGAGAATAAGTATTGTATGAACTTGTATTAATTTGTTCTATTCGGTGTTGTGTAATGAAGATGAGCCGGCAATGGATGTACGATGACTGATGCTCTCCCCAGTTCGTTGAGGGCGTGCATACTTTTCTGATTGCGGCTCAGGCAAACAAGTGGGCGGATGGTTTTATGCCTTGTCCATGTGTTGGCTGTAAGAATGATCACAATTACTCTAACGCAAGAACCATTCACGTCCACCTGTTTGAGTCTGGTTTCATGCCCAACTATATTGTTTGGACCAAGCACGGAGAAAGAGGGGTTATGATGGAAGAAAATGAAGAAGAAGAGGACAACGATAGCTATCCTGGCCATGGGTTCCCTGAATACGATGATACAACAATGGGGGAAGAAGCTGAGCCGGTAATGTGGAAAGAAGTTGAACAAGAGGCATCAGATGAGCCAACTGATGATCTAGGTCGGGCCATTGTCGATGCAGCGAGAAATTGTGCAAGTGCAAAGGAGAATAAGAAGTTGCAACGTATGTTAGAAAATCACAAGAAATTATTGTACCCAAATTGTGAAAGTGACAATAAAAAGATGGGCACCACACTGGAATTACTGCAATGGAAGGCAGAGAATGGTGTATCTGACAAGGCATTTGGAAAGTTGCTGGTAATGTTAAAGAAGATGCTTCCAAAGGACAACGAATTGCCTGAGAGTACGTACGAAGCAAAGAAGGTTGTATGCCCTCTAGGGTTAGAGGTGCAGAAGATACATGCATGCCCTAATGACTGCATCCTCTACCGCGGTGAGTACGCGGATTTGAACGCGTGCCCGGTATGCGGTGCATTGCACTATAAGATCAGTCGTGATGACCCTGGTGATGTCGAGGCCGAGCGCCGTAGAATAAGATTCCTGCCAAGGTGATGTGGTATGCTCCTATAATACGACGGTTGAAACGTTTGTTCCTAGACAAGGAGCATGTGAAGGCTATGCGATGGCACAGAGAATACCGTAAGAAAGACGGAAAGTTGAGAGTACCCGTTGACGAGCCGCACTAGAGAAAAATGAAGAGAAATTACAGGGAGGAGTTTGCAGGTGACGCAAGGAACATATGGTTTGGTCTAAGCGCACATGGCATTAATAATTTTGGGGAGCAGAGCAGTGATGTCTACTACACAACCTTCTTCTTGTAGACGTTTTTGGGCCTCCAAGTGCATAGGTTTGTAGGACAGTAGCAAATTTCCCTCAAGTGGATGACCTAAGGTTTATCAATTTGTAGGAGGCGTAGGATGAAGATGGTCTCTCTCAAGCAACCCCGCAACCAAATAACAAAGAGTCTCTTGTGTCCCCAACACACCCAATACAATGGTAAATTGTATAGGTGCACTAGTTCAGCGAAGAGATGGTGATACAAGTGGTATATGAATGGTAGATAAAGGTTTTTGTAATCTGAAAATATAAAAACATCAAGGTAACTAATGATAAAAGTCAGCACAAATGGTATTGCAATGCGTTGAAACAAGGCCTAGGGTTCATACTTTCACTAGTGCATGTTCCCTCAACAATAATAACATAATTGGATCATATAACTATCCCTCAACTTGCAACAAAGAGTCACTCCAAAGTCACTAATAGCGGAGAACAAAAAAAGAGATTATGGCAGGGTATGAAACCACCTCAAAGTTATTCTTTCCAATCAATCCGTTGGGCTATTCCTATAAGTGTCACAAACAGCCCTAGAGTTCATACTAGAATAACACCTTAAGACACAAATCAACCAAAACCCTAATGTCACCTAGATACTCCAATGTCACCTCAAGTATCCGTGGGTATGATTATATGATATGCATCACACGATCTTAGATTCATCTATTCAATCAACACATAGAACCTCAAAGAGTGCCCCAAAGTTTCTACGGGAGAGTCAAGACGAAAACATGTGCCAACCCCTATGCATAGGTTCATGGGCGGAACCCGCAAGTTGATCACCAAAACATACATCAAGTGGATCAATAGAATACCCCATTGTCACCACGGGTATCCCACGCAAGACATACATCAAGTGTTCTCAAATCCTTAAAGACTCAATCCGATAAGATAACTTCAGAGGGAAAACTCAATCCATTACGAGAGAGTAGGGGGGGAGAAACATCATAAGATCCAACTATAATAGCAAAGCTCACGATACATCAAGATCGTACCACCTCAAGAACACGAGAGAGAGAGAGAGATCAAACACATAGCTACTGGTACATACCCTCAGCCCCGAGGTAGAACTACTCCCTCCTCGTCATGGAGAGCACCGGGATGATAAAGATGGCCTCCGGAGAGGGATTCTCCCCTCCGGCAAAGTGCCGGAACGGGTCTAGATTGGTTTTCGGTGGCTACGGAGGCTTCTGGCTGCGGAACTCCCGATCTATTGTGCTCCCCTAAGTTTTTAGGGTATATGGGTATATATGGGAGGAAGAAGTACGTTGGTGGACCTCCGGGCTGTCCACGAGGCAGGGTACGCGCCCAGGGGAGTGGGCCCGCCCCCACCCTCGTGGGCAGCCCGGGACTCTCCTGGTCCAACTCCGATACTCCGTGGGCTTCTTCTGGTCCAAAAATAAGTTCTGTGAAGTTTCAGGTCAATTGGACTCCGTTTGATTTTCGTTTTCTGTGATACTCTAAAACAAGGAAAAACAGAAACTGGCACTGGCACTGGGCTCGGGTTAATAGGTTAGTCCCAAAAATCATATAAAATATCATATAAATGCATATAAAACATCCAAGGTTGATAATATAATAGTATGGAACAATAAAAAATTATACATATGTTGGAGACGTATCAGCATCCCCAAGCTTAATTCCTGCTCATCCTCGAGTAGGTAAATGATAAAAACAGAATTTTTGATGTGGAATGCTACCTAACATATTTATCCATGTAGTTCTCTTTATTGTGGCAAGAATATTCAGATCCATAAGATTCAAGCCAAAAGTTTAATATTGACATAAAAACAATAATAGTTCAAGCATACTAACTAAGCAATCATGTCTTCTAAAAATAACATGGCCAAAGAAAGCTATCCCTACAAAATCATACAGTCTGGCTATGCTCTATCTTCACCACACAAAATATTTAAATCATGCACAACCCCGATGACAAGCCATGCAATTGTTTCATACTTTTGATGTTCTCAAACCTTTTCAATCTTCACGCAATATATGAGCGTGAGCCATGGATATAGCACTATAGGTGGAATAGAATGGTGGTTGTGGAGAAGACAAAAACGAGAAGATAGTCTCACATCAACTAGGCGTATCAACGGGCTATGGAGATGCCCATCAATAGATATCAATGTGAGTGAGTAGGAATTGCCATGCAACGGATGCACTAGAGCTATAAGTGTATGAAAGCTCAACAAGAGAAACTAGTGGGTGTGCATCCAACTTGCTTGCTCACGAAGACCTAGGGCATTTTGAGGAAGCCCATCATTGGAATATACAAGCCAAGTTCTATAATGTAAAATTCCCACTAGTATATGAAAGTGACAACATAGGAGACTCTCTATCATGAAGATCATGGTGCTACTTTGAAGCACAAGTGTGGTAAAAGGATAGTAGCATTGCCCCTTCTCTATTTTTCTCTCATTTTTTTTATTTGGGCCTTTTCTCTTTTTTTATGGCCACTTTTTTTATTTTTTTTATTTGGGCCTTTTCTATTTTTTATTGCCTCTTTATATATAGTCCGGAGTCTCATCCCGACTTGTGGGGGAATCATAATCTCCATCATCCTTTCCTCACTGGGACAATGCTCTAATAATGATGATCATCACGCTTTTATTTACTTACAACTCAAGAATTACAACTCGATACTTAGAACAAGATATGACTCTATATGAATGCCTCCGGCAGTGTACCGGGATGTGCAATGACTCATGAGTGACATGTATGAAAGAATTATGAACGGTGGCTTTGCCACAAATACGATATCAACTACATGATCACGCAAAGCAATATCACAATGATGGAGCGTGTCATAGTAAATGGAACGGTGGAAAGTTGCATGGCAATATATCTCGGAATGGCTATGGAAATGCCATAATAGGTAGATATGGTGGCTGTTTTGAGGAAGGTAATGGTGGGTGATATGGCACCGGCGAAAATTGCACGGCACAAGAGAGGCTAGCAATGGTGGAAGGGTGAGAGTGCGTATAATCCATGGACTCAACATTAGTCATAAAGAACTCACATACTTATTGCAAAAATATATTAGTTATCAAAACAAAGTACTACGCGCATGCTCCTAGGGGGATAGATTGGTAGGAAAAGACCATCGCTCGTCCCCGACCGCCACTCATAAGGAAGCCAATAAATAAATAAATCATGCTCCGACTTCATCACATAACGGTTCACCATACGTGCATGCTACGGGAATCACAAACTTTAACACAAGTATCTCTCAAATTCACAACTACTAAACTAGCATGACTCTAATATCACCATCTTCATATCTCAAAACAATCATCAAGTATCAAACTTCTCATAGTATTCAATGCACTTTATATGAAAGTTTTTATTATATCCTCTTGGATGCCCATCATACTAGGACTAGTTTCATAACCAAAGCAAACTACCATGCTGTTCTAAAGACTCTCAAAATGATATAAGTGAAGCATGAGGGTTCACCTATTTCTACAAAATAAAACCACCACCGTGCTCTGAAAAGATATAAGTGAAGCACTAGAGCAAATGACAAACTACTCCGGAAGATATAAGTGAAGATCAATGAGTAGTCGAATAATTATGCAACTATGTGAAGACTCTCTAATATTTAATAATTTCAGATCTTGGTATTTTATTCAAACAGCAAGCAAAGCAAAATAAAATGACATCTAAGAATAGCAAACATCATGTGAAGAAGCAAAAACTTAGGATCAACCGATACTAACCGATAGTTGTTGAAGAAGAAAGGTGGGATGCCAACCGGGGCATCCCCAAGCTTAGACGCTTGAGACTTCTTGAAATATTATCTTGTGATGCCTTGGGCATCCCCAAGCTTGATCTTTTGTGTCTCCTTAATTCCTCTCATATCACGGTCTCCCTATATCTCAAAAGCTTCATCCACACAAAACTCAACAAGGACTCGTGAGATAAGTTAGTCCAAACCATTGGAAAAACCTTATCATACTTTACTGTAGCAAATCACTGAAATTATTATCCAACACTGCATACTAAATGCCTGTGTATATTTAATAGTCCTATCGTCAAATAGAATCATTAAAGAAGCAAACATATGCATACAATGGAAACATAACAGCAATCTGCCTAAACAGGACAGTCTGTAAAGAGTGCAGCAAGATCCATGCTTCCCTAACTCCAAAAATTATTAAAGAAAATTCCCACTGTAGTAAATTTATTAGAGCTTAATATGCAAAAGGTTTCAACATTTTATCACATTCGGAATTTTCTAGGGAATTATTGCAACATCGGTGAACTTTCTGTTTTCAAACAGCAACATGAAGACTTGTAAAATAGGCATAGTAAAGGCTATCAATGCCACTTTTATTGAAATAAAATATGCAAAACACTGTTATAAATAAAAGCAAGTAAAACCTAACAAAATAAATTGATGCTCCAAGCAAAACACATATCATGTGGTTAATAAAAATATAGCTCCAAGTAAAGTTACTGATGAACGAAGATGAAAGAGGGGGTGCCTTCCGGGGCATCCCCAAGCTTAAGCTCTTGGTTGTAATTTAATATTGCCTTGGGGTGCCTTGGACATCCCCAATCTTAGGCTCTTGCCACTCCTTATTCCATAGTCCATCGAATCTTTACCCAAAATTTGAAAACTTCACAACACAAAACTTAACAGTAAACTCGTAAGCTCCGTTAGTATAAGAAAATAAATCACCACTTAGGTACTGTTGTGAACTCATTCTAACTTCATATTGGTGTAATATCTACTGTATTCTAACTTCTCTATGGTTCATACCCTCCGATACTACTCATATATTCATCAAAATAAGCAAAAACACGATGAAAACAGAATCTGTCAAAAACAGAACAGTCTGTAGTAATCTGTAGGTTTCGACCACTTCTGGAACTCATAAAATTCTCAAATAAATAGGTGGACCTGAGTAATTTGTCTATTAATCATCTTAAAAATAATTAACTAAATAGCACTCTCCAATAAAAAATGGCAGTAATTCTCGTGAGTGCTAAAGTTTCTGTTTTTTACAGCAAGATCAACAAGACTTTCCCCAAGTCTTCCCAACGGTTCTAGTTGGCACAAACACTAACTAAAACATAAAAACTCAATCATAACAGAGGCGAGATAAATTATTTATTACTAAACAGGAGCAAAAAGAAAGGAACTAAAATAAAATTGGGTTGCCTCCCAACAAGTGCAATCATTTAACGCCCCTAGCTAGGCATGATAATTTCAACGATGCTCACATAAAAGATAAGAATTGTAACATAAAGAGAGCATCATGAAGTATATGACTAGAACATTTAAGTCTAACCCTCTTCCTATGCATAGGGATTTTGTGATTAAACAACTTATGGTAACAATAATCAACTAGCATAGGAGGGCAAAGCAAGCATAACTTCAAAACTTTAAGCACATAGAGAGGAAACTTGACATTATTGCAATTCCTACAAGCATATATTCCCCCCCCTCATAATAATTTTCTATAGCATCATGAATGAATTCAACAATATAACCAGAACCTAAAGCATTCTTTTCATGATCTACAAGCATAGAAAATTTACTACTCTCCACATAAGCAAAATTCTTCTCATGAATAATAGTGGGAGCAGACTCAACGAAATAATTATCATGTGAGGCATAATCCAATTAAAACTAAAATCATGATGACAAGTTTAATGGATATCATTATTCTTTATAGCATACAAGTCATCACAATAATCATCATAGATAGCAACTTTGTTCTCATAATCAATTGGAACCTTTTCCGAAATAGTGGATTCATCACAAAATAAAGTAAAGACCTCTCCGAAACCACTTTCATCAATATATTCATCATAAATAGGAGGCATGCTTTCATCATAATAAATTTGCTCATCAAAACTTGGGGGACAAAAAATATCATCTTCATCAAACATAACTTCCCCAAGCTTGTGGCTTTGCATATCATTAACATCATGGATATTCAAGGAATTCATACTAACAACATTGCAATCATGCTCATCATTCAAATATTTAGTGCCAAACATTTTAATGCATTCTTCTTCTAACACTTTGGCACAATTTTCCTTTCCATCATACTCACTAAAGATATTAAAAAGATGAACCGTATGAGGCAAACTTAATTCCATTTCTTTTTTGTAATTTTCTTTTATAAACTAAACTAGTGATAAAACAAGAAACTAAAAGACTCGATTGCAAGATCTAAAGATATACCTTCAAGCACCCACCTCCCCAGCAACGGCGCCAGAAAAGAGCTTGATGTCTACTACACAACCTTCTTCTTGTAGACTTTGTTGGGCCTCCAAGTGCATAGGTTTGTCGGACAGTAGCAAATTTCCCTCAAGTGGATGACCTAAGGTTTATCAATCCATAGGAGGTGTAGGATGAAGATGGTCTCTCTCAAGCAACCCTGCAACCAAATAACAAAGAGTCTCTTGTGTCCCCAACACACCCAATACAATGGTAAATTATATAGGTGCACTAGTTCGGCGAAGAGATGGTGATACAAGTGGTATATGGATGGTAGATAAAGGTTTTTGTAATCTGAAAATATAAAAACAGCAAGGTAACTAATGATAAAAGTGAGCACAAACGGTATTGCAATGCGTTGAAACAAGGCCTAGGGTTCATACTTTCACTAGTGCAAGTTCCCTCAACAATAATAACATAATTGGATCATATAACTATCCCTCAACATGCAACAAAGAGTCACTCCAAAGTCACTAATAGCGGAGAACAAACAAAGAGATTATGGTAGGGTACGAAACCACCTCAAAGTTATTCTTTCCAATCAATCCGTTGGGCTATTCCTATAAGTGTCACAAACAGCCCTAGAGTTCGTACTAGAATAACACCTTAAGACACAAATCAACCAAAACACTAATGTCACCTAGATACTCCAATGTCACCTCAAGTATCCGTGGGTATGATTATACGATATGCATCACACAATCTCAGATTCATCTATTCAATCAACACATCGAACCTCAAAGAGTGCCCCAAAGTTTCTACCGGAGAGTCAAGACGAAAATGTGTGCCAACCCCTATGCATAGGTTCATGGGCGGAACCCGCAAGTTGATCACCAAAACATACATCAAGTGGATCAATAGAATACCCCATTGTCACCACGGGTATCCCACGCAAGACATACATCAAGTGTTCTCAAATCCTTAAAGACTTAATCCAATAAGATAACTTCAAAGGGAAAACTCAATCCATTACAAGAGAGTAGTGTTGGGGAACGCACTAATTTCAAAAAATTTCCTACGCACACGCAAGATCATGGTGATGCATAGCAACGAGGGGGAGAGTATGATCTACGTACCCTTGTAGATCGTAACGGAAGCATTGACACAACGTAGAGGAAGTAGTCGTACGTCTTCTTCCTGATCCGACCGATCCAAGCACCGTTAATCCGGCACCTCCGAGTTCTTAGCACACGTACAGCTTGATGAAGATCCCCGGGCTCCGATCCAGCAAAGCTTCGGGGAGGAGTTCCGTCAGCACGACGGCGTGGTGACGATCTTGATGTTCTACCGACGTAGGGCTTCGCCTAAGCACTACAACGATATGATCGAGGTGGAATATGGTGGCAGGGGGCACCGCACACGGATAAGGAACGATCTCAATGATCAACTTGTGTGTCTAGAGGTGCCCCCTACCCCCGTATATAAAGGAGCAAGGGGGAGGAGGCCGGCCATAGGAGAGGCGCGCCAGGTGTGGAGTCCTACTAGGACTCCAAGTCCTAGTAGGAGTCCACCAAGAGGGGAGGAAGGGAGATGGAAGTGGAGGAGTAGGAAAGGTGGCCGGCCCCCTTTTCCCTAGTCCAATTCGGACTAGAGGGGAGGGGGGGGGGCGCAGCAGCCTTTTTTCCTCTTCCCACTAAAGCCCATCAAGGCCCATTACTTCTCCCGTAACTACCCAGTACTCCGAAAAATACCCGAATCACTCGGAACCTTTCCAATGTCCGAGTATAGTGGTCCAATATATCGATCTTTACGTCTCGACCATTTCGAGACTCCTCGTCATGTCCCCGATCTCATCCGGGACTCCGAACTCCTTCGGTACATCAAAACTCATAAACTCATAATATAACTGTCATCGAAACCTTAAGCGTGCGGACCCTACGGTTCGAGAACAATGTAGACATGACCGAGACACGTCTCCGGTCAATAACCAATAGCGGGACCTGGATGCCCATATTGGCTCCTACATATTTTACGAAGATCTTTTATCGGCCAGACCGCATAACAACATACGTTGTTCCCTTTGTCATCGGTATGTTACTTGCCCGAGATTCGATCGTCGGTATCCAATACCTAGTTCAATCTCGTTACCGGCAAGTCTCTTTACTCGTTCCATAATACATCATCCCACAACTAACATATTAGTTGTAGTGCTTGCAAGGCTTATGTGATGTGCATTACCGAGAGGGCCCAGAGATACCTCTCCGACAATCGGAGTGACAAATCCTAATCTCGAAATACGCCAACCCAACATCTACCTTTGGAGACACCTGTAGTACTCCTTTATAATCACCCAGTTACGTTGTGACGTTTGGTAGTACCCAAAGTGTTCCTCCGGCAAACGGGAGTTGCATAATCTCATAGTCATAGGAACATGTATAAGTTATGAAGAAAGCAAAAGCAACATACTAAACGATTGGGTGCTAAGCTAATGGAACGGTTCATGTCAATCAGATCATTCAACTAATGATGTGATCCCGTTAATCAAATAACAACTCTTTGTCCATGGTTAGGAAACATAACCATCTTTGATTAACGAGCTAGTCAAGTAGAGGCATACTAGTGACACTCTGTTTGTCTATGTATTCACACATGTATTATGTTTCCGGTTAATACAATTCTAGCATGAATAATAAACATTTATCATGATATAAGGAAATAAATAATAACTTTATTATTGCCTCTAGGGCATATTTCCTTCAGTCTCCCACTTGCACTAGAGTCAATAATCTAGATCACATCGCCATGTGATTTAACATCAATAGTTCACATCTTTATGTGATTGGTTCACATCTCCATGTGACTAACACCCAAAGGGTTTACTAGATTCAA
Organism: Triticum monococcum; assembly: GCA_034509565.1. Taxonomy (NCBI): domain Eukaryota; kingdom Viridiplantae; phylum Streptophyta; class Magnoliopsida; order Poales; family Poaceae; genus Triticum; species Triticum monococcum. Next base: position 97,183,629 of record CM067843.1, on the reverse strand, counting down.
TAATCTAGTTCACATCGCTATGTGATTAAGACCCAAAAAGTGATCATGTTTTGCTTGTGAGAGAAGTTTAGTCAACGGGCCTGCCACATTCAGATCCGCATGTATTTTGCAAATCTCTATGTCAACAATGCTCTGCATGGAGCTACTCTAGCTAATTTCTCCCACTTTCAATATGTATCCAGATTGATACTTAGAGTCATCTGGATCAGTGTCAAAACTTGGACGTAACCCTTTACGACGAACCTTTTGTCACCTCCGTAATTGAGAAACATATCCTTATTCCAGTAAGGATAATTTTGATCGCTGTCTAGTGATCTACTCCTAGATCATTATTGTACTCCCATGCCAATCAGTGTAGGGTATACAATAGATCTGGTACACAGCATGGCATACTTTATAGAACCTATGGCTGAGGCATAGGGATTGACTTTCATTCTCTTTCTATCTTCTGCCGTGGTCGGGCTTTGAGTCTTAATCAACTTCACACCTTGTACTACAGGCAAGAACTCTTTCTTTGACTGCTCCATTTTTGAACTACTTCAAAATCTTGTCAAGGTATGTACTCATTGAAAAAAACTTATCAAGCGTCTTGATCTATCTCTATAGATCTTGGAGCTCAATATGTAAGCAGCTTCACCGAAGTCTTTCTTTGAAAAACTCATTTCAAACACTCCTTTATGCTTTACAGAATAATTCTACATTATTTCCGATCAACAATATGTTATTCACATATACTTCATCAAAAATGTTGTAGTGCTCCCACTCACTTTCAGCCTTCACCGCAAGTCTGTATAAAACTATATGCTTTGATCAACTTATCAAAGCATGTATTCCAACTCTGAGATGCTTGCACCAGTCCATAGATGAATCGCTGGAGCTTGCATATTTTGTTAGCACCTTTAGGATTGACAAAACCTACTGGTTGTATCATATACAACTCTTCTTTAAGAAATCCACTAAGGAATGCAGTTTTGTTTATCCATTTGCCAGATTTCATAAAATGCGGCAATTGCTAACATGATTCGCACAGACTTAAGCATAGATACGGGTGAGAAACTCTCATTGTAGTCAACACTTTGAACTTGTCGAAAACCTTTTGCGACAATTCTAGCTTTGTAGATAGTAACACTACTATCAACGTCCGTCTTCCTCTTGAAGATCCATTTATTTTCTATGGCTTGCCGATCATTGGGCAAATCCATCAAAGTCCATACTTTGTTCTCATACATGGATCATATCTCAGATTTCATGGCCTCAAACCATTTCGCGGAATTTGGGCTCATCATCGCTTCCTCATAGTTCGTAGGTTCGTCATGGTCAAGTAACATGACCTCTAGAACAGGATTACCGTACCACTCTGGTGCGGATTTCGCTCTGGTTTACCTACGAGATTCGGTAGTAACTTGATCCGAAGTTTCATGATCATTATCATTAGCTTCCTCACTAATTGGTGTAGGAGTCACAAGAACAGATTTCTGTGATGAACTACTTTCCAATAAAGGAGAAGGTACAATTTACCTTATCAAGTTCTACTTTCCTCCCACTCACTTCTTTCGAGAGAAACTCCTTCTCTAGAAAGTATCCATTATAAGCAACGAATGTCTTGCCTTAGGATCTGTGATAGAAGGTGTACCCAACAGTCTCCTTTTGGGTATCCTATGAAGACATATTTCTCCGATTTGGTTTTGAGCTTATCAGGATGAAACTTTTTCACATAAGCATCACAACCCCAAACTTTAAGAAACGACTACTTTGGTTTCTTGCTAAACCACAGTTCAGATTGTGTCGTCTCAACGGACTTAGATGGTGCCCCCTTTTAACGTGAATGCAGCTGTCTCTAATGCATAACCCCAAAACGATAGTGGTAGATTGGTAAGAGACATCATAGATCGCACTATATCTAATAAAGTACGGTTATGACGTTCGGACACACCATTACACTATGGTGTTCCATGTGGCGTGAGTAGTGAAACTATTTCACATTGTTTTTAACTGAAGGCCAAACTTGTAATTCAAATACTCTTCTCTATGATCAGATCATAGAAACTTTATTTTCTTGTTACGATGATTTTTCACTTCACTCTGAAATTCTTTGAACTTTTCAAATGTTTCAGACTTGTGTTTCATCAAGTAGATATACTCATATCTGCTCAAATCATCTGTGAAGATCAGAAAATAATGATACCTGTCGCGAGCCTCAATATTCATCGGACCACATACATCAGTATGTATGATTTCCAACAAATCTGTTGCTCGCTCCATTGTTCCGAAGAACAGAGTCTTAGTCATCTTGGCCATGAGGCATGGTTCGCAAGCATCAACTGATTCATAATCAAGTGATTCCAAAAGCCCGTCAGCATGGAGTTTCTTCATGCGCTTTACACCAATATGACCTAAACGGCAGTGCTACAAATAAGTTGCACTATCATTATTAACTTTGCATCTTTTGGTTTCAATATTATGATTATGTGTATCACTACGATCGAGATCCAACGAACTATTTTCATTGGGTGTGTAACCATATAAGGTTTTATTCATGTAAACAGAACAACAATTTATTCTCTTATTTAAATGAATAACCGTATTACAATAAACATGATCAAATCATATTCATGCTCAACGCAAACACCAAATAACACTTATTTAGGTTCAACACTAATCCCGAAATTATAGGGAGTGTGCGATGATGATCATATCAATCTTGGAACCACTTCCAACACACATCGTCACTTCACCCTTAACTAGTCTCTGTTTATTCTGCAACTCCCGTTTCGAGTTACTAATCTTAGCAACTGAACTAGTATCAAAACCGAGGGTTTGCTATAAACACTAGTAAAGTACACATCAATAACATGTATATCAAATATACTTATGTTCACTTTGCCATCCTTCTTATCCGCCAATCACTTGGGGTAGTTCCGCTTCCAGTGACCAGTCCCTTTGCAGTAGAAGCACTCAGTCTTAGGCTTAGGTCCAGACTTGGGCTTCTTCACTTGAGCAGCAACTTGCTTGCTGTTCTTTTTGAAGTTCCCCTTCTTCCCTCTGCCCTTTTCTTGAAACTAGTGGTCTTGTCTACCATCAACACTTGATGTTTTTCTTGATTTCTACCTTCATCGATTTCATCATCATGAAAAGCTCGGGAGTCGTTTTCGTCATCCCTTGCATACTATAGTTCATCACGAAGTTCTACTAACTTGGTCATGGTGACTAGAGAATTCTGTCAATCACTATCTTATTTGGAAGATTAACTCCCACTTGATTCAAGCGATTGTAGTACCCAGACAATCTGAGCACATGCTCACTAGTTGAGCGATTCTCCTCCATCTTTTAGCTATAGAACTTGTTGGAGACTTCATATCTCTCAACTCGGGTATTTGCTTGGAATATTATCTTCCACTCCTGGAATATCTCATATGGTCCATGACGTTCAAAACGTCTTTGAAGTCCCGATTCTAAGCCATTAAGCATGGTGCACTAAACTATCAAGTAGTCATCATATTGAGCTAGCCAAACGTTCATAACGTCTGCATCTGCTCCTGCAATAGGTCTGTCACCTAGCGGTGCATCAAGGACATAATTCTTCTGTGCAGCAATGAGGATAAACCTCAGATCACGGATCCAATCCGCATCATTGCTACTAACATCTTTCAATACAATTTTCTCTAGGAACATATCAAAGTAAACACAGGGGAGCAACAACGCGAGCTATTGATCTACAACATGATTTACAAAATACTACCAGGACTAAGTTCATGATAAATTTAAGTTCAATTAATCATATTACTTAAGAACTCCCACTTAGATAGACATCCCTCTAATCCTCTAAGTGATCACGTGATCCAAATCAACTAAACCATGTCCGATCATCACGTGAGATGGAGTAGTTCCAATGGTGAACATCACTATGTTGATCATATCTACTATATGATTCATGCTCGACCTTTCGGTCTCCGTGTTCCGAGGCCATATCTATATATGCTTGGCTCGTCAAGTATAACCTGAGTATTCCACGTGTGTAACTGTTTTGCACCCGTTGTATTTGAACGTAGAGCCTATCACACCCGATCATCACGTGGTGTCTCAGCACGAAGAACTTTCGCAACGGTGCATACTCAGGGAGCAGACTTCTTGATAATTAGTGAGAGATCATCTTATAATGCTACCGTCAATCAAAGCAAGATAAGATGCATAAAAGATAAACATCACATGCAATCAATATAAGTGATATGATATGGCCATCATCATCTTGTGCCTGTGATCTCCATCTCCGAAGCACCGTCATGATCACCATTGTCACCAGCATGACACCATGATCTCCATCATCTTGATCTATATCAATGTGTCGTCACGTGGTCGTCTCGACAACAATTGCTCTTGCAACTATTGCTATCGCACAGCGATAAAGTAAAGCAATTATTTGGTGCTTGCATCTTATGCAATAAAGAGACAACCATAAGGCTTTTGCCAGTTGCCGATAACTTCAACAAAACATGATCATCTCATACAACAACTTATATCTCATCATGTCTTGACCATATCACATCACAACATGCCCTGCAAAAACAAGTTAGACATCTTCTACTTTGTTGTTGCAAGTTTTACGTGGCTTCTACAGGCTGAGCAAGAACCGTTCTTACCTACGCATCAAAAACCACAACGATAGTTTGTCAATTTGACTCCATTTTAACCTTCGCAAGGACCGGGCGTAGCCACACTCGGTTCAACTAAAGTTGGAGAAACAGTCACTCGCAAGCCACCTTTGTGCAAAGCACGTCGGGAGAACCGGTCTCGCGTAAGCGTACGCGTAATGTCGGTCCGGGCCGCTTCATCCAACAATACCGCCGAACCAAAGTATGCCATGCTGGTAGGCAGTATGACTTATATCGCCCACAACTCACTTGTGTTCTACTCGTGCATATAACATCAAACCATAGAACCTAGGCTCTGATACCACTGTTGGGGAACGCAGTAATTTCAAAATTTTTCCTACGCACACGCAAGATCATGGTGATGCATAGCAACGAGGGGGAGAGTATGATCTACGTACCCTTGTAGATCGTAACGGAAGCGTTGACACAACATAGAGGAAGTAATCGTACGTCTTCTTCCCGATCCGACCGATCCAAGCACCGTTAATCCGGCACCTCCGAGTTCTTAGCACACGTACAGCTTGATGACGATCCCCGGGCTCCGTTCCAGCAAAGTTTCGGGGAGGAGTTCCGTCAGCACGACGGCGTGGTGACGATCTTGATGTTCTACCGACGCAGGGCTTCGCCTAAGCACTACAACGATATGATCGAGGTGGAATATGGTGGCAGGGGGCACCGCACACGGCTAAGGAACGATCTCAATGATCAACTTGTGTGTCTAGAGGTGCCCCCTGCCCCCGTATATAAAAGAGCAAGGGGGTGGAGTCCGGCCATAGGAGAGGCGCGCCAGGTGTGGAGTCCTACTAGGACTCCAAGTCCTAGTAGGAGTCCACCAAGAGGGGAGGAAGGGAGAAGGAAGTGGAGGAGTAGGAAAGGTGGCCGGCCCCCTTTTCCCTAGTCCAATTCGGACTAGAGGGGAGGGGGGCGCAGCAGCCTTTTTTCCTCTTCCCACTAAAGCCCATCAAGGCCCATTACTTCTCCCGTAACTACCCGGTACTCCGAAAAATACCCGAATCACTCGGAACCTTTCCGATGTCCGAATATAGTGGTCCAATATATCGATCTTTACGTCTCGACCATTTCGAGACTCCTCGTCATGTCCCCGATCTCATCCGGGACTCCGAACTCCTTCAGTATATCAAAACTCATAAACTCATAATATAACTGTCATCGAAACCTTAAGCATGCGGACCGTACGGTTCGAGAACAATGTAGACATGACCGAGACACGTCTCCGGTCAATAACCAATAGCGGGACCTGGATGCCCATATTGGCTCCTACATATTTTACGAAGATCTTTTATCGGTCAGACCGCATAACAACATACGTTGTTCCCTTTGTCATCGGTATGTTACTTGCCCGAGATTCGATCGTCGGTATCCAATACCTAGTTCAATCTCGTTACCGGCAAGTCTCTTTACTCGTTTTGTAATACATCATCCCACAACTAACATATTAGTTGTAGTGCTTGCAAGGCTTATGTGATGTGCATTACCGAGAGGGCCCAGAGATACCTCTCCGACAATCGGAGTGACAAATCCTAATCTCGAAATACGCCAACCCAACATCTACCTTTGGAGACACCTATAGTACTCCTTTATAATCACCCAGTTACGTTGTGACGTTTGGTAGTACCCAAAGTGTTCCTCCGGCAAACGGGAGTTGCATAATCTCATAGTCATAGGAACATGTATAAGTTATGAAGAAAGCAATAGCAACATACTAAACGATCGGGTGCTAAGCTAATGGAAACAGATCATTCAACTAATGATGTGATCCCGTTAATCAAATAACAACTCTTTGTCCATGGTTAGGAAACATAACCATCTTTGAGTAACGAGCTAGTCAAGTAGAGGCATACTAGTTACACTCTGTTTGTCTATGTATTCACACATGTATTATGTTTCCGGTTAATACAATTCTAGCATGAATAATAAACATTTATCATGATATAAGGAAATAAATAATAACTTTATTATTGCCTCTAGGGCATATTTCCTTCAAGTAGAGGGGGAGAAACATCATAAGATCCAACTATAATAGCAAAGCTCGCGATACATCAAGATCATACCACCTCAAGAACACGAGAGAGAGAGAGAGAGATCAAACACATAGCTACTGGTACATACCCTCAGCCCCGAGGGAGAACTACTCCCTCCTCGTCACGGAGAGCATCGAGATGATGAAGATGGCCACCGGAGAGGGATTCCCCCCTCCGGCAGGGTGCCGGAACGGGTCTAGATTGGTTTTCGGTGGCTACGGAGGCTTCTGGCAGCGGATCTCCCGATCTATTGTGCTCCCCTAAGTTTTTAGGGTATATGGGTATATATGGGAGGAAGAAGTACGTCGGTGGACCTCCGGGCTGTCCACGAGGCAAGGGGGCACGCCCAGGGGGGTGGGCACGCCCCCACCCTCGTGGGCAGCCCGGGACTCTCCTGGTCCAACTTCGATACTCCATGGGCTTCTTCTGGTCCAAAAATAAGTTCCGTGAAGTTTCAGGTCAATTGGACTCCGTTTGATTTTCCTTTTCTGCGATACTCTAAAACAAGGAAAAAACAGAAACTAGCACTGGCAGTGGGCTCTGGGTTAATAGGTTAGTCCCAAAAATCATATAAAATAGCATATAAATGCATATAAAACATCCAAGGTTGATAATATAATAGCATGGAACAATCAAAAATTATAGATACGTTGGAGACGTATCAAGCAGCAACCATAGCACCTGGCCTCTGACTCTATGTATGTATAACCTTCCTCCTTGGTTGTGCATGAAGCGGAAGTTCATTATGATGCAACTGCTCATCCAAGGCCCTAAGCAACCCGGCAATGACATTGATGTGTACCTAAGGCCATTAGTTGAAGAACTCTTACAGTTGTGGAATGGAACATGTGTACGTGCCTGGGATGAGCACATGGGGAGGAATTTGACCTAAAGGCATTGCTGTTCATGACCATCAATGATTGGCCTGCTCTCAGTAACCTTTCTGGACAAACAAACAAGGGATACCACGCATGCACGCATGGCTTGGATGATACCGACGGTATATATTTGGGTAATTGTAGGAAGAATGTGTACCCGGGACATCATCAATTTCTTCTGAGCAGGCATCCCGTAAGAAAGAAAGGCAAGCATTTCAAAGGTGAGGCGGATCACTAGACGAAGCCTCGCCACCGTACTGGTGCTGATGTACATGATATGGTGAAGGATTTGAAGGTAGTCTTTGGAAAGGGTTCTGGCGGACAACTTGTTCTGAATGACACTGACGGACGTGCACCCATGTGGAAGAAGAAATCTATATTTTGGGACCTGCCGTATTGGAAAGACCTAGAGGTCCGCTCCACAATCGACGTGATGCACGTGACAAAGAATCTTTGTGTGACCCTGGTTGTCTTCTTGGGGTGTGTATGGGAAGACAAAAGATACACCGAAGGCACGGGAGGACCAGCAACGTATGCACGGAAAAGACGTCATACACCAGGGTCATGCCAGCTATGCTCTTACCAAAGAAGAGAAGGTAATCTTTTTTGAATGCCTGCTTAGTATGAAGCTACCGTCTGGTTTCTCATTGAATATAAAGGGAATAATAAATATGGCAGAGAAAAAGTTCCAGAACCTAAAGTCTCATGACTACCACGTGATTATGATGCAACTGCTTCCGGTTGCATTGAGGGGGCTTCTACCGGAAAACGTTCGATTAGCCATTGTGAAGCTATGTGCATTCCTCAATGCAATCTCTCAGAAGGTAATCGATCCAGAAATCATACCTAGGTTAGAGAATGATTTGGTGCAATGTCTTATTAGTTTCGAGTTGGTGTTACCACCATCCTTCTTCAACATCATGACGCACGTCCTAGTTCACCTATGCGAAGATATTAACGTTCTTGGTCCTGTATATCTACACAATATGTTCCACTTTGAGAGGTTCATGGGAGTCTTAAAGAAATATGTTCATAACCGTGCTAGGCCAGAAGGATGCATCTCCAAGGGCCATGAAAATGAGGAGGTCATTGAGTTTTATATTGACTTTATTCCTGACCTTAAGCCGATTGGTGTTCCCGAATCACGACATAATGGCAGACTAGATGGAAAAGGCACGCTAGGAGGGGATCAAATAATATATATGGACGAGCATTCTCTCACTCAAGCACACTACACAGTTCTACAGAATTCTGCCTTGGTGGCTCCGTATATGGACGAACACAAGAATTTTCAACGCTCCAAACACCCGGAGCAGTCTGACGACTGGATTACACGTGAACAAACGGGGACTTTCGCCGGTTGGTTGCAGACACGTGCCATGTATGATGCCGCTATTGAAGATGACATGTACTTGCTGTCCTAGTTACCATCTTCGAATGTAATGACTTTCAAAGGGTACGAGATAAATGGTAATACATTTTACATGATCGCCCAAGATAAGAAGAGCACCAACCAAAACAGTGGTGTCCGCTTTAATGCAGCAACCAAGACAGGAAATGAAACATATTATGGTTACATAGAGGACATATGGGAACTTGACTACGGATGTGGTTTGAAGGTCCCTTTATTTCAGTGCAAATGGCTGAATATGACACGAGGCGGGGTAACGGAAGACCCACAATACGGAATAACAATAGTGGATCTCAACAATCTTGCGTATGCAGACGAACCATTCGTCCTAGCCAATGATGTGGCACATATTTTCTATGTGAAGGACATGTCCACCAAGCCGAGAAACAGAAAAGATAAGGTAGAGAATGCATCATACGATGAGCCAAAGCGCCATATAGTTCTTTCTGGGAAAAGAAACATCGTGGGAGTGGATGACAAGACAGACATGTCAGAAGATTATGAAAAGTTTCATGAAATTGCTCCATTCATAGTGAATATTGACCCGAGCATCCAGTTAAATTCTGAAGATTGTCCATGGTTATGGCGCAAAGAGATACACGTGAAGAAAAAGTTTCACACGGCCCAAAGATCCCACTCTGGGATGTGATCGGCTTCTCACTATCATCTCTTTCTTCTCTAGTGAGTTTTCGGACTTATATATTTAGAAAGTCCCGCTTCGAACAAACCGAAGGGAATCTTTGTAATAGTTATTGTACTTATGTGTTTTGGCATTTGAAATGCGAAGAAATTTTATGTGCAAACAAATTCTTTCATGCATTTACAGATTTTTTCAGCTAAATGACTCTTAAATTGAAAAACACTTCAAATGAACTCTGAAAAGGTTGAAAGTTGGCATGGTATCATAATTTCACCCACATAGCATGTGCAAAAAAGTAGAGAGGGTTACGGCAAAAACTGCATGTGCTAAAAAGAATCACTGAAAAATCTATTTTTAAGGTTAAGTTATTCACAAACTAGTGATCCATAATTTTTTTAAATAATTCAAATTTAAACTATTCAAATTTTAAAACTACCAGCAGTAAAAGATACTTTGTAATTTTTGTACCTAAAGCAAAAATATTCACAAGGAAACTCTAAATACATCAAAAAACAACTCAAAATTAAATTAAATTAAATAAATAAAGCAGAAAAGAAAAAGGAAATAAATAAATAAATAAGCCTGCCAACTGGGCCACGGTGGCCTGCATACAACTAGAAACCCAACCTCTAATTGGGCCAGGATGCAGGCCCGCTAGCCGAGTAGGCCCAACACGGCATCACAGAAGAGGTAGGCCCAGAAGGCCTGCTTTATAGAGGAGCTCGAGACAGCAGCGGTGGCGAGGCTTATAAGCAGGTGCGGGCACCCCTTGGCTAGCGAGGTGGGACTAAACTTCTGCGCCCCTCGCCTGGCAGCGCACCACCTTTAGTAGCGGGTGGTGGCTCCAACCGGTACTAAAGGGGGGTCTTTAGTACCGGTTGAAGCCACGACCCGGTACTAAAGGGGTGACGTTCCCGCCGCTTGGCCTAGCCAAAACAGACCTTTAGTATCGGTTGGTGGCTCCAACCGGTACTAAAGGTCCCTCCTATATAAACAACAGTTGAAAAAATTTCATTCTCCCTATGTTTCTTCCTCTGTTTCTCCATCGTTCGCCGCCCCTGTTGCGCGGCGTTGCCGTCGGCGCCCCCGTCCCCATCGCCGCCCCGCTCGATCGACGCCGTCGCCGACCCCGTCGCACGCCGTTGGCGCGCCCGTCCCCATCGCTGCCCCCGTCTCCTTCGCCGTCCCGAGCAACTCCCCGTCGCGCCGCCCCCGTCTCCGTCGCCGCCCCCGGCCCGTCCCCACGTCGCTGCCCCCGTCTCCGCCCCTGTCGTCTCGCGTCGCCGTTGCCGTCGCCCCGCTGTGAGCTCTCCCCCCTCTCCCTCGCCCCGACGCGGCCACCATGGCCGCCCCTCCCCGAGCCCACACACACACACTCATGCATGATGAACACACACACACACATTTTCTGAAGTTAATTAGTATATATGTATTTTGCATGTTTAATTAGTTTAGATGTTTTAGATTATTATTTTTTCACTAGTATACATGTTTGAATGCATGTTAGATGGATATAATTAGTGTTTAATTAGTATGGATTTTTTGTATATAATGTTGTTTTTCTATTTTTTAATGGATGTATAGAAGTTGCTTTTTCTGTTTTTACTGTTAGTTGCATAGGAAAAATTAGGGTTTCTGTTGCATATCCTAGTATAGAAAAAAATTGCATATAAAAAGTTGCATAGGGAAAAGTTGACTATATATATATATATATATATATATATATATATATTTGTTAGACGAAGGACTAGGAAAAGTTGCTAAAAAATTCCTAATAAAATGACATTGCATATATAGAATTTTTTTCATAAGAATTTGTTATCGACGTCAACGATGCCCGGCTCGCATCCTCGCCGTCGACCCGTTCGTGACGACATGCTGGTTCAGAGGACCCAGGTCTGGGACTGGGCTCCGCTGGGCTGGCACTGGGAGGTGCTACCTTCAGGGGCTCACCGCTTGGTGAGGAACCCGGCCCCGGGTCCCGTCGTCGACCCTGAGCTCCTTTGGTGGCGTTCGCGTGGGCCATGTTCGGTGCAGAGGGAGCCGGCCCCGCCGGAGGTGGTGCGTCGCCGTGTCAGGGAGGAGGACGAGCATGTCCATTGCTACATGGCTGCTATGGATGACAGGTTCTCTAATACCTGGCAGGTTCTTTGGGAAGATGGCCGGAGCTATGATCCTGTGATGGTCCCTTCTCTTTGGGTGTCCACCACCCGCGCGTCAGGAGCCGCGAGTGGCCTAGATTCTTCTGTAGTATTCAATCTTTATTAGCTAGCTAGCTAGTGATGTATTCGATAAATAATATTCAAGATGATGTATTTGAGATTATATATATTATTCGAGACGATGTATTCGAGATTATGTACTATGATTCCGTTTTTACTTATTGATTGCATGCATGCATTGTAATTTGAATACTAAATTGTTTTATATTTCTTCTGGATTAGTTAAATAAAAGTTATGGCGGACAATACCGGCAGAGAGGGAGAAGAGGTCATGTTCGAGATCATATGCTCCCCTCACGGGCCAGATGATCAGAATGAAGATGATGACGGCTCCCAATATCTGAACAATACCGGGGAGGGTGATGATATGATATTCGATCGCGATGACTGAATTGATGAATTCATGAACTATGATGATGATGATGTCAAAAATGATTATGATGATGCCGAAAATGATGATCTTGAAATAACACAGACCGATGAGGTATATTTATATAAGCAGGCATATGATGATCATCACATGTTTTTAATGATTTGAAGATATATTAACCAATCAATCTTTCTTCTTTCAGCCCTCTGGATCGAGCAAATCTTCTACAGGCAGCAGGACAGTGAGAGGCCCGGGCAAAAAAGTTGAAGCAGGGCGTAAAGTACAACATCGATTCCATCAAAGCTAGTGGCGAACCTATCGCGCCTAAGAACACTGTGAACAAGTTCATTCGTCAGTGCGGAGTTCTTGCGAGGGACCAACTCCCGATCTCCATTCAAGAATGGAAAGAGCCAACAAAGAAACGTCCAGATCTTACTTGGGTCGACGACAGAGCAAAATCAACGCTTTGGGAAAAACTCATGGAACATTTCACCCTACCAGATCATTTCACTGATGCAGATGTGGAGAAAGTCAAGGACGCCGCCCTTAGGAAGATGGCAATTGCATTCAACACCCACAAGAAAAAAATATGGACCAAGTACGTCGAAGGAGGAAAGAAGAATCCAGAATGCAAGGCAACACTGGAGAAGCAAAGAGAACACTGGCCCGATTTCGTGAATTCAAGGAATTAGAATTATCTAAGGAATGATTGAGAAAAAACAAGGCCAATGCCGCAAGAAAGGAGCAATTCCATAGGCTGGAGCCAGGTGGCTACGCAGTGGCAATACCTAAGTGGGATAAGTCTGAGCAAGAGATGCTGGATGCATAGGTCACTCCAGTTACTAAGAGTTAGCCCCCAGGTGCAGAACTTGGTTCTATGCGCTTGGGGGCGTTGGACTCGAAGACAGGCCAGGTTTCGAAGAAGGCAAGTCTTAAAGGAGCCGAAGATAAGTTACTTCAAGCAATAGAAGATGCTCGAAAGGGGATGTTCATGCCCAACAGAGAGAACGATGAGCTTACACGCACCCTGGGAAATCCTGAACACCCAAGAAGAACACGAGGCAAGGGCGTTGTTCCGTGGAATGAGGGCTTTTCGGAATGGAACGCCGACTACAGAACCCGTGCAAGAAGGAAGATGGAGGAGGAGAAGAAGAGGAAGCTGGAGGAGGAGCAGAGGAAGCAGGAAGCAGAATGCCTTCAAGGCCTAGAATCAGCGCACGCGGACTTGGCACACAAGTTCCAGAGGCAGCAGTAGCAGATCGACTCACTTAGCCAGGAAAGGGGGTCTCAGCAGCGGCAGCAGCTAGCGGATGATCCAGCATTGGATAGCACCGTCCCATCCATGCCGAGAAGCAGCGTGAGTTCCGCCCCGGGCGACGCACTGGTGGATAGATACCCTGTGGATGAGATCATGGAGAACACTAACTGTGAGCTACACTTCAAAATGAAGAACATGTCAATGAAGGTGGCGAACACAATTACATATACAAATTCCCCCGAAGCAGCCTTCCATTGCAACCCGATTCCACCTGGCTATGCTCGTGTCCAGGTTGATGAAGTGGTGGACCAATATTCGGGGCTAGAGCTTGACATTTTTGGAGGTGACGAGGAGCACACACTGGGAGAGGCCAAACATCGTATCATCCTATGGATAAAGGACTGCATCATCTTTCCAAGGTCACCGACACCGCGTCAGCTGACTCCTCCTCGAAGTCCACCACAGCGTCAGTAGACTCCCACTCCTCCAAGTCCACTGATACGTCCATTTTGCATCATGCTTTTATATCGATATTTATTGCATTATGGGCTGTTATTTCACGTTATGTCACAATAATTATGGCTATTCTCTCTTATTTAATAAGGTTTACATAAGGAGGGAGAATGCCGGCACTTGGAATTTTGGGCTGGAAAAGGGGCAAATATTAGAGACCTATTCTGCACAACTCCAAAAGTCCTGAAACTCCACGGAATACCTTATAATAAATAATGAAAAATCCTCGCCAAAGATGAAGACCAAGGGGCCCGCACCCTCTCCATGAGGGTGGGGGGCGCCCCACCTAGGGCGCGCCCCCTACCTCGTGGGCCCCCTGGTGGCTCTCCGATGACCATCTTCTGCTATATGAAGTCTTTCATCGAGAAAAAAACCAGAAGAAACCTTTTGGGACGAAACTCCGCCGCCATGAGGCGGAACCTTGGCGGAACCAATCTAGGGCTCCGGCAGAGCTATTCTGTCGGGGAAACTTCCCTCCCGGAGGGGGAAATCATCGCCATCGTCATCACCAACGCTCCTCTCCTCTCATCGGGAGAGGGCAATCTTCATGAACATCTTCATCAGCACCATCTCATCTCAAAACCCTAGTTCATCTCTTGTATCCAATTCTTGTCTCCAAGTCCGGGATTGGTGCTAGTAGGTTGCTAGTAGTGTTAATTACTCCTTGTAGTTGATGCTAGTTGGTTTAATTGGTGGAAGATCATATGTTCAGATCCTTTATGCATATTATTACCCCTCTTATTATGAACATGAATATGCTTTGTGAGTAGTTACGTTTGTTCCTGAGGACAAGGGAGAAGTCTTGCTATTAGTAGTCATGCGAATTTGGTATTCGTTCGATATTTTGATGAGATGTATGTTGTCTAGCCTCTAGTGGTGTCATGTGAACGACGACTACATAACACTTCACCATTATTTGGTCCTAGAGGAAGGCATTGGGAAGTAATAAGTATATGATGGGTTGCTAGAGGGACAGAAGCTTAAACCCTAGTTTATGCGTTGCTTCATAAGGGGCTGATTTGGATCCATATGTTTCATGCTATGGTTAGGTTTACCTTAATACTTTTGTTGTAGTTGCGGATGCTTGCAAGAGAGGTTAATCATAAGTGGGATGCTTGTTCAAGTAAGAACAGCACCCGAGCACCGGTCCAACCACATGTAAAATTATCAAACTACCGAACGTGAATCATATGAACGTGATGAAAACTAGCTTGACGATATTCCCATGTGTCCTCGGGAGCGCTTTTCCTTATATAAGAGTTTGTCCAGGCTTGTCCTTTGCTACAAAAAGGATTGGGCCACCTCGCTGCACTTTATTTACTTTTGTTACTTGTTGCTCATTACAAATTATCTTATCACAAAACTATCTGTTACCACTTATTTCAGTACTTGCAGAGAATACCTTGCTGTAAACCGCTTATCATTTCCTTCTGCTCCTCGTTGGGTTCGACACTCTTACTTATCGAAAGGACTACGATAGATCCCCTATACTTGTGGGTCATCAAGAATCTTTTCTGGCGCCGTTGCCGGGGAGTGAAGCACCTTTGGTAGGTGGAATTTGTTAAGGAAAAATTTATATAGTGTGCTGAAATTTACTGTCACTTGTTACTATGGAAAGTAATCCTCTGAGGGCGTTGTTCGTTGTATCTTCACCCCGACCAGTAGAGAAAAGAGTTGCTCCTCAACCTACTGAACCTATTGAAAATTAATTCCTTATGAGTATCCTTCGGGTATGATAGAAAAACCGCTAGCTAATCCTTTTATAGGAGATGGAACAAAGCATCCCGATGAACACCTAATATATGTGGATGAAGTTTGTGGAATATTTAAGCTTGCAGGTATACCCGATGATGTTGCTAAGAAGAAGGTCTTCCCTTTATCTTTGAAGGGAGACGCATTGACATGGTATAGGCTATGTGATGACACGAGATCATGGAACTAGAGAAGATTGAAATTGGAATTTCATCAAAAGTATTACCCTATGCATCTTGTTCATCGTGACCGTAATTATATATATAATTTTTGGCCTCGCGAAGGAGAAAGCATCGCTCAATCTTGGGGGAGGCTTAAATCAATGTTATATTCATGCCCCAATCATGAGCTCCCAAGAGAAACAATTATTCAAAAAATTTATGCTCAACTTTTTGAAAATAATCGCACCATGCTCGATACTTCTTGTGCTGGCTCTTTTATGATGAAGACTATTGGATTTAGATGGGATTTATTGGATAAAATTAAACGCAACTCTGAAAATTGAGATCTCGACGAAGGTAAGGAGTCAGGTATGACACCTAAGTTTAATTGTGTTAAATCTTTCATGGATACTGATATTTTCCATAAGTTTAGCACTAAGTATGGACTTGATTATGAGATAGTAGCTTCTTTCTGTGAATCTTTTGCTTCTTATGTTGATCTCCCTAAGGATAAGTGGTTTAAATATCATCCTCCCATAGAAGTAAAAGTAGCTGCACCTATTAAAGTTGGAGAAAAGACTGCCACTTATAATGATCCTATTGTTCCTACTTGTTATGTTGAGAAACCACCTTTCCCTGTTAGGATAAAGGATCATGCTAAAGCTTCAACTATGGTTCATAAAAGCAATATTAAAACATATACACCTCCTGAGCAAGTTAAAGTAGAACATAATATCGCTATTGTTAAAGATCTCTTGTCTAATAATATTGATGGGCATGTTATTCAGTTCTGCGGTGAAACTGCTAGAATTGCTAAACCTTGTGCTAAAGATAAAAATAGACCTGTGGTAGGCATGCCTGTTATTTCTGTTAAAATTGGAGAACATTGTTATCATGGCTTATGTGATATGGGTGCTAGTGCTAGTGCAATACCTATTGACTTATACAAAGAAATTATGCATGACATTGCACCTGTTGAGTTAGAAGAAATTGATGTCACTATTAAACTTGCTAATAGAGATACTATTTCACCAATGGGAATTGTTAGAGATGTTGAAGTCTTGTGTGGGAAAACTAAATATCCTATTGATTTTCTTGTTCTTGGTTCCCCACAAGATAGCTTTTGTCCCATTATATTTGGTAGACCCTTCTTAAATACTGTTAATGCTACCATAGATTGCACAAGGGATGTTGTTACTTTCGGTTTATATGATATGACTCATGAATTTAATTTCCCTAAATTTAGTAAACAACACTGTGAAGAAGAATTGTCTAGTAAGGATGAAATTATTGGTCTTGCTTCTATTGCCGTACCTCCTAGTGATCCTTTTGAACAATATTTGCTAGACCATGAGAATGATATGTTTATGTATGAAAGAAGGGACATAGATGAGGTATTCTTTAAACAGGAACCTATTCTAAAACACAATTTGCCTGTTGAAATCCTAGGGGATACCCCTCCACCTAAGGGTGATCCCGTGTTTGAGCTTAAACCGTTGCCTGATATTCTTAAATATCCTTATCTTGATGAAAAGAAGTTATATCCTGTTATTATTAGTGCTAACCTTTCAAAGCACGAAGAAGAAAGATTATTGAAAACTCTGAAGAAGCACCGTGCTGCTATTGGATATACTCTTGATGATCTTAAGGCATTAGTCCCACTCTATGTCAACATAACATAAATTTGGAAGCACATGCCAAACCAGTTTGTGATCCTCAACGACGTCTGAATCCTAAAATGAAAGAAGTGGTAAGAAAAGAAATACTAAAGCTTCTGGAGGCAGGTATAATTAATCCCATTGCTGATAGTCAGTGGATAAGTCATGTTCATTTTGTCCCTAAGAAGGGAGGCATTACTGTTGTTTCTAATGATAAAGGTGAATTGATTCCACAAAGAATTATTACAGGTTATAGGATGGTAATTGATTTCCGCAAATTAAATAAGGCTACTAAGAAAGATCATTACCCCTTAGCTTTTATCAATCAAATGCTATAAAGATTATGCAAACATACACACTACTGCTTTCTAGATGGTTATTCTGGTTTCTCTCAAATACCTGTGTCGGCTAAAGATCAATCAAAGACTACTTTTACATGCCCTTTTGGTACTTTTGCTTATAGACGTATGCCTTTTGGTTTATGTAATGCACCTGCTACCTTTCAAAGATGCATGATGACTATATTCTCTGACTTTTGTGAAAAGATTTGTGAGGTTTTCATGGACGACTTTTCCGTCTGTGGATCTTCTTTTGATGATTGCTTGAGCAATCTTGATCGAGTTTTGCAGAGATGTGTAGAAACTAATCTTGTCTTGAATTGGGAAAAGTGCCACTTTATGGTTAATGAAGGTATTGTCTTGGGGCATAAAGTTTCTGAAAGAGGTATTGAAGTTGATAAAGCCAAGGCTGATGCTATTAAAAAGATGCCGTGTCCCAAGGACATCAAACGTATAAGAAGTTGCCTTGGTCACGCCAGATTTTATAGGAGGTTCATTAAGGACTTCTCAAAAATTTCTCGGCCTCTGACTAATTTATTACAAAAAGATATACCATTTGTCTTTGATGAGGATTGTGTATAAGCATTTGAAATACTTAAGAAAGCATTAGTCTCTGCACCTATTGTTCAGCCACCTGATTAGAATTTACCCTTTGAAATTATGTGTGATGCTAGCGATTATGCTGTAGGTGCTGTTCTAGGGCAAAGCGTTGATAAGAAATTAAAAGTTATCCATTATGCTAGTAAGACTCTAGACAATGCTCAAAGAAATTATGCTACTACTGAAAAAGAACTTTTAGTAGTTGTATTTGCTTGTGATAAGTTCAGACCTTATATTGTTGATTCTAAAGTAACTATCCACACTGATCACGCTGCTATTAAATATATTATGGAGAAGAAAGATGCTAAAACTAGACTTATTAGATGGGTTCTCTTGCTACAAGAATTTGATTTGCATATTGTTGATAGAAGAGGAGCTGAGAACCCCATTGTAGACGGGTTAGAGAATGTTCTTGATGACCCACTACCTATTGATGATAGCTTTCCTGATGAACAATTAAATGTCATAAGTACTTCTCATAGTACTCCATGGAATGTTGATTATGCTAATTACATTGTTGCTAAATTCATACCACCTAGCTTCACATACCAACAAAAGAAAAAGTTCTTCTATGCTTCGAGACATTACTTTTGGGATGACCCACATCTTTATAAAGGAGTAGATGGTGTTATTAGACATTGTGTACCTGAGCATGAACAGGAACAGATCCTACGCAAGTGCCCCTCCGAAACTTATGGAGGACACCACGCGGGAGATAGAACTGCACATAAGGTATTGCAATCCGGTTTTTATTGGCCTACTTTCTTCAAGGATGCCCGTAAGTTTGTCCTATCTTGTGATGAATGTCGAAGTATTGGTAATATTAGTAGACGTCAAGAAATGCCTATGAATTATTCACTTGTTATTGAACCGTTTGATGTTTGGGGCTTTGATTATATGGGACCTTTTCCTCCCTCTAATGGATATACACATATTTTAGTTGCTATTGATTACGTTACTAAGTGGGTAGAAGCTATTCCAACTAGTAGTGCTGATCATAACACTTCTATTAAAATGCTTAAAGAAGTTATTTTTCCGAGGTTTGGAGTCCCTAGGTATTTAATGACTGATGGTGGTTCACATTTTATTCATGGTGCTTTCCGTAAAATGCTTGCTAAATATGACGTCAATCATAGAATTGCATCTCCGTATCACCCACAGTCTAGTGGTCAAGTAGAATGGAGTAATAGAGAACTCAAATTAATTTTGCAAAAGACTGTCAATAGGTCTAGAAAGAATTGGTCCAAGAAACTTGATGATGCATTATGGGCCCATAGAACTGCATATAAAAATCCTATGGGTATGTCTCCGTATAAAATGTTATATGGAAAAGCATGTCACTTACCTCTCGAACTAGAACATAAGGCATATTGGGCTATTAAAGAGCTCAATTATGATTTCAAACTTGCCGGTGAAAAGACGTTATTTGATATTAGCTCTCTTGATGAATGGAGAACCCAAGCTTATGAAAATGCCAAGTTGTTCAAAGAAAAGGTTAAAAGATGGCATGACAAAAGGATACACATGCTGAGTTTATTGTAGGTGATTATGAATTGCTATACAACTCTCGTTTAAGATTTTTTGTAGGGAAACTCCTCTCTAAATGGGAAGGCCCCTATGTTATCGAGGAGGTCTATCCTTCCGGTGCCATAAAAATCAACAACTTCGAAGGCACAAATCCAAAGGTGGTAAACGGTCAAAGAATAAAACATTATATCTCAGGTAATCCCATAAATGTTGAAACCAATATTATTGAAACCCTAACCCCGGAGGAATACATAAGGGACACTTTCCAGAACGTCTGAGACTCCGAAAAGGAATAGGTATGTGGTACGGTAAGTAAACCGATTCCAAAACAGTTTTTAAGGCAATATATCTCCGTTTTGGAATATTTAGAAAAATAGAAAATTAAGTAGCAGTCCGGGAAGGACACGAGGGCCCCACGAGGGTGGAGGGCGCGCCCCTACCTCGTGAGCACCTCGTGTGCCTTCCGGACTCCGTTTTCTTGCACAATACGTATTTTGGTCGGTAAAAATTCACTATATATTCTCCCAAAGGTTTTGACTCCCGTATCACGCAAATATTCTCTGTTCTTGTTTCAAGCTATTTTTCTGACAGATCTAGATTATCATGACGGCCCCAAGTGCTTCCAAGGACAAGTTCTTCGAGAAGGTCACCAACCCTTACCTCGCGGAGGTGCTGTGACACCCTCAAACCATTGAGATGCGTGATGGGTTGCTGCACATCCGCGATGCTGAGGGACTAAAGGGAATCGGAAGCGTGGAGACGAGGCTCGAAGCAATGGAGCAACAAGTTTTCAAGTGCCAGGGGATGGTGGAGCGTGGAATCAACGCTAGCCACACAATGCTCACGGAGTTCACTAACAACTACAAGCCGGATGCCAAGAACACCGAGGAGGCCATCTTCAAGCTACATGAGAAGATTGAGCACCTCCAAGCCCAAATCTATGACCCGCAAAACCAAAACTTTGAGTATGAATATAGATTCGAAAGAATGAGTTTGGCTGCAGATTCGAGGATTCCGGAGACTCGATCATCCTTCTATGATGGTGAACCTATGCCTTGGAAGATGGATGACAAGCCCGCATCATCAACATCACCTCCATCTTCACCAACCAAGGAGATATAATAACATGGGTATGGGCACTCCCCTTGGCAACCGCCAAGCTTGGGGGAGGTGCCCCGGTATCGTATCACAATCACCACTCCTATCTTTACCATTTTCTTTAGTTCGATCCTATTAGTAGTATTTTGATCTAGTAGAATAAAGTTTATGGCATGATCTAGTTTTGCCTTATGATCTCTCTTTGTAATCAAGTCCGTGAGCTATAAAACAAAGATTAGTGTTTAGTCAAGGGGTTGATTTTCTTGCTATGATCTTGGGTGAACAAAAGAAAAGAGAAAAAGAATAAGAAGAAACAAAAGTTCATATTGATCTTAATGATAGTAATGACTTCACATAGAAAGAGTGTGACGATTAAAAGTTGTTGGGAGTTGCAGACATAGCTTTGGTCATCATTGCAATTAATAGGAAGTAATAAGGAAAGAGAGGTTTCACATATAAATATACTATTATTGACATCTTTTATGATTGGGAGCAGTCATCAAAATATGACATGCTAAAGAGTTGATGTTGGACAAGGAAGACAACGTAATGGGTTATGTTTTCTTATATCTGAGATAAAGTATGTTGTCATGGATCATCCAACATTATGAGCTTGCCTTTCCCGCTCATGCTAGCCAAATTCTCAGCACCAAGAAGAGATACTACTTGTGCTTCCAAATACCCTTAAACCAGTTTTGCCATTAGAGTCCACCATATCTACCTATGGATTGAGTAAGATCCTTCAAGTCAGTTGTCATCGGTGCAAAGCAATAAAAAATGCTCTAAATATGTATGATTAGTGTGGGAGAAATAAGCTTTATACGATCTTGTGATGTGGAAGTAATAAAAGCGACAGACTACATAATAAAGGTTCATATCACAAGGGGCAATATAAAGTGACGTTCTTTCGCATTAAGATTTTGTGCATCCAACCATAAAAGCGCATGGCAACCTCTGCTTCCCTCTGCGAAGGGCCTATCTTTTATTATTATCTTCTACCTTATGCAAGTGTCATGGTGATCTTCACCTTTCCTTTTTCATTTTATCCTTTGGCAAGCCCAGCATGTTGGAAAGAACCTGATATATATATATATATATCTAATTGGATGTAGGGGGCATGAGTTATTATTGTTGACATTACCCTCAAGGTAAAAGGTTGTGGGGCGAAACTATAAGCCCCTATCTTTCTCTGTGTCCGATTAAAACTCCGTAACCACAAGTATTGCGTGAGTGTTAGAAATTATGAAGGACTAGATGATAGTTGAGTATGTGGACTTGCTTTTTAGCTCTAACATAGACTCTTTCTGATGTTATGATAAATTGCAATTGCTTCAATGATTGAGGTTATAGTTTGTTGGTTCTCAATAAGGTTTCTGATTCATACTTTTGCATTGTGAATAGATCATCACTTGAACATAAGTAATCATATGACAATATCTATATATGTTGCTGTTATGAGAATAATCATGATGCCTCCATGTCCGTATTTTATTTATCGACGCCTCTACCTCTAAACATGGGGACATATTTATTGTTATTAGCTTTCGCTTGAGGACAAGCGAGGTCTAAGCTTGGGGGAGTTGATACGTCCATTTTGCATCATGCTTTTATATCGATATTTATTGCATTATGGGCTGTTATTTCACATTATGTCACAGTACTTATGGCTATTCTCTCTTATTTTATAAGGTTTACATAAGGAGGGAGAATGCCGGAAGATGGAATTCTAGGCTGGAAAAGGAGCAAATATTAGAGACCTATTCTGCACAACTCCAAAAGTCCTGAAACTCCATGGAATACCTTATAATAAATAATGGAAAATCCTCACCAAAGATGAAGACCAGGGGGCCCACACCCTGTCTACGAGGGTGGGGGGCGCCCCCCTACCTCATGGGCCCCCTGGTGGCTCTCCGATGACCATCTTCTGCTATATGAAGTCTTTCATTAAGAAAAAAAACCAGAAGCAACCTTTCGGGACGAAACTCCGCCGCCACGAGGCGGAACCTTGGCGGAACCAATCTAGGGCTCCGACAGAGCTGTTCTGCCGGGGAAACTTCCCTCCCGGAGGGGGAAATCATCGCCATCGTCATCACCAACGCTCCTCTCATCGGGAGGGGGCAATCTTCATCAACATCTTCATCAGCACCATCTCATCTCAAAACCCTAGTTCATCTCTTGTATCCAATTCTTGTCTCCAATTCCGGGATTGGTGCTAGTAGGTTGCTAGTAGTGTTAATTACTCCTTGTAGTTGATGCTAGTTGGTTTAATTGGTGGAAGATCATATGTTCAGATCCTTTATGCATATTATTACCCCTCTGACTATGAACATGAATTTGCCTTGTGAGTAGTTACGTTTGTTCCCAATGACAAGGGAGAAGTCTTGCTATTAGTAGTCATGTGAATTTGGTATTCATTCGATATTTTGATGAGATGTATGTTGTCTAGCCTCTAGTGGTGTTATGTGAACATCGACTACATAACACTTCACCATTATTTGGGCCTAGAGGAAGGCATTGGGAAGCAATAAGTAGATGATGGGTTGCTAGAGTGACAGAAGCTTCAACCCTAGTTTATGCGTTGCTTCGTAAGGGGCTGCTTTGGATCCATATTTTTCATGCTATGGATAGGTTTACCTTAATACTTTTGTTGTAGTTGCGGATGCTTGCAATAGAGGTTAATCATAAGTGGGATGCTTGTTCAAGTAAGAACAGCACCCAAGCACCGGTCCACCCACATGTCAAATTATCAAAGTACCGAACGCGAATCATATGAACGTGATGAAAACTAGCTTGACGATATTCCCATGTGTCCTCGGGAGCGCTTTTCCTTATATAAGAGTTTGTCCAGGCTTGTCCTTTGCTACAAAAAGGATTGGGCCACCTTGCTGCACTTTAATTTTTTTACTTTTGTTACTTGTTGCTCGTTACAAATTATCTTATCACAAAACTATATGTTACCACTTATTTCAGTACTTGCAGAGAATACCTTGCTGTAAACCGCTTATCATTTCCTTCTGCTCCATGTTGGGTTCGACACTCTTACTTATCGAAAGGACTACGATAGATACCCTATACTTGTGGGTCATCATCCACCAACGCGTGTCAGGCCACTCCTCCTCCTCCAAGTTTGGCACATCATCAGGGCACTCCTCCTGCTTCAAATCCGGCACAACGTCAGGGCACACCACCTACTTCAAGTCTGACACCGCGTCAGACCACTCCTCCTGCTTTATGTCCGGCACAGCGTCAGGGCACTACTCACTTGCACGACCGAACGATGTGGGTAATAATAATAGTGCACATGCATTGGACTAAGCTGGAATCTGCAAGCATTCAATAAACAGGAGAAGACAAGGCAGTATGGGCTCTTTTGTCGGATCAACAATAATGCATATAAGAGCCACTTCAACAATTTAATCATGGTCTTCTCCTATCGACCCCCAAAGAAAAGAAAAGAAATAAAACTATTTACACGGGCACTACAAAAAATACACTTCCGTGATGATACGTGTTTGCCACAGTAGGTCGCTTTTTGTCATGCATGTACATCCATGACAAATTTATGGCAGAATCAAGATAGTCATACCTGTGTTGTCGTAGAAGTGTTCCATGACATTACCAAAATTATCATCACGGAAGTGTCCACTTCCATGACGATAAATCGTGCATCATAGAAGTGCTTTCTTCAAGGGTGACCGACACGTGGCATCCACCGTAACGGAACGCCGTCAAGCTATCGGGTCGGGTTTTGGATCCGATAACCCGTTAACAGCCCCGACCAATGGGGATTTTCCACATGTAAAATCATCATTGGCTAGAGGAAACACGTGTCGGCTCATCGTCGGGACAGATGTCATCCTCTCACTGGACAGAAGGCGCCTATGATACATCGACACGTGGCACGGCCCAACAAGCTTAAATGGGCCGGCCCAACTAAAGGCCCACAAGATTTTGCAGACCATAATGGGTCGACCCAGCTAAAGGCCCACGAGATTTTTTGGACCATAATGGGCTTGCCCAGCTAAAGGCCCACAAGGTTTTGCGGGCCATAATGGGCCGACCCAGGTAAAGGACCATAAGATTTTTGTGTGCCATAATGGGCCGGCCCAGGTAAAGGCCCACAAGATTCTTGCGGGTCATAATGGGCCGGCCTAGCTAAAGGCCCACGAGATTTCACCGACATTAATGGGCCGACCTAGCTGTAGGCCCACAAGATTTTGAGGACCCTAGTAGGCCGGCCCATTAACTGGCTGCCATGTTTTGGGCCAAATGCTGGCCCATATTTGATCCGGTCCATTAATGGCCTGCCACGCTCCGGGCCTAATAGTGGCTCATATGAGATCCGACCCGTTAAAAGCCTACCATGTTCTGGGCCAAATTACGGCCCAGATCAGGTCCGACCCTTTAAGAGGCTTTGGGCTCAATTATGGCCCATATCAGATTCAGCCCGTCAACTGGACACTATGCTTTTGGGCCCACTTGCTAAAGGCCCACTTAGTAATTCGGCCAGATATTAGTTTTGGCCTCTTAAGGGCCCATTTAACATTTTGGCCCTATATTAATTTCGGCCTGTTAAAAGCTCGTCATATAGTTGAGCCTAACTACGACCCAGTTTGCATCTGGCCTGCTCGCAGCCGATATCTTATTGGGCCAAACAAGGACCCAGACAATTTTGGCCTGTGAAAAGCCCGTGATTTGATTCGCACAATGATGGGCCGGGGTTCATTTCGGGCTGCTGCGTAACTAGTAGGAATTAAGAACAAACCTACTCTATACAATAAAGAAATTATGGCATAGTAACTAAGAATAAACCTACACTACACAATAAAGGATTTAAGGTATATTAAATCCACTGGGCATCAAAGTTTGCCACCAGTGATCATAAAGCGCAACGAAGAAGCATATTACAAAAAATGGGCACCATTGCAGCATAACAAAATAATACTGAACCGAGACCACTTCCAAGACAGTTCAAGAAAGGTTAGCCTTGCAGGGGAACTGCTGCGCAAGCTGCTGAGCAAGGCTGTGAGACCGACCTAGCATGTCGGTCATAGCTTCCAGGTGTAGCTATTTAGCGATGAGGTTCTCATTGGTGTTCTCCGCAATCTTTATTAGAGATAGGACTTCAAGTCGAAGTTGAGTTGCAGAATGCCTTTCTGCTAGAACTTGGGACTGAAGAAGTCGAACTGATTCAGACAACGAATTCTGTGAGCTTGTTTGACTGTTAGTCTCAAGTAACTTGAACACTGCATCAAGACAAGACTTTGGGGTTGTCTCGCTATCTTCAAGATGTTTTGCCTTCTTTGCTGCAATAGATGTCGGGTTTGTCTCACAGCCTTCAGCATACTTGTGCATGCCATCAGGCATATCACCCTGAAACAAAGCAGAGAGATGACAGGTTTTGCACGTGTATAAACCAAGATGATAACCGCTCTATCAATTCTATCCAATTTCAAATTAGAAAATAAAGAGTATGTTCAAAATATCAATAGCATAATTTGGCATTATTCATAATGCGGGGAGCTTCAGCACACTACTGGATTACCATCTCAACATAACAAGCATAGATGAAGGGCAAAGAAAATCATTGTATCTATTTTGGATAATGTGCATGGCATGTTGTTCATATCATCAGCCACATCAGTATGATAAAATAGGAGATGACAAGGTGCAAACGTAGGCTGCTTCAGCACACACTGGATTATAGATCCACAAAAACAAGCATACATATAGGGAGTATTAAGTAATGTGCATGGTATGAATAAGGAATTTGGTTTTACAAGTAAAACTTAGAACTTATGGCTCTTACGAACATGCATTTTGGTAGAAACAACAAACTAAACAGCAGTAAACGATAGGGAGTATGAGCAAATTAAACAACAATTGAGGATAAAGGCTTTAGAAGGACTGACTTACATTAACAGTTAACACCGGCTTTATAATGCCCTTCTCCATGGCAAGGGAAGGATAACTCAAGAATTTCAGCATAGAATCTTGTTCATAAGCATTGCTTGTACTCTACATTTTGTAGAGAGTAATTATAGATATGATAACACTGGAAGGGATAGAGGATAATGAAGATAAGATGCAGATTGATGCTACATAGTCAACTACCAATCCCTGGAAGTACAAGCATTACAGGACAAAATGTACTGACAAGAGCAGTGGGCTACACTTCTGCACTGGCATTGTCTGTGTATTCTACTTGTTGGTAAGATTAAATATAGATTTGATCTTTTTTAGTAAATGGTGGGCGGGAGAGATAAGATGCAGAATGCTACAAAATGAACCAATCCCTCTTCCCATAATACAAGAGTGTTTTGAACACTGGTGTACTGTACAAAACGTTCTTATATTATGGGACGGAGGGAGTAGCAGTTAATGTAAGTACAGTGATAGACCATGTTCAGTCCTTACAAGAGGATTGTAGAGCTAAACCTCTTCAAAAGCATTGGGTTGATTCTAAATTTATGTAAGAGTCCATACGGATCTTATAATATCCACCAAATGGACGATTACGAGGCTAACATGTGTAGTGATGCTACATAATCAAACAACTATGAAAGTAAGTATGGTCATACAGGGCAAGAGGTACTCACAAGAGAAATGTAGTGTGCGGTATAGCTGCGAGATTCTGTGGTCCCTTGAGAACGAATGTTCTTCTGCTAACAGTTTTCGTACAAGTGAGACATTAAGGCAAATGCAGAAATGTAGTTCAAATTGTGATGTGATATCATAGACAGTACCTTACGCTGCAGCCGAGACCAATGTGTAACAAGATTATCCCAGTCACCGTCGGATAAATGTAGCACCAGAGACTTTACAGAAATTTCGTTCAGAGGCTTGCCATCGAAGTGCGCTTGCCTCAGGTAGGAATGATACTTCATCAACGAGTGATTGAAAAGCGCAACCAACCCTTTCTCGTCATCACAATCTAGTTTGCGCCTCGCCTATTTAAAAGAATGAAATCTTGTGCCTTCTGTTAGCAGAAACATATGCAGTAATGACCATGAATAACATTAGTACATTACTTACGCGTAAATTGCGGAGGAAGACTGGAAATTGTTCTGTGTCTGTAGTATAATCTTTTCATTAAGGAAAGATGCGCACAAAGTTCCTGACAACAACATAAGCTTGGTATTCTAAACTAGGAAGAAATGGAACATGGGTCCTATTTGCTGCAATTGGGGCTCTCTCTGGTTCGAAAAGGGATTTGGCAACTGGATTTGGTGTACTCTTTGCTGGAATGGGGGTTTTGCGTCGTACAGCTGGTGCTATGTCAACTGGCATAATCATACTATTTGCTGTAGTTGGGGTCTGCTGAGTTGGGTCATCAGAAATGACCAGTGTAGTAGGGCTAGAGTCTGCTAGAGTTGGGGTATTTTGTGGGTCAGGTGATATTGCAACTACACCTAATGGGCTATTTGATTTATCAGGTGCCACTACCTTTTCCAAATACTTTGCTTGTGCTCCTCCACGATCAGCAATCGCCCTCTTCCTTTTGAACGTCTGATACACAAGAACAACATTTGAATGGATAAATATGGTATGATGACAGATGGAATATGTACTGAAAATGGATAGGCATGGCGTATTCACATACACGATGTGTAAACTAAGCTAATGGCAGTTCAACAAAGTAGAAGCAATGCAAAGCATCAGCTGCAAGATATGTGCAAGCAATGTAACCTTGGAAAGTTAGAGCAAGTACCTTGATGGGTGAATAAGATAGGGCATCTTCCTCCGACTCCTCCACTAGGGAGCTACATTGATTTAGGTCTCCCTCTAGCTCAGAATCACTGTTAGGATCATATTCTGAGCATGAATCTGTAGGTGGAGAGTGTTTGCATTGCATTACATCTAGACTTGATTTCAGTCCCTTAATGCCAAGTTTGACAGCCATGGCATTGTTCTGCTTTATTCTTTTCATGCGCGCAAGCTCATAATCATTATGATGCTGTTCAGAATATGAGATTCATGAAAACATAAAAAGTAGTCAGATTATCTATGGAATGCATTGCAGTTTCAACTCGGAGAGTGTCTCCCTATAAACCCCTTCATATGCAAAGTTCACCTCCCCAACCGTGCTGACCAGACCACACACAGAGATACACACCCGAGCGGCGAACATGCATTTTCGAAACTAATTTAGGAACATTTAGCTGACCAATTAAACAACTCTGTTTTAATAATATCAGATTCGTATTTGAACAACTAAGGTTGTTTAGCTTGATGGGTCGAGCAATGTTATTATGACACGAAGCATGTATTCTGATCATATAGTGATCATAAAAGGGGAAACTCTAAGCATATATTTTTTAGCAAAAGAGGGTTTCCCCTCTGATTTCTATTAAAGAAACCACCACGGAACCAACATGATCAATTAAACCATATTATGGCTGTGCCATGGCAGATTTGAAGCTGCAAACCGAAGAAATGATATTTAGCATCCATTGTTTGCTTCGAACTAAGAACTAAATTCTAAGAGCTGAAAAGAAAGTAGAGTAACCAAGTTAAGATCTATTTTCTGGTTGAGATCAAAAAGTTGAGGAGATATGAAGTACCACCTCTCTTGCGGCGCCGTGTAGGCATCGGAGGTGCGATGGCTGTCGGTGGCGTTGAAGCAAATCTGCGACGGTAGACGGGTGCATCGGGGGATAAGTCCCGTTGCGGTGGAAGAGAATGTCATGTGAGCGGCCCCGGCAAAGAGGGCGACGTCGCCGATGAAGTGAGAGGACGCGATGCAAGGCTATTGGTCCGTCGCCGTGGATGAGAAACGTTCATCTCTAGCAGTGGAAGACGTGGTCTTGGTAGGCGCTCCGGCATGGTGGAGGACGGTGGCGATGGATGTGGTGGAGGACGGCGACGATGGATGGGGTGGCGGATGGAGGCTGGTGTGGGAATGGGGTGTTCTAGCGCGGACGGTGTATGAATGGGAAAATGGAGGGAGAGGTACGAGGAACCATGTTTTTGGGACGCGCCTGTCTGAAATATGGGAAAGTTACGAACTTATCCCCCGTTTCAAATTTGGACGTCTCGTCAGTTGGGGATAGGACGGTAATCTCGCATCTCCCAAATATTTGCCGGTAAATATTTCGGGCGAGGAGAGGGTGTTTTGCCGCCCACGCTTGGCGCCCACGGTGTATGAATGGGGCTGACAGGTAGGGCGGTTGTGTCATGTCTGATGGAAGTTACACATCTGCCCCTATTTAAAATATTAGCCTACATCGATTTCGGGCGAGGAGAGGGTGTTTTGCCGCCCACGGTGTATGAACGGGGCTGACAGGTAGGGTGGTTGTGTCACTTCTAATGGAAGTTACACATCTGCCCCTATTTAAAATATTAGCCTATATCTATTTTGGACGAGGAGAGGGTGTTTTTCCGCCCACCGTGTATGAATGGGGAATGGAGGGAGAAACAGAGGTCTT
Organism: Triticum monococcum; assembly: GCA_034509565.1. Classification (NCBI taxonomy): domain Eukaryota; kingdom Viridiplantae; phylum Streptophyta; class Magnoliopsida; order Poales; family Poaceae; genus Triticum; species Triticum monococcum. The sequence goes on along the minus strand of CM067843.1, from coordinate 97,153,084 downwards.
TCGGACGAGCTTGAATCAAATGAGTTTTGTCGCCCATGTTTGACGCCCACCGTGTCGGAATGGGCTCAGAGGCGGTCGTGTCACGTCTAATTGAAGTTACTCACCTACCCCTATTTAGAGCAGTGGAAATTGGGCCGATGGATTGTCCGTGTAATGGGTAGACAGAAATTTCCATCTCCCAAACACTTGGCTTCGGGCAGCCGATGTGGGAGTGGACATTTTGCTGTTTCTTTCATATTTTGGGACAATAAGCATCCACGTTTACCCTGGCAACTAAATTCGAATCCATTTTGTATTCCTATATGAATCTTTATAAATCATTCTATGTGTTCTATATATCTTCAAAAGGACGACAAAGATGTATTCCACTGTCATATATGAATATGGTTTACAAATGCTAATACTCAAATTTAGAAACTAGAATCCAGTTTAAGGTGAATTCGAATATTTGGAACACTTCATGTCCAACTCAAATGTCGCACGCAGCATAATGTGTACTCCCATTTAGATATGTACACAAGCGATGTATCAAGATTCAAATACCGAGTCAATCAACCAAGAATGTACGGAACTAACAGACATATAAACACTTATAGAGTATATGGATCAATAATATCAACTAACATACATAAGCTAGGCCGTTGTACTTTTTTTTTGGCTACAACATCATCCTTTTTTTAGCCAGCATCTTGGCCCTTTCCGATGCGTGCCACTTATGGTCCATCTATACTACTATTGCTGAATGCACATTTAGCCCGATTGGCATATTTCTAGGTCTGGCACAACAATCCAAATGAAATGTCTTCGAGTCTTATCAATTAATACAGACTTGTGCTCAAATAAAATTATAAACAAAAAACAAAAAAAATTATTACATGATCTCTAAAAAAATGGTTTGATTGATTACATGAACAGACAACACAAAGGTTATTCAACTATGGAAAGAACATTTCACCTATGATTTACCAAGTAGGAATTTAATTTCCTTTTTTCCTTTAGGATCGTAACAATCTGGTCAGTCTCAGCTTGCTTCGTTTTGAAATCCACCAAATATTTAATGGTTGTCTTGAGTACTACTTGTGATTGTGTTGTTTGCTTCCTCAACATGTCAACTTCATCTCTAAGTGCAGAAGCAGAATCTCTTTCTACCACTAGTTTAACCTCTAGAGCAACAGTAGTTGGCAATTCATAATGCATGATTGGGCCGGTGCCACTGCTGTGGGATGATGCAACGTCCATGCGGACCTCGCTCTTTGATCTTGGGCTAACCTGTTTTGCCATTAAAGTTCCGATTGGATTCAGAAAAGTTGAAGTTAGCAAAACATCTCAACTGGGAGTTATAACATCAAACTAGTTAAATAGACAAGGAATTAAAGAGTTTCAATTGGATGCTGAAAAGTAGTTCTTAACATCATTGTAACCCGCTGTTGCAGCAGCAAAGCAGTTAAACAAACAAGTAGATATTTAAGTTAAGGCAAACAGGTAATCTTAACAGTAAGTATCAAACACATAGATAGGCGCAGTCTATAATATGATTAACAGGTTGTGCTATTATGTAATCAGTAGCAAACTAAATTAAGCCAAGCAACATAATTGAACAATTTTGCAATAAGTGGCTAACTAAAATTCCGAGAAGCAGGTAACTGAACTTACGCTAGTTCTTTGTACAGGCACACTGCAACTTCTTTTTCGCTTACAAGGTTATACGAAGGAGTCCATGGCATCAATTGCTTGGATATGCAGTCCCAATACCTCTTTCTTCCCACACTGCATGGGTAAGTCGAATGGTTAATCTGGTAAGATGGTGCGTCCTTGATATGTTATATGAGGACGTGTAGTCAGACTAGTTGTAGCCAAACACATCACACTGGCTTTTACTGTATATTTCATGCGATTACTTTTGGCATATCGAGATCTAAGCAATCTACAAAAGGATGAAAAGACTGCCATCCTTCACATTATTGGCGAACTCAGTTCATAGAAACAAGCAATTCAACCATTCTGTGGGTAAATCAAAAGCGCCACTAGAATATTTTTCACTATCCAATCATAAACGCAAAAAGGGCGACGCCACCATAGGGGCTCGTATAGGCGGCCGCCTCAGGTGGCTGGAAAGTGTGCACCTAGTTTGAGTCGTCCAGGTTGGCCCACGCTAGTTTTGTTCGTCCCAATGCACGAGCAGGCAATGTAAAAAAATGAAGAAAAATGTTTCAATTTGGATGGGCCAATAACATAAGTGCAAGGCAGGCCCTATAGCAGGCTCGCAGCCCAAACGAGCGCCTCCCATATCGATCGACAGCAGGAAAATCCCAATTCATTCGCTCCAGCCTCCAGTCTAGTTCGCTCCTAACCTAGCCGCCGCTGGACAGACCAACACAGCACTTCCTCGCACCCTCGTTGGAGGGCGGTCGTCAGGCTTCAAGTGAACGGAAGGACAAGAAGATGAAGATCCAACCCTGGGTGTAGCCTGCGTGGGAGGCATCGGCGGTAGCACAGACATGGCATCGAGCTTGCACAAATGGACAGTAGCAGCTTGCAAGAGTAGCATGCGCAGCGAGCAGGTACATCACATCCCTGATTATATCTAATTCAACTCTTCAATTTTTGGCCAATAGTTAAACCTGACGGTGTTGTAAAACTGCTTGTATGTAGGGAATCTATGAGAAAATGAAACCAATTTCTACTTATTTTATAACTCCCCCGATCAATAATGAACTGACTGAATCTGATGTATCTAATCAAGTTTCCGGTGCAAACATACAAGATCATGTTGTTCTTGAGCCTGAAGTGTCTAATGAACAGACTACTAATGAAGGATTTGATGCAAACATTTTACAAGCTCATTGAAGGATTTAGTGTCTAATGATGATCTACTATGTTGAGAGAGACAGAGATTTACAGGCATTGATGACAAGCAAATTATAGTGCATTTTCATAGCTTGAGGAAACGTCGAGGCCATCTACCAGAAAGTCCCCGTATCATGACAACATAGCATAAATACTTTTCTAATCTGTTGTTTGAAACTATTGGCATACTTGTGTAGGATAGATATATTGATATGCAGTTTGTGCACTGGTTATACGTGCAATTACACTTCGATATTTTCAGCCAGAGAACAAATAATTGAAGTAGGTACAGACCATGTTTGTAGTCCTTATACACCATGTAGCATTTTGTGTTTTTTGGTGCTTGCATCATTTAGTGTTTATAATCTGAACTACTTTGGATCATTAGCTGGTTTTCAAAGTGCATGTAGCTTCACATTTCTCAAGTTATGTTGATTTCTGGAGTGCAAGTGCCTTCATATTTTTTAAGTTAAATGTTCGCCCCTGGTAACTTGAATTCGTGGATCAACCACTTCACACAAATCATACACGCATGCCAGTACGAATTAAATGAAATGCATGGACTTACGCTAGCTCGTTGTACAGACTCACTACAGCTCTGCTTGCGCTTGGGATGTTCCATGTACAAGTCCATGTTACCACTTTCTTGGATGTGCAGGCCTTGTGCTCCTTGCATCCCCCTCTGCATTTTCGATACGGCGAGTGGTTGATCAAATAAGAGGAATCGACCTTGATGTTGTACCAGAGGGCAGATACTTACAAGGTTATACGGGTGTGCAGGATGTGTACCAGATCCCATAGCACTGTCATGCTTCGCTAAAATATGGATTTGCTTGTTTCAGATGATATCTCTAGAAGAAATAAGAGTTAAGGTCAGAGTTGCATAGGCGTGTAAGCTAAGAGAGCAGTGAAAGGATATCCAAACATCGTCGGAACAATGCACAAGGGAGTGATGTGTGGATACCTAGTTCGGGCCGGCGTTTGGGCATGCTCTCCTAGCTAGAGTTCGGTTCACGTAAGAGCCGTTGAGGGTGATGCGCTGGCGTTGGCTGGCCGTGCACGGATGCAGATCTTGAGTGGCAGCGGAGCGCTACGATGCGGTGGACGAGACCGTTGGTGAAGCCCCAACGGCCTCGGGGGGGGGGGGAGGTGCGACGATGTGCTCAGTGAAGTAGCCCCGGTGAGCTGGGAGAAGGCGTCGGTGAAGCGCACCTGATGCGGTGGAACTCGGTGTCTATGAGGCACGTCGGTTGCGGCGGCCGACGTTGTCGGTGGACCACCCGGTGCGGTGGATGAGGGCATAGATGAGGTAGTGATACGCCCATTTTGCATCATGCTTTTATATCAATATTTAGTGCATTATGGACTGTTATTTCACTTTATGTCACAATACTTATGGCTATTCTCTCTTATTTTACAAGGTTTACATAAGGAGGGAGAATGCCGGCAGCTGGAATTCTGGGCTGGAAAAGGAGCAAATATTAGAGACCTATTCCGCGCAACTCCAAAAGTCCTGAAACTCCACGGAACATCTTAAAATAAATAAAGAAAAATCCTCGCCAAAGATGAAGGCCAGGGGGGCCACACCCTGCTCACGAGGGTGGGGGCGCGCCCCCTACCTCATGGGCCCCCTGGTGGCTCTCCGCGTCCATCTTCTCCTATATGAAGTCTTTCGATGAGAAAAAAAATTAGAAGGAACTTTTCGGGACAAGACTCCGCCGCCACGAGGCGGAAACTTGGCGGAACCAATCTAGAGCTCCGGCAGAGCTGTTCTACCGGGGATACTTCCCTCCGGGAGGGGGAAATCATCACCATCGTCATCACCAACGCCCCTCTCATCGGGAGAGGCAATCTCCATCAACATCTTCACCAGCACCATCTCATCTCCAAACCCTAGTTCATCTCTTGTATCCAATTCCTGTCTCAAAGTCCGGGATTGGTGCTAGTAGGTTGCTAGTAGTGTTGATTACTCCTTGTAGTTGATGCTAGTTGGTTTATTTGGTGGAAAATCATATGTTCAGATCCTATATGCATATTATTACCCCTCTGATATGAACATGAATATGCTTTGTGGGTAATTACGTTTGTTCCTGAGGACAAGGGAGAAGTCTTGCTATTAGTAGTCATGTGAATTTGGTATTCGTTTGATATTTTGATAAGATGTATGTTGTCTAGCCTCTAGTGGTGTTATGTGAATGTCGACTACATAGCACTTCACCATTATTTTGGCCTAGAGGAAGACATTGTGAAGTAATAAGTAGATGATGGGTTGCTAGAGTGTCAGAAGCTTAAACCCTAGTTTATGCGTTGCTTCGTAAGGGGCTGATTTGGATCCACATGTATCGTGCTATGGTTAGGTTTACCTTAATACTTTTGTTGTAGTTGCGGATGCTTGCAATAGAGGTTAATCATAAGTGGGATGCTTGTTCAAGTAAGAGCAGCACCCAAGCACCGGTCCACCCACATATCAAATTATCAAAGTATCGAACGCGAATCATATGAACGTGACGAAAACTAGCTTGACGATATTCCCATGTGTCCTCGGGAGCGCTTTTCCTATTATAAGAGTTTGTTCCGGCTTGTCCTTTGCTACAAAAAGAATTGGGCCACCTTGCTGCACTTTATTTAATTTTGTTACTTGTTGCTCGTTACAATTTATCTTATCACAAAACTATCTATTACCACTTATTTCAGTACTTGTAGAGAATACCTTGCTGAAAACCGCTTATCATTTCCTTCTGCTCCTCGTTGGGTTCGACACTCTTACTTATCGAAAGGACTACGATAGATCCCCTATACTTGTGGGTCATCAGGTAGCTCCGGTGCGGTGGTGAAGCGCGACCGTCGTCTTCGTCGTCGTCATCCGGCACAGAGGTGGGGAACGGTGGGTAAAGAGACGAGACGAGGGGCGATTCGAGGGTTGGCGGCGAATTAGGGATTTGAGCAATCTGGGCGTGGAAGGGGACGGTGGAGAAGAGAGATTTTGAAGGGCTGGAATTGGGGCCGCCAGATATTTCAATCCGAAACGTGGAAGCGCAAACTTATATTGTCGTTATCCTTTTTTTGGGGGGAGGGAGGGGGTGGGTGGCTGGGTGCTACGTGTCCGTCCAACACATGCGACCACCCCGACAGGACTATGCTTCGGTGCCTTAAGGCACCTGCCTTTGTGTCCATGACATATGGGCGCAACAGGTGGCTGGCCCACATGTCAGTGACCCAAAGGCAGTTGCCTTTAAGGCACCAAAGCAACGTCCACCCCGACACGACCCTTGTTTGCCTGGTGCGCCTACATTTGAGAATGCAAATGAATCTTCTTTCATTTGCAAACGAATCTGTATGTATTACCATGCCCGTGTTTTCCTTGCAATAATTAGTCATTCAAAACGAGATAGTCCATCCGTTCACTTTTGTAAGTCGTTCCAGATAACTTAAAATGAACTGTTTTGCACATTGTCTGAAATGTCTTCAAGGTCTTACAAAACTGAACAGAGGGAGTACTATAAATTAATTAATGAGGAGTTATTTGAAAAAAAATCGAAATGGTACCCACGCTAACGTGGATTAGAGTGTGTGTCACATAATTAGTTATTTGAATTAGAGTGTGTGTCACGTAATTAGTTATTTGAATTAGAGTGCGTGTCACGTAGCGATCTCCAATTCTAATGTGGATTTTGCATTTCACTATATCCACGCTACTTTTTTAATACAAATTCATATGTATATGATGAACACCATGGTAGTGAGAAAACTTTTGGATGGATTAAAACATATGACCTACAAAATAGCACAACAAACTGAGTCAATGTCAACTTTTCGAAACTTAGTATGGCACGAATTTGAAATAATTACCCGTATGCCTCGTCCTCGGTTCAAATCTTACAATGTACACCGAATTGAAACATCGATATTAAGTCTCGTACTATGTACATTCAAATGTTGTTTTTAGCCCCCCCCCCCCCCGCACAAACGCTACATACTTCCTGTATCGGTCAATCTTCCTCTCCTAACCACCTTAGGAAGCTATCCGTTTCCAACACACGTTCAATCTTTCTCTCCATGTTTCGATCTCTATGTCTCTCAACTACACAACCCCCTTTTCCACTCTGTTACCAAATGTATTTACCTCACACACCCGCCATTGCACCCCATGCCGAGCTCTCTCTCTCTCCCCCCTCTCCCTCTCACCCTCTCGCGCTAAATACATGCATTGACTATCTAGCCCCCCAACCTCTCGTGCATGCGCACGCACGCACGTTGTATATCTAGGTCACTCCCTCGAGACTGTCTCACTCTTTCTTCCGCACGGCGCGCCACACTCGCTCAATCTCGCTCTCTTTATCTGAGTCTCGTTTAACCTCGTTTTCTTTCACACACAAATGATATATCTCCCTGTTCGAGCCTCGATCGACACACTCTATACTCTCGCACACAGATTGTCTATCTAGGTCAGTCCATCCAAGCCGCCACCACTCTTTCGACCTCATGGTGGGCCATGCTCACTCAATCTCTCTCTCTCTCTCTCTCCGTATGTCTCGATTGACCTCGCTCTTTCTCGGACAAAAACGATATATCACCATGTGTGAGCCCAATTCGACCTATTCACATTGTATACTCTCTCACGCACATCGTCTATCTAGGTCACTCTCTCCAACCCGTCTCAATCTTTCGATCGCATGGCGACCCTATCTGATCGGTTGACCTTGCTTCCTCCCACGCACAAAATATATCTACACGTCTGTGCATGGATCATCTCTCAAGCTCTATCTTACAGCCCTCACCCTTGCCAAAAAGCTCAATCGGACAATATCTCTCCAGAGCATATATATTTTTTCAATGAATGTCGGACCACACTCACTTTGTCTCTCTATCTATATGTCTCTCGATTGACCTCGCTTTCTCACACCGTATCTTCCACGCATTGAAGCTACTACCTCTCCATCCCTCGCAAAGCCGGAGCTATTTACATTGCGCGGGGCACTCCAACCTTGATTAATTTGTGTAGGCATTTATTCCGGTCGGTTTAGATTATATTTTCGTAGCATTCGGCCCACAACTACTCCAATCACCGTAGCGGGTAATTAAGCTACGGGGAGCACCTAATATGAGCACCGGGGAGCCGTTGATGTAGCGGCACACACGAGACCTGAATGTTTTATTTGCAAAAAAACCTTTGGAGAGTTTGGAAATTGCGCATAATGACAAAGACTACTCCCAATCCATTGGATCTCACTTCCAACGGTGTAAAAACTCGTATCACCATAGTATCTAAGCTGCGGGGTGGATGTGATATTCTATGCCGCTGTCATTTTTTTCGTAAACTTGCAAAAAACGTGTAACTCGTGCCGTTACTTATCTAACCGCGCAAAGTGTTTGTTCAAAAAAACCATCCTACACTGAAATATCGAAACCACACACGAGGGTCCCACTTGTCATTAATCAAATTTGGACCTAAAACTAACAAATCTGAAAGACGAGATTCGAACTGGCAACCTGGACTACAAAGCATAAGTCGGTAGCCTGAAAAAACGAACGGTTGTTGGCTTTGTCCCATAACTTGATTTTATACAGTACTTGCGTTGAGCAGAGTAGAGGGAGTGCCTCGTCAACACGTGCATGACCGTTATCTCACTTACTGGTGGGTCCCAGGTCTGCGATCTCAATCTCTCTTCTGTCCATCGTCTAACCTTTGCACGGGCACAAACGAAGAGCGGCGCTAGCTTGCCATGGTGTTATTACAACTCAAAAAACTTGGAAAATAGAAGAATCGCCTAGAACAAGAGACGTTGTGGCTGGTCGAGACGGAGCTAACCACATCTATTCTCCGTGCCATGTTTGCATGATGAAGCTGTGTGGCTAGTGGGGTGTTTTCAACCGACTGGCTGGGTCATGAGCTCGAACCATAGGTACTACGTCTGATACAGTATATTTTTACACGCACATTTTTCCTCCGTGCCGAGACGTGGCACACCCTACCGCGCGGTTTCAGGGTCCTCCTGGGTGGTGCACGCATATATTCTTCCTCACGTGGGACGCCCTACCGTGCGTTTTCTGGGTCCTCCTCGGTCGTAGCGCCGAAGCAAGTAAATGAGTTGTCAAATCACGAAAGACCACCTTTCCCGCCGAGTACATCAGTGAAGCACGGTGGCTAGCTAGTTGGGCTAGTTCGACCGATTAGCTAGTCCGCCACCACATTTGTTTCTTCACCCCTTTTTTATCTACTTGTCGGCAGGTAAATTTAAATATCCACCGCGGCGTTTCTCTGGTGTTTGGGTGCGGCAGGATTTTTAATTTTTTGATTGACGGGAGTAGGCGCGGCAAGATTTTTAATTTTTTGATTGACGGGAGCAGACGCGACAGCAATTGGTCAGGATGACTCCGCCTGTACCCACTGCTCCCTGATGTGAGAAGTCGTTGACTAGTGTTTCACCGTGGTGAAAACCAAAAGATTCCCCGCTCCCTCCGCCTTCCCGTAGATTGCATTGCCTTTCATCCGTTTCGCCCCCTTTGCTTCCTCTCCCCATCGCTTCTACCTGGTGCCATGGCGGCGAAGCAGATCACGGAGTCCGAGGTGAGGCTCCTGACACAGGAGCTCCATGCCATGGATGCAGAGCTCAGGGCCAAGGACATGGATCTCCGTGAGCCCAAGGAGGAGAGGAGTGCCATGTTCCTCTGTTATGTGTGGGAGTTCACGGAGCTTCAAAAGCGGTAGGCGTCCACCACAAAGATGCTCGAGGTGTCGGCGGCGTTGTTGCAGAAACTGGGAGATACGATAGGCCATCAGGGGAGTCGGCTGGTGCGCGAGCGGGCCAATCGTGACGAGGTCCAGGATCGCCTCAGCCACTTGGTGAACCAAGTTGCCACGCACGTGTTGCGGGTGCGTGATGCCTACCGTTGTGCCAGCGCGACAATGCCGGCCGTCGGGCTAAACCCGTTCGACCACCCGGTCGACTTCAACGAGCTGCGGCTTCCTGACCTGGTCTCCTTCTTCACCTATATCTCCAAGGAGCTGAGTTGTCTCTGCGCGATGGTGGGGTTGAGCTGGACAAGGAGGGGTTGCAGGCTGCCTTCGCCATTGCCGGGCGAATCCTTTCAGGGCTCCGTCACCGGAATCCGTTCGTGCCATTGGACACCGTCTTTGACGAGCTGGCTCCCGTCGACCGGGAGCGGGCTCTGCGGGCGGTTGCACCCTGCATCACCAACGGCGTGCGCCTCAAGAAGCAGAGGGACTTCGGTGGTGTTTAGGCGCCCTCTGCATGGGCATGCCCATGTCTCGGCGCAACATGACCGTTGGATCAAACTCAGACGGCGCAGATCAGTCACTGTAGCACAAAGCATGTGGGTGTGTTTGGTTGCATTCTCATCTCAATATAGTTGTTTCCTCTTCGTGTATTTTTGTCAACCTACTAGTGTGGACTCATGCACCCTTCATGCACTCTACCAAACACCCAAAAGTGGGTCGAGAAGGGAACTTTTGCTCCCATCCCGTGCACCCTTCATACACCCTGCCTAACACTATTCATGCTTCATATGGTTCATGTTTCGTGGAGTACTGTAGCACCATACTCTCCGTGCGCTGTGGACCTAGTTCTGTTAACATTGATCTCACCGTTCATTCTGAACCGGACAGTCGAAAAAGCGGTACTATGTTACATATAGAAGTAGTTGACATGCGCACAACATCATTTGTTATCGTCATATCTTACTACACTAGCAACAAGATTGTGTAGTACTGACATATGAACCACTGCACATGCCTAGTAGTAGGAGCACTGTGTATGTTCAAGTGGCTGCCGTGTTTCGCACTCCTCCGTCGTAAGAGTGGAAACGCTTGCTGTAATCATTTTCTTCTTCTGAAAAACAGTGGACATGCTCTACCGTGCGGATCCTCCTCCAGCCATGCACTAAATTACTCACTTTCGCCGACGTGTGGGACAGCCAGCATCGGGGACCACCAGCCATGCACTAAATTACTCCGTAGTAGAGTGATGGTAGACTACCCCGATCGAAGCGCCGCAGTAATGCCCAATGAGCCGTCAAATCACAAAACCCCCTCCTTTCCAGTAGTAAGTTGGACGGACGAAGCAACCATCATTTCACTCTTCTCTCTCAGCTTCCTCTCTACCCAACCCTCGCTTCTGCCTCATCTTGTTCCTCATTTCTTCAAGAAAACCCCGACCTGCTTCTGCCATTGTTCTTCTCTCCCAAAGAAGGAAAGGTGAGCGCATTAACGGTGTTGATTCTGGCCAAGGCCCGGTCTTGCAACCCCGAGACTGATCCTATAACTCCCTCTCTTTTCTTATTTTGGGTTTGTGATTATGGTTTCTTCTCTTTTATTTCTATTTGTCAGTTTCTTGATGGACGCTTGAGCACCGGCCGAAGTGATGTCTATGGCTCCGGCCAAAACCACCGAGGCTCATGATATGAAGAAGCGGAAGCACCCCGCCGAGACTACCGCAGACAAGCTCAAAGCCATCGCCCTGTCCAAGCCCCCCTCTCCGGGATCCCTCATTAAGCAAGTCCAAGTAATATTTCTTCTTGACGATCTTTTTCTCGATCTTGATCGTGTTTTTTCAGCTAACACGCAGTACTAGTACTAGTAGTACAACTTTCTGGGTGATCTTGCATGTGATTTTTGTGTGCCAAATTACGGTTCTAAATTCCTCTTTTGACCAAAACATGCGAGAGGTTGACACTGATTTCTTACAGATTACTTTCAACTACTCCCTCTGTCCCAAATTACTTGTCTTAGATTTGTCTAGATATGGATGTATCTAATACTAAAATGTGACTTGATACATCCGTATCTAGACAAATCTAAGACAAGAATTTTGGGACGGAGGGAGTACTTTATGAACATCAATGCTACCTTTTAAGAGGGTATATTTGCCTTAGTAACTTGTGTTATGGATATTGCATGTAATCCCTCTGCTCTCATGCCTTTGAAGACATGTTCTAGTGTCTTTGTTCACTCATTTCTGTGCGTATATGTAGTCATATATGGAGTATAATATCGAAAATCATCTTATATTTCTGAACGGAGGTAGTAATAAAATATGGTTTCTGTTTGAATTAGAACGAGGTACGCGGTGGAGATGAAGTTCTCAAAGTCATGCCATGTGAACTGGAAGACCTGATGATGAGTTCTACTGCTGAACTATCCAGCTGCTGTGTCCTTGTTGCCACGTGTCCTGAACTAGTGTTTTCCTGTAGCATTGTTGTCAGGCGTGTTCTCGAGGCTGTACTTGACCACAACAATTTCCTGGTTGTGCCTTCGATTACGAAGGGTGTGGTTATTGTAAAGCTTCCCAACAAATCTGATGCGGCCTGTCTTCATCATCATGTTTATGAGTGGAAAGCCCACTCTGTTAGGTTCTCCAAGGTTGACAAGATGGTGATGGTGCATGTAGACATCTCACACGAAGTCCATGGCCTAGTCAGTTATGCGGGGTTCATCCTGTAGGTCAGTGGCAAAAAATAGTCTGCAGAGTTTAGTTGGTGCAACTTTGCTTGTCTATAGTAAGTACTATTGTTCAGTACTTGATTTGTGTTTGTGAACCCTGTATTGTTTATTAGTACTGCCGCTTTTGGTGTGTGGTCAGTCCTGAGAATGGTCTATGTTAATGTTTGTCCACTCAATTCAGTCTGTATATTTTGAAGTATCCATATCATATTTTTGTGAGGAAGGTCTATCAATTATGGTTACACTCCAATATCTCTATGCATTGCAGGGTTTATCGCACCCACCAGGATTTCCAGTCCCATGGATGTTCGGTCCATACGATTTGTCACAACCTTTGGACTGTCCTGCTTGTGGGAGTAGGCGGGGCCCCTGCATGCCACACGTAGTTGGATGATCAATCTTCTGTTTAGTACTTCAACATTGTGATTTCCTGGTAAGGATTCACTCGTGTCACATCAAGTAAATCTTATTGATTTACTGTCTAAATCTTATTGATTTAATGTCATGTTTTCTTTCTTTTCCTGCAATTTTACTATGCAGGGTTTGCCATGTGACATTCATCACAGAATAAACCATTTGGTTTGCTGTACGATGGCTATTTTTGCAGGTTTCACTTCTTATGTCGTGTCAGTAACGAAGGCACCGTCCATCACTTATATTACTGGGAAAAATTGAATGAGTCTATTGTCTGAGTATAAGCTGAATCCCTATGATGAACTGCAGTTTGGTTTAACAAAAACACCACAATTAGTCCTTCTCGCGTTTAAAAGAAATGAAGAAAAAGACTGGATCACGGTCATGGATCCTAGTCAAGTTAGAAAGCTGATCATAGCAAACCAGACACGATCGCCGCTGTCTTGCACAGATCGAGCACCGGCAGTTGCTCTAGTACTGACAGCGGCTGCAACTCAGTCTGATCCAACGGAGGATTGGGCACCCACCGCGTCAGCGGATCAGTCTGATCTACGGGAGGATCGGGCATCGACACCGGCACCTGCTCCGACAACGGCACTAGTTCTACAAGGAGCACCATCTCCGGCAGCAGCAGTGGCTTCGGCACCTGCACCAACACTTGCACTTGCATCTGCTCCGGCCCATGCAGTTGCACCGGCAACAGACTGGGCTGCAGTTCGCACTTCATATACCAATGTCCTTACAAAAACCGACATGTCCACCTTCTTGGTAAGCATTGGCCGCCCAAGTGCTTCGTTCTTTTTTCTTTCCATGTTGTTTCACATGATTCATTGTGTTGATCTAACTGTTTGGGTATGTCTTCTTGTTTGCAAACAGAGAATTTCTAGAGCAACGAGGGAGTCGTTCAACAATCCGGGCGACCGCGGCCAAGTTTCTCTTGCCATGCGCAGCCTTGGTGTGAATGAACCTGCTCAATATACCGTAAGTACAAAGGATGGACGCATGATGATTGATGCTAAAGGATGGTCAAGGTTCAAATCTAAATCATATCTTGCAGTAGGGGATGATGTCAAAATCAAACTTTCTCGGCAAGGAGAGCTGGTCCAAATCAACTTTGAAATTCTTCAGTAGCAGCACACAACTGCCGAACTGATCTATCCTCCGAGAGATTTTGATGTAATAATCTAGCATGGTGAAACAAGTGTCCTGTGTGTATAAGTAGTACGACAATATTATTTATCACATGGTATATCGTTGATAGAATTGCAACTCTGATTGCTGGTTAGGACCTGTCGTTCGATTTCATTCCAACATCTGTCGTGCTTTATTCAATTTTGTGTATTCGCCTTGCGACAGCATCTAAAACCAACGCCATACTGATCGCTTGCAATATGAAAAGCGCTGAGGTACAACACATGGGCCCCCAAACATGCAGGGTCGGTCTGCGGCCCAAAGTCCAGAACCGTGAGCCTATCTGAGTATTATATTCTCAGCTGAACCCCCATAATGCCCGTGCGTTTTAGAGGGAGTATATTTCTCGGCAAGGTGAGCCTGTGATATAAAAGATTTGTATATTTCTTTACAAAGGGAGTATCTCTCTGTCGAAAAATATATTTATGTGTAACTTGTTACTCCTATCTTTCTACTTCCTTTTGCTGATATGTGGGGCAACCGGCAACAGGGTCCATGTGCCATATGCACAAATTATAGTGCACAACTTCACTATAGACACACCCCGGTCGTAGCGCCGCAGTAATGCCCAATGAGCCGTCAAATCACAACCGCCCTTTCCAACTTTAGGAGTAAGCTGGACGGACGAAGCGGCAACATTTCACTGGGCCTGAATCCCCTTCTCCCTCATCTACTTGTTCAGAGAAAACCCCCTCTCGGCGATTGCATAGGGTTTTCTCATGGAGAACCATGTACGAATTCTTCATCTATCCCCGATAAACCCAAGTCCCTTGGTCGCAGGTAATCCTAGGATGGTAGCCGCCGCTGTTGATGCATTTTTCTTCCTACTGAATCTAGTGTGTTTCATTTGCAGTGCCCAAAGTGCGAGTACCCTACAGGTTTCTGCGCCCTCGGCGAGACGCCACACTTGTTCCTTCTCATCCTAACACACCATTTTGAAACGCGCACAGTATGTTCCTAGCATCCTCTTTTCCATCCGGGAGGGTGGGGTTTTTTTGAACATGCTGTGTTCTCATATTATTTTTCCTGGAGTGTATTATTTGCTCTGCCAGAACACATGTACTCAAGATGCTCGGCCTTGCCATAACTGAATACACTAGTTTAATGGTCACAGTGAAGACAAGCCATGGATATAAGTTCCGAGTTGGGTTCATGAACCAAGAAGATCGCCGCTTTTTTATGGCCGAACTTGGATAAACTTTCTCAAGTGTTACAGACTGAAAGTTGGCACACGAATGTTGATGGAAATAGCAGAACCTGGTCTCATCTTCACTGCGATCTTCCACCCCGACGTCATTCCAATTGTTCATCCATGTTAGTTTTGTATCCGGTTCTTGCTTGTTGCCTCGATTACTTCTTAATCCACCTATTCTGTCTAACTAATCACAATTTAACTTTAGAAGTAGCAACGAATCTCTCACGAAGATGCCACTTCTAACTAATATTTTCTTATAATTCGTGGCACGTGTAGGTTTTTTCAGTGTTAAGCAGTCTACTTGTTTGTTACTCTGTAATAACTCGGCTGTTACTAATGGCACTGAAGTTGACTGGATCGACATCCACAAGTTCCTACACTTTATTGATCGTCTTGAGGTCCTTGTGGGGCGTTTCAATGGTGGAAGGCCACGTGGGATATGTGTGCCACTGCTGCACTCGTTGAACATGTCCAACTGTGTCGAGAAACTTATGATACGAGTTGTTTTCTGTTATATATGTTGTTCATAAACTATTGCTTATACACAGTTTTACAGCCGCGATCTCCTTGAAATAGGAACTACCGAGTTCTATTGTTCCTATACAGATGCCTGACCATGGTCGGGTCAGACTTGTGCTTGGTCACAACATGATGTTTATGTCGACCTACTCAATTCCCCTTGGAGGTGAAAAGATACTTATTCATGGGTGGTCTCAAATAATGAAGGCCCGTCCATCTTGGAGAATAGGATAGAAGATTATGTTCATGCTTTTCCATGGCTCTAAAGCGAATATCCTGTTTATTGACCACGTTGCGAGATGAAGCCGCTATCAAAAGGTTTTGGATGCGCGGGGTGGCGCCTGGGCCTTGTCCTGGGGCTTGGCGGCCTCACCCTTGGTTAACTGTAGGCAAAGTATCACTGTTCGAGGCATGCTTTGTACGGTTGAACCTGTATAAGTACTCATACTGCTTTCAGCTTTGGTTGTTAAGTGCCCCTGCTGGTTTCAGTTAAGGTTGTTAAGTACTCCTGCTGCTTTTACAGTCTGTCGTGTTTCTTTAGTCCTGTCTTCCTCCAGCCGCCAAAACGAAACCAGCGCTAGCGGGGCTGCCTGCTTCCGCCTCCCACGGCTGGATGCGCCTCAGCGCACGCATCACCGCCCCACCATCTCCTAAATCGTTAACGCCAACGTCCTCCACGCGCTTCGGTGTGCTCGCCGCGGCGCCGCCCTCTCGCGTTGTCAACATGGTCAACAAACAACAGGAATCGGCAGAAGTACGTGGAGAGGATGACAGTAGGGGCCCACCACGTCAGCGTATGGAAAAATAAAATGCTTCCTCCTAGTGTTTTCTTGACATCAGGGACCCAAGACATTGTGAGCGTATATAGTCAATAGAGAAGAGAACAGCACAAGATCGGCTGACATTAATGCCGAGGTCAGGGACACACATGTGACATGCTTCATCTTTACCATTAATGCATCTACCTATGAAGAAAGCAAAATAATGTATAGCAGGAAAGTGAATGCTCCCTATGGTGGCTTGTGCTATATCTCTAGATTCCCCCATAGCTATACTACCAAGAAAATCTCTAAATTCAGATTTGCGAGGTTCACTAGTACTAACCCATTGTGAAAGTTTGCAAGCAGTGGTAAAGTCCTCTAAGTCCATAGTGTAAGAATTTTCATAAAGATCAAACAGGACAGTTTGAGAATTATGCGAAGATGAAAATTCAAACCTCCTCACAAAGGAACTAGTGAGATAGTGGTACTGACGGCATTTTTCTTCCTCAAAACCCACAAGATCAGCGTTACGCCAATATGCGTTAAATTCTTCGTTAACTCCCGCTCGATCCATGAAGTCCTCGGAAGGCCATTCACAAGGCCGCACTGGAGCGTCCCTCGGTGGCTCATCATCAGCATCACGCATTGCAAGCCTGGGTCCTTGCTTCCTTGAAGGACCACCTTGGTACATTTTCCTAAACATATTTCTTCCTCTGAAAAATTTCTGAAATTTTTAGTAACTTCAAAATAAAAGTAAACCAAACTCAACAAAATTGATAGCAACTACTCCTACAAGTGCCTAGAGCCTATATCATGCATCAAAACTACTTGGAACCACATAAATTTGACATGCAAGCTCAAGAACAGGGTCACCTAAGCAGCAAAAATATGCAATGAATAAAGCACTAGAATAAAAACTAATTGGACAATTGGAGGAGTAACATACCAAGGAACAATCCCCCAAAGCAGTTTTGTGAGAGGTGCTTTGAGCAAGGAGATCGAAAATCACAGCGAAATGAGCTAGAACTTGTGCTTGAGCTGGATAATGGTGTTTGTGGGAGGAGGAAGGAGTCTGTGGGTGCAGGAATAAGTGGAGGAGGGCCACCGTGGGCCCACGAGGCAGGGGGGTGCCCTCCACCCTCGTGGCCACGTGGATGCCCCCCAGTTGTGTTCTCAGTGCCAAATATTCTCAAATATTCCAGAAAAAACATATTTAAATTTCAGGGCATTTGGAGAACTTTTATTTTTGGGGTATTTTTATATTGCACGGATAATTCAGATAACAAACAGAAAATAATATTTTTATTTTATTTAATATAAATAACAGAAAGTAAAAGGAGGGCACAGAAGGTTGTGCTTTCTAACTTCATCCATCTCATGATCATCAAAAGGAATCCATTAACAAGGTTGATCAGGTCTTGTTAACAAACTCATTCCGAAAACACATGGAACCGGAGAAATTTCGAATAACACTAAGTTACCTCAATGGGGATATGCACATCCCCAATAATTAGAATATCATATTTCTTCTTGACAGTAGTCAGAGGAAGTTCAAAGCCTCCAAAAATAATTGATGGAATTTTTCCAATAGAATTGATACTGTGGACTTGAGGTTGTTTCCTCGGAAAGTGTACCGTATGCTCATTACCATTAACATGAAAAGTGACATTGCCTTTGTTGCAAATAGAAGCTCCATGGAGTTTCAGGTCATTCCAAGAACTTTTGTTTCTGCACAAAAATAACACCATGGCAATTCAGCTGAAAACAGCGTCAGTCCAGGTTAGTTCCATTCAAATCATGCAAGTTAGAGTCCAAAACAAGGGCAAAAGTGTTTGGAAAAGTAGATACGATGGAGACATATCAAGTACCGGCGCCCCGTGTGGGCAAAACATTCCCCAGCTGGGCAATCAGCTGGTAATAACTGACGAGCATAGAAGCCAGGCTAAAATGCTTGGTATCATTGTTGGACAACTGCTCGAGATTGAGCCCATGTCTCCGCTTAGAGAGGAGGACATAAAACGGAAAATGTCTGCGGCGAACCTTTGGTCGAGCCTGAGGAGGTCAAGAAACTCCCAACGAGAATGTATGAATTGCATGATTGGTACATGAAAATTACCAAGAGTTCCAATCGAGAGTCCCTCATGGTGAATGTTAAGGAGGACCATTACTTCCACGAGCTAGCTGTCTCCGTTGAGTATTCAAAACTATTTCAGTTATTCAATCAAGATGCACTCGACAAATCTATAGTCAGTTGCTATTGTCTGTAAGTGATTTATTTCTGTAATTTAAGTCTCAAGCTAGCCGTAGTGCTCATTGATTGATCATTACCTGTAATTATCCTCACTATATTCTTTTATGTGGTATTATGCAGGATGAAGATGTATGAAATGAAAAAAGTTGTACGCTATGGCTTTGGGTTCATTGACCTAAATTCTGTTAATGAAGACACATGGAAATACGAATGGTATCAAAAAGATGTAGAGAATAACATGCTAGAGTTCTTCAAGCGCCTCAATACCAATGAAGATATACTATTTCCTTACAACTTCAAGTGAGTCACACTGTCTTGTACTACAAATTTTGTTTTTGCTTACTATATAGCTAGCTAGATGTTTGTAAGGGCATATTTATCCCTAAGGTGTTTTGATGATTGATGACAATGCATTTGCGGACTAATCGTGTGTCTCGAGTATTTCAGATATTTCATGACTAGGCACAAGTCGGTTAGGAGCCCCTCGAAGATTATTCAAGACGGCATTTTTCTACGTTCCTTTTTTGGTGGATTTGAGTCATAGGAAAGCTGTACTATTAAGAGGGGGTCCACTTTGGAAAGGTTTGGGTGGAATCATCACGTACACGTTTACTCCTCTTTACACCGCCTTTCCCTTAGCACTTTAGAGCATCCTCTGTTTCTTCGTGGTTGTGCAAAAAGTAGTTTTCCTATTGTTGATGTTATGAGGCTTGCGGTAGTACTGCTCTTCGGAACGGTAGTACCGCAGGCCCCTGCGGTAGTACCGCATGCCTTAGCGGTAGTATCGCAGGTGGTCACGATAGTACCGCTCCTTGGGAGCCGTAGTACCATGAGCCCTGGTCCAGCACAACACCAGTAGCGGAAGTAGGAGCGGATGTAATTTTTTACATCCGCTCCCCGCGCGGTAGTACCGCTTGCCTCCAGCGGTAGTACTGTGTCGGACTTTTGCACTATTTGAAAATCAGCAGAACTGGCCACAGATGTTTATTTGTCCACGGC
Organism: Triticum monococcum; assembly: GCA_034509565.1. Lineage (NCBI taxonomy): Eukaryota > Viridiplantae > Streptophyta > Magnoliopsida > Poales > Poaceae > Triticum > Triticum monococcum. The sequence goes on along the minus strand of CM067843.1, from coordinate 97,133,447 downwards.
CTTCCTAGGCTGATCCAACCCTGCCTTGCGGTAGTACCACAAGGTGGTGCGGTAGTACCGTAAGGCCTAGCGGTAGTACCGCTTGGCAGGCGCGGTAGTACCGCATGTCGTGGGCTGGTTAAGTGGAAAATGGTTGGATTTGTCTCTCCACTATATAAGGGATATCTTCTTCTCCGAGTTGACTACCTCTTCCAACCCTAAACTCCATTGATGCTCCAAGCTCCATTTTGGCCCGATCTCTCTCCCTAGCCAATCAAAATTGTTGATTTCTAGGGATTGGTTGAGAAGGCCTCGATCTACACTTCCACCAAGATAAATTTGATTCCCCCCACTAATCCCTTGCGGATCTTGTTACTCTTGGGTGGTTGAGAACCCTAGATGGTTGAGGTCACTGTGTAGCCATATTCCATTGTGGTGAAGCTACGTGGTGTTGTTGGGAGCCTCCGATTAAGTTGTGGAGATTGCCCCAACCTTGTTTGTAAAGGTCTGGTCGTCGACTCCAAGGGCACCAATAGTGGAATCACGGCATCTTGCATTGTGTGAGGGCGCGAGGAGAATATGGTGGCCCTAGTGGCTTCTTGGGGAGCATTGTGCCTCCACACCGCTCCAACGGAGACGTACTTCCCCTCAAAAGGAAGGAACTTCGGCAACACATCCTCGTCTTCACCGGCTCCACTCTTGGTTATCTCGTACCTTTACTTGTGCAAGCTTATTTGTGTTATTTACCTTTCTTGCTTGGGTGCTTATTGTTGTTGCATCATATAGGTTGTTCACATAGTTGCATGTCTAGACAACCTACTTTGATGCAAAGTTTAATTTGGTAGAGAAAAGTTAAAAATTGTTAGTTGCCTATTCACCCCCCCCGGCTAGTCAAGTATATCGATCCTTTCAATTGGTATCAGAGCCTCGTCTCTTTTTAAGGACTTTGCCATCCAAAGAGTATAGTTGATGTCGTAGATGGTGTGGAGGAGCACTCTGTTGCGAATCTGGTTTCGTCTATGGGAGATGGGGGAACCTCGGTCTTTCATGAGGAATTCAATGTGGCCTTGGAGACATTGAAAACCTCCATGGCGACCGAGGTTGAAAGCATGTTTACTAGATTCATTGAACGGCTTAAACTATCCACCACACCGTTGAAAGTGGGTGATCCCACTAACAAGGTGACGGATGCTAACTCCGACAAGGGGGAAGCTACTAGTGAAAAGGCTCCTTCTTCTAATGGTAAAAATGGCACCGACATCTTTGCCCATGTGGAACCTCCACTTGTTTATGGTGGACCAATTCCTTCCACTCATTCGAATCATGCTGGTCCTCCCCCTAAGATTGTGAAAAATGAGGACTTTGATTCTTGGGTCTATCGGTTTAAGCGTCATTTAAATCATGTGAATACTAATCTTTGGAGAATCATTGAAGAATATTTCTATCCACATGACTGAAGCAACTTCACTCCAAGAGAAGCCGCGGATAATCAATTGAATGAGAATGCTCTCTTCATCATCCAAGATGCAATTCCACCCGAAGATCTTCGTCACCTCCGGCCCTACGCCATAGCCAAAGATGCATGGCACCACGTTGTTTCTCTCTACCGGGGAAGCGCAAGCATTCAACGCTCCAACTATGAAGTGGTGCAAGATGAAGTCGATGAGTTTGAAATGAAGGAAGATGAAGAACCTCCTGAGCTTTATTGAAGAGTAACCAAACTCGCGGTTTCACTCCGAGATCACGGGAGCAAGGACACGGATGACAATTGGATCAAGCGCAAATTCCTCAAGGCAATGATGCCTTACCACAAGGCCATATCCTCTGTCATTCGTCAAAGGCCGGAGTTCCACACCTTGTCCTCAAGTGAAGTGTTGGATGAGTTTGTGGCTATGAGCATCTTGGACAAGACCGCCGACAATGCGGTGCTTCGATCTGAAAGGGCAAAGAAGCCCAACCTTGCATTGAAGGCCAAGGTTTGTGTTGAAGAAGAAGAAGAAGAGGAAGAAGAAGAGGAAAGCAACCCTGAAGATACAAAGTACGCCTATCATGAACACATGGCACTTGCTTCAAGGCAATTTTGGAGCAAGAAAAACTCAAGGCCAAACTTCAACAAGAACAACTCAAGTGGCACAAAGATCAAGCAACGTGTAAGGACTTGCTATAATTGTGGCAATGTGAGCCATTTTGTTGTGGAGTGCCCATATGAGAAGAGAGAAGACAATGGTGGCAAGTTCATCCGAAAGGACAAAGCCAAGTCTTTCCCAAACAAGAGCAACTTCACCAAGAAGACTTCTCACAAGGCGTTGGTCAGTACCATGAGGATGATGATGATGATGATGATGAAGATGGTGAGTCAGTTGCCATGGCCTCCGTTGCCATTGCAACAAGTCCACGAATGTATCTCTTCGACTCACCCAATGAGAACGTCACCGCCAAGTGCCTCATGGCTAAAGCCACCAACAAGGTAACCCCCAACATCAAAACTACCATCATTAATAATCCTTCCTTGACGGATTGCATTGATGAATATGAGGGATCTAATGTGGATGAAAATGAGTTTGAGTCCTTTATGGGTAAACTCAAGGGTAAATCCAAGAAGCATTTCGTTGCTCTCTTGGAACAACCTGGTGAAGCCATTGACACTACAAAAAAATACACTTCCGTGATGATACGTGTTTGTCACAGTAGGTCGTTTTTTTGTCATGCATGTACATCCATGACAAATTTATGACATAATCAAGATAGTCATACCTGTGCTGTCGTAGAAGTGTTCCATGACATTATCAAAATTATCATCACGGAAGTGTCCACTTCCATGACGATAAATTGCGCGTCACAGAAGTGCTTTCGTCAAGGGTGACCGACACGTGGCATCCACTGTAACGGAACACCGTTAACCTATCGGGTCGGGTTTTGGATCCGATAACCTGTTAACAGCCCCGACCAATGGGGATTTTCCACGTGTAAAATCATCATTGGCTAGAGGAAACACGTGTCGGCTCATCGTCAGGACAGATGTCATCCACTCACTGGACAGAAGGCGCCTATGATACGTTGACACGTGGCATGGCCCAACAAGTTTAAATGGGCCGGCCCAACTAAAGGCCCACAAGATTTTGCGGACCATAATGGTCCGGCCCAGTTAATGGGCCACGAGATTTTATGGATCATAATGGGCTGGCCCAGCTAAAGGCCCACAAGATTTCGCGGGCCATAATTGGCTAGTCCAGGTAAAGGCCCACAAGATTTTTGTGTGGCATAATAGGCCGGCCCAGGTAAAGGCCCACAAAATTCGTGCAGATCATAATGGGCCATCCCAGCTAAAGGCCCACGAGATTTCGCCGACATTAATGGGCCGGCCCAGCTGTAGGCCCACAAGATTTTGAGGACCCTAGTAGGACGGCCCATTAATTGGCTGCCATGTTTTGGGCCAAATGCCGGCCCATATTTGATATGGTCTATTAATGGCCTGCCGCGCTCCGGGCCTAATAGTGGGCCATATGAGATCCGGCCCGTTAAAAGCCTACCATGTTCTGGGCCAAATTACGGCCCAGATCAGGTCCGCTCTTTTAAGGGGTTTTGGGCCTAATTATGGCCCATATCAGATTCGGCCCTTCAACTGGACACTATGCTTTTGGGCCCACTTGCTAAAGGCCCACTTAGTAATTCGGCCTGATATTAGTTTTGGCCTGTTAAGGGCCCTTTTAACATTTCTTGCCTATATTAATTTCAGCCTATTGAAAGCCCGTCATATAGTTGGGCCTAACTACGGCCCGGTTTGCATCCGGCCTGCTCGAAGCCGATATCTGATTGGGCCAAACAAGGACCGAGACAATTTTTCGGCCTGTTAAAAGCCCGTGATTTGAGTCGCATAATCATGGGTCGGGGTTCATTTCGGGCTGCTGCCGGCCCGTGAGCTGATCGGCACGTTTCAGGCCCAACCTACATCGTGATTGCACGACGGCCTGATTATGTGCCATAATTTTACGGTTTGGCCGGTTTACTGCAAAGACAGGATATATATACAGTAAAATAACTGCAGCATCGTGAATAAGAAAAAACCTATACTATACAATAAATAAATTACGGCATATTACATCCACTAGGCATCAAAGTTCGCCACTATGATAATAAAGCACAAGCAGACAGCAGCTTACATACACTGGGCATCAAAGATCGCCACCAGTGCAAATTAACACGCCGACAAAATAATATACAAAACTGACAGCACTTCAATAGAGTTCAAGAAAGGTTAGCCCTGCTGGGGAGCTGCAGCGCAAGCAGCTGAGCAAGATGATGAGACCGCGCTTGATCAACACTTATATCTTCCTCACTCTGAAAGATAAACAAGCAGACAGATGACATGTTTTGCACATAAAAGTATCAGTGTCGACAATTCGTCACATTTCTTACTGACGAATAAAGTGACACAGTTTAAATTTGCATTAACACAATATGGTATTGTTCAGGTCAAGCCATGGCAGGAAGTGACATTGTTAAGGAGTTGGCAGCTTCACGACACCACTGGATTATAGATCAATAACTCATAAGTATCAATGGTTAGTGTGCTGTCAACTTATACCATTTCAGATTGGCAAATAAAGAGACGGTTTAAATAATAGTAGAATGATATGACATTTTTCATAGTTAAGACATTGCAGAATATGACATTGTGTTGTAGTGGGTAGGTTCACCACACCACTGGATTACAGATGAAGAACAGAAGCATACATGCAGTGCAAAAGAAGATCGCTTGTTCTGTATAGTTTAGTTTACATGGTATGAAGAAGGAACTTGGTTGTACAACTGAAAACTTAAATTGAGAAAGGACGAACTTTTGTTTATGAACTACATATAATAAACTTTAAACAAGCAATTTGATGCAAACACCAAAAATAAACAGCTGTTACAGTCATGCCTAACCAAATATATACAACAAAGTTTGAAGACTTGAGATGGACAAACATACATTATTGGTGAAGACAGGCTCTATAAAGGCCTTGTCCATGCTGATGGGGGGGGGGGCAATTCAAGAAGTTTACCACAGAATCTTCTTCAAAAGCATTGCCTTTATTCTACATTTTGTTAAGAGTAAATATAGATGTGATAATATACGAAAAAATGGAAAATATTTAAGATAAGCTGAAGAGTGATGCTACATAACCAAGTAGCTATAAATGTAAGTGCAGCGATGCAGGCAAAAGGTACAACCAAGAGCAATGCACAGCTAAAGTTCTTCAGTGCCAACCTTATGGTCAGAGTAAATATAGATCTGATGTGTAGAAAATGGAGGGCAAAGGAAAATAAGCTGCAGAGTGATGGTACATGAACAACTACCTGTCATTATAAGTACACTGATAAAGGGCAGCATGTACTTATAAGAACAATGTGAAGCTTAAAAAACATTGGCATTGGATATATTCTACACTAATGTATCCATTCATACAGATCAGATAATTTGGAGCGAACAATTGATAAGCAAGCTATCATGCATACTTCTGTCACATAATGAACTAGGTATGTATGCAAGTACAGTGATACAGGACAACAGGCACTAACAAGAGGAAATCAGCGGGCATCATATTTGCAATATCCTGTCGTTCTTGTCAAACCGGAATTCTTCTTCGAGCAGATTTCCTGCAAAAAAAGATCCGTAAGGCACATGCAGAAAAGTAGAAGTTCAAATTGTCATGTGATTTCATAGACAGTACCTCATCATGGGAACGAGACCAGTGCATAACATGGTTTTTCCATTCAATGTCTTCTAAATTTAGCATAGGAGACTTCACCGGAAATTAGTTTATAGACTTGCCATCAAAGTGTGATTTCCTCAGGTAACAGCGATACTGCTGCAATGCTTCCTTGAAAAGCACAAGAAAGCTTTGCTCGTCAGGACTATCCAGATTGTCCCTCGCCTAGTTACAACAATGTAATGTAAATCACTGATGTGTTCAATCAGCAGAAAACAGGAAAATAATAGCCATGAATAATAGCACTTACACGTAAGTTGGACAAGAAGATGTGAATATGGTGTTTGTCTTCACAATAATCTTCCCATGATGGGAATATATGCACGTAGTCCCTAAAAACATTGAAAGCATTGTCTTTTAAACTGGGAATAAATGGAATGGGGTTCCAATCTACAGGAATTGGTTGTCTTTGCATTTGGGATAGGTCTTCGGCCGGTGGACTTGCTGTACTTTTTGCTGGAGTGGGATTTTTCTGTGGTACAATTGATGCTATGGCAAATGAAATCGGTATACCTTTTGCTGGAGTGCAGGTCCTGTGTGGTGGGGCTAGTGGTGTGGCCAGTGAAGTATGGATACAGTCTGCTGGAGTTGGTCCTACGTTTTGTGTCACTGGTTGTACTGCCAATATAAGTGGGGTGTTGTCTGATTTCTCCGGCACCACCACGTTTTTCAAGGACTTTGCTGGTGCGCCTTCAGGTTCGGCAATCACCCTCTTCCTTTTTGATGTCTGATGCACAAGAACAACATTTGAGTGGAAAAACATGGTATGATGACAGATGGAATATGTATTCATAATGGATGGGCATGGCATCTCGACATATATGATGAGTAAACTAAGCAGATGGCGGTGCAACAAAGTAGAAGAAATGCAAGACAACATATGCAAGATACGTGCAATCAATAAAACCTTGCCAAATTAGAACAGGCACCTTGATGGGTGAACAGGACAGGCCATCTGCCTTTGACTCCTCGAGGTTAGAATAGTCATTAGGATGATATTCTGAACAAGAATCAACAGGTGGGGAGCGTACGAGTTTCATTGCTTCCATAATGGCACTCAATGCCTTGCTGCCAATTTTGTAAGTTATTGCAGTGTTCCACAATATTATTCTGATGCGCAGATTCTGATATTCACTGTAATTGCGTATAATATCTGAGAACCATGAAAACATAAATAGTTGTGAGATTATCTTTGTAATGCAGATGATATTCTAATATAGGGGCGCCCCTGTAAACACTTGTGTGCTATCACTGGATTCTGATGAGAGAGCTCATGTGTGCTATAATATGGTGCGTGCATTTATATAATCTGGCACAAGTACACAAAAATAGGCTCCGGAAGTAAGGATAGCTGGCAGATGATAGGTTCATAATATACTATATAGAGTGTTTATTGCCAAACCATGATAACAAGAGCACACATCAACTAGGCAGATCAAAGGGGCTGTTTCGTTTTAGGAGTAGCATTCCCACACTTTGCCACACATTTTTGCCAAACTTTACTAAGGTTAGTTCATCAAAATGAGAGCCACAAGTTGGCAAGCCTAAGGGAATCTTGCCACACTTTTTGTGTGTACGCCATGTGGGGTCCAAGTGTGGCTTGAACCAAACACTCACCTAAGTTGGTCAAACTTGCCTAACCTTAGGTGTGGCAATCTTTGGCAAAGTTAGTCACAAACCAAACAACCCCATAGTGTACATAACAGGGGTACACCATAACCAGGATATATAAATCGGGAAAGTGGAACTGGCTGGAAATTACAGTGTTGTATTGCCGCTAGTAACTGAAAGCCTATCGATCACGTACAGGCCAGCTCTATCTGCTGTTGACTGCAGATGTCCCTGCTCCCCTTCCTGACAAGGAACATACTGTGCTTCCCATACAGAACACCGCACGGGCCGCCGGCCGAACCACCGGCCACACCGCCTGTGTTCCTCCTGAAGGAAATATGCCCTAGAGGCAATAATAATGTTATTATTTTATTTCCTTATATCATGATAAATGTTTATTATTCATGCTAGAATTGTATTATCTAGAAACATAATACTTGTGTGAATACATAGACAAACCAAACGTCACTAGTATGCCTCTACTTGACTAGCTCATTAATCAAAGATGGTTATGTTTCCTAACCATAGACATGTGTTCTCATTTGATTAACGGGATCATATTATTAGGAGAATGATGTGATTGACATGACCCATTCCATTAGCTTAGCACCTGATCGTTTAGTATATTGCTATTGCTTTCTTCATGACTTATACATGTTCCTATGACTATGAGATTATGCAACTCCTGTTTGCCGGAGGAACACTTTGCGTGCTACCAAACGTCACAACGTAACTGGGTGATTATAAAGGAGCTCTACAGGTGTCTCCAAAGGTACATGTTGGGTTGGCATATTTCGAGATTAGGATTTGTCACTCCGATTGTCGGAGAGGTATCTCTGGGCCCTCTCGGTAATGCACATCACATAAGCCATGCAAGCATTGCAACTAATGAGTTGGTTTCGAGATGATGTATTACGAAACGAGTAAAGAGACTTGCCGGTAACGAGATTGAACTAGGTATTGAGATACCGACGATCGAATCTCGGGCAAGTAACATACCGATGACAAAGGGAACAACGTATATTGTTATGCGGTCTGACCGATAAAGATCTTCGTAGAATATGTAGGAGCCAATATGAGCATCCAGGTTCCTCTATTGGTTATTGACCAGAGACATGTCTCGGTCATGTCTACATTGTTCTCGAACCCGTAGGGTCCGCACGCTTAAGGTTTCGATGACAGTTATATTATGAGTTTATGAGTTTTGATGTACCGAAGTTAGTTCGGAGTCCTGGATGTGATCACGGGCATAATGAGGAGTCTCGAAATGGTCGAGACATAAAGATTGATATATTGGACGGCTATATTCGGACACCGGAAGTGTTCCGGGTGATTTCGGAGAAAACCGGAGAGCCGGAGGGTTACCGGAACTCTATCGGGAGAAGTAATGGGCCATATGGGCCTTAGTGGAGAGAGAGAAGGGCAGCCAGGGTGGGCCGCACGCCTCCTCCCCCTGGTCCGAAGTGGACTAGGAGAGGGGGGCGGCGCCCCGTTTCCTTCTCCCTCCCCACTTCCTTCCCCCTCCTAGTAGGAGTCCTACTCCTACTAGGAGGAGGACTCCTCCTTGGCGCGCCATAGGGCCGGCCGGCCTCCTCCCCTTGCTCATTTATATACGGGGGCACCCCTAGACACACAAGTTGATCCACGTGATCATATTCTTAGCCGTGTGCGGTGCCCCCTTCCACCATAATCCTCGATAATATTATAGCGGTGCTTAGGCGAAGCCCTGCGACGGTAGTACATCAAGATCGTCGCCACGCCGTCGTGCTGACAGAACTCTTCCCCGACACTTTGCTGGATCGGAGTCTGGGGATCTTCATCGAGCTGAACGTGTGCTAAAACTCGAAGGTGCTGTAGTTTCGGTGCTTGATCGGTCGTGCCGTGAAGACGTACGACTACATCAACCGCGTTGTGCTAACGCTTCCACTGTCCGTCTACAAGGGTACATAGATCACACTCTCCCCTCTCCTTGCTATGCATCACCATGATCTTGCGTGTGCGTAGGAAATTTTTTGAAATTACTATGTTCCCCAACAGTGGCATCCGAGCCTAGGTTTTACATGTTGATGTTATATGCACGAGTAGAACACAAGTGAGTTGTGGGCGATATAAGTCATACTGCTTACCAGCATGCCATACTTTGGTTCGGCGGTATTGTTGGACAAAGCGGCCCGGACTGACATTACGTGTACGCTTACGCGAGACCGGTTCTCCCGACGTGCTTTGCACAAAGGTGGCTAGCGGGTGACAGTTTCTCCAACTTTAGTTGAACTGAGTGTGGCTACGCCCGGTCCTTGCAAAGGTTAAAACAGCACCAACTTGACAAACTATCGTTGTGGTTTTGATGCGTAGGTAAGATTGGTTCTTGCTTAAGCCCGTAGCAGCCACGTAAAACTTGCAACAACAAAGTAGAGGACGTCTAACTTGTTTTTGCAGGGCATGTTGTGATGTGATATGGTCAAGACATGATGCTAAAATTTTATTGTATGAGATGATCATGTTTTGTAACCAAGTTATCGGCAACTCGCAGGAGCCATATGGTTGTCGCTTTATTGTATGCAATGCAATTGCGCTATAATGCTTTACTTTATCACTAAGCGGTAGCGATAGTCGTGGAAGCATAAGATTGGCGAGACGACAACGATGCTACGATGATGATCAAGGTGTCGCGCCAGTGACGATGGTGATTACAAAGGTGCTTCGAAGTTGGAGATCACAAGCACAAGATGATGATGGCCATATCATATCACTTATATTGATTGCATGTGATGTTTATCTTTTATGCATCTTATTTGCTTTGATTGACAGTAGCATTTTAAGATGATCTCTCACTAATTATCAAGAAGTGTTCTCCCTGAGTATGCACCGTTGCGAAAGTTCTTCGTGCTGAGACACCACGTGATGATCGGGTGTGATAGGCTCTACGTTCAAATACAACGGGTGCAAAACAGTTGCACACGCGGAATACTCAGGTTATACTTGACGAGCCAAGCATATACAGATATGGCCTCGGAACACGGAGACCAAAAGGTCGAGCATGAATCATATAGTAGATATGATCAACATAGTGATGTTCACCAATGAAACTACTCCATCTCACCTGATGATCAGACATGGTTTAGTTGATTTGGATCACGTAATCACCTAGAGGATTAGAGGGATGTCTATCTAAGTGGGAGTTCTTTAGTAATATGATTAATTGAACCTAAATTTATCATGAACTTAGTACCTGATAGTATCTTGCTTGCTTATGTTTGATTGTAGATAGATGGCCCGTGCTGTTGTTCCGTTGAATTTTAATGCGTTCCTTGAGAAAGCAAAGTTGAAAGATGATGGTAGCAATTACACGGACTGGGTCCGTAACTTGAGGATTATCCTCATTGTTGCATAGAAGAATTACGTCCTGGAAGCACTACTGGGTGCCAGGCCTGCTGCTGGAGCAACACCAGATGTTATGAACGTCTGGCAGAGCAAAGCTGATGACTACTCAATACTTCAATGTGCCATGCTTTACGGCTTAGAATCGGGACTTCAACGACGTTTTGAATGTCATGGAGCATATGAGATGTTCCAGGAGTTGAAGTTAATATTTCAAGCAAATGCCCGGATTGAGAGATATGAAGTCTCCAATAAGTTCTATAGCTGCAAGATGGAGGAGAACAGTTCTGTCAGTGAGCATATACTCAAAATGTCTGGGTATAATAATCACTTGATTCAATTGGGAGTTAATCTTCCAGATGATTGCATCATTGACAGAATTTTCCAATCACTGCCACCAAGCTACAAGAGCTTCATGATGAACTATAATATGCAAGGGATGAATAAGACTATTCCCAAGCTCTTCGCAATGCTGAAAGCTGTGGAGGTAGAAATCAAGAAGGAGCATCAAGTGTTGATGGTCAACAAGACCACTAGTTTCAAGAAAAAGGGCAAAGGGAAGAAGAAGGGCAACTTCAAAAAGAACAGCAAGCAAGTTGCTACTCAAGAGAAGAAACCCAAACCTGGACCTAAGCCTGAAACTGAGTGCTTCTACTGCAAGCAGACTGGACACTGGAAGCGGAACTGCCCCAAGTATTTGGCGGATAAGAAGGATGGCAAGGTGAACAAAGGTATATGTGATATACATGTTATTGATGTGTACCTTACTAATGCTCGTAGTAGCACCTTGGTATTTGATAGTGGTTCTGTTGCTAACATTTGCAACTCAAAACAGGGACTACGGATTAAGCGAAGATTAGGTAAGGACGAGGTGACGATGCGCGTGGGAAATGGTTCCAAAGTCGATGTGATCGCGGTCGGCACGCTACCTCTACATCTACCTTCGGGATTAGTATTAGAACTAAACAATTTTTATTTGGTGCCAGCGTTAAGCATGAACATTATATCTGGATCTTGTTTGATGCGAGACGATTATTCATTTAAATCAGAGAATAATGGTTGTTCTATTTATATGAGTAATATCTTTTATGGTCATGCACCCTTAAAGAGTGGTCTATTCTTATTAAATCTCGATAGTAGTGACACACATATTCATAATGTTGAAACCAAAAGATGCAGAGTTGATAATGATAGTGCAACTTATTTGTGGCACTGCCGTTTGGGTCATATCATTGTGAAGCGCATGAAGAAACTCCATACTGATGGGCTTCTCGAACCACTTGATTATGAATCACTTGGTACTTGCGAACCGTGCCTTATGGGTAAGATGACAAAAACACCGTTCTCCGGTACTATGGAGAGAGCAACAGATTTGTTGGAAATCATACATACAGATGTATGTGGTCCGATGAATGTTGAGGCTCCTGGCGGATATCGTTATTTTCTCACCTTCACAGATGCCTTAAGCAGATATGGGTATATCTACTTAATGAAACATAAGTCTGAAACATTTGAAAAGTTCAAAGAATTTCAGAGTGAAGTTGAAAATCATCGTAACAAGAAAATAAAATTCCTATGATCTGATCGTGGAGGAGAATATTTGAGTTACGAGTTTGGTGTACATTTGAAACAATGCGGAATAGTTTCGCAACTCACGCCACCCGAAATACCACAACGTAATGGTGCGTCTGAACGTCGTAATCGTACTTTACTTGATATGGTGCGATCTATGATGTCTCTTACTGATTTACCGCTATCGTTTTGGGGTTATACTCTAGATACGGCCGCATTCACGTTAAATAGGGCACCATCAAAATCCGTTGAGACGACGCCTTATGAACTATGGTTTGGCAAGAAACCAAAGTTGTCGTTTCTGAAAGTTTGGGGTTGCGATGCTTATGTGAAAAAGCTTCAACCTGATAAGCTCGAACCCAAATCGGAGAAATGTGTCTTCATAGGATATCCAAAGGAAACTATTGGATACACCTTCTATCACAGATCCGAAGGCAAAACTTTTGTTGCTAAATTCGGAAACTTTCTAGAGAAGGAGTTTCTCTCGAAAGAAGTGTGTGGGAGGAAAGTAGAACTTGATGAGGTAACTGTACCTGCTCCCTTATTGGAAAGTAGTACATCACAGAAACCAGTTTCTGTGACACCTACACCAATTAGGGAGGAAGCTAATGATGATGATCATGAAGCTTCAGAACAAGATACTACTGAACCTCGTAGATCAACCAGAGTAAGATCCGCACCAGAGTGGTACGGTAATCCTGTTCTGGAAGTCATGCTACTAGATCATGATGAACCTACGAACTATGGAGAAGCGATGGTGAGCCAAGATTCCGCAAAATGGCTTGAAGCCATGAAATCTGAGATGGGATCCATGTATGAGAACAAAGTATGGACTTTGGTTGACTTGCCCAATGATCAGCAAGCAATTGAGAATAAATGGATCTTCAAGAAGAAGACTGACACTGACTGAGGGAGTCCTGGATTAGGGGGTGTCCAGGTAGCCGGACTATACCTTCAGCCGGACTCCAGGACTATGAAGATACAAGATTGAAGACTTTGTCCCGTGTCCGGATGGGACTTTCCTTGGTGCGGAAGGCAAGCTTGGCGATGCGGATATTCAAGATCTCCTACCATTGTAACTGACTTTGACTAACCCTAGCCCTCTCCGGTGTCTATATAAACCGGAGGGTTTTAGTCCGTAGGATAACTTCATCATACAACAATCATACCATAGGCTAGCTTCTAGGGTTTAGCCTCCTTGATCTCGTGGTAGATCTACTCTTGTACTACCCATATCATCAATATTAATCAAGCAGGACGTAGGGTTTTATCTCCATCAAGAGGGCCCGAACCTGGGTTAAACATCGTGTTCCTTGCCTCCTGTTACCATTCGGCCTAGACGCACAGTTCGGGACCCCCTACCCGAGATCCGCCGGTTTTGACACCGACACTGACGGTAATGTTACTGTCTACAAAGCTCGACTTGTCGCAAAAGGTTTTCGACAAATTCAAGGGATTGACTACGATGAGACCTTCTCACCCGTAGTGATGCTTAAGTTCCGGATTTAATTCCACCCACCCACCCGAACATAAGCGATCTATCCCAAATCAGGCAAAAGCCCGAAGAAACAGTACATCATTACTGGGCAAGGCTCCTCCTGGTTATGAACAGGATAAAGGACTGCCGCGAGGAAGACACAATCTCAATCATCTGCAATAATTGCACGGACAAGGGAATCCTCAATGCCACAGGTCGTCGTGATCTTACACGCTTCGCTGACTTGGCAACCATAGTACAAAAGTATTGTGCGATGGAAAGCGCCCGGAAAACCGAAAATAAATTTTGGGACAATCCGTCCCTGAATAGAAACCTCGTCCGAAATAAAAGGGTGCATTATCATCAGACACCCGGGTTAAAAACCAAAAAACCAAAACCCTCTACAGGGCATGGAACCGTACTGGAGGGATGGCTTAATGCACCCTGTAAAATTCATAGTACAAAGGACGCCACACCAACTCATAGCCTTAGAGCATGTTGGATACTCTGGCAGGTGGCCAAAAGGGGCAAAGATCTCCTAATTCCGGAGGCTGCAGAAAGCCACCCCAGGGACTCCAGTACGGTCTTAACAGTCTTCGAGACTTTCGCATCAAATAATATGCGAAAAAGAACACTCCGCAGCCTGGCCGAAGTCTATCAAGTAGCAACAATAAACCCATGGAGTGACACGGCTATCACTTTTAATGCCAGTGATGAACCTAAATTCCGAACAGCTCGAGCACCAGCCGCATTGGTACTCAGTCCTATAGTGGACGGCTTTTGCCTCACCAAGGTACTCATGGACGGAGGCAGCGGATTGAACCTCATTTATGAGGAAACCCTTCAAAAAATGGAAATAGACTGGAACTACATTGAGCGAAGCAGCACAACCTTTAGAGGAATAATCCCCAGTCGGGAAGTGCGCTGTACAGGAAAAATCACACTAGATGTGGTGTTCGGCACGCCGGATAATTATAGGTCCGAAGAGGTCACATTCCAAGTGGCCCCATTCAGTAGCGGACACCACGCTCTGCTGGGGCGGGAAGCGTTTACAATCTTCCAGGAAATACCCCAGTATGGGTACATGAAGCTCAAGATGCCCGGGCCGAACGGAATCATCACTCCCGCTAGTGATCCGGACATAGCACTCCGCGCCGAAAACAAGACAGCCGCATTGGCCCTTGAGGCACTGTCCGAAGCCCTAGCAGCTGAGGAACTGACTGCGCTGCGCTCCATGGTAAACAGGGACGATGTGATACTCGACAAAAGAGCCAAGTCCACCTCCTTTAAACCAGCGGATGAAATAGTCAAATTCTAGGTCCATCCAACGGACCCCAATAAAACAGCTTCCATCGGGGCATGATTAAACCCCGATGTAGATGCCGCACTGCGAGAATTCCTACGGGAGAACTGGGACATTTTTGCCCGGCACCCTTCAGACATGCCAGGAATCCCACGCAGGCTGGCCGAACATAGCTTAAATATCCTAAAAGGATTCAAACCTGTCAAACAAGCCCTTCGGCGTTTCTCTGAGCCCAAGAGACAGGCAATGGGAGAGGAGCTAGCGAAACTATTGGAGGCCGGATTCATTAGAGACATAAAACATCCGGACTGGCTAGCAAACTTGGTGATGGTACCAAAGAAGGACAAATCCTGGCGCCCGTGCGTTGACTTCAAAGACCTTAACAAGGCTTGCCCAAAGGATCCCTTCCCCCTCCCACGCATCGATCAAATTATCGACGCCACTGCAGGACACGATTCGTTGTGCTTCCTCGACGCATACTCCAGTTACTATAAAATCAAGCTGGCCGAGTCAGACCAAGCCACAACGACATTGATCACCCCATACGGCCCATTCTGCTTCAACACAATGCTTTTCGGGCTCAGAAATGCCGGCGCAACATATCAGTGCATGATTCAGACATGTCTGGCAAACCAGATCGGCAAAACAGTAGAGGCATACGTGGATGATGTGGTCGTAAAAACAAGACATGTCGAATCTCTAGTAGACGCCTTAAGGCTTACATTTGACAACCTTCGAGCATATGACATCAAGCTAAATCCGGAAAAATGCGTTTTCGGCGTTCCAGCTGGAAAGCTCTTGGGCTTCATTGTATCCGGTAGAGGAATCGAAGCAAATCCAGCCAAGATCCGAGCTTTGTCACAATTGGATATCCCAAAGGACCTCAAACAAATACAAAAATTAACCGGATGCGTGGCGGCTCTAAGCCGCTTTATCTCCCGCTTGGGAGAAAAGGCGCTACCCCTCTATCGCCTCCTTCGGCGCACCGAACACTTCGAGTGGACGGATGCCGCCACGGTTGGACTCGAGGAAATAAAAGCCATATTGGCAACAAACCCTATCCTGGCCACGCCAAACATCGGCGAACCAATGCTATTGTACATTGCAGCAACCCATCAAGTTGTCAGCGCAGTACTCGTCGTCGAGCGGGAAACGGACGGACACAAATTCCCCCTTCAAAAGCAGGTTTACTATGTGTCCACTGTCCTCACCCCATGCAAATCAAGGTACCCACATTATCAAAAGATTGCATATGCGGTATTCATGGCATCCCGGAAGCTACGACACTACTTTCAAGAGTGTTCAATCACGGTAGCATCGGAAGTACCACTCAACGATATTATAAACAACCGTGACGCAACGGGCCGGATTGCAAAATGGGCCATGGAGCTCCTCCCGTTCGACATAACTTATAGGCCACGGTGAACTATAAAGTCGCATGTTTTGGCCGACTTCATCGCAAAATGGACGGAGGCCGAACTCCCTAAAGAGTATGGCACATATTCAAACTGGATCATGCACTTCGACGGTTCCAAAATGTTGGCCGGACTAGGGGCCGGCATCGTTTTGACGTCCCCCACAGGAGACACAGTTCAATATGTACTCCAGATTATGTACACGGACTCCAACAATGCAGCCGAATATGAGGCCCTTTTACATGGTCTCCGGATGGCAGTATCCATGGGCATTCAACGCCTAGAGGTGCGCGGGGATTCGAACCTCGCGATATCCCAAATAAATGGAGACTTCTATGCCAAGGATCCAAAAATGGCAGCTTACCGCAACGCCGTCCTCAAAATGTCAGCTCGGTTTGAGGGGCTCGAATTTCACCATATAGCCCGAGAAAACAATCAGGCGGCAGCCATCCTGGCACGCATCGGCGCAAAACGTGATGCGGTCCCCCCCCCCAACATCTTCCTGGAAAGGCTATTCAAGCCATCCGTAGTATGGGAAGGGGAACATGGCAATATTAGCCCGGACCCAACCGCACTGTCCGACGCCGAACAATCTGACATAATCGGAGGCTCTGCCAATGAAATCACAACCTTAGCCCACGTACTAATGGCCGTTATCGCCTCATGGACAGAACCATTCCTAGCCTACCTTACTAGGCAGGAACTCCCAGAGGACCAAAACGAGGCACGCTGTATAGTGCGGCGATCTAAAGCCTATAAAGTCCATGAGGGGGAACTTTATAAGAAAAGCACTACCGGAGTCCTTCAAAGGTGCATCTCCGAAGAGGAAGCGCGGAACCTGCTGGCTGAAATTCATGCCGGACTCGGTGGCCATCACGCCGCAGCCCGGTCCCTTGTAAGCAAGGCTTCTCGTACAGGCTTTTATTGGCCAACGGCCCGGGCAGACGCTCAGGACTTGGTCCAAAAATGCGTCGGTTGCCAGCTTTTTGCAAACCAAAGCCATATGCCACCCACCGCCCTCCAAACTATCCCCGTAACTTGGACTTTCGCGGTCTGGGGGCTTGACATGGTCGGACCCCTTAAAAGTGGGAACCATAAGAAAAAATACTTACTGGTCATGGTGGATAAGTTCACCAAATGGATAGAAGCCAAGCCTATTAAGATGGCCGAATGTGGACCTGTGATAGACTTTATATCTGGGGTCGTACACCGTTATGGCGTCCCCCACAACATCATCACAGATAACGACACAAACTTTACGGCCGATGAGGTAAAACTCTGGTGCAAAAACATGGGCATCAAGCTCGATTACGCTTCCGTCTATCCCCCACAAACTAACGGCCAGGTCGAACATGCAAATGGTCTCATCATGAGGGGAATCAAACCCAAATTAGTGCGGTCCCTCAAGGAATCTAACACGCACTGGTTAGAGGAGCTCGAGTCCGTACTCTGGGGGCTGCGGACCACGCTGAATCGCACCACTGGATACACACCATTTTTTATGGTGTACGGCGCAGAGGCAGTCTTGCCCTGCGACATAATTCATGACTCACCTCGAGTGCGCATGTACGAAGAAAGGGAAGCCGAGCTCGATTGGCAGGACAGTTTGGACGCCTTAGAGGAGGAGCGTGACATGGCAAAAGCCTGTTCCGCATTCCATCAACAGCAGGCTCGAAGATATCAAAGCAGAGAAGTGCGGGCCAAAAACTACAACGTTGGCGAATTAGTTCTACGCCTGCCGGACAAGAAAAAGGACAAGCTGAAGCCCAAGTGGGAAGGTCCCTTCATAATCGACCAAGTCCTGACTGGTGGAGCATACCGCCTGCGAGATGCGTCGGATAACCGACTCGAGCCGAACCCATGGAACGCAGCCCGTCTCCGAAGATTCTATGCCTAGTGCCGGACTCTGTGTTTGTCTCCTTCCTGTGTCCATTTTTTACATTTTCTATCTTACATTTCTCTCCTTCCCCTCTTTTCTTTTATAGCCCTTAAAGGCTCCTCAAGTGACGTGCTACTTGCACTCATTAAACCTGGGGGCTTCTTTAACAGAAGCTTATTTACTCGGGCTTCATGCCCACCACATGTGTCAAACTTCCGCATGTACCTTTTCTTCACCATTATATGCATCGATATGACTAAGTTTTGGCCAAGCTGGGTTGCCTGGCTCCTATGATTACCCCTACGTTCCCGATTGTTCGGCTAGGTGGTAAAGGGAGCACCTCTGCGATTGTAACTGGCGGATCAGCCGGATGTGTACCTCAGACTGGGTGAAGCCGAAAGCTAGCGTTCTTAAGGGAATATTCGGTCGGTGAACTAAAAGATGACCTTTTTTACTTATTTATACATATGCCCCCAGATGATTTTCCTGCGTTTGCAGTCCGGACATGCACTTTAGGGCATGCCTCCCAGAGAAAGGAACCCCTAACGGAACTATTCTCTCTGGAAGATGTTTCTTACTAACAATGTAATATAACATAACTAGTTGGGCACTTGTCTGATAAAGCACTAATGATCCCTACGCCTGGTCTCCATGCATACCCCAGTTCTTACATAACCGGTAGGGTATTCGGACACACTCCGGACCGTCAGGTCCTGAGGTTGAAGCGAAATGGTCGGCAACGACAAACGATCTACAATCCGGCTAGAAGGCATTACACATGTCAATTAAAAATTACATAGTCACTCTGACTGATTGTATTCCTCTTCAATACCATCTAACAGGCTGTCTAACTTATAGTCCCGCTGGGAATACTTTGCGGCCAATTCTACTTGGCCGTACACTAAGCTTACAGGGATCTCCTTCCCGTCAGGCCCCACAGGTCCGACCTCGGCCATGTGGTTTGGGTCAGACTTCGTGTACCGCGTCTTCACCATGGCCCAGGCCTACCTAGAGCCTTGTCGGTAGGCCGATATCTTCCACAACCGGAAGCACCGCTGAGCTCTCTTAAGCTTCTCCGAAAGCTCTCCAAGGCCAAAAGGCATAGAGTGGGAAGGCCATAAGGCTTGGGCAACGCCTCGCATCGCCTGCCGAACTCGCTCGTGCAGTTGTGAGAGCTCGGGAAGAAGGTCACCCGTAGAACCGGGCATCTCCTCTGCAGGACGACCCGTTAGCATACCTACAGACATTACTCTGTTAGTCGACTTCCTTGCCGAACTCTGTTCTTTCAAATATTTGCTTAAGCACTTACTAAATATGCCGCGTCGAAGCCGCTGATTCTCCTTAGTGGAGTCCGACAGCTGGCCACGAACATCTTTAAGTTCAACGTCGAGCTTGGTGTTGGCGTCCTGAAGATCATTCTTCTCCCGCCTCACCCTTGTCAGCATACCCTCACCGGCCTTTAGCCGGCGTAAGAGTTGTTGCCTCTTCGGATCTAGTCCGGCGCCATCTGCAATATGATTTTTCAGATTTACACCTACGCCGCACTTTGCAAGATACTAATCTTTCGAAATGTATCTTACCAGAGGGGGTCTCTTTGGGCTCCCCTGCCGCGGCTAGTGTGGCCTCCAGTTGGGCTTTGCACTCTTCCAGCTCCTGGCATAGTACGGTATTCTTCTCTGTAAGGACCTGCATAACAAATGATCCTTAAATCAGTTACTCTAACTGTTTCAAGTCTCGGGGGCTATTGGTATACATATATAATTACCAAAAATTTCTTACCCGTATGTCTTTTACATATTGCTCCGTGGCTCTGGCTAGACCATTTTGAGCGGCACGGAGGTACGCATCTCCCGAATTAAAGGCATCTAATGCCTCTTGGGAGAAACAAGCGTCGCAAAGAATTGTCCGGCGACGCCTGTGGTTCATGGCACTCTCCACCTCAGAGTTGGTGGCAGACAACCTGTCCACATCCTCCGTCGGAGGAGCGTCCGGTGCGCGCCTGGTGTTCGCCTCTGCCTCCGGACCAGGCTATGGAGCCTGGCTGGTGGAGGCGCGGTTGGCAGCCTCTCCGGGTATAGTCCGGCGAGGTCTCTTTGTCCTGAAGAGAGCACGAGTGTTAATATGCCTCGCAGGTGTAACACCTGGGATAAGGGGGCACGCCATACCTTTGCACTGACGCCTCGGTCCAGACTGCACATCTTTTCTGCCCATGGGGCCCTGCGGCCCCTCGTAGGCTTGCCGCCGCAGGTTCGGCCTCCCGTCTCAAAAACGTCCCCTGCAAAACTCGGTTGTAATCAGAAAACTGCAAACACGAGAGGGCGGACACCTATTCGGGGTACTGGGACTTCGATCTCAGTTACCTGGGAGGCCGGGATTAGCCCTGGGTAATCGGCCATAATGGCCACCAAAGCGTTGTCCTTGCTCAATTGATGGAGCACTCCATCAATCAGCTCCACAGATATGTCCGGATCCTCTTGAGAGGCCGGGTCGAGGGACCTTCCTGGGTCCTCGGGTTGTGGAGGAGGGTTGTTTATTTCCTTAACAGCCCGGCGCAGTTCTTGCGTTGAAGTCGTTAGACTAAATATTTAACAATGGGAATACAAAACGGATGGGCAAGTAAATGCGGCCGCTTACCCAGCTTGGTGGATTATGCATAGAGAATCCGCCCTGTGGGTTGACGCGGAGAAATTCCTCCTCTTCTCCCTTATACAAAGTGGACAAGATCTTTATTAGAGAAATAGCCGAATCCGGCCCCTTACGGCCATAGCGGGTGGCGTCGTCCTCCCCGTTGAAGTCCCACATGGGGTGGCTTCTATACTGAAGTGGCTGCACCCCCCGCATAATGCATTCGGCCATAACCCCGATCATGGTCAGTCCAGAATGGGCTAACAATCTTATTCAGCCCATCAGGTAAATGATGTCCCTGTCGCTTTCCCTCTGAGGGCTCCGTGGATGCCAGCTCAGGCGCTTCTTTAAGGGAGCACTGTTGAACTCAGGGAGGCCGATCCGAACAGGATCCGGCAGTGGGATGTCCTCTATATAAAACCATTCCGAAGGCCAGTCTTCGGACGCCTTCTTTGGGGTTCCGGATAGATATCCGGTCCCGGCGATGCGCCACACTTCGGCTCCGCCCACTTGATACATTGACCCCTCCTTAGAGCAGGGCACCAGGCAGAATAACCTCTTCCATAGCGCGAAATGAGCCTCAACACCCAAGAATAGCTCGCAAAGGGCGACGAAGCCCGCGATATGCAATATAGAGTCGGGCGTGAGATTGTGCAGCTGGAGGCCGTAGAACTCCAGAAGCCCACAAAGAAATGGATGAATTGGAAATCCAAGTCTTCTTATTAGGTAAGGGACGAGGCACACCCGCTCTCCTTTGGAGGGATTGGGGGTGCTCTCCGCTTGCTCTCCACCATTATAGGTGGCGAGTCCGGCTCGGACCGGGACCATATAGGCCTGAGGGAGAAATCCCTTGGCCTGAAGTGACACTAGCTTGCTGTGCGGGATGGAGCACCTCTCCCAGTCTCCAGGTTTAGGACTGGAAGGGCTAGAGGAGGAGCTGTGACGGCTGGCCATGTTGGAATGGACCTTTGCTAGAGGCACTCTGATGATTACTCGCGGGGAGGAGAAGGTGTGGTTTGGATCTGAATCCCCGTCCCATTAAATAGGCGGCTCATTTATGCGGCTAGGGGTGTGAATGTAAAAACACCCCGACTTTTCGCATTCGTTTGACACGTGGAAGACGGCCATTATTGGGCGTGGAAGCCAAGGTGCGCTACATTACGAAAATCGGACGTTATTCAGCAGGTACATGGAATTTGGAGAAGAACCCGCCTTGCAATGCCGAAGACAATCTACGCGCCGGACTCGTCGTCATTGAAGCCTGGTTCGGGGGCTACTGAGGGAGTCCTGGATTAGGGGGTGTCCAGGTAGCCGGACTATACCTTCAGCCGGACTCCAGGACTATCAAGATACAAGATTGAAGACTTCGTCCCGTGTCCAGATGAGACTTTCGTTGGTGTGGAAGGCAAGATTGGCGATGCAGATATTCAAGATATCCTACCATTGTAACCGACTTTGTGTAACCCTAGCCCTCTCCGGTGTCTATATAAACCGGAGGGTTTTAGTCCATAGGACAACTTCATCATACAACAATCATACCATAGGCTAGCTTCTAGGATTTAGCCTCCTTGATCTCGTGGTAGATCTACTCTTGTACTACCCATATCATCAATATTAATCAAGCAGGACGTAGGGTTTTACCTCCATCAAGAGGGCCCGAACCTGGGTAAAACATCGTGTTCCTTGCCTCCTGTTACCATCCGGCCTAGACGCACAGTTCGGGACCCCCTACCCGAGATCCGCTAGTTTTGACACCGACACGGACGGTAATGTTACTGTCTACAAAGCTCGACTTGTCGCAAAAAGTTTTTCGACAAATTCAAGGTATTGACTACGATGAGACCTTCTCACCCGTAGCGATGCTTAAGTCTGTCCGAATCATGTTAGCAATTGCCGCATTTTATGATTATGAAATTTGGCAGATGGATGTCAAAAGTGCATTCCTGAATGGATTTCTGAAAGAAGAGTTGTATATGATGCAGCTGGAAGGTTTTGTCGATCCAAAGGGAGCTAACAAAGTGTGCAAGCTCCAGCGATTCATTTATGGACTGGTGCAAGCCTCTCGGAGTTGGAATAAACGCTTTGATAGTGTGATCAAAGCATTTGGTTTTGTACAGACTTTTGGAGAAGCCTGTATTTACAAGAAAGGGAGTGGGAGCTCTGTAGCATTTCTGATATTATATGTAGATGACATATTACTAATCGGAAATGATATAGAATTTCTGGATAGCATAAAGGGATACTTGAATAAGAGTTTTTCAATGAAAGACCTCGGTGAAGCTGCTTACATATTGGGCATTAAGATATATAGAGACAGATCAAGACGCTTAATTGGACTTTCACAAAGCACATACCTTGACAAAGTTTTGAAAAAGTTCAAAATGGGTCAAGCAAAGAAAGGATTCTTGCCTGTGTTACAAGGTGTGAAATTGAGTAAGACTCAATGCCCGACCAATGCAGAAGATAAAGAGAAAATGAAAGATGTTCCCTATGCTTCAGCCATAGGCTCTATCATGTATGCAATGCTGTGTACCAGACCTGATGTGTGTCTTGCTATAAGTCTAGCAGGCAGGTACCAAAGTAATCCAGGAGTGGATCACTGGACAGCGGTCAAGAACATCCTGAAATACCTGAAAAGGACTAAGGATATGTTTCTCATATATGGAGGTGACAAGGAGCTCATCGTAAATGGTTATGTTGATGCAAGCTTTGACACTGATCCGGACGATTCTAAATCGCAAACCGGATATGTGTTTACATTAAACGGTCGAGCTATCAGTTGGTGCAATTCTAAACAAAGCGTTGTGGCGGGATCTACATGTGAAGCGGAGTACATAGCTGCTTCAGAAGCAGCAAACGAAGGAGTCTGGATGAAGGAGTTCATATCCGATCTAGGTGTCATACCTAGTTCATCGGGTCCAATGAAAATCTTTTGTGACAATACTGGTGCAATTGCCTTGGCAAAGGAATCCAGATTTCACAAGAGAACCAAGCACATCAAGAGAAGCTTCAATTCCATCTGGGATCTAGTCCAGGTGGGAGACATAGAGATTTGCAAGATACATACGGATCTGAATGTTGCAGACCCGTTAACTAAGCCTCTTCCACGAGCAAAACATGATCAGCACCAAAGTTCCATGGGTGTTAGAATCATTACTGTGTAATCTAGATTATTGACTCTAGTGCAAGTGGGAGACTGAAGGAAATATGCCCTAGAGGCAATAATAATGTTATTATTTTATTTCCTTATATCATGATAAATGTTTATTATTCATGCTAGAATTGTATTATCCGGAAACATAATACTTTTGTGAATACATAGACAAACCAAACATCACTAGTATGCCTCTACTTGACTAGCTCATTAATCAAAGATGGTGATGTTTCCTAACCATAGACATGTGTTGTCATTTGATTAACGGGATCACATTATTAGGAGAATGATGTGATTGACATGACCCATTCCATTAGCTTAGCACCCGATCGTTTAGTCTGTTGCTATTGCTTTCTTCATGACTTATACATGTTCGTATGACTATGAGATTATGCAACTCCCGTTTGCCGGAGGAACACTTTGTGTGCTACCAAACGTCACAACATAACTGGGTGATTATAAAGGAGCTCTACATGTGTCTCCAAAGGTACATGTTGGGTTGGCGTATTTCGAGATTAGGATTTTTCACTCCGATTGTCGGAGAGGTATCTCTGGGCCCTCTGGGTAATGCACATCACATAAGCCTTGCAAGCATTGCAACTAATGAGTTAGTTGCGAGATGATGTATTACGAAACAAGTAAAGAGACTTGCTAGTAACGAGATTGAACTAGGTATTGAGATACCGACGATCGAATCTCGGGCAAGTAACATACCGATGACAAAGGGAACAACGTATATTGTTATGCGGTTTGACCGATAAAGATCTTCATAGAATATGTAGGAGCAAATATGAGCATCCAGGTTCCACTATTGGTTATTGACCGGAGATGTGTCTCGGTCATGTCTACATTGTTCTCGAACCCGTAGGGTCCGCACGCTTAAGGTTTCGATGACAGTTATATTATGAGTTTATGAGTTTTGATGTACCGAAGTTAGTACGGAGTCCCGAATGTGATCACGGACATAACGAGGAGTCCTGAAATGGTTGAGACATAAAGATTGATATATTGGACGGCTATATTCGGACACCGGAAGTGTTCCGGGTGATTTCGGAGAAAACCGGTGAGCCGGAGGGTTACCGGAACCCAACCGGGAGAAGTAATGGGCCATATGGGCCTTAGTGGAGAGAGAAGGGCAGCCAGGGTGGGCCGCGCGCCTCCTCCCCCTGGTCCGAATTGGACTAGGAGAGGGGGGGGGCGGCGCCCCCCTTTCCTTCTCCCTCCCCACTTCCTTCCCCCTCCTACTAGGAGGAGGACTCCTCCTTGGCGCGCCATAGGGCCGACCGGCCGCCTCCCCTTGCTCCTTTATATACGAGGGCAGGGGGCACCCCTAGACACACAAGTTGATCCACGTGATCATATTCTTAGCCGTGTGCGGTGCCCCCTTCCACCATAGTCCTCGATAATATTGTAGCGGTGCTTAGGTGAAGCCCTGCGATGGTAGTACATCAAGATCATCACCACGCCGTCGTGCTGACAGAACTCTTCCTCGACACTTTGCTGGATCAGAGTCCAGGGATCGTCATCGAGCTGAACGTGTGCTAAAACTCAGAGGTGCCGTTGTTTCGGTGCTTGATCGGTCGGGCCGTGAAGACGTACGCCTTCATCAACCGTGTTGTGCTAACGCTTCCGCTGTCGGTCTACAAGGGTACGTAGATCACATTCTCCCCTCTTGTTACTATACATCACCATGATCTTGCGTGTGTGTAGGAATTTTTTTGAAATTACTACGTTCCCCAACACCTCCGCCACCCCCACCCCCACCCACACCCGCGTCGAGTTTTCTTCGTTCGACGAGGCCCCACCACCGCCCCCACAACCGGCGTCCCCACCCGAGCCCCTTCGATCGCACCGGCGAACTCCGGTGAGCTCTGAAAAATCGACTGACCCAATTTTGAAATTTAGTCTACTGTGATTTAAGTAGTGTGGAATGTAAAAGGGGAAAACCATAAGCATTGTGAGTATGGTGTTGAGCGTGCCATGGCGGATCTGAAGGTGCAAATCGGACAAAGGCTTGTTCACAACCAAGACAAGAAATCAGAGGGAAGAAGTGGCGATCTATTTTCTTGCTGCGATAAATAAGTTGAGTAGATACGAAAGAGTACCGCCTCTGGTGCGGCGCCGTGTACGCATCTGCTGAGAATTTGACGGTGCTGCGGTAGCGATGGCTGTTGGCGGCATGGAAGCAGATCTAGGAGGGTAGACGGTGGCAGCGGGGCGTGGTGGACGAGACGGTCATAAGAACGGCGCCGGCAAGGTGGATGACGGTGGGATGAAGCGAGAGGACATGATGCAAGGATCCCGGTCCAAAGCCGTGGATGAGAGAGGTCGATCTCTTGTAATGGACGGCGGCATCAGGGTAGCTCCGGCATGGTGGAGGAGGACAGCGGTGGATGGGGTGACCGATGGTGGCAGACGGAGGAGGGTGGGGTTGAGAGGGTGAAAGTGCAACTATCCCTAGGTGGTTTTGGTAATTCATAACAACATATAGCTCATTGAGCTAATGCTATTCCAAGATGATTATTTCAGGAAAACTCAATGATTGGCATGGCATGGATGTGAAAGTGGAACCCTCAAAATGCTAAGGACAAAGGATTGGCTCAAGCTCAAAAGCTCAAGACTCTTCATTTTATATTTTTTTGATCCAAGATCACATTGAGTCCATAGGAAAAGCCAATACTATCAAGGAGGGATGAGGTGTTGCTTAATGAGCCTATTGCTTCATGTGCTTAGTGATATGCTCCAAAATCCTCAACCACTTTCCCATATCTACAATTGACCTAACCCTAAGCCAAACCCGGTCATACCGATTCTTTCTATTCGGCGCCACCGAGTTTCACTTGTCATAAGCCACTGCCAAACCCTAGCAATTCGGTTCTACCGATAGGGATCTCGGTCTCACCAAGATGGGATTGCAAACTCTCTGTTTCCCTTTCATAACTTTTCGGTCTCACCGAAAGAGCGAATCGGTCCCACCGAGATTGCAATGAAAACGCTCTGTTTCCTTTTTGTAACTTTTCGGTCTCACCAAAAGAGCAAATCGGTCCCACCGAGTTTACCTAACCAACTCTCTGGTTAGCTTATTACCAAACTCGGTCTCACCGAGTTTGTGTAATCGGTCTCACCGAGATTACGTTATGCCCAAACTCTAACAGAATCGGTCCTACCGAGTTGCATGTCAGTCCCACCGAAAATCTCTAACGGTCACTAGGTTTACCTTTTCGATCCGACCGAGTTTGTTGATTCGGTCCCACCGAGATTGGTAGATTGTGTGTAACGGTTGGATTTTGTGTGGAGGCTATATATACCCCTCCACCTCCTCTTCATTCGTGGAGAGAGCCATCAGAACACATACACAATTCCAACTCATATGTTCCGAGAGAGAACCACCTACTCATGTGTTGAGACCAAGATATTCCATTCCTACCATATGAATCTTGATCTCTAGCCTTCCCCAAGTTGCTTTCCACTCAAATCTTCTTTCCACCAGATCCAAATCCTATGAGAGAGAGTTGAGTGTTGGGGAGACTATCATTTGAAGCACAACAGCAAGGAGTTCATCATCAACACACCATTTGTTACTTCTTGGAGAGTGGTGTCTCCTAGATTGGCTAGGTGTCACTTGGGAGCCTCCGACAAGATTGTGGAGTTGAACCAAGGAGTTTGTAAGGGCAAGGAGATCGCCTACTTCGTGAAGATCTACCGCTAGTGAGGCAAGTCCTTCGTGGGCGATGGCCATGGTGGGATAGACAAGGTTGCTACTTCATGGACCCTTCATGGGTGGAGCCCTCCGTGGACTCGCGCAACCGTTACCCTTCGTGGGTTGAAGTCTCCATCAACGTGGATGTAGGATAGCACCACCTATCCGAACCACGGGAAAACATCCGTGTCTCCAATTGCGTTTGAATTCTCCAAACCCTTCCCTTTACATTCTTGCAAGTTGCATGTTTTACTTTCCGCTGCCAATATACTCTTTGCATGCTTGCTTGAATTGTGTGATGATTGCTTGACTTGTCCTAAAATAGCTAAAATCTTCCAAGAACTAAAATTGGGAAAAGGTTAAGTTTTTATTTGGTCAAGTAGTCTAATCACCCCCCCTCTAGACATACTT
Source organism: Triticum monococcum (assembly GCA_034509565.1). Lineage (NCBI taxonomy): Eukaryota > Viridiplantae > Streptophyta > Magnoliopsida > Poales > Poaceae > Triticum > Triticum monococcum. The sequence goes on along the minus strand of CM067843.1, from coordinate 97,105,190 downwards.
TTGATCCCGCAAGTGGTATCAGAGCTTTGGTCTCCATTTGCTTTCATCTCCATAGCTTTTGGTGGTCATAGCCTTGGTTTCACAACCTAGGAGAGTATGGCGTCTAGCTTTTGGTGGTCATAGCCTTGATGGTACTAATTTTGCTAGTTGGAAGCATAAAATGAAAATGCATATTCTTGGACATAACCCCGCCGTTTGGGCTATTGTGTGTGTTGGTTTGCAAGGTGACTTCTTTGATGGGAGAGAACCAAACCGTGAAGCTACCGCGGATGAGTTGAAGATGTTGCAATACAATGCTCAAGCTTGTGATATTCTCTTCAATGGACTGTGCCCCGAAGAATTCAACAAAATCAGCCGTCTTGAGAATGCAAAGGAAATTTGGGACACTTTGATTGATATGCACGAAGGTACCGACTCCATCAAGGAATCCAAGTTGGATGTGCTTCAAAGTCAACTTGACAAGTTCAAAATGAAGGATGGTGAAGGTGTCGCAGAAATGTACTCTAGGCTTTCTCTCATCACAAATGAGATTGCCGGCTTAGGAAGTGAAGAGATGACCGATAGATTCATCATCAAGAAGATTCTAAGAGCCTTGGATGGAAAATATGATACCGTGTGCACATTGATCCAAATGATGCCCAATTACAAAGATCTCAAGCCAACGGAAGTGATTGGAAGAATTGTTGCTCATGAGATGTCACTTAAGGATAAAGAGGAACTTCACAACAAATCAAGTGGTGCCTACAAAGCCTCATGTGAAGCCCCCTACATCATCAAGTGAGAAACAAAACTTCAACGAAGAATTAAGCTTAATGGTGAAGAACTTCAACAAGTTCTACAAGAGTAGAGGCAAAGATAGAAGCTTCAAGTCAAGGTCCTACAATGACAAAAGATCTTCTAGTCGAGAGCGAAACTGCTACAATTGTGGAAGACCCGGACACTATTCCAATGAGTGTACGGCTCCCTACAAGAGAAGAGAAGATTCTCCAAAAAGAAGAAGCAAAGAATCACCACCAAGAGAGAGAAGGAGTAGAGATGATCGTTATGAACGAATATACTCACGGAGAAGCAAGGATTCAGAAAGGAAGGAAAATCATCAAGGAGCTACACAAAACGAAGACATCAAGCTCATGTTGGTGAATGGGTATCCGGCTCCGACTCCGACAGCCACTTCGAGAGAAGTTATCACTCCGACTCCGAAGATACTCAAGATGAAGGTGTTGCCGGTCTAGCACTTGTGTCATCCAACTCCTACGACATATTTGACTCACCAAATGAAGGAATTGGAAGATGCTTCATGGCCAAAGGTCCTAAGGTAACACACCACGAGTATGTTGATTTTAATAGTGATGAAGATGACTTGTTAGGTGATGATGATTTGCTTGTTGACAACTCTAGTGATGAATACTATGATGAAACGTCAATTAATCATGCTAATCAAGATAAAACGAATGACAATGATAAGGAGAAGATTGAGGCTCTAACTAAAGAACTAAACACTCTTAAGTTAGCTCATGAAACTATCTTCGAAGATCATCGAGAACTTTTAAGAGCTCATGAGAAATTACGCTTTGAAAAGCTCAATCTTGAGCAAGAGCATGAGTTTTTAAAAGCAATCAATGATGATCTCTGCAAGAAAAGTTCTTCTTACATTGCCAAGCGTTTACTCTTATCCACTTATATGCCTCAAGTCAAGTCTAGTAACAAGAACAAGAAAGATTCTTCCTCTAGTAGTAACAATGATCATGCTAAATCCAATATTGTTGCTTCTAGTAGTTCTCTTGATTCCACTAATGAATCTCTTAGCCAAGTTACACTTGAGCAAGAAAATAACTTATTGAAGGGAATTATAGAGAAAGGAGTGTACAAAAGCCTTGCCAGGGGTAAGCAATTCGAGGAAATTGTGCGCAAGCAAGGAATGCACCGGAAGAATCAAGGTGTTGGTTTTGAACGAAAGTTCAATGCCAATGGAGTTGAGTGGGAAGAAGATCAATACCCCAAGACAAAGTTTGTTCCTCAACAAGAGAAGTATGATACTTCTTTCAAGGGGGCACAAGCTCAAGATGATCTTCCACCACAAGACTACAAGCAAAAAGGCAAGGACAAGCTTCATGAGGAAATTGATGCATTTGAAGAAGCTCCTAAGACCCTAGTCAAGTGGATTACCAAGACCGCTTCAAGTTCCACTTCATCAAGTACGACTACAACTCCAAGGATTCCCATTAAGATGGTGTGGATCCAAAAGAAGAAGAACTAGAGAGTTCTTGAGGGTGACTCCGCCAACATACTTCACTCTTATCATTTTGGCAAGAACAAGTGCAATCAACTTCCACATCTTGCACCAGTTCAAGGAGTCACAAACCCTCTTGTTGGTAAGACAAGGGACAAGGTAACCTAAAAGTTTTCATGGACATCATCTTGTGTGTGCATCACTCTATGTCTATGGATATCCTTGTTTGTTCCTTGTGGGACTAACCCATGTATGTATTGAAAGTGCAATTCACTCAAATGGATAGCTCCAAGTGATCTGCATCAACATTGAGCATCCACATCTTCAACATCTACATGAAGTCATCATCGACAAAACCCAAGGTTAGTTCATCCCTCTTAGGGGGGGATATCACATCTAGGGGGAGCTTTACTCTAAGACTTGAGCTAAAGCAACTCTAAAGATGTGAACACAACAATGCTTTATGTAAAAGTGGTAACCCCACTTGAGCTTAAACGATGAGTATGACCTATTATCAAGTGTTCTCACTTGACTCCTAAGTCAATATACTCATATATAGATGACCTAGTCATCGCAAATTGCTTGATAGATGCTACAATTGGTTGTGCATGCTTTGTCACATATTTCATTTGCCATCTTATTGTGTGGGCATGTTGGTTGCATATTTTACTCATTTGAGGACATCCACTTGTTGTTTTGGTTGTTTGGTTTTATTTCCTTTTGCCAAGTGGATGGACAAGAATGCCTAAGAAGCTCCTCTAGCTATCTATGCTTTTCTCGTCTCAAACTCTATTCATGCTACATCACAAAATTTGATCAAGTCAGATTCGAACCACTCTGTGTGAGGAGCCCTCGGAGTCCCCGATTCGTCATAGACTTAAACTTCAAAAACCTCTTTGTGATTCTCGGTCTGACCGATTCCCTACTTTCGGTCCTACCTAGATCATTAAGTTGATCTAGGTTTTCGATCTCGGTGCAACCGATTTCAACCATTCGGTCACACCGAGTTGCAACAACTGTATACAGTTTTGCATCTCGGTGTCACCAAGTTGCTCCACTCGGTCACACCGACAGGGTCAGGCTATATATAGTCACGGGCAAAAATTTGGAAATTTCTCCGAACCCCTTCGCCCACGCGATAGCCTGCTCTGCCAACTAGGTCTCCGGATCGTCTCCTCGCCGCCAGCCGCCTCCAGTCGGTGGTCTCCTTCGCCATCAACGGGAATTCTACCCCGCTGTTGCCGCCGTAGCGAGTCTCCGTCAAACTAGGGTATGGACTCGACCTTTGTGCTATTCCCCAATCCGATTCCTAGCACATTGTGATCATCATGATTCTTGCCACGTTTGATAAACTTCTATCCAGTCAATGAACTTGTAGATTAGGTTTAATTCGAAAATTTTAGGGTTAGGTTTCCGCCGAAACCATCTCGGACCCACTGAGTTGAAAAACTCGGTCCCACCGATTTGGCTTATGACATTGCACAAGTGAGACTCGGTCTGACCGAGTATTACTAGTCGGTGTGACCGATTTTGGAACTTAGTGAAACCCTAGCAGTCTCGGTGCCACCGAACTGTGACTCGGTCTGACCGAGTTCACTAGTTCAGGTGCCAAAACTGCTTCGGTATCACCGAGTTTAAAAATCGGTAGATCCGAGATGATTTCAGTGGGAAACTAAAACTAAGTTTTTGAATTATTCTTTTGCAAAAATCTCTGCATTTTGTGATGCTCATCCACTCTATCTCATCTACAACCTATTCACAGGGTCAGCAGTCAGAGTTTGCATCATGTCAGACCAAAGTGATAGTCAGAACTTGTCAGAGCAGCAAGTGCAGATGAGTGAGGGCACTAGTCCCTCAAGTTCCTCAGATGATGGCAGCAGGAGCACCCCTAGCAATCTGCCTAAAGCTGCCACACGACAGAGAAAGAAGAGAACCTCAGACTCAGAAGATGAGGATTATGTGGCAGAAGAGGAAGCAACTTCCAAGAGAGTTGAGCCAGCACAGGGCATAAAGCCAGGGTTAAAGATCAAAAGGCCAGCAGGCAGGCAGCCTATGTCAAAGGCCAGAGCTTCAACTAAGAAGCCCACTCCCATAGAGCCAGTTGCTGCTGAAGGCAAGAAGAGGAAAGAAAGGGTGAAGAAAACTGTAGCCAGAGTGCTTGGCAAGGCTTCCATCATGGAAGATGAGGAGGAAGAAGAAGAGGTAGCTGCACAAGCACCAAAGGCACCCAAGCTGATGGGTGATGCCATAAGATCAGGGGCAGCTGTTTCCAAGGCCAAGCCAGCTCCAAAGCCAAAGCCAAAGAGAAATACAAGAAGCATCCCAGCTACTGAGAAGAACAAGGCCCCAGTGCCTGAAGCTGCAGAAGAAGAGGAAGAGAATGTTCTTAGAAAGCTCAAGCCCAAGATCCCAGACCACAACGATGCTCATCCTGTGGCTGAGGATATGAAACTCAGGAGAGATTCAAGGCTCCGGAAGTGGAGAGAAGCAGACCCGTATGCTTCAAGGAGAAGGACTGCTGTGGACTACAGATTTCACACCAAGGAACAGCGGGACTTCTATGAGACAGTGCTGCTAGATAAGAAGCCAATTGTATGTGACATGAGATGGGTCGATTGGCAATACATCAAGGACAACGAAGAGTACTACCCTGGAGTGCAGGACAGCTTCAAGGCGTGTGGAGTAGAGGACTTTGTTGGGCAGAAGCTCACAAAGTGGAACGAGGAACTCATCATGCAGTTCTACTCCACAGCCCATTTTTATCCAGATGGTAGGATAATTTGGATGTTAGAGGGTACGAGGTACCAGTCTACAGTTGCTGAATGGGCTCAGCTGATTAATGCCCCAGAGGAGCAAGCAGATGACTTGGACGTTTATGCCAAGAAGAAGATGGACCACAACTCAATGTCAAAGATGTACAAGGAGATTCCAAATGAAGCACTTGACACTTTCAAGTTTGGCTCAGTACATTATCTTCTATCAGGGCTGCCCACTATCAATTGGATACTGAGGCACACCTTATCACCCAAGTCTGGAGATCACAAGATGATCAGAGGCCATGCAATCAACTTGCTTCATATCTTTGACGTGCCACAGAAATTCAAAGTCATGAGCCTTATGATAGAAACAATCAAGAGGACAGCAGCAGACCAGAAGAGGAGCTGTGGGTATTCCCCACAGATTCAGGAGCTCATCAACTCCAAGATGGGCACGGGCACATACTTATTGGACAAGGAACACCTGCCCATCCGTCCAGACTTTGAAGATAACCAAGTTGTTATGACTGAGAATGAGCCATCATCTGCCCAAGCACAAGCCAAGAAGGAGAAAGCGAGGAAGGAGAAAGCTGCCAAGATGCCTACTCAAGAGGAGGCATCTGAATATTTCCTGAAAACCAAACAAGAGCAGCTTGGTTACTTGATTGCATCCACCCTGCGGATTGAGCAAGGACTAGCCACCCTAACTCAAAACCAGGCAAGCTTAGAGAGGATCATGGAACAAAAGTTCTATGACTTGGATGTCAAAGTGACAGAGATTCAGACTGCAGTGGAGCAGCTCCAGGATGACATGCAGGAGAGGAGAGGCAAGACTACAACTAATGCTTTTGCCAGAGTGCCACGAGGTCTGAGGTCGTCTGCAGTGCCAGTTGCTGACACCAGAGCCACCACTTCTGCACCAGCCATAGCCTCAGTTCCACCAGCTCCAGTGTCCACTTGAGCCTCGACTCCGACCACGTCTACAAAAGGCTTCGTCCTTGGAGTGCTCCGGACTCCACCACCACCTGAAAATCAAGCCTGAGTGTCGACTTAGCACTATGCATTTTCTAGGAACTTTTTGGTAACTTGTTGCCAAAGGGGGAGAAAATGTATAGATCATAGTCTTCGAGAGAGAGTGTTGCTTTTATTCTCTCTTGTTTTATTTGGTGGTTTTTCGAACTTCGTTTCCTTTTGTGTGAGATACTACGTCATTATCTGTGAGACATCGATGATCATGTGTTTGATCATAAGCTACAGTTAATATGTGCTTAGTATTTTTATCCTATCTATCTTATGTGATCATTCACTATTCTTGGTGATGGGTGCATGTATTTCATTCTTATCATTTTAAGCGCTCCACCAAGATGTATGTGACATGGAAGAGTAACCCATGACTCTAACTTTTTGTGCATTTGCAGTCCAAAGCAAATTTTAAATATGCACAAATCTAGGGGGAGCTCTTACTTGTCACATACTTCTCAAAGCGACGATATATTTCATGCTTATTATCATTGTCGAAGCTTTGATCTATATGTTGTCATCAATTACCAAAAAGGGGGAGACTGAAAGTGCAACTATCCCTAGGTGGTTTTGGTAATTCATAACAACATATAGCTCATTGAGCTAATGCTATTCCAAGATGATTATTTCAGGAAAGCTCAATGATTGGCATGGCATGGATGTGAAAGTGGAACCCTCAAAATGCTAAGGACAAAGGATTGGCTCAAGCTCAAAAGCTCAAGACTCTTCATTTTATATTTTAGTGATCCAAGATCACATGGAGTCCATAGGAAAAGCCAATACTATCAAGGAGGGATGAGGTGTTGCTTAATGAGCCTCTTGCTTCATGTGCTTAGTGATATGCTTCAAAATCCTCAACCACTTTCCCATATCCACAAATGACCTAAACCCTAAGCCAAACTCGGTCATACCGATCCTTTCTATCCGGCGCCACCGAGTTTCACTTGTGATAAGCCACTGCCGAACCCTAGCAATTCGGTTCTACCGATAGGGATCTCGGTCTCACCAAGATGGGATTGCAAACTCTCTGTTTCCCTTTCGTAACTTTTTGGTCTCACCGAAAGAGCAAATCGGTCCGACCGAGATTGGAATGAAAACTCTCTGTTTCCTTTTTGTAACTTTTCGTTCTCACCGAAAGAGCAAATCGGTCCCACTGAGTTTACCTGACCAACTCTCTGGTTAGCTTATTACCAAACTCGGTCTCACCGAGTTTGTGTAATCGATCTCACCGAGATTACGTTATGCCCAAACCCTAACAGAATCGGTCCTACCGAGTTGCATGTCAGTCCCACCGAAAATCTCTAACGGTCACTAGGTTTACCTTTTCGGTCCGACCGAGTTTGTTGATTCGGTCCCGTCCGAGATTGGTAGATTGTGTGTAACGGTTGGATTTTGTGTGGTGGCTATATATACCCCTCCACCTCCTCTTCATTCGTGGAGAGAGCCATCAGAACACACACACAATTCCAACTCATATGTTCTGAGAGAGAACCACCTACTCATGTGTTGAGACCAAGATATTCCATTCCTACCATATGAATCTTGATCTCTAGCCTTCCCCAAGTTGCTTTCCACTCAAATATTCTTTCCACCAGATCCAAATCCTATGAGAGAGAGTTGAGTGTTGGGGAGACTATCATTTGAAGCACAACAGCAAGGAGTTCATCATTAACACACCATTTGTTACTTCTTGGAGAGTGGTGTCTCCTAGATTGGCTAGGTGTCACTTGGGAGCCTCCGACAAGATTGTGAAGTTGAACCAAGGAGTTTGTAAGGGCAAGGAGATCGCCTACTTCGTGAAGATCTACCGCTAGTGAGGCAAGTCCTTCGTGGGCGATGGCCATGGTGGGATAGACAAGGTTGCTACTTCGTGGACCCTTCGTGGGTGGAGCCCTCCGTGGACTCGCGCAACCGTTACCCTTCGTGGGTTGAAGTCTCCATCAACGTGGATATAGGATAGCACCACCTATCCGAACGACGGGAAAACATCCATGTCTCCAATTGCATTTGAATTCTCCAAACCCTTCCCTTTACATTCTTGCAAGTTGCATGCTTTACTTTCCGCTACCAATATACTCTTTGCATGCTTGCTTGAATTGTGTGATGATTGCTTGACTTGTCCTAAAATAGCTAAAATCTGCCAAGAACTAAAATTGGGAAAAGGTTAAGTTTTTATTTGGTCAAGTAGTCTAATCACCCCCCCCCCTCTAGACATACTTTCGATCCCACAGAGGGTGTTTTGGCGCCCACGGAGTACGAATGGGGAAAAGGAAGGTAGAGAGGAAGGGGGCAACCATGTATTCAGGGCGCGCTTGTCTCAAATGCAAGGAAATTTACAAACTTAGCCCCCGTGTCAAATTTCTACTACATCACAGCAACACTAGTCGGTTGGGGATAGGACGGTAATCTCGCATACACCGAATATTTGCCGACGAGAGTTTGTTTTTGGTGCCCACTGTGTATGAATATGAATCGGGGAGGGAGTCGATTTCGGCGGAGGACACACTGTGTTTTGGCGCCCACTGTGTATGAATCCGGGTGAGAGGCGGTTACGTCACGTTTTGGTGAAATTACAAACCTACCCCTATCAAAACCTATAGAAATCCAGCATATAGGCTTTGCGTGGCAGGGATAGGCAGTAGTGATTTCCATCTCGTAGATTTTGGTTTCGGGCGGTTACTGCGACTTTCCCCGCTTCGTTCAAATTTTGCAGAGTGCACGTTTACCGTGCCAACTCAATTCGAATCCCGTTTGTATTTTATTTGGGGCGGGATCCATTTTCAATTGGAATTACATTCTATATACATAATTTTATATATATATACTTTCAAAAGCACAACAAAGAATTCTGCTCCTTTATGTGTATAATATGATTTACAAATACAACGATCTCGAAATCTTAAGGTTGAATTCGAAAAAATTTAACCAAATTATGTTCTACTAAAATGTATGGATGAGTAATATCTACATATTAAATAACATAGATGTGCGTGAATTCATATGAGTATGCATGTTTGATAGATCAATTTTGGTTCGAGTATGGATTACATGTATCATCATCTCAATTCAAATATTTGAATCCCTTTTTTGTTCACTCCTTTCACGCCCATCTCTCTCGCATGCATGCTCCTTCAGGTAGCTATCACTCTCTTTTCTCCAGCTCACCCGCACGCTCACTTCATGTTGCTCCTATCCTCGCAAACATGGTCTCTCGATGTCTCCCTTGAGAAGTGTCACACTCTCCCTATCATTATAAATTACATGGTAATCATTATCTCTGAAGTCTCTACTGTTCTCAGGTATCACTCGGTACCTAAGCTTTCTTTTTTGCCGCCAAACACACAGTATCCACTCGTCTTTCACTTTGTCTTTCTCTCTATGGGATTCTCTCACACACCCTATATATCTCTACATATGACTCATACCACTAAAATTACTCTCTCTATCTCTCGTGTAGACACAACATTTGTTGCGGTCTCCTTTTCGTCTCCATCCCTGACTGACATTATTCATTTGTTTACCGATCAGACAACCCCGACTACCATCTCCTCTCTCTCTCTCTCTCACAGACACACACGCACAACTCCTACCACTAAAATGTGAATGGAAAACAAGAATACCATCTAATCTATTGTCAAAGCTATACTTAGCGATTAAGTGTGCCACCTTATTGGCCAAACGGCTAATCTTTGACAATTGAAGATTGTTGATAAACTTCGAGATGCTCAACGCTTTCATCTTCAGGTCACGCATAGCAGACCTGTCAACGCTTTGACAGGCATCAATGAAATCCCACGACCAAATTTATACTAAAAATATCAATATCTACAATACTCCCAAAACACTTAGGCGCGATGCATTAACTTCTACCTCGTTTCTTGTTTCTTGACATATCAACCAATAGGAGATGTGGGTGTGCATGCTTTTAATGACTTGAGACTACCAAACACGACATGCAGTGGTTAGTTCATTGCATGCAATGCTATTAATTAGCAAATAAACATTAAGATCTCTCGTTTTCCCCTCCTCCTTGGTCACATTGCACAATCTAAGATGACTTGCTCACCTAGACGGAGGGAGTACTAATTATAATGAGTACTCCCTCCTTCCATCTATATAGGGCCTAATGCGTTTTTCAAGACCGCCTTTGACTATTTATAAAATTAATACTACATGACATGCATAATGTGAAAATTATATCATTGAAAGCTCCTTTCACATACGAATTTGATGATTTGCTTTGTGTAAGTTGCATGTCATATATTATTGCTCTAACATTTGGTCAAAGTTAGCCTCGAAAAACGCATTAGGCCCTATATAGATGGAAGGAGGGAGTATAAGAACTACGTTTTATAATGAGTGTAAAAATATTGATTTGACATTGTGAATGTTGACACATTGTGGAATAGTTTTTGAAGTCTGCAGAAGTACTCAACTAGTGCTGTCGTTCTCCACAAAAAAATGTGTTTACCAATGCATGCATGAACTCTAGTTACTCTAACCCCCCTCTCTTCTTTAATTCTTTGCCACATCAGCATGTTTGCTATTCCCGTGTGCATGATACCAGCTAAGATACCACCATTCTGGCCAGCCTTAATCATCGCATGCAATAATTTAGTGCACCTTGAAATATGAACATGTGTGGGGCGTGTTTGATTTTTATGACTTGAGACTATACCTAGCCCGGCATGCAAGATGACTTATTATGCACCGTTCCCCATACCTGCAGGAAGCCCGTTCGTCTCCAAATTTTGTCCTCTCCATGTGTGGAAACAATATGCCTGCCAAACTCTCCTTCTCCCTCCGGTGGTCCCACCACACCACCCCGTGTGAAAAAATCTGCATGCATGACTCTCCTCCCCCCACGCTCGTCCAATCCGTTGTGACCAGCAATATTTCCACCCCTCCGCTCCCCCGTAATTTACTCCAACAAATATGCCCATGTAGTTGTTACTTAACTGCAGGTGCATTCGGTCACTGACATATGGGCCCAACAGGGGTCTGGCCCACATGTCAGTGATGCAACTGGACCGGCAGTTAAGTCAGTGCAGCTCATTCCATATCTTCCGTAGGTGTGCCATTGCTCGCTATAAATACTGCGCCTCCCACGACATCGCTATCTCCTCCCCCTCGCTCTCACATTGACCACCATGGCATCGCCCCTCCCAAGCCCTAGGAGCCCGTCGCTGCACCGCGCGGACGGTCATGTGTCGCTGTTCCGTTCCTCGCTGCCACTAGTCGAGGAGGACGTGGCGGTGTTCCGCTCCTCGCCGCTAAGCGACACGTCGCCGTTCCGTTCCTCGCCGCCACTAGTCAAGGAGGACGCGTCGGCGTTCTGCTCCTCGCCGCGACGCGTCGAGGTGGACGCGTCGGCATTCCCAATCTCGCCAGCACGCGCGCCGGAGGACGCGTCGGCACCCCGCTACGAGGAGAATGCCGGGCCGCCTGCCGAGCCCCCCAGCCTTGAGGAGCTTTGGAAAGAAATGGATGTCGCCTTGTGGGAGGATTTGCCTCCAGCAGAGCGCGCCAAAATAGAGGCGGAGAAGAAGGCCGAGGAAGAGAAGCGCACCGCGGAACAAGCTGCCTGGGAGGCCTATGTCGTGTCCGAGAGAGTCAGGCAATTGGCTCTTTGGCAGAAGGCTTGTGCGAGGGCCGTGAGGGTGGCAGAGGATGCCCGTGCCGATGCCCTGAGTGCAGTCGGGCCCAAGCGCCTCATCTACGCTTGGCGGTACATGGACCGGGTGCACGCTTCCAGCGAGGAGGAGTACCTGTTGGCACCGGATCGCCACACCAGTGAGATCGCGATCGCCCGCCGGCAAGCCGCCAATCAGCACCTCGCGGGTTGCGAGGCTGAGGAAGAGGCGTTGTGTTGGTGTGCTGGGAAACGGCCGCGCATCAGGGCACTCGTGGCGCGCCACAAGCGCTCCTACTGAAAGCACAAGTGCTCCCTAGGTGGTTTTGATAATTGATGACAACATATCTCTTGTTGGACTAACGTTTTCATCTAGTATGTTTCATATAAGTTCAACAATGGAGTGGCATGGACTAAAGGTTGTGGGAAGTTCTCCAAGATGCTAAGGACAAAGGATTGGCTAAAGCTTGAAGCTCAAGACTCTTCATTTTACATTTTAGTGATCCAAGATCACATTGAGTCCATAGGAAAAGCCAATACTATCAAGGAGGGATGAGGTGTTGCTTAATGAGCCTCTTGCTTCATGTGCTTAATGATATGCTCAAAAACCCTCAGCTACTTTCCCACTTCCTCATATGACCTAAACCCAAAGCCAAACTCGGACCTACCGATTATTTCTATCCGGCGCCATCGAGTTTCACTTGTCATAGCCACTGCCAGAAACCCTAATCAGTTCGGTCTCACCGATGGGATCTCGGTCTCACCGAGATGGGCTTGCAAACTCTCTGTTACCTATTGCATTATTCTCGGTCCCACCGAGATATGCAATCGGTACCATCGAGTTTGCTTGTCCAACTCTCTGTTTCGCTTATTACCCAAATCGGTCCCACCGAGTTTGAGTAATCGGTCAAACCGAGTTTTGGATTTACCCTAACCCTAGCACATCGGTCCCACCGAGCTGATCCAGTGGTCCCACCGAAATCTCTAACGGTCACTAGGTTTACCTTTTCGGTCCGACCGAGTTTGTTGATTCGGTCCCACCGAGATTGGTAAATTGTGTGTAACGGTTGGATTTTCTGTGGATGCTATATATACCCCTCCACCCCCTCTTCATTCGTGAAGAGAGCGATCAGACTAAGCCTACACTTCCAGCATCCTATTTCTGAGAGAGAACTACCTACTCATGTGTTGAGGCCAAGATATTCCATTCCTACCATATGAATCTTGATCTCTAGCCTTCCCCAAGTTGCTTTCCACTCAAATCTTCTTTCCACCAGATCCAAATCCTATGAGAGTTGAGTGTTGGGGAGACTATCATTTGAAGCACAAGAGCAAGGAGTTCATCATCAACACACCATTTGTTACTTCTTGGAGAGTGGTGTCTCCTAGATTGGCTAGGTGTCACTTGGGAGTCTCCGACAAGATTGTGGAGTTGAACCAAGGAGTTTGTAAGGGCAAGGAGATCGCCTACTTCGTGAAGATCTACCGCTAGTGAGGCAAGTCCTTCGTGGGCGATGGCCATGGTGGGATAGACAAGGTTGCTACTTCGTGGACCCTTCATGGGTGGAGCCCTCCGTGGACTCGCGCAACCATTACCCTTCGTGGGTTGAAGTCTCCATCAACGTGGATGTAGGATAGCACCACCTATCCGAACCACGGGAAAAACATCCGTGTCTCCGATTGCGTTTGAATTCTCCAAACCCTTCCCTTTACATTCTTGCAAGTTGCATGCTTTACTTTCCGCTGCCTATATACTCTTTGCATACTTGCTTGATATGTATTGTGATTGTTGAAATTATGCTTAAACTCCACTTAAACCGAAAAAGCTTAAAAATTGCAACTTTAGGATTATGTGTCTAATCACCCCCTCTAGACACATCTACTTCAAGGTCCTACAAGTGGTATCAGAGCTTTGGTCTCCATTGCCTTGATTTAATCACCATTGGAGGAAGATGGATGTGTCTACTTTAGGGAGTCTTAGACATAGAGTGCCTATTCTTGATGGAGAGTATTTTCATGAGTGGAAAAATGAGATGCTTGTAATTTTCAATCAATATCATTTGAACAAGTATATTGCTAGCCCTTGTGCACCTCACATTGATCCTTTGCATCCTACCCTAGATGAAGATATTGACATGATTCGCAATCTTAGAACTATTGAGCTCATAATTAGAGGATTGCCCAAAAATTTGATTGCTAGTTTGCCTACTCTTAATTGTGCCTATACTATATGGAAATTTCTTGAGGAACGATTTCCCGACCATTCCTTGAAAAATTTGGATGAAATTCTCCATAAATCTATTGGCTTGAGTAAGATGAACTCTAGTGATCCTAGTTTTGGTGATTGTCTATTTGAGCTTGCCAATCTCAAGCGAGCTAAAGGACATGTTGGAATCATTAGTGATATTATATTCGAAGCTATAAGATTTCATAAAAGTGACCACTTTGATGATCATCTATCTAATGAATTACCCTCTCTAGGTAATGGTGAGTCACAAGATCATGATGAACATGGATACTATGATGATGATGATGATAGTGACTTCGATCTTGATGATGCAATGAGACACTTTGGTCTTACAGCAAATCTTCGGGGATATGCGTCAGGAGGAAAGGAATGGGTTCTTGATAGTGGATGTACTGATCATATGACCGAAGATGAAGAGATGTTTCGTGAGCTTGCTGAAAATGACGGCCCTCGAAAATATGTCACCTTTGGTGATAATTCAAAGGGTAAAGTGGTTGGCCTTGGTAAGGTGGCCATCTCACATGATAGTTCCATTCAAAATGTCATGCTCGTTGAATCTCTCGGCTACAACTTACTTTCAGTATCTAGACTTGCTGATTTTGGTTTGAATGTCCTATTTACTGAGGTAGACTGCCAAGTATTTCGTCGAGACAATCATAAAATGGTCTTTACCGGTATGCGTAGAGGTGATCTTTACATTGTCGATTTCTCTAAAAAAGGGACAACCTAAAACTTGCTTTACTGCTAAATCCTCAAAAGGTTGGTTGTGGCATAGACGACTAGGACACGTTGGCATGAGAAACCTTGACAAGCTTATTAAAGGAAATCATATCCTTGGAGTTAACAATGTCATATTTGATAAGGATAGACTTTGCAGTGCTTGTCAAGCAGGTAAACAGGTTGGAGGAAGGCATCCCATGAAGAACATCATGACCACAAGGAGGCCACTCGAGCTACTTCATATGGATCTTTTTGGTCCCAACGCCTACAAGAGTCTCGGTGGAAATTCTTTTGGTCTAGTTATAGTTGATGATTTTTCAAGATTTACGTGGGTGTTCTTTCTTAATGACAAGTCACAAGTCCAGAAGATCTTCAAAAACTTCACTAGGAAGGCCCAAAATAAGTTTGACGTGAAGATCAAGAAGGTTCGAAGTGACAACGTTACGGAGTTCAAGAACGCAAATGTGGACACCTTTCTTGACGAAGAAGGGATTTCACACGAGTTCTCGGCTACGTACACACCTCAACAAAATGGAGTTGTCGAGAGGAAGAACCGGATGCTCATTGAAATGGCAAGAACGATGCTTGATGAATAAAAGACACCGAAGCACTTTTGGGCAGAAGCGGTTGAGACAGCTTGTCACGCAACAAATCGCTTGTATCTTCATAAGCTACTCGGCAAGACGGCATACGAGCTCCTCACCGGTAACAAACCCCAAGTTGGATACTTTCGAGTATTCGGCTCAAAGTGCTACATTCTTGATAAGCATCGTCGTTCAAAGTTTGCTCCTAAATCTCATGAAGGTTTCCTACTTGGTTATGGCTCAAACTCTCACACTTACCGTGTCTACAACAATTTCACCCGAAAGGTTGAAGAGACGGTAGATGTAAAGTTTGATGAATCTAACGGCTCGCAAGTAGAGCAATTGCCAATTGATGTAGGAGACAAAGACCCTTCAGAAGCAATCCAAGACTTGTCCATAGGCAAAGTTCGTCCAACGGAGGTGAAGGAGAGTACTTCATCCGTCCAAGTGGAAGCTTCTACTTCACGACAAGGTGAACCAAGAATTGATACGGAAGCATCCACAAGTGGGACACACCAAGATGAAGAAGACAAGGAAATGCATCAAGATGAACATCAACAACCTCCTTCTCCACCACGACAAGAGAATGACAACGTCAACAATGAAGAAGGCCAAGAAGAAGAACAAGATGAAGAAGATGTTCAACAAAGACCCAAGCAAAAGCTCTCATGAGTTCGAGCAAGAATCGGCAGAGATCATCCCGTCGAGCAAATCTTCAATGACATACAAACCGGGAGAATCACTCGCTCAAAAACTCGTTTAGCTAACTTTTGTGAAAACTATTCATTTATCTCTAGCATTGAACCTATGAAGGTTGAAGAAGCATTGGAAGATCCGGATTGGATAAACGCTATGCATGAAGAGCTACACAACTTTGAGAGAAACCAAGTTTGGACATTGGTTGAGAAGCCCGACAACAACCACAACATCATTAGTACCAAATGGGTGTTTCGCAACAAGCAAGATGAAGATGGACAAGTGGTTCGCAACAAAGCACGTCTCGTCGCCCGAGGGTACACACAAGTCGAAGGTATGGACTATGGTGAGACATATGCTCCCGTTGCTAGACTTGAGTCCATTCGCATCTTACTTGCCTATGATAATCACCATAACATCACCTTGTACCAAATGGACATTAAAAGTGCTTTTCTAAATGGTGAAATAGAGGAGGAAGTTTATGTCAAACAACCTCCCGGCTTTGTCAATCCTAAGAAACCTAATCATGTTTACAAACTTCACAAAGCTCTTTATGGTCTTAAACAAGCTCCTAGAGCATGGTATAAATGCTTGACCAAGTTCCTTATTGCAAGTGGTTTTGAAATTGGTAAAATTGATTCTACTCTTTTTACTAAAAGGGTTAATGGAGAACTATTTGTATGCCAAATTTATGTTGATGATATCATATTTGGTTCAACTAACCCTCTCTTTAGTGAAAAGTTCGGAAAGCTAATGTCAGAGAAGTTTGAGATGTCTATGATGAGTGAACTCAAATTCTTTCTCGGTTTGCAAATCAAGCAAACTAAGGAAGGTACATTTGTCTCTCAAACAAAGTACACCAAGGACATATCCAAGAAGTTCAATATGCAAGAATGCAAAGGTATGTCTACACCCATGCCTACTAGTGGACATAATGATTTGACCAAAGATGTTGAACCGGTTGATCAAAAGGTTTATCGCTCTATGATTGGTTCATTGTTATACCTATGTGCTTCACGTCCCGATATTATGCTAAGTGTGTGCATGTGTGCATGATATCAAGCTGCTCCTAAAGAATGTCATCTTAAGGCCGTGAAAAGGATAGTTAGATACTTAATTCATACACCAAATTGTTGCATTTGGTATCCTAAGAGGTCTTCTTTTGATCTTGTTGGCTATTCCGACTCGGATTATGCCGGAGACAAGGTTGATAGAAAGTCAACTTCGGGTACTTGTCAATTTCTTGGTAGATCTCTTGTGTCTTGGTCTTCCAAGAAACAAAACTCTGTATCCTTATCCACCGCCGAAGCGGAATACATTGCCGCTGGTTCCTGTTGTGCTCAATTACTTTGGATGACCCAAACTCTTAAAGATTATGGAATCTATGTTAAACATGTTCCACTGCTTTGTGACAATGAAAGTGCTATCAAAATTGGTCATAATCCTGTACAACATTCTCGAACTAAGCATATTGAAGTTCGTCATCACTTCATTCGAGATCATGTTGCTAAGGGTGACATTAATCTTAAGCATGTTCGCACCGATAAGCAATTAGCGGATGTATTTACTAAGCCACTTGATGAGAAAGTGTTTTGCAGGTTGAGAGGTGAATTGAACATCATTGATGCTTCGAACTTGGAGTAGGAACTCCATTGGATACATGCAAGACATGAGCTTATGACTAATCCATGATACATCTCTTATGGTGACTATCTTATGTCTTGGATATGTTTGTACCTTGCATGTTGTCTAACCCATGTAGGTGCTTGGTTGAATCTAATTTCATGAGATTGCGACTCACTCACATCTTGAGCAATCTCTACATCACCAAGTCTCTACATGATGGTGGTTGAAGACAAGGAAGCACAAAACCATTCAAACATATCCTTTGACAAATTCTATGTTGAGCTTCATGATTGTCATTTTTGGATACACAAGTGCTCTTCCTTGCAAGAACTAATCCATGTAGGTAGGTGAACTCACACTCCAAGTGGTGCTCTGTAACGCCTTCGATGCGGCTATATCTCCCACGTGTCGAGGCACGACTTAGAGGCATAGCCGCATTGAAAGCAATGTCGCAAGTCGGGAAATCATCACACATCCCATGTACATAAATAATATAAAGGGGAATAACATAGTTGGCTTACACTCGCCACGTCACATCAAAGTACATAAATAACATCCATCATACAAATCACTCATGGCCTGACTACGGCGCCAAAATAGAAAAGACCCCCAACATGCGACAAGGCCCTGAATCTAACCCCGAATAGGCACCACTACTGATCATCAGGAAAAGACACATAGTAACGCTAAGAGTCCTCATCGTACTCCCACTTGAGCTCGAGCACGCCATCTGGGGCTGTATCATCGGTCCCTGCATCTGGTGTAATAGTAATCTGTGAGCCACAGGGACTCAGCAATCTCGCACCCTCGCGATCAAGACTATTTAAGCTTAATAGGTAGGGAAGGGGGAATGTATAAGTGGAGCTGCAGCAAGCGACTAGCATATATGGTGGCTAACTTATTCGCAAAAGAGAGCGAGAAGAGGAGGCAAAGCACGAGCGAGAAACTAGAGAGCAACCTGCGCAAACATAACTCCAACACCGTGTCCGCTTCCCGGACTCCACCGAGAAGAGGCCATCACGGCAACACACTCAGTTGATTCATTTTAATTAATTAAGGTTCAAGTTGTCTACAACCGGACATTAACAAATTCCCATCTGCCCATAACCGCGGGCACGGCTTTCGAAAGATCAATCCGTACAGGGGGTCCCAACTTAGCCCATAACAAGATCTCACGGTCAACGAAGGAATAGACCTCCACCCAAGACACACCGATCAGACTCGGTATCTCGGTACAACAAGATGATTCGACAGGTCAAAACAAGTCCAGCAACACCGCCCGAATGTGCCGACAAATCCCGATAGGAGCTGCACATATCTCTTTCTCAGGGCACACTCAGATTGTCCAAACTTCCGACAGGCCAGCCCAGAGTTGCCCCTGGTGGCCACCGGCGGCTGACGTTCCGGACCAACACTCAGAGGAGCACTGGCCCGTGGGGGGCTAAAATAAAGATGACCCTCGGGCTCCGGAAACCCAAGGGAAAAAGGGGTAGGTGGCAAATGGTAGAACCAATGTTGTGCATTGCTGGAAAAGCTTTAAACAAGGCGAACTATCAAGGGGTTCCCATTATAGCCCAACCGCGTAAGGGACGCAACAATCCGGGAACATAACATCGATATGACGGAAACTAGGGCGGCAAGAGTGGAACAAAACACTAGGCGAGAGGCCGAGCCTTCCACCCTTTACCAAGTATGTAGATGAATTAATATAACATAGCAATATAATGATATCCCAACAAGTAAATAAATGTTCCAACAAGGAACGGCTTCAATCTTCACCTGCAACTAGCAACGCTATAAGAAGGGGCTGAGCAAAGCGGTAACATAGCCAATCAACGGTTTGCTAGGACAAAGGTGGGTTAGAGGCTCAATCATTTCAATTTGGAGGCTGACAAGCAAGTGGTAGGCATCGTAGCATTGGCAAAGCAAAACAGCGAGCAAACTAGCATAGCAAAGATAGTAGTGATTTCGAGGGTATGATCATCTTGCCTGCACAGTTGTCAGAGTTGACTGGATCCTCAAAAGCAAACTCAACGGGCTCCTCGTTAGCGAACTCGTCTCCCGGCTCTACCCAACAACACAAACAAGCAACAAGGATACAATCAACTACGTGCAAGGGCAAGGAATAATATGCGAAGATGGTATGCTATGCGGGATGCGATGCGGGATGCAAAATGCAAGATGTGACAGGAATTTCATGAACCTGGCCTCAACTTGGAAAACCAAGTCTGCCACTGGATAGAGGGGAAGAAATCCCCTGAAAACGATATAAAGATCATAGGAATCGGAGCTACGGTTTGGAAATGGCAAGCGTTTTACGAAACGAACCGATCTGCGATTTACAGCAAGTAGGTTCCTAAATGCAACGAAAAGAACATGCTACAACCACCAAACATGAAAACAAAATGCATGACAGGGATGTACACAAGATGCTTAACAAATCACTAGGACTGAGATATAGGCAAATTCATCCATTAAGGGGTTCAAACAAGCATGGCAAAACTGAATAAGCAAAACAGATTTCAGACTTAGCGAAATCAACGCTAGTCTGAAATTTCAGACCACGATGCTCTCTTTGGAGTAGCAAAACAACATGAATCATAACCTGAACATGACAAGTAAGAACATTTCATGGAGCTACTCAACAAGCTTAACAAAACACCCAAAATGACCTGGGGCCAAAAGGGTTCACAAAATACTCTAACGAGCACACGAACATCGATGAAACACAATCAGTTTTCAGACTTAGTGAAAACTGAGACATGCTGGAATTATAACTCACGGAGGCATGTAAACGAGCTCGATGCACTCACTACGGTGCAATTCATGGCAAGGCAAGCATATATCCATAAAGAAGGCACAAAATTCTAGCTAGACATGGCAAGAACAATGGCATAGCATGCATGGAACACTAGCAATAGCACCGGCAAAATCGCAAAAGAGTTCACGATCTGCCCAAATTAACAACGATGCAAAAGTTGAGCTCGATTGAGTCAACCTAGGGTGCTCCAACATAACAAGTAAAGACATGGATGGATAGAGCACAACAAGATTAACAAATGTCCTTTACTGATCATACTCAAAAGGGGCACGGATCACTAGGAAACAAGCTGGACATATGGCATCATGAACTAAAACATCCCAGACTTAGTGAAAATCACTAAGTCCCTGAAATCAGCAATCTCAGGTACCCCTCTTTGCAAGCTTGCACAAGACACCACACACATCCTAAAAATGCATGGGTGGCACCTCTGGAAAGAAGACAACATGCTTAACAATTCACTCCAAAGGGGCACAAGCATATCATGCACACAATAATCATGGAAAAAATGACAAAAGTCAATGATGAGCTAACGGATCTGCAATTTAACTCACGATGCCTCCTTCTAACAGCATTTTGGGCATCAAGATGAACTCAAATGCAAATGATGCAATGGAATGAAATGATGTACTCGTCGAGACGAAGATTTTGATATATGATATGTCCAAAACGGAGCTACGGATGCAAAGTTACGGGCAGTCAAAAATGCATAAAAAAATACGGAGATTAGGGTTTCGGGGAGAGGTCAACCGGATCTAGATCCGGATCTCACGGCACTGTAGCAGCCCGAGCTCGGGCTCGCCGGAAATGCCGCGGTGGTGGCCGGAGCGGAAGAAGCTCGCCGGCGCGAGGTGCTCCCGGGCCGGATCTCGCCGGATCCTGCCGGCGGGGAGCCGGAGAGGCGGCGAGGTGGCACTTGGGCGGCGGCAGGCGAGGCGCGGGGTGCCGGGGCGCGGGGTCCGGCGGCGTGGCGGCGCCGGCCGGCGATGGCGGCGCGGGGGCCGGCCGGGAAGAGGATGGCGGCGGGGCGCGGCGGAGAGACGCGGGCGCTCGGGCCCGGGAGGCGGCGTACGGGGGCCGGGCGCGGGCCAGGCGGGCTCGGCGGCGGCGGTGACGGCGGCCGCGCCAATGAGGCGGCGACACGTGGCGGTGGCGGGACAAGTCGGTCACGTCCGGCCCGAATCGGACGTGTCCGGCGGCGGGAGGTGGAAGACAACTAGGGTTTCGGGGAGGGGATCCAAGATTTGGAATGGGGGGTCTATTTATAGGCATAGAGGGAGCTAGGAGTGTCCAAATGAGGTGCGGTTTTCTCCCACGTGATCGTGATCGAATGACCGAGATGATGGAGCAGAGTTTGGTGGGTTTTTGGGCCAAATTGGAGGGGTGTTGGGCTGCAACACACACGAGGCCTTTTCGGTCCCTCGGTTAACCGTTGGAGTATCAAACGAAGTCCAAATGACCCGAAACTTGACAGTCGGTCTACCGGTAGTAAAGCAAGGCCGCATGGCAAGTCTCGGTCCAATCCGGAAATGTTTAATGCCCACACACGAAAGAAAGCTAGAAATGACCACCGGAGGAGAACGAAGCGCCGGAATGCAAAACGGACAACGGGGAAAATGCTCGAATGCATGAGATGAACATGTATGCAAATGCAATGCACGTGACGACATGATATGAGATGCACGAAAACGAAAACAACACACGGAGACAAAGACCCGAACCCGAGGAATAAATATAACTTAATGCCGGAAACGGCAAGAGTTGGAGTACAAATTGGGAAAGTCATATCTGGGGTGTTACATGCTCCCAACTCTTGATGAGCTACATCAACCTTGAGCACCCACACAAGTTCAACTACATGAGCAAGAACCACACCACCACCCAAGGTATGTTATTACATCTTAGAGAAGCTTTACTCCAAGACATGAGTCAAAGCAACTCAACAAGATGTGAATACATCAAGATGCTTAAACGAAAAATGGTGTAGCGACCCGACCCAAATGGATCAAGTCTACTGTGCTCCGGTGTCATCCCTGGATCAGTAATGCTGACACCACACAGTACTTCGAAGGATTTATAGCAGAGTGGCAATCACACACTTATTACATCGATGTCTCAAAACAGAGCTTATTACAATAAATATGGCTTAAGGCCATCTAATATTGATAATAGCGGAAGACTTGGAAGGTAAATGGGTCCATCAACTCCAACGGCATCAGTGAGTATAGAACCATAACCTAAAAGCACCTTAATCGTCGTCTGAAAAGTCTGCAACATTAACGTTGCAGCCCAAAAACGGGTCAGCACATGGAATATGCTGGCAAGGTAACACATAGAGAATGATGGAATGAAACAGCTATACTATATGCATATTTGGCTGGTGGAAAGCTCTATGGTTAGTGTTTTGCGTAAAGCCAATTTTTCCCTACTGCAAAGGAATAAATTTATTTAACTATCATGGTGGTTGTTAAACATTGAGAATGGTTGACAGCATTCTCAATCCCAATTAAAAGTAGTCATCAATAACCCAACAATATTAATTAGAAGTAAGATGATGAGATTCACATGATATTCAAGTACTAGATACTCAAGATTGTCCATAACCGGGGACACGGCTAATCATGATTAGTTTATTACACTCTGCAGAGGTTTGCGCACTTTTCCCCACAAGACTCGATCGCCTCCGTTGGATTTCCCGCGCTACTGGTGTTTCAGAAACAGATGACCGAGGCACAGTCTTTCAAAAGCGCTAGCACCTTACGATGGATAGACCGGTACACCTACTTTCCCCTACATCTGCTAGTCTACCCTGTAAGAGTTGTTACGACTTAGTCAACTATGCCAGAGCCCATATTGGCTTGTGGCTGCACACGTAAGTATTTAGCATGAAAGGTCTTATGATCCCTTTGAGCCTGGGTGGCGGTCCAAAAAAAACATGCAAGTCCTGATAGACATCAGGTGCCTCAATCCACCCAGATGTGTGTTTAAGTTGCCACCTTCGATAAACCATTAAAATTACCAATCTCACATCTATCATGGATATCACTCACCCAATCCACGTCTACTAGCATAGCATGGCATAATAAGCAAACGTAGAAGTAACTCCCAAAGGTTTCATAATAAACAGGTAATAGGTACTACCTCATCTACTTCCCATCCCTCAATTTAATTAGATCCTAATCATGCAATGCGTGAGGATGGATCTAATGCAATAAAACTGGGTTGTAGAAAAGGTATGATCAAAGTGTTACTTGCCTTGATGATGATCCGCGAGTCCTAGGGATTCGAAGTAACAGGCGGCGCAATCCGGGTAATCTATCGCAGACAAACAACAAGCATACAATAAGTACTCATCTAATGCACAGGTAAAACTCGAACAAGAGATCGAACCAGATAGTTCAACTGAAGAACTCCGGTTGCTAAGAAAGAAAGAAAGAACCAAACAAAGCAACGAAAAACAAACGGCGGAAGAGAACAACTCGGTTCTAGCAAGTTGAAACTAGGTCAAATTTTACCGTAGAAAAAACTTGTTTAAGTTGATTAATCGGGACGGCGGTTTCGAAACGAAACTCTAGGCGCTTGAATCACCTGATTCCGATAAACGAGCGAAAAAATAAACTAGAATGAAGATCGGATCTGAGATCGCGATCGCGGAATAAATCCGACGAGAAGAAAATGAAGAACGGTTAAACGAACGGACGTTCGTTAACCTAGAACAATCCGGTGATCACGTTCGTTAGGACGAACGGTCCGGCGAACGGTCTCTAGGCAACTAACCGGAAAAGAAAACGATACCGACCTAGGGTTTCGGAAAGAAAACCGAAACGAAAAACCGATCTAGAAAACCGGAACGGTTTAGAAAAAGAACCGGAAAGAAAACAAATTGGAAGAGAAGAAAAGAACCGGAACGGTTTATAAGAAAAACCGAACCGAGGAAGAAAGAGAGGCGCGTCGCGGTACCTCCGGCGAGGCTCCGGCAAACGGCGGCGACGTAGGGCGGCGGCAGCGCGGCACTAGGGCGGCGGCGGCTTGGGAAGGGTTGGGACTTGGTGTGGAAAAGGGGGGGGCTGGGTATTTATATAGGTGAGGGGAGAGGAGACTTGGGGGAGGGGGCAAGAAAAAGAGAGGAGAGCAAAGGAAAAAAGGAGAGGAAAGAGGAGTCCTAGTGGGACTCCTACTAGGGCGGCGGCGGCGGCCTTGGCCCTGCGCGGCTGCGCGTGCGCGATGGGGAGGAGCCGGCCTGGCCGGCGGCTTGGGCCTTGGCCCAGGCACTGCGGGATTTTTTTTTAAATCGGTTACGCGCGCAAAAAAACAAAAGAAAAGAAAACTAAACGAACTCCAAAACTCTCAAAGTAAATTTTCCCTGACTCCTAAAAATGAGTCGAACAAAATGAACTTTTCTCGGGACCTAGAATGCAAATTTTGAAAACACGCATTTTTTTCCTATCCAAAGAAAAGGCAAATAAACTCCGACAAATCCAATGATACTTTCTTCAAAATTTGAGAAGAACTCAAATATGAAAATGACGAAATCTCCAACTCTCTCCGAGGGTCCTTGAGTTGCGTGAAATTTCTAGCATCGACCAAAATGCAAGAAAATATGATATGCATGATGATCTAATGTATAATATTCCAAATTGAAAATTTGGGATGTTACAAACCTACCCCCCTTAAGATGAATCTCACCCTCCAGATTCGGGTTGGCTAGAAAATAGGTGAGGGTGGTCCTTGAGCAAATCCTCTTCTCTCTCCCAGGTGGCTTCATCCTCTGAGTGGTGGTTCCACTGAACTTTGCAAAACTTGATAACCTTGCTGCGGGTAACTCTGCTGGCATACTCGAGAATCTTGACTGGTTTCTCCTCATACGTTAAGTCGTCCTTCAACTGAATTGCTTCAAGCGGCACTGTATCTCTTAACGGTACCTCTGCCATTTCGGCGTGACATTTCTTCAGCTGAGAAACGTGGAATACATCATGAACTCCTGACAGTCCCTCTGGTAATTCCAACTTATACGCGACTTCTCCCATACGTTGCAAGATCTTATACGGTCCAACGAAAAGCGGTGCTAATTTTCCCTTAACTCCAAAGTGTTTAACTCCTCGAAGTGGGGACACTCGGAGATACACCCTGTCTCCGGTTTCGTAAACTGTCTCCTTGCGTTTAGAATCTGCGTAGCTCTTCTGCCTAGACTGGGCTACCTTGAGCCTATCGCATTTCAACTTAACTTTTCATTCAGACTCCTTAATCAAATCTGGTCCAAACAACTAGCGGTCTCCAACTTCGTCCCATGACAACGGTGTCCTGCACCTCCTTCCGTACAAAGCTTCGAAAGGTGCCATCTTCAGACTGGTTTGGTAACTGTTGTTATAAGAAAACTCCGCATACGGCAAATTATCGTCCCAACTAGATCCATAATCTAGTGCACAAGCTCTCAGCATATCTTCCAAAATCTGATTGACTCTCTCAGTCTGTCCATCTGTCTGCGGATGAAAAGCGGTGCTGAACTCTAGCCTGGTTCCCAAAGTTTCATGCAACTGATTCCAAAACTTTGAGGTAAATTGGGTTCCTCTATCTGATACAATACTCCTTGGAACTCCATGCAAACAAATGATCCTAGTCATGTATATCTTTGCCAACTTAGCACTGGTGTAAGTGGTCTTAACTGGGATGAAATGTGCTACCTTCGTCAAACGATCAACTACTACCCATATCGAGTCATATCCTGCCTTTGTCCTGGGTAGTCCTGTGATAAAATCCATGCCTATCTTATCCCACTTCTATTCGGGTATTGGCAATGGTTGCAATAATCCGGCTGGCTTCTGATGCTCTGCCTTTGCTCTATGACATACGTCACAAACTGCTACATATGCTGCAATATCCTTCTTCATTCCGGTCCACCAGAATGTCTCCTTCAAATCCAAATACATCTTGGTATTTCCTGGGTGAATCGAATATGGTGAATCATGTGCCTCTTGTAGAATCAACTTCCTGATCTCCGGGTTATTTGGCACATAAACACGGTCCTCAAACCATAGGGTATCGTGTTCATCCTCACGAAATCCCTTTGTTTTTCCTTTGCTTAGTTTCTCCTTTATAGAAGCAATTTCCTTGTCAGATTTCTGAGCTTCTCTAATTTTATCCATCAAGGTTGACTGAATCTCCAATGCTTCTACATAGCCTTTCGGAACTATCTCCAAACTTAGTTCACGAAGGTTTTCTGTTAACTCCTTGGGTATTTCTCCCATTATTAACGTATTGACATGGCTCTTACGGCTCAATGCATCAGCTACTACATTAGCTTTACCGGGATGGTAATGCAATCTCATATCATAATCCTTGATGAGCTCCAACCATCTCCTTTGTCTGAGATTCAACTCCTTCTGCGTGAAAATGTACTTCAAACTCGTGTGATCCGTGTACACCTCACAATGATTTCCAATGAGGAAATGTCTCCACGTCTTCAATGCATGCACTACGGCTGCTAACTCCAAATCATGCGCAGCATAATTCAACTCATGAGGCTTCAGTTGTCGTGAAGCATACGAAACAACTCTTCCTTCCTGCATAAGCACTGCTCCAAGTCCTCGACGTGAAGCGTCGCAATATACCTCATAATCCTTGGCCTGATCTGGCAAAATCAACAGTGGTGAGGTAACCAAATGTTTCTTCAACTCCTGGAAACTAGCCTCACACTCCTCAGTCCATTTGAACTTGGTATCCTTCTTCAACAACTCCATCATAGGCTTCGCAATCTTTGAAAAGTTCTCAATGAATCTCCGGTAGTATCCTGCGAGTCCAAGAAAACTCCGGATCTCTCCAACTGTCATTGGTGCTTCCCATTCGGTTACGGCCTCAACCTTTGTGGGGTCAACTGCTATCCCTTCTCCGGATATAACGTGTCCGAGGAATCCTACTTCTTTCAACCAAAACTCACATTTGCTAAATTTGGCATATAACTGATGTTCCCTTAGTTTCTCCAAAACCAAACGCAAATGTTCCTTATGCTCTTCTTCATTCCTTGAATAAACCAGGATATCGTCAATGAACACTACGATGAACTTATCCAAAAACTCCATAAACACTTTGTTCATCAGGTTCATAAAATAGGCAGGCGCGTTAGTCAGTCCAAATGACATAACGGTATACTCATACAGTCCATATCTTGTGGTGAAAGCTGTCTTCGGAATATCCTGTTCTCGAATCTTCAACTGGTGGTACCCTGATCGCAAATCGATCTTGGAAAACACTTTAGCTCCTTGCAAACGATCAAACAGATCATTAATCATTGGCAGTGGGTACTTGTTTTTGATGGTTACTTCGTTCAATCCATGGTAATCAACAACCATCCTTAATGATCCATCCTTCTTCTCCACTAGAAGTACGGGTGATCCCCAAGGCGAAGAACTTGGGCGTATGTAACCTTTCTCCAATAACTCCTTAATCTGATTCTTAATTTCTACCAAATCCTTTGCTGGCATCCGGTATGGTCTCTTTGATATTGGGCCTGTACCTGGCAATAACACAATCAAAAACTCAATGTCTCTACCCGGTGGCATGCCTGGCAACTCTTCAGGAAATACATCAGGAAAATCCTTTACAACTGGTACTTCCTCCTGCACAACTCCTGTTAGGCAATTTAGTTGGGTCCTGTTTGGCACATGCCGGGATACATACTTGATCCTTCTTCCTTCTGGCGTTGTGAGCAAAATTGACTTACTAGCACAATCGATGTTTCCTCCATACATCGACAGCCAATCCATACCGAGAATTACATCCAAACCTTGGGATTCCAGAATAATTAAATCTGTTGGGAAAACATGCCTTCCTATGCTTAATGGCACTTGAAAGCATCCTTGGCTGGCCATGTACTCTGCTCCTGGCGAGCTTACTAGCATAGGTGTTTTAAGAATCCTAGTGGGCAGGCTATATTTTTCCACAAATCCCCTTGATATGTATGAATGTGATGCACCAGTATCAAAAAGAACGAGTGCGGTAAATGACTTAACCAAAAACTTACCGATTACTGCATCAGGCTGATCTTCAACTTCCTCGACGTTAACGTGGTTCACCTGTCCCCTATTGAAAGGGTTTGGCTTCTTCCCTGAGCTTCCATTTCCATTTCCATTCTGGCCTTCAGGACATTCATTGGCATAATGTCCGGTCTTGGAACACTTGAGACAGGTGACTTCACTCAGGTCTCTCTTGGATAGGGTTGATGGGTTGGTCCGATTCTGGCCGTTGCTTCCTCCATTCCCATTACCATTCTTGTGGCCATTGTGGTTGTGCAAACTACCTCCTCCATGGGTATGCTGAAACTGAAATCCCGATTTAGGGGTAAAACGGGGCTTCTACTGGGCTCCAGAATTATACTTCCCCTGTCCATACTTCCTCTTGCGGTTCTCAATCTGTTGTTGCTTCCCTTCAATCAAGATGGCACGATCTACCAACTCTTGGTAGCTGTTGAAACTTCCTACCATCAACTGCATGCTTAACTCATCATTCAATCCTTCCAGAAACTTCTCCTGCTTAGTTGCATCCGTAGCAACGTCATCTGGGGCATAACGTGCTAACTTGCTGAAATCGTCAACATACTGGCCAACTGTCCTTCCTCCTTGGTGTAAGTTGTGAAACTCACGCTTCTTCATGGCCATAGCTCCTGCTGAAACATGTGCAGTGCGGAAATCTTGCTGGAACTGATCCCATGTGACAGTGTCAACTGGGAAAGTGGCTGTGAAATTCTCCCACCATGCTGCCGCGGGTCCTTCTAACTGATGTGCGGCAAACTTCACTTTCTCACCATCCGTGCATCCTGTAGTGGTCAACTCCCTTCCTATCTTGCGGAGCCAATCGTCTGCTACTATTGGCTCGATGCTACTAGAAAACACCGGCGGATTCAGCCTAAGGAAATGGGCTAAGTGGTCAACAGGTGGCGGTGGTGGAGTTGGGTTGTTGTTGTTGTTCTGCTGGTTCTGAACTAACATCTGCATCAATTGATTCTGTTGTTGGATCAATTGTGTGAGCTCCGGTGGAAATCCAGTTTCACGTCTCGGAGGCATCTGAGGGTTTAGAAAAGAAGAGATATAAGAATAGAGTGAGGTCTAAAGAGAAAACACTACCCCAATGCACATGAGCAAATGCACACAAAATCACTTCATTCAATCAAACAAGGGCTTACAATCAATCTAGCTATCGAAAAAGTGCTTGAACTATAGTGTATACATGGGGGAAAATACTACTAATATTTGGTGGTCATCTAGAAATTTGAACCGGTGGAAGACTCCATAATGTCCGCTGCAGCTTCGTCTTGAAAGTCGGGTTCACTTGGATCCGAATCGGTGTCGTCGATGATGATGTAGTTGTCCGGACATGCGACGTACATGTCTTCCTTCCTGGATGCAAACTCCCTCTTGAGTTCTTCAATCTCTTGCTTAATATCGACGTTGTGTCTTGCTAGAGCTACGATCTCGTCCATGTAGTCCTTGCGTGTAGCCTTCCGTTCTCCTTCTTGCTCGATGATCCTCGCTTTTGCATTCTTTAACTCTATCATATCATTGCACATCTGGTTCTCGTGGCGTCGAATGTGCTGATTTAACTCCTGGATGAATGCTGCAATGGATCTATCCTTCTTGGTGCTGACTAACTCCCATTGTTCATCTCGGTGTCCGCAAATCTGGTAGATAGTGTCCTTGAGGTCTTCTTGATAAACTTCTCCAATGCGTCCTATGGTGATAAGGGCTGCCATGCTCCTTCCTAGACTCCAAGTTGGTGCATTGAAAACACTATCTATGGGCTTCGTGATTGGCACGAATGTCCTTCCCAGAACGTGAGCTTGAATCTTATAGCGCTCTTCTTCAGGCAGAGTGGCGTTGAAGGTTCTCGTGAAGCTTGGTAATCCAATGTTTAGGTACTTGGTGACTGCCTTCAAGTGAAATCCAAAAGCTGTGCCTTCATCCGGTTGAGCGTACTTAATCTTCGCGTCCTTCATCCTAAAGAGTAGAAAAGATGAGGAGTTAGAAAATGACGAGAGAATGGTGATCTATGGCTTTAACTTAGTGGTCATGTCCTACAGTCAGCGTGTGCTCTGATACCATCTCTGTAGCGACCCGACCCAAATGGATCAAGTCTACTGTGCTCCGGTGTCATCCCTGGATCAGTAATGCTGACACCACACAGTACTTTGAAGGATTTATAGCAGAGTGGCAATCACACACTTATTACATCGATGTCTCAAAACAGAGCTTATTACAATAAATATGGCTTAAGGCCATCTAATATTGATAACAGCGGAAGACTTGGAAGGTAAATGGGTCCATCAACTCCAACGGCATCACTAAGTATAGAACCACGACCTAAAAGCACCTTAATCGTCGTCTGAAAAGTTTGCAACATTAATGTTGCAGCCCGAAAACGGGTCAGCACATGGAATATGCTGGCAAGGTAACACATAGAGAATGATGGAATGAAACAGCTATACTATATGCATATTTGGCTGGTGGAAAGCTCTATGGTTACTGTTTTGCGTAAAGCCAATTTTTCCCTACTGCAAAGGAATACATTTATTTAACTATCATGGTGGTTGTTAAACATTGAGAATGGTTGACAGCATTCTCAATCCCAATTAAAAGTAGTCATCAATAACCCAACAATATTAATTAGAAGTAAGATGATGAGATTCACATGATATTCAAGTACTAGATACTCAAGATTGTCCATAACCGGGGACACGGCTAATCATGATTAGTTTATTACACTCTGCAGAGGTTTGCGCACTTTTCCCCACAAGACTCGATCGCCTCCGTTGGATTTCTCGCACTACTGGTGTTTCAGAAACGGATGACCGAGACACAGTCTTTCAGAAGCGCTAGCACCTTATGATGGATAGACCGGTACACCTACTTTCCCCTACATCTGCTACTCTACCCTGTAAGAGCTCGCATGACTTAGTCAACTATGCCAGAGCCCATATTGGCTTGTGGCTGCACACGTAAGTATTTAGCATGAAAGATCTTATGATCCCTTTGAGCCTGGGTGGCGGTCCAAAAAAACAGGCAAGTCCTGATAGACATCAGGTGCCTCAATCCACCCAGATGTATGTTTAAGTTGCCACCTTAGATAAACCATTAAAATTATCAATCCCACATCTGTCATGGATATCACTCACCCAATCCACGTCTACTAGCATAGCATGGCATAATAAGCAAACGTAGAAGTAACTCCCAAAGGTTTCATAATAAACAGGTAATAGGTACTACCTCATCTACTTCTCATCCCTCAATTTAATTAGATCCTAATCATGCAATGTGTGAGGATGGATCTAATGCAATAAAACTGGGTTGTAGAAAAGGTATGATCAAAGTGTTACTTCCCTTGCTGATGATCCGCAAGTCCTAGGGATTCGAAGTAATAGGCGGCGCAATCCGGGTAATCTATCGCAGACAAACAACAAGCATACAATAAGTACTCATCTAATGCACAGGTAAAACTCGAACAAGAGATCGAACCAGTTAGTTCAACTTAAGAACTCCGGTTGCTAAGAAAGAAAGAAAGAACCGAACAAAGCAACGAAAAACAAACGGCGAAAGAGAACAACTCGGTTCTAGCAAGTTGAAACTAGGTCAAATTTTACCGTAGCAAAAATTTGTTTAAGTTGATTAATCGGGACGGCGGTTTCGAAACGAAACTCCAGGCGCTTGAATCACCTGATTCCGATAAATGAGCGAAAAGATAAACTAGAACGAAGATCGGATCTGAGATCGCGATCGCGGAATAAATCCGACGAGAAGAAAAAGAAGAACGGTTAAACGAACGGACGTTCATTAACCTAGAACAATCCGGTGATCACGTTCGTTAGGACGAACGGTCCGGCGAATGGTCTCTAGGCAACTAACCGGAAAAGAAAACGAAACCGATCTAGGGTTTCGGAAAGAAAACCGAAATGAAAAACCAATCTAGAAAACCGGAACGGTTTAGAAAAAGAACCGGAAAGAAAACGAATCGGAAGAGAAGAAAAGAACCGGAACGGTTTATAAGAAAAACCGAACCGAGGAAGAAAGAGAGGCGCGTCACGGTACCTCCGGTGAGGCTCCGGCGAACGGCGGCGACATAGGGCGGCGGCGGCGGTGGTGTAGGGCGGCGGCGGCGCGGCACTAGGGCGGCGGCGGCTTGGGAAGGCTTGGGGCTTGGTGTGGAAAAAGGGGGGGCTGGGTATTTATATAGGTGAGGGGAGAGGAGACTTGGGGGAGGGGGCAAGAAAAAGAGAGGAGAGGAAAGGAAAAAGGAGAGGAAAGAGTTGTCCTAGTGGGACTCCTACTAGGGCGGCGGCGGCGGCCTTGGCCCTGCGCGGCTGCGCGCGCGATGGGGAGGAGCCGGCCTAGCCGGCGGCTTGGGCCTTGGCCCAGGCGCTGCGGGATTTTTTTTAAATCAGTTACGCGCGCAGAAAAACAAAAGAAAAGAAAACTAAATGAACTCCAAAACTCTCAAAGTAAATTTTCCCCGACTCCTAAAAATGAGTCGAACAAAATGAACTTTTCTCGGGACCTAGAATGCAAATTTTGAAAACATGCATTTTTTCCTATCCAAATAAAAAGGCAAATAAACTCCAACAAATCCAATGATCCTTTCTTCAAAATTTGAGAAGAACTCAAATATGAAAATGACGAAATCTCCAACTCTCTCCGAGGGTCCTTGAGTTGCGTGAAATTTCTAGGATCGACCAAAATGCAAGAAAATGCGATATGCATGATGATCTAATGTATAACATTCCAAATTGAAAATTTGGGATGTTACAAATGGTAACCCCATTTTGAGCTTAAACTATGAGTATGACCTATGATCAAGTGTTCTCACTTGACTCCTAAGTCAATATACTCTAACATAGGTGGCTATGTCACCGCCCAACTCTAGATGAAGTTCTCTTGTGTTCCTTCTTTGTGTTATTGCATTTGTCTCATGCATGTTTATTTTCTTTCTCTTTTTCAAAAAAAAATAACTTCTAGATCTTTCAATTTCTTCTCTTTTCTCTTTGTTTTTGTTCTGCATTTTCTGCATTTAATTCCTTGCAAATCCTTCAGGTAATTCATTGCAAATCTTTGTGAGATCCTACATGTATAGTGAGCTGAGGTGACAAGTGTTTTTCTCTGTGTAAACTCGGTTTCACCGACTTGCAATCAGAAAAACAGTTTGTCACTTGTTCTACATTTCTTCTCATCCAGCTCCACTCAATGAATCTTGTCCTCTCCAAGCATCACAATTTAATCCATTGCTTTGTGCTGAGTCTCAAGGACCAAACCTATACGCCGGATTCCAGAGAGCCCTTCTTGGAAATTGATGTCAAAGGGGGAGAGAGAGAGATCACATCAAAGCTCAAGGGGGAGAGAAAGTCTCAAGGATCCCAGATGTTGTTAAGGGAAGCTCAAGGGGGAGAGAAAGTCTCAAGGATCCCAGATGTTATTAAGGGGGAGAGGGAGATTTCCAAGGGGAGAGAAAATACTCAAGGATCCCAGATGCTTGATGTTCAAGGGGAGAGATTTCACATGTCTTTTTGGGGGAAAGACATGTTCATATACGCTTATTTGCATTAAGTTCTATCCAGTTGTATCTTTCAACTCTGATTTTCTGTTTCCTATCTTCTCCCAATATCCCATGTAAGATTCAGGGGGAGCAAGACACCCAAGGGAAAGAAATCAGTCAAATTCATTGCATATCTTTACTCTTGGGGACATGTTGAATTCAATGTAGTACCTAGTACTTACTCTCTACATGTCATCCCAGTCTTGGTACTCTTGTGGTTTCTTTTGTTTGCCCTGGCTAGTGGATGTACCTGTGTTATCTAACTTTGTTTGTGCAGGTTCATTCTATCCTAAGCCAACTCAAAAACTACAAGGTAAGTGTATGCATCAAAATCATGAGTACGAGCAGTTCTTGCTTATGTACATACTGTTTGCAAGAAGGACTCATGAGCATGAAGGTATTTTCCTTGATAATCCTTTACTCTGATGCATATGGCCAAGATACATGTAACACATTGCCTACTCTATCATGATTATGCTCTCACATGCTTCTATATTTTATATTCATATGATTGCATACATGTGGGGGAGCCTATGTTTCTTACATGTCCTTCCAAAGCTTTACTTGCCGTTCTTTATATCTTTATCTAAAGCTTTGATGTATGTTGCCATCAATTACCAAAAAGGGGAGATTGCAAGCACAAGTGCTCCCTAGGTGGTTTTGATAATTGATGACAACATATCTCTTGTTGGACTAACGTTTTCATCTAGTATGTTTCAGATAAGTTCAACAATGGAGTGGCATGGACTAAAGGTTGTGGGAAGTTCTCCAAGATGCTAAGGACAAAGGATTGGCTAAAGCTTGAAGCTCAAGACTCTTCATTTTACATTTTAGTGATCCAAGATCACATTGAGTCCATAGGAAAAGCCAATACTATCAAGGAGGGATGATGTGTTGCTTAATGAGCCTCTTGCTTCATGTGCTTAATGATATGCTCCAAAACCCTCAGCTACTTTCCCACTTCCTCATATGACCTAAACCCGAAGCCAAACTCGGACCTACCAATTATTTCTATCCGGCGCCACCGAGTTTCACTTGTCATAGCCACTGCCAGAAACCCTAATCAGTTCGGTCTCACCGATGGGATCTCGGTCTCACCGAGATGGGCTTGCAAACTCTCTGTTACCTATTGCATTATTCTCTGTCCCACCGAGATATGCAATTGGTCCCACCGAGTTTGCTTGGCCAACTCTCTGTTTCGCTTATTACCCAAATCGGTCCCACCGAGTTTGAGTAATTGGTCAAACCGAGTTTTGGATTTACCCTAACCCTAGCACATCGATCCAGTCGGTCCCACCAAAATCTCTAACGGTCACTAGGTTTATCTTTTCGGTCCGACCGAGTTTGTTGATTCGGTCCCACCGAGATTGGTAAATTGTGTGTAACGGTTGGGTTTTGTGTGGAGGCTATATATACCCCTCCACCTCCTCTTCATTCGTGAAGAGAGCGATCAGACTAAGCCTACACTTCCGGCATCCTATTTCTGAGAGAGAACTACCTACTCATGTGTTGAGGCCAAGATAATCCATTCCTACCATATGAATCTTGATCTCTAGCCTTCCCCAAGTTGCTTTCCACTCAAATCTTCTTTCCACCAGATCCAAATCCTATGAGAGAGAGTTGAGTGTTGGGGAGACTATCATTTGAAGCACAAGAGCAAGGAGTTCATCATCAACACACCATTTGTTACTTCTTACAGAGTGGTGTCTCCTAGATTGGCTAGGTGTCACTTGGGAGCCTCCGACAAGATTGTGGAGTTGAACCAAGGAGTTTGTAAGGGCAAGGAGATCGCCTACTTCGTGAAGATCTACCGCTAGTGAGGCAAGTCCTTCGTGGGCGATGGCCATAGTGGGATAGACAAGGTTGCTTCTTCGTGGACCCTTCGTGGGTGGAGCCCTCCATGGAATCGCGCAACCGTTACCCTTCGTGGGTTGAAGTCTCCATCAACGTGGATGTAGGATAGCACCACCTATCCGAACCACGGGAAAAACATTCGTGTCTCCGATTGCGTTTGAATTCTACAAACCCTTCCCTTTACATTCTTGCAAGTTGCATGCTTTACTTTCCGCTGCCTATGTACTCTTTGCATACTTGCTTGATATGTATTGTGATCGTTGAAATTATGCTTAAACTCCACTTAAACCGAAAAAGCTTAAAAATTGCAACTTTAGCATTATGTGTCTAATCACCCCCCTCTAGACACATCTACTTCAAGGTCCTACACCTACGAGTGTCGTGGCTTTTATG
Source organism: Triticum monococcum (assembly GCA_034509565.1). Taxonomy (NCBI): domain Eukaryota; kingdom Viridiplantae; phylum Streptophyta; class Magnoliopsida; order Poales; family Poaceae; genus Triticum; species Triticum monococcum. The sequence continues at coordinate 97,069,041 of CM067843.1, read as the reverse complement.
AGGAGTATAATTTTTGTTTCGTAAGGTGATCTCATTAGTTTTGGGACGCAAATGATAAATCCCGAACGTTCAGGAATTTTTAGCGTCCTTAATTAAGTATGTAAAAGGGAAAGTTTGGAAACCTTGTGTATTCGTACGTATTTTGCAAGTACGTGCATATAGCACAAACTTTACTATATACTATCGCACTACACGTCTCTCTCGATATATGCTTGCAGACTGTGCTACTCCCTCCGTCCAGGTCAATAAGTCATCTTCGGTTGTGCACCGTGACCAAGAAGGAGGGAAGACTTATACACCTAGATGGAGGGAGTAGTACTATTACTTATGTATGTGCAAATGCATGTTTTAACATTACGATGCGGTTTTTGTAAAAGTAGAAAAACAACACTAGTCAAGCTTGTGAAACGATTCAATGCAAAACAAATGCAAAAATGCTTGTTTGATTGTTTACTTTTAGCTTCCTTCTCTGTGGTTATTTCTCTATCGTACTTTGTACGGAGTATCTCACTGGTTGGAAAGGCATGCAAATTCCCAAACCGCTTCCTACACCCTGCATCTCACTGGTTGCCGGTGTTGACGTTGTCGCCCATCTCATCGAGGATGAGGTTGCCGAGGTCGGGGAAGAAGTCATTCGCAACTAATCATGTGGACAAGCATAGTAGTAGGATACAGAGTAGAAACATGAATTCTACCACGATTTCGAACAGGAAGAACAGAAACACATACGGTGCAACGGGAGCAACACCATTGGCGTTGAGGTTGTCGCCCATGTCCAAACACCATGTAGACACGGTCTTTGAGCATGGTTCATAGTCGTTCCATGCTCGGGCATTGAAGTTTGTAACTATTATAGATTAGAATATACTACTCCTCCGGTGCTAGTAGTAGAGCAGAGTCCTACTCTACTACTCTACTCAAGCAAGTTAGGGTATAGCATTGTAGGGAGTACCAGTATTGTGATCACTCAAGCAAGTTGTCTGGCATCGACATGACCCTACGCTGCTGGTATGTGTCTCGTAAGTCAAGTAGCGTGCTGTAGTCATCATGACCTGTCCACTCCCCGCAGCACATATTCGCTTCTCCATGTTTGTCCGCACATAATCTCGTCCAATCTTCCATCCCCACTAAGGCGCCTCCCCCTCGTCCGAAACCCAAGCACTAACAATGGCAGAACCGAGCTGCATCTGCCGAAAGAGTGGCTGGAATTCGCTCCCCATAGAGGTAATCAATCTCATTGTTTCGTGTGTGTACAATCTCAGTACCATGCCGCTCGCCGCGTGCTCGTTGGGGCTGTACCGCTTACTCAAAGCCCTCAGGCCGGAGCTTTTTAAGCCAGCTCCTTGCTTGCTGATGCCGCCTGATCTTCAGAAACGGAGTGTCACGCAGCATAACGATCGTAGGGTGGCGAGCATCAACCCCCTTGACTGCGATCCAATCCTCGTCAGCCTCAACTACATTAACGGTATGTACTGGGTCGGCATGAACACGTCTTGGATGGTGCTCGTCGACGGTCGCGGCAGCTGGATGCTCATGGAGGTCTACACCCGGCGATTGATCCCCCTTCCTTCGATTAACACTACACTGCTTTGGCACCGCGTCCCAGAATACTCGGAATCTTACAGTAGCCAACATGATACCAAGTTTGATTTGCTCAAGGTTGTAATCTGCCAAGTGCCCACAAGATCTACGAATTATAAAGACTTCAGGCCAATTGCGTTCTTCAACCGCGGTCTCGCCTATCTGACAGGTCACTGCGGTAAGTGGATAAATCTACACGTCCATCACAGGATCATACATCCTCCATGGTTCTCTGATGCCATTGAACACAAGGGCTTCATTTACACTGTCGACTCCTTCTATAGCTGGACGTATTGCTGGCCTACTCCAGTCATTGCTACAAACGGTTGTTACAGCAGTATGTTACTTTCCTATGATATCATGATGGCTTGCTTATATTACTGTCAACATTTGCTGAAAAAATATTCATGCTCATAACATGTTGTTCTTAAGATTGACTAAACCAAGAGCCCTTTTTTATTTGACTCCAACTTGATATGATGTTGTAGGCCGCCAAGTGTCCCTACCCTTCCTAATCCCAGAACCTTTCAAAGAAAAGCGGCATGTTAGTTGCAAGTGGTTCCTAGCTCGATCAGACGACGGCGAAAGATTGATGATCGTTCGCACGTACCGGACGTGTTGTTTCGCGGAATACAATCACAGTCACTGCAAGGTTTTTGAGAAGGATCCCAGCTTCTCTGGGCCTTCAGGAATTTTTGACTGGAGGCTGGTAAGTAGCCTTGGTACACGCTCTCTGTTTGTCGGACTGAATTATCCGATTAACCAGGAGATAACCGACGGCAAGGATCATGATGGCCACGCGGTTTTGCTCATCAGGCAAAACTGTGTGTACACAGCGTATCATGCGTCTCTGCATGCACCATACCTTGATATGTGCCGCCGTGCTCTGTAGCCCAAAGTAGGAGAGAGGGTCGCAAGTATCAGACTTCGACCTGCTGGCTGGAGTTTCCCCCATCAGGCACCCATCTGGTTCAAGCCGTCAGCCAATCTCCACAGCTTAATAAATAGTAACATCTAACTGAGCCAGTTAGTTAGATGCATACACTTGGTGTAGTAGGATCTTTATTTAGTTTGATGCATACACTTGTTCTTTTATGGTAGCCCTTTTGTAATGATGGCTGGTATTTGGTTTGGAAGAGAGAGTTGCGTCTTCACTCTTCTGGCCTGCTTACTGCTTCTGTTGCACCCCCAGCCTGGTTGCTGCTGCTGCTATTTTCAATGTACAGTCAGTAGTATATTTTGTTTGTTGGTTGAATAAATGTGTTGTTAGAATGACAAACACAATGTTTTGGAAGTCGTTGCATGGTTCGATCCTTTAGTGCCCCGTACCGTACATAGCGCATACTATTTATCGTACGAAACACTTTTTTTTGAAACTCGGAACACATTTTCCACTTGTTGATAACATGCAGCCCACTGATGAAGGCCCAATAGATAAGCCCATAATTAACTGGAAGGGAGGCTGTCACATGAATCCGGCCCAGGTACATGCTCATGGTCCCCTAAACATAAATAAGTAAATAAATAAAGCTAAATGCTCATGCACCAGTTCTTTGGAAAATAGGTAGCCCAGCATTTCTTTTTGAAGAATACTCAAGCTAGGCCTATTTGTTTTCTCCGAATTACTGGGCTGCAAATCTTTCAAGACGAGGAGGGATGCATTCCGGCCTGGCTTAAGAGTATGATCAATGTCTGTTAAAAGTAATATCAAAAGGGGTTGAAAATTCCAAAAAAATTATAGCAAATGGGATATAAGTTTCTTTTTTTGTTTTTATTCTTCATTGATATCTTATACGTATTTCATTGGATTTAACATGACATAGTACTAATTTATTTTTAAATTTGTTTTAGTATGGCTATTAATTTTTGGATTAAGAATATTTCGTTCCCTAGCAAAAATTTGCGAATTTTCAAAATTTCCCACATATTTAGTTAATTTTTTGACCCTGGTACTGACCAGAAAATGGCCAGCAATTCTAAAAATGGAAAAAGGGCTGCAGTAAATTTCATGTGAATTAGAAAATGAGTAAAAATTATAAAAATAATAGCAAATGGGTTGTACAGACCACAGATTTCGAGGCCGACTTTTTACGCAAGGCTTTGTCAGTGAACACATGATTCTAGCAGCAGTTAGTGTTGGATATCCATCCAACGGCCGACGTGCTTCTTCAATCTCTGATCTTCCTGCTCCAGCCGCCTAAACTAGCGCCAGCTAGACTGCCTGCTCCCTCCTCTTGTTGCCCGCTGTGATGCCGCGCAGGCTTCCCCGGCCCACCCTACTCCCTCCGCTGGCCTGGCCGCACGTAATCAACTGCCTCCTTAGTACGCAAAAAAAATGATTCCATCCACTGACATCTGGGGTGCACCGGTGGGGCGGCTGACATGTGGGCCTACTAAGTTGACGCGTACGTAGGGCTTGTCAACTTAGTCAACAAACAATTCTAGCAGCAGTAACCATTGGATGTGAATCGAACGGTCCTGCTGCTTCTTCAATCGCTGCTCTTCTTGCACCAGCCGCCCAAACCAGTGCCGGGGAGACCGCCTGCTCCTGCCTCCAGTGGCCGGCTGTGCTGCCGATGAGGCCTCATCGCCCCTACTACTCCCACCGCTAGCGAGGCCCTGCGGCGACGGCAGCCTCACACCGCAGTCGAACCGGTGAACCCTCGTACTCCTCTCTGTGTGGGCATCCACTGCCGCGTTTTCCCCGGCTCCGCGTCGTCCCCTTCCTAGGCCTCGCTGTCGTCCACCGCCTTGGTGCTCTCCGCGCGGCGTGTTCAACGCGGTCAACGACATTCCATCGGAAGAGTACTGTACGTGGAGAGGCTGACAGCTGGGTCCACGGCCACAGCCCAGTTTTTTTGTGATTTGCCAAGTAAGTCGCTTTGTCAGGCCTGTTGGGCTGCAAATCTTTCAAGACGAGGAGAGCTTTCATTCGGCTGGCCTCGAAAATGGCCCATCAGTAATGAGAAATGGGTTGTACATTTTTAAAACACATCAAACCGGCAATTAGTTTCAAATATCTTTTTTCATTTAGAGATTTGAAATTACATTATTTTTTATGTGTGGAGAATTTGTTGGATTTTATATTGATATACATTTATTTTTAAAATCAGTTTGAATGTGAGTCGAAATTTCGGGATTAAAAACAGTTCGGACCACACCGAAATATGCAAAAAATAGTATAATTTTCTAACCATGGCCACAATATGGGCTGTAATGTTAACGAAAAGAATATGGGCTCCAAAAAAACCTTAATAATTAGCAAATGGGCTGTAAATTATTAGAAATAATGGTACATGGGATGTATGCTGTTTTCCACAGATTTGAGGCTTTCCTAAAAAAAGGTTGACGCACAAGCAGTGACTATTGGATGGCCATCCAACGGCAGTCATGCTTCTTCAATCTCTGCTCTTCCTGCTCCAGCCGCTCAAACAGGCGCCGGCGGGACTGCCTGCTCCCTCCTCCCTGCGGCCGGCTCTGCTGCCGCGTAGGCCTCACCGCCCCACCGTACTCCTATCGCTGGCCTAGCCATCCCTCTACTCACCCACACCTGCTGTTATTCTTCGGCGACGGCAGACGAACCAGTAAACCCTCGTACAGTCATACTCCCCTTCCGCGTGGGAAACAACTTCCGAGTCTTCCCTGCCTTTGTGTCGTTCCCTTCCTAGGCATCGCCATCGTCCACCGCCCTGGTGCTCTCGGCACGGCCTGGTCAATGTGGTCAATGACCGACATGCATTTGAAGTGGACTTTACGTGGAGAGGCCGATAGCTGGGTCCACGGCCGCACGCAAGGAAATGCCTCCTTATTACACGCAAAATAATGATTCCTCCACCTGACATCAGGGACCCACCGAAAGGGCCTCCGTATTTCGCGAAAAAACGTTACCGCCGCTGATAGCTCGGACCCACCAGCTATATCTTCGCACGCAAGGAAGTGCCTCCTTATTACGCACAAAAAAATGAATACTCCCCCTGTTAGCTGGGACCCAGTATAGTGGCAGGCTGACTTGTGGGCCTACTAAGTTGACGGGGTCGGAGGGCTTTGTCAACTTAGTCAATATGCACGATTCTAGCTCCAATGACCATACGATGTCCATCCAACGGCCGTAGTGCTTCTTCAACCTCTGGTCTTCTTGCTCCAGCCGCCCAAACCAGCACCGGTCATGCCTCGTGCTCCTGCCTCCCGTGGCCGGCTGCGATGCGGCGGAGGCCTCACTACCCCCTACTACTCCCACTACTGGCCAGGCCATCCCTCTACTCACCCACACCCCCTGTTATTCTGCGGTGACGGTAGCCTCACACCGCAGTGAACCAGTGAACCCTCGTACTCCTGTACGCGTGGGCATCCACTGCCGCATCTTCCCCGGCTCCGCGTCGTCCCCTTCCTAGGCCTCGTCGTCGTCCACCGCCCTGGTGCTCTCGGCGCGGCGTGGTCAACATGGTCAAGGAACGGCTTCCATCGAACATGGACTGTACGTGGAGAGGCTGACAGCTGGGTCCACGGCCGCAGCAAGGAAGTGCCTCCTTATTACGTGCAAAATAATTATTCCTCCACCTGACAGCGGGACCCACCGGACGGGCCACCGTATTTTGCCCCCCTGATTCCTGGGACCCACCAGCTACATCATCGCACGCAAGGAAGTGCCTAACAGTCAGGACCCACCTAGTCGAAGCATATGTAGCGTTGTCATTCTGGTCGCGAACGTGTATGTACATATATACTCGTCGATGTAGAGGCGCGCACGTGTTGTAGTACAGGCGGCCAGGGTGCAAGAAAGAAAATACGGCCATGTATGTGTACATACGTGCGGGGTCTCGTATGCCTACTCGCGCATACGTACGGCCAGGTCTCGTGTACATGGCTGGGTCAGAACGGAGAAACAGCGTCATCGTCGTGTTCATGGGGAGGCAACGGAATGCGTCGTGTTCATGGGGAGGCAACGGAATGCGCCGTGTTCATGGGGAGGCAACAGAACGCGTGGGAGCCAACCGGCTGGGTCGGAACGGAATGCGTGGTCGTGTTCATCGGGAGGGCTTGGATGGAACGAGCGATGGAAACGAGGCCTGTCGTACCAGAAAATGGAGGAAACGGTCTTGTGTTCGACCGGCCACGTTCGAAACGGGATCCTGTTCATCGGGAGGGGTCTGGCGTACCGCAAAACGGAGGAAATGGACCACCTACGGTCGAAACGGAGGTCCTGTTGATCGGGAGGGGTGTGGCGTACCGCAAAACGGACGAAACGGACTTGTCTTGGAGCGCTACGGTCGAAACGGGGGTCCTGTTCATCGAGAGGGGTGTGCCATACCACAAAACGGGACTACACGAGATACTATTCATCTCCCCCGTTGACCCCCTCCAGCCTCCACGAGCTACTGTTCATCCACCATCGACCTCCTCCAGCCTCCACCTGCGACTGTTCATCCACGGGCTCCTGTTCATCCAGCCTCCACCCCGCTCTACTCCAGAGGCTACTATTCAACCAGCCCTCTCCACGGGCTCCTGTTCAACCACCCCTCCACGGGCTACTGTTCATCCTGCCCTCCACCGTCTACTGTTCATCCTGCCCTCCATGGGGTCGTCCTATTCATCCAGCCTTCCACGGGGTCCTGTTCATGCAGCCCCAACCGGCTCAATCGATCGGGGTCCAGATCATCCAGAGGCAACACCACGGGGTCCTGTTCATCCACCCCCACCGGGAACTGTTCATCCAACCCCCCCCCCCCCCCCCGCAACGCTCACTGTTCATCCAAAGGCAGCATCGATCGGCTTCAGCTAGCAGCAGTAGCGAAGGAATCGCTCGATCGGGTTGAGTAACAGCCATCGATCGATCGCTCGGGTTCAGTAACGCGTAGCCTGCAGTGCAATCGCTCGGGTTCAGTTAGAGCCCAACGCCTCGCTCGGGTTCAGTTAGAGCCAACGCCTCACACACAGCGCGTACGTGTACAAGAGAAACGCGCATTGCTCGGCCCCCAACCTCCCACCGTAACCGGGAACTCCCCGAAATTTTCCTCGCCCTCGCTTCTACCACGATTTTTTCCGTCATGGACGGCCCAAAGAATATCATGCAGCTGCGTCTCCGGCGCGCCCTGGACGAAAAGCCCATTTTCTGTCATGATTTTTTGTCATAGAACTAGGAGACCACCACATATATGATGATACCAGGGTTTGTCACAATTATCGTCATAGAAGTGTCATATGTATGACAGAAAAAAATTCGTTTGGCCCAAAATGTCACGGATGTGTCTTTTTTTGTAGTGTGACATGATCAAGGCTCACGAAGATACTATCTCCAAGATGGAGGGGCATAGTCGTGACTATGCCGATGAGATTTCAAATCTTTCCAATGCTCTTGAGCAAGAGCGTGGTCTTCGTTTGGCTCTTGAGGAGTCACACAACGTTGATCACGCTAAGTTAAAGAAAGATTTTGATCATGCTCTTGTTGTTTCTCGTGTGCTAAACTCTAAGAAGGCCAAGATTGGAGTTGATCTTGCTAGACTCAAAGAGGAGTTTGACTTACTTGACAAGGCTCACAAGGTCTTGAAGGGTGCTCATGCTAGCCTCAAAGAGTCTCATGACCAACTTCAAGTAAAGCTAACCAAGGAGAAAGCCACTTTTCCTCATATGATGTTAATTGATAATACAAATGCTACTAACCCATGTTGTGAGCATGTGCATCTTGTTGAGGAGAATGCTAAGTTGAAGGTGCAACTTGATAAAGGTCTTGTGTCTTGCATACAAGGCGAGAAGAACTTAAACGACCTTTTGAGCAACCAAAAGGAAGTTGTGGCCAAGGAAGGGATTGGGTACGTGCCCAAGTCCAACACCAAGAAGAAGAATGACTAGGCCAAACGACCTCCTCCTCTCAAGCAAACCTTTGTGAAGGAGGGAGAGGGTGCTACTAAGGAGAAGGAGAAGAACACCGTGAGGGGTAGTGATGCCAAGAAGGGCAACGCTTCCTGATGTCTACTACACAACCTTCTTATTGTAGACGTTGTTGGGCCTCCAAGTGCAGAGGTTTGTAGGACAGTAGCAAATTTCCCTCAAGTGGATGACCTAAGGTTTATCAATCCGTAGGAGGCGTAGGATGAAGATGGTCTCTCTCAAGCAACCCTGCAACCAAATAACAAAGAGTCTCTTGTGTCCCCAACACACCCAATACAATGATAAATTGTATAGGTGCACTAGTTCGATGAAGAGATGGTGAAACAAGTGGTATCTGGATAGTAGATAATGGTTTTTGTAAGCTGAAAATATAAAAACAGCAAGGTAACTAATGATAAAAGTGAGCGTAAATGGTATTGCAATGATAGGAAACAAGGCCTAGGGTTCATACTTTCACAAGTGCAAGTCCTCTCAACAACAATAACATAATTGGATCACATAACTATCCCTCAACATGCAACAAAGAGTCACTCCAAAGTCACTAATAGCGGAGAACGAACAAAGAGATTATGGTAGGGTACAAAACCACCTCAAAGTTATTCTTTCCAATCAATCCGTTGGGCTATTCCTATAATTGTCACAAACAGCCCTAGAGTTCGTACTAGAATAATACCTTAAGACACAAATCAACCAAAACCCTAATGTCACCTCAAGTATCCATGGGTATGATTATATGATATGCATCACACAATCTCAGATTCATCTATTCAACCAACACATAGAACCTCAAAGAGTGCCCCAAAGTTTCTACCGGAGAATCATGACGAAAACGTGTGCCAACCCCTATGCATAGGTTCATGGGCGGAGCCCCCAAGTTGATCACCAAAACATACATCAAGTGAATCACGTGGTATCCCATTGTCACCACAGATATGCACGACAAGACATACATCAAGTGTTCTCAAATCTATAAAGACTCAATCCGATAAGATAACTTCAAAGGGGAAACTCAATCCATTACAAGAGAGTAGAGGGGGGAGAAAACATCATAGGATCCAACTATAGTAGCAAAGCTCACGATACATCAAGATCGTATCACCTCAAGAACACGAGAGAGAGAGAGAGAGAGAGAGAGATCAAACACATAGCTACTGGTACATACCCTCAACCCCGAGGGAGAAATACTTCCTCGTCGTGATGGAGAGCACCGGGATGATGAAGATGGCCACCGGAGAGGGATTCCCCCCTCCGGCAGGGTGTCGGAAGGGTCTAGATTGGCTTTCGGTGGCTACGGAGGCTTCTGGCGGCGGAACTCCTGATCTATTGTGCTCCCAGATATTTTTAGGGTATACGGAGATATATAGGCGGAAGAAGTACGTCAGGGGGGCCACGAGGGGCCCACGAGGGTGGAGGGCGCGCCCAGGGGGTGGGCGCGCCCCCCTGCCTCGTGGCTTCCTCGTAGATCCCCTGACGTGCACTCCAAGTCTTCTGGGCTTCTTCTGATCCAAAAATAAGTTACGTGCAGTTTCGGGTCAATTGGACTCCGTTTGGTTTTCCTTTTCTGCGATATTCTAAAACAAGGTAAAAACAGAAACTGGCACTGGGCTCTGTGTTAACAGGTTAGTCCCAAAATGATATAGAAGTGTATAATAAAGCCCATAAACATCCAAAATAGTAGATAATATAGCATGGAGCAATCAAAAATTATAGATACGTTGGAGACGTATCAGCATCCCCAAGCTTAATTCCTGCTCGTCCTCGAGTAGGTAAATGATAAAAACTGAATTTTTGATGCGGAGTGCTATTTGGCATAATTTCAATGTAATTCTTCTTAATTGTGGCATGAATATTCAGATCTGAAAGATTCAAGATAAAAGTTCATATTGGCATAAAAAAACTAAGCAATTATGCCTTCTCAAAATAACCTGGCCAAAGAAAGTTCATCCCTACAAAATCATATAGTTTAGTCATGCTCCATTTTCGTCGCACAAGAATGCTCTCATCATGCACAAGCCCGATGACAAGCCAAGCAATTGTTTCATACTTTAGTAATCTCAAACCTATAAACTTTCACGCAATATATGAGCGCGAGTCATGGACATAGCACTATGGGTGGAATAGAATATGATGGGGGTTTGGTGGAGAAGACAAAAAGGAGAAAGTCTCACATCAACGAGGCTAATCAATGGGCTATGGAGATGCCCACCGATTGATGTTAATGCAAGGACTAGGGATTGCCATGCAACGGATGCACTAGAGCTATAAATGTATGAAAGCTCAACAAAAGAAACTAAGTGGGTGTGCATCCAACTTGCTTGCTCACGAAGACCTAGGGCACTTGAGGAGGCCCATTGTTGGAATATACAAGCCAAGTTCTATAATGAAACATTCCCACTAGTATATGAAAGTGACAAAACAAGAGACTTTCTATCGTGAGGATTATGGTGCTACTTTGAAGCACAAGTGTGGCAAAGGATAGTAGCATTGTCCCTTCTCTCTTTTTCTCTCATTTTTTTGGGCTTTCTCTCTTTTTTTATGGTCTTTATCTCCCTTCTTTTTTTGGGCCTTCTCTTTTTTTTGGCCTTTCTCTTTTTTTCCTCACTTGGGACAATGCTCTAGAAAATGATAATCATCACACTACTATTTATTTACAACTCAATGATTACAACCCGATACTAGAACAAAGTATGACTCTATATGAATGCCTCCAGCGGTGTACCGAGATTGCGATGAATCAGGAGCGACATGTATGTAAAATTATGAATAGTGGCTTTGCCACAAATACGATGTCAACTACATGATCATGCAAAGCAATATGACAATGATGATGCGTGTGATAATAAACGGAACGGTGGAAAGTTGCATGGCAATATATCTTGGAATGCCTATGGAAATGCCATAATAGGTAGGTATGGTGGCTGTTTTGAGGAAGATAAAAGGAGGTTTATGTGTGATAGAGCGTATCATATCACGGGGTTTGGATGCACCGGCGAAGTTTGCACCAACTCTCAATGTGAGAAAGGGCAATGCATGGTACCGAAGAGGCTAGCAATGATGGAAGGGTGAGAGTGCGTATAATCCATGGACTCAACATTAGTCATACAGAACTCACATACTTATTGCAAAAATCTACAAGTCATCAAAAACCACGCACTACGCGCATGCTCCTAGGGGGATAGATTGGTAGCAAAAGACCATCGCTCGTCCCCGACCGCCACTCATAAGGAGGACAATCAAATAACACCTCATGTTTCAAATTTGTACACAACGTTTACCATACGTGCATGCTACGGGACTTGCAAACTTCCACACAAGCATTTCTCAAATTCACAACTACTCAACTAGCACGACTTTGATATTATTACCTCCATATCTCAAAACAATCATCAAGCATCAAACTTCTCTTAGTATTCAATACTCTATATGAAAGTTTTTACTACTCTTGAATACCTAGCATATTAGGATTATTTAAGAAAATTACCATGCTATTAAAGACTCTAAAAATAATATAAGTGAAGCATGAGAGTTCATCTATTTCTATAAAATAAAACCACTACCGTGCTCTAAAAGGATAAAAGTGAAGCACTAGAGCAAATGACAAACTACTCCGAAAGATATAAGTGAAGATCAATGAGTAGTCGAATAATTATGCAACTATGTGAAGACTCTCTAACATTTAATAATTTCAGATCTTGGTATTTTATTCAAACAGCAAGCAAAACTAAATAAAATGACGCTCCAAGCAAAACACATATCATGTGGCGAATAAAAATATAGCTCCAAGTAAAGTTACCGATGAACGAAGATGAAAGATGGGACGCCTTCCGGGGCATCCCCAAGCTTAGGCTTTTGGTTGTCCTAGAATATTACCTTGGGGTGCCTTGGGCATCCCCAAGCTTAGGCTCTTTCCACTCCTTATTCCATAGTCCATCGAATCTTTACCCAAAACTTGGAAACTTCACAACACAAAACTTAAAGTAGAAAACTCATAAGCTCCGTTAGTATAAGAAAATAAAACACCACTTCAAGGTACTGTAATGAACTCATTCTTTATTTATATTGGTGTTAAACCTACTGTATTCTAACTTCTCTATGTTTTATAAACTCTTTTACTAGCCATAGATTCATTAAAATAAGCAAACAACACACGAAAAAGAGGAATCTGTCAAAAACAGAACAGTCTGTAGTAATCTGTAGCTAACGCATACTTCTGGAACTCATACAATTCTCAAATAAATTTCTGGACGTGAGGAATTTATCTATTAAGCATCTGCAAAAATAATTGACTAAATAGCGCTCTCCAAATAAAAATGGCAGCAATTCTCGTGAGCGCTAAATTTTCTGTTTTTTACCGCAAGATCAAGAAGACTTTCCCCAAGTCTTCCCAAAGGTTCTACTTGGCACAAACACTAATTAAAAGCATAAAACCACATCTAAACAGAGTCTAGATGAATTATTTATTACTAAACAGGACCAAAAAGCAAGGAATAAAAATAAAATTCGGTTGCCTCCCAAAAAGCGCTATCGTTTAACGCCCCTAGATAGGCATGATGATTTCAATGATGCTCACATAAAAGATAAGAATTGAAACATAAAGAGAGCATCATGAAGAATATTTAATACACTTAAGTCTGACCCACTTCCTATGCATAGGGATTTTGTGAGCAAACAAGTTGTGGGAACAATAACCAACTAGCATAGGAAGGCAGAACAAGCATAACTTTAAAACTTTAAGCACATAGAGAGGAAACTTGAAATTATTGCAATTCCTACAAGCATATGTTCCTCCCTCATAATAATTTTCAGTAGCATCATAAATGAATTCAACAATATAACTATCACATAAAGCATTCTTTTCATGATCTACAAGCATAGAATTTTTATTACTCTCCACATAAGCAAATTTCTTCTCATGAATAGTAGTGGGGGCAAACTCAACAAAATAATTATCATCTGAGGCATAATCCAATTGAAAACTAAAATCATGATGACAAGTTTCATGGATATCATTATTCTTTATAGCATACAAGTCGTCACAGTAATCATCATAGATAGCAACTTTGTTCTCATAATCAATTGGAACATCTTCGGAATAGTGGAATCATTACTAAATAAAGTCATGACCTCTCCGAATCCACTTTCATCAATATAATCATCATAAATAGGAGGCATGCTTTCATCATAATAAATTTGCTCATCAAAACTTGGGGTACAAAAAATATCATCTTCATCAAACATAGCTTCCCGAAGCTTGTGGCTTTGCATATCATTAGCATCATGGATATTCAACGAATTCATACAAGCAACATTGCAATCATGCTCATCATTCAAATATTTAGTGCCAAACATTTTAGTGCATTCTTCTTCTAACACTTTGGCACAATTTTCCTTTCCATCATACTCACGAAAGATATTAAAAAGATGAAGTGTATGAGACAAACTCAATTCCATTTTTCTATAATTTTCTTTTATAAACTAAACTAGTGATAAAACAAGAAACTAAAAGACTCGATTGCAAAATCTAAAGATATACCTTCAAGCGCTAACCTCCCCGGCAACGGAGCCACAAAAGAGCTTGATGTCTACTACACAACCTTCTTCTTGTAGAAATTGTTGGGCCTCCAAGTGCAGAGGTTTGTAGGACAGTAGCAAATTTCCCTCAAGTGGATGACCTAAGGTTTATCAATCCGTAGGAGGCGTAGGATGAAGATGCTCTCTCTCCAGCAACCCTGCTAACAAAGAGTCTCTTGTGTCCCCAACACACCCAATACAATGATAAATTGTATAGGTGCACTAGTTCGACGAAGAGATGGTGAAACAAGTGGTATATGGATAGTACATGATGGTTTTTGTAATCTGAAAATATAAAAACAGCAAGGTAACTAATGATAAAAGTGAGTGTAAACGGTATTGCAATGATAGGAAACAAGGCCTAGGTTTCATACTTTCACTAGTGCAAGTCCTCTCAACAATAATAACATAATTGGATCACATAACTATCCCTCAACATGCAACAAAGAGTCACTCCAAAGTCACTAATAGCGGAGAACGAACGAAGAGATTATGGTAGGGTATGAAACCACCTCAAAGTTATTCTTTCCAATCAATCCGTTGGGCTATTCCTATAATTGTCACAAACAGCCCTAGAGTGCGTACTAGAATAACACCTTAAGATACAAATCAACCAAAACCCTAATGTCACCTAGATACTCCAATGTCACCTCAAGTATCCATGGGTATGATTATACGATATGCATCACACAATCTTAGATTCATCTATTCAACCAACACATAGAACCTCAAAGAGTGCCCCAAATTTTCTACCGGAGAATCACGACGAAAACGTGTGCCAACCCCTATGCATAGGTTCATGGGCGGAACCCGCAAATTGATCACCAAAACATACATCAAGTGAATCACGTGGTATCCCATTGTCACCACAGATACGCACGGCAAGACATACATCAAGTGTTCTCAAATCTATAAAGACTCAATCCGATAAGAGAACTTCAAAGGGGAAACTCAATCCATTACAAGAGAGTAGAGGGGGAGAAAACATCATAGGATCCAACTATAATAGCAAAGCTCGTGATACATCAAGATCGTATCACCTCAAGAACACGAGAGAGAGAGAGAGAGAGATCAAACACATAGCTACTGGTACATACCCTCAGCCCCGAGGGAGAACTACTCCCTCCTCGTCATGGAGAGAACTGGGATGATGAAAATGGCCACCGGAGAGGGATTCCCCCCTCCGACAGGGTGCCGGAACGGGTCTAGATTGGCTTTCAGTGGCTACGGAGGCTTCTGGCGGCTGAACTCCCGATCTATTGTGCTCCCGGATGTTTTTAGGGTATATGGAGATATATAGGCGGAATAAGTACGTCATGGGGCCACAAGGGGCCCACGAGGGTGGAGGGCGCGCCCAGGGGGTGGGCGCGCCCCCCTGCCTCGTGGCTTCCTCGTAGATCCCCTGACATGCACTCCAAGTCTGCTGGGCTTCTTCTGATCCAAAAATAAGTTCCGTGAAGTTTCGGGTCAGTTGGACTCCGTTTGGTTTTCCTTTTCTGTGATATTCTAAAACAAGGTAAAAACAGAAACTGGCACTGGCCTCTGGATTAATAGGTTAGTCCCAAAAATGATATAAAAGTGTATAATAAAGCCCATAAACATCCAAAACAGTAGATAATATAGCATGGAGCAATCAAAAATTATAGATACGTTGGAGACGTATCACTTCCCTTCCCAACAAAGCAGGCGACTTTAACCCTTCTTATGTGTTGTGTCGTGCTAGTGATGGGCATGTTTATGCCAAATTTGTTGGTTCTCCTTATGAGTACATTGAATGGTCTATTTGGGTTCCTAAGACCCTTGTTACTAACATCAATGGACCCATTACAAAATGGGTACCTAAAACCAAGCATTGATCTCTTGTAGGTGTTTGCTTCCGGGGGGGATCATGGTTGCTCGATAGTGGAGCTACTAATCATATGACCGGAAGCAAGGACTTGGTGGTGGGCATGCAAAAGATTCCATCCATGCCCACCAACGTCGAGTGGGGTGACGCCTCGTCCTCTAAGGTATTGGGACTCGGCAAGGTTGTCATTTCTCATGATCGAGAAGGTCATGCTTGTTGAGTCCCTTGCATACAATTTACTTTCCGTTCGTCAACTAGCACTCATGGGTTTCGCCACCTTCTTTGATGTTGATACCATGGCCCTCTTGTGGAGCAAGACTCTTAAAGTAGCCTTTGTTGGGCATGTCGAAAATGGTCTCTATGTGATTAACTTTTCGAAGCGACTCACTAAGACCGCGACATGCCCAATGGCTAAAGTTGATGTGGGATGGCTTTGGTATCGCGGTATAGCCCATGTCAATATGAGATCTTTGCAAAGTCTTCTCAAGGGGGACCATGTTCGTGGACTAACAGATGTTACTTTTGCCAAAGATCGTGCTTGCAGTGCTTGTATAGAAGGAAAGCTACATGAAAAGGCTCACCCTCCCACGACTATCATTTACTCGAAAAGGCCTTAGGAGATCCTTCACATGGATCTCTTTGGGCCTCCATCTTTTGACAGTCTTGGGGGTAGGAAGTATTGCTTGATGATTGTGGATGAATATTCAAGATACACTTGGGTATATTTCTTCAAGAGGAAGAGTGAGACCCAACAAACCGTCATTGACTTTGCAAATGAAGCTCAACGTCGACACCATGCAAAGATCTTGACAATAAGAAGTGACAACGGCACCGAGTTCAAGAACTACACCTTGGATGAGTTTTGTTACGTCTCCGTCGTATCTACTTTTCCAAACACTTTCGCCCTTGTTTTGGACTCTAACTTGCATGATTTGAATGGAACTAACCCGGACTGAAGTTGTTTTCAGCAAAATTGCCATGGTGTTATTTATGTGCAGAAACAAAAGTTCTCGGAATGACCTGAAACTCCACGGAGATTATTTTTGGAAATAATAAAAAATACTGGCAAAGAATCAAGGCCAGGGGTCCACACCCTAGCCACGAGGGTGGGCGGCGCGCCTGCCCCCCTAGGCGCGCCCCCTGCCTCGTGGGCCCCCTGGAGCTCCACCAACCTCAACTCCAACTCCATATATTCGTGTTCGGGGAGAAAAAAATCAGAGAGAAAGATTCATCTCGTTTTACGATATGGAGCCGCCACCAAGCCCTAAACTCTCTCGGGAGGGCTGATCTGGAGTCCGTTCGGGGCTCCGGAGAGGGGAATCCGTCGCCGTCGTCATCATCAACCATCCTCCATCACCAATTTCATGATGCTCACCGCCGTGCATGAGTAATTCCATCATGGGCTTGCTGGACGTGATGGGTTGGATGAGATTTATCATGTAATCGAGTTAGTTTTGTTAGGGTTTGATCCCTAGTATCCACTATGTTCTGAGATTGATGTTGCTATGACTTTGCTATGCTTAATGCTTGTCATTAGGGCCCGAGTGCCATGATTTCAGATCTGAACCTATTATGTTTTCATGAATATATGTGAGTTCTTGATCCTATCTTGCAAGTCTACAGTCACCTACTATGTGTTATGATCCGGCAACCCTGAAGTGACAATAATTGGGACCACTCCTGGTGATGACCGTAGTTTGAGGAGTTCATGTATTCACTATGTGTTAATGCTTTGGTCCGGTACTCTATTAAAAGGAGGCCTTGATATCCCTTAGTTCCGTTAGGACCCCGCTGCCACGGGAGGGTAGGACAAAAGATGTCATGCAAGTTCTTTTCCATAAGCACATATGACTATATTCGGGATACATGCCTAAATTACATTGTTGAATTGGAGCTAGTTCTGTGTCACCCTATGTTATGACTGTTACATGATGAACCACATCCAGCATAATTCTCCATCAATAATCCATTGCCTACGAGCTTTCCATATATTTTTCTTCGCCTATTTACTTTTCCGTTGCTATTGTTATCATCACTACAAAATACCAAAAACATTAATTTTGCTACCATTACTTTTGCTATCATTACCACTACTATCATATTACTTTGCTACTAAACACTTTGCTGCAGATATTAAGTTTCCAGGTGTGGTTTAATTGACAACTCCGCTTCTAATACTTGAGAATATTCTTTGGCTCCCCTTGTGTCGAATCAATAAATTTGGGTTGAATACTCTACCCTCGAAAACTGTTGCGATCCCCTATACTTGTGGGTTATCAAGACTATTTTCTGGCGCCGTTGCTGGGGAGCATAGCTCTATTCTTTGAGTCACTTGGGATTTATATCTGCTGGTCATTATGAAGAACTTGAAAGATGCGAAAACAAAAAAGTATCCCTCAACTACGAGGGGACGTAAGGAACTGCCATGTAGCTCTGCACTTGATTCACCTTCTGTTTTGAGTAAGCTTGTGACACCTAAACCTGCTTCTGCTATTAATTCTGACATGTCACATATTATCGATCATGCCACTTCTGCTATGCATGATACTTATGATGAAACTACTTCTATGCTTGATACTACTGTGCCACTTGGTGAATTTCTTGATGAACAACTTGCTAGGGCTAGAGAGAATGAAATTATGGAAACTAATAATATTGATGAAAGTGATGATGAAGGCTCTCCTAATAAATATGAATTGCCTGTTGTGCCTGAGGGCTATGTTATGGATGAAGAAACTAAAAGAGACTTTCTTGCATGCAATGATAGAAGTGATCTTAAGAAATTATTAGCTAAGCTTAAACAAAAAACTCTGAATGCTAGAATGAAATATGATCCTGCTTATGCTACTTCACCTATCTTTGTTACTTATAAGGATTATGAATTATCTATTGATCCTGGTATAATTACGTTGGTTGAATCTGATCCTTTTTATGGCTATGAATCTGAAACTGTTGTGGCACATCTTACTAAATTAAATGATATAGCCACCCTGTTCACTAATGATGAGAGAACTCGCTACTTTTATATCCTTAAAATATTTCCATTATCATTAAAGGGTGATGCTAAGATATGGTTTAATTCTCTTGATCCTGATTGTGTGTGTAGTCCCCAGGATATGATTTATTACTTCTCTGCTAAATATTTCCCTGCTCATAAGAAACAAGCTGCCTTAAGGGATATATATATAATTTTGCAAAAATTAAAGAAGAGAGTCTCCCACAAGCTTGGGGGAGGCTTCTACAATTACTTAATGCTTTGCCTGATCATCCTCTTAAGAAAAATGAAATACTTGATATCTTTTATAATGGACTAACCGATGCTTCCAGAGACCACCTGGATAGTTGTGCTGATTCTGTTTTCAGGAAAAGAACATGGGATGAACCTGAAATTCTATTAAATAATATGTTGACAAATGAAAATAATTGGACACTTCCTGAGCCAGCTCCTAAGCCTATTCCTAAACCAACTCCAAAGAAAAGGGGTGTTCTATTTCTCCGTCCTGAAGATATGCAAGAGGCAAAGAAGTCCATGAAAGAAAAGGGCATTAAAGCTGAAGATGTTAAGAATTTACCTCCTATTGAAGAAATACATGGTCTTAATTTACCGCCTGTTGAAGAAATATATGGTTTTAATCCATCACCTATTGAAGAAATACATGTTTTTGATAACCCGACACAGGTAGTAAAGGTAAATTCTCTCTATAGATATGATAAAGCTAAAATCCCTCCTACTAAGTTTGCTAGCCAATGTTTGGATGAGTTTGATAACTTTATGGTTAAGCAAGAAGACTTCAATGCTTATTTTGGTAGACAATTGAAACAAAATGCTTATATGATTGAACACTTGGGTGATTATATGTATAGAGTTAAAGGTGAACTTAAACTCATTAGTAAACATGCTTCTATGGTTACCACTCAAGTAGAACAAGTACTTAAAGCTCAGAATGATTTGCTCAATGAATTAAATGGTAAGAAAAATGATAATATTGTTAGAGTTATGACTAGAGGTGGTAAAATGACTCAGGAACCTTTGTATCCTAAGGGCCGTCCTAAGAGAATTGAGCAAGATTCTTAGAGAAATAATATTGATGCACCTAGTCCTTCTAAAAGGAAGAAAAAGAAAAATGATAGGACTTTGCATGCTTCTAGTGAACCTATTGCTGAACCACCTAAGAATCCCAATGATATTTCTATCTCTGACGCTGAAACACAATCTGGTAATGAACATGAACCTAATGAAAATGTTAATGGTGATGTTCATGTTGATGCTCAACCCAGTAATGATATTGATGTAGAAATTGAACCGGTTGTTGATCTTGATAACCCACAATCAAAGAATCAACGTTATGATAAAAGATACTTTGTTTCTAGGAAACACAGTAAGGAAAGAGGGCCTTGGGTTCAGAAACCCATGCATTTTCCTCCTAAGCCATCCAAGAAAAAGGATGATGAGGATTTTGAGCGCTTTGCTGAAATGATTAGACCTATCTTTTTGCGTATGCATTTGACTGATATGCTTAAAATGAATCCTTATGCTAAGTACATGAAAGATATTGTTACTAATAAAAGAAAGATACCGGAAGCTAAAATTTCCACCATGCTTGCTAATTACACTATTAAGGGTGGAATACCAAAGAAACTTGGAGATCCAGGAGTACCCACTATACCATGCTCCATTAAAAGAAATTATGTTAGAACTACTTTATGTGATCTTGGAGCCGGTGTTAGTGTTATGCCTCTCTCTTTATATCATAGACTTGATTTGAATAAGTTGACACCTACTGAAATATCTTTGCAAATGGCTGATAAATCAACTGCTATACCTGTCGGTATTTGTGAGGATGTGCCTGTTGTGGTTGCAAATGTTACTATTTTAACGGACTTTGTTATTCTTGATATTCCCGAGGACGATAGTATGTCTATTATTCTTGGAAGACCCTTTTTGAACACTGCAGGGGCTGTTATTGATTGCACCAAAGGCAATGCCACTTTTCATGTTAATGGCAATGAGCATACGGTACACTTTCCGAGGAAACAACCTCAAGTCCACAGTATGAATTCTATTGGAAAAATTACATCGATTATTTTTGGAGGTTTTGAATTTCCTCTTCCTACTGTCAATAAGAAATATGATATTCTTATTGTTGGGGATGTGCATATCCCCGTTGAGGCAACCTAGTGTTATTCGAAAATTCTTCGGTTCCATGTTACTCGGAATGAGTTTGTTAACAAGACCTGATCAACCTCGTTAGTGGATTCCTTTTGATGAGCATGAGATGGATGAATTTAGAAAACACAACTCTCCGTACCCTCTTTTTACTTTCTGTTATTTAGTTTAAATAAAGCAAAAAATAGTAATTTCTGTCTGTTTTCTGAATTATCCGTGCAATAAAATATACCCCAAAAATAAAAGTTCTACGAATGCCCTGAAATTTAAATGTGATTTTTTCTAGAATATTTGAGAATATTTGACACTAAGAACACAGCAGGGGGAGCTGGCACCTGGACATGAGGGTCCAGGGCACGCCCACCCCCTGGGCGTGCCCCCCTGCCTCGTGGGCCCATGGTGGCTCCCCTCCACTTATTCCTGCACCCATACACTTCTTCTTCCTCCCAAAAAAATCACTAGCCAACTCAAGCACGAGTTCTAGCTTATTTTGCTGCGATTTTTGATCTCCTTGCTAAAAGCATCTCTCACAAAACTGCTTTGGGGGATTGTTCCTTGGTATGTGACTCCTTCATTGGTCCAATTAGTTTTTATTCTAGTACATCATTCATTGCAAATTTGTGCTGCCTAGGTGACCATGTTCTTGAGCTTGCATGTCATATTTATATGGTTCCAAGTAGTTCTAATGCATGATATAGGTCCTAGGCACTTGTAGGAGTAGTTTCTATCAATTTTGTTGAGCTTGGTTCACTTTCATTTGAAGTTACTAAAAATTTTAGAATTTTTCAGAAAATAATGAAGAGATTTTTGTGGGCTCATCGAGCCGAAGCTCGAAGGAAAAGCAAAATGAAGAAGCAGAGAGGCCCAAATATAATCTGCCTCGCACCACGGAGGTTTGGCCGTGTGAATGGCCTTCCGATGATTTCTTAAGAGCAGCCGGGATTTATGATGATTTTTATGAATTGGCTAAGAATGCAGGCCTCACCGACTTCCTCCGTGACCAACGTGAACAGTATCTCTTACTCACCAATACTTTTGTGCAAAACTTCTACTATTATCCTAGGGAATTACCTCCTTTAGTAGAGTTTCATTTATATGATGTGGTTAAGAAGATGTCACTATATGAATTTTGCAGGGTTTGCAAAGTACCTTTCAAGGGTAGCTTAGAGGAACCACATCGTAGAGATGTGGACGGGTTTATTGACTCTATTACTGTAGGGGAAACTAGGGAAGTTTCCGATGCAAGAACCACTAGCATACATTTTCCTGTTTTACGCTACTTTGCAATATTTGCTAGTCGTTGCTTAATTGGTCGCAGAAACTGTGGAAACCTTAGTGTTCCTGATATTATCATTTTGTTCCATGGTTTATTCCGTGACCACTCTGTTAGTATGGGCGGTATTATTGCCAAACGGTTAAGTCTGAACCGTACAAAGGGCCCCGTCTTTGGAGGTGTCTATGCTTCACGCCTTGCTGCATACTATAACATACCTATTAGGCACTATAAAAAAGGAAGAAAATTTGTTGCCTACTGTTTATTTAGATTATAAGAGTATGGTAGCACATGATTTTATTGTTAAGAATAGGGAAAATGAGCTTAAATACAAATTGTTCTTTGATAAACATCATCATGAGACTATTACCCTGCCTGTTCCTTCCTTGTTTGATTTATCTGCATGCAAGTACCTTGTCCGTTGGAGGCCATTCACGCCTACCGGAACCCTACATCAGCTGCAGAGCCAGAGCTGGAACCACAATTTGATCCTCCACGATAGTCCGATTACCAGTGGGATCCGGAGGTGATTGCCAGCCAGTGGCAATCTGAGTATCCATCACAGTACGACCCCAACTACAACTTTGGATATCTGCCAGGCCATCCATGGCAATAGACCAACTTAGGCCAAAAGCCTAAGCTTGGGGGAGTACGTATTTCTCACCGACATTACATTCATGTTCACACACTCATTGGTAGATGTCGGTGCTCATACTTTTTCATTGTAATATCCATGCTAGTTTATTTCTTTTTTATGCTTTCTTCTTGTGTGTTTAATAAACCTTAATAAAAACTAAAAAAATTAGTTGTAACTTTTAGCTAGTTTTAATTTCCATGCTTGTGGTAGTAATTAAAAAGAAAACTCAAAAAGATTTCCCTTTCTTCTTTTGCTTGTTGGGAGCTTTCCCGTGTAAATAGTTTTATTTCTCTTATTTTCTTTGGGGTCGATAGGAGAAGACCATAATTAAATTGTTAAAGTGGCTCTTATATGCATTATTGTTAATCTGACAAAAGAGTCCATATTGCCTTGTCTTCTCCTGTTTATTGAATGCTCGCAGATTCCAGCTTAGTCCAATGCACGTGCCTTGTTATTATTATTCACATCATTCGATCGTGCAAGTGAAAGGCAATTATGACAATATATGATGGACTGATTGAGATGGGAGAAGCTGGTATGAACTCGGCCTCTCTTGTTTTTGTAAATATGATTAGTTCATCATTCCTGATTCAGCTTATTATGAATAAACATGTTTGCAATGACAATTAGAGATTATAGTTGCTTATGCCATGCTTAATTAGCTAGGAGCTTATAATGGTTTACCTTGCGTGCCAACATGCTATTAAAATGGTTGTGATGTGGTATGATAGGGTGGTATCCTCTTTTGAACGATTTGAGTGGCTTGACTTGGCACATGTTCACGCATGTAGTTGAAACAAAATCAACATAGCCTCTACGATATTTATGTTCATGGTGCATTATATCGTACTCATGCTTGCATTTGGTGTTGATTAATTTTAATGCATGTTCATGACTGTTGTCGCCCTCTAGCTGGTCGCTTCCCAATATTTTTCTAGCCTTCACCTATACTAAGCGGGAATACTGATTGTGCATCCAATCCCATAAACCCCAAAGTTATTCCATATGAGTCCACCATACCTACCAATATACGGTATCTACCTACCATTCCAAGTAAATTTGTATGTGCCAAACTCTAAACCTTCAAATAAACATTTTGTTTTGTATGCTCGAATAGCTCATGTATCAACTAGGGTTGTCCGTATCTTTCATGTTAGGTGGGTTATTCTCTAGAGGAGTGGACTCCGCTCCTCACTCACGAGAAAGTGGCTGGTCAGCGGGATGCCCAGTCCCATGCTTTATGCAAATCAAATCAAAATAACTGCAAACAAAACTCCCTCGGGACTGTTGTTAGTTGGAGGCACTCGTTGTTTCGAGCAAGCCATGAATTGATGTTTGTTGGTGGAGGGGGAGTATAAACATTACCATTCTATTTGGGAACCGCCTGTAATGTGTGTAGCATGGAAGATATCGCCATCTCTTGGTTGTTATGTTGACAATGAAAGTATGCCGCTCAAAATGTTATTCATATCTATTTCAAAATCGAGCTCTGGCACCTCTACAAATCCCTGCTTCCCTCTGTGAATGGCCTATCTATTTACTTTTATGTTGAGTCATCACCCTCTTATTAAAAAGTACCAGTTGGAGAGCACTAATGAAGCTATGTACCTAGGGTAGGGTCATGGACCTGTCCTAACTGCCCTACCCAAGGACATCTCTAGAAGAAATCACCTTTCAATCGACTTGGAGGTGTTCCACTCAACAGACTCGAAGACACTCAACCAAGAAGCAATCACTCGCCCAAATCCAACCACTCGACGGCCAGGAGACCTAAAGTCACTCCGCACGCTAACGGTCGGTCATTAAGTAGCGTTTATGGTCATCATAGCACTTTATTACTAGCGTTACCAGTAACACCCTGCCTTAATGTACATTGAACCCTTTGTAACGTGGGCTGGCCGGGGTCCTGGAGCACTCTATATAAGCCACCCCCTCCTCCGAGACAAGGGTTCGCACCCCTGTAACTCATACTCTCATAATCCAGTCGACTACCTCCGGGCTCCAAGACGTAGGGCTATTACTTCCTCCGAGAAGGGCCCAAACTCGTAAACCTTGCGTTCTTACAACTTCTCCAGAGCTAAGATCTTGCCTCTCCATACTTACCCCCCTACACTACTGTCAGACTTGGAACCACGACAGTTGGCTCCCATCGTGGGGCCGGTGTTTTAGCGTTTGTTGGAGGAGTTGCAACCTTTTCCGACCCGAATCATCATGGTTTTCGGCGGAGTTTTGGTGGAGGGCCGTGAGATCCGTCTTAGCGCGCTCACGTTGATCGTCGACGACTCTGCTTGGCTCCAGGAGGCTCCGCTCGACGTGGACGCACTCCCTGTTCGCGGGGCAACGCACTTTAGCACGTACGTCCGCGGCGTTCTCCTGCGGCAACCGTCGACCCCTTACCGGTCGGCTCCTGTGTTGTCCTCCCTCCCCGTTTCCCGCCGACGCAAGCGCTCCGGTCAGTCGAGACTTCAGCGGTGGGTGAGACACGCGGTGGCACGTCAGTTGGCCACCCCTCAAGTCGCGGCAATCGAGCCCGACGAATCCCTCTACGGCCTGTTCGACTGGCTCCGCAGAGACCGCATCCGAGTGCGACAGCAGCAATCCAGCGGCGGAGGTTCTGATGGTCGATGGACTGCCCAGTCCTCCCAGTTTTCCCCGCACCGAGGGAGGCCTGGGTGGAGGCAACCCGTCGCGTCTCCATGAGGAGTATCTCCTCGAGCCTCTCACGTCGCTGCAGAGAAAAGAACTTCGCCGCCGGAACATGGATGCACTACACACTCCTATCGTTGGAGAAACTCCCAAGGCTCGCGCCTTGGAGGACGCGCGCCTGGCAAACTCGACTGGAGAATCTCCAGCGAGCACTCGACGAGCGTGCGCGACAATGGGTTCCCGAATCCAGTCGGCGTCAGCTCTTCCCGCCCCCGCAGGTATATCGAACTCTGATTCAGAATTTAGCAGCTGCGGCCCGTATAGCGGAGTCGATTCAGCCTTCCCAGTTGGAGGCTGGCAGAGGCTTGCTGCAGATCAGAGCGTTACTCCGGGCAGCAGGAGATCAGAATTCCGCTATTTCTTAGTCACTTAACAGGATTCACAGCAGATCTGTTGCCGCAGACACAGTCCAGTCGGCTCACAGCCCGAGATCGCCCCCGAGGCATGAGGGATGTGGAGACCGGCATGACCAGTATGGGAACCATGAGCAGTATGATCACCGAGTCGATCGTGACGGTCGACATTGAGTGCCCACGCCTCCCCCGAGGAGCGGGTCATATGTGCCTCACCAGCAGGATGACAGGCGCCCTCATAGTGGTGGGCGAAGGATTCCAGTCGACCCTAGAGGGCCAGGCTTTGACACGAGATCCATTCTCGTCCAAGTTTTGGTCGACAGGAACAGGGCTCATCGAGAAGGTCACGACAGAGATGCACCTACCAGCAGCAGAGTACATGTTTCAGGGCCTGAGTGCTTTAGTAGAGCCATCAGGGCTGCTGTGATTCCTCCCAACTTCAGGTTGGCGAATGGAGTCAGTAAGTTCACTGGTGAGTCCAAGCCCGATACTTGGGTTGAGGACTACCAAGTGGCCATCCAGATAGGCGGCGGCAATGATGAAGTGGCCATGAAGCACCTGCCTCTCATGTTGTAGGGCTCGGCCAGAGCGTGGCTGAACCAGTTAGCACCTAGCAGCATTTACACTTGGGAAGATCTCTCCCGAGTGTTCGTCACCACATTTGAAGGCACATGCAAGCGACCGGCAGGGCTGACGGAACTGCGGTCTTGCGTGCAGAAGCCGAATGAAACTTTGAGGGATTACATCCAGAGGTGGATCATGTTACATCACTCGGTGGAGAATGTGCCTGACCACCAAGCAGTTTGTGCCTTCAAGGAAGGCGTCAAGTACAAAGAACTGAATTTGAAATTTGGTCGAACCGGAGATATGTCCCTGAATCGGATGATGGAGATTGCCACCAAGTACACTAATGGTGAAGATGAGGATCGACTCAGGAGTGGCAAGCTCAAGTCAGTCGCCCAAGAAACCGGAGGAAATTCCAATCGGAAACAGAAGCGGAAAGCCGAGCCAGCGGCTCCCGGGGAAGCCTTGGCTTTAACCCAAGGAAAGTTTAAAGGGAAACCTAAAGGACCTTGGAACCCCAAAAAGGTTAAAGACCAGGACGGAAATGATGTGTTGGACTTACCATGTCTCGTCCACACAAATAAAGATGAAGAGGGTAATTTCTTTTACCCGAAACATACCACTCGACAGTGTCGACTCTTGATCTAGCAGTTCCAGGGCAAGCAGCCCAAAGGTAAGGAAAAGGAGTCGGACAAGGTCGAGGACAAAGAAGACAGTGATGACGGATACCCTCAGGTCAATTCCACTATGATGATTTTTGCCGATGTTGAAAGCAAAAGTCGACTGAAAGTTATTAACCGAGAGGTGAATATGGTCGCTCCGGTGACACCTAGTTACCTGAAATGGTCTCAGACTGCCATAACATTCGACCAGTCCGACCACCCAATGCACATCGCCACCCCTGGGAGGCAAGCTTTGGTGGTCGACCTAGTTGTTGAAGGCACTCGACTGACCAAAGTACTGATGGATGGTGGCAGTGGTTTGAACATATTGTATGCTGAGACGTTGAAAGGGATGGGCATTCCGATGTCCATACTTAGTGCCAGCAACATGAGTTTCCATGGGGTCATTCCTGCGAAGAAGGCTGAATCACTCGGCCAGATTGCTCTTGATGTGGTTTTCGGTGATTCCAAGAATTACCGCAAAGAGAAGTTGACATTTGAAGTTGTAGACTTCCAGAGTGCCTACCACGCTATTTTGGGCAGGCCGGCTTATGCATGCTTCATGGCCCGACCGTGTTATGTGTATCTGAAATTGAAGATGCCTGGCCCCAAAGGTGTGATCACTATTACGGGCAACCGGAAGAAAGCGGAAGAATGTTTTCAGAAAGGTTCGAAGGTCGCCGATGCTCAGATGGCAGTGGTGGAGTTGCAGGAATACCAGAAGACTGCACACCTGAGTGATTTGTTGCGAGCCAAGAAGCCCGCTACAGAGTCAGCTTTTCAGTCGACTGGCGATACAAAGACAGCTCACATCCACCCAACTGACCCCAGCGCTGCTCCAACTCATATCTCGACAACACTCGACTCCAAATCAGAAGAAGCGCTCATCCAGTTCCTCCATGAGAACTGGGACATTTTCGCATGGAAGGCCTCTGACATGCCGGATGTTCCCAGGGAACTGGCTGAGCACCGCCTAAGAGTCGACTCAAAAGTAAAACCTGTCAAGGTACATCTCCGATGGTCCGCCGTCCAGAAGAGAAAGGCCATTGGCGAAGAGGTGGCTTGGCTCTTAGCAGCGGAGTTCATCCGAGAAATCTACCACTCCGAGTGGCTCACCAATGTTGTCATGGTCCCCAAGAAGGACAAGTCACTTCGCATGTGCATTGACTTTAAACATATCAATCGGGCCTGCCCGAAAGATCTTTTTCCTCTCCCCCCGCATCGACCAGATAGTCGACTCGACTGCGGGATGTGAGCGACTGTATTTTTTAGATGCCTATTCCGGGTA
This sequence comes from Triticum monococcum, assembly GCA_034509565.1. Lineage (NCBI taxonomy): Eukaryota > Viridiplantae > Streptophyta > Magnoliopsida > Poales > Poaceae > Triticum > Triticum monococcum. Next base: position 97,040,508 of record CM067843.1, on the reverse strand, counting down.
TCATCAGATCCTCTGTATGGGCCTGACGAGATCAAAACATCTTTCATCACTCCATTCGGGTGCTTCTGTTATGTTACCATGCCATTCGGCCTCAAGAATGCCGGAGCCACATTCATGAGGATGATTCAGAAGTGTTTGCTCTCCCAAATCAGTCGGAATGTGGAGGCGTACATGGATGATATTGTGGTCAAGTCACGGAAGGGTTCCGACTTGCTGACTGAGCTTGCTGAAACCTTTGCCAACCTCAGAAGGTTTGATATCAAGCTTAACCCATCAAAATACACATTCGGGGTTCCTGGCGGAAAGTTACTTGGTTTTCTCGTTTTCGAACGGGGAATCGATGCCAATCCATAAAAAGTCGGTACTATACTCCGAATGAAATGTCCTGTGCGAGTGCACGATGTTCAGAAGCTTACTGGTTGCTTGGCCACCCTAAGTCGATTCATATCTCGTCTCGGTGAAAAGGCATTTGCCTCTTTACTGATTGATGAAGAAGTCTGACAAGTTCGAGTGGACTCCTGAAGCTGACGCAGCGTTCGCAGAGCTCAAAGCTCTGCTCTCCACCCAGCCGGTGCTTGCTACCCCAATTAGCAAGGAGCCTTTGCTGCTTTACATTGCAGCCACAGGACAAGTCGTCAGTATGGTACGTACGGTCGAGTGGGAAGAAGATGGGAAAACCTTCAAAGTTCAGAGCCCAGTGTATTATATTTCTGAAGTCTTGACCCCATCGAAGCAAAGATATCCTCATTATCAGAAGCTCGTATATGGGATTTATATGACCACAAAGAAAGTTTCCCACTACTTCTCTGATCATTCCATTACAGTCGTCAGCGATGCTCCGTTGTCAGAGATCTTGCATAACAGAGATGCAACTGGTCGAGTGGCAAAATGGGCGATTGAACTCCTTCCTCTAGATATCAAGTTTGAGGCAAAGAAAGCTATCAAGTCCCAGGCAATCGCAGATTTCGTCGCCAAGTGGATTGAACAGCAACTGCCGACTCAGGTTCACTCGGAGCATTGGACCATGTTCTTCGACGGTTCCAAGATGCTAAATGGTTCCGGCGCCGGAGTGGTGTTGGTCTTCCCCCAGAGGAGATAAACTCATATATGTTCTTCAAATCCGTTATGATTCCTCTAACAATGAGGTAGAATATGAAGCACTTTTATATGGGTTGCGCATGGCCATTTCACTCGGCGTTTGTCGCCTCATGGTCTATGGCGACTCAGATTTGGTGGTTAATCAAGTGATGAAGGAATGGGACGTCAGAAGTCCAGCCATGACTGGTTATTGCAATGCAGTGAGAAAGCTGGAGAAGAAATTCGAGGGGTTAGAGCTTCATCAAATACCCCGACTGAAAAATCAAGCAGCTGATGATCTGGCAAAAATAGGTTCCAAAAGAGAAGCCATTCCCAGCAATGTGTTTTTGGAACACATCCACACACCGTCAGTCCAGGAGGATCCCTTCACTAAAGAGGCCCCACGGCCAAACAGTGCCACGGATCCGACTGAAGTTGAAGTTCCAGCTGTGGTCGACCTGATCATGGAAGTCTTGGTTATCACTCCCGTCTGGACAGAACCGTACATAGCGTACATCTTAAGGAAAGAACTCCCAGAAGACAAAGAAGAGGCTCGACAGATCTGTCGGATTTCGGGTTCCGGCAGACCCTTAAGGTTCGAACACTGGGGTGCGCGCGGAAATCTCGCCTTCAACCTCACCGTCTCGAGGGGATCTAAACTACTAAAAGAACTGCACGAAAGACACAAGATTTATACTGGTTCGGGCCACCGATGTGGTGTAATACCCTACTCCAGTGTGTGGTGGATGGATTGCCTCCTGGGGCTGGTGTGGATGAACAATACAAGGAAGAACAGCCTCGCGAGGGTCTGTTCTTGGCTGTGGTGATGAACTGTTATGAAGAGTTCAGTCACCCTCTCTCTCTCTCTCTCTCTCTCTACTTGCGAACCGAACGAACCAAAACCCAACCCCTTGCTATGTGGGTGGCTAGTCCTATTTATAGAGGCCCTGGTCCTCTCCCCAAATATTGAGCGGGAAGGGATCCAACAATGGCGGGCTAATTTGAAGGGGGACAGCAAGTACATCTATCCTGACCAAAGCAGTCTTCGCCTGCCAAAGGCTCTGGTGATGACGCCGCGCTGGGCTCCATGGTGACCTCCGTCTCGTAGTCCTCCTGGTCTTGGTCTCGTTGCACCGAAGTGGCAACCTTTGCCTGATGCCCCGGTACTCCGCTGATACGCTTGCCCCCTTTGCACCAAAGAGGAAAGAGGGACGCTGCGCGCGCTGGCACCCGCCTGGTGCCCCGTGTCGTCGTGGCTTGCGTCATGGGCACCTCGCGAGGTACCCCGCCTTGAACTCTCCGCCTCCTCGCGAGCCAGCCCAACGAGGCTGTGCCTGAGGATGCGCCCTGTCGTCCGCCTCGCGAGGGTCTTGAGCCTCATGTTGATGAAGATGGGCCGCGCTGGGCCCCCACTTGAGCCACGCCGCAGGCCGCAGGCAAGCAAGTCTGGGGACCCCCGTTCCCAGAACGCCGACAAGATCGTCCGTCGATCCAAGGCCTTTACAGTCATAAAGGGACAGTTATATAGAGAAAGCGTGACTGGGGTCGGCCAGAAGTGTATTACACCAGAAGAAGGTCAGATGATCCTTAAGGATATCCACTTGGAGACATGTGGTCATCATGCATCCTCTCGGACCATTGTGGCTAAAGCATACCGAGCGGGGTTCTACTGGCCAAGACCCAATGAGATGGCAAAAGAGATAGTCGACAAATGTGAAGGATGTCAGTATTACTCCAATATGTCGCACAAGCCTGCGTCAGCCCTGAAAACCATTCCACTCGTCTGGCCCTTCGTTGTTTGGGGGCTGGACATGGTTGGGCCACTGAAAACAGGCAGGAGCGGCTTCACTCATGTGCTGGTAGCAGTCGACAAGTTCACCAAATGGAATGAAGCCAAGCCTATCAAGAATCTCGATGCTTGCACCACTATCAGTTTCATCAGAGAGTTGATATTCATATATGGAGTTCCACACAACATCATCACCGACAACGGGTCAAACTTCGATTCCGACAAATTCAGGGCATTTTACGCCTCTCAGGGCACTCAAGTCGACTATGCTTCGGTCGCTCACCCCAAGTCGAATGGGCAAGCAGAAAGGGAGAACGGCCTGATTCTCAAAGGACTGAAACCCCGATTGATGCGCGATCTCAAGCACGCAGTAGGTGTATGGGTCGACGAGCTTCCATCAGTCCTTTGGGGATTAAGAACAACCACGAATCGATCGATCGGAAGAACCCCCATTCTTTCTGGTCTACGGAGCCGAGGCTGTCTTACCGAGTGACCTGCTTCACAATGCTCCCCGAGTCGAGCTCTACTCTGAAGATGAAGCAGAACAAGCCCGGCAGGACACGGTCGACCTCCTAGAAGAAGAAAGAGAAATGGCCTTGATTCGATCGACCATCTATCAGCAAGACTTGCATCGATTCCATGCCAGAAACGTGAAGAGCCGAGCCTTCCAAGAAGGAGACTTAGTCCTCCGAGTGGATCAGCAGAAACCACACAAGCTCGCTCCTACTTGGGAAGGCCCCTTCACAGTCACCAGAGTCCTTCACAATGGAGCATACCACCTCTACAATGTCGATCGCCAGATTGATGAGCCACGTGTCTGGAATGCGGAGCTACTCCGCCCCTTTTATACTTGAATTCTCACTCAGATGAGATGTAATAAGAAAAACTCCTGTAGTTTATTTATCAAAGACAAGAGCGCTATAATTTTCCTAGTGATTATTTTTTTTTGTTTGCGTAAGAAATCCCCCAGTGGGTGGCTTAGCTGTGAATCTGCTTCGCCTAAGTTTGTAAAAACAGTTTACTACCGAGTGGCGAGCCAACCTCCCACTCGGGGGCTTAGCTGCGAATCTGTTCCGCCTAAGTATTTAAAAAATCCTACCGAGTGGAGAGCAATCCTCCCACTTGGGGGCTTAGCTGCAGTCCAGTACTCGCCTAAGTTCTCTCACTTGGAGACTTAGCTACAGTCCGGTACTCGCCTAAGTTTGAAAAAATCCTACCGAGCGGAGAGCAATCCTCCCACTCGGGGGCTTAGCTGCAGTCCAGTACTCGCCTAAGTTCTCTCACTTGGAGACTTAGCTACAGTCCGGTACTCGCCTAAGTTTGAAAAAATCCTATCGAACGGAGAGCAATCCTCCCACTCGGGGGCTTAGCTGCAGTCCAGTACTCGCCTAAGTTCTCTCACTTGGAGACTTAGCTGCAGTCCGGCACTCGCCTAAGTTTGAAAAAATCCTACCGAGTGGAGAGCAAGCCTCCCACTCGGGGGCTTAGCTGCAGTCCAGTACTCGCCTAAGTTCTCTCACTTGGAGACTTAGCTGTAGTCCGGCACTCGCCTAAGTTTGAAAAAATCCTACCGAGTGGAGAGCAATCCTCCCACTCGGGGGCTTAGCTGCAGTCCAGTACTCGCCTAAGTTCTCTCACTTGGAGACTTAGCTGCAGTCCGGCACTCGCCTAAGTTTGAAAAAATCCTACCGAGTGGAGAGCAATCCTCCCACTCGGGGGCTTAGCTGCAGTCCAGTACTCGCCTAAGTTCTCTCTCTTGGAGACTTAGCTGCAGTCCGGCACTCGCCTAAGTTTGAAAAAATCCTACCGAGTGGAGAGCAATCCTCCCACTCGGGGGCTTAGCTGCAGTCCAGTACTCACCTAAGTTCTCTCTCTTGGAGACTTAGCTATAGTCCGGCACTCGCCTAAGTTTGAAAAAATCCTACCGAGTGGAGAGCAATCCTCCCACTCGGGGGCTTAGCTGCAGTCCAGTACTCGCCTAAGTTCTCCCACTTGGAGACTTAGCTGCAGTCCGGCACTCGCCTAAGTTTGAAAAAATCCTACCGAGTGGAGAGCAATCCTCCCACTCGGGGGCTTAGCTGTAGTCCAGTACTCGCCTAAGTTCTCTCACTTGGAGACTTAGCTGTAGTCCAGCACTCGCCTAAGTTTGAAAAAATCCTACTGAGTGGAGAGCAATCCTCCCACTCGGGGGCTTAGCTGCAGTCCAGAACTCGCCTAAGTACGAAACACATCTCAATCCTCAAGGACGGCGAGGGGCAGGTCGACTGCCACCTTCTCCTGGGGAGCTTCGCCACAAATACAATGCGCGATTCATCCCGCTCTACAGTAACGAAGTGCGGGTCGGCTGCCACCTTCTCCTAGGGAGCTTCGCCACAAATACAATGCGCGATTCATCCCGCTCTACAGTAACGAAGTGCGGGTCGACTGCCACCTTCTCCTGGAGAGCTTCGCCACAAATACAATGTGAGCTCCGTCCCGCTCTGCAATAACAAGGTGTGGGTCAAGCGCCACCTTACCCTGGAGAGCTTATCCACAAATACGATGTGCACTCCATCACCGACCCGCAAGGGCGACAAGACATGGGTCGACTACTTCCCTCTCCTTCAGAGCTGCACTGCGAATACAAAAGTTGTCTCGAATGCAGAATGGGTTCACTCAGCAGGAGATTCATAAAGATATTCAACGGTAAACCAAGTTCAGATAAATTCTAAAGGTCCTGTATCACAGATCGAAGTACTCGGGCATGCAGCCTGAAAAAGTTTAAACAGTTACAAAAACCACTCGGCATTCCGAGGCAAATTTAAGGTGGGACATAAGAGTTTGTTCACTCCATGGGAGGAGGGCTGGCAGGCTCGACGAACTCATCCAGGTCGACGTCGTCGGCTATCCGAGTGGCTGCAGCGATGAAAGTCTCCATAAAGGTTCGGAAGTCATGTTTCTGGGTGTTGGCGGCCTTGATTGCTGCCAGTTTGTCTTGTCGCACCTCCTTGCAGTGGACACGAACCAAAGACAGAGCCACGTCAGCGCCACACCGATTAGCAGACTTCTTCCACTCCTGCACTCGGTCTAGGATTTCATTTAGTCGAGTCATCAGGGACTCAAGATCATTTTGGAGCACAGCCTCTGGCCAAAGTGCCGGGTCAATTCGTGACATGGCGACCTTCAGTCAAGCCAAGTAGTCCATGGCACTGTCGATGGGAGATTCCAGACGGAGCAGATTCATGGCAGTTTCATCTTTCACGGGGGAGTTGATTGGATCCAAACCTGGGTCGATCCGCCCAATCTCCTCTTCAAAGTTCTGGCAAAACTCTGCATTCACGATCCAAGGATAAGTCAATTTTCGTACATTGAGTCGACACAAAAAAAATCAGTCGGAACAGAATGTGCACCTTCAAGCTTGATGAACAACTTCTTGGCAAGACTTCTTAGATAGCTCTCCAGATCATCCCTCCTGCGAGCAATGCTTTCCATTTTCTCGCCCTGGACGAGATTCACCTTCTTCCAGCGCGAGCATTCCTTGTTCGAGTCATTCAGAGCGGTCTTCAGCCTGGTATTCTCTTCTTCCAACTGGCCGACCGAAGCCAGCTTCTGTTCGGCCAGAACGGTCCTGTCGTCAGCCTCCTTACGAGCAGCAGCCAAATCCTGATCCTTCTTCGCCAGAGATTCTCTCAGTTTTTCTGCAAAGAAATGACGATTGATTCAGAAATAGCAGAAGGGTACTCAAGCCTAAAACTGACCAGTCGACAAACTCGTCTTACCAACGGCGCTGTCTCTGGCCTTTTGCAGCTCTGTCCTAGCCAGCTCCAAATCAAGGTTCAGTTAAATCTGCTGCTTCTCCAAGTCAGCAAAGCGAGCTCCAAGATCACAAGATTTTTGAAATCAAAGGGGAGAAGTTATTTTTACAGCAAAAAACAACAAAGGAAATAAATACTAAGACTATGGTCGACTGCCCGCAGTCCACCATAGTCTCGGGGACTACACCCAGTGGGTGCACTTTGCGTGCCCCCACCGGTTCTGATAACACTCGACCGGCCCGCCGAAGTCGAGTCCAAAAAAAAGCAGCAGAAAGAGAGAAAGTAGAATTTAGACTACAGTCGACTGCCAGCAGTCCACCGTAGTCTCAGGGACTACACACGATGGGTGCACTTTGCGTGCCCCCACCGGTTCTGATCCCACTCAACCAGACCGAGTGGAAGAGACAAACTACCAGTTTGGTTTATACATTCGGCAAAATACAAAGACTACAGTCGACTGCCAGCAGTCCACCGTAGTCTCGGGGATTACACCCAGTGGGTGCACTCAGCGTGCCCCCACTAGTCCAAAAATTCAATCGGTGCACCCAGTGTGTGTACAGATGCAAAGATTTTCGGAAAGAATCTTCAGGTAGCATATCCTAACAGAACAAGCGGTGACCAACTAACCTGAACGTTGCTCTGGAGAGCCAAGCTGGCATCATAGGCGGCTTGGCTGGCGTCCCGCACCGTCTTCATCTTCTCCATCATAATGCCCGCCTGGCATATGGCTTCCCTAGCAGCATTCACCTCATCCTCTGGGGCATGATGAGTCACAAAAACTGAAGGCGGTCGACAAAGGCCCGAGCAGTCAACGAAGAAGGCAAGGCACTCGACAGTGGCTTGGCGAAGGTAACAGAACCCCGATTGACGTCGCCAGTGTCCTGAACGACTGGTTCCGCCCTCGGCGTTGACTGTAGCGCATCACTGACAGGAGCTCGCCTATTCTTCCTCGTCAAAGGCCTCTCAGGCTCTTCATCATCATCAGGGAGGTCAATAATGTTGGGAGCTGTGCAAAGTTGAATTGCCAAAATCACGTCACCCAATGATGCACATTGCAGTTGAATCGACCGAATAAAGATAGTATGGCAGAAATCATACCCGGATTAGAAGTGACCGCATCCTCCATCACCTCATCATCATCCCTGTAAGCTGAGGTCCCGGAAGTGGCAGCGCTGACAATTCCAAAGTTCGTCCAGTTAAAACAAGAAAAACAAACAGTGTGGAGCGTCGAGTGAATACAAAGAGAGACACTCACGCGGAGGCAACGGGGATATCAATCTTGATCTTCGGCAACACCTTCCGAGTCCTCGGCTCTGCAACTTTGGGGTGCTTTGGCGCCTTCTTAGTCGGGGTTGGTGAAGAGATCCGGGGACGCTTCGAAGACTGAACTATTGGGGAACGTAGCAGAAATTCAAAAAAATTCTACGCATCACCAAGATCAATCTATGGAGTAATCTAGCAACAAGGGGAAGGAGAGTGCATCTACATACCCCTGTAGATCGCTAAGCGTAAGCGTTCAAGTGAACGGGGTTGATGGAGTCGTACTCGTCGTGATCCAAATCACCGATGATCCTAGTGTCGAACGGACGGCACCTCCGTGTTCAACACACGTACAGCCCGGTGACGTCTCCTACGCCTTGATCCAGCAAGGGGAGAAGGAGAGGTTGGGGAAGACTCCATCTAGCAGCAGCACGATGGCGTGGTGGTGGTGGAGGAGAGCGGGACTCCAGCAGGGCTTCGCCAAGCACTACGAGAGAGGAGGAGGGAGAGGGGTAGGGCTGCGCCAACAGGGAGAGCAAATTGCATGTCTTGGGCAGCCCCAAACCTCAAGTATATATAGGGGGAGGGGAGGGGCTGCGCCCCCACCTAGGGTTCCCTCCCTAGGGGCGGCGGCCAAGGGGGAGAGAGAGGGGGGCGCACCTAGGGTGGGCCTTAGGGCCCATCTGTGCCTAGGGTTTGCCCCCTCTCCACTTGAGGCGCATGGGCCTTGGTGGGGAGGCGCCCCAGCCCACCCAGGGGCTGGTCCCTTCCCACTATTGGCCCATGTATGCCTTCGGGGCTGGTGGCCCCACCTGGTGGCCCCCTCCGGACCCCTCCGGTGGTCCCAGTACTCTACCGGTGATGCCCGAAACACTTCCGGTGGCCAAAACCATACTTCCTATATATCAATCTTTACCTCCGGACCATTCCGGAACTCCTCGTGACGTCCGGGATCTCATCTGGGACTCCAAACAACATTCGGTAACCGCGTACATACTTTCCCTATAACCCTTGCGTCATCGAACCTTAAGTGTGTAGACCCTACGGGTTCGGGAGTCATGCAGACATGACCGAGACAACTCTCCGGTCAATAACCAACAGCGGGATCTGGATACCCATGCTGGCTCCCACATGCTCCACGATGATCTCATCGGATGAACCACGATGTCAAGGATTCAATCAATCCCGTATTCAATTCCCTTTGTCCATCGGTACGATACTTGCCCGAGATTCGATCGTCGGTATCCCGATACCTTGTTCAATCTCGTTACCGGCAAGTCTCTTTACTCGTTCCGTAACACATCATCCCATGATCAACTCCTTGATCACCTTGTGCACATTATGATGATGTCCTACCGAGTGGGCCCAGAGATACCTTTCCGTCACACGGAGTGACAAATCCCAGTCTCGATTCGTGCCAACCCAACATACACTTTCAGAGATACCTGTAGTGTACCTTTATAGCCACCCAGTTACGTTGTGACGTTTGGCACACCCAAAGCACTCCTATGGTATCCGGGAGTTGCACAATCTCATGGTCTAAGTAAATGGTACTTGACATTAGAAAAGCTTTAGCATACGAACTACACGATCTTTGTGGTAGGCTTAGGATTGGGTCTTGTCCATCACATCATTCTCCTAATGATGTGATCCCGTTATCAACGACATCCAATGTCCATGGTCAGGAAACCGTAACCATCTATTGATCAACGAGCTAGTCAACTAGAGGCTTACTAGGGACATGGTGTTGTCTATGTATCCACACATGTATCTGAGTTTCCTATCGATACAATTCTAGCATGGATAATAAACGATTATCATGAACAAGGAAATATAATAATAACCAATTTATTATTGCCTCTAAGGCATATTTCCAACAGTCTCCCACTTGCACTAGAGTCAATAATCTAGTTCACATCGCCATGTGATTAACACTCACAGGTCACATCGCCATGTGGCCAACATCCAAGAGTCTACTAGACTCAATGATCTAGTTCACATCACTATGTGATAAACACTCAAAGAGTTCTGGGTTTGATCATGTTATGATTGTGAGAGAGGTTGTAGTCAACGGGTCTTGCACATTCAGATCCGTATGTACTTTGCAAAACTTTATGTCATATCATAGATGCTTCTACCACATTCCACTTGGAGCTATTCCAAATTGTTGCTCCATTACACGTATTCGGTATATCTACTCAGAGCTATCCAGATAGGTGTTAAGCTTGCATCGACGTAACTCTTTACGTCGAACTCTTTATCACCTCCATAACCGAGAAATATTTCCTTATTCCTCTAAGGATAATTTTTTACCGTTATTCGGTGATCCACTCCTAGATCACCTTTGTACCCTCTTGCCAGACATGTGGCAAGGCACACATCAGGTGCGGTACTTCAGCATGGCATACCGTATAGAGCCTATGACAAAAGCATAGGGGACGACCTTTATCCATCCTCTTTCTTCTGTCGTGGTCAAGCTTTGAGTCTTACTCAACTTCACACCTTACAACTCAGGTAAGAACTGATCTATTTTGAACTTCTTCAAAAACATGTCAAGGTGTGCGTTCTTTGAAAGTATCATCAAGCGTCTTGATCTATTTCTATAGATCTTGATGCCCAATATGTAAGCAACTTTATCCAGGTCTTCCTTTGAAAAAACACTCTTCAAACAACCGTTTATGCTTTCCACAAATTCTACATTATTTCGGATCAACAATATGTCATCCACATATACTTATCAGAAATGTTGTAGTGCTCCCACTCACTTTCTTGTAAATACAAGTTTCTAGCAAACATTGTATAAACCTAAAAGCTTTGATCACTCCATCAAAGCATATATTCCGACTCCGAGATGCTTGCTCTAGTCCATAGAAGGATTGCTGGAGCCAGCATACCTTTTAGCATCCTTAGGATCGACAAAACTTTGATTGTATCACATACAACTTTTCTTATGAAAACTGGTAAGAAAACTTGTTTTGACATCCATCTGTAAGATTTCATAATCGAAAAATACAGCTAATGCTAACATGATTCCGACGGACTTAAGCATCGCTACGGGTGAGAAATTCTCATCGTAGTCAACTCCTTGAACTTGTGAAAAGACTCTTTCCCACAAGTCGAGCTTCATAGACGGTAACATTACTGCCCACGTCCGTCTTCTTCTTAAAGATCCATTTATCTCAATGACTTGCCGATCAACGGGCAAGTCCACCAAAGTCCATACTTTGTTCTGATATATGGATCCTATCTCGGATTTCATGGCTTCAAACCATTTGTCGGAATACGGGCCCACCATCGCTTCTCCATAGTTCGTAGGTTCATTGTTGTCTAACAACATGATATCTAAGACAGGATTACCGTACCACTCAGGAGTAGTACATATCCTTGTCGACCTACGAGGTTCGATAGCAACTTGATCCGAAGCTTCATGATCACTATCATTAACTTCATATTCAACAGATGTGGGCGCCACAGAAAACATCTTTCTGTCTTGCATCACTTTCTGTTGAAATAAAGGTTCGACAACCTCATCAAGTTCTATCTTCCTCCCACTCAATTCTTTCGAGAGAAACTCCTTCTCGAGAAAGGACCCGTTCTTAGCGACAAAAAATTTGCCCTCAGATCTAAGATAGAAGGTATACCCAACTGTCACCTTTGGGTACTCTATGAAGATGTGTTTGTCCGCTTTGGGTTCGAGCTTCTCCGGCTGAAGCCTTAAGCATCGCAGCCCCAAACATTAATAATGGACAACTTTGGTTTCTCGCCAAACCAATGTTCATATGACGTTGCCTCAACGGACTTAGATGGTGTCCTATCTAAAGTGAATGCACTTGTCTCTAACGCATAACCTCAAAATGAAAACGGTAGATTGGTAAGAGACATCATAGATCTCACCATATCTCATAGGGTTCGATTATGACGTCCGGACACACCATTACAACTGTGGTGTTCCAGGTGGCTTCAACTGTGAAACAATTCCACAATATCTTAAGTGATTGCCAAACTTATAACTCAAAAATTCTCATCGATCAGATCGTAGGAATTTGATCTTCTTGTTATGATGATTCTTAACTTCACTCTGAAATCGCTTGAACTTTTCAAACATTTCGGACTTGTGCTTCATTAAGTAAATATACCTATATCTACTCAAATCGTCAGTGAAGATGAGAAAATAGCGATATCGACCGCACGCTTCAATTCTCATTGGATCACACGCACCAGCATGTATGATTTCCAATAAGTCACTTGCCCATTTCATTGTACCTGAAAACGGGGTCTTAGTCATCCTGCCCATGAGGCATGGCTTGCATGTGTCAAGCGATTCAAAATCAAGTGACTCCAAACATCCATCGATATGGAGTTTCTTCATGCATCTTACGCCAATATGACCTAAGCGGCAGTGCCACAAGAAAGTGGTACTATCATTATTAACTCTACATCTTTTGGCGTGAACATGTGTATCACCATGACCGAGATTCAATGAACCATTCACATAGGGTGCATGACCATGAAAGGTATTATTCATGTAAATAGAATAACCATTATTCTCTAACTTAAATGAATAACCGTATTGCAATGAACATGATCTAATCATATTCATGCTGAACGTAGACACCTGATAACATTTATCCAGGTTCAACACTAATCCCGAAGGCAAATGGAGCGTGCGATGGTGATCTCATCAACTTTGGAAAAACTTCCAACGCACATCGTCACCTCGCCCTTAGCCAGTCTCCGTTTAGTCCGTAGCTTTTGCTTCAAGTCACCAATAATAGCAACTGAACCGGTATCCAATACCCAGGTGCTACCAGGAGTACTAGTAAGGTACACATCAATAACACGTATATACTTTGTTGAAGTTGCCAGCCTTCTTATCTACCATGCATTTTGGGTAGTTCCACTACCAATGACCGTTCCCCTTACAATAGAAGCACTTAGTCTCGGGTTTAGGTTCAACCTTGGATTCCTTCACTGGAGCGACAACTGGTTTGCCATCCATGAAGTTTGCCTTCTAGCCCTTGCCCTTCTTGAAACCAGTGGTCTTGTTAAACCATCAACACTTGATCCTCCTTCTTTGATTTCTACCTTTTGCGGTCTTAAACACCGCGAACAGCTCCGGTATCATCTCCATCCCTTGCATGTCATAGTTCATCACGAAGATCTAGTAGCTTAGTGATAGTGTCTAGAGAACTCTATCAATCACTATCTTATCTGGAAGTTTAACTCCCACTTGATTTAAGTGATTCTTGCACCCAGACATTCTGAGCACATGCTCACTAGCTGAGCTATTCTCCTCCATCTTGTTGGCAAAAGAACTTGTCAGAGGTCTCACACCTCTCAACACGGGCATGAGCCTGAAATCCCAATTTCAGTTCTTGGAACATCTCATATGTTTATGGCGTTCAAAACATCATTGGAATCCCGATTCTAAGCCGTAAAGTATGGTGCACTAAACTATCAAGTAGTCATCAGGATGTGTCTGTCAGGTGTTCACAACATCCACAGATGACGTTGTAGGGGTTTGCACATCGAGCGGTGCATCAAAGACGTAAGTCTTCTGTGCAGCAGTGAGGACACTCCTCAGACTACGGACCTAGTCCGCATCAATGCTTACAATATCTTTCAACTTAATCTTTCTCTAGGAATGTATTGAAACAGGGAGCTACAACGTGAGCTATTTATCTACAACATATTTGCAAAGACAATTTAGACTATGTTCATGATAATTGAGTTCATCTAATCAAATTATTTAATGAACTCCCACTCAGATAGACATCCCTCTAGTCATCTAAGTGAAACATGATCTGAGTTAACTAGGCCGTGTCCGATCATCACGTGAGACGGACTAGTCAACATCGGTGAACATCTTCATGTTGATCGTATCTTCTATAGGACTCATGCTCGACCTTTCGGTCTTCCGTGTTCCGAGGCCATGTCTGTACATGCTAGGCTCGTCAAGTCAACCTAAGTGTTTCGCATGTGTCCCGAGGCCATGTCTGTAGATGCTAGGCTCGTCAACACCCGTTGTATTCGAATGTTAGAATCTATCACACCCGATCACCATGTGGTGCTTCAAAACAATGAACCTTCGCAACAGTGCATAGTTAGGCAGAACATTTTTTTTGAAATTTTAATGAGGGATCATCTTATTTACTACCGTCGTTCTGAGCAAATAAGATGCAAAAACATGATAAACATCACATGCAATCAAAAAGTGACATGGTATGGCCAATATCATTTTGCTCCTTTTGATCTCCATCTTCGGGGCTCCATGATCATCGTTGTCACCGGCATGACACCATGATCTCCATCATCGTGTCTTCTTGAAGTTGTCTCGTCATCTATTACTTCTACTACTATGGCTAACGCTTTAGCAACAAAGTAAAGTAATTACATGACGTTTATGTTGACACGCAGGTCATAAATAAATTAAGACAACTCCTATGGCTCCTGCCGGTTGTCATACTCATCGACATGCAAGTCGTGATTCCTATTACAAGAACATGATCAATCTCATACATCACATATATCATTCATCACATCCTTTTGGCCATATCACATCACAAGGCATATGCTGCGAAAACAAGTTAGACGTCCTCTAATTGTTGTTGCAAGTTTTTTTACGTGGCTGCTATAGGTTTCTAGCAAAAACGTTTCTTACCTACGTGAAAAACCACAACGTGATATGCCAATTTCTATTTACCCTTCATAAGGACCCTTTTCATCGAATCTGATCCGACTAAAGTGGGAGAGACAGACACCTGCTAGCCACCTTATGCAACTAGTGCATGTCAGTCGGTGGAACCAGTCTCACGTAAGAGTACGTGTAAGGTCGGTCCGGGCCGCTTCATCCCACGATGCCGCCGAATCAAGATAAGACTAGTAACGGCAAGTAAATTGACAAAATCGAAGCCCACAACTGCTTTGTGTTCTACTCGTGCATAGAAACTATGCATAGACCTAGCTCATGATGCCACTGTTGGGGAACGTAGCAGAAATTCAAAAAGATTCTACGCATCACCAAGATCAATCTATGGAGTAATCTAGCAACGAGGGGAAGGAGAGTGCACCTACATACCCTTGTAGATCGCTAAGCGGAAGCGTTCAAGTTTACGGGGTTGATGGAGTCATACTCGTCGTGATCCAAATAACCGATGATCCTAGTGCCGAACGGATGGCACCTCCGTGTTCAACACACGTACAGCCCGGTGACGTCTCCTACGCCTTGATCCAGCAAGGGGAGAAGGAGAGGTTGGGGAAGACTCCATCTAGCAGCAGCATGACGGCGTGGTGGTGGTGGAGGAGAGCGGGACTCCAGCAGGGCTTCGCCAAGCACTACAAGAGAGGAGGAGGGAGAGGGGTAGGGCTGCGCCAATAGGGAGAGAAAATCACATGTCTTGGGCAGCCCCAAACCTCAAGTATATATAGGGGGAGGGGAGGGGCTGCGCCCCCACCTAGGGTTCCCTCCCTAGGGGCGGCGGCAGCCCCCCGATCCCATCTGGGAGGTGGCCAAGGGGGAGAGAGAGCGGGGCGCACCTAGGGTGGGCCTTAGGGCCCATCTGCGCCTAGGGTTTGCCCCCTCTCCACTTGAGGCGCATGGGCCTCGGTGGGGAGGCGCCCCAGCCCACCTAGGGGCTGGTCCCTTCCCACTATTGGCCCATGTATGCCTCTGAGGCTAGTGGCCCCACCTGGTGGCCCCCCCCGGATCCCTCCGGTAGTCCCGGTACACTACCGGTGATGCCCGAAACACTTCTGGTGGCCAAAACCATACTTCCTATATATCAATCTTTACCTCCGGACCATTCCGGAACTCCTCGTGACATCCGGGACCTCATCCGGGACTCCGAACAACATTCGGTAACCGCGTACATACTTTCCCTATAACCCTAGCGTCATCGAACCTTAAGTGTGTAGACCCTACGGGTTCGGGAGTCATGCAGACATGACCGAGACAACTCTCCGGTCAATAACCAACAGCGGGATCTGGATACCCATGTTGGCTCCCACATGCTCCATGATGATCTCATCGGATGAACCACGATGTCGAGGATTCAATCAATCCCGTATTCAATTCCCTTTGTCCATCGGTACGATACTTGCCCGAGATTCGATCGTCGATATCCCGATACCTTGTTCAATCTCGTTACCGGCAAGTCTCTTTACTCGTTCCGTAACACATCATCCCATGATCAACACCTTGATCACCTTGTGCACATTATGATGATGTCCTACCGAGTGGGCCCAGAGATACCTTTCCGTCACACGGAGTGACAAATCCCAGTCTCGATTCATGCCAACCCAACAGACACTTTCGGAGATACCTATAGTGTACCTTTATAGCCACCCAATTACGTTGTGACGTTTGGCACACCCAAAGCACTCCTACGATATCTGGGAGTTGCACAATCTCATGGTCTAAGGAAATGATACTTGACATTAGAAAAGCTTTAGCATGCGAACTACACGATCTTTGTGCTAGGCTTAGGATTGGGTCTTGTCCATCACATCATTCTCCTAATGATGTGATCCCATTATCAATGACATCCAATGTCCATGGTCAGGAAACCATAACCATCTATTGATCAACGAGCTAGTCAACTAGAGGCTTACTAGGGACATGGTGTTGTCTATGTATCCACACATGTATCTGAGTTTCCTATCGATACAATTCTAGCATGGATAATAAACGATTATCATGAACAAGGAAATATAATAATAACCAATTTATTATTGCCTCTAGGGCATATTTCCAACATGACCATCTTGAGTAGTTGCCTTGTCGCGGGCACTCGGCCGTTCTTTGTCAAGCCTGGATCGCCTCTCCCTATGAGGGGGCGACTCGACTTCTTCTCCATCACTTGAGTCGTCGCTCCCTCCATCCCCTTCACCATCGGAAGTCCACTCGCCACTGTCGCCTCCACTTGCCTCGCCTTCCAGAGCTTGCTCTTGCTCCCCGTTGGGCATTGAATACTTTTCAATAATGGCCTGAAAGAAAGCAGGGAGAACAAAGTCAGTCGACGCAATATAGGCGGATGCGTGAGTCAGTTTAGATTACACGCAAAAACTCAGAATCAGACCTGCTTTGGTGCATGAGACTGGTCGAATGGGGGAACTCTCCTGGCTCCCCTGGGATTGTCCTTATTCCCGGTAATGCCCGACAACCACTTCTCCTCTGTGTCGTCGTCGACCTCCTCCAGATGGATCCGAGTGGAGTCTTCAAGACCCGAATACATCCACATCGGATGATCTCGAGCTTGAAGAGGCTGGATGCGCCGCTGAAGGAAGACCTCCAAGAGGTCCATACCAGTGACCCCGTCACGAATAAGCTGGACCACTCGATCGACCAACACCTTCACGTGCGCCTTCTCCTTCGGGAGCACCTTCAAAGGGGAGGGTTTCTCCACTCGGTCCATGGTAAAGGGAGGGAGGCCAGTCGATTGCCCTGGCATCGACTGGTCTTTACAGTAAAACCAGGTCGACTGCCATCCGCGAACTGAGTCAGGAAGAATCATGGCAGGAAAGGAGCTTTTCCCTCTCGTCTGGATGCCAAGACCCCCACACATCTGGATCACTTGGGCCCTCTCGTCACTCGGATTAGCCTTTTTCACTGTCTGGGAGCGACAAGTGAAAATATGCTTGAAAAGACCCCAGTGAGCCGGCAACCCAGGAAATTCTCACACAAAGAAATGAAAGCGGCGAGATAAACGATTGAGTTGGGGGTAAAATGGTGGAGTTGTGCTCCAAA
The DNA here is from genome assembly GCA_034509565.1 of Triticum monococcum. Taxonomy (NCBI): domain Eukaryota; kingdom Viridiplantae; phylum Streptophyta; class Magnoliopsida; order Poales; family Poaceae; genus Triticum; species Triticum monococcum. The sequence continues at coordinate 97,022,843 of CM067843.1, read as the reverse complement.
GAAGTTCAGAAACCCTTGAAAGAAAGGGTGAGGAGGCAAGGAAAATCCACGGTCGACGTGGGTGGCAAGAAGAACACGCTCACCCTCCCGAGGTTGCGGCTCAGATTCCTTCCCCGGAAGCCGCGCCGACTCACAGGGGATCAGCCCCCCTTCGGCCAGGTCGTCAAGGTCTTCTTGGGTGATTCTCGAGTGGATCCAGTCGCCCTGGATCCAGCCCTTCGGCAGGCCGGTCCGCGAGGAAGATCCGCCTCGGCTGGTCGCCTTCCCCTTCGACCTCGCCGTCGCCTTCTTTGCCCGCTCCAGAGCCGCCATCTTCTCCTTCCCCATTGTCGTCGACGAGACGTGTATGGAGCGGTGATGCTGGGGCGAGAACGAGCGCAGCGGAGGGGCGTGAAGAGGAGAAGAGGAAATGGGAACGCACTATTCGGGAGACTCCGGTCCAACGCCTTATATGAGGCCGCTTCCGAGTGGCTGACGGGTAGGCCCAGGTGGCTCTGTCAAATCCCATAACGATCGCATGCGCGATACATGGCGGAAAAGGCGGCGAGGGGATCGAGGCGGCTCCGCTCTATCCCATCCGATTACTGCGGCCTCCCCCGTCCCGCGCGCTTCCCAAAATTCGGATCCCACGAAATCTGTGGGCAGCAAACAACTTGTCAGACCAAAGATCTCCTCCGCACCATCACTCGGAGCCTTACAAGTAAAGAAACTCACTCGACGAAGAATTAAGAATGGATCAAGGCGACTGAAAAGGAAGTTGCTGTCATCACTCAGGTCCATTGATCCGAAACAAGATATGCTCACGGCATGAAAAACGAGTCGGAGAAGTTCTCAACTCCTTCCCCACTCAAACCTCGATCCATTCGGGGGCTAATGATGAAGCTATGTACCTAGGGTAGGGTCATGGACCTGTCCTAACTGCCCTACCCAAGGACATCTCTAGAAGAAATCACCTTTCAATCGACTTGGAGGTGTTCCACTCGACAGACTCGAAGACATTCGACCAAGAAGCAATCACTCGACCAAGATCCAACCACTCGACGGCCAGGAGGCCTAAAGTCACTCCGCACACTAACGGTCGGTCATTAAGTAGCTTTTATGGTCATCATAGCACTTTATTACTAGTGTTACCAGTAACGCCCTGCCTTAATGTACATTGAACCCTTTGTAGCGTGGGCTGGCCGGGGTCCTGGAGCACTCTATATAAGCCACCCCCTCCTCCGAGACAAGGGTTCGCATCCCTGTAACTCATACTCTCATAATCCAGTCGACCGCCTCCGGGCTCCGAGACGTAGGGCTATTACTTCCTCTGAGAAGGGCCTGAACTCGTAAACCTTGTGTTCTTACAACTTCTCCATAGCTAAGATCTTGCCTCTCCATACTTACCCCCCTACACTACTGTCAGACTTGGAACCACGACAAGCACCACTGTCATTTGCATTCATTACTGTTAGTTTACATTGAGTATGACTTGACTGGATCACATTTACCATGAGTTACAATGTCTAGTCAGTCCTTGATCTTTAAAGGTGCTCTGCATTTATGTTTTGCGGTCTTAGAAAGGGCTAGCGAGATACCATCTTGTTATATCATATCATGATTGTTTTGAGAAAGTGTTGTCATCCAGGATTTATTATTATCGCTCGCTAGTTGATTATGCCATTGATATGAGTAAACATGAGACCTAAATGTTATTGTTAATATGGTTAGTTCATAATCTTTGCTGAAAACTTGAATACTAGCTTTACATATTTACAACAACAAGAGCAAACAGAGTTTATAAAAGTTTTTCTTTATCACTTTCAGTTTGTCAACTGAATTGCTTGAGGACAAGCAAAGGTTTAAGCTTGGGGGAGTTGATACGTCTCCGTCGCAACTTCTTTTTCAAACACTTTTGCCTTGTTTTGGACTCTAACTTGCATGCTTTGAATGGAACTAACCCGGACTGACGTTGTTTTCAGCAGAATTGCCATGGTGTTATTTATGTGCAGAAACAAAAGTTCTCGGAATGACCTGAAACTCCACGGAGATTATTTTTGGAAATATTTAAAAATACTAGCAAAGAATCAGGGCCAGGGGGGCCACACCCTAGCCACGAGGGTGGGGGGCACGCCTGCCCCCCTTGGGCGCGCCCCCTACCTCATGGGCCCCTTGGAGCTCCACCGACCTCAACTCCAACTCCATATATTCGTGTTCAGGGAGAAAAAATCAAAGATAAAGATTCATCATGTTTTACGATACGGAGCCGCCGCAAAGCCCTAAACTCTCTCGGGAGGGCTGATATGGAGTCCGTTCGGGGCTCTGGAGAGGAGAATCCGTCGCCGTCGTCATCATCAACCATCCTCAATCACCAATTTCATGATGCTCACCGCCGTGCGTGAGTAATTCCATTGTAGGCTTGCTAGACGGTGATGGGTTGGATGAGATTTATCATGTAATCGAGTTAGTTTTATTAGGGTTTGATCCCTAGTATCCACTATGTTCTGAGATTGATGTTGCTATGACTTTGCTATGCTTAATGCTTGTCACTAGGGCCTGAGTGCCATGATTTCAGATCTGAACCTATTATGTTTTCATGAATATATGTGAGTTCTTGATCCTATCTTGCAAGTCTATAGTCACCTACTATGTGTTATGATCCGGCAACCCCGAAGTGGCAATAATCGGGACCACTCCCGGTGATGACCGTAGTTTGAGGAGTTCATGTATTCACTATGTGTTAATGCTTTCACTAGTAGAAAAGGGGGCTTTGGTCCAGGCCGAGTAAGCCCATTAGTCCCGGTTCAGTCCAGAACCGGGACCAATGGGTGCATTTATCCCGGTTTATCCCGGTTCGTGCGGCTAAGGCATTACTCCCGGTTCACCTGGGCCCATTAGTCTCGGTTGGTGGCACCAACCGGTACTAAAGGTTAGACCTTTAGTCCCGGTTGGTGCCACCAACCGGGACTAATGGGCTTTGAGGCATTAGTACCGGTTCATGGCACGAACCGGGACTAAAGGTCCCATTTTCAAACTCTCCCCCCCCCTGTGGACCGCCTTTTCAGTTTTAGAAAAAACAAAAGAAAATGATGGAAATGTCAAAAAATTAAAATAAAATAAGTTTCCCATGTGATATGTGGTCTAGTTGTTGGGAAAATTTACAAATATGAATTTTGACTTTATTTACAAAATCTCTCTAGAATTTGTAAATGCATACAAACTGGGATTAAAAAGTTTTTATATGAAAAATCATCTACTCGAAAAGTTACATCCGATGGAGACCGCCTACGGCCTGTTTGAAAATTTGTAGAATCCTCAAATTCCAAAAGGAAAAAAAGTTATACTCAAATTTCAGTTTTTTTAAATTTTCATTAAATCTGGTCAAACTATGGTCAAACTACTTATTCAAGAAGTATTAGTGTTACTAAATAATTATTCAAGAATATTAGTGTTATTAAATAATTATTTCAGTTTTTTTGAATTTTGGTCAAATCTGGTCAAACTATGGTCAATCTGTGGTCAAACAATGGTCAAACTACTTATTCATGAAATATTAGTGTTACTAAAAAATTATTGTTTTTTAGAACAATAGTTTCAAACTCAAACAGTGAAATGTGTGACTTCATGCTCAAGCTAAACTCCTGAGGGTTAATAGGATTGACATCTTACTATTGTCAGGAAAACAACGAGTGCAGACTTGGAAACGAGGGAGAATAGAACCCGGAAGTTAAGCGTGCTCAGGCTCGGGGAGTGGGAGGATGGGTGACCGTCCGGGAAGTTAGATGATTTGGAATGATGAGGGGTGATTAGAGATTAAATTGAGCAGTGATGAGGGGTGATTAGAGATTAGAGGTTAAAATAATTCAGACATTTGAAAATAAAAAAAATTCAAAAAAATCATAAAATTTCCTTTAGTACCGTTTGGTGTTACCAACCGGGACTAAAGGTGGACCGGCCACGTGGAGGGCCTTTAGTCCCGGTTCTGGTTTGAACCGGGACTAAAGGGTCACGGCATTAGTACCGACCCTTTAGTCCCGGTTCAGGAACCGGGACTAAAGGCCCTTATGAACCGGGACAACAGGCCCTTTTTCTACCAGTTTTTGGTCAGGTACTCTATTAAAAGGAGGCCTTAATATCCCTTAGTTTCCGTTAGGACCCTGCCGCCATGGGAGGGTAGGACAAAAGATGTCATGCAAGTTCTTTTCCATAAGCATGTATGACTATATTCGGAATACATGCCTACATTACATTGATGAATTGGAGCTAGTTCTGTGTCACCCTATGTTATGACTGTTACATGATGAACCACATCCAGCATAATTCTCCATCATTGATCCATTGCCTACGAGCTTTCCATATATTTTTCTTCGCCTATTTACTTTTCCGTTAATATTGTTATCATCACTACAAAATACCAAAAACTTCACTTTTGCTATCGTTACTTTTGCTATCATTACCACTACTATCATATTACTTTGCTACTAAGCACTTTGTTGCGGATATTAAGTTTCCAGGTGTGGTTGAATTGACAACTCAGCCACTAATACTTGAGAATATTCTTTGGCTCCCCTTGTGTCGAATCAATAAATTTGGGTTGAATACTCTACCCTCGAAAACTGTTGCGATCCCCTGTACTTGTGGGTTATCAAGTTTCTTAGTGATGAGGGGATCAAGCATCAATATTCCGCACCATACACCCCTCAACAAAATGGTGTAGCGGAGAGGAAGAACCGGACGTTGATTGATGCGGCAAGGACCACGATGGCGGAGTTCAAGTCTGCATACAACTTTTGGGCTGAAGCCATCAACACCGCGTGTCATGCATAAAATTAGCTCTACCTCCGCAAAGCTTAAACAAGACTCCATATGAGATACTCACCGGGAACAAGCCCAACCTCAAGTACTTCCGGGTGTAAGTGTTTCATTCTCAAGAAAGGTGTTCATTTGTCTAAATTTAGGCTAGATCTCATGAGGGCATATTTGTTGGTTATGCTACAAACTCCCATGCTTATCGTGTCCTCAATAAGTCCACGGGACTTATTGAGGAGACATGTACCATGGAGTTTGATGAGAATAATGGCTCCCAAGTGGAGCAAAGTGGCACTTGTGATGTAGGTGATGAAATTCCTCCCCAAGCCATAAGAAGAATGGGTATTGGTTTTATCCTACCCATTGAGGAACCCCTTGTGGCCGAAGGAGAAGGACAATGCTCCACTCAAGTGGAGCCATCACCAACCCAAGGCCCACACGCTTCCGAAGAACAAAGTGAAGGCCCTCAACCTCAAGAACAAGACCAAGGGCAAGGTCAATCTCAAGATGGTGTTGTAACATCAAGTGATGCCCAAGGTCAAGTTCTCTCCTCAGAGCAAGTTCAAGATCAAGAGCTTCCTCGAGATCAAGAACAAGCTCAAGACGGCGCTCAAGATGATCAAGTGACCGCTCCTCAACTCACCCCCGAGAAGGAATTGGAGCGTCGTGCCGCCAAGATTGCTTCCAAGATCTCAACCAAAGATCATCTCATGACAAATGTGCTTGGAAGCTTAAGAAAGGTGGTAAGCACTCGTAGAAAATTAGCAAACTATTGTGAACATCACGCGTTTGTCTCTTGTGTTGAAGCCCAAAAGGTCTATGAGGCGCTCAAAGATCAGGATTGGCCCAATGCCATGCATGAAGAACTCAACAACTTCGAGCACAACAAGGTGTGGAGATTGGTGCCAAGGCCAACGGGGAACCATAATGTCATTGGAACCAAGTGGATATTCAAGAACAAGCAAGATGCTCATGGGATTATCATTCGCAACAAGGCTCGTTTGGTAGCACAAGGCTACTCCCAAGTCGAGGGTATCGACTATGGTGAAACCTTTGCTCCCGTTGCTCGCCTTGAATCCATTCGCATGTTGATTGCATATGCTTCTCATCATAACTTTAAGTTACAACAAATGGATGTGAAGAGTGCTTTTCTTAATGGTCCTATTAATGAGTTGGTATATGTCAAGCAACCCCCCGGGTTCGAGGATCCCTACTTTCCCGATCATGTGTATCTACTCGATAAGGCACTCTATGGCCTTAAGCAAGCCCCACGTGCGTGGTATGACCACCTTACCGAGTTGTTGCAAGACCGTGGTTTTGAAATTGGGAAAATCGACCTCATTCTTTTTACTAAGAAGTTAAAGGGGAGTTGTTTGTGTGCCAACTATATGTTGATGATATTATCTTTGGTTCCCCTAACAAAGCTTTCAATGAGGAATTTTCCACGCTCATGACCTCCAAGTTCAAGATGTCCATGATGGGAGAGTTGAAGTTCTTTCTCGGGTTCGAAGTCAAGCAACAGAGAGAAGGAACCTTCATCAACCAAGCCAAATACACTCAAGACATTTTCAAGAGATTCAAGCTAAGTGATGTCAAGCCGGCGTCCACTCCTATGCCCGTCAAATGCCAACTTAACATAGATCCCAATGGTAAAGCGGTGGATCAAAGGTATATCGCTCCATGATTGGCTCCTTGCTTTACCTTTGTGCATCTAGACCGGATATCATGTTGAGTGTGGGAATTTGAGCATGGTTTCAAGCCGCACCTAAGGAGAGTCACTTCGTGGCGGTCAAGCGAATCTTTCAATATTTGCCTCATACCCCAAACTTTGGCTTATGGTACCCAAGAGGAGAAAACTTCAAGCTTGTAGGTTATTCGGACTCGGATTGGGCGGGAGACAAAGTGGATAGGGAGTCCACTTTCGGAGGGTGCCAATGTCTCGGTTGCTCTTTGGTGAGTTGGTCTTCTAAGAAGCAAAGTTGTGTGTCTCTCTCGTCCACCGAAGCAAAGTATGTGGCGGCCAGTAGTTGTTGTGCACAACTCTTATGGATGAGGCAAACTTTAAAGGATTACGGCGTCATTTGTGACAAAGTGCCTCTTTGGTGTGACAATGAAAGTGCAATCAAGATTTCTCTCAACCCGGTGCAACACTTCAAGACGAAGCACATTGAGATCCGGTATCACTTCATCTAGGATCATATTAGGCGAGGGGAGATCGAACTCAACTATGTCAACACTCTTGATAACCTTGCAGACATCTTCATGAAGCCCTTGGATGAAGCAAGATTTTGCGAGTTAAGGCATGAGCTAAATATCATTGATTCGAGCAATGTTGCTTAAACCCATGCACACCCCTCCATACTCAACTTGTTATCTTGTTTAGGTGTAGGCATGGACATAGGGGGAGTTTTGTTCTCTCAATGAACTCACCCTCCCCCCCCCCATTATGCATAAATTGATCAACTCTTTCACATTAGCCATTTTTACGGCACTTGTGCTTCAAAGACGAGTTTTGGTCATGGGCCCAAGGATAATTCTTCGTGGTGCCATACCAATTGACTCAAACATAGGTGGCTTTGGCCACCGCCCTCACCTTGGAGAGGTTGTGTCTCGTGGTTGGTCCTTGTTGTCTCTTGCCTCTCTTTCTTCGTGCTGAGAGTGTTCTTGCGGTGTCTTGTTCGCTTGTAGTTGTCTTGTGTCGCCCTTTTTCTTTTGTTGTTTGAAACTTGCATCCTCTTGAGCTCACGGTACTACCGCGGCCTGCCACGGTACTACCGCTTGTGGAGTGCATGGTACTTCCGCACCCAACGCGGCAGTAATTTTTTACTGCTGCCTGGGGGAGCGATACTACCGCTTTGGTGCGGCACTTCCGCCCGAGCGGTACTACCACGATGAGGTGCGGTACTACCGCGCTGCCGAGGGTGCGTGGGGGTTAAGACGTGGGCAGGGGGGGTTCCAACTCCCCATACCCATTCGTCTTTTCTCTCCCCACTGCCTCTCTCTCTCCTGCTCAAGAATGGCGCCGAAGACCCTCACCAGATCTCCGTCCCCGGCCGCTCTCCTCGGATTCCGACCGGTGGGATCGTTCCCTACCACTTCCTCTTCCCATGGATCAAGGTCTCTCCCCAAATCCCTCTCTCTTTTGTTTGTGCTTTCGCTTCTAGGTTTTTTGGGAGATGTGTGTTATTCTTGAGATTTTAGGCCAAATCTTTACAATAGTAGGATGTAGGAGAGTAGTGATGCGTAGAAAGTGTACTTGATATGTTGTCCCGTGGTAGATTTGATCAACCATAGTACCGCCTCGTTGTCGCGGTTGTTCTCAGATCATTTGTTCGAATCTGATGTTGTGCGGTACTACCGCATAGTAGGTGCGGTACAACCGCTTGTACGGTACTACCGCTCCTCGGGAGCGGTACTACCGCACGGGCCGCGGTACTAAAGCTCTACCGCCGCTCCGAGCCCCGGTACTACCATGCCACCGCGCGGTACTACCGCAACTAGGAGCACTAAAATTTTAGTACCGCGTGACCAGGCCGTACTACCACTGCTGTCAAATCTTCTTCATGGCAATTACCATATGCATTTTCTACTGGTTTCTTGTGTTTTGCTGTGGTATTTGTTTTGACCCTTCTCGCTTATCATGTGTGTTTGTGTTTTGTGTGTGTCTCAGGTGGTGGCTCCGGTGTCCCTACTCGTCGTTCCAATCGAAGCCGTGACACGGGTTCCAAGCGTCTGCGCAACCAAGAGGATGTTCCAAAAGGCTCCAATGCCCCCAAGCGCAATGTCAAGACCACTGCTAGCAAGGTCAAGGAACCATCAAAGGACATGGATGAGATACCTCTTGCTGAGTTTGTCTCTCTCAGGAAGATCAATCCTTATGCGCATCCTCGTGCAAACTTCAGAGGGAATGAACTGTTCTGGACCAAACAGCAGAATCTCATTTACTTGGATGTGATCAAGGCCAAGAAGAATCTGTATGTGGATGTGCACTAGATCGACAAGCATCACATGAGGGAGGATAAGCATTGTCACTACTTTGGTGAGGCCTTGGATCTCGTGGAGTAGTTTGCCATCGAGGATGTGATTTCCTTTCACCTGGACTACGACCCCGAGCTGGTGGCCCAGTTCTTTGCTTCGGTCCACTTCCACTCTGGGGAGGTGTAACACCCATGATGCGGCTATATCTCCCACGTGTCGAAGCACGACTTAGAGGCATAACCGCATTGTAAGCAATGTCGCAAGAGGGGTAATCTTTACACATCCCACGTACTGAATAAGGAAAGAGATACATAGTTGGCTTACAATCGCCACTTCACACAATACATGAATATAACATTACATCATCCAGATACAATCAAGGTCCGACTACGGAACCAAAATAAAAGAAGACTACCCCTAATGCTACAGATCCCCGATCGCCCCAACTGGGCTCCACTACTGATCAACTGGAAAACGGAACAACATAACGGACACGAACTTCATCGAGCTCCTCCTTGAGCTTGGTTGCATCACCTGCACGATTTCATCGGCACCTGCAAGCTGGTTGTGGAAGTATCTATGAGTCACGGGGACTCAGCAATCTCACACCCTCGTGATCAAGACTATTTAAGCTTATGGGTAGGTAAAAGGTATGTGAGGTGGAGCTGCAGCAAGCACTAGCATATATGGTGGCTAACTTACGCAAAAGAGAGCGAGAAGAGAAGGCAAGGCACGGTCGAGAAACTATGATCAAGAAGTGATCCTAGAAAAACCTACGTCAAGCATAACTCCAACGCCGTGTCCAGTTCCCGGACTCCACCGAAAAGAGACCATCACGCCTACACACGCGGTTGATGCATTTTAATTAAGTTAAGTGTCAAGTTTTCTACAACCGGACATTAACAAATTCCCATCTACCCATAACCGCGGTCACGGCTTTCGAAAGTTCAAAACCCTGCAGGGGTGTCCCAACTTAGCCCATCACAAGCTCTCATGGTCAACGAAGGATATTCCTTCTCCCAGGACGGCCCGATCAGACTCGGAATCCAGGTTACAAGACATCTCGACAATGGTAAAACTAAACCAGCAAAGCCGCCCGAATGTGCTGACAAACCTGATAGGAGCTGCACATATCTCGTTCTCAGGGCACACTCAGATGAGCGCTCCATACAACTAAAACCAAACCTCGAGTTTCCCCGAGGGGGCGCTGCAAAGGGCTCTAGTTTGGACCAACACTCAGAGGAGCACTGGCCCGGGGGTTTAAAATAAAGATGACCCTTGAGTCTGCAGAACCCAAGGGAAAAAGGCTTAGGTGGCAAATGGTAAAACCAAGGTTGGGCCTTGCTGGAGGAGTTTTATTCAAGGCGAACTGTCAAGGGGTCCATTATAACCCAATCGCGTAAGGAACGCAAAATCAAGGAACATAACACCGGTATGACGGAAACTAGGACGGCAAGAGTGGAACAAAACACCAGGCATAAGGCCGAGCCTTTCACCCTTTACCAAGTATATAGATGCATTAATTAAATAAGAGATATTGTTATATCCCAACAAATAAACATGCTCCAACAAGGAACAAACTCCAATCTTCACCTGCAACTAGCAATGCTATAAGAGGGGCTGAGCAAAGCGGTAACATAGCCAAACAATGGTTTGCTAGGACAAGGTGGGTTAGAGGCTTGACATGGCAATATGGGAGGCATGACCTAGCAAGTGGTAGGTATCGTGGCATAGCAAAAGAGCAAGCAACTAGCAAGCAAAGATAGAAGTGATTTCGAGGGTATGGTCATCTTGCTTGAGATCTCTCAAGGAAGAAGAACGAGTCCATGAAGAAGACAAACGGACGTAGATGAACGGATCCTCACAACTCCGGAACGAAACCGAAGCTAACGCGAGAAGTAACCCGGAAAGAAGCAAACTACATAGTAAACAACCATCACATAAACATGGCATGATGCACAACCAAGTATGATGCATGTCCGGTTTAAATATGCATGGCATGGCAAAGTGCACAAACAATACTACAAATTAAGTGGAGCTCAATATGCAACGAGTTGCATATTGACGAAACACCACATGACTTATTTAGTTCTCTCTTGTTTAGGTACTCAACAAAATTAAATGTTGGTTAACATGGCAAGAGGTGAAACATGAGTAGAAAACACGGCTAGGCATTTTAAATGAGGCCAGAAACGTCAACCAACAAATCCGGTAAAACCCCATATGCATTCAGCAATTTAATGTAGCAACAATGTTAAACATTTTAATTGTTGTTATCATGATGCGGATGACATGTGCAAGTTTTATGCAATATTTACGAAAAAGTTGATAAGAGCATTTTATGAAGCCTTTGTCACCGTGGTAGAAATAAAGGGGTGCCACGGCGACGAAACGGAAATGGTGCCATGGCAACATTCAGTTCCGGTAAATCGATTGAGATGCCGGTGAAAAGAAAGTGTGACAGGAGCAAGTCACGCAAGGATGGTGGGGTGATCCCGGATACCGGGTTCCCACGGGTCGACGGCATGCCAAACGAGGGGAGACGTGTAATGACAACTCGGACACGGTGCAAATGCGGACATCACATACAACATGCATTTGTCCACGGTTGTTGGTCCGGCAGTTATACCTTCCAAGGGTGCATTTTGAGGCGGAACGAGTCGGTGCAAAGTAGAAGAAGTAGACGTTTTCGCGACGGTAGAGGAAGTAGTGGTACACGTCTCGGAGAAGGACTTGACGCATTCGATGTTTCCGAGGGCGACGGTAGGGGAACTTGGTGTTAGTGCTACACGGGTCTTCGGTGACGGTCGATGTACATGGCAAACGTAGAGGTACTATGCTTCAGTCGTCGTGGTACTTGGCGATAGTAGTGGTACAAGAGTTGTGGCCGGACTTGGCGGTTCATCGTGTAGTCGTAAACGTTCCGTAGATGTTCATGTCGTCGTAGCCGTTCGGATCTTGGAGTGATGGTAGTCGTTCACTTGACAGTCTTGAAGGATTCGAAGGGGTACTGGGTGGTCTAAAGTGGTACTCGTTCGGGCATCCGTGTGTCGTGGTATGTGGTATCCCTGTAGTTGACCTTGCCGGTCTTGATGGTCTAAAAAGAAGTAGCACAAGGACCTCGGGAGAACAACGAAGCCGCATGGAGGCTTGCGACAGGGAAGTCAGTGCAGGCACGGGACCCCGTCTTGTCGCTCGAAAGCAGGGGTACTTGACATGGCGGAGCTCTACAGCGAAGCAACAGCAGCAGGAGGACTCGACATGGCGGTGAGAGCTGCAGGGGAGGTCGAAGGCTGGGCTGGCACGCTGGAGAGGAAGCAAGAGCATGGGGAGGTGGATGTCTAGGCTGGGCCGTGCCGCAGCGGGGAGGGACTCCGGGATGGCCTGGAGGTCGAGGAAGACGAGCTCGAAGTTGTGCTGGAGCATGGCGACGCGGCGGCCGGACGAAGCAGGGTGACGAGGTGGTGCTTGGGGCTCGAGGTCGCCGGGAAGCAGCAGCTCCGGTGGTGCGGCGCCGGAGACGCAACAGAGAAGAAGGAGGAGTAGCAGAGGAAGGGGGCCGCGTGGAGGGCGTCATGCTCGCCGACGTGAGGAAGGAGATCCGGCGGGGCGCGAGGGAACCAAGCGGCGGCCTGCAGGATCCGGCGAGGGGCGACTGCAGCGAGCGGGCGGTGTCGATGGCGCTCGGGAAGGCGCTGGGAGGAGAGGGCCAGGCGCGGGGAGGACGAGAGGAGAGGTTGGGGAATCAGGCAGAGGGGAGAGGTCGAGGGATCTCTCGATCCCTCTGGCGGTGCTAGGAGGGACCAATGGTGATCGGCTAAGGTTGAGGGCGGCTGGGCCAATGGGCCGGCCTAGCTAGGAGGCCCAAGTGACCAGCTGGGCTCTGCTCTCTCTCACTCTATATATATTCCCTTTAACAGAAAGCATAGAGAGGAGAAAAAGGAAGAGGGGGGAGTTAGAGAAAGAATTTGGGCATGTGGTTAAATTTCCCGGACTCATAAAATGAGTACGATCCAAGAAAAAATGGAGTGGGCCTATCTCAAAGTTTAAATTCAAACTCATTTGATTTGAATTCAAAAGGTTCGAATAGTAAGTGAGGGTTAGGAAGGTCCAAAAATGTTCGGATTTTGGTGGAGCTCCGGAAAATGATGAAAGAAAAATATGACAAAGTTAGAGACCAAGAGTTGAGAAGGAAAAAGGCATGGGATATTCGCAAGTGTGTTATGGTTAATTCCAAATTAATGGAATAATTTTTATCATAGCTCCCTAGTAGTATTGAGAGGCTTTAATATGTTATAAAGAGAAATCACAAGTGAATTCCCTCGATTTAAATGGATCAAAGATCCATGCCATTTATTTAGATGGGTTAAGAAAAGAAATGACATGATGGCATGCTGCAATGCACATGATGCAATGATGAATGCAAAGAACCAAACAAATCACACAACAAAACCCGGAAACCCTGGAAGGCATCTGAAGCTCCGGTCTTGGGGCGTCACAACACTCCACCACTACAAGAGGATCTCGTCCCGAGATCTAGGATGGCACCGTGGAAAACGGAAGAGGAAGAAGAGAGGTAAAACTAAGTTGCTTCTTGGACAAACGAGTGAAACCACGAACCTTGAGAGGTTGAACAAATTTTGAGAAGAGAATACAACGGAGATGAACGAGGTTGAAAACACTCTGTTAGAAAGGAGGAACATGGAACATTACAGAACCTTGTAGGTTAACAGACATAAGAAAAGGGTTTCAATGGACAAGAAGTACATGCAAGCACTCCGGTAGAAACGAGATGTACAAGGATCGATAAAGATCAGTTATGAAAACACTCCGGTTAAAACAAGATAGAGAAGGAATAAGAATGATATAATTTGGGCAGCACTCCGACTGTAAATGGAAGGAATTGAACATGATCTTGACAAAACAAGATGATGGGTCGAAGAGAGCGACATCACAATGCCTCCGGAAGAAAAGAATAGAAGTTAGATCATTGTAATAAAAGAATGGAGTTGAAAATGCGAACTTCTGCCACAAATGAGCTTGGAAAGCACCCTTCCAAGAAGGTTAAAACGGAGTTGTTGGAAAAAAAACAACAACGAAACGAATAAGTTTGTAGTGGGCTTATGGAAAACATCTCAAAATTATGAGGTGAAATTCTGCCGCTATGGAAACAATGGATTTGGATTGATATGAACAAGGAGACGAGAAAGTTATCTCACCGGTAGGATATATGAAGAACTTGGATCATAGGTAATCATCACAAAGAGAAACATTCCCAATGAAAGGCTTTAGGTGAAATCTATACCAAGATAACTCCAATGAAGAGATTGGTTAGTTGAAAAGATGACTTGAGCAAAGAGAAAATGATGGATTTAAATATGTCACTTTTGAAAACCAGTGAATCCTGAAACATGAAGGGAAATTATCAATAATGACATAACACCACCTCAAAAGATAAGATAGAACGAATTGCACTCCGGATTGCAAGATGAAGAATGCTTGAGCTCCCTTGAAAAGAATCTCAATGAACACTTCGAGAAGGAATTAAATCCTTGATGAACCATCATGTAGAGCCTCCATGAAGAACTCCGGTAACAAAAGGATGATCAATCGAAAAGAAAGAGAAGTAGAAAATACAAGGTGAAACCTTGTAATGATTTAGATGGATCTCCGTGGTGATATAATTGCGAGAGCTTGGAACTCCGAAAAAAGAGAAAGATGAAACAATGGAAACCGAGAATTGATATCACAAACAAACTCCGGAAAGAAGAAAGATAAACAAATGAAATGAAGAATTTGATGAGCCTCCATAATAAGGAATTGAGTTATTTGATGAAACAAGAATAAGAATTACATTATGCTTATCCTTCATCAATTTAAATTGATGACCAGCAACGGATTTGGCATACTAATTCTCGTAGAAAGGATTAAGATAGATATAGCGCAAACTTGAGGAAGGTCTTCGACGAATCCACCGGTAGGATTGAAAACAACAAATGAATTGATATGATAACAAGGTAAGAAAAATCTTGAACGAACCACCTGTAAGATTTGGAGAACGAGAGCTGAAAGCTGGAATGAATAAATCTGAGATGATGGGCTCCAGAAAATCAAACTGAAAAGACTCATGAATTTCTCCGGATGGGTGAAAAGAATTCTCATGATCGAAAAACAATTATGAGAGGATGGCAACAAGTTAGAATCACGAATCTTGAAGAGAATGGAGCAAGATTTAGAGGAAACTCTTCTTCGGTCTTCAAATGTAGATAATGACGATGAGAAGCAATACCATGAATTGATGAGGCACTCCAGGGTAAGGAAGAATATAAAGGCTGAATCAACAATGAATAGAATTTGAACGATCTTGGAGAAAAGCATTTGACTGATGGAAAATTCATTCTTATGTCAAACTTTGAAAAATAATTTGAGGATAGCTCCGGGAAAATAAAAAGAGTCAGGTAAGATCCTGGAAAAAGACTTGTGGGTTAGGGCCCACTCAAGAGAAACACCGTTGAAATGATTGCTTGAAAGAGAGATTGCACCGGTTGAAATAAATGGCTTGAATGAGATAACAACCTCGAGATATCTTGAACGGATTAGGAATGAAAACATGAATCTCCTGAGATAACTTCAGCACACCGGAACAAAAGAATAGCGAGAGGTGAATGATTAAGAATTGCACCGGCATGAGAAAACAATGAAACAAGGAAAAGGATATGATCAACACGAGAATTGAATCCACCGAAGAAGAAAATGAGTGAAGAGTGACGAACTTGAAGCTCCATTAGAATCTTCCAGAGAATCACCAGATAAAACATTGATCGAAAAGAACGAAGAAATTTCACATCAATAAGCTGGATACTTGATTCAGAAATGTGAGTCCTTAAAGAAAAAAAGGGAGGGAGGGAGGGAAAACAAAGACAACTTGGAGACGGATGAAACAAACACCGTTGGCGAAAACTGAGTTGATCTTGCGGATGTTGAAATGATCGGATCCACTTGAAGAGAAACACGCCGGTTAAAACGGATTGACATGACAATCTCGATTATCATGAAGGATTAGTATTCCCATAGAAATATGAGAATACCGCTTAGGCAAGGTATGGAATCAACACTTGACTTGAAGCAACTCGAATACCACAATCAAAACAAAACAAGGATTGGCTTGCAGAATAAGCCGGAACAAACATATGATAGAGATTTCATCCTAAGTTTTCGTGGTGGGGCCCACACGGGCTCGATCGTACAGCACCATCATGTACAAGGCAGTGCACATGATATACGAAGCGTCCCCGAGTCAGCATAGCCGAGGACTCTTTAAGACACAACGAGACCACTGTAAAACCAACCGTGAATAGGCGGACCACTAGACGTCGAACCCGAATTTCATATCATACATCTGTAGGAAAAATGTCCTAAGAGCTACTTGAATTCCCACTTATAAACTCCCGAAACTTTCCGGTTATGCAATCAGGTGTTGGGGATACAGGGGAAGCATAATATCTCACCCAAAACTAGCAAATCCTACATCCAGCTGTATCCATCCTTCAACACATAACCAAGAAACCTTCGGAAATCATTTACCTCAACCTTCGAAAAGCATACGTTATATGAGTTATGGCAATACTCCCGAACTCCCGCCCCAGTACTGGGTGGTGTCGAGGTTATCTCACCAACAACTGCATGAAAGAGATTTTCGATGTCGACGAAACACAGGTATTCTAGAACTGCAATGATAAAATTGTGACGACAACACCTCGGAGCTCAACTCCCCAGGACACTGCCACAACCCCTAAATGTCAGGAGGCACCAAGAACAATGTTCTCGTCACAAAACCATCAGAACGATTCCAAGATACCCGCGTGATCCTAAATTGTTTTTAGTGAAATTTGAGGAGAGAAGAGTCAAAAATCTACGTCAGGATGCCTCACCAGAGCGACGAAGGGACTGAGGAGTACAAAGAATCCTACTCTCTGATATATATAATCCTATAAAACTCAAAAAAAATTCTAGACTCAACAACGCTAATGATTCGATCAAGAAGGGGGCTCCTAAGTCGGGGAAGGCTCTGATTACCAACTTGTAACACCCACGATGCGGCTATATCTCCCACATGTCGAAGCATGACTTAGAGGCATAACCGCATTGTAAGCAATGTCGCAAGAAGGGTAATCTTTACACATCCCATGTACTGAATAAGGAAAGAGATACATAGTTTGCTTACAATCGCCACTTCACACAATACATGAATATAACATTACATCATCCAGATACAATCAAGGTCTAACTACGGAACCAAAATAAAAGAAGACTACCCCTAATGCTACAGATCCCCGATCGCCCCAACTGGGCTCCACTACTGATCAACTGGAAAACGGAACAACATAACGGACACGAACTTCATCGAGCTCCTCCTTGATCTTGGTTGCATCACCTGCATGATATCATCGGCACCTGCAAGATGGTTTTGGAAGTATCTGTGAATCACGGGGACTCAGCAATCTCACACCCTCGCGATCAAGACTATTTAAGCTTATGGGTAGGTAAAAGGTATGTGAGGTGGAGCTGCAGCAAGCACTAGCACATATGGTGGCTAACTTACACAAAAGAGAGCGAGAAGAGAAGGCAAGGCACGGTCGAGAAACTATGATCAAGAAGTGATCCTAGAACAACCTACGTCAAGCATAACTCCAACGCCGTGTCCACTCCCGGACTCCGCCGGAAAGAGACCATCACGCCTACACACGCGGTTGATGCATTTTAATTAAGTGTCAAGTTTTCTACAACCGGACATTAACAAATTCCCATCTGCCCATAACCGCGGGCACGGCTTTCAAAAGTTCAAAACCCTGCAGGGGTGTCCCAACTTAGCCCATCACAAGCTCTCATGGTCAACGAAGGATATTCCTTCTCCCATGACGACCCGATCAGACTCGGAATCCAGGTTACAAGACATCTCGACAATGGTAAAACTAAACCAGCAAAGCCGCCTGAATGTGCCGACAAATCCCGATAGGAGCTGCACATATCTCATTCTCAGGGCACACTCAGATGAGCGCTCCGTATAACTAAAACCAAACCTTGAGTTTCCCCGAGGGGGCGCTGCAAAGGGCTCTAGTTTGGACCAACACTCAGAGGAGCACTGGCCCGGGGGTTTAAAATAAAGATGACCCTTGGGTCTGCAGAACCCAAGGGAAAAGGCTTAGGTGGCAAATGGTAAAACCAAGGTTGGGCCTTGCTGGAGCAGTTTTATTCAAGGCGAACTGTCATGGGGTTCCCATTATAACCCAACCGCGTAAGGAACGCAAAATCAAGGAACATAACACCGGTATGACGGAAACTAGGACGGCAAGAGTGGAACAAAACACCAGCCATAAGGCCGAGCCTTCCACCCTTTACCAAGTATATAGATGCATTAATTAAATAAGAGATATTGTGATATCCCAACAAATAAACATGCTCCAACAAGGAACAAACTCCAATCTTCACCTACAACTAGCAACGCTATAAGAGGGGCTGAGCAAAGCGGTAACATAGCCAAATAATGGTTTTCTAGGACAAGGTGGGTTAGAGGCTTGACATGGCAATATGGGAGGCATGACATAGCAAGTGGTAGGTATCGCGGCATAGCAAAAGAGCGAGCAACTAGCAAGCAAAGATAGAAGTGATTTCTAGGGTATGGTCATCTTGCCTGAGATCCCGCAAGGAAGAAGAACGAGTCCATGAAGAAGACAAACGGACGTAGATGAACGGATCGTCACAACTCTGGAACGAAACCGAAGCTAACGCGAGAAGTAACCTGGAAAGAAGCAAACAACATAGTAAACAACCATCACATAAACATGGCATCATGCACAACCAAGTATCATGCATGTCCGGTTTAAATATGCATGGCATGGCAAAGTGCACAAACAATACTACAAATTATGTGGAGCTCAATATGCAACGAGTTGCATATTGACGAAACACCACATGACTTATTTAGTTCTCTCTCGTTTAGGTACTCAACAAAATAAAATGTTGGTTAACATGGCAAGAGGTGAAACATGAGTAGAAAACACGGTTTTGCATTTTAAATGAGGCCGGAAACATCAACCAACAAATCCGGTAAAACCCCATATGCATTTAGCAATTTAATGTAGCAACAATGTTAAACATTTTAATTGTTGTTATCATGATGCGGATGACGTGTGCAAGTTTTATGCAATATTTATGAAGAAGTTGATAAGAGCATTTTATGAAGCATTTGTCACCGTGGTAGAAAGAAAGGGGTGCCACGGCGACGAAAAGGAAATGGTGCCATGGCAACATTCCGGTTCCGGTAACTCGATTGAGATGCCGGTGAAAAGAAAGTGTGACAGGAGCGAGTCACGCAAGGATGGTGGGGTGATCCCGGATACCGGGTTCCCACGGGTCGACGGCATCGCAAACGAGGGGATACGTGTAATGACAACTCGTACACAGTGCAAACGCGGACATCACATACAACATGCATTTGTCCATGGTCGTTGGTCCGGCAGTTATACCTTCCAAGGGTGCATTTCGAGGCAGAACAAGTCGGTGCAAAGTAGAGGAAGTAGACGTTTTCGCGACGGTAGAGGAAGTAGTGGTACACGTCTCGGAGAAGGACTTGACGCATTCGATGCTTCCGAGGGCGGCGATAGGGGAACTTGGTGTTAGTGCTACACGGGTCTTCGGTGACGGTCGATGTACATGGCAAACGTAGAGGTCCTATGCTTCGGTCGTCTTGGTACTTGGCGATAGTAGTGGTACAAGAGTTGTGGCCGGCCTTGGCGGTTCATCATGTAGTCGTAAACGTTCCGTAGATGTTCATGTCGTCGTTGTCGTTCGGATCTTGGAGCAATGGTAGTCATTCACTTGACAGTCTTGAAGGATTCGAAGGGGTACTGGGCGGTCTGTCGTGGTACTCGTTCGGGCATTATTGTGTCGTGGTACGTGGTATCCCTTTAGTTGACCTTGCCGGTCTTGATGGTCTGAAAAGAAGTAGTACAAGGACCTCGGGAGAACAACGAAGCCGCATGGAGGCTTGCGATAGGGAAGTGAGCGCAGGCACGGGACCCCATCCTGTCGCTCGAAAGCAGGGGTACTTGACGTGACGGAGCTCTACAACGAAGCAACAACAGCAGCAGGACTCGGCATGGTGGCGAGAGTTGTAGGGGAGGTCGAAGGCTGGGCTGGCACACTGGAGAGGAAGCAAGAGCATGTGGAGGTGGATGTCTAGGCTGGGTCGTGCCGCAGCGGCGAGGGACTCTGGGATGGCCTGGAGGTCGAGGAAGACGAGCTCGAAGCGGTGCTGGAGCATGGCGACGCGGCGGCCGGACAAAGCAGGGTGACAAGGTGGTGCTTGGGGCTCGAGGTCGCGGGGAAGCAGCAGCTCCGGTGGTGCGGCACTAGAGACGTAGTAGAGAAGAAGGAGGAGTAGCAGAGGAAGGGGGCCGCGCGGAGGGCGTCATGCTCGCCGGCGTGAGGAAGGAGATCCGGCGGGGCGCGAGGGAACCAGGCGGCGGCCTACAGGTGTTGGGGAACGTAGTAATTTCAAAAATTTCCTACGCACTTGCAAGATCATGGTGATGCATAGCAGCAAGAGGAGAGAGTGTTGTCCATGTACCCTCATAGACCGAAAGCGGAAGCGTTAGCACAACGCAGTTGATGTAGTCGTACGTCTTCACGATCCGACCGATCAAGTACCGAACGCACGGCACCTCCGAGTTCTGCACACGTTCAACTCGATGACGTCCCTCGAACTCCGATCCAGCCGAGCTTTGAGGGAGAGTTTCGTCAGCACGACGGCGTGGTGACGATGATGTTCTACCGACGCAAGGCTTCGCCTAAGCACCGCTACGATATGACCGAGGGGGATTATGGTGGAGGGGGCACCGCACACGGCTAAGAGATCCAAGGGATCAATTGTTGTGTCTATGGGGTGCCCCTTGGCCACGTATATAAAGGAGTGGAGGAGGGGAGGGGCCGGCCCTCTCTATGGCGCGCCCTAGGGGAGTCCTACTCCCACCGGGAGTAGGATTCCCCCTTTCCTAGTAGAACTAGGAGCCCTTCCAAGTAGTAGGAGTAGGAGGGAAGGAAAGGGAAGGGAAAAGGAGAAGGAAGGAAGGAAGGGGGCACCCCCCCTCCCTAGTCCAATTCGGACCAGCCCATGGGGAGGGGTGCGGCCATCCTTTGAGGCTTTCTCTCCTTTCCCGTATGGCCCATTAAGGCCCAATAAGAATTCCTGTAACTCCCCGGTACTCCCGAAAATACCCGAATCACTCGGAACCTTTCCGATGTCCGAATATAGTCGTCCAATATATCGATTTTACGTCTCGACCATTTCGAGACTCCTCGTCATGTCCCCGATCCCATCTGGGACTCCAAACTCCTTCGGTACATCAAAACACATAAACTCACAATATAACCGTCATCGAACTTTAAGCGTGCGGACCCTACGGGTTCGAGAACTATGTAGACATGACCGAGACACGTCTCTGGTCAATAACTAATTGCGGAACCTGGATGCTCATATTGGCTCCTACATATTTTACGAAGATCTTTATCGGTCAAACCGCATAACAACATACGTTGTTCGCTTTGTCACCGGTATGTTACTTGCCCGAGATCCGATCGTCGGTATCTCAATACCTAGTTCAATCTCGTTACCGGCAAGTCTCTTTACTCGTTCCGTAACACATCATCCCGCAACTAACTCATTAGTTGCAATGCTTGCAAGGCTTATAGTGATGTGCATTACCGAGTGGGCCCAGAGATACCTCTCCGACAATCGGAGTGACAAATCCTAATCTCAAAATACGCCAACCCAACAAGTACCTTCGGAGACACCTGTAGAGCACCTTTATAATCACCCAGTTACATTGTGACGTTTGGTAGCACACAAAGTGTTCCTCCGGTAAACGGGAGTTGCATAATCTCATAGTCATAGGAACATGTATAAGTCATGAAGAAAGCAATAGCAACAAACTAAATGATCAAGTGCTATGCTAACGGAATGGGTCAAGTCAATCACATAATTCTCTAATGATGTGATCCCGTTAATCAAATGACAACTCATGTCTATGGCTAGGAAACTTAACCATCTTTGATTCAACGAGCTAGTCAAGTAGAGGCATATTAGTGACATACTGTTTGTCTATGTATTCACACATGTATTATATTTCCGGTTAATACAATTCTAGCATGAATAATAAACATGTATCATGATATAAGGAAATAAATAATAACTTTATTATTGCCTCTAGGGCATATTTCCTTCAGTCTCTCACTTGCACTAGAGTCAATAATCTAGTTCACATTGCCATGTGATTTAATATCAATAGTTCACATCACCATGTGATTAACACCCAAAGTTTACATCGACATGTGTCCAACACTCAATGGGTTTACTAGAGTCAATAATCTAATTCACGTCGCTATGTGATTAACACCCAAAGAGTACTAAGGTGTGATCATGTTTTGCTTGTGAGAGAAGTTTAGTCAACGGGTCTGACACATACAGATGCATAAGTATTTTGCAAATTTATATGTCAACAATGCTCTGCACTAAGCTACTCTAGCTAATTGCACCCACTTTCAATATGTATCCAGATTGAGACTTTGAGTCATCTGGATCAGTGTCAAAACTTGCATCGACGTAACATTTTACGACGAACCTTTTGTAACCTCCATAATCGAGAAACATATCCTTATTCCACTAAGGATAATTTTGAATAATGTCCAGTGATCTACTCCTAGATCACTATTGTACCCCCTTGCCAAATTCAGGGCAGGGTATACAATAGGTCTGGTACACAGCATGGCATACTTTATAGAACCTATGGCTGAGGCATAGGGAATGACTTTCATTCTCTCTCTATCTTCTGTCGTGGTCGGGTTTTGAGTCTTACTCAACTTCACAACTTGTAACACAGGCAAGAACTCCTTCTTTGACTGTTCCATTTTGAACTACTTCAAAATCTTGTCATGGTATGTACTCATTGAAAAACTTATCAAGCGTCTTGATCTATCTCTATAGATCTTGATGCTCAATATGTAAGCAGCTTCACCGAGGTCTTTCTTTGAAAATACTCCTTTCAAACATTCCTTTATGCTTTGCAGAATAAATCTACATTATCTCTGATCAACAATATGTCATACACATATACTTATCAGAAATGTTGTAGTGCTCCCACTCACTTTCTTGTAAATACAGGCTTCACCGCAAGTCTGTATAAAACTATATGCTTTGATCAACTTATCAAAGCGTATATTCCAACTCCGAGATGCTTGCACCAGTCCATAGATGGATCACTGGAGCTTGCATATTTTGTTAGCACCTTTAGGATTGACAAAACCTTCTGGTTGCATCATATACAACTCTTCTTTAATAAATCCATTAAGGAATGCAGTTTTGTTTATCCATTTGCCAGATTTCATAAAATGTGGCAATTGCTAACATGATTCGGACAGACTTAAGCATAGATACGAGTGAGAAACTCTCATCGTAGTCAACACCTTGAACTTGTCGAAAACCTTTTTGCGACAATTCTAGCTTTGTAGATGGTAACACTACTATCAGCATCCGTCTTCCTCTTGAAGATCCATTTAATCTCAATGGCTCGCCGATCATTGGGCAAGTCAATCAAAGTCCATACTTTGCTCTCATACATGGATTTCATTTCAGATTTCATGGACTCACGCCATTTCGCGGAATCTGGGCTCATCATCGCTTCCTCATAGTTCGTAGGTTCGTCATGGTCAAGTAACATGACCTCCAGAACAGGATTACCGTACCACTCTGGTGCGGATCTCACTCTGGTTTACCTACGATGTTCGGTAGTAACTTGATCTGAAGTTACATGATCATCATCATTAGCTTCCTCACTAATTGGTGTAGTAGTCACAAGAACAAATTTTTGTGATGAACTACTTTCCAATAAGGTAGCAGGTACAGTTACCTCATCAAGTTCTACTTTCCTCCCACTCACTTCTTTTGAGAGAAACTCCTTCTCTAGAAAGGATCCATTCTCAGCAACGAATATCTTGCCTTCGGATCTGTGATAGAAGGTGTACCCAATAGTTTCTTTTGGGTATCCTATGAAGATTTACTTCTCCGATTTGGGTTTGAGCTTATCATGTTGAAACTTTTTCACATAAGCATCGCAGTCCCAAACTTTAAGAAATGACAGCTTAGGTTTCTCGCCAAACCACAGTTCATACGGTGTCATCTCCACGGATTTAGATGGTGCCCTATTTAACGTGAATGTAGTTGTCTCTAATACATAACCCCAAAATGATAGTGGTAGATCGGTAAGAGACATCATAGATCGCACTATATCTAATAAAGTACGGTTATGACATTCGGACACACCATTACACTGTGGTGTTCCAAGTGGCGTGAGTAGTGAAACTATTTCACATTGTTTTAACTGAAGGCCAAACTCGTAACTCAAACATTTTACTTCTGCGATCATATCGTAGAAACTTTTATTTTTGTTACGATGATTCTCCACTTCACTCTGAAATTCTTTGAACTTTTCAAATATTTCAGACTTGTGTTTCATCAAGTAGATATACTCATATCTGCTCAAATCATCTGTGAAGATCGGAAAATAATGACACCTGCCGCAAGCCTCAGTATTCATCAAAACACATACATCAGTATGTATGATTTCCAGCAAATCTGTTGCTCGCTCCATTGTTCCGGAGAACGGAGTCTTAGTCATCTTGCCCATGAGGCATGGTTCGCAAGCATCAACTGATTCATAATCAAGTGATTCCAAAAGCCCATCAGCATGGAGTTTCTTCATGCGCTTTACACCAACATGACCTAAACGGCAGTGCCACAAATAAGTTGCACTATCATTATTAACTTTGCATCTTTTGGCTTCAATATTATGAAAATGTGTATCACCATGATCGAGATCCAACAAATCATTTTCATTGGGTGTATGACCACAGAAGGTTTTATTCATGTAAACAGAACAACAATTATTCTCTAACTTACATGAATAACCGTATTGCAATAAACATGATCCAATCATATTTATGCTCAACCCAAATACCAAATAACATATATTTAGGTTCAACACTAATCTCGAAAGTATAGGGAGTGTGCGATGATGATCATATCAATCTTGGAACCACTTCCAACACACATCGTCACTTCACCCTTAACTAGTCTCTGTTCATTCCGCAACTCCCGTTTCGAGTTACTACTCTTAGCAACTGAACTAGTATCAAATACCGAGGGGTTGCAACGAACACTAGTAAAAAACACATCAATAATCTGTATATCAAATATACCTTTGTTCACTTTGCCATCCTTCTTATCCGCCAAATACTTGGGGCAGTTTCGCTTCCAGTGACCAGTCCCTTTGTAGTATAAGAACTTAGTCTCAGTCTTAGGACCAAACTTGGGCTTCTTTACTTGAGCAGCAACTTGCTTGCCGTTCTTCTTGAAGTTCCCTTTCTTTCCCTTTGCCCTTTTCTTGAAACTAGTGGTCTTGTCTACCATCAACACTTGATATTTTTCTTGATTTCTACCTTCGTTGATTTCAGCATTACGAAGAGCTTGGGAATCGTTTCCGTTATCCCTTGCATATCATAGTTCATCAAGAAGTTCTACTAACTTGGTGATGGTGACTAGAGAATTCTGTCAATCACTATCTTATCTGGAAGATTAATTCCCACTTGATTCAAGCGATTGTAATACCCAGACAATCTGAGTACATGCTCACTGCTTCAGCTATTCTCCTCCATCTTTTTAGCTATAGAACTTGTTGGAGACTTCATATCTCTCAACTCGGGTATTTGTTTGAAATATTAACTTCAACTCCTAGAACATCTCATATGGTCCATGACATTCAAAACGTCTTTGAAGTCCCGATTCTAAGCCGTTAAGCATGGTGCACTAAACTATCAAGTAGTCATCATATTGAGCTAGCCAAACGTTCATAACGTCTGCATCTACTCCTGCAATAGGTCTGTCACCTAGCGGTGCATTAAAGACATAATTCTTCTGTGCAGCAATGAGGATAATCCTCAGATCACAGATCCAATCCGCATCATTGCTACTAACATTTTTCAACATAAATTTTCTCTAGGAACACAATAAACTGGGAGCAACATCGCGAGCTATTGATCTACAACATAGATATGCTAATACTACCAGGACTAAGTTCATGATAAATTAAAGTTCAATTAATCATATTACTTAAGAACTCCCACTTAGACAGACATCCCTCTAATCTTCTAAGTGATCACGTGATCCATATCAACTAAATCATGTCCGATCATCACGTGAGATGGAGTAGTTTCAATGGTGAACATCACTATGTTGATCATAGCTACTATATGATTCACGCTCGACCTTTTGGTCTCCCTGTTCCGAGGCCATATCTGTTATATGCTAGGCTCGTCAAGTTTAACTTGAGTATTCCACGTGTGCAACTGTTTTGCACCCGTTGTATTTGAATGTAGAGCCTATCATACCCGATCATCACGTGGTGTCTCAGCACGAAGAACTTTCGCAATGGTGCATACTCAGGGAGAACACTTGTACCTTGATAATTAGTGAGAGATCATCTTATAAAGCTACCGTCGAACTAAGCAAAATAAGATGTATAAAAGATAAACATCACATGCAATCAAAATATGTGACATGATATGGCCATCATCATCTTGTGCCTTTGATCTCCATCTCCAAAGCATCATCATGATTTCCATCATCATCGGCATGACACCATGATCTCCATCATCTTGATCTATATCAATGTGTCGTCACATGGTCGTCTCGCCAACTATTGCTCTTGCAACTATTGTTATCGCATAACGATAAAGTAAAGCAATTATTTGGCGCTTGCATCTTATGCAATAAAGAGACAACCATAAGGCTTCTGCCAGTTACCGATAACTTCAACAAAACATGATCATCTCATACAACAACTTATATCTCATCACGTATTGACCATATCACATCACAACATGCCCTGCAAAAACAAGTTAGACATCCTCTACTTTGTTGTTGCAAGTTTCACGTGGCTGCTACGGGCTGAGCAAGAACCGTTCTTACCTACACATCAAAACCACAACGATAGTTTGTCAAGTTGGTGCTGTTTTAACCTTCGCAAGGACCGGGCGTAGCCACACTCGGTTCAACTAAAGTTGGAGAAACTGACACCCACTAGTCACCTATGTGCATAGCACGGCGATAAAACCAGTCTCGCGTAAGCGTACGCGTAATGTCGGTCCGAGCCGCTTCATCCAACAATACCGCCGAACCAAAGTATGACATGTTGGTAAGCAGTATGACTTATATCCCCCACAACTCACTTGTGTTCTACTCGTGCATATGACATCTACGCATAAAACCTAGCTCGGATGCCACTGTTGGGGAATGTAGTAATTTCAAAAATTTCCTACGCACATGCAAGATCATGGTGATGCATAGCAACGAGAGGAGAGAGTGTTGTCCACGTACCCTCGTAGACCGAAAGTGGAAGCGTTAGCACAACGCGGTTGATGTAGTCGTACATCTTCACGATCCGACCGATCAAGTACCGAACGCACGGCACCTCCGAGTTCTGCACATGTTCAACTTGATGACGTACCTCAAACTCCGATCCAGCCGAGCTTTGAGGGAGAGTTCCGTCAGCACGACGGCGTGGTGACGATGATGATGTTCTACCGATGCAGGGCTTCGCCTAAGCACCGCTACGATATGACCGAGGTGGATTATGATGGAGGGGGGCACCGCACACGGCTAAGAGATCCAAGGGATCAATTGTTCTGTCTATGGGGTGCCCCCTGGCCACGTATATAAAGGAGTGGAGGAGGGGAGGGGCCGGCCCTCTCTATGGTGCGCCCTAGGGGAGTCCTACTCCCACCGGGAGTAGGATTCCCCCTTTCCTAGTAGAACTAGGAGCCCTTCCAAGTAGTAGGAGTAGGAGGGAAGGAAAGGGAAGGGAAAAGGAGAAGGAAGGAAGGAAGGAAGGGGGCACCCCCTCCCTAGTCCAATTCGGACCAGCCCATGGGGAGGGGTGCGGCCATCCTTTGAGGCATTTCTCTCCTTTCCCGTATGGCCCATTAAGGCCCAATACGAATTCCCGTAACTCCCGGGTACTCCCGAAAATACCCGAATCACTCGGAACCTTTCCGATGTCCGAATATAGTCGTCCAATATATCGATTTTACGTCTCGACCATTTCGAGACTCCTCGTCATGTCCCCGGTCCCATCCGGGACTCCAAACTCCTTCGGTACATCAAAACACATAAACTCACAATATAATCGTCATCGAACTTTAAGCGTGCGGACCCTATGGGTTCGAGAACTATGTAGACATGACCGAGACACGTCTCCGGTCAATAACTAATAGTGGAACCTGGATGCTCATATTGGCTCCTACATATTTTACGAAGATCTTTATCGGTGAAACCGCATAACAACATACGTTGTTCGCTTTATCATCGGTATGTTACTTGCCCGAGATTCGATCATCGGTATCTCAATACCTAGTTCAATCTCGTTACCGGCAAGTCTCTTTACTCGTTCCGTAACACATCATCCCGCAACTAACTCATTAGTTGCAATTCTTGCAAGGCTTATAGTGATGTGCATTACCGAGTGGGCCCAGAGCTACCTCTCCGGCAATCGGAGTGACAAATCCTAATCTCGAAATACGCCAACCCAACAAGTACCTTTGGAGACACCTGTAGAGCACCTTTATAATCATCCAGTTACGTTGTGACGTTTGGTAGCACACAAAGTGTTCCTCCAGTAAACGGGAGTTTCATAATCTCACAGTCATAGGAACATGTATAAGTCATGAAGAAAGCAATAGCAACAAACTAAACTGTCAAGTGCTATGCTAATGGAATGGGTCAAGTCAATCACATCATTCTCTAATGATGTGATCCCGTTAATCAAATGACAACTCATGTCTATGGCTAGGAAACTTAACCATCTTTGATTGAACGAGCTAGTCAAGTAGAGGCATACTAGTGACATACTGTTTGTCTATGTATTCACACATGTACTATGTTTCTGGTTAATACAATTCTAGCATGAATAATAAACATTTATCATGATATAAGGAAATAAATAATTACTTTATTATTGCCTCTAGGGCATATTTCCTTCAGCAGGATCCGTCGAGGGGCGACTGCAGGGAGCGGGCGGCGTCCATGGCGCTCGGGAAGGCGTTGGGAGGAGAGGGCCAGGAGCGGGGAGGACGAGAGGAGAGGTTGGGGAATCAGGCAGAGGGGAGAGGTTGAGGGATCTCTCGATCCCTCTGGCGGCGCTAGGAGGGACCAATGGCGATCGACTAGGGTTGAGGGCGGCTGGGCCAATGGGCCGGCCTAGCTAGGAGACCCAAGTGACCAGCTGGGCTCTGCTCTCTCTCACTCTATATATATTCCCTTTAACAGAAAGCATAGAGAGGAGAAAAAGGAAGAGGGGGAGTTAGAGAAAGAATTTGGGCATGCAGTTAAATTTCCCGGACTCATAAAATGAGTACGATCCAAGAAAAAATGGAGTGGGCATATCTCAAAGTTTAAATACAAACTCATTTGATTTAAATTCAAAAGGTTTGAATAGGAAGTGAGGGTTAGGAAGGTCCAAAAATGTTCAGATTTTGGTGCAGCTCCGGAAAATGATGAAAGAAAAATATGACAAAGTTAGAGACCAAGAGTTGAGAAGGTAAAAGGCATGGGATATTTGCAAGTGTGTTATGGTTAATTCCAAATAAATGGAATAATTTTTATCATAACTCCCTAATAGTATTGAGAGGCTTTAATATGTTATAAAGAGAAATCACAAGTGAATTCCCTCGATTTAAATGGATCAAAGATCCATGCCATTTATTTAGATGGGTTAAGAAAAGAAATGACATGATGGCATGCTGCAATGCACATGATTCAATGATGAATGCAAAGAACCAAGCAAATCACACGACGAAACCCGGAAACCCTGGAAGGCATCTGAAGCTCCGGTCTTGGGGCGTCACAGGAGGATCGAAGGATGACCTGGATGACCAATGGACGCCAGTTCACTGCTGCTTGGAAGGAGTTCATGGATTTGCTCAGAGTGCCTGATGAGGGGCTCCACACGCCTGTTGGTGTTCGCCCTCATGCCAACGCCGAGTCAGCAAGCAAGGACAATCTTATGCCATTCTATGTTGAGAAGAAGCTGGCCAGTGGCAAGTCGACGTGGGTGCTCAACTCATTTCTTGACATCATGCACCGGATCTTCCGCCACTCCCGCTTTCCTCGCATTGGGGACAAGGACAAGGTGCATGCCTTTCTTGTGGACATGTTGCTCATTTGTGAGGAGGCACGCATGTCTTGGACTCAACCACTTGATGTCTCACATATCATGTGGTGCGAGCTTCGGTTCGCGGTATTCACCCACAAGGTATCCATCTATGGTCCATATATGTTCCTCCTGATCTCGAAGACTTGGGAGAAGATCTATCCCAATGAGGAGTTTCTGGCCCCTGACTGGATCCGTCATGACTCCATCAGACTCTGCATCAAGCCCCAGTGGGCTAACACTACTACTCATGCCGAGGCTGAGGCTGCTAAGAGGGCTGCTGAGGAGGAGGAGGAGGAGATTGAAGAGGAGAGTGCAGCTGAGGACAGCTCTACGGGATATGCACCTCCCTCCATTGAGCCCTCATGGGCGAAGAAGCTGAAGGCCAAGATGAAGGCCTTGTTCTGCATGCAGGCCAAGGGGCAGTATCGGACTCACATAGCCTCCAAGGAGAGTCGCCGCCGGGAGAAGAAGATCATGAGGGTTTTTTGAGAGAATGTTTCTGGCGGCTCCGAGGAGCACATCACTCCAGAGGATGAATGGATGGCAAAACAAGGCTACAGGTGGACTAATTCTGAGGAGGAGCACATTCCTGCTGCCGAGTCCGACGAGGAGTGTGCAAGCGACTACTCCGCTTGAGCCATCACTTGTGTTGTAGGTGTCCTATCTTCCTTTTTGGCGTCTCGATGCCAAAGGGGGAGAGAGTGTAGGGATTTGCCGTGTCGTGTCATGTTTGCTTCGCTTGTGTTTGGTTTGTTGAACCTTGTTTTCTTTGGTTTGGTTTGAATTTATTTGAGCGTGTGAGACTTATCTATCATGTGGTGTAAGACATATGCACTTTATCTATCGCACCTTACTGAGCTCATGATATATTGTGCTACTTAGTTCATGCTCTTATCTTCTATCATGCTTAGTGTTAGCAATATTATTGCAAGATATGCCATGTGAAGGAAATATGCCCTAGAGGCAATAATAATGTTATTATTTATTTCCTTATATCATGATAAATGTTTATTATTCATGCTAGAATTGTATTATCCGGAAACATAATACTTGTGTGAATACATAGACAAACCAAACATCACTAGTATGCCTCTACTT
The DNA here is from genome assembly GCA_034509565.1 of Triticum monococcum. Classification (NCBI taxonomy): domain Eukaryota; kingdom Viridiplantae; phylum Streptophyta; class Magnoliopsida; order Poales; family Poaceae; genus Triticum; species Triticum monococcum. Next base: position 96,991,659 of record CM067843.1, on the reverse strand, counting down.
GACTAGCTCGTTAATCGAAGATGGTTATATTTCCTAACCATAGACATGTGTTGTCATTTGATCAATGGGATCACATCATTAGGAGAATGATGTGATTGACATGACCCATTCCATTAGCTTAGCACCCGATCGTTTAGTATGTTGCTATTGCTTTCTTCATGACTTATACATGTTCCTATGACTATGATATTATGCAACTCCCGTTTACCGGAGGAACACTTTGTGTGCTACCAAATGTCACAACGTAACTGGGTGATTATAAAGGAGCTCTACAGGTGTCTCCAAAGGTGAATGGTGGGTTGGCGTATTTCGAGATTAGGATTTGTCACTCCGATTGTCGGAGAGGTATCTCTGGGCCCTCTCGGTAATGCACATCACATAAGCCTTGCAAGCATTACAACTAATGAGTTAGTTGCAAGATGATGTATTAAGAAACGAGTAAAGAAACTTGCCAGTAACGAGATTGAACTAGGTATTGAGATACCGACGATCGAATCTCGGGCAAGTAACATACCGATGACAAAGGGAACAACGTATGTTGTTATGCGGTCTGACCGATAAAGATCTTCGTAGAATATGTAGGAGCCAATTTGAGCATCCAGGTTTCGCTATTGGTTATTGACCGGAGAAGTGTCTCGGTCATGTCTACATTGTTCTCGAACCCGTAGGGTCCGCACGCTTAAGGTTTCAATGACAGTTATATTATGAGTTTATGAGTTTTGATGTACCGAAGTTAGTTCGGAGTCCCGGATGTGATCACGGACATGACGAGGATTCTCGAAATGGTCGAGACATAAAGATTGATATATTGGAAGCCTATATTTGGATATCAGAAGTGTTTCGGGTGAAACCGGGACTTTACCGGAGTACCGGGAGGTTACCGGAACCCCCCCCCCCCCCCCGGAGGTATATGGGCCTTAGTGGGCTTTAGTGGAAAGAGAGGAGTGAAGGAAATATGCCATAGAGGCAATAATAAAGTTATTATTTATTTCCTTACATCATGATAAATGTTTATTATTCATGCTAGAATTGTATTAACCGGAAACATAATACATGTGTGAATACATAGACAAACAGAGTGTCACTAGTATGCCTCTACTTGACTAGCTCGTTAATCAAAGATGGTTATGTTTCCTAACCATGGACAAAAGAGTTGTTATTTGATTAACGAGGTCACATCATTAGTTGAATGATCTGATTGACATGACCCATTCCATTAGCTTAGCACCCGATCGTTTAGTATGTTGCTATTGCTTTCTTCATGACTTATACATGTTCCTATGACTATGAGATTATGCAACTCCCATTTGCCGGAGGAACACTTTGGGTGCTACCAAACGTCACAACGTAAATGGGTGATTATAAAGGAGCATTACAGGTGTCTCCAAAGGTAGATGTTGGGTTGGCGTATTTCGAGATTAGGATTTGTCACTCCGATTGTCGGAGAGGTATCTCTGGGCCCTCTCAGTAATGCACATCACCTAAGCCTTGCAAGCATTGCAACTAATATGTTAGTTGTGAGATGATGTATTACGGAACGAGTAAAGAGACTTGCCGGTAACGAGATTGAACTAGGTATTGGGATACCGGCGATGGAATCTTGGGCAAGTAACATACCGATGACAAAGGGAACAACGTATGTTGTTATGCGGTCTGACTGATAAAGATCTTCGTAGAATATGTAGGAGCCAATATGGGCATCCAGGTCCCGCTATTGGTTATTGACTGGAGACGTGTCTCGGTCATGTCTACATTGTTCTCGAACCGTAGGGTCCGCACGCTTAAGGTTTTGATGACAGTTATATTATGAGTTTATGAGTTTTGATGTACCGAAGGAGTTCGGAGTCCCGGAAGAGATCAGGGACATGACGAGGAGTCTCGAAATGGTCGAGACGTAAAGATCGATATATTGGACGACTATATTCGGACATCGGAAAGGTTCCGAGTGATTCGGGTATTTTTCGGAGTACCGGGTAGTTACGAGAGAACTAATGGGCCTTGATGGGCTTTAGTGGGAAGAGGAAAAAGGCTGCTGCGCCCCCCCCCCCCTCCCCTCTAGTCCGAATTGGACTAGGGAAAAGGGGGCCGGCCACCTTTCCTACTCCTCCACTTCCTTCTCCCTTCCTCCCCTCTTGATGGACTCCTACTAGGACTTGGAGTCCTAGTAGGACTCCCATCCTGGCCGCACCAATAGCCTTGGCCGGCCTCCTCCTCCTCCATCCTTTATATACTGAGGCAGGGGGCACCCCATAGACACACAAGTTGATCATTGAGATCGTTCCTTAGCCGTGTGCGGTGCCCCCTGCCACCATATTCCACCTCGATCATATCGTTGTAGAGCTTAGGCGAAGCCCTGCGTCGGTAGAACTTCAAGATCGTCACCACGCCGTCGTGCTGACGGAACTCCTCCCCGAAGCTTTGCTGGATCGGAGCCCGGGGATCGTCATCGAGCTGTACGTGTGCTAAGAACTCGGCGGTGCCGGAGTAACGGTGCTTGGATCGGTCGGATTGGGAAGAAGACGTACGACTACTTCCTCTATGTTGTGTCAACGCTTCCATTGCGATCTACAAGGGTACGTAGATCAGACTCTCCCCCTCGTTGCTATGCATCACCATGATCTTGCGTGTGTGTAGGAATTTTTTTGAAATTACTACGTTCCCCAACAGTGGCATCCGAGCCTAGGTTTTATGGTTTGATGTTATGTGCACGAGTAGAACACAAGTGAGTTGTGGACGATATAAGTCATACTGCCTACCAGCATGTCATACTTTGGTTCGGCGGTATTGTTGGACGAGACGACCCGGACCAACCTTACGTGTACGCTTACGCGAGACCGGTTCCCTCGACGTGCTTTGCACATAGATGGCTTGCGGGCGACTGTCTCTCCAACTTTAGTTGAACCAAGTGTGGCTACGCCTGGTCCTTGAGAAGGTTAAAACGAAGTCTATTTGACAAACTATCGGTGTGGTTTTGATGCGTAGGTGAGATTGGTTCTTACTTAAAGCCCGTAGCAGCCACGTAAAACTTGCAACAACAAAGTAGAGGACGTCTAACTTGTTTTTGCAGGGCATGTTGTGATGTGATATGGTCAAGACATGATGCTAAATTTTATTGTATGAGATGATCATGTTTTGTAACCGAGTTATCGGCAACTGGCAGGAGCCATATGGTTGTCGCTTTATTGTATGCAATGCAATCGCGATGTAATGCTTTACTTTATCACTAAACGGTAGCGATAGTCGTGGAAGCATGAGATTGGCGAGACGACAACGATGCTACGATGGAGATCAAGGTGTCGCGCCGGTGACGATGGTGATCATGACGGTGCTTCAGAGATGGAGATCACAAGCACAAGATGATGATGGCCATATCATATCACTTAAATTGATTGCATGTGATGTTTATCTTTTATGCATCTTATCTTGCTTTGATTGACGGTAGCATTATAAGATGATTTCTCACTAAATTATCAAGAAGTGTTCTCCCTGAGTATGCACCGTTGCGAAAGTTCTTCGTGCTGAGACACCACGTGATGATCGGGTGTGATAGGCTCTACGTTCAAATACAACGGGTGCAAAACAGTTGCACACGCGGAATACTCAGGTTATACTTGAAGAGCCAAGCATATACAGATATGGCCTCGGAACACGGAGACCGAAAGGTCGAGCATGAATCATATAGTAGATATGATCAACATAATGATGTTCACCAATGAAACTACTCCATCTCACGTGATGATTGGACATGGTTTAGTTGATTTGGATCACGTGATCACTTAGAGGATTAGAGGGATGTCTATCTAAGTGGTAGTTCTTAAGTAATATGATTAAATTGAACTTAAATTTATCATGAACTTAGTCCTGGTAGTATTTTGCAAATTATGTTGTAGATCAATAGCTCGCGTTGTTGCCTCCCTATGTTTATTTTGATATGTTCCTAGAGAAAATTGTGTTGAAAGATGTTAGTAGCAAAGATGCGGATTGGATCCATGATCAGAGGTTTATCCTCATTGCTGCACAGAAGAATTATGTCCTTGATGCACCGCTAGGTGAAAGACCTATTGCAGGAGCAGATGCAGACGTTATGAACGTTTGGCTAGCTCAATATGATGACTACTTGATAGTTTAGTGCACCATGCTTAATGGCTTAGAATCGGGACTTCAAAGACGTTTTGAACGTCATGGAGCATATGAGATGTTCCAGGAGTTGAAGTTAATATTTCAAGCAAATACCCGAGTTGAGAGACATGAAGTCTCCAACAAGTTCTATAGCTAAAAGATGGAGGAGAATTGCTCAACTAGTGAGCATGTGCCCAGATTGTCTGAGTACTACAATCACTTGAATCAAGTGGGAGTTAATCTTCCAGATAAGATAGTGATTGACAGAATTCTCTAGTCACCATCACCAAGTTAGTAGAACTTAGTGATGAACTATGATATGCAAGGGATAACGGAAACGACTCCCAAGCTCTTCGTAATGCGGAAATTGACGAAGGTAGAAATCAAGAAAAACATCAAGTGTTGATGGTAGACAAGACCACTAGTTTCAAGAAAAGGGCAGAGGGAAGAAGGGGAACTTCAAGAAGAACGGCAAGCGAGTTGCTGCTCAAGTGAAGAAGCCCAAGTCTGGTCCTAAGCCTGAGACTAAGTGCTTCTACTGCAAAGGGACTGGTCACTGGAAGCGGAACTACCCCAAGTGATTGGCGGATAAGAAGGATGGCAAAGTGAACATAAGTATATTTGATATACATGTTATTGATGTGTAGTTTACTAGTGTTTATAGCAAACCCTCAGTATTTGATACTAATTCGGTTGCTAAGATTAGTAACTCGAAACGGGAGTTGCAGAATAAACAGAGACTAGTTAAGGGTGAAGTGATGATGTGTGTTGGAAGTGGTTCCAAGATTGATATGATCATCATCTCACACTCCCTATAATTTCGGGATTAGTGTTGAACCTAAATAAGTGTTATTTGGTGTTTGCGTTGAACATGAATATGATTTGATCATGTTTATTGTAATACGGTTATTCATTTAAGTAAGAGAATAAATTGTTGTTCTGTTTACATGAATAAAACCTTATATGGTTACACACCCAATGAAAATAGTTCGTTGGATCTCGATCGTAGTGATACACATAATCATAATATTGAAACCAAAAGATGCAAAGTTAATAATGATAGTGCAACTTATTTGTGCACTGTCGTTTAGGTCATATTGGTGTAAAGCGCATGAAGAAACTCCATGTTGATGGGCTTTTGGAATCACTTGATTATGAATCAGTTGATGCTTGCGAACCATGCCTCATGGGCAAGATGACTAAGACTCTGTTCTTCGGAACAATGGAGCGAGCAAAAGATTTGTTGGAAATCATACATACTGATGTATGTGGTCCAATGAATATTAAGACTCGCGTCAGGTATCATTATTTTCTGATCTTCACAGATGATTTGAGCAGATATGAGTATATCTACTTGATGAAACATAAGTCTGAAACATTTGAAAAGTTCAAAGAATTTCAGAGTGAAGTGAAAAATCATCGTGACAAGAAAATAAAGTTTCTACAATCTGATCGCGGAGACAAATATTTGAGTTACGAGTTTGGTCTTCAATTAAAACAATGAGGAATAGTTTCACAAACTCATGCCACATGGAACACCACAGCATAATGGTGTGTCCGAACGTCATAACTGTACTTTATTGGATATAGTGCAATCTATGATGTCTCTTACCGATCTACCACTATCGTTTTGGGGTTATGCATTAGAGACAGCTGCATTCACGTTAAAAGGGCACCATCTAAATCTGTTGAGACGACACCGTATGAACTGTGGTTTGGCAAGAAACCAAAGTTGTCGTTTCTTAAAGTTTGGGGTTGCAATGCTTATGTGAAAAAGTTTCATCCTGATAAGCTCAAAACCAAATCAGAGAAATATGTCTTCATAGGATACCCAAAAGGATACTGTTGGGTACACCTTCTATCACAAATCCGAAGGCAAGACTTTTGTTGCTAAATTCGGAGTTTTTCTAGAGAAGGAGTTTCTCTCGAAAGAAGTGAGTGGGAGGAAAGTAGAAAACTTGATAAGGTAATTGTACCTTCTCCCTTATTTGAAAGTAGTTCATCACAAAATCTGTTCTTGGGACTACTACACCAATTAGTGAGGAAGCTAATGATGATGATCATGTAACTTCAGATCAAGTTACTACCGAATCTCGTAGGTAAACCAGAGTGAGATCCATACCAGAGTGGTACGGTAATCCTGTTCTGGAGGTCATGTTACTTGACCATGACGAACCTACGAACTATGAGGAAGCGATGATGAGCCCAGATTCCGCGAAATGGTTTGAGGCCATGAAATCTGAGATATGATCCATGTATGAGAACAAAGTTTGGACTTTGGTTGACTTGCCCGATGATCGGCAAGCAATTGAGAATAAATGGATCTTCAAGAGGAAGACGGACGCTGATAGTAGTGTTACTATCTACAAAGCTAGAATTGTCGCAAAAGGTTTTCGACAAGTTCAAGGTGTTGACTACGATGAGAGCTTCTCACTTGTATCTATGCTTGAGTCTGTCTGAATCATGTTAGTAATTGCCGCATTTTATGAAATCTGGCAAACGGATAAACAAAACTGCATTCCTTAATGGATTTATTAAAGAAGAGTTGTATATGATGCAACCAGAAGGTTTTGTCAATCCGAAAGGTGCTAACAAAATGTGTAAGCTCCAGCGATCCATCTGTGGACTGGTGCAAGCATCTCGGAGTTGGAATATACGCCTTGATGAGTTGATCAAAGCATATAGTTTTATACAGACTTGCGGTGAAGCCTGTATTTACGAGAAAGTGAGTGGGAGCACTACAGCATTTCTAATAAGTATATGTGAATGACATATTGTTGATCGAAAATAATGTAGAATTGTTCTGTAAAGCATAAAGGAGTGTTTGAAAGGAGTTTTTTAAAGAAAGACTTCGGTGAAGCTGCTTACATATTGAGCTTCAAGATCTATAGAGATAGATCAAGACGCTTGATAAGTTTTTTCAATGAGTACATACCTTGACAAGATTTTGAAGTAGTTCAAAATGGAGCGGTCAAAGAAAGAGTTCTTGCCTGTATTACAAGGTGTGAAGTTGAGTAAGACTCAAAGCCCGACCACGGCAGAAGATAGAAAGAGAATGAAAGTCATTCCCTATGCCTTGGCCATAGGTTCTATAAAGTATGTCATGCTGTATACCAGATCTATTGTATACCCTGCATTGATTTGGCAAGGGAGTACAATAGTGATCTAGGAGTAGATCACTGGACAGCGGTCAAAATTATCCTTAGTGAAATAAGGATATGTTTCTCGATTATGGACGTGACAAAAAGGTTCGTCGTAAAGGGTTACGCCGATGCAAGTTTTTGACACTGATCCAGATGAATCTAAAGTCTCAATCTGGATACATATTGTAAGTGGGAGCAATTAGCTAGAGTAGCTCCGTGTAGAGCATTGTAGACATAGAACTTGCAAAATACTTACGGATCTGAATGTGACACACCCGTTGACTAAAATTATCTCACAAGCAAAACATGATCACACCTTAGTACTCTTTGGGTGTTAATCACATAGATATGTGAACTAGATTACTGGCCCTAGTAAACCCTTTGAGTGTTGGTCACATGACAATGTGAACTATGGCTGTTAATCACATGGTGATGTGAACTATTGCTGTTAAATCACATGGCGATGTGAACTAGATTATTGACTCTGGTGCAAGTGGGAGACTGAAGGAAATATGCCCTAGAGGCAATAATAAAGTTATTATTTATTTCCTTATATCATGATAAATGTTTATTATTCATGTTAGAATTGTATTAACCGGAAACATAATACATGTGTGAATACACAGACAAACAGAGTGTCACTAGTATGCCTCTACTTGACTAGCTTGTTAATCAAAGATGGTTATGTTTCCTAACCATGGACAAAAGAGTTGTTATTTTATTAACGAGGTCACATCATTAGTTGAATGATCTGATTGACATGACCCATTCCATTAGCTTAGCACCCGATCGTTTAGTATGTTGCTATTGCTTTCTTCATGACTTATACATGTTCATATGACTATGAGATTATGCAACTCCCATTTGCCGGAGGAACACTTTGGGTGCTACCAAACGTCACAACGTAAATGGGTGATTATAAAGGAGCATTACAGGTGTCTCCAAAGGTAGATGTTGGGTTGGCGTATTTCGAGATTAGGATTTGTCACTCCGATTGTCGGAGAGGTATCTCTGGGCCCTCTCGGTAATGCACATCACCTAAGCCTTGCAAGCATTGCAACTAATATGTTAGTTGTGAGATGATGTATTATGGAACGAGTAAAGAGACTTGCCGGTAACGAGATTGAACTAGGTATTGGGATACCGACGATGGAATCTCGGGCAAGTAACATACCGATGACAAAGGGAACAACGTATGTTGTTATGCGGTCTGACCGATAAAGATCTTCATAGAATATGTAGGAGCCAATATGGGCATCCAGGTCCCGCTATTGGTTATTGACTGGAGACGTGTCTCGGTCATGTCTACATTGTTCTCGAACCGTAGGGTCCGCACGCTTAAGGTTTCGATGACAGTTATATTATGAGTTTATGAGTTTTGATGTACCGAAGGAGTTCGGAGTCCCGGATGAGATCAGGGACATGATGAGGAGTCTCGAAATGGTCGAGACGTAAAGATCGATATATTGGACGACTATATTCGGACATCGGGAAGGTTCCGAGTGATTCGGGTATTTTTCGGAGTACCGGGTAGTTACGAGAGAACTAATGGGCCTTGATGGGCTTTAGTGGGAAGAGGAAAAAGGCTGCTGCGCCCCCCCCCCCTCCCCTCTAGTCCGAATTGGACTAGGGAAAAGGGGGCCGGCCACCTTTCCTACTCCTCCACTTCCTTCTCCCTTCCTCCCCTCTTGATAGACTCCTACTAGGACTTGGAGTCCTAGTAGGACTCCCATCCTGGCCGCACCAATAGCCTTGGCCGGCCTCCTCCTCCTCCATCCTTTATATACTGAGGCAGGGGGCACCCCATAGACACACAAGTTGATCATTGAGATCGTTCCTTAGCCGTGTGCGGTGCCCCCTGCCACCATATTCCACCTCGATCATATCGTTGTAGAGCTTAGGCGAAGCCCTGCGTCGGTAGAACTTCAAGATCGTCACCACGCCGTCGTGCTGACGGAACTCCTCCCCGAAGCTTTGCTGGATCGGAGCCTGGGGATCGTCATCGAGTTGTACGTGTGCTAAGAACTCGGAGGTGCCGGAGTAACGGTGCTTGGATCGGTCGGATTGGGAAGAAGACGTACGACTACTTCCTCTATGTTGTGTCAACGCTTCCGTTGCGATCTACAAGGGTACGTAATCAGACTCTCCCCCTCGTTGCTATGCATCACCATGATCTTGCGTGTGCGTAGGAATTTTTTTGAAATTACTACGTTCCCCAACAAGGAAAGGTGGCCAGGGCTGGGCCGCGCGCCCCTCCCCCCTAGTCCGAATAGGACAAGGAGAGGGGGGCGGCGCCCTCCCTTCCTTCTCTTTCTCCTCTTTCCCCCTCCCGAATCCTATTCCAACTAGGAAAGGGGGGAATCCTACTCCCGGTGGGAGTAGGACTCCTCCTGGCGCGCCCTCCTCCTGGCCGGCCGCACCTCCCCTTGCTCCTTTATATACGGGGTAGGGGGCACCCCTATACACACAAGTTGATCCACGTGATCATATTCTTAGCCGTGTGCGGTGCCCCCTTCCACCATAATCCTCGATAATATTATAGCGGTGCTTAGGCGAAGCCCTGCAACGGTAGTACATCAAGATCGTCACCACGCCGTCGTGCTGACGGAACTCTTCCCCGACGCTTTGCTGGATCGGAGTCCGGGGATCGTCATCGAGCTGAACGTGTGCTAGAACTCGGAGGTGCCGTAGTTTCGGTGCTTGATCGGTCGGGCCGTGAAGACGTACGACTACATCAACCGCGTTGTGCTAACGCTTCCGCTGTCGGTCTACAAGGGTACGTAGATCACACTCTCCCCTCTCGTTGCTATGCATCACCATGATCTTGCGTGTGCGTAGGAAATTTTTTGAAATTACTACGTTCCCCAACACCATGTCTACAAAATATAGGGGGAGTGTTGATCCTAGTATGTGTGTCGTGCAGTCCAAAGAACTCATCTAAATAGCACACATCTAGGGGGAGCCCGTCTATATTTTAGAGATGTATGGTTTGCTCATGTTCTATTCTTTCTCCCTTGTGCAAATCCCGTATTGTCATCAATCCACCAAAAAGGGGGAGATTGTAAGGGCATATTTATCTCTAAGGTGTTTTGGTGATTGATGACAATGCATTTGCGGACTAATCGTGTGTCTCGAGTATTTCAGATATTTCATGACTAGACACAAGACGGTTAGGAGCCCCTCGAAGATTATTGAAGACGGCGTTTTTCTACGTTCCTTTTTCGGTGGATTTGAGTCGTAGGAAAGTCGTACTATTAAGAGGGGGTCCGCTTTGGAAAGGTTTGGGTGGAATCATCACGTACACGTTTACTCCTCTTTGCACCGCCTTTCCCTTAGCACTTTGGAGCATCCTCCGTTTCTTCGTGGTTGTGCAAAAAGTAGTTTTCCTATTGTTGTTGTTCTGAGGCTTGCGGTAGTACCGCATGCCTTCGTGGTAGTACCGCAGGTGGTCACGGTAGTACCGCTCCTTGGGAGCCATAGTACTGTGAGCCCTGGTCCGGCACATCAGCAGTAGCGGAAGTAGGAGCAGATGTAATTTTTCACATCCGCTCCCCGCGCGGTAGTACCGCTTGCCTTCAGTGGTAGTACCGTGTCGGACTTTTGCACTATTTGAAAATCAGCGAAACTGGCCACAGACGTTTATTTGTCCACGGACTTCCTAGGCTGATCCAACCCTGCCTTGCGGTAGTACCGCAAGGTGGTGCGGTAGTACCGTAAGGCCTTGCGGTAGTACCGCTTGGCAGGCGCGGTAGTACCGCATGTCGCGGGCTGGTTAAGTGGATAACGATTGGATTTGTCTCTCCACTATATAAGTGGTATCTTCTTCTCTGAGTTGACTACCTCTTCCAACCCTAAACTCCATTGATGCTCCAAGCTCCATTTTCACCCGATCTCTCTCCCTAGCCAATCAAACTTGTTGATTTTCTAGGGATTGGTTGAGAAGGCCTCGATCTACACTTTCACCAAGAGAAATTCGATTCCCCCACTAATCCCTTGCGGATCTTGTTACTCTTGGGTGTTTGAGCACCCTAGACGGTTGAGGTCACCGCGGAGCCATATTCCATTGTGGTGAAGCTTCGTGGTGTTGTTGGGAGCCTCCGATTAAGTTGTGGAGATTGCCCCAACCTTATTTGTAAAGGTCTGGTCGCTGCCTCCAAGGGCACCAATAGTGGAATCACGGCATCTCGCATTGTGTGAGGGCGTGAGGAAAATACGGTGGCCCTAGTGGCTTCTTGGGGAGCATTGTGCCTCCGCACCGCTCCAACGGAGGCGTACTTCCCCTCAAAAGGAAGGAACTTCGGTAACACATCCTCGTCTTCACCGGCTCCACTCTTGGTTATCTCGTACCTTTACTTGTGCAAGCTTATTTGTGTTATTTACCTTGCTTGCTTGGGTGCTTATTGTTGTTGCATCATATAGGTTGTTCACATAGTTGCATGTCTAAACAACCTACTTTGATGCAAAGTTTAATTTGATAAAGAAAAGTTAAAAATTGTTAGTTGCTTATTCACCCCCCCTCTAGTCAACTATATTGATCCTTTCAATGTTAATAATTAAGTGTATAGGGTTTAGGGTAGTTGATTAGTGTTATGCATATGTCCGTTTAATTAAGACATGCAAACATGTGCGCATGCAGATACCACTGGGTCTTGTTAATCATTAAAGTTGAAGAAGGAACACTTGAATTACTGAACTCGCTACTTAAAAAAGAAAGTGACTTCACCATCTTGAAGGGGATAGTCGACATGTAATTTCAATCATTATTAACTATATCTCGGCCTTTTTAGTTTGTTATTTCCTGATATCAACTATTTAATAACCCCTTTATTCATTTCCTTTGCCGACAGGCAGGGCTTGGCAAAGTTCATCAAGGTGACTCCAGGCAAATGGCGAGAAAAGCTGTTTTGGTTTGAACCCAAGGTAAGTAATTAAGTAGTACTAGCTAGCTACCATCTCTTTAATTCTTGTTTCAATATCATTAATTAATTAGCATGCTTGATTAATTAGTATCTGATTAAATTTCATTCTCATAAAGGCCCTGAAGCAGACGTCGGGGACTAATCTGTGTGCATACTATATTTGCGAGAACATTCACATGATGGCGTCCGAAAAGAGCAAATCTGATAGACAGCAATGGATACGTTTGCGAGAATACTATTCACAATTTTTACATGATTATCGATATCTAGTAACACAACTAATACGCATGCATATTGATCTCCTTCTTAGCAGTTCATAGACGTGCGAGAGCAACTGCTACAAACAGAGTGCATATTAGCAATTCAAGAGGAAATAGCGGAATTTTTGCTCGACCAGGTCATAGATCCCAAAGAAGAATACCATTAACCGCTACCGCCTCCATGAACCACTCCCAATTGTCATCGTGCTCCGAAGGCACCAATGCAACATGTAGGATAAATTGTATATATACCTAATTGTGTATGTGTGAATAATGGTGGTTGTGAGACATCCGAATGGCGCATGTGGTAACCTATAAAAAAACAATCCAACATAATAGCCAAAATTTCATATTTTTAGTTCAAATTTCACACCATATTGAATACTACTAGTACAAAACAGGGCAGTAGTTAAAAATTCTCTGGTAAAACCCAGGTAACCAAAATGTATTCTAAGCATTGTTCTGAGAATTACGATTCTCCAAATTTTACTTAAAAATCTCGACTGTAACTCTCAATATGGAATAAAACTCCTTCTCCCCTTGTTTTGGTTTGGCTATATGTATGGTCTGGACAGGGATGAGCGGATGGGTGACATCGATCCATCGTCGGTCGGAGGAACTGCGAAATAATTATACCCTGGGCGCTGGTACCAGGTGGACAGAGGATGCGAGGCCCGACGCGTCACGCAAATATTTGGATTCTCCACGGAATCCCAGACGGTGCAGACCCCTGCGCCTGCGACTGCGCACGCACGGACGCATGCACGCTCGGTAACCCGCGCATGGACGGTTAACTCCGTTGTACTGGCCCTCGTAAGCACGCCGGATCCTCTGCGCCCTCCTCCGCTCCCTGTGAGCCTCCCTGTGGCGACGCAGCCACTACTGCTGGAGCGCAGAGAATCCCTGGTTCTGTCGGGCCCGCCGGGCAGGGAGCGAGAGGGCGCACGGACAAGTAGCCATTGGCCACACCGCTTTACGGGGACAGCGATGGCCCGGCATTGACAAAGCTGACTGCGACCGCGTGGCCCGCTGGGCCTGCCTGGGATTCCGTTCTCCTTTTCTTTGTGGGCACCAGCCTTTTCTTCCGGAGTGAGAAAATGAAATTGAAAAAAATGCTTACTCGACCGTACGTCAGGTTTTACGTCTCCGTTGTCGATTTGTGTGTGTGGTTTGCACGGGCTTTCACGATAAAAACGAAGAGTCCAAAATCAGCTTGAATTGCAGGGAACGGTAATGCCTTTTGAAACTGGGCCTTTGGTTCCGACTTTTGCAAATTAAACAACTTTTAAGTGATCATTTGCTAGATTCTGGAGGATTTGCCGTACAATTAGCAGTACGACAATTACTTACTGTGGTGCTCAGCAGGGGCAGTACGCCTTTCGAGAAACTTCAAGCAAATCAAATCAGAAAAGCACCATCGCAAAAATAATACTTAATCAGAAAAGCACAAAACAGAGCAAAAGAGAGAGATAGAAAAAAACTGAGACACCCGCAAAAAAAAAGAAAAGAAAAAAAGCTGAGACGTGCGCGCTCTCTCTCATCGGAGTGAGCGGCAGACAGACGCAGGCCTCCTCTCCCCTGTCGCCTTGCGGACGGGGCGCGCGCGCGCATCTCGAGGCCCATCTGACGGCGCAGCAGGAAGATCCGCCTGCGATCGTACGGCCCGAGGCATATGGCCGCGGAGGCGGGGCTCGGCGCACGTGCCCTCCCCGGCCGGCACGTGGCGCGCCATGTACGTAGCAGTACGTACTGCTGCCGCTAGTACCACTCCGAATTTCTATGCCCTACCGACATACGAGTACTACTTACAAATGAAAAATATTCATGAAACGGCCCATGGCTTATTAGTTTTGTTTTGTCTGCATTAGTACGTTTTTCTTCGAAATACTAACGCCCACATATGTGACAGTTTTGCAACTCGATCACACGCATGAATCATCATTCAATGCAGTTTGCACAAATCTTGACAATGAGACAGAATTTGCATGCCACGTAGGACGGGGCTGGTGCGTGGGCGTTGGAGAGTTTGCCCACATGTCCTGCACCATGCTGTTTGCCAGCTGTGCTGTGTGGGCGAACTAGTTTCTGCCACACAGCCACCACCTAGTCCATGCGCGTGTGAGCGAACTGCTTTTCGCTCACACGACACTTCTATGTTGTGGATGACAACTAGAGTTACGCAAACGTGGCAACTAGGTAAACACATATGGCAACTATAATTCTTTGCTAGACGGCAACTGCAGTTGCGCGTACGTGGCAACCAGATAAGCACACATGGCAATTGTGATTAACCATACATGTCAATTATGGTTGAACCACACGTGGCAACTAGATAACACATATGGCAACTAGTGTTTGATCATATGTGGCAAGTAGTTAATCACACACGACAACTGCGCTTTGATTACACGCGACAACTATCATAAATTAGACGTGGTAACTACAGTTAATCAAAACAGATAGAGTTGTTATGCTTTTACAACTAAACTTGTCATTTCGGATAACTACATCTGCCACCCCGGATGGCACCTAAATCGTCATCCCATGGGTACCCAACGTAGCTGCGCCAGGACGTGTGGGCATCTTTGCTTCGTGCCACACACGCGAGGTAGAGATGAGTAAATACTTGTTGGACGCGTGGCACGAAATAGCTGTGCCCACACATGTGGGCAATTCTAATGTCCGCCCACACACAGCCCGTGTGGGCTGCCTGCTCACACCACACACGATGTGTGGACATATGTCTAATATACCACACGTGTCATGGATATCGGCATCTTTTTTTGGGGCTGCTGCTGCGGTGAAGCCAACTCCACCGCATGACCCATCCGTGACCCATCCGATCCGAATTTGTCCGTTTGGGGTAAAATACGACCCAGCGGTAATACCCAAACGGACAAAGCTGTCCGCTGATGTCCGTTTCAGTCCGGCCCAACCCCAAATCCAGACCAAAGTTGGGTCACAAATGGGTCTGAACGGACATAGACGGACACGCTCCTCGGCCTCTCTCGTCCGCTCGTGTCCGCCACTGGCCCACGGGTCAGCGGCCCACACCAAGCCACTCCCGAGCTCAAGGCGGGCGCGTGCGGGCGCGGCGAGGCTAGGGCGGGGCGCGGCGAGGCCGGGGCGGGGCGCGGCCGGGGCAGGGCGGGGCGCGGCGCAGGGGCGCGGGCGGGCGGGCGAGGGCGCGGCGCGGCCGGGCGCGACGCAGGCGGGCGGGCGCGGGCGCGTGCGGTCGCCGCGCGTGCGGGCGCAGCTGGGGCAGGGCGCGGCTCGGCCGGGGCGGGGCGCGACCGGGGCGGGGCGCCGGCGGGCACGGGTGCAGGCGGCGCGGCGCGGGCGCAGCGAGGCGCAGCCGTGGCGCGGCGGGGCGCAGGCGTGCGCTTGCCTCGCGGCGAGGCCGCGGCGAGGGCGAGGCTGGGGCGGCGGGGGTTCGTGCGGGGCGGCATGGCGTGCTCAGGGCGAAGCAGGGCGGACAGTTTGGGGTCCCAAATGCCTTCTGCGCGTTAGGTGCAGATGCCCTATACGCCCGTCCGCCCCCCGGACGTCCGCCAAATTGCATCCCAAACGGATAAAAATGGACGTCCAGATGGGTCATAGATGGTCACGCGGTGGAGATGGCCTGACAGCGGTAACAGATACAGATACGTGCGCTAGATCGATCATGTTACATTATTTTGCCGTCAGGCTGTTCAGAGCGAAGCGCACATGAAAGAGGAAACCACCCTGCTTTGGGTAGCCGGATAGAGCTAAACCCAAAGATCTTTCACGTGGCCTGAAGATCAATACACCATCCATCCATTGATCTACTTGACGTACGTATGCACGCAAGCAACATGAACCGTCCAAGAATCTTTGCATAAACCAGCACGCTAACTCGAACCAACATACTGTACACAGCAGGTCCGACCATGGTGGCCAGAAGACAGGTTCCCTTGAACTGAAACCCCTCTCTCTCTCTCTCGCTCGCCCGCCCGCCCGCCCGCCCGCCCAGTGTGAAATCCGCGTGCCACGGTGACTTTTTCGCGCGAAATGTGCTCGGCGCAACGACGCCCTGCCCTCTCTGGTTTCACCCCGCGGGTAAATATACAGGGCAGGGCAGGGCGCCGCTGGCTGCACTTCACGAGAAACCAGAAATTCCTCCGGGCCAGAAGAATCGTGGACCATACTCCACCACCACGCCCTGCAAAGGTTTATGGCGGCCATTTACGCCCGCTTCATGGTGGTGGCCATGCTCATGCTCATGCTCATGCGCGCAGGGGCGCAGACATAATGCTCAACTCACCCACTGATCGATTTTCAGCAGCCATAAATAAATTCAGGCATCTGCAGCAGCGCCAGCGGCATGTTCTTCAGAGAAAAACCGCATTCGTTTTATAATTTCACCCCGGGAAACAAACAAAGAATACCGATGTCGCTCTCCTCCTCGCGTCACTCACCCGGCCGATGGGCCGAGAGAGACGCAGACGCTGCCGCCGGTGCAACCACACGACCTGTCTACTGTACAATGTTCCAAGCGAACAATGGCGATGTGTCTGCGGGTGGCGACGTCAGCTAGAGCTAGCCCTTCCGGCCCTTGGTGGCACCGCATTCATCTCCCGTACGTCGTCCTTGAAAATAAGCAGCCTCGATCGTTTGTTTCTTCTGCATTATTCGTGGCTCCCAACCACCGCTGGCTCGCCCCTGTCAGTTAGCAGACAAGCTGAAGTGGAATTAACAAAACCTTGAGTTAGCGCCGGTGGTGTCAGTAACTTAGTATTTTGCACCACTTTGATGATTCGATCGCATTAGGAAGTCGTGTGGATTTAACTACGTAGGGGTAGTTGGCTAAATATATTACTACTACGAGTCCTTGGTTCTCTACACTGAATGTGTATCCTATGCTTGAGTAGGTGCGGCACTTTTCTGCTCTCCCCTTTGGAAGATTTTGGCACGGGTATATTCTCCCTCTGGATTGCTAGTTTCAGATATTCCTTCTCTTGCATAAAGAATGATATTTTCTTTGGAAGAACGGAATCATTCGGGAATGGTGGTTAGTCATGCATGTTCCCTGATTTGTTCTCTTAAATAAGAAACAAATAAACCAGCTTGCAACTCCCACCTTGACCAATTAAGTAGGGTTTCCATGTTGATGAAAGAGTTGATAAACCAGCTAGGCTTTAATCTGATCATCATAAAGTGGCAGCAGTGAACCTACTCCGGCCTTTGTTTGAGCGAGCATGGGAGGGAGATGGTCCATGATTTGCAGTACTGTCGAAAGGGTGAAGACAATGTAGCCAAAGCCCTGTTTGATTTGTTTGTTTGTACTGGGGCGCTAAAGCCGTGTGGCCCATGCCGCACTCATAGCGTGGCCCAGGGTTAGGATCCGAATAATTGCTAGGCCCGGGACCTAAATAACAAATATTGTTGGGTGAAGACAATGTAGCTGCTTCCTCCCTCCTTAATGTGTAGTATTTTTTCCCTTGTTGTGTAGCTTTAAGTTTCATCGGTACTAGATCTGAATCTGTTTAATTCAGCATTTCTTCTGTAGGACGATTAAACTCTGATGGAAGAATTTGGTTTGCGAAAATACTGCTAGTATTGAAGATACAGTTTTACCGGATTAGCTTGACAAAAAGCTAGATATAGTGCATTTGTCATGAGTGCACAACAAAAAGAAAACAATATTAACTCTTGGCAAGTTTTTGTTCCTACTACCAACTAGTAAAGTATAACATGTTTACTACTCTTAGCAAGTTTTAGTACTTACAAGTTTTACGGTGGTTGGCGATTTTAGGAGCCGTCCATCCACCCCAGCCTGACGGTGGAAAAAATAGGAGCACAAGTAGACAGACTGCAATGGAAGCGATCATTGTTCCTGGCGATTCTCATGGCCAAATCAGCATGCATGTGGGGCTCGCCTGCTCAAAATGCATTTGCATGATCAATTAGTAGGTAGCCTTTAGTGGCCGTGTGTTTGCCTTTAGTTTGTGGGATCAGGGTCACTCCAGTTACTCTAATTATTCATCCCCGACCCTATCATACGATGCTACATTATGCATGGCTCCACTCCATGATTGCTTTGCTTGCACAAAAATACCTTTTTTTAGAACTGGTTGCACAGCATAGGCGATTGGAGAAAACCAGAAAGAGAAAAGTCCCTGAACAGCTGAAGCTTTGGCCTTTGGGCCTAGATCGCCATGGAGTTCTCACTGGGCCTAGTGAGACGAATGGGGCCTTATATACTCTAGTTGTTTCCGGAAATTCACTTTGGCACATGGGAGCATATGCTCCTGCCGTCGAAAAATATATTTCAAGGTGTCAAAAAATTCCGAACACAAATTTGACACGCACATCTCAACATTGTATGTGCGCACGCCAAATTTTGTAAAAAGACCGACATTTTGTACGCCTTCTATAAAAAGACAAAAAAATGTGTTATGAAAAGCTTTTTTTAACACTAACTTTTGTCTTTTTTGCATGTGACACAAAAGTTGCCAGGTTTACACGAAACAAGTTTGTATGCACGTAAAATGTTGAGATGGACGTGAGAATCATTTTGTCAGAATTTCATAACATATCAAAATATATTTAAAACACATTTTAAAATCCAGGAGCATATGCTCTCATGTGCCAAAACGCCACTCTCAATTGTTTCTGTTCTCATATGCATTTGAGGGGACCTCCTATGGGACTGTATCCGGTGCACCGGATGGCACCGAATATTTAAAAAAATCTGAAAAAAATCTAGCACGTTAACGCAACATCAATGTATAATGTCACAAAAATTCAAATAAAAATTTGAAATATTTTATGAGATATACAAATGACAAATTTGACATCAGTGTGATAATGGGCCAAATCTAAAGCCCAAGTTATGTTATGTACTATTCAGTGATGAATTTATCATTTTTGATTTCCAAGTTATGTTTTGAATTTTGACTTCAAATTTTGTGACAATCTACATTGATGTTCTGCGAGTGTGCTAATTTTTCAGACTTTTTTGAACATTTTAAAAAACCCAATATGAGTTCGGTGCACCAGATATTTCCCCGACCTCCTATAGTGCTCGTAGGGTGTTGGGGAATATGTCTCGCTTCTAGCGACAGCGAGGAAGGTCTCGCCTCAAGGACACACCCTCCTCGTCGCTACTATTGGACCGGTCCAAGTAGCTTCCCGTAGGTTAGTTTGTTTTTCCATTCATTCATTCTTTTTTTCTTTTCTTTGTGTTCATATTGTTGAAAACATGTTAAACAAATATATTCAAAAACTAGAATTTATTTAGAAAAGATTAAACACAGTTAATTCAAGAAAACATGTTTGTGTCATTTAAAAAATGTTCACAGGTTACAAGGAAATGCACATGAGATTTTCAGAAAACATTTATCCAATGTAAAAAAAATAAAATGTTCGTGTATTAAAAAACAAATTCGCAACTTTCCAAAAAATGTATGTTACATTCTAAAAAGAATCAGGCATTTAAAATCTGTTCATAACATTTACAAAATGTTGCTTTAAAAATGTTTTGTGTCATTCATAAAAATATGTCAATGTTTACTTGAAGAATGTTTAACACATATTGAAAAATAACAAAACATGTATTTGAAAAACAATGGTAATCATGCATTTAGAAAATATTTAGTATGTATGAAAAAATGTCTCCAATTTACACAAAAAATGCACAATGTGTGTCGAAAGAAATATACATGTATGTTACATTCTAAAAAGAATCAGGCATTTAAAATCTGTTCATAACATTTACAAAATGTTGCTTTAAAAATGTTTTGTGTCATTCATAAAAATATGTCAATGTTTACTTGAAGAATGTTTAACACATATTGAAAAATAACAAAACATGTATTTGAAAAACAATGGTAATCATGCATTTAGAAAATATTTAGTATGTATGAAAAAATGTCTCCAATTTACACAAAAAATGCACAATGTGTGTCGAAAGAAATATACATGTATTGAAAAATGAGAAAGGAAACAATCAAAATAAAGAAATAAGAAAAAAAGAAAAAAAGAATAAAACACAAGAAAACTAAACTCCGATGAAAAGCTGATAGAAATACAAATAGAAATGGAAGAAGAAGAAAAAACACGAGAGGTTCTAAAACCGGCCTGGACCCTACCTAAAACTATTACATGATCTACGGTGTTGGAACGGCTGGTTCCTATTCAGCGCCTTAAGCGTCCCACCTGATGAATCGAACTTGAGACCTCCCTCGTCTTACGACGCTACGTTTACCAAACCACCACCAAGCCAGATCTGCTAAGAACCAATGTTTCCCTTTTCTTCCATTTTCCTTTTTTTATTTTCATCTTTCTTTTTTTTCGTTCCTTTTAAATTTTTATGTACTGTTTACAATTTTGATGAACTTTTTTCTAATTTGATGAACTTTTTGTCAAATTTGCTGAACTTTTTTCAAATTGATGATTTTTTTTCATTATGATGAACTTTTTCAAATTGAATGATTTTTTTTTCAAAATTGATGAACTTTTTTCAGATTCAATGAACTTTTTTCCATTATGATGAACTTTTTTCAAATTCCGTGAACATTTTTTCAAAATCGATGAACTTTTTTTTATATTCGATGAACTTTTTTCAACTACGATGAACTTTTTTCAAATTTGATGAACTTTCTTTCAGATTCGATGAACTTTTATTGAAGATCAATGAGCTTTTTCCATTTTTGTGAGTTTTTTCTTTTAAATTCGTCATCCTTTTCTTAACTAGTGAACTTTTTTTGTGAACACTTTTTTAATTCCTAATTTTCCAATAAATTTACACATATTTTTTGAATAGTCAAGGGTCAACTGGCCAGACCGGTTAATTGCTGAAACTTTTTCCCATATTATTGAACTTGTTTTCTTTCAAATAGCGCTACTAGATTAGGTCTTAAGCAGTGCGCGCTGCAGTAAATCCCAAGTAGATGAGTGGTCCAGTGGTAGCCATTCTCTTGTGTTGTATGTGCGACCTGAGTTCAACTCCATGCGACGCATGCCTTTTTTTCGGTTGCGCTACAGGCCGGCCCACTGGTCCTTAAGCGCCGAATATAGGCCCGCCGCCCTCTTCTTCCTCCCCCATCAGGGGAAGAGTCGGTCTCCTCCTCCTCATCCGCGTCGTCTTCAGCGGCGGGGGAATGGGTCTTGTCTCCAGACGTCGCGTCCGAGGTACCCTTGCGGCGGGGGTCGCTCCGGGCCTCCTTGACCTTTCCTGTGGCCTCCTTCTCTGGTGTCTTATAAGGTGCCGGCTCCAGCATCTTTGCTAAGCACCGTATGACTGGCTCCTTTGGCAAGGGAGCCGGTGTAGGAGAGCGTAGTAATTTAAAAAAAATTCCTACGCACACGCAAGATCATGGTGATGCATAGCGACGAGAGGGGAGAGTGTTGTCCACGTACCCTCGTAGACCGAAAGCGGAAGCGTTAGCACAACGCGGTTGATGTAGTCGTACGTCTTCACGGCCCGACCGATCAAGCACCGAAACTACGACACCTCCGAGTTCTAGCACACGTTCAGCTCGATGACGATCCCCGGACTCCGATCCAGCAGAATGTCGGGGAAGAGTTCCGTCAGCACGACGGCGTGGTGACGGTCTTGATGTTCTACTGTCGCAGGGCTTCGCCTAAGAACCACTACAATATTATCGAGGACTATGATGGAGGGGGGCACCGCACACGGCTAAGAGATCAATGATCAACTGTTGTCCCTGGGGTGCCCCCTGCCCCTGTATATAAAGGAGCAAGGGGGAGGAGGTGCGGCCAGGCAAGGGGTGCGCCAGGAGGAGTCCTACTCCTCCTGGGAGTAGGACTCCCCCCTTTCCATGTTGGACTAGGACTTGGGGGGGAAGGAGAGAGAGGGAAAAGGAAAGGGGGGGGGGGCGCCGACCCCCCTCCTTGTCCAATTCGGACTGGGGGGGGGGAGGGCGCGCGGCTGCCCCTTGGCCTCCTCTCCACTTCCTCCACTAGGCCCATTAAGGCCCATTAGGTTACCGGGGGGTTCCGGTAACCTCCCGATACTCCGGTAAAATATCGATTTCACCCGGAACACTTCCGATGTCCAAACATAGGCTTCCAATATATCAATCTTCATGTCTCAACCATTTCGAGACTCATCATGTCCGTGATCATATCCGGGACTCCGAACAACCTTCGGTACATCAAAATATATAAACTCATAATGAAACTGTCATCGTAACGTTAAGCGCGCGGACCCTACGGGTTCGAGAACAATGTAGACATGACAGAGACATGTCTCTGGTCAATAACCAATAGCGGAACCTGGATGCTCATATTGGCTCCTACATTTTCTACGAAGATCTTTATCGGTCAGACCGCATAACAACATATGTTGTTCCCTTTGTCATCGGTATGTTACTTTCCCGAGATTCGATCATCGGTATCTCAATACCTAGTTCAATGTCGTTACCGGCAAGTCTCTTTACTCGTTCCGTAATACAAGGCTTAAGTGATGTGCATTACCGAGAGGGCCCAGAGATACCTCTTCGACAGTCGGAGTGACAAATCCTAATCTCGAAATACGCCAACCCAACAAGTACCTTCGGAGACACATGTACAACACCTTTATAATCACCCAGTTACGTTGTGACGTTTGGTAGCACACAAAGTGTTCCTCCGGTAAACGGGAGTTGCATAATCTCATAGTCATTGGAACATGTATAAGTTATGAAGAAAGCAATAGCAACAAACTAAACGATCAAGTGCTAAGCTTATGGAATGGGTCAAGTCAATCACATCATTCTCCTAATGATGTGATCCCGTTAATCAAATGGCAACTCATGTCTATGGCTAGGAAACATAACCATCTTCGATCAATGAGCTAGTCAAGTAGAGGCATACTAGTGACACTTTATTTGTCTATGTATTCACACATGTATTATGTTTCCGGTTAATACAATTCTAGCATGAATAATAAACATTTATCATGATATAAGGAAATAAATAATAACTTTATTATTGCCTCTAGGGCATATTTCCTTCAGCCAGACACCAGATCTGGTTCATTAATATAATCATCATAAGTAGGAGGCATGCTATCATCATTATAAATTTGCATATCAAAACTTGGGAGACTAAAAATATCATCTTCATTAAACGCAGCATCCCCAAGCTTGGGACAAACATTAATTGCAGCAAATATATTCTCAAACATAGCATTCCCAAGCTTGGGCCTATTCATATCATAAGCATAACCACTCTTATCATTAATAGTATGGATGGCACCAATAGTATAACAATTATCATCATCACAATGAGTAATACGAGCAACATCATTTGGGTGAGATACCTTTCTACCTTTGCTTCTCCATCTTTTCTTTTTCTTCTTCACATCATGTGTGGGTTTAATCCTTTTTTCGGAGCTTCTTATTAATGAGATTGGTTGAATAGGAGGCTTCTCCTCGTTACCTGATTCATCATAAGAAATAATAGGAGGATATTGGGAAGTCTCTTCCCTTTCATTAGTATTCTCTTCATCCTCTATTTGTTTTCTTTTCTTTATGTAATTGGCAATATAAGGATTTTCAATGCAATTTATCGTACAATACATATAAATTTCCTCTAGATCAAAATTAAGAACTCTATGAAGGGCAAATTCTGGAATAACCTTAGATATACGTTTCATTTCTTCATAACCCAAGAGCAAACTAAGTTCATTATGATGTGCAAGGGAAATCAAGTCATCACAATTTTTGGACACGATATGATCATGAAACAATTAGCATTGGGTACTGAAATGACCACGTTCATTGCAAAGTTCACAAGTAGGGCCAAGAAAGTTTAAATTTTCAGCACAAACATCTAGCCTTTCTTGCAATCATTTAGTTTCCAAATACTTATGCCTCTTGCAAAATCTAACTTCCCTGTTTGGTATGTAATTGCAAACTCTATGCACTCCACAAAAATCGACATGCCTATAAGAGATATTTCATCATGACTAGTGCAATCACCATTAGTACTATGGATATTCAAAGAGTTCATACTAATAACATTGCAATCATGTTCATCATTCAAAGATTTAGTGCCAAACATTTTATAGACTTCTTCTTCTAGCACTTGAGCACAATTTTCCTTTCCATCATTCTCACGAAAGATATTAAAAAGATGAAGTGTGTGAGGCAAACTCAATTCCATTTTTTGTAGTTTTCTTTTATAAACTAAACTAGTGCTACAACAAGAAACAAAAAGATTCGATTGCAAGACTAAAGATATACCTTCAAGCGCTAACCTCCCCGGCAAAGGTGCCAGAAAAGAGCTTGATGTCTACTACACAACCTTCTTCTTGTAGGCGTTGTTGGGTCTCCAAGTGCAGAGGTTTGTAGGACAGTAGCAAATTTCCCTCAAGTGAATGACCTAAGGTTTATCATTCCGTGGGAGGCGTAGGATGAAGATGGCCTCTCTCAAGCAACCCTGCAACCAAATAACAAAGAGTCTCTTGTGTCCCCAACACACCCAATACAATGGTAAATTCTATAGGTGCACTAGTTCAGCGAAGAGATGGTGATACAAGGGCAATATGGATAGTAGATAATGGTTTTTGTAATCTGAAAATATAAAAACAGCAAGGTAACTAATGATAAAAGTGAGCACAAACGGTATTGCAATGTGTTGAAACAATGCCTAGGGTTCATACTTTCACTAGTGCAAGTTCCCTCAACAATAATAACATAATTGGATCATATAACTGTCCCTCAACATGCAACAAAGAGTCACTCCAAAGTCACTAATAGCGGAGAACAAATGAAGAGATTATGGTACGAACCACCTCAAAGTTATCCTTTCTGATCGATCTATTCAAGAGTCCGTAGTAAAATAACACGAAGCTATTCTTTCCGTTCAATCTATCATAGAGTTTGTACTAGAATAACACCTTAAGACACAAATCAACCAAAACCCAAATGTCACCTAGATACTCCAATGTCAACTCAAGTATCCGTGGGTATGCTTATACGATATGCATCACACAATCTCAGATTCATCTATTCAACCAACACAAAGAACTTCAAAGAGTGCCCCAAAGTTTCTACCGGAGAGTCAAGACAAAAACATGTGCCAACCCCTATGCATAAGTTCACGGAACTCGCAAATTGATCACCAAAACATACATCAAGTGGATCACGTGATATCCCATTGTCACCACAGATAAGGACATGCAAGACATACATCAAGTGTTCTCAAATCCTTAAAGACTTAATCCGATAAGATAACTTCAAAGGAAAAACTCAATTCATCACAAGAGAGTAGAGGGGGAGAAACATCATAAGATCCAAATATAATAGCAAAGCTCGCGATACATCAAGATCGTGCCGCATCAAGAACACGAGAGAGAGAGAGAGATCAAACACATAGCTACTGGTACATACCTTCAGCCCTAAGGGAGAACTACTCCCTCCTCGTCACGGAGAGCACCGGGATGATGAAGATGGCCACCGGAGAGGGATTCCCCCCTCCGGCAGGGTGCCAGAACGAGTCTAGATTGGTTTTCGGTGGCTACGGAGGCTTCTGGCAGCGGAACTCCCGATCTATTATGCCCTCTGATGCTTCTAGGGTATATGGACATATATAGGCGAAAGAAGTCGGTCAGGGAAGCCACGAGGGGCCCACAAGGTAGGGGGTGCGCCCAGGGGGGTAGGGCGCGCCCCCACCCTCGTGGTGGCCTCGGGACTCTTCTGGCCCAGCTTCGGTACTCTGTGGGCTTCTTCTGGTCCAAAACTGATCTCCATGAAGTTTCAGGTCAATTGGACTCCGTTTGGTTTTCCTTTTCTGCGATACTAAAAAACAACAATAAAAACAGAAACTGGCACTGGCCACTAGGTTAATATATTAGTCCCAAAAATCATATAAAATAGCATATAAATACATATAAAACATCCTAGGTTGCTAATATAATAGCATGGAACAATAAAAAATTATAGATACGTTGGAGACGTATCAAGCATCCCCATGCTTAATTCCTGCTCGTCCTCGAGTAGGTAAATGATAAAAATAGAATTTTTATGTGGAATGCTACCTAACATATTTATCCGTGTAATTCTCTTTATTGTGGCAAGAATATTCAGATCCATAAGATTCAAGACAAAATTTTAATATTGACATATAAACAATAATACTTCAAGCGTACTAACTAAGCAATCATGTCTTCTCAAAATAGCATGGCCAAAGAAAGCTATCCCTACAAAATCATATAGTCTGGCTATGCTCCATCTTCACCACACAAAAAATTTAAATCATGCACAACCCCGATGACAAACCAAGCAATTGTTTCATACTTTTGATGTTCTCAAACTTTTCAATCTTCATGCAATACATGAGCGTGAGCCATGGACATAGCACTATAGGTGGAATAGAATGGTGGTTGTGGAGAAGACAAAAAGGAGAAGATAGTCTCACAACAACTAGGCGTATGAACGGGCTATGGAGATTCCCATCAATAGATATCAATGTGAGTGAGTAGGGATTGCCATGCAACGGATGCACTAGAGCTATAAGTGTACGAAAGCTCAACAAAAGAAACTAGTGGGTGTGTATCCAGCTCTCTTGCTCACGAAGACCTAGGGCATTTTGAGGAAGCCCATCATTGGAATATACAAGCCAAGTTCTATAATGAAAGATTCCCACTAGTATAAGAAAGTGATATCATAGGAGACTCTCTATCATGAAGATCATGGTGCTACTTTGAAGCACAAGTGTGAAAAAAGGATAGTAGCATTGCCCCTTCTCTCTTTTTCTCTCATTTTTTGGGCCTTCTCTTTTTATGGCCTTTCTCTCTTTTTTTCGTCTGGAGTCTCATCCCGACTTGTGGGGGAATCATAGTCTCCATCATCCTTTCCTCACTTGGGACAATGCTCTAATAATGATGATCATCACACTTTTATTTACTTACAACTCAAGAATTACAACTCGATACTTAGAACAAGATATGACTCTATATGAATGCCTCCGGCGGTGTACTGGGATGTGCAATGACCCATTAGTGACATGTATGAAAGAATTATGAACGGTGGCTTTGCCACAAATACAATATCAACTACATGATCATGCAAGCAATATGACAATGATGAAGCGTGTCATAATAACGGAACGGTGGAAAGTTGCATGGCAATATATCTCGGAATGGCTATGGAAATGCCATAATAGGTAGGTATGGTGGCTGTTTTGAGGAAGGTATATGGTGGGTTTATGGTACCGGTGAAAGTTGCGCGATACTAGAGAGGCTAGCAATGATGGAAGGGTGAGAGTGCGTATAATCCATGGACTCAACATTAGTCATAATTAAAGAACTCACATAATTATTGCAAAAATCTATTAGTTATCGAAACAAAGTATTATGCGCATGCTCCTAGGGGGATATATTGGTAGGAAAAGACCATCGCTCGTCCCCGACCGCCACTCATAAGGAAGACAATCAATAAATAAATCATGCTCCGACTTCATCACATAACAGTTCACCATACGTGCATGCTACGGGAATCACAAACTTCAACACAGGTATTTCTCAAATTCACAACTACTAAACTAGCATGACTCTAATATCACCATCTCCATATCTCAAAACAATTATCAAGTATCAAACTTCCCATAGTATTCAATGCACTTTATATGAAAGTTTTTATTATATCCCTCTTGGATGCCCATCATATTAGGACTAAATTCATAACCAAAGAAAACTACCATGCTGTTTATAGACTCTCAAAATAATATAAGTGACGCATGAGAGTTCATCTATTTCTATAAAATAAAACCACCACCGTGCTCTAAAAAGATGTAAGTGAAGCACTAGAGCAACAACAAACTACTCTGAGAGATATAAGTGAAGATCAATGCGTAGTCGAATAATTAACTATATGAAGACTCTCTAACATTTAAGAATTTCATATCTTGGTATTTTATTCAAACATCAAGCAAAACAAAAGAAAATAAAATGACGCTCCAAGCAAAACACATATCATGTGGTGAATAAAAATATAGCTCCAAGTAAAGTTACCGATGAACGAAGACGAAAGAGAGGATACCTTCCGGGGCATCCCCAAGCTTAGGCTCCTGGTTGTCCTTGAATATTACCTTGGGGTGCCTTGGGCAGCCCCAAGCTTAGGCTCTTGCCACTCCTTATTCCAAAGTCCATCAAATCTTTACCCAAAACTTGAAAACTTCACAACACAAAACTTAACAGAAAACTTGTAAGCTCCATTAGTATAAGAAAATAAATCACCACTTAGGTACTGTAATGAAATCATTCTTTATTAATATTGGTGTAATATCTACTGTATTCCAACTTCTCTATGGTTCATACCCTCCGATACTACTCATAGATTCATCAAAATAAGCAAACAACACAATGAAAACGGAATCTATCAAAAACAGAACAGTCTGTAGTAATCTGTAGGTTTCGAATAGTTCTGTAACTCCAAAAATCCCGAGAAATTAGGAAGTCCTAGGAAATTTGTTTAGTAATATAGTGCAAGTGGAATTGGTATTCTATCATTCTCTAGTAAAAAATGAAAATTATTCTCGTGAGTGCATACTTTCTGTTTTTTACAGCAAGATCAAATAACAATCACCCAAGAAGATCCTAAAGGCTTTACTTGGCACAAACACTAATTAAAACATAAAAAACACAATCATAACAGAGGATAGATGATTAATTTATTACTAAACAAGAACAAAAATCAAGGAGCTAAAATAAAGTTGGGTTGCCTCCCAACAAGCGCCATCGTTTAGCGCCCCTAGCTAGGCATGATGATTTCAATGATGCTCACATAAAAGATAAGAATTGAAACATAAAGAGAGCATCATGAAGAATATGACTAGCATATTTAAGTCTAACCCACTTCCTATGCATAGGGATTTTGTGAGCAAACAACTTGTGGGAACAAGAATCAACTTGCATAGGAAGGTAAAACAAGCATAACTTCAAGACTTTAAGCACATAGAGAGGAAACTTGATATTATTGCAATTCCTACAAGCATATATTCCTCCCTCATAATAATTTTAAGTAGCATCATGAATGAATTCAACAATATAACCAGCACCTAAAGCATTCTTTTCATGATCTACAAGCATACAAAATTTACTACTCTCTACATAAGCAAACTTCTTCTCAATCGGAATAGTGGGAGTATCATAAGAGACTCGAATACTATAAATTGTTTCCACACTAAAGGAGTAATGTTCAGAAAAAGGGTAATCATAATCATGACAAGTTTTATAAAAATATAATCATCTCTACTTTTTATAGCATAAGTATCATCACAATAATCATCATAAGTAGCAACTTTGTTCTCATCATAATCAATTGAAACCTCTTCCAAGATAGTGGAATCATTACTAAATAAAGTCATGACCTCTCCAAATCCACTTTCATAATTATCATAACAATATTCAACATCATCCAAAATAGTGGGATCATTACTTCCTAAAGTTGACACTCTTCCAAACCCACTTTCATTAATATAATCATCATAACTAGGAGGCATGCTATAATCATTATAAATTTGCATATCAAAACTTGGGAGACTAAAAATATCATCTTCATTAAACATAGCATCCCAAAGCTTGGGGCAAACATTAATTGCAGCAAATATATTCTCAAACATGTCATTCTCATCAAACATAGCATACCCAAGCTTGGGCCTTTTCATATCATAAGCATAATCACTCTCATCATTAATAGTATGGATGGCACCAATAGTATAGCAATTATCATCATCACAATGAGTAATAGGAGCAACATAATTTGGGAGAGATACCTTTCTACCTTTGCTTCTCCATCTTTTCTTTTTCATATTCACATCATGTGTGGGTTTAATCCTCTTTTCGGAGCTCATTATTAATGAGATTGGTTGAATAGGAGGCTCCTCCTCGTTACCCGATTCATCATAAGAAATAATAGGAGGATATTGGGAAGTCTCTTCCCTTTCATTAGTACTCTCTTCATCCTCTATTTGTTTTCTTTTCTTTATGTTATTGGCAATATAAGGATTTTCAATGCAATTTACCGCACAATACATATAAATTTCCTCTATATCAAAATTAAGAAATCTATGAAGTGCAAATTCTAGAATAACCTTAGATATACGTTTCATTTCTTCATAACCCAAGAGCAAACTAAGTTCATTATGATGTGCAAGGGAAATCAAGTCATCACAAGTTTTGGACACAATATGATCATCAAACAATTTGCATTGGGTACTGAAATGATCACGTTCATTGCAAAGTTCACAAGTAGGACCAAGAAAGTTTAAATTTTCAGCACAAACATCTAGCCTTTTGTGCAACCATTTAGTTTCCAAATACTTATGCCTCTTGCAAAATCTATCTTCCCTGTTTGGTATGTAATTGCAAACTCTATGCACTCCACAAAAATCGACATGCTTATAAGAGGTATTTTCATCATGACTAGTGCAATCATCATTAGTACTATGTATATTCAAAGAGTTCATACTAATAACATTGCAATCATGCTCATCATTCAAAGATTTAGTGCCAAACATTTTATAGACTTCTTCTTCTAGCACTTGAGCACAATTTTCCTTTCCATCATTCTCACGAAAGATATTAAAAAGATGAATCGTGTGAGGCAAACTCAATTCCATTTTTTGTAGTTTTCTTTTATAAACTAAACTAGTGCTAAAACAAGAAACAAAAAGATTCAATTGCAAGATCTAAAGATATACCTTCAAGCGCTAACCTGCCCGGCAACGGCGCCTGAAAAGAGCTTGATGTCTACTACACAACCTTCTTCTTGTAGACGTTGTTGGGCCTCCAAGTGCAGATGCTTGTAGGACAATAGCAAATTTCCCTCAAGTGGATGACCTAAGGTTTATCAATCCGTGGGAGGCATAGGATGAAGATGTTCTCTCTCAAGCAACCCTGCAACCAAATAACAAAGAGTCTCTTGTGTCCCCAACACACCCAATACAATGGTAAATTGTATAGGTGCACTAGTTCGGCGAAGAGATGGTGATACAAGTGCAATATGGATAGTAGATAATGGTTTTTGTAATCTGAAAATATGAAAACAGGAAGGTAACTAATGATAAAAGTGAGCACAACTGGTATTGCAATGTGTTGAACCAAGGCCTAGGGTTCATACTTTCACTAGTGCAAGTTCCCTCAACAATAATAACATAATTGGATCATATAACTATCCCTCAACATGCAACAAAGAGTCACTCCAAAGTCACTAATAGCGGAGAACAAACAAAGAGATTATGGTAGGGTACGAAACCACCTCAAAGTTATCCTTTCTGATCGATCTATGCAAGAGTCCGTAGTAAAATAACATGAAGCTATTCTTTCCGTTCAATCTATCATAGAGTTCGTACTAGAATAACACCTTAAGACACAAATAAACCAAAACCATAATGTCACCTAGATACTCCAATGTCACCTCAAGTATCCGTGGGTATGATTATACGATATGCATCACACAATCTCAGATTCATCTATTCAACCAACACAAAGAACTTCAAAGAGTGCCCCAAAGTTTCTACCGGAGAGTCAAGATGAAAATGTGTGCCAACCCCTATGCATAAGTTCACGAAACTCGCAAGTTGATCACCAAAACATACATCAAGTGGATCACGTGATATCCCATTGTCACCACAGATAAGCACATGCGAGACATACATCAAGTGTTCTCAAATCCTTAAAGAATTAATCCGATAAGATAACTTCAAAGGGAAAACTCAATTCATCACAAGAGAGTAGAGGGGGAGAAACAGCATAAGATCCAAATATAATAGCAAAGCTCGCGATACATCAAGATCGTGCCGACTCAAGAACACGAGAGAGAGAGAGAGAGAGATCAAACACATAGCTACTAGTACATACCCTCAGCCCTGAGGGAGAACTACTCCCTCCTCGTCATGGAGAGCACCGAGATGATGAAGATGGCCACCGGAGAGGGATTCCCCCCTCCGGTAGGGTGCCGAAACGGGTCTAGATTGGTTTTTGGTGGCTACGGAGGCTTCTGGCGGCGGAACTCTCGATCTATTGTGCCCTTTGATGCTTCTAGGGTATATGGACATATATAGGCGAAAGAAGTTGGCCAGGGAAGCCACGAGGGGCCCACGAGGTAGGGGGCGCGCCCGCCACCCTTGTGGTGGCCTCGGGACTCTTCTGGCCCAGCTCCGGTACTCCGTGGGCTTTTTCTGGTCCAGAAATGATCTCCATGAAGTTTCAGGTCAATTAGACTCCGTTTGGTTTTCCTTTTCTACGATACTCAAAAACAACGAAAAAACAGAAACTAGCACTGGGCTCTAGGTTAACAGGTTAGTCAAAAAAATCATATAAAATAGCATATAAAACCATATAAACATCTAAGGTTGATAATATAATAGCATGGAACAATCAAAAAATTTAGATACATTGGAGACGTATCACTGTCGAGCCCCAGCCGCGGGGAAAAGGCGAGTCCTGCGACGGGCCACCTCCGGCGAGCTGGTCCAGCCCGGTAGGGCCATGCCACCCCGGCAAACCCAGGAGACATCCACGCGCCAAGCGAGGGCCGCAGCGGCGAAGAAGTTGGTGAAGGCCGCGGTGGCGAAGAAGAAAGCATCTGCTTCTTCTTCGTCCAAGCGTCCCCAACTCTGCCTGCTTCCCCTCCTCCGCCTACTTCCCCTCCTCCCGCAGATGACGACACGGAGGTCTTCTTTGACCTCGGGTCTCTCAGCCCGAGGAGGAAGAGGAAGGCAACAGAAGAGGAGGAGGAGGATGAGTAAGCGTCGTTTCCTTTCGTCATCTTCAACTCCACTCGTCATACTTCTCATCTTGACTTGTTTTCGTATTGGCAGGGATATGGAGACACTGGCCCAGAGGGTGAAGAGGGCCAGGTCTTCGGCGGGTGGCCAGCCCCCGGCGGGCACCTCTAAGGTGCCACTGGTGGTGGCGAGCTGTCCGGACAGAAGCCCCCGGCGCAAGTTTGCCACTCACTTCCCATCGCCGTGTACCAAGGGCATGATCCTTGGCACTGACCTTGCCGCGATCGTAGGGGGAGGACAGCAGCAGGAGGAGCCCCTGAGGGCTACCCCCAACACGCCACCTTCGTCAACCATGCCGCCCCGAGGGGCGTCCCCGGCAAGGGCGCCAAGCTCCGAGCCCATGCATACGGAGGAGGAGGAAGCATGCTTGGGCACCGGCGGCCGCACCTCGGCGCCTGATGCTGGCGGAGAGGGGGCCTCTGCTTCCCAGCCCGGCATGGGTAAGCCACTCGCCTTCCATCCCTTCTATTCTGTTCTTCTTGAATCCTGGTCTTAGCTTCACCCCTTCCGATATCCAGATCCTCTCTCGGCGGACCGGGAGGACCTAGACACCGTTATCGAGGATGTCGCCAAGAACGCCGCGGCGGAGGCCGAGAAGACCGCTGCTGAAGAGGCCGCCAAGGGTGCTACCGAGGACACTGCCAAGGGGCCTGCCAGGGAGCCCGGCAAGGCTACTGCCGAGGAGGCCGGTAAGGGACCTGCCAGGGAGGCCGGCGAGCCCATTGCCGAGGAGGAGGGGGCTTGTCGGTGTCAAAATCGGCGGATCTCGGGTAGGGGGTCCCGAACTATGCCTCTAGGCCGGATGGTAACAGGAGGCATGGAACATGATGTTTTACCCAGGTTCGGGCCCTCTTGATGGAGGTAAAACCCTACGTCCTGCTTGATTTATTCTCGATGATATGAGTATTATAAGAGTTGACCTACCACGAGATCTGAGAGGCTAAACCCTAGAAGATAGCCTATGGTATGATTGTATGTATATCCTCTATCGACTAGCCTGGCCTCGGTTTATATAATGCACCAGAGGCCTAGGATAACAAGAGTCCTAGCCGAATACGCCGGTGGGGAAGAGTCCTTGTCTTGATCACCAAGTCTTGTGGAATCTTCCATGTATGCGGCAGTTGTCCAAACTGGCCCATGAGTATACGACCATGGGGGTCCTCGGCCCAATCTAACAGATCGGGAGACGACGTGGTGAGTACCCCCTAGTCCAGGACACTGTCAATAGCCCCCTGAACCGGTCTTCAAGTTGGGGATGCTCCTCGATTCTTCCGAACTGTTCTTTGTCTTCGGTCGTCGGTCTTGAAAACTGGTTCAACAAATCTTCCCATCTTCTATCTTGAGGATTGCCGAGCTAAATCTGAAGATCTCACACATCGGGTATCCGAGAAGCCCTTTAAATCTTCGGCCTTTATCAATGCCTTGTTATTTTTATGCCACACCTCAGGCTTGAAGTTGTTCCCGGGCGACAGCGTCCTGTTGCGTCCGAGCTCCAACGCGGACTGCATTCAAGGTATCTTTTGCAGCCGAGCACCAACGCCGGACCGCTTTCCGAACTCCAATGACGGAATGTATCCGAGCTCCAACGCCGGACTATGTCCAAACTCCAACGCCAAACTGTATCCGGGCTCCAACGCCGGACTATATCCGAGGTGTCATATCACCTTGGTTCAAAAAAAGTTAAAGGAGTTTAACCGAGCTTAATGCTGGAAATGCCCTCTATGGAGCCAGCCACTAGCACCCGAGCTTTATGCCGGACTGCTTCCGAGGTGGTGCACCACCCCGACTGTGGGCCAATTTTTTGTCAATATTTTTGATTGGTGCAATTTATTCTCTGTCGAGATATATAGCCAGTAGCCCTCAAGGTGTGCATCGGTCTAAAACCCAAGATGCACCTAAAGGATGACGTAAGACCACTGATCCCAGT
Source organism: Triticum monococcum (assembly GCA_034509565.1). Classification (NCBI taxonomy): domain Eukaryota; kingdom Viridiplantae; phylum Streptophyta; class Magnoliopsida; order Poales; family Poaceae; genus Triticum; species Triticum monococcum. Next base: position 96,956,528 of record CM067843.1, on the reverse strand, counting down.
AGCCGCTGAGACTCAGGTTGATTTGTAAAATCGGCCTGAGGATCAAGTCCTAGCTCGGCAGAATACTTCGGGACACAAAAAGCGGCGTGCTCAGTCCTTGAGACTCAAGCTGGGTGCGGCCGACCAACCTGAGGATCAAAATCTCGTCGGAAACTGTATTGCACTTAAAATTTTCTACATAGAACAGGCAATGCAGTAGCCCCCGAGACACTGGTCGGGTGGCAACACCAGATCAGGGAATCAATGTGCCCCTTTAATATTTGTAAATAATAAGCCCGAAGCCCAGTAGCCCCCGAGCCTTAATGCGGGCACGGGTGGCCGAATTAAGGATCGATATCCATAGTAAAATCACAAATTATGTGTAATGACTCTATGTATCCAAGTACTTTACGTCATTAATGCTCGGATCCGCATTGTACAAAACCTTGTTGACCGACCATCGGCTTCCACCTCCTCGGCCAGGAGCCGAGGAGTGTTTTTCCTACTTTATAAAGCCTTTATGAGGGCAAGACAAACAAGGCAATCTGGCCATGCGGTTTTATAAACAAAGGTACGCAGAGAGATATGTTATATTACTGTTTAACATAAGAAATGTCTTCCAAAGAAAATAGTCCCGCTATCGGTTCCTTTCTTTGGGTTGTCATGCTAAGCGTGATCATGAAACCTTAGATCTAATGTAAGAGCAAAATATCGAGGATTTAGTTTGGCTGGCCAGTTAATAGCCCCCGGTAGTGTTCGGCGACAGTCGGGGTCAAGCCGTAAACACTTCGGCCATTGTTATGAATGGCCCGTCATTTAACACAGTCATCGGATCGCTGACCAGTTTACGCTTATTGTGACAGTCAGTTTTTGGCTTTCTCCACTGAGGTGCTTAACCATGTGAGCTGGAAGCACAATTGCAGTGGTTTTCCCTTTGCACGCCTAGCCGAACAAAGCGGAACGTAGGAAGCAAGTGCAGGAGCCGGGCAACCCAACTATTGACCGAAGACACAATTCGAAACCGATGCATATATAGCAATATCTGAGAATGTTTTTGCCGAATCTCGAAAGGTGTCCGGCGTTGCACTGCGAGACTTGTGCTGAAAACACACAAATAGTTTAAAAGTGCCATAAGCTTGGAAAACCAAAGAACGTCAGTAAAAACTTGACGTCCGAACAAGATCAAGTGTTTGGTGCCAATCTGAAAATTGGAATTTAGAAAAAAAGTGCTTCTGTCGTGCTTTAACATGACACATCCTATCTCAAGACTTCAAGTGGGTCAGCCTACGGCTTCAACCTCCTATCCCGAAGGCGGAGTACTTCTCATTAGGCTAGTTTAGCAAACTAAACTCTAGCGGCTTTGAGAGAGAAATTAGGCTCCCCGGCTAGTGACCACACACTCGTGTCGAAAAAGGGAGTGGTAAATAATAATTAAAAAAACTTTGCAACGACTAAGAAGAAGAACACTTATTATAAAACGGCTCATATAAATTTAAGAGCCCCCAAGCGACTTGGGTAAAATAATTTTATGTATAATGATTGTATGTACCGAAGTACTAATATCATATCTTTGTTCACCTGAACTTTAAATGCGTCTTAACCGACAGTCGGCTTCTCCCTCTTCGGTCAAGGACCGAAAAGTGTTATGTACTCCACCTGTCGAGAATATCGTTAGTGTTTCCGATAACCAGGCAACCGGGCCATAAGGCTGTAACAGACAAAGCGCACTCAGGGAACTTATGCTATATTACAGGCGAAGTGTAAGAAGCATCTTCAAAGAAAATAGTACCCCCACCGATACCTTTCTTCAGTGCTCATTATTACTATGAGACTTGTGCAATAGATTTTTTGTACTCATGAGTTCTGTTGTGTGCCGACCATGATTGAAAACAATAAGAGCGCTAGCTTTCGGCTTCACCTAGTCTGAGGTCAGAGCTCGGAGGACCCGGTCGTGACAATCGCAGAGGTGCTCCCTTTACTCCCTAGCCGAACAATTGGGAACGTAGGGGTAAGCACAGGAGCCAGGCAACCCAACTTGCAAATCGCTTAAGTCAATATGGTGCATATTGTGGCGTAATACACGAACAAGGAACGAAGATGTACAAGTATAATCATATGCAAGAGAAAAAGCTTCATAAAGGAAGCCCCCAAATAAACCGGGTATTTGAATTTGTGCGTCACAAACAAAGTTTGGACAAGAAAATTTTTTACAAGCAACTTTTTTCCAAAAAAGTATAATGCTTGGTCGAACCGAACACCAAGTTAAAAATTTAAAACTTTGAGCATGAAGGCAACTTAGCTGGTTAATGTGTTCAGTATTGATGACGCGGCCCGAGCTTGATGCAGGACAAGGTTCCATCCCCCAAGCCGGTCCCAAGGTGGCGGAGCAAAGAGCTCGGCACTCCGAAGTGGTGACATAGCACAGTCAATGCAGGCCGGTAGAGTGATGCCGAAGTCCCTAGCATGGGGTAATGAAGTGTTGACGAAGCCCCCCGTCCAGCCGAGTTGACGTGGTATGTCAGTATGCCGAGTTGGCGATACTGCCCAACCCGGATCATTTTCCTGTGCACAAAACATAGTGCAAATCGGAGATAATAGTAATAATAATAATTAAAGAAATCGTTGCATAATAAATAATTTATGCAAAGTGAGTAATAAAAGAAATATGGCCTGACGCCGAAATCAATGTCGATGCAGGGCGTTGGCGTGATGCGGTAAAGACGTGGCGAAGCCTGAATTCACAGGTCGGTCCGAGTTCCGGATGCGGCGTTCGCCGGAGTATGTACGGAGACTGACCGAACCACCATGCGACCCTCGTTAATGTGGCCACCATTTGATAGACCTGTGTACATATGATGGACAAAGCAGAGTAATAATTCCTTGGGAAAAATGAACCCAAACAAGCAAAAAATACTAGGATTAATAGCACCAGGTTTATTTGTTGTAGCAATCCGAAGAAAGGTGATTCCAAAAATTGAGACTCGATCCACACACCCATTGCCTGATGGGCGATAAAGAGACGGTATGGCGATGCTGGCAAAGGTTGGCTCGCCGAGGCAAAGCCCTCGGTCCAGCTAACGTGACGGAGCTGGTCGGCTAGTGACGCCGAAGTCTCCGGAGTAGGTTGATGAAGAGATGGCGAAGCCCCCGGTCCAGCAGAGATGTCAAAGCCTTGATGTCAGCCGATAAGTCGAAGTAGGTCGACGTGATGGACACCAACTTGAAGAAGCAATAGTGCGGCCTTGCCGATGCAGGTCGTGACGTGGTCGATGCCGGCTTGATGAAGTGACCATGCGGCGATGCCGGTATGCCCGCTCCGTGTGATCCGTGGGGCGGCGATGTTGGTGATGATATGTCCTTCGTGATGCTGGACTCTTGTTCGGCTTGCCGAGATGATGATCCGAAGAAGTTGAGCTCGGCTCAACAAAGTGACGACGTGTCTAGCGCAGGTCGGCAGCCTTGGAGCAATATTGCCATACTGGTTTGACACCAGCATGATGATGAAGATGACCTCAAGGGAGGCATAAAAATTTATGGTCACGTGTTTAAAAACAACACACAATACCCTAGAAGATAATTCCTCTAAAAAGGTTGTCCAATATCACGTTCATAAAGAAACATGAATTCGGGTCGGATCCGTATTCGCGCAGAAAACGAATCCGAAAATCGGACCACTCAGCGGAAGGTTTCCGGAGTTTGAACCGTCGGATCGAGCTAAAATTTGGAGGGGGTGGTAGATATGGGAATTCCGTAGTAGATGAATGGTTGGATCTTCTAAAGGACCTCCGACCTGGGCTCTGGAGACCACGCCCTAAACCCGTCCAAATTCCCGTCCAGATTTGACAGGGCTCCGGTATATCGTAGATTGTCGTAGATTCCTCCATCGGAAGTCGACGAAATTTTTCATGGCTGTTGTAGACGTGATTCCGCACTATTCCACCGAAGCAATCGTCAAAACGACGCTTGAGGAGGTGGTGACGGCGAATACAAGTTTGCTGTCCATAAAAACAGCACGGCCGCCCGAGGGCAATGTTGACGTTGAGCCCTCGAGCTCCATGGATGACTCCTCTATGATCATGATGGAGATCATAGTTGATGTTTATGATGGCCCCCGTCCAAATCATGACAATCGAAGATGGAGCGCGGTCCTCGATCGAGCCAAGGTGACCAGTCGAGCCGGTGACGAAGATGTCGACGTCGGAGTAAATCCGCAGACGAGCCATCAATCTTTTTGCCGATCACACAGCGGAATTCTCAATGAAAGCACCAATGTCCATGTCAAAACCGCGGATCTCGGGTAGGGGGTCCCGAACTGTGTGTCTAGGCCGGATGCTAACAGGAGGCAGGGAACACGATGTTTTAACCAGGTTCAGGCCCTCTTGATGGAGGTAAAACCCTATGTCCCGCTTGATTTATTCTTGATGATATGAGTATTACAAGAGTTGATCTACCACGAGATCAGAGAGGCTAAACCCTAGAATCTAGCCTATGGTATGATTCTATGTATATCCTCTATCGACTAGCCTGGCCTCGGTTTATATAATGCACCAGAGGCCTAGGATAACAAGAGTCCTAGCTGAATACGCCGGTGGAGAGGAGTCCTTGTCTTGATCACCAAGTCTTGTGGAATCTTCCATGTATGCGGCAGTTGTCCGAACTGGCCCATGAGTATACGGCCATGGGGGTCCTCGGCCCAATCTAACAGATCAAGAGACGACGTGGTGAGTACCCCCTAGTCCAGGACACCGTCAGGGCTGATGACCAGCCTTCCTCCTCTATTGCCTCCGGCTTCGGCAGGTACTTGAGGGTGAGCGATGATCTCTTCGTCCACCTCCCAGGGTCGTCGAGCTCCAGGGCGCTCATCGAGGGAGAGGTTTTCGATGAAGAGGTGCTTTGCCGCCGCCGGGCTCGAGGTTGTTGACGAGCCGAGCGCCTGTGGCGATGGTTCTCAGGAGGAGCGGCTTCTCCAGGCCATGGGTGCCAACTTCCGGAAGCTCCAAGCGCTCCACCGCGCCCGCGTGGACAAGGCCAAGTCCAGGGCGGCAACGGTGGACAAGGCGGAGGCGGACCTCAAGGTGCGTGTCGCCGAGACGCAGAATTGGTTCTGCCAAGCTTGCGAGGAGATGAAGGTCGCCCAGTGCAAGCTGGCCAAGCGCGAGGTGGAGCTCACCATGAAGCAGGCCGATATTGAGAAGGCCTAGGAGATGGCGGAGAGCTTGGCCACTGAGGGAGTCCTGGATTAGGGGGTATCCGGACAACCGGATTATATCCTTTGGCCGTACTGTTGGACTATGAAGATAGAAGATTGAAGACTTCATCCCATGTCCGGATGGGACTCTCCTTGGCGTGGAAGGCAAGCTTGGCAATACGGATATGTAGATCTCCTTCCTTGTAACTGACTCTGTGTAACCCTAGCCCCCTCCAGTGTCTATATAAACCGGAGGGTTTAGTCCGTATGTCACACCCTAGCTAGCCCATGCATTAGAATGTGCATCATGTTTACTTTCATCAGAAACTTGAAATGGGGAAGGCAGAACCCCCAGCACCCCCCTGAAATCAACTAGGGTTTACTAAAAATAATTTCAATGAACCTGAAATGCCCTTCTAAAATGTTCACCCTCTTTGCCGTGGGTTAGAACCTTTGGGAAAATAGGTGCACATTTTTCTAGGTCAACAGAAGGTCACTGATTTAAATCATAAATATTTGAATTTGGGCATTTAAATGCTATTAAATAATTCAAGTGCTCAAATAATTCTGGAAATAATTGTTTGCTGTTAGGAATAATCCCAATAGAGCCCACAATTATTTTCAGGATTTTAGAAAGTGCCTAGGTATTTTAAATAAAGCCCTAAAGCTACAGAAAAATAGAAAAGGAAAACAAAAATCAAAAAAGGGGGAAGGAAGCCACTTGGGCCTTACCTGGCTCGGCCCAGCCGACTGGCCAGCGCCAGTCACCCCCTACCTCGCGCCAGGAGGCAGGGGCGCATGCTCGCCGCGCGCCGGCCACGCGCCGGCCACCTCCTGCTTCTGCCGACGCTGGGAGGCGCCTAGAGACGCCACGAGACCCCCTCGATCCTCTCCCGTCCTCTCTCACTCTCCCCCCTCGTCTCCCTCATCATCTCCCGCGATGGCCAAGCACGCCCCTCGGTGCCGATCGCCGTAGCCGTCGCCAGAGACCTCCCCTCGCCCCTCTGACGAGTCCATAAGCTTCGCCTCGGCTCCCTCATCCTCCCCACCGAGCCACGCTTCGCCGGAAGCCCTGCAACGCCGCCTTCGCCCTCGTCTTCAACCTCGGGCATCCGAGATCGCCGGCGACCTCACTTCTTCCTCAGCCCGTCCCCGAGCCCGCTGAGACCATCACTGCACTCCCCGTGAGCCTCTCTCTCGATCCCCACCTTCCCCTTGCCCGTTTGCGCCCTGTAGCTCCGATTTCCACCGCGGCCGAAGCTCGCCGGCGCCGTGCCTCGTCGCCGTCGTGGCCAGGGCCACCGTGGCTTGAAGCCAGGCACACCACCGTGATCAGCGTAGTTCCAGGAACCTAACGCACCAGTCCCCGTGCCTCGCCGTGCCCCGTAGCATCGGATTCGACCACACCCGAACTCCGACGACCGCCAAGGTCGTCGCCGGCGTCGTTTCCGGCCACCCCGAGCCCAGCTACCACCACCAAATGATGCGGCTTGCTCCCCGCATCGCGTAGCACATCTCCGCCGTCGTTTTGGTCGCCTGAGGGCGTTTTCCGAAGCCCTCCGCCGTCTCGGGCCTCGCCGGCGGCTCAACGCCGGCGAGTTGACCCAGTTTGACCCCTGGGTGGGCCCAGGTAGACCCCCCTGAGTCTATGACAGGTGGGGCCGGTCTGTTAACTAAATTAGGATTAGTTTTAATTAAATCTTACTTAATCAGTCACTGACTAGTGGGCCCTGCCCAGTAATTAGGCTAATTAAACGTAGTTAGTGCACTGAGAGGCTGACAGAAGGGCCCCACTAGTCAGGTTTGACCTGGGCTGGCGCCTTTGACCTGCTGACGTCACCTTGACGCATTGCTGACGCAGTAATTGATTTTCTGACTTTATTCTTATTCAGGAAATTCCAGAAAATAGTTCAAACTTAAAAAATTCATAGAAATTCAACCATAACTCCAAATGAGATAAATTATATATGAAAAATTATCAAAAAAATTCAATCTATCCATCTGTAATGGTTTCATGCATGACAAAACAAGTTTACCTTGCTGTTTAAGCAGAATAAGGAAATGCACTATACATGCCATATTTAATGAGCTAATATTTGAATCTTTGATTCAAATGAGCTCATCCCTTTCCATTCTAGCTTGCATTAGGCCAAGACACCAACATATTGCCATGTCATAGCATGCATCATATTGTTGCCTATTGTCATGTGTTGACTGTGTTCCGATGTGCTCTTCGTGGTAGGTTCTGCCTCCGAGGATATTCACGAGTATCCAACTGAAGGGCAGTATCCCACTACCACTCCATCAGGAAAGCAACCATTGATCATTCCGATACAAACCCATGTTCTCGCCTCTGCTCTTGTTTACTGCATTAAGACAACGCGATTCAAACAGCTGTGTGCTACGGTAGTTGAACCCTTATCCTCTGCATGACCTGTCATTGCCACAGTAACTAGATGAAACCCACTAGCATGTGTAGGAGTTGATTGAGCCATGTTTTGTGATTCCAACATTGCTATGCCTGCTATGCTTAGAGTTGTGTCAGGTTTGGTTCATCTGGGTGATGGGCTAGAGTGAAATGCTTATGTTGGTAATATGAGGGATGTGTTGAACATGTTTTGGTAAAGGTATCGATGAGAGGCCATATAGGAGTACATGGTGGGTTGTTTCATTGAGGCCGTCCCTAAGAACTGAGATCTGTATGTGTGATTTAAGATTCAGCTACTACCGTGCATTGGGATCCTTAATTGACCCTCTCGGCTTCTTAGCCACCCTAGTACTCTGTCCAGGAGTTGCAATTAGTTTCTGGTGTTTGTAGGATATGTGTTGGCGGCCGTGCGTAGCGCTGACCCTAGGGGTGGGCTATGTTGTGGTAGATACACCGTGGCATGGTGTACCGAGTCACCCGTTTGGTGTCTCGGGAACCCTGTTCACATCGTTCGGGGCCGTAAGTGGAAACCTCGGCCGAACTCCCTGCGGATGGAACCTGGATAGGCGATAAACCTGGACTAGAGACTTAGGTGTTTAGGTAGGCCGTGGCAGACACCCTCGCTGGGCTTCCGCTTGAAGGTTGCCGAGTACATGTCGTGTAGACGGCGGTAAGCGGTGAAAGCGTGTATGACGAAGTACACCCCTGCAGGGTATAAAACTATTCGAATAGCCGCGTCCGCGGTAAAGGACTACTTGGTTGCCTATACAGTTCATAGACAAGTTAATGGATACTACTAAAAGACTCAAGATAAGTGTGAGTACCGAGGATGGCCCTCTCGCAGGATGACGAGGGAGGATCCTCGGTGGAGTATTGTGTTGGTGAGTAGTGGACTCGTGTGCGAAAACTATTTTACTAGAGAGGTTCCGTAGGATAGCTTAGCCAAGAGTCAAAGCTGGCTTGCTGCATAACCCCACCACCTTCTTGAGAATGAGCATGTATAGTAGGTTCTGATGTAAGACTTGCTGAGTACCTTTGTACTCATGTTTGCTTATTTATTGTTTTCAGACGACAACACTGCCCCCTCCGACGGGTTTTATGTAGACCTTGACATAGACGAGTGACTAGCCACCCAGGTGGTGATCCCGGCCATGGAGGGCCCTATGTAGATAGACAAGCTTCGAGAGGCCTTCTTTCTTTTTAGAGTCTGTACTCAGACTAGTTGCTTCCGCATGTGCTTGTATGATTGTATGACTTGAGTGTCGGGTCATGTGACCCCTATCTATATGAACATGTCACGTATGGCTCTCTGGAGCCTTTAAATAAAGTACTTGAGTTGTAGAGTTTTGTTGTGATGCCATGTTGTATGTACTCATATCGGGCATATTGTGTGTATGATTGAAATGCTTGGTATGAGTGGGATCCGACAATCTAGTTGTTTATCCTTCGCAGCCTTTCTTATGGGGAAATGTAGTCTAGTGTTCCTCGAGCCATAGTAGTCCGCTACAGCCTGGTTCACCGGAGTCCTGCTAGCCCAGCACTACTGTTCAGGACACCTGACTGGCCGGCATGTGTTTCACTTCGTCCCTATGTCTGTCCCTTCGGGGAAATGTCACACGGTGACTTCCGGAGTCCTGCCTAGCCTGCTACAGCCCGGGATCCCCGGAGTCCTGTTAGCCCAGTGCTATAGCCCGGAATCACTCGTTGATGACCGACATGTTCAATGTGATTCATGTATGCCTGTCTCCATAGGTCTGTGCCGCTTTGGGTTCACGACGCCATGTCGGCCCGGGTTCTCGGTCATATGGATGCTAGCGACATTGCCATATACGTGAGCCAAAAGGCGCAAACGGTCCCGGGCCATGGTAAGGCGACACCCGTGGGATACCATGCGTGAGGCCGCAAAGTGATATGAGGTGTTACCAGCTAGATCGATGTGGCTTGGAATCGGGGTCCTGACACCGTAGGACCAACAACAACAATACCATAGGCTAGCTTCTAGGGTTTAGCCTCTTCGATCTCATGGTAGATCAACTCTTGTAATACTCATATCATCAAGATCAATCAAGCAGGAGTAGGGTTTTACCTCCATCGAGAGGGCCCGAACCTGGGTAAAAACATCGTGTCCCCCGTCTCCTGTTACCATCCGCCTAGACGCACAGTTCGGGACCCCCTACCCGAGATCTGCCGATTTTGACACCGACATTGGTGCTTTCATTAAGAGTTCCTCCGTGTCATCATCGTCAGGCTTGATGGCTCCTTCGATCATCGATAGCAATGCATTCCAGGGTGAGACTTTTCTCCCTGGACAGATCTTCTTATTCGTCGGCTTCGCACTGCGGGCCAACTCGCTTGGCCATCTGGAGCAGATTGAGAGTTACCCCCTGGCCACCAGGTCAGGTTTGGAAGCTTAAACTACACGGCCGACATCCGCGGAGACTTGATCTTCGACGGATTCGAGCTCCTGCCGAGTGCGCCGCACGGTCACGATGAGCATGATTTAGCTCTACCATCGGACAGTGTTTAGGAGACCGCACCGGCAACCGCTCCGACCCTCAATTCGGAGCCAATTGCGCCATCCATGGACGGGTGGATAGAACCCACCACGGAGACCGCGTTCTCAGTGGCAATCGAGCCGAGTATCGACCTTACCCTTCACGAGAGCCATGACGCCAAACTGCCGGATTCTTCCCCGGCCACAGACTCCGAACCGCCTGCGCCCGTGCCTATCGAATCCGACTGGGGGCCGATCATGGAGTTCACCTCCGCGGATATCTTTCAGCACTCGCCCTTCGGCGACATACTGAACTCATTAAGGCCTCTCTCCTTGCCAGGAGAGTCCTGGCCGAACTATGTCCGGCAGGATTGGGATGCGGATGACGAAGAAATTCGCCGCCCACCCACCACCCACTTAGTAGCCACTGTCGACAATTTGACCGACATGCTCGACTTCGACTCCGAAGACATCGACGGTATGGACGAGATGCAGGAGATGAACAAGAACCACTGCCCACAGGGCACTGGACAGCCACCTCATCATATGATATATATATGGTGGACACACCTAAAGAAGGGAATGGCGACGAGACATCGGAGGATGACCCCTCCAAGAAGCAACCCAAGCGCCGACGTCAGCGGCGCCGCTCCAAGTCTCGCCAAGGAAAAAGCGGTGATACCAGCACAGGAGATAATAGCACTCCGGATAGTGCCGAAGATGACAACAATCCCCTCTAGCAAGATTTAGAGCAGGAGGATGGAGAAGCCAGCCCTCCTGAGAGAGCGGCAGATGGAGAGGCGGAGGATGATAATTACATGCCTCCCTCCGAAGACGAGGCAAGCCTCGACGATGATGAATTTGTCATGCCTGAGGATCCCGTCGAGCAAGAGCGCTTCAAGCGCCGGCTTATAGCCACGACAAATAGCCTTAAGAAAAAGCAACAGCAGCTTCGAGCTGATCAAGATTTGCTAGCTGACAGATGGACTGAAGTCCTTGCGTCCGAGGAATATGAACTCGAACGCCCCTCCAAGAGTTACCCAAAGCGCATGTTGCTACCCCGACTGGAGGAGGAAGCATTAAAACCTACATCTCCAGCGTATGACGCGGCTGATCGGCCACCTCATGGCCGCGATAGAGAGGCATTTTAGCCAAAAGCTCAACGCGCACCCCGACGCCACTCAAATAAAAATGTCAAGGCATGGGGAAACACGCTAGACCTGCGAGACGTATTGGAGGACAAAACAATATGGATCACGAGGGCACGCCACTATGCGAGACGATAACCGTCACGCCGGATAAGTAAAAGTAAATCCGGCCGGGCCGAACACAGCGGACAAGACTCATTTGAGCTGCACCGCGATATAGCCCACTACAGAGGCGCCGCACACCCCCTATGCTTCACAGACGAAGTAATGGATCACCAAATCCCAGAGGGTTTCAAACCCGTAAATATCGAATCATACGACAGTACAACAGATCCTGCGGTATGGATCGAGGACTTCCTCCTGCACATCCACATGGCCCGCGGTGATGATCTACATGCCATCAAATACCTCCCACTCAAACTCAAAGGACCAGCTCGGCATTGGCTCAACAGCCTGCCAGCAGAATCCATTGGATGTTGGGAAGATCTGGAAGCCGCATTCCTCGACAACTTCCAGGGCACTTGAGGGAGTCCTGGATTAGGGGGTCTCCGGACAGCCGTACTATATCCTTTGGCCGGACTGTTAGACTATGAAGATACAAGATTGAAGACTTTTTCTCATGTACGAATAGGACTCTACTTGGCGTGGAAGGCAAGCTAGGCAATATGGATATGGATATCTCCTCCTTTGTAACCGACCTTGTGTAACCCTAACCCTCTCCAGTGTCTATATAAACCGGAGGGTTTTAGTCCGTAGGACAACATACAATCATACCATAGGCTAGCTCTAGGGTTTAGCCTCTCTGATCTCGTGGTAGATCTACTCTTGTACTACCCATATCATCAATATTAATCAAGCAGGACGTAGGGTTTTACCTCCATCAAGAGGGCCCGAACCTGGGTAAAACATTGTGTCCCCTGTCTCCTGTTACCATCCGGCCTAGACGCACAGTTCGGGACCCCCTACCCAAGATCCGCCGGTTTTGACACCAACAACACTTATGTGCGACCACCAGATGCCGATGACTTGAGCCACATAATTCAGCAGCCAGAGGAATCGGCCAGGCAATTCTGGACACGGTTCCTGACAAAGAAAAATCAAATCATCGACTGTCCGGATGCAGAGGCCCTAGCAGCTTTTATGCACAACATCCACGACGAGTGGCTCGCCCAGCACCTTGGCTAGGAAAAGCCGAAATCTATGGAAGCCCTCACGACACTCATGACCCGCTTTTGCGCGAGAGAGGACAACTGGCTGGCTCGAAGCAATAACATATCAAAGAACCATGGTACTTCGGATACCAAGGATAGCAAAGGCAGGTCACGTCACAACAAACACAAGCGCCGCATCAACATCGACAATACCGAGGATACAGCAGTCAATGCTGGATTCAGAGGCTCTAAACCCGGTCAGTGGAAAAAGCCATTCAAAAGAAGCACTCCGAGCCCGTGCAGTTTGGACCGTATACTCGATCGCTCGTGTCAAATACACGGCACCCCCGACAAGCCAGCCAACCACACCAACAGGGAATGTTGGGTGTTCAAGCAAGCCGGCAAGTTAAATGCCGAAAACAAAGATAAGGGGTTACATAGCGATGACGAGGAGGAGCCCCGGCCGCCGAACACCGGAGGACAGAAGAGGTTCCCCCCACAAGTGCGGATGGTGAACATGATGTACGCAACCCACATCCCCAAAAGGGAGTGGAAGCGTATGCTAAGGGACGTATATGCGTTGGAGCCAGTCGCCCCAAAGTTCAACCCATGGTCCTCCTGTCCGACCACCTTCGATCGCTGGAACCACCCCACTAGTATCCGTCATGGCGGATTTGCCGCACTGGTCCTAGACCCAATCATCGACGGATTTCACCTCACTTGAGTCCTTATGGATGGCAGCAGCAGCCTGAACCTGCTTTATCAGGAAACAGTGCGCAAAATGGGTATAGACCCCTCAAGGATCAAACCCACAAAAACGACCTTCAAAGGCGTCATACCAGGTGTAGAGTCCCATTGCACAGGCTCAGTCACACTGGAAGTGGTCTTCGGATCCCCGGATAACTTCCGAAGCGAGGAGTTAATCTTCGATTTAGTCCCGTTCCGCAATGGCTATCATGCACTGCTCGGGTGAACCGCATTTGCGAGATTCAATGCGGTATCGCATTATGCATACCTCAAGCTCAAGATGCCAAGACCTCGGGGGGTCATCACAGTCAATGGAAACACAGAGCGCTCTCTCCGCACGAAGGAGCACACTGCGGCCCTCGCAGCAGAAGCACAAAGCAGCCTCTTCAGGTTCGATGATTAAACACCCGGACACAGTCAAGCGCACCCGGAGTAATCAGCAACAAGACCGCCTGGCACGTTCCGAGCTCGCATAGCAATGCGGCCCCCACCCCAGCCCCAGCCAAACGACGAAATCCGTGCCACGCGTACATAACTACGCATTGAAAATACCATGGGCATAGGTGGGGGGGGGGGCACGACTACGGCACGCCCCAAAATGCGGCTCAACTTCACTAGGGGCTTCCCGCTTTGTTATTTTTTCTCTCTTCCAGGACTTTACTCTATGGAAACCCCGTCCAACAGTACGATTGCCGGACACACGATACAACAACCAAGGAGGCAGAAAGCTACGTCGCACCATGGAACTCCCAGGTGGTCTCTGACAACGAGTGAAATACCTGCTTTAAATACCATTCCTCAGCTTGCCCTTGGAGGGGACATGTCAAATAGTCCTACTTTTTGCTTATCACACTACTTGTATCATTCTGCTTCGACGTACCTTTTTGAATAAACAATGCCTAGCACTAGACTATTACCGCATTCTCTATTCTTTTTTATATATCTTCAGTTCATAACATTCAGCACCCGTACACTCTGGTACGGCCAATACGCCAGGGGCTTAAGCGTACCCCATAATACGACATGAGAAGTCCGAACACTTTCGACAGTGCGACACCCCGAACTTATAGCACTATATGCATCAGCTCCAAATCATGTCTTGGGTCAATAGTTGGGTTTGCCCGGCTCCCATGTTTTGGCACCTTACGTTCCGCTATATCGGCTAAGGTAGCACTGGGAGAACTACTGCGATTGTGCCCCAGTTCAGCTGGGCAAGCACCTCAGTAGTGAAAGCTAAAACTGACTGTCTTGATAAGGCGAGAGCTGGTCGTTGTTCGAGAGGTCTCGAGTCCCTAAAGACTTATGCCGCTTAGGGCGAGGAGTCGGCTTTCTCCGGCTTAGGCGTGTATAGCGCCCCGAATTCGGCCTTCCGAATACTAGGGGCTTCGCCAAAATTTAAAATTGTAGACTTCTATGGCTAAGTGAGAGTGATAAAGCATTATAGTCCGATTGCCTTGTTCATTGTGCTGAGCACCTCCCTCGAAGGACCCAACAATGGGAAAAAGAGTGCTCAGGTTTATCCCAAACACCCCAGCACTCGTGGCATGGGGGCAGAAGCCGACGACTGGCCATCTCTCAAATTTGATAAACAGCCGCACAGAAGGTAATATTTTAAATTCAAACAAGCGTTGCATAGCGCCCATGAACAAGTTTTCATAATACAGGATCGCACGAGCAAGTTCATTCAAAAATTACAGCCTTCGCACACTAGTCCGCCACAAGACGGGCACCCTTCATGACACCCTCATAATACATTTCAGGGTGGCGATGCTCCTTGCCCTGCGGCGGCCCCTCCTTCACCAGCTTCTCGGCGTCCATCTTGGCCCAGTACACCTTCGCACGGGCAAAAGCCCGGTGTGCACCTTTGATGCAGATGGACCGCTTTATGACTTCCAACCGTGGGCAGGCATCCACAAGCCGCCTCACCAGGCCGAAGTAGCTATTGGGAAGGAAGTCGCCAGGCCACATCTGGACTATAAGGCCCCTCATGGCCTGTTCGGCCGCCTTGTGCAGCTCGACCAGTTGCTTCAGCTGGTCGCTCACAGGCATCGGGTGTTCGGTCCCAGTATACTGAGACCAGAACAACTTCTCCGTCGAGCTTCCCTCCTCGGCTTGGTAGTATTTTGCGGCATCCGACATGCTGCGGGGCAAATCTGTGGATGTTCCTGGAGAGCTCTGGACTCGGGTAAGTAACAAGTAATTTACTTTCACATGCTTGCTTTGCATAATGAATGCCTGAAAGTGCAACTATCCTTGGGTGGTTTTGGTAATTCCTAACAACATATAGGTCATTGAGCTAACATTATTCCAATATTAATATTTTAGGACAAGCTCAATGAATGGCATGGCATGGATGAGGAAAGTGGATCCCTCAAAATTCTAAGGACAAAAAGTTTGGCTCAAGCTTGAAGCTCAAGACTCTACATTTTATATTTTAGTGATCCAAGATCACATTGAGTCTATAGGAAAAGCCAATACTATCAAGGAGGGATGAGGTGTTGCTTAATGGCTTGCTTGCTCAAAGTGCTTAATGATATGCTCCAAAACCCTCAACTACCTTCCCACATCCACATATGACCAAAACCAAAAGTCAAACTCAGCCCCACCGATTCTTTCTATCCCGCGCCACCGAGTTTCATATGTCATAGACACTTCCACAAACCCCAGGCAAATCGGTCTCACCGATAGGGATCTCGGTCTCAACGAGATGGGATTGTAATCTCTCTGTTTCCCTTCGTAACGTTTCGGTCTTACCGAGATGAGCGATCGGTCCCACCGAGATTGCAATGCAAACTCTCTGTTTCCCTTTTGTAACATTTCGGTCTCACCGAGATGAGCGAATCGGTCCCACCGAGTTTACCCGACCAACTCTCTGGTTAGCTTATTACCAAAATCGGTCCCACCAAGTTTGTGTAATCGGTCACACCGAGATTACGTCATGCCCTAACCCTAACCATATCGGTCCTACCGAGTTGCATCTCAGTCCCACCGAAAATTCTAACGGTCACTAGGTTTGCTGAATTGGTCCGACCGAGTTTAACCATTCGGTCCCATCGAGTTTGGCAAATTCTGTGTAATGGCTAGATTCTGTGTGGAGGCTATATATACCCCTCCACCCACTCTTCATTCGCTGAGAGAGCCATCAGAACATACCTACACTTCCAATACACATTTTCTGAGAGAGAACCACCTACACTTGTGTTGAGATCAAGATATTACATTCCAACCATATGAATCTTGATCTCTAGCCTTCCCCAAGTTGCTTTCCACTCAAATCTTCTTTCCACCAAATCCAAATCCTGTGAGAGAGAGTTGAGTGTTGGGGAGACTATCATTTGAAGCACAAGAGCAAGGAGTTCATCATCAACACACCATTTGTTACTTCTTGGAGAGTGGTGTCTCCTAGATTGGCTAGGTGTCACTTGGGGGCCTCCGACAAGATTGTGGAGTTAAACCAAGGAGTTTGTAAGGGCAAGGAGATTGGCTACTTCGTGAAGATCTACCGCTAGTGATGCAAGTCCTTCGTGGGCGACGGCCGTGATGGAATAGACAAGGTTGCTTCTTCATGGGCCCTTCGTGGGTGGAGCCCTCCATGGACTCGCGCAACCGTTACCCTCCGTGGGTTGAAGTCTCCATCAACGTGGATGTACGATAGCACCACCTATCGGAACCACGACAAAAACATCCGTGTCTCCAATTGCGTTTGAATCCTCCAAACCCTTCCCTTTGCATTCTTGCAAGTTGCATGCTTTACTTTCCGCTGCTCATATACTCTTTTGCATGCTTGCTTGAATTGTGTGGAGATTGCTTGACTTGTGCTAAGATAGCTAAAATCTGCCAAGAACTAAAATTGGGGAAAGGCTAGATTTTTATTTGGTCAAGTAGTCTAATCACCCCCCTCTAGACATACTTTCGATCCTACAAGTGGTATCAGAGCTTTGGTCTCCATTTGGCTTGATCTTCATAGCTTTTGGTGGTCATAGCCTTGGTTTCACAACCTAGGAGAGTATGGCATCTAGTGAGGGAAATTATCACCGTAGAGGTACTTACTTTGATGGCACTAATTTTGCTAGTTGGAAGCATAAAATGAAAATGCATATTCTTGGACATAACCCCGCCGTATGGGTTATTGTTTGTGTTGGTTTGCAAGGTGAGTTCTTTGATGGGAGGGAACCAAACCGTGAAGCTACCGCGGATGAGTTGAAGATGTTGCAATACAATGCTCAAGCTTGTGATATTCTCTTCAACGGATTGTGCCCCGAATAATTCAGCAAAATCAGACGCCTTGAGAATGCAAAGGAAATTTGGGATACTTTGATTGATATGCACGAAGGTACCGACTCCGTCAAGGAATCCAAATTGGATGTGCTTCAAAGTCAACTTGACAAGTTCAAAATGAAGGATGGTGAAGGTGTTGCTGGAATGTACTCTAGGCTTGCTCTTATCACAAATGAGATTGCCGGCTTAGGGAGTGAAGAGATGACCGATAGATTCATCATCAAGAAGATCCTAAGAGCCTGGGATGGAAAATATGATACCGTGTGCACATTGATCCAAATGATGCCCAATTACAAAGGTCTCAAGCCAACGAAAGTCATCGGAAGAATTGTTGCTCATGAGATGTCACTCAAGGATAAAGAGGAACTTCACAACAAATCAAGTGGTGCTTACAAAGCCTCATGTGAAGCCCCCACATCATCGAGTGAGAAACAAACCTTCAATGAAGAATTGAGCTTAATGGTGAAGAACTTCAACAAGTTCTACAAGAGTAGAAGCAAAGAGAGAAGCTCCAAGTCAAGGTCCTACAATGACAAAAGATCTTCTAGTCGAGAGCGAAATTGCTACAATTGTGGAAGGCCCGGACACTATTCCAATGAGTGTACGCCCCCCTACAAGAGAAGAGAAGATTCTCCCAAGAGAAGAAGTAGAAGAGAAGAATCACCATCTAGAGAAAGAAGGAGTAGAGATGATCGTTATGAACAAAGACCCTCACGGAGAAGCAAGGATTCGGAAAGAAGGACAAGTCATCAAGGAGCTACACAAAACGAAGACATCAAGCTCATGTTGGTGAATGGGTATCCGGCTCCGACTCCGACAACCACTCCGAGAGAAGCTATCACTCCAACTCCGAATATACTCAAGATGAAGGTGTTGCCGGTCTAGCACTTGTGACAACCAACTCCTACGACATATTTGACTCACCAAATGAAGGAGTTGGAACATGCTTCATGGCTAAAGGCCCAAAGGTATCACACCTCGAGTATGTTGATTTTAATAGTGATGAAGATGACTTGTTAGGTGATGATGATTTACTTGTTGACAACTCTAGTGATGAATACTATGATGAAACGTCAATTAATCATGCTAATCAAGATAAAACGAATGACAATGATAAGTCTCTAACTAAAGAACTAAACACTCTTAAGTTAGCTCATGAAACTATCTTAGGAGATCATCGAGAACTTTTAAGGACCCATGAGAAATTATGCTTTGAAAAGCTCAACCTTGAGCAAGAGCATGAGTTCTTAAAAGCAATCAATGATGATCTTCGTAAGAAAAGTTCTTCTTACATTGCCAAGTGTTTACTCTTATCCACTTACATGCCTCAAGTCAAGTCTAGTAACAAGAACAAGAAAGATTCTTCCTCTAGTAGTAACAATAATCATGCTAAATCCAATATTGTTGCTTCTAGTAGTTCTATTGATTCCACTAATGATTCTCTTAGCCAAGTTACACTTGAGCAAGAAAATAGCTTATTGAAGGGAATTATAGAGAATGGTGTTTACAAGAGCCTTGCCGGAAGTAAGCAACCCGAGGAAATTGTACGCAAGCAAGGAAGGCACCGGAAGAATCAAGGTGTTGGTTTTGAACAAAAGTTCAATGCCAATGGAGTTGAGTGGGAAGAAGATCAATACCCCAAGACGAAGTTTGTTCCTCAACAAGAGAAGTATGATCCTACTTCTCTCAAAGGGACACAAGCTCAAGATGATCTTCCACCACAAGACCACAAGCAAAAAGGCAAGGACAAGCTTCAAGAGGAAATTGATGCATTTGAAGAAGCCCCTAAGGCCTTGGTCAAGTGGGTTCCCAAGACTACTTCAAGTTCCAGTTCATCAAGTATAACTACAACACCGAGGATTCCCATCAAGATGGTGTGGATCCCGAAGAAGAAGAACTAGAGAGTTCTTGAGGGTGACTCCGCCAACATACTTCACTCTTATCATCTTGGCAAGAACAAGTGCAATCAATTTCCACATCTTGCACTAGTTCAAGGAGTCACAAACCCTCTTGTTGGTAAGACAAGGGACAAGGTAACCTAAAAGCTTTCATAGACATCATCTTGTGTGTGCATCACTCTATGTCTATGGATATCCTTGTTTGTTCCTTGTGGGACTAACCCGTGTAGGTATTGAAAGTGCAACTCACTCCAATGGATAGCTCCAAATGATCTACATCAACATTGAGCATCCACATCTTCAACATCTACATGAAGTCATCATCGACAAAACCCAAGGTTAGTTCATACCTCTTAGGGGGGATCTCACATCTAGGGGGAGCTTTACTCTAAGAATTGAGCTAAAGCAACTCTAATGGTGTGAACACAACAATGCTTTATGTAAAAGTGGTAACCCCACTGGTGCTTAAATGATGAGTATGACCTATGATCAAATGTTCTCATTTGACTCCTAAGTCAACATACTCATATATAGATGACCTAGTCATCGCAAATTGTTTGATAGTTGCTAGAATTGGTTTTGCATGCTTTGCCACATATTTCAATTGCCATTTTATTGTGTGAGCATGTTGATTGCATATTTCACTCATTAGAGGACATCCACTTGTTGTTTTGATTGATTGGTTTTCTTTTCTTTTGCCAAGTGGATGGACAAGAATGCCTAAGAACCCTCTCTAGTTATCTATGCTTTTCTCGTCTCAAACTCTATTCATGCTACATCACAAAATTTGATCAAGTCAGATTCGAACCACTCTGTGTGAGGAGCACTCGGAGTCCCCGATTCGTCATAGACTTAAACTTCCAAAACTTCTTTGTGAGTTTCGGTCTGACCGATTCCTCCATTTCGGTCATACCGAGATCACTAAGTCGATCTAGGTTTTCAATCTCGGTGCAACCGATTTGAACTTTTCGGTCACACCGAGTTGCTGTAACTGTCAACAGTTATGCATCTGGGTGCCACCGAGTTGTTCCACTCGGTCACACCGACAGGGTCGGGCTATATATACTCACGGGCAAAATTTTGGAAATTTCTCCGAAACCCCTTCGCCCGCGCATAGCTCGCTCTGCCTCCTGGGTCTCCGGATCGTCCTCCTCGTCGCGAGCCGCCTCCCGCCGCTGGTCTCCGCCGCCGTCAACGGAATTCTTCCCCGCTGTTGCCGCTGTAGCGAGTTCATCGCCGAACTAGGGTATGGACTCGATCACAGTGCTATCCCCGCCTGATTCCTAGCACATTGTGTTCATTATGATTCTTTCCATGATTGAAATGCTTCTATCCAGTCAAAACACTCCGTAGATTATAGTTGAATTGAAAATTTAGGGTTAGATTTCCGCCGAAACCATCTCGGACCATCCGAGTTGTGGAACTCAGTACCACCGATTCGGCTCAGGCCATTGCACATGTAATTTTCGGTCTGACCGAGAATTGCAAATCGGTGTGACTAAGTTCAGGACTTTGTGAAACCCTAGCAGTCTCGATGCCACCGAACTGTGACTCGGTCTGACCGAGTTCACTAGTTTAGGTTCCAACAGCTGCTTCGGTATCACCAAGTTTACAAATCGGTTGATCCGAAATGCTTTCTGTGGAAAACTAAAACTAAGTTTTTGACTCATTCTTTTGCAAAAACCTCTGCATTTTGTGATGCTCATCCACTCTATCTCATCTATATCTATTCACAGGGTCTGCTATCAGTGTTTGCAATATGTCTGATCGGAGTGACAGCCAGAACAGGTCAGAGGAGCAGGTTCACCTGAGTGAGGGCACTAGTCCCTCTAGCAGTTCAGATGATGGTAGCAGGAGCACTCCCAGCAACTTGCCCAAAGCGGCCACCAGAACAAGGAAGAAGAAAACTTCGGAGTCTGAGGATGAAGACTATGTGGCCACTAAGGATGATGCCACATCAAAGAAGAAAGTGCTTAAGAAGGAATATGGCACAACCGCTTCAACCAAGCCAGGTCTGAAGACCAAGAGGTCAGCAGGGAGACAGCCAATGTCTAAAGCCAGAGCCTCCTCTCAAGCATCTTTGGAATCTCAACCTAAAGAGGCTGCTGCAGAAGGGAAGAAGAGGAAGGAGAGGATCAAAAAGACTCCTGCTAGAGTGCTTGGGAGATCTTCAATCATGAGAGATTCTGAAGAGGAAGAGGAAGAAGAGGTTGCTGCACCAGCACCTAAGGCCCAGAAGCTTATGGGTGATGCTATCAGGACAGGGGCTGCTTCATCAAGCCCAAAGAAGCACCCAAAGCAGCCTCCAAGCCCAAGAGTGCACCTAAGAGGAATACCAGGAGTATACCAGCTGCTGAGAAGAACAAGGCCCCAGTGCCTGAAGTTGCTGCTGATGAAGATGATGAAGGACAAGTCCTGAGGAAGCTCAAACCCAAGATTCTAGACCACAATGATGCTCATCCTGTGGCTGAGAACATGAAGATCAGGAGAGACTCAGGACTGAGGAAATGGAGAGAGACAGACCCATATGCTACAAGAAGAAGAACTGCTGTTGATTACAGGTTCCACACAAAGGAACATCAGGACTTCTATGAGACAGTGTTGTTGGACAAGAAGCCTATAGTGTGTGAAATGAGGTGGGTCAACTGGAAGTATATCAAGGAAAATGAGGAACACTATCCTGGTGTGTTTGATAGCTCCGGTGCTTGTGGAGTTGCAGACTTTGTTGGGCAGAAGCTCACAAAGTGGAATGAGGAGCTCATAATGCAATTCTACTCCACAGCACACTTCTATCCAGATGGCAGGATAGTATGGATGTCTGAAGGTACAAGGTACCACTCAACTATTGAAGAATGGGCAAATCTGATCAATGCTCCTAAGGAAGAAGAAGATGACTTGGATGTCTATGCCAAGAAGAAGATGGATCACAACTCTATGGCAAACATATACAAGGAGATTCCTGAAGATGATCTTGAGACTCACCATTTTGGGTCAGTAAAACACTTACTGTCAGGGCTGCCTACAATCAATTGGATCCTTAGGCACACTCTCTTGCCCAAGTCTGGTGATCACAGAATGATCAGAGCCATGCAATTAACTTGCTACATATATTTGATGTGCCACAGAAGTTCAAGGTCATGAGCCTTATAGTTGAGACTATCAAGAGGACTGCAGCTGACCAGAAAAGAAGTTGTGTCTATGCCCCACAGATCCAGGAGTTGATAAACTCAAAGATGGGCACAGGCACATACCTGTTGGATAAGGAACACTTGCCTATCTATCCTGACTTTGAGGACAATCAAGTTGTGATGAATGAGAATGAACCATCATCAGTACAAGCTTAAGAGAAGAAGGAGAAAGCAAAGAAAGAGAAGGCTACCAAGATGCCAACTCATGAGGAGGCATCTGAGTACTTTTTGAAAAGCAAGCAGGACCAGCTTGGTTATTTGATAGCATCATCTCTGAGGATTGAGAAGGGGTTGGCCACCCTAACTCAAAACTAGGAGAGCCTGGAAAGAATCATGGAACAAAATTCTATGATTTAGATGTCAAAGTAACTGAGATTCAGTCTGTTGTGGAGCAGCTACATGATGACATGCAGGAGAGGAAGGGCAAGACAACCACTGATGCATTTGCCAGAGTGCCTCGAGCTTAGAGATCTGCTACAGTGCCTATTCCAGACACTAGAGTCACTTCATCTGCACCAGCTACAGGTCCAGCGCAACCATCTCCAGCACCAACTCCATCAGCTTCATCTACTTCGACTGAAGCCTTCGTCCTTGGCATTCTCCGGACACCACCACCTGAAGACCAAGCTTGAGAGACGTTTTAGTGCTATGCATTTTCTATGAACCTTTTGGTAACTTTTTGCCAAAGGGGGAGAAAAATGTATAGATCATAGGCTTCGAGAGAGAGCGTTGCTTTTTATTCTCTCTTGCTTTGGTGGTTGAACTTTGTTTGTCTTTTGATTGCTTGAGATACTATGCTATTATCTATGAGACATTGATGATCATGTGGTTGATCATAAGCTACACTTATGCTTGTTAGATGATATTATCTTACTTATCCTTATATGATCATTCACTTTGCTTGGTGATGAGTGCATGTATTTAATTCTTATCATTTTGAGCGCTCCACCAAGATGTATGTGACATGGAAGAGTAACCCATGATTCTAACTCATTGTGCATTTGCAGTCCAAAGAAAATCTTAAGATATGCACAAATTTAGGGGGAGCTCTTGCTTTTCACATACTTCTCAAAGCGACAATATCTTTCACTCTTATTATCATTTGTCGACGCTTTGATCTATATGTTGTCATCAATTACCAAAAAGGGGGAGATTAAAAGTGCAACTATCCCTGGGTGGTTTTGGTAATTCCTAACAACATATAGCTCATTGAGCTAACATTATTCCAAGATTAATATTTCAGGAAAAGCTCAATGAATGTCATGGCATGGATGAGGAAAGTGGATCCCTCAAAATTCTAAGGACAAAAAGTTTGGCTCAAGCTTGAAGCTCAAGACTCTACATTTTATATTTTAGTGATCCAAGATCACATTGAGTCTATAGGAAAAGCCAATACTATCAAGGAGGGATGAGGTGTTGCTTAATGGCTTGCTTTCTCAAAGTGCTTAGTGATATGCTCCAAAACCCTCAACTACCTTCCCACATCCACATATGACCAAAACCAAAAGTCAAACTCGGCCCCACCAATTCTTTCTATCCGGCGCCACCGAGTTTCAAATGTCAAAGCCACTGCCACAAACCCTAGGCAAATCGGTCTCACCGATAGGGATCTCGGTCTCACCGAGATGGGATTGTAATCTCTCTGTTTCCCTTCGTAACGTTTCGGTCTTACCGAGATGAGCGATCGGTCCCACCGAGATTGCAATGTAAACTCTCTGTTTCCCTTTTGTAACATTTCGGTCTCATCGAGATGAGCAAATCGGTCCCACCGAGTTTACCTGACTAACTCTCTGGTTAGCTTATTACCAAAATCGGTCCCACCGAGTTTGTGTAATCGGTCACACCAAGATCATGTTATGCCCTAACCCTAACCATATCGGTCCTACTGAGTTGCATCTCAGTCCCACCGAAAATCCTAATGGTCACTAGGTTTGCTGAATCGGTCCGACCGAGTTTAACCATTCGGTCCCACCGAGTTTGGCAAATTCTGTGTAATGGTTAGATTCTATGTGGAGGCTATATATACCCCTCCACCCACTCTTCATTCGTTGAGAGAGCCATCAGAACATACCTACACTTCCAATACACATTTCTGAGAGAGAACCACCTACACTTGTGTTGAGATCAAGATATTCCATTCCAACCATATGAATCTTGATCTCTAGCCTTCCCCAAGTTGCTTTCGACTCAAATCTTCTTTCCACCAAATCCAAATCCTGTGAGAGAGAGTTGAGTGTTGGGGAGACTATCATTTGAAGCACAAGAGCAAGGAGTTCATCATCAACACACCATTTGTTACTTCTTGGAGAGTGGTGTCTCCTAGATTGGCTAGGTGTCACTTGAGAGCCTCCGACAAGATTGTGGAGTTGAACCAAGGAGTTTGTAAGGGCAAGGAGATCGCCTACTTCGTGAAGATCTACCGGTAGTGAGGCAAGTCCTTCATGGGCGATGACCGTGATGGAATAGACAAGGTTGCTTCTTTGTGGACCCTTCGTGGGTGGAGCCCCCCGTGGACTCGCGCAACCGTTACCCTCCGTGGGTTGAAGTCTCCATCAACGTGGATGTACGATAGCACCACCTATCGGAACCACGACAAAAACATCCGTGTCTCCAATTGCGTTTGAATCCTCCAAACCCTTCCCTTTACATTCTTGCAAGTTGCATGCTTTACTTTCCGCTGCTCATATACTCTTTTGCATGCTTGCTTGAATTGTGTGGAGATTGCTTGACTTGTGCTAAGATAGCTAAAATCTGCCAAGAACTAAAATTGGGAAAAGGCTAGATTTTTATTTGGTCAAGTAGTCTAATCACCCCCCTCTAGACATACTTTCAATCCTACAATGCCTTACCCGCCACTATCTTCCTCATCGCCTCAATTTCCTGGAGGGCCTTTTGGGCTTCAGCCTTGGCATGCTTTATGCTCTCGAGGGCCATGACAAGCTCGGACTCTCGCGTCTTCGAGTCAAGCTCCAAAGTCTCGTGCTTCTTCACGAGAGCCTGGAGCTCTTGCTGCACCCCGCCCACCAATGGCTCTTGTTTCTCCCGCTCGGTGCGCTCCTCGGCTGCTTTGTTTTTGACCTCGGACAACGCTCGCTTCAGGGTCGCCACTTCGGTCGTGGCCCATGGCACATCCATGATGATCCTATCATTTTGCAACCACATCTTTTTATACATATATATAGACACGGTATTACTTACCTTTGTTCTCCTCGAGATGCCTCTTGGCAAGGCCGAGTTCTTTCTCGGACCGCTCGAGGTTCTGCTTCAGTGCGGCGACCTCCGCAGTCAGTGTGGCAGAGGTCAGCAGCGAAGCCTACATACGCATATAGACATACTTGTATTAGACTCCTGCAGATATTATTTGACCCTCTATTTGGCTTTTCTTTGTGAACACCAAACAGAGCATCAGGGGCTACTGTCTATGCGGTAATATTTTCCTATATTTTAAATACTTACCTCGAAGCCTGTTAGAAGGCTGGCACAGGCTTCAGTCAGTCCGCTCTTGGCGGACTGAACCTTCTTGATCACCGCACTCATAATAGTGCGGTGCTCTTCGTCGATGGAAGCACCATGAAGCGCTCCCAGTAGGTTGTCCGGTGCCTCTGGATAGACAGAGGTCACCAGCACGGGCGGCTTGCCCCTCTTGGCAGGGGGCTGCCTGCCGTTGTCCGGAACCACTGGAGGTTCCGGCGCGGTGTTCGGCTGAGGGTCGAACTTGGAGCCCTTGGGAGTCCTGCTCCCTTTGCGCCTGGAGTCCGGAAGGTCGCCTTGAGGCGCCTCCAGGACTACCTCCCCTAGGTTCGGTGCCCCTTGAGACAATACCTCGACATTGTCCGTAGGGCGTGTCGGCATTCTGGGAACGGGGGTCCCCAGACTTGCCTGCCTGCGGCCTGCGGCGTGGCTCAAAGGAGGCCCAGCATGGCCCATCTTCATCAACACAAGACTCAAGACCCTCGCGAGGGGCCAAGCCTCGCGGGGCGGACGACACGGCGCATCCTCAGGCGCAGCCTCCTCAGGCTAGCTCACGCGGAGGCGGAGAAATCAAGGCGGGGTACCTCGCGAGGTGCCCATGACGCAAGCCATGACGATCGAGGCTGCCAGGCGGGCGCCAGCGCGCGCATCATCCTTCTTTCCTCTTTGGTGCAAAGGGGGCAAGCGCAGCCGCGGAGTACCAAGGCATCAGGCAAAGGTTGCCATTTCGGTGCAATGAGACCAAGACCAAGCAGACTACGAGATGGAGGTCACCATGGAGCCCAGTGCGGCATCACCGTAGAGTCTTTCGCAGGCGAAGACCAACTTTAGTCAGGATAAGTGTACTAGATGTTCCCCTTCGAATTGGCCAATTGTTGGCGCCCTTCCCGCTCAATATTTGGGAAGAGGCCCAGGGCCTTTGCCTATAAATAGGACTAGCCACCCCCAGGGTAGGGACAACCGGAAGAGAGGGGGTTGGTTCGTCCGGTTCGCAAGTAGAGAGAGAGAGAGAGAGAGAGAGGGTGACTGAACCCCTCCTAGCGGTTCACCACCCCAGCCAAGAACAAGCCCTCGCGAGGCTGTTCTTCCTTGTATCGTTCACCATCACCAGCCCCAGGAGGCAATCCACCAACCACACACTGGAGTAGGGTATTACACCACAACGGTGGCCCGAACCAGTATAAATCTTGTGTCCCTCGTGCAGTTCTTTTAGTAGTTCAGATCTTTGTGAGACGGGGAGGTAGAAGGTGTGATCTCCGTGCGCACCCCAGTGTTCGAACCTTAAGGGTCTGCCGGAACCCGTGAATCCGACATTTTGGCGCGCCAGGTAGGGGTGCCCCGGAATCTTTCCTCCACCGCTCCGTTCTCCTCCGACCGTCGCGTCCATGTCCGACGCTCGTCGGGCCCGCGCTGAGCGCCGGGCCGCCATCGTTTCTCGCGTCGCCCGGACGGCCCCCGTCGGTGGGCGTCCTCGTCGTTCCCCGTCGCCCACCATCAATGCCGCCACTGGCCCGGCGGGGGCGAGCAGCAAGCGTCGTCTCAGCATCCGTCCGTGCGCCAAGACGGCCGCACCGCTACTCCATCGCTCGCACCAGCCGGTTCTTCGTCCCGCGCGCTCCGCGCACCCTTGGAGGCTCGAGCTGCGCTCCTCGCGGCAAACGAGCTCCTGCGCTACCACCCCGTCGACGACGTCTATGAGGAGTGGCTCGACCGCGTCGCTGAGCTTGTCCGCGCCGCAGGGGGCTCTTCCGCGCCGTCCGTAACTCTGCGCCACACCCCGCCCCGCGCGCGCAACGAAGCTCCAGAGGCGCACCAGCCGCCTCCTCTCCAAGAAGATGCCATGGCTCCAAGGCGCCTGGCCCCTGGGCGGAACCCGCTCCGTCAGGTGCCAGCGCAACAAGAACGGAGCTGCCAAGAAGTCCCTCGCCCGCAAGGAGCTGCCCGGGCGCTCCCTGCTCCGGCACGCCGCGACCCTGCTCCAGCTCCGGCACGCCAAGACCCCGCTCTGCTCCTAGCTGCAGCACGTGGGGACCCTGAAGACCAAGTGCTCCACCAGCCGAAGCCTTTCGTGGCCACCGCCGGCTGCCGTGCCTACACCACTGAGCTGCGCAGCGTCGCGTGGCCCGGCAAGTTCAAGCCAGACCTGCCTCCTTGCTATGACGGCACAACTGATCCCGCAGAGTTCCTCCAGCTCTATGAGCTGGGCATCGAGGCTGCCAGCGGGGATGAAAAGGTCATGGCGAACTGGTTCCCCATGGCGCTCAAGGAAGGAGCTCGAACCTGGTTCCTGAATCTGGCTCCGGGCACGATCTCCTCCTGGGACCGGATGCGCACCCGCTTCATCGCCAACTTCCAAGGTACTCGTGACCGGCCACCCGCCGTGAGCGACATGCGCCGCCTCAAGCAACAACCTGGAGAGACCCTGCAAAAGTACATCAAGCGCTTCAACAGTGCGCGCCTCAAGATCCCCAAAGTGTCTGAGGAGGCCATCATCTCGGCCTTCTCCGATGGCGTGTGCGACGTCAAGATGAAGGAGGAGTTGGCGATGCATGAAGACCTCTGCACCTCCCTGGAGCTGTTCAACTTGGCGAACAAGTGCGCCAGGGCTGAGGAGGGACGTCTCTCCCTCCTTGAGCTGCCTGCCGCGGACCCAGAAGAGAAGAAGCCCAAGGCCAAGGACGTGAAGCGCAAGGGGGCTGCCATACTCGCGGCAGAACCAGACACCAAGCGGGGCAAGGATCTGCTCGAACCCTGCAGGGGCAGCCGGTACTGTGTGTACCATGACCTCCACACCCACAACACCAACGAGTGTCAAGAACTCCACGCCGTGCGAGAAGGAAGGATCGGCCGTCGCCCTGACCATGCTGGCCGGGGCTACGGCCGAGGAGGAGGAAGAAACCCAGGACGCTGGGAAGATCACGGCCCACGCCAGGGGTGGCGCGACCAACCACGCGAGGACCGCTGGCGGGACCTGCCTCGCGAGGGAGACTGGAGGGATCAGCCTCGTGAGGATCGCCCTCATGGCAACGCAGGCCTACCTCCGCTGCCGCCTCAGCCAAGGAGGAACAAAGACCGCCATCAAGACGAGGGGGCTGGGGGCTTCCAAGAGCCGCGTGCAATCGCCTGCATCCTAGGCGGAGCTCAAGCCCCAGCCTCTCAGCGTATCTTCAAGCAGTTTGCCCGCGAAGTGAATGCAGTTCTCCCCAAGCTCGAAGCAACGCGCCCCCTCAGGTGGTCGGCGTGTGCCATCACGTTCAGCTCAGCAGACCAGCTCAAGTGCGCGGCCACCGTAGGAGTCCTCCCGATGCTTTGCTCCCCAATCATTAGCAACGTGCTGGTCACCAAGACCCTCATCGATGGTGGGGCAGGGCTCAACATCCTGTCCGTGGAAACGTTCAACAATCTCCAAGTGCCCTACGACCAGCTTCAGTCAACCAAGCCTTTCTCCGGAATCACCGACGGTTCCACAGTCCTGATCGGGCAGGCCCGCCTCCCTGTCACCTTCGGGGCTCGCAGCAACTACCGCACCGAGCTCATCGACTTCGACGTCGCCCACATCCGCCTGCCATACAACGCCATCCTCGGGTACCCAGCGCTGGCCAAGTTCATGGCCGTGACTCACCATGGCTACAACGTCCTCAAGATGCCAGGAAGTGGCGGCGTCATCACGGTGCCTTGTGAAGAGAAGGATGCAGTGTGTTCCCTGGAGCGAGCCTTTCAGGCCGCGTCGCTAGAAGACCCAGATCGCGGAAGCAGGAGGCTTCCCGAGACCACCCCCAAGAAGAAGAAGACGTCATCAGGCTCAGCCCCTCAGGAGGCAGGCCCCTCAGGGCCCGTGTCAGCCCAGGGGGACCCCCCTTCCATCGCATAGGAAAGCGCGCCCGGCGCCCTCCTCAGGCAGGGCTCGGGGGCTCTCACCTGGAGGACCACCAACCTAGCCAGGGTCACGAGGGAGGCGCTTGGGCACCATGTGGAGGCGTGCTTCGAAGCATGTTTCCCTTGAGAAGGAGCCAGGCAAGGAAGGTCAGACCAGCAGGAGTTCGTTAACAAGGCTATTCAAGAACTACAGGAGTCAAGGATCATGAGAGGTTGCCGCCGTCTACCAGCTGTGGCCCCACATCCAGGCGAGGATGGTGGGCTGCGCATCTGCGTCGACGTACCAGGGCTCAATCAGTTCGCCACGATGGAGCATCTCTGGCCCTCGCAAGTGGGGCGCTGCGGGGGTCCACCCCACAGCTATGTTCGCATGCCTTACGGCCTGCCGAGCATGGCTGCGGCGTACCAGCGCCTCATAAGGGGCATCATGGAGGCTCAGGAAGACAGGCGTTCCGCGGCCCTGGCGGAGATGAAGACAGCTCGCGAGGAGCCACCAGTGCCTCCGGAGCCTCCCGAGGCCCCGGGGCCTGGGGGCTCGTGAGGATCGGCTTTCGCAGCCCACCGAGTCTGCCGCACCAATGCCACTTCGCCGACGACATCCTCAGGTGACATCTTCCAAGCCTCATTCCTAGCTGGGAGCGCCCTCCCAGGGTTGCATCACTCCTAGGCCGCGTGGGTCCGTCCCTATGGCATGTATCCCCTTTTATTTTTCGGTCATTAGTTTGCCTTGTTGGGGGCGCCCCTCGGGCTGCATCATCCCCAAGCCGCTCGGGCTAGGCCCAGCGGCGTGTATCTCCCTCGCGTTTATTTTCAACTATGCATTGCCTATCACGCTTGATTGCTTGATGCCTGTCTGCGGCATCCCTTCTTCTCCATGTCGGCCACTTGCACGTTAAAGGGGGGTGCTTGAGCATCGCGACTCAGGGCTCTTACTGGCTCTCCAGCCCTCACCCTCTGGCCTTGTCCATGGCATCGCGACCTGGCATACCAGCGATGGCTGAGACAAGCTCGAGGGCCGGGACCCGAGGACGTAGAGTGCTGGCATCTAACCAAATTTTGCAGGGACACATCTCAAGATATGGCCTAGTGCCAGGCGCAACCCGCCTAGAGGTAGGGCCTCGTGAGTCCCACGCTGGCTCACGGGTGCCCAGATACACCTCACCTAGCCCTACCGTGCCAGCCACGTGTCAGGGCGGGGCTGTACACGCCCCGGGGGCTCCTCCCGGAGGGGAGCCCCCTCCCACGTACCAGTGGAAGCACCATGCTCCGCGCTGGCTGACGACACTGCCGAGGAGCGGCTATGCCCGTACACATACGGAAGCACTATGCTCCGCGCTGGTGATAAACAACTGGTGGTGGCCTCCGGGCCGCATTAACCTCAGGGAGCCCAGAGCTCAGTGGCTGGCCTCATCGCAACGCCTCCCCTCGGGAGTGCCGCGCGAGGGGGCTAGGCACGGGGGCTACGACTGGGTCACGCCCAGACGTACGCCGCCCAGCCAGGCCCCTCGAGCCTGGCTCGTCGCGTGTCTCTCCCTGAGCGGAGCCAAGGTATGAAGGCCATTTGCGCGTCAAGGGGGACCCCTGAGCATCGCGACTCAGGGGCCTAACTGGCCCCGTAGCCCCTCACTCCTTAGTTCCGAAAGGCTATGCTGGGTGAGGTACGCACGGGGCCGGGCTCTGCAGACGTAGAACGGTAGCCCCGCTTACATTACACCTCATCACCCGCTGTTTGCGCATCAAGGGGGGCTCCTAAGCACCGTGACTCAGGAGCCTAACTGGCTCCGTATCCCCTCACTCCTTAGTTCCGAAAGGCTATGCTGGGTGAGGTACGCGCGGACCCGGGCTCTGCAGACGTAGAACGGAAGATACACCTACATCGCGCCTCCCTACTTGTTGTTCGCACGCCAAGGGGGACTTCTGAGCATCGCGACTCAGGAGCCTAACTTGTCATGTAGCCCCTCACTCCTTTGGTCCCGTCCTGGTTTCCGGTCGGGGCTAATGCTGGGTGAGGCACGCGCGGGGCCGGGCTCTGCCGGCGTAGAACACAAGCAAGTAGGGAAGACAAACATAAAATTCAAGGAATTTAAAAGCAAATATTACAACCCATACTGTCGTCTTAGTACCAAACGCAAGTTTAAATGCCTCCCCGAGGCATGATGCATGTGCAGGAATTGAAAGAAGAACAGGGATGGAACGGAGTCACTCGTCGGCGGTGAAGCTGAGCGGAGTGGCTTCGCCTCGTGGAGCAGCAGGGCCGGCAGCGCCTTGCTTTGGCTTGGTGCTGAAGGCCTGGAACTTCCCCAGCAGCGCCTCCACGCGCCCCTTCACGGCTTCGACAGCGGCGGCAGGACCCTCGCCGCTCACCGGTTCCAGCAGGCCGTCGAGGTCGGCGTTGGGATCACGAAGGTAGATGTGGGCGAAGACCCGCGTCAGCGCAGCAGAAGACAGGACGCGCGCCTCGGCCTCGGCCGTGGGGCTGATGCCAAGGGCGACGTCCCCAAGGGCTTTAACCAGGAAAGGAAGCAGCTTGGCGGGGCCGTCACCATCACCGGCTAGCGAGCTGTCCAGGCCGCTCTCGTAAAGCGTCTTCAGCGAAGCGCGGGCGTCTTTCTCCATGTCCGCGAAGGCCACGCGATCCTCGGCAAGAACCTTGGCCTTGCTGTCCAGCTCGACCCTCGTCGCTTCCAGCTCCTCCCCCAGCGCACTTAGGCGGTCGCGGCGCTTCTTGAGCTTGGCCTCCCGGCCCTCGATGGCCGCCTCGCGAGCCTTCATGCGTCTTCTTGTTCCTGGCAAAGACGAACCTCCTTCGCGAGCTGGTCCCGCAGGCCTTGCAGCTCGTCCTCCAGCGCCTTGCAACGACCGCGGACTTCAACCACCTCTCCCAGGGCTGCGTCTCGGGCAGCCTTCGCCTCGAGGGTGGCCTCCCTCTCTCTGTCACAGGCCATTGAGGCCTGAACCAACGCCGCCTGAATCGAAGCATCAGAACGAATCCACCCCGAAGCCAATTCCAGGCGCCCGGCCACCAGGCGAGGGTCGGTGACGAGAAGATCCTGCCGCAGCCGGTCCAGTTTAGCAACGGAACGCTCCAAGATGGAAGAAGGAGGCGGAGAAACATCGGTGCGACCCAAGACAATAGGAGGAGTTGGGGAGGCAACGGTCGATGGAACGGGAGGAGAAAGTAGCGGCGGCGAGGCCGCAGTGTCCCGAGGCGGAGTCCGCTGCGCCTCCACAGCCGTGGCAGCGGTGCCAGAGGAGGGCACCTCGGGAGTCGCTCGGGCCATGGGGGCTGGGCTCGGCCCAGCCAGCTCAGCCAAGCCTCGCAAGGATGAGCGGGCAGGAGAGGCCCGCGTGTCACGATCTCCCTCCCCCGCGGGCGAAGGCGTCGCCGCAGATGGGGCCTCGAGGGCTCCCTTCGGCTTCTTCGCCGCTGGCGCCAGCCTATTCAAGAGAAGCAATCATCAAGCCTCGTCGGCGGAACGAGAAACAAAAGATCAAGGATCAAGCACTTACGGGTCATCGCCGGTGAGCTCGGGCAGCCTCCGGCCCAACTTGAAGCCTGACAGCCGGCTGGAAGGGTCAACCTCAGAAGCAGAAGGCGCGTCTACGGACTGCCTCGGGGCAGGGGCAGACCCGCGGGAGATCAGCCCGGTCCTGTCCTTCTTCGGGATCGAGGGCGAGCTCCCGCTACCCAGCACGTCATCGTCATCATCGTCATCATTGCTCGGCAAAAGGCGGAGAGTACGGGACCTGTGCCGGGGGAGGGGAGCCCTCGACTCTCCATAGGTCGCCCCAGAGTTGGGCCCCTCTCCCCGCTCCTCTTCCTCCTCCTCATTGCTGGAGTCGCTGGAGGGCACATCCACCGGTCCTTCGGAAGCCGCCACGGGCACGAGCCCGTCCCCGTTAAAAACAGGCATGGACTTCACCACCTGCTCCTAGTCGTCGCGAAGGAACAAGGGCTTGGGAGCGCCCTTCAACCTTGCCACCTCGCCCCCAACCAGAGATTGGAGAACCGCAGTCACATCCTCTTCGTCCACAGCCTCGGGGCTCGGATGAGGCCTCCACATTGGAGGAGAGTACCGCCGGAGTGGAGCCAGCTGGTGCTCCAGGAACTCCTTCAGCAGCGACGCACCGGTCAACTTCGCCGCCGCCATGTTGGCCGGCCTCAGGTCCACGTCCATCTTCTCCAACACCAGTTTCACGCGGGGGTCCATGAGCTCCGCTCGGCACCAGTCGCTGGAGCTCACGGGCTGCTCCGCGGGCAAGATCAGCCGAGGGTGGATGCGCCCGACATCTACCAAGACCCACTTGCTCCTGAAGCCCTCAATCCTCTTCCCACGATTCGAGATGGCAATGGTGCCGCCATACGCGACGAAGCTCGCGCACGCAGAAAGAGAGCCGCCGGTGACCCGGAGGGAGAAGTAGTGGCGCAGCAAGGCCACCGAAGGCTGCACCCCTACGTGGGCCTCGCAGTAGTAAGCGAAGATTGCCAGAAGAAGGACAAAGTTGGGGTGGAGATGCAGAGCCTGCAAGTTGTAATGGCGGAGGACAGAGAAGAAGAACTCGGAGAAGGGAGGCATCAGGCCCGTAGCAATGGAGCTTACAAAGAGAGGATAAAAGGTGCTCCCTCGGCCCTCAGGGGTGGCGGAGCCGGTCTTGAACACCTCTGTCCCGTTGATGCCCTGCGCCGCCGCCATCCGGCATAGCCAGGCAAGGCCCGCCTTGGGCACATTCGGCAAGTCCAGAGCAGGAGAATACCAAGCTTCGGCCGGAGGCTGGCGAGGCGCCATGGCTTCCTAGGTCACGCAGCTGGAGTAGATCTGGGAGTTTGGAGGAAGAAAGGGGATGCACAAGAAAGGGGATCTGAGCAGCGACCGGAGAAAGAAAAAGGCGAAGTCTAGGCAGATGCCGCTCCTTTAACAACCTGCGCGGTTGCTGAAGCACTTGCGCCCAATCAACCGCCACGCGGCGCCCGAGGCCGTAGGCTGTTAGGGCCCGCGGCACTTCGCCCTTGGCCCTTTCACCTCTCGGCACGGCCAAGTCCATGCGCACCTTGGGCCCGGGGGCTACTGTCGGCGTTCTGGGAACGGGGGTCCCCAGACTTGCCTGCTTGCGGCCTGCGGCGTGGCTCAAAGGAGGCCCAGCATGGCCCTTCTTCATCAACACAAGACTCAAGACCCTCGCGAGGGGCCAAGCCTCGCGGGGCGGACGACACGGCGCATCCTCAGGCGCAGCCTCCTCAGGCTGGGTCGCGAGGAGGCGGAGAAATCAAGGCGGGGTACCTCGCGAGGTGCCCATGACGCAAGCCATGACGATCGAGGGTGCCAGGCGGGGGCTAGCGCGCGCAACGTCCTTCTTTCCTCTTTGGTGCAAAGGGGGCAAGCGCAGCCGCGGAGTACCGAGGCATCAGACAAAGGTTGCCATTTCGGTGCAACGAGACCAAGACCAAGCGGACTACGAGACGGAGGTCACCATGGAGCCCAGCGCGGCGTCACCGCAGAGTCTTTCGCAGGCGAAGACCAACTTTAGTCAGGATAAGTGTACTAGATGTTCCCCTTCGAATTGGCCAATTGTTGGCACCCTTCCCGCTCAATATTTGGGAAGAGGCCTAGGGCCTTTGCCTATAAATAGGACTAGACACCCCCAGGGTAGGGGCAACCGGAAGAGAGGGGGTTGGTTCGTCCGGTTCGCAAGTAGAGAGAGAGAGAGAGAGAGAGGGTGACTGAACTCCTCCTAGCGGTTCACCACCCCAGCCAAGAACAGGCCCTTGCGAGGCTGTTCTTCCTTGTATCGTTCACCATCACCAGCCCCAGGAGGCAATCCACCAACCACACACTGGAGTAGGGTATTACACCACAACGGTGGCCCGAACCAGTATAAATCTTGTGTCCCTCGTGCAGTTCTTTTAGTAGTTCAGATCTTTGTGAGACGGGGAGGTAGAAGGTGTGATCTCCGCGCGCACCCCAGTGTTTGAACCTTAAGGGTCTGCCGGAACCCATGGATCCGACAGGGCAAGGAGAGGAGGCGGTTGGAAGTGACTCGCTATTCATATCCGACGAGTCCAAGGAACCGTCCGACGAGGATACATCGATGCGGGATCGGGGCGGACTGCATGATCATATTCGACGTTAGGAGAAGCAGTGCAATAAAAGTATGCTATGAGTTACTCTGGTATTCGAATACTTACAACTTCGCCAGGGGCTTGGCCCTGAGTAACCACTCGTCTTCGCCATCGGCGGCGGTGGTGGAACAGTCCGGAAGGAGAGTCCTTCCCTTCTTGGATCCTCCGGCCTCCCCGATTGGGGCGGCCTTCCTTTTCCTGTCTCCCCGGCTGGAGGGGGAGAACCGTCATCTTCCTCCTCCTCGTTTTCATGAGAGGAGTGCATCTCGGAGTTATCAGACGATGGGTCCGATACCACCTGGCGCCGGGAACTCTTTCGAGTTCCTATGGCCTTCTTCTTGATCTTCTTCTCCAGCACCTCATAAGGAGCCGGAGTCCACATCTCTGTCAGGAGAGCGTGTGCAGGGTCTTCGGGCAGAGGAGCCGGACAGTCAATATGCTCCAATGTCTCCACCCAGTCCTATCAAAGGCATGGGAGCTCAGACCCCGCACATGGTTAAACTATGGAAAATAAATACCCTACGAGGTGTACAAAACTTATCGGATTCGCAGGGTGCGTCGCGCTTAGCCCGCGGTCCTCGGTAAGGGGAGGGGGGACCTCGGCGCCCTTGAACAGCACCTTCCAGACGTCCTTATGCATCATGTCGAAGAGCTCGCGTAGAGTCTGGTGCTGGGCCGGGTCGAACTCCCATAAGTTGAAAGCCCGTCGTTGACACGGGAGGATCCGGCGGAAGAGCATGACCTGGACTATGTTGACAAGCTTGAGTTTCTTGCCTATCATGTTCTGGATACACTTCTGGAGTCCGTCCAGCTCTACCGATGAGCCCCAGGACAGGCCCTTCTCCTTCCAGGAAGTGAGTTGCGTGGGGATTCCAGATCGAAACTCGGGGGCCGCCACCCAGTTGGTGTCACGCGGCTCGGTGATGTAGAACCACCCCGATTGCCACCCCTTTATGGTCTCCACGTAGGAGCCCTCGAGCCATGTAACGTTGGGCATTTTCCCACCATGGCTCCGCCGCATTCTGCTTGTTGGCCGCCTACTCCCTTCGGTTTGACATTGAAGGTCTTCAGCCACAGGCCGAAGTGGGGCCGAACACGGAGGAAAGCCTCGCACACGACGATGAACGCCGAGATGTTGAGGATGAAATTCGGAGCTAGATCATGGAAGTCCAGCCCATAATAGAACATAAGGCCGCAGACGAATGGATGGAGGGGAAACCCCAGTCCGCGGACAAAGTGGGTTAGTAAAACCACCCTTTCATAAGGTTCCGGGGTAGGGACGATCTGCCCCACGGCTGGCAGCTGGTGCGCAATATCCGCGGCTAAGTATCCGGCCCCGCGCAGCTTTTTGATGTCTCCCTCCGTAACGGAGGAGACCATCCACTTGCCTCCCACTCCGGACATGTTTGGAGAGGGTTGAGGAGAAGGACGTGGACTTGGGCGCTGGAGCTCGAGTGCGCGAGAATGGATGAGCAAGGAGGAAGAAGGCGTGGGTATAAAAAGGTGAACCCTTATCCCTTTATAAGGGCGGACAAAACTATGCGCCCCCACCAGCCTGGTAAAACTCGCTTATCCCCCAAGCGCCATAATTGATGGCGTGGTTGGGTTACCCATGTCCGTATTGATGGGAATCTCGTAATAAGGGGAGACGATCTCTGCTTCGACAAGACATGCCAAGGAAGCCGCCTCGCGAGACACGCTGAGATTGGTTGTGAAAAACAATTCGAATGGTGACCTGGCTGTGGTGTGTTGCCACACTGCGGAATGCGTGGACAGATTAGATTTGTGAAAATATTATTCTGTCGGTGTTCTGGGAACGGGGGTCCCCAGACTTGCCTGCCTGCGGCCTGCGGCGTGGCTCAAAGGAGGCCCAGCATGGCCCATCTTCATCAACACAAGACTCAAGACCCTCGCGAGGGGCCAAGCCTCGCGGGGCGGACGACACGGAGCACCCCCAGGCGCGGCCTCCTCAAGCTGGCTTGCGAGGAGGCGGAGGAATGAAGGCAGGGTACCTCGTGAGGTGCCCATGACGCAGGCCATGACGATTGAGGGTGCCAAGCGGGCGCCAGCGCGCGCATCGTCCTTCTTTCCTCTTTGGTGCAAAGGGGGCAAGCGCGGCCGTGGAGTACCGAGGCATCAGGCAAAGGTTGCCATTTC
The DNA here is from genome assembly GCA_034509565.1 of Triticum monococcum. NCBI lineage: Eukaryota > Viridiplantae > Streptophyta > Magnoliopsida > Poales > Poaceae > Triticum > Triticum monococcum. The sequence goes on along the minus strand of CM067843.1, from coordinate 96,918,407 downwards.
GATGCAACGAGACCAAGACCAAGCGGACTACGAGACGGAGGTCACCATGGAGCCCAGCACGGCGTCACCGCAGGGTCTTTCACAGGCGAAGACCAACTTTAGTCAGGATAAGTGTACTAGATGTTCCCCTTCGAATTGGCCAATTGTTGGCGCCCTTCCCGCTCAATATTTGGGAAGAGGCCCAGGGCCTTTGCCTATAAAGAGACCGGCCACCCACGTAGAAAGGGGTTCGGTTCGCGGAGTTGGTTCGTCCGGTTCGCAAGTAGAGAGAGAAAGAGAGAGAGAGAGAAGGGTGACTGAACTCCTCCTAGCAGTTCATCCCCCCAGCCAAGAACAGACCCTCGCGAGGCTGTTCTTCCTTGTATCGTTCATCATCATCAGCCCCAAGAGGCAATCCACCCACCACACACTAGAGTAGGGTATTACACCACAACGGTGGCCCGAACCAGTATAAATCTTGTGTCCCTTGTGCAGTTCCTTTAGTAGTTTAGATCTTTGTGAGACGGGGAGGTAGAAGGTGTGATTTCCGCGCGCACCCCAGTGTTCGAACCTTAAGGGTCTACCGGAACCCGTGAATCCGACATTTGGCGCGCCAGGTAGGGGTGCGCCGGAATCTGTCTTCCACCACTCCGTTCTCCTCCGACCGTCGCATCCATGTCAGACGCTCATCGAGCCCGCGCCGAGCGCCGGGCCGCCATCGCTTCTCGCGTCGCCCAGACGGCCCCTGTCGGTGGCGTCCTCGTCGTTCCCCGTCGCCCGTCGTCAACACCGCCACCGGCCCGGTGGGGGGCGAGCAGCAAGCGTCGTCTCAGCATCCGTCAGTGCGCCAAGACGGCCGCACCGCTACTCCATCACTCGCACCAGCTGGTTCTTCGTCCCGCGCGCTCCGCGCACCCTTGGAGGCTCGAGCTGCGCTCCTCGCGGCAAACGAGCTCCTGCGCTACCGCCCCGTCGACGACGTCTACGAAGAGTGGCTCGACCGCGTCGCCGAGCTTGTCTGCGCCGCAGGGGGCTCTTCCGCGCCGTCCGTTCCTCTGCGCCACACCCTGCCCCGCGCGGGCAACGAAGCTCCAGAGGCGCACCAGCCGCCTCCTCTCCAAGAAGATGCCATGGTTCCAAGGCGCTTGGCCCCTGGGCGGAACCCGCTCCGTCAGGCGCCAGCGCAACAAGAACGGAGCTGCCAAGAAGTCCCTCGCCCGCAAGGAGCTGCCAGGGCGCTCCCTGCTCCGGCACGCCGCGACCCAGCTCCAGCTCCGGCACGCCAAGACCCCGCTCTGCTCCTAGCTGCAGCGCGTGGGGACCCTCAAGACCCAGCTCTCCATCAGCCGAAGCCTTTCGTGGCCACCGCAGGCTACCGTGCCTACACCACTGAGCTGCGCAGCGTCGCGTGGCCCGGCAAGTTCAAGCCAGACCTGCCTCCTCGCTACGACGACACAACTGATCCCGCAGAGTTCCTCCAGCTCTATGAGCTGGGCATTGAGGCCGCCAGCGGGGATGAAAAGGTCGTGGCGAACTGGTTCCCCATGGTGCTCAAGGAAGGAGCTCGAACCTGGCTCCTGAATCTAGCCCTAGGCACGATCTCCTCCTGGGACCAGATGCGCACCCGCTTCATCGCCAACTTCCAAGGTACTCGCGACCGGCCACCCGCCGTGAGCGACATGCGCCGCATCAAGCAACAACCCGGAGAGACCCTGCAAAAGTACATCCAGCGCTTCAACAACGCGTGCCTCAAGATCCCCAAGGTGTCCGAGGAAGCCATCATCTCGGCCTTCTCCGATGGCGTGCGCGACGTCAAGATGAAGGAGGAGCTGGCGATGCATGAAGACCTCTGCACCTCCTTGGAGCTGTTCAACTTGGCGACCAAGTGCGCCAGGGCTGAGGAGGGACGTCTCTCCCTCCTCGAGCTGCCTGCCGCGGACCCAGAGGAGAAGAAGACCAAGACCAAGGACGTGAAGCGCAAGGGGGCTGCCGTGCTCGTCGCAGAACCAGACACCAAGCGGGGCAAGGATCTGTCTGAATCCTCCAGGGGCAGCCGGTACTGTGTGTACCATGACCTCCACAGCCACAACACCAACGAATGTCAGGAACTCCGCGCCGTGCGAGAAGGAAGGATCGGCCGTCGCCCTGACCGTGCTTACCGGAGCTACGACCGAGGAGGAGGAAGAAACCCAGGACGCAGGGAAGATCGCGGCCCGCACCAGGGGTGGCGCGACCAACCTCGCGAGGACCGCTGGCGGGATCTGCCTCGCGAGGGAGACTGGAGGGATCAGCCTCGTGAGGATCGCCCTCATGGCAATGCAGGCCCGCCTCCGCTGCCGCCTCAGCCAAGGACGAACGAAGACCGCCACCAAGACGAGGGGGCTGGGGGCTTCCAAGAGCTGCGTGCAATCGCCTGCATCCTAGGCGGAGCTCAAGCCCCAGCCTCTCAACGTATCTTCAAGCAGTTTGCCCGCGAAGTGAATGCAGTTCTCCCCAAGCTCGAAGCAACGCGCCCCCTCAGGTGGTCGGCGTGCTCCATCACGTTCAGCTCAGCAGACCAGCTCAAGTGCGCGGCCACGGCAGGAGTCCTCCTGATGCTTTGCTCCCTAGTCATCAGCAACGTGCTAGTCACCAAGACCCTCATCGATGGTGGGGCAGGGCTCAACGTCCCGTCCGTGGAAACATTCAACAATCTCCAAGTACCCTATGACCAGCTTCAGCCAACCAAGCCTTTCTCCGGAATCACCGACGGTTCCACAGTCCCGATAGGGCAGGTCCGCCTCCCTGTCACCTTCGGGGCTCGCAGCAACTACCGCACCGAGCTCATCGACTTCGACGTCGCCCACATCCGCCTACCGTACAACGCCATCCTCGGGTACCCAGCGCTGGCCAAGTTCATGGCCGTGACTCACCACGGCTACAACGTCCTCAAGATGCCAGGAAGTGGCGGCGTCATCACGGTGCCCTGTGAAGACAAGGATGCAGTGTGTTCCTTGGAGCGGGCCTATCAGGCGGCGTCGCTAGAAGACCAGATCACGGAAGCAGGAGGCTTCCTGAGACCACCCCCAAGAAGAAGAAGACATCGTCAGGCTCAGCCCCTCAGGAGGCAGGCCCCTCAGGGACCGTGTCTGCCCAGGGGGACCCACCGTCCATTGCATAGGAAAGCGTGCCCGGCGCCCTCCTCAGGCAGGGCTCGGGGGCTCTCACCTGGAGGGCCACCGACCTAGCCAGGGTCACGAGGGAGGCGCTTGGGCACCATGTGGAGGCGTGCTTTGAAGCACGTTTCCCCGAGAAGGAGCCAGGCAAGGAAGGTCAGACCAGCAGGAGTTCGTTAACAAGGCCATTCAATAACTACAGGAGACAAGGATCATGAGAGGTTGCCGCCGCCTACCAGCTGTGACGCTACATCCAGGAGAGGATGGTGGGCTGCGCGTCTGCGTCGACGTACCAGGGCTCAATCAGATCGCCACGATGGAGCGTCTCTGGCCCTCGCAAGTGGGGCGCTACGGGGGTCCACCCCACAGCTATGTTCGCATGCCTTACGGCCTGCCGAGCATGGCTGCGGCGTACCAGCGCCTCATGAGGGGCATCATGGAGGCTCAGGAAGGCAGGCGTTCCGCAGCCTTGGCGGAGATGAAGACAGCTCGCGAGGAGTCACCAGCGCCTCCGGAGCCTCCCGAGGCCCCGGGGCCTGGGGGCTCGTGAGGATCAGCTTCCGCAGCCCACCGAGTCTGCCGCACCAACGCCACTTCACAGATGACATCCCCAGGTGACATGTTCCAAGCTTCATTCCCAGCTGGGAGCACCCTTCCAGGGTTGCATCACTCCCAGGCCGCGTGGTTCCGTCCCTGCGGCATGTATCCACTTTTTTATTTTTCCGGTCATTAGTTTGCCTCGTTGGGGGCGCCCCTCGGGCTGCATCATCCCCAAGCCGCTCGGGCTAGGCCCAGCGGCGTGTATCTCCCTCGTGTTTATTTCCAACTATGCGTTGCCTATCACGCTTGATTGCATGGTGCCTGTCCGCGGCCTCCTTTCTTCTCCATGTCGGCCACTTGCACGTTAAAGGGGGGGTGCCTGAGCATCGCGACTCAGGGCTCTTACTGGCTCTCCAGCCCTCACCCTCTGGCCTTGTCCACGGCATCGCGATATGGCATACCAGGGACGGCTGAGACAAGCTCGAGGGCCGGGACCCGAGGACGTAGAGTACCGGCATCTAACCAAATTTTGTAGGGACACATCTCAAGATACGACCCAGTGCCAGGCGCAACCCGCCTAGAGGTAGGGCCTCGTGAGTCCCGCGCTGGCTCACAGGTGCCCAAATACACCTCACCTACTCCAACCAGCGAGCTCTTGAGCGACTAACGATCGACTAATAACTGCCATGGCAATCCCATCTTCTTTCTATGATGAACCTGCAGGATCCTTGGAGGGAACTGCGCTAGCCAAGGCCCTCACGGAGTTCCCTTCACCCTCGCCCGCGTGAACCGCTTGCACGTTAAAGGGGGGTGCCTGAGCATCGCGACTCAGGGCTCTTACTGGCTCTCCAGCCCTCACCCTCTGGCCTTGTCCACGGCATCGCGACCTGGCATACCAGCGACGGCTGAGACAAGCTCGAGGGCCGGGACCCGAGGACGTAGAGCAGAAAGGGGAGCAGAGGCGAGGGAGAAGGGGCGCGCGAGGACCTCGCCAAGCAACTCTGTCCCAACTACCCCACGGACCCGACGATGCGCTGGGGGCGATCCCCAATCCTCAAAGATAAGTCACCATCCGAAGCACTGGCTACCGTGGCACTACCCCCGCACCTAAAGCAATTCCGTACTAGCAATGTTGCTTCCCTTTCTCACCGAGCGACAGCTGCTTGGGCGCCAAAGGGGACCTCCTGAGCATCGCGACTCAGGTGCTCTTACCGGACCCCGGGTCGCTCACCTCCTGGCCTTGACCACGGCATCGCGACCTATCATACCAGCGAGGTTCGAAAGGGAGAACTAAGCTATGACGAAATCAGTAACTCACACAAATCCATAGCAAAGGTCATGTATTAACAAACGGGACTACAGACACCTTACAAGCCCCCGTGGGGCGCATTTTGATTCCTCGCAGGGAACGGATCCTAAGGAGTGCTAACTACACGGGCTCCTGCAAAAGATGCCATCATCAACAGTGGGCCGTCAGGCGCCGGCGCCAACCCCATCCAGATCAGTGTCGGCGACGGCCTGACGAGCCCGCCCTCCTCCGGGAGCGGCGCCGGCTCGGGGGCTCGTAGCTGTCGTCGCTCGTCTCCGGAGTAGCGAAGATTTCGCTGGAGTCGCTGGACCCTCCGGCGCCTCCGCCAAGGGAGCGGTCGACGGGCCTAGCCCTCACCAGGGCAAGGTCCTGGCCACCTCTCCCGGGGCAGCACTCCAACCGGCGCCCGATCGCGTCGAAGACCTTGAAGAACATCACCGCAGTGCCATCATACTCCAGGTGGACCGCGAAGACGCCCCTCTCCTTGCTAACCCGGGCGATTTCTCTCCAGCCGCAGGACAAGTAGACCTCGCCCGGGGCAGCGACCACGACCTCTGCCTCGGTCGCGAGGGCGCTACAGCCGGCGTGCTGCAGCCAGAGCTCTAGGGGCCCTCCTGGAGGGACGATGGAGGCGAAGAAGGGAGGCAGACGGATCCAGGACTGGAGAGGAACGACGACGTGGAGCACGAACTCTAGGGAGGAGCCCTCGGCGTGGAATCCAGGAGGAACAACCCACGCCTTCGTGACCCGACGGCGCCTACGACGGCGCCGACCGCGGAGATCAGCATCGACACCTTCGGGGCCCTCGACGTGGGCATACAAAGGAAGTGGGAACCCCGGCAGAGCCCGCTCGCACCGGGGCCTCGGCTCCACCTGACGGTCTTCCTTGCCCCGGCTGCAAAGGGCGAGCCGTTTCTTCAGCGGGAGCGGGTCTGGCCCCTCTCGAGGAGCCTTTCCCTTCTCCGATGCAGAGAACTAGCGGATCGGAGCCATCACAGCAAGACAGAGCAAGGATCCGGAAGAAGGAGAATCCGGGAGGAATGGACTGGAAGGGCACGCATGGCTTCATACTTATAGCCGGCGAAGGCCAACCGCCGGCCTCCACGATCGCAGGTAATCATGACACGATTTGCATGCAGGGACTTGTCCACCTCGCGCGATCACCGAGGCGTCATGGGGAAGTGTAGACGCCCACCTCACATCAACCACCACGCGGCGCCCAAGACCGCAGGCTGTTAGGGCCCGCGGCGCTTCGCCCTTGCCCTTTCGCCTCTCGGCACGGCCAAGCCCATGCGCGCCTTGGGCCCGGGGGCTACTGTCGGCGTTCTGGGAACGGGGGTCCCCAGACTTGCCTACCTGCGGCCTGCGGCATGGATCAAAGGAGGCCCAGCATGGCCCATCTTCATCAACACAAGACTCAAGACCCTCGCGAGGGGCCAAGCCTCGCGGGGTGGATGACACAGCGCACCCCCAGGCGCGGCCTCCTCAGGCTGGCTCGCGAGGAGGCAGAGGAATCAAGGCAGGGTACCTCGCGAGGTGCCCATGACGCAAGCCATGACGATCGAGGGTGCCAGGCGGGCGCCAGCGCGCGCAGCGTCCTTCTTTCCTCTTTGGTGCAAAGGGGGCAAGCGCAGCCACGGAGTACCGAGGCATCAGGCAAAGGTTGCCATTTCGGTGCAACGAGACCAGGACCAAGCGGACTACGAGACGGAGGTCACCATGGAGCCCAGCATGGTGTCACCGCAGGGTCTTTCGCAGGCGAAGACCAACTTTAGTCAGGATAAGTGTACTAGATGTTCCCCTTCGAATTGGCCAATTTTTGGCGCCCTTCCTGCTCAATATTTGGGAAGAGGCCCAGGGCCTTTGCCTATAAAGAGGACCGGCCACCCACGTAGGAAGGGGTTTGGTTCGCGGAGTTGGTTCGTCCGGTTCGCAAGTAGAGAGAGAGAGAGAGAGAGAGAGAGAGAGAGAGAGAGAGAGAAGGGTGACTGAACTCCTCCTAGCAGTTCATCCCCCCAGCCAAGAACAGACCCTCGCGAGGCTGTTCTTCCTTGTATCATTCATCATCATCAGCCCCAAGAGGCAATCCACCCACCACACACTGGAGTAGGGTATTACACCACAACGGTGGCCCGAACCAGTATAAATCTTGTGTCCCTTGTGCAGTTCCTTTAGTAGTTTAGATCTTTGTGAGACGGGGAGGTAGAAGGTGTGATTTCCGCGCGCACCCTAGTGTTCGAACCTTAAGGGTCTGCCGGAACCCGTGAATCCGACATATTCTCTCCACGGTTGTATGTGGAACTTGTTTTGCAGAGCCGGACACGATCCCTGTGTTCAAAATCTTCTATGAAGTATTCGGAGGAGGAACCCGCCTTGCAATGCCGAAGACAATCTGCGCACCGGACTCATCGTCATTGAAGCCTGGTTCAGGGGCTACTGAGGGAGTCCTGGATTAGGGGGTATCCGGACAGCCGGATTATATCCTTTGGCCGGACTATTGGACTATGAAGATACAAGATTGAAGACTTCGTCCCGTGTCCGGATGGGACTCTCCTTGGCGTGGAAGGCAAGCTTGGCAGTACGGATATGTAGATCTCCTTCCTTGTAACCGACTCTGTGTAACCCTAGCCCCCTCCGGTGTCTATATAAACTGGAGGGTTTAGTCCGTAGGACCAACAACAACAATCATACCATAGTCTAGCTTCTAGGGTTTAGCCTCTTCGATCTCGTGGTAGATCAACTCTTGTAATACTCATATCATCAAGATCAATCAAGCAGGAGTAGGGTTTTACCTCCATCGAGAGGGCCCGAACCTGGGTAAAAACATCGTGTCCCCCGTCTCCTGTTACCATCCTCCTAGACGCATAGTTCGGGACCCCCTACCCGAGATCCGCCAGTTATGACACCGACAGCCGCCGCAGCCAAGGCCGCTCGAGCCCAGCACCAGGCCGCACTGAACTCCCAGGAGGAGGACCTTGCCACGCGTGAGGAGAAGCTTGCTACAACGCTCCATGGCAAGGATGAGGAGGTGGAGAAGCTCGTCGCGGAGTGGACCCAGGGGCTGGAGCAGAGGCACAGGGAGGCACTCAATGCCCAGGCCCAGGTTCACGTTGACAAGACGAAGGAGCTGGAGGTGGAGCTGGACGGGCTGAAAAACCAGGTCCTGGCGTTGTCCAAGGAGGTCATGCTCAACAGCGCCCTGACGGAGGCGTAGAGCATGGTCCTCAGCAGGGCCGGGGAGCTCTCCGAGGCCAACAACTCCATCAAAGACCTCAGGCTGAAGCTGGAGGGTCTCGAGGGGATGTTGTCGGAGAGCAAGGCCCGGGAGGAGAGCCTGACTAAGAACCCAGAGACCGAGAAGCAGCTGCGGAAGGAGGACGCCCTCGCCCACAAGGAGCACATGGAGGGCAAGAACCACTGGCTCAATCGCCTCGCCGCCGTTGCCGACAAGGCCACCACGCAGCTAGCTACCATGGGGATACCGGATGTGAGGTACACCCCAGAGCCAAACTTGAGCGCCAACTGCAGCCTGACCCTGTTCTTTGAGAGGGTTGTCGGTGCCTTGGAGCGGCTTCGTGCCAACCGGGAGGCCTCGCTGGCTAATGAGGCCCGGAGGCTTTGCCAGGGTGCCATGACCCAGGTTCTCACCAAGATGGCGTACTGCAACCCCAACCTCGACTTTGACGCCGTGCTGGACAGCTTGCCGGCGGGTGTGGACCTCATGGCGCTCAAGGAGCGTATCAAGCCCATCATCAGCCACATCAGTGAAATCAAGAGGGTGGAGGGCCAGCGCCGAGATTAGGCACCCCGTCTCCCACTGTCGCTGCAGGTTCATGACCAAGACAGTTTTTACCTTTAGTTAGAACCGCAACAACAATTGATGTAATATAACTCTGCAGCACTTTTGGTACAATGCGTGTTATCTTCCTATTCGATCTTCCCCTTTGTATGTTTACCCTACGTTAAATGGGCAGGCTTGCCAGCGCGTAAACCCAGGGCGGCACCTTGAGTATGGATCCTCAATGGCCTGTCGGGTGTGCTTGCTGCCGAGCGAGCCACCTTACCGTTCTCAACGCGGCTTCTTGAACTGTCGAGCTTGACTCGAGTCAGAATCGAGAGCGTTGCCAATTGCGGAAGGCTACCCTTCCACTCTCGACGCGGCCGCTTGATCTGTTGAGCGGACTTGAAACAGAACAAGGGCGTTGCCAATTGCGGAAGGGCCCCTTTGCGTGCAGGCTTTCATACATAGGGCAGGACCTCCGAGGACAGTAACCTCATATATAAAAAGGAAATTGCTTAAGGTTTTGTATGACTTAGCTTTCCCGTCGCCGCACCGGTGTCCTTCGCGCTTGCAAGCGGCATCGTTCCCTTGGCTGTCTTCTTCTCTGGAAGCCATGGCCATGAGGAACTGCTAAGCCGGCCGCTAGACCAGATTCTCACAACTGCGCCCCCTACCTGGCGCGCCAAAGATGTCGGTGGGAAACGACAGCTATGGGATCACAAGAATCCCTACTACGGTTGTTGGGGCGTGGTGTCGTGAGAAGAGCAGGATTAACAGTCAGCTTTACCCAGGTTCGGGCCGCGAGGACGCGTAAAACCCTAGTTCAAAAGAGCCGAATCCCCCTCCAGTACGCCATAGGCCTCCTCTTATAGTCGAAAAGGGGCTGCCACAGTGGCACACAGGAGGTGGAAAGGCCTACAGTACCGCGAGCTTATTGCCCATATTACAGGACAAGACACATTTAATGCATCACTCAGGTGTTCCTTAGCTTTATTGGGGACTGGAACGAGGCCCGTCCCGTCCGTCGCCGCTCCTTCTCGCTTCGACACGCGTCCAGGCTAGCGATGCATGCAGTGCCATGTAGACAGGCAGGCAGCTGAGGTGGCGCGGTGGTAGGGCCTTCATGAAGGTCCGCACGCTGCCACGTAGGTGCCTGCTGATTTGGCCTGGAAGCCGCATGTTGCCATGCAGGGCCTGCCCAGCTGGTTGGGCTGGCAGCTGCATGCGAATGGCGGTGGTAGTCTTGGCTGGTACGGGTCTGGCAGTGGCCGTACTGATGCCCCCAGCAAGGGTCTTGCCGGGGGCCCGGCAAGGGTCTCTGCCGTGGCGTTGCCGTCATCCCCGGCAAGGGTCTTGCCGGGGGCCTTGCTGTCATCCCCGGCAAGGGTCTTGCCGGGGGCCTTGTGGACTTCCTCGGCTAGGATCCCGCTGAGGGTCGCCGTCTTCTGGTCCTCATCTGATCTTGAGTATTCTCTATCTTCACAAAGATCTGCATGCCACCATGGAGGTGCCTCCCGAGCCCTGGCCCAACGTGGTTGATGGTGTTGGAGACCGTGGGCTCAAGGGTGGCGTGCTCCATTTGTGTTGGGCGAGCTGCCCCGGCAAGGGTCTTGTCGGGGCCACTGAGGCTGCCCCTGCAAGGGTCTTGCTGGGGAACCTGCTTCGTCCCTCTGCTCTTTGTGCTCTCGGCCTTGGTGTTGTCTTGTTTGCCTTGGTGCTTCGGCTTCTCTCCGGCTTCCCTCCTCTGCCCTGCTAAGTGTGGCCGCGGCGCGTGGCTCTGACCGCCCGCGCACAAGTAAAGGGGTCAAAAGGACAACCCCTACTTTTGTACACTGACATGGAGTCTCAGCCGCACTGGTCTTAGACCCAATAATTGATGGGTTCCACCTGACTCGTGTCCTTATGGACGGTGGTAGCAGCCTCAATCTAATGTATTAGGATACAGTGCAAAAAATGGGCATTAACCCATCAAGGATCAAGCCTACAAAGACCACCTTTAAAGGAGTCATTCCAGGCATAGAGGCCCGTTGTACGGGCTCAATCACACTAGAGGTTGTCTTCGGATCTCCGGACAACTTCCGAAGCGAGGAGTTAGTCTTCGATGTTGTCCCATTCCGCAGCGGCTATCATGCACTTCTCGGACGAACTGTGTTTGCTCGATTCAACGTAGTACCACACTATGCTTATCTCAAGCTCAAGATGCCTGGCCCACGCGGCGTCATAATAGTCAATGGCAATACGGAACACTCTCTCCGTACAGAAGAGCACACAGCTGCCCTAGCAGCAGAAGTACAAAGCGGCCTTCTCAAGCAGAACCTTCATTCGGCTGCCGAGCCCTCGGACACCCTTAAGAGGGTCCGAACTACTCTGGAACAGGAGAGCTCGGCTCTTCAGGAGCTCGACTAGCAATCTGGCCTCCATCTCAGTCCCGATCAAGCGGTGGCCTGCGTGCCGCGCATACATAACTACGCACTCAAAATTCCATGGGCACCGACGGAGGCATAGCTAGCTTGTGATCCACGGCATGGCTCAACCGACATTGGATACACACATAATTTCACTTTTGCTTGTTTTCTTTCAGGTTTTAATCCTACAGGCCCCATCAGTGGTCTGGTTATCGGTCCTCTTGAAGGATAAATACACCAAGATAGAGTGGAGCACATACATATGGGGACCTTTTAGGTGATTCCGTTAACGATAACTCTACCTGTCTTCCAGGACCCACATGCAGCTCTCCCTAGTTTCGGCATGTTAAATAGTCTGTTGCTTATTGCACTACTTGTATCAATGTGCCTTGACGTACTAATTACATTACAATGAAAACAGTTTGTAGCTGGAGCTGTAGGACCCCAGCTTTTTACCTTTACATATTTTCTGTTTTCTTTCTCTCTTTCCTTTTTTTTTCAGTTTCCCCGTGGATAACCCCATCAGGTAGCACCCACACACTTTGGTACGTTTTGATGTTTGCCAGGGGCTTTATAGCGCCCCACATTACGGCAACAAAAGTCCGAACACTTCTTATAAGTATAGTTTGGCACCCCGAATTTAGCATTATATGCATTGGCTCCGAATCATGTCTTTGGTCAATACAACTGGTTGCCCGGCTCCTGCGCTTGCTACCCTACGTTCCGCTACATCGGCTAGCGTAGTAAAGGGAGAACTACTGCGATTGTGCCCTGGTCTAAACCGGATGAGTACCTCAGTAGAGAAAGCCGAAAACTAACTGTCATGATGCGGCGAGAGCCGGTGAGTTATTCGGAGGTCTCAAATCATTGGAGGTTTTTTCGCATTTCGCAAAGGATCATACTTCTCGATCAGACGTTGACAGCACTCTGGTTCATATACCAGGGGCTACGCCTATGTTTTATTATAAAACTCCTATGGCTAAGTGAGGACGTTCAAGCCGTATAGTCTGGTTTCCTGGTTCGTTGCGCTAAACAACTCCTTCAAGGACCATATAATTGGATCAAGATTTTTTAGATACCATCCCGAACACCTTCGTACTACCTACTTGAGGGCAGAAGCCAACGACTGGCCAACCCTCAAATTTCATACAACACGGCCACACAAGAGGATACAATCAAAACATAATAAAAATTATATTACAAAGCGGATTTGTTTTCATCATACAAGGCAAAATATGAATGTATTCATTTGAGAATAACATCCTTCCCACACTGCGTTGCTACAAGTTGAGATCCCTCCAGGACATCCACAAAATATCGCTCGGGTGTGCGGTGCTCCTTGCCCTCCGGCGGCCCCCGGGCCACCTCGATGGCGTCCATCTTCGCCCACCACATCTTGCAACGAGCGAAGGCCATATGGGCACCCTCGATGCAGACTAATCGCTTGACGATGTCTAGCCGCGGACAAGCCTCCACAACCTGCTTCACAAGGCCAAAATAACTGCTAGCTATAGCTTTGGCTGGCCATAGTCGGATTATTAAATCCTTCATGGCCAGTTCGGCCATCCTATGTAGCTCGACCAACTGTTTCAGTTGATCGACAATGGCCACTAGATGCTCTGGCACAACATATTGCGACCAGAACAGCTTCTCCGGAGAATCCCCTTACCTGGCTCGGAAGAACTCCACAACATCAGATACACTATGCGGCAGGTCCACAAAATCCCTGGGCAACTCTGAATCCAGGTTAGTAAAAGATACTTCCTCTCCGCATACTTGCTTTGCATGTTAAACGCCTTACCTGTTGTGATCTTCTTCGCCTCCTGGATCTCCTGGAGAGCGTCCCGGGCCTCATTCTGTGCTGCCTCTGCACTCTGACGAGCCTTGGTAAGTTCGGCCTCTCGAGCCGACGCCTCGCGCTCCAAAGATTCACACTTCTTCACCACTTCCTGGAGCTCCTGCCGGACCTCGCCGACCCGGGCTTTGAGCTTCTTACGGGCGGCTTGCTGCTGGACAGCCTTCCCTTCGGCTTCGGCCAGGGCCTTCCTCAGGGCTTCGACCTTGGTCATCGCTTCTGTACCAATCATGGCATTTTGGTCATCGCGTATCATTTTCTTCTTTTCGAATATATAACAGGTTATTGCCTACCTTGTTTCTCATGGAGCCGCCTCTTCACTTGGCTCAGCTCTCCCTCGGCCTCCGCCAGTTTCTGCTTCAATCTGGAGACTTCGGCAGTATGCGAGGCCGTGGCCAGCAACGACGCCTGCATTTAAGAAAAAAATTAGTTAGTTTCCTGTCATAGGAGATTGATCCTCGGTCTGGTTTTTTATTTCCGAACACCAGACAGTGTCTCAAGGGCTGCTGTCTACATTGGGATTCTCTCCTTTTGGCATCACTTACCTCAAAACCTGTCAGCAGGTTGCCGCAGGCCTCAGTTAGTCCGCTCTTGGCGGGCTGAACCCTTTCAATCACCATGCCCATAAGGACATGGTGCTCATCCATAATGGAAGCACCTCGTAGCGCTTCCAGTAGATTATCTGGTGCCCTGGTTGGACAGGGGCCACCGGTGGAACATGCATCCCCCTTCTTTCGAAGGAGGATGCGTGCTGGATTCCGGAGCCGCCTCGGTCTCTGGAATGGAGTCCGGTTGAGGGCCAAACTGTATACGGCCCTCCCCGCCAGTCTCCGGGGGGATTGATTCCTCTTGGTGTCTGGCGATGGGGGTTTCGCCTTCGGGCGCCTCCTGAGCCTCTCCCCCGCCGGGAACAGTCCTTCGGGATAGCACCTCCTTATCATCCCTGGTCTTGGGGGAGTGTGCGGCTGGCGGGGAGTCGCTGGCCATCGCCTTGGAATCCAGCGAGCCTCCTGACGAGGATCGCGGAGGGCTATTGTGGGCCGGACTACAATAACATAACCAATCATCTCAATACAATGAGGAGGGGAAACTTCATGGGCGGATAAGGTATTAGTACTTACGGTGCGGCCCAAGGCTTAGCCCAGGGGCGTCTCTCCGGACTGTCATCGACGTCCCATGCAGAGTTATCTGCGAGGTAGCCCTTCCCCCTTTTGGGCGCCTCCGCGTCCAGAGTTGCGGAGGCCGCCCTCTTCTTCCTCCTCCCATCAGGGGGAGAGTCGCTCTCCTCCTCATCCGCGTCGTCTTCGGCGGCGGGGAATGGGCCTTGTCTTCGGACGTCGCGTCCGAGGTGCCCTTGCGGCGGGGGCCGCTCTGGGCCCCCTTGGCCTTTCTTGTGGCCTTCTTCTCTGGTGCCTTATAAGGTGCCGACTCCAGCATCTTTGCTAAGCACGGGATGACTGGCTCCTCGGGCAAGGGAGCCGGACACCGAATCTGCTTCGCCTTCTTCAACTAGTACTGAAAAAGCAATGGTAATGAAAGCTTAGATATCATCCTTGAAACAAGCAAGCAAGGGATGTGTTGAAAATGACATACCTCGTTGGGGAGGTGATTTATGTCGTGACCCCAGTCCGAGTCAGTGGCCGGCGGTATCTCGTTGCCCTTGAAAAGCAACTTCCAGGCATCTTCATGAGTCGTTTCGAAAAGCCTCACCAGGGTATGGTGTTTCTTTGGGTTAAAATCCCATAGAGGACGGCTTCAACTCTGGGAGGGAAGGATTCGGCGCACCAACATCACTTGGATTATGTCGACAATCTTGATGCCCCTATAGATCATACTTTGGATACGCATTTGCAGCACAATCAGCTCATCCGACGAACACCAGTTTGGGCTCTTCTCAACCTAGGGGGTGAGCTGCACGGGGGCGCCGGAGTTGAATTCGATAGCCGCGGCCCAGGTGGCATCGCGGGGTTCGGTGATGTAGAACCATAGCTTCTGCCATTCCTTGACAGATTCCACGAATGTGCCTTTTGGCCAAGAGACATTGGTGAGCTTGCTCACCATGGCGCCCTTGCACTCTGCGTGCTGTTCGTCCACCACCTTGGGATTCACGTTGAAGGTTTTGAGCCACAGCCCGAAGTGGGGGCGGATGCGGAGGAAGGCCTCATACACGACGATGAACGCCGAGATATTGAGGAAGGAGTTCGGGGATAGATCGTGGAAGTCTATCCCGTAGTAGAACATTATCCCGCGGACGAAGGGGTGGAGTGAAAACCCTAGCCCGCAGAGGAAATGAGGGATGAACACTACCCTCTCGTTGGGCTTTGGTGTGGGGATGATTTGTCCCCGGGCTGGAAGACGGTGGGTGATTTCCTTCACCAGGTACCCGGTCGCCCGAAGCTCGGCGATGTCCTCCTCCTTAACAGAGGAGGCCTTCCATTTGCCTTGACCTCCGGATCCGAACATGGTCGAGTGCTTTCTCAAGACAGGGAAATGGGAACTTGGGCGTTGGAGCTCAAGAGCGGAGAGGCAGGAAGAAAGCGTGGGAGAAGAAAGGGGAATCTTATCTCCTTATAAGGGCGGTGAATATCGAACGCCCCCCCCCCACCATTCGCCTTAAAATTCGCCTGCTCCCAAGGGCTGTGTAAACGACACGGTTGGGTTACCCACGATCGTATTGATGAGAATCCCGTAATAAGGGGACACGATCTCTACTTTGACAGGACGTGTCAATGACAACCGCGTCTCGAAACGTGGGGCGAAAAACGGTTTGAAATTATGATCGGACAGGTGTGATGTCTCATTACTAAAGTTGTTAGAAGATTGTACTCGCATGTTATTAATATTCTCTCTGCGGTTGTGTGCGGTGTGTGTTACAGGTCTGGACACAATCAATTCGTCTGGAGACTATTCGGGAGTTCAGAACGAGGAACCCGCCTTGCAATGCCGAAGACAGAACTACGCGCCGGATACCTTGTCATTCAAGCTAGGTTCAGGGTCTACTGAGGGAGTCCTGGACTAAGGGGTCCTCGGGCGTCCAGCCTGTTATCTATGGGCCAGACTGATGGGCTGTGAGGATATGAAGACCGAAGACTGTACCTGACGGTGTCCTGGACTAGGGGGTACTCCACATGTCGTCTCTCGATCTACTAGATTGAGCCAAGGACCCCCGTGGCCGTATACTCATGGGCTAGTTCGGACAGCTGCCGCATACAAGGAAGATTCCACAAGACTTGGCGATCAAGACAAGGACTTCTCCCCACCGGCGTATTCGACTAGGACTCTTGTTAACCTAGGCCTCTGGTGCATTATATAAACCAGGGCCAGGCTAGTCGATACAACATACACATCAACAATCATACCATAGGCTAGCTTCTAGGGTTTATCCTCCTTGATCTCGTGGTAGATCTACTCTTGTACTACCCATATCATCAATATTAATCAAGCATGACGTAGGGTTTTACCTCCATCAAGAGGGCCCGAACCTGGGTAAAACATTGTATTCCTTGCCTCCTGTTACCATTCGGCCTAGACGCACAGTTCGGGACCCCCTACCCGAGATCCGCCGGTTTTGACACCGACATTCGTGCTTTCATTGAGAGTTCCGCTGTGTGATCGACAAAAGGATCGATGGCTCGCCTGCAGATCAACTGCGACTTGGACATCTTCGTCACCAACTCGACTGGTCACCTTGGTTCGACCAAGAATTGCGCCCCGTGTTCGGATCACCATGTTCAGACAAGGGACTTCATCAAACATCAACTCTGATCTCTATCAAGATCACGGAGGAATCATCTATGGAGCTCGGGGGCTCAACGTCAACATTGCCCTCAAGCGACCGAGCTATTTTTTTGGATAGCGAACTCGTATCTGCCACCACCACCTCCTCGAGTATCGCTTTGACGATCGCTTTGGTGGAATTGTGCAGAATTGATTCTATAACAACCCTGGAAAATTTCGTCGAGTTCCGATGGAGGAATCTCTGGCAATCCACGATATACATGAGCTCTGTCAAATATGAACGGGAATTTGGATGAGTTTAGGGCATGGTGTCCAGCTTCTAGCTCGGACGTCCTTTGGAAGATCCAACCGTTGATCGGCCGTGCAATTCATATATATACCACCTCTCAAAATTTCAGCTCGATCCGACCGTCCAAACTCCGGGAACCTTCCGATCAGTGCATCACTTTTCGGATCTGTTTTCTGCGCGAAAACGAATCCGACCCGAGTTCATCTTTTTTATGAACGGGATTTCGGACATCCCTTTTGAAGGAAGTTTTGTATGGGGTATTGTGTTTTGTTGCCGAACACACCCCACTAACTTTAAGATCTTTTGAACATGATCTTCAACATCATGCTGGTGTCAAACCAGTCCGGCAATATTACTCCATGGCTGCCGACCTGCGCTAGACACGTCGTCACTTTAGCCGAGCTCAACTTCTTCAGATCATCATCTCGGCAAGCCGAACAAGAGTCAGGACTCGCGAAGGATAAATCATTATCAACATCGCCGCCCCACGGATTACACGGAATGGGCATACCGGCATCGCGGCACGGTCGCTTCATCAAGTCGGCATCGACCACGTCACGACCTGCATCAACAGGGCCGCACTATTGCTTCTTCAAGCTGGTGTCTATCACACCGACCTACTTCGACTCATCGGCTGACGTCGAGGCTTCGACATCTCGGCTGGACCGGGGGCTTCGCCATCTCTTCATCAACCTAGTCCGGAGACTTCGGCGTCACTAGCCGACCAGCTCCGTCATGTTAGCTGGACCGAGAGCTTTGCCTCGGCGAGCCAACCTTTGCCAGCATCGCCATTCAGGGTTGTCACAACAAAAGTATAATGCTTGGTCGAATCGAACATGCTGGGTGTGCGGATCGAGTCCCAATTTTTGGAATCACCTTTCTTCGGATTGCTACAACAAATAAACCAGGTGCTATTAATCCTAGTATTTTTTGCTTGTTTGGGTTTATTATTTCCAAGGAATTATTACTCTGGTTTGTCCATCATCTGTATACAGGTCTATCAAATGATGGCCACATTAACGAGGGTCGCGTGGTGGTTCGGTCAGTTTCCGTACATAGTCTAGCGAACGCCGCATCCGGAACTCGGACCGACCTGTGAATTTAGTCTTTGCCACGCCTTTACCGCATCACGCCGACGCCCTGCATCGACATTAACTTCGGCGCCAGGCCATACTTCTTTTATTACTAACTTTGCATAAATTATTTATTATGCAGTGATTTTTTTAATTATCATTATGACTATTATCTCCGGTTTGCACTATTTTTTGTGCACAGGAAAATGATCCGGGGACTTCGGCGTCAGTCTGCCGGTCTGCATTGACCGTGCTATGTCACCACTTCAGCGTGTCGAGCTCTCCACTCCGCCACCTCGGGACCGGCTTGGGGGATGGAACCTTGCCCCGCATCAAGCTTGGATCGCGTCATCAATACCGAACACATTAACCAGCTAAGTCGCTTTCATACTCAAAGCTTTAATTTCTAACTTGTGTTTGGTTCGACCAATAATTATACTTTTTTGGAAAAAAGTTGCTTGTAAAAAATTTCCTTGTCCAAACTTTGTTTGTGACGCATAAATTCAAATACCCCGTTTACTTGGGGGCTTCCTTTATGAAGCTTTTCCTCTTACATATGATTATACTTGTACGGCTTCGTTCCTTGTTCGTGTATTACGCCACAATATGCACCATATCGACTTAAGCGATTTGCAAGCTGGGTTACCTCGCTCCTGTGTTTACCCCTACGTTCCCGATTGTTCGGCTAGGGAGTAAAGGGAGCACCTCTGCGATTGTCATGATCGGGTCGCCCGAGCCGGACCTCAGACTGGGTGAAGCCGAAAGCTAGCGCTCTTATAGTTTTCAATGATGGTCGGCACACAACGGAACTCATGAGTACAAAAAATCTATTGCACAAGTCTCATAATAACAATGAGCACCGAAGAAAGGTATCAGTGGGGGTACTATTTTCTTCGAAGATGCTTCTTACACTTTGCAGTAATATAGCATAAGTTCCCTGAGCGCGCTTTGTCTGTTACAGCCTTATGGCCTGATTGCCTGGTTATTGGAAACACCGTCAATATTCTCGACAGATGGAGTACATAACACTTTTCAGTCCTTGACCGAAGAGGGAGAAGCCGACGGTCGGTTAAGACGCGTTTAAAGTTCGGTTGAACATAGATATGATATAAGTACTTTGGTACATGGAATCATTCTTTTACTCAAGTCACTTGGGGGCTCTTAAGTTTATTTGAGCCATTTTATAATAAGTGTTCTTCTTCTTAGTCTTTGCAAAATTTTATTATTATTATTTATCACTCCTTTTTTCGATGCGAGTGTGTGGTCACTAGCCAGGGAGCCTAATTTCTCTCTCAAAGCCGCTAGAGTTTAGTTTGCTAAACTGGCCTGATGAGAAGTACTCCGCCCTCGGGATAGGAGGTTGAAGCCGTAGGCTGACCTGCTCAAAGTCTTGAGATAGGATGTATCATGTTAAAGCACGACAGAAGCAGTTCTTTTTTCTAAGACCAACTTTTGGATTGGCACCGAACACTTGATATTGTTCGGACGTCATGTTTTTACTGACGTTTCTTGGTTTTCCAAGCTTTTTGGCACTTTTAAACTATTTGTGCTTTTCCAGCATTAGTCTCGCAGTGCAACGCCGGACACCTTTAGGGATTCGGCAAAAACATTCTCAGATATTGCTATATATGCATTGGTTTCGAATTGTGTCTTAGGTCAATAGTTGGGTTGCCCGGCTCCTGCACTTGCTTCCTACGTTCCGTTTTGTTCGGCTAGGCGTGCAAAGGGAGAACCACTGTGATTGTGCTTCCAGCTCACATGGTTAAGCACCTCAGTGGAGAAAGCCGAAAACTGACTTTCACAATAAGCGTAAACTGGTCAGCGATCCAATGATTATGTTAAATGATGGGCCGTTCATAACATTGGCCGAAGTGTTTACGGCTTGACCCCGAGTGTCGCCGAACACTACCGGGGGCTATTAACTGGCCTCCCAAACTAAATCCACAATATTTTGCTCTTACATTAGAGATGAGGTTTAATGATCATGCTTAGCATGACAACCCAAAGAAAGGAACTGATAGCGGGACTATTTTCTTTGGAAGACATTTCTTCTGTTAAACAGTAATATAACTCTCTGCGTACCTTTGTTTATAAAACCGTGTGGCCAGATTGCCTTGTTTGTTGTAAATCTTTGCCCTCATAAAGGTTTTATAAAGTAGGACAAACACTCCTCGGCTACTGGCCGAGGAGGTGGAAGCCGATGGTCGGTCAACAAAGTTTTGTACAATGCGGATCTGAGCATTAATGACGTAAAGTACTTGGATACATAGAGTCATTACACATAATTTGTGATTTTACTATGGATATTGATCCTTAATTCGGCCACCCGTGCCCGCATTAAAGCTCGGGGGCTACTGGGCTTCGGGCTTATTATTTACAAATATTAACGGGGCACATCGATCCCCTGATCTGGTGTTGGCACCCGACCAGTGTATCGGGGGCTACTGCATTGCTTGTCCAATGCAGAAAATTTTATGTGCAATATAGTTTCCGAGGAGATTTTGATCCTCAGGTTGGTCGGCCGCACCCAACCCGAGTCTCGAGGACTGAGCACGCCGCTTTTAGTGTCCCGAAGTATTCTGCCGAGCTTGGACTTGATCCTCAGGCCGATTTTGCAAATCAACCTGAGTCTCAGTGGCTACTAGGATCAGAAGTCTTACGTCATCCTTCACGTGCATCTCAGGTTTTAGACCGATATACACCTTGAGGGCTACTGGCTATATATCTCGGCACAGAATAAATTGCACCAATAAAAAATATTCACAAAAATCGGCCCACATTCGGGGTGGTGCACCACCTCGGAAGCAGTCCGGCATAAAGCTCGGGCGCTAGTGGCTAGCTCCGTAGAGGGAATTTTCAAAAGCTCGGCTAAACTCCTTCAAACTTTTTTGAACCAAGGTGATATGACACCTCGGATATAGTCCGGCGTTGGAGCTCGGATACAGTCCGGCGTTGGAGCTCGGATACATAGTCCGGCGTTGGAGCTCGGATACATTCCGGCATTAGAGCTGGGAAGCGGCCCGACATTGGTGCTCGGCTGTAAAAGATACCTCGAATATAGTCCGGCGTTAGAGCTCGGACGCAAGAGGACACTGCCTCCCGGGAACAACTTCAAACCCGAGGTGTGGCATAAAAATAATAGGGCATTGATAAAGGCCGGAAACTTAAAGGGGCTCCTCGGATACCCGATGTGTAAACCCGTCGAATGCATTTCGGCGATCCTCAAGATCGAAGATAAAGAAGATTTGTTGAACCAATTTTCAAGACCGATGACCGGAGATGAAGAACAGTTCGGAAGAATCGAGGAGCGTCCCTAACTTGAAGACCGGTTCAGGGGGCTACTGACGGTGTCCTGGACTAGGGGGTACTCCACATGTCGTCTCCCAATCTATTAGATTGGGCCGAGGACCCCCGTGGTCGTATACTCATGGGCCAGTTCGGACAGCTGCCGCATACAAGGAAGATTCCACAAGACTTGGCGATCAAGACAAGGACTTCTCCCCACCGGCGTATTCGACTAGGACTCTTGTTAACCTAGGCCTCTGGTGCATTATATAAACCAGGGCCAGGCTAGTCAATACAACATACACATCAACAATCATACCATAGGCTAGCTTCTAGGGTTTAGCCTCCTTGATCTCGTGGTAGATCTACTCTTGTACTACCCATATCATCAATATTAATCAAGCAGGACGTAGAGTTTTACCTCCATCAAGAGGGACCGAACCTGGGTAAAACATCGTGTTCCTTGCCTCCTGTTACCATTCAGCCTAGACGCACAGTTCGGGACCCCCTACCCGAGATCCGCCGGTTTTGACACCGACATTGGTGCTTTCATTGAGAGTTCCGCTGTGTGATCGACAAAAGGATCGATGGCTCGCCTGCAGATCAACTGCGACTTCGGCATCTTCGTCACCAGCTCAACTGGTCACCTTGGTTCGACCAAGAATTGCGTCCCGTGTTCGGATCACCATGTTCGGACAAGGGCCTTCATCAAACATCAACTCCGATCTCTGTCAAGATCACGGAGGAATCATCTATGGACCTCGGGGGCTCAACGTCAACATTGCCCTCAAGCGACCGTGCTGATTTTTTGGACAGCGAACTCGTATCTGCCGCCACCACCTCCTCGAGTATCGCTTTGACGATCGCTTTGGTGGAATTGTGCGGAATTGATTCTATAACAACCCTGGAAAATTTCGTCGAGTTCCGATGGAGGAATCTCTGGCAATCCACGATATACATGAGCTTTGTCAAATATGAACGGGAATTTGGATGAGTTTAGGGCATGGTGTCCAGCTTCTAGCTCGGACGTCCTTTGGAAGATCCAACCGTTGATCGGCCGAGTTCATCTTTTTTATGAACGGGATTTCGGACATCCCTTTTGAAGGAAGTTTTGTATGGGGTATTGTGTTTTGTTGCCGGACACACCCCACTAACTTTAAGATCTTTTGAACATGATCTTCAACATCATGCTGGTGTCAAACCAGTCCGGCAATATTACTCCATGGCTGCCGACCTACGCTAGACACGTCGTCACTTTAGCCGAGCTCAACTTCTTCGGATCATCATCTCGGCAAGCCGAACAAGAGTCTGGCATCGTGAAGGATAAATCATCATCAACGTCGCCGCCCCACGGATTACACGGAGCGGGCATACCGGCATCGCCGCACGGTCACTTCATCAAGCCGGCATCGACCACGTCACGACCTGCATCGACAGGGCCGCATTATTGCTTCTTCAAGCTGGTGTCCATCACGCCGACCTACTTTGACTCATCGGCTGACGTCGAGGCTTCGACATCTCAGCTGGACCGGGGGCTTCGCCATCTCTTCATCAACCTACTCCAGAGACTTCGGCGTCACTAGCCGACCAGCTTCGTGATGTTAGCTGGACCGAGAGCTTTGCCTCGGCGAGCCAACCTTTGCCAGCATCGCCGTTCAGGCAATGGGTGTGCGGACCGAGTCCCAATTTTGGGAATCACCTTTCTTCGGATTGCTACAACAAATAAACCAGGTGCTATTAATCCTATTATTTTTTGCTTGTTTGGGTTTATTATTCCCAAGGAATTATTACTCTGGTTTGTCCATCATCTGTACACAGGTCTATCAAATGATGGCCACATTAACGAGGGTCGCATGGTGGTTTGGTCAGTTTTCGTACATAGTCTAGCGAACGCCGCATCGGGAACTCGGACTGACCTGTGAATTTAGGCTTTGCCACGCCTTTACCGCATCACGCCGATGCCCTGCATCGACATTGACTTCGGCGCCAGGCCATATTTCTTTTATTAATCACTTTGCATAAATTATTTATTATGCAGCAATTTTTTTAATTATCATTATGACTATTATCTCTGGTTTGCACTATTTTTTGTGCACAGGAAAATGATCCGGGGACTTCGGCGTCACTCTGCCGGTCTGCACTGACCGTGCTATGTCACCACTTCAGTGTGTCGAGCTCTCCACTCCGCCACCTCGGGACCGGCTTGGGGGATGGAACCTTGCCCCGCATCAAGCTCGGATCGCGTCATCAATACCGAACACATTAACCAGCTAAGTCACTTTCATGCTCAAAGCTTTAATTTCTAACTTGTGTTCGGTTCGACCAAGCATTATACTTTTTTGGAAAAAAGTTGCTTGTAAAAAATTTCCTTGTCCAAACTTTGTTTGTGACGCATAAATTCAAATACCCCGTTTACTTGGGGGCTTCCTTTATGAAGCTTTTCCTCTTGCATATGATTATACTTGTACGGCTTCGTTCCTTGTTCGTGTATTACGCCACAATATGCACCATATCGACTTAAGCGATTTGCAAGCTGGGTTGCCTCGCTCCTGTGTTTACCCCTACGTTCCCGATTGTTCGGCTAGGGAGTAAAGGGAGCACCTCTGCGATTGTCACGATCAGGTCGCCCGAGCCGGACCTCAGACTGGGTGAAGCCGAAAGCTAGCGCTCTTATAGTTTTCAATGATGTTCCGCACACAACGGAACTCATGAGTACAAAAAATCTATTGCACAAGTCTCATAATAACAATGAGCACCGAAGAAAGGTATCGGTGGGGGTACTATTTTCTTCGAAGATGCTTCTTACACTTTGCAGTAATATAGCATAAGTTCCCTGAGCGCGCTTTGTCTATTACAGCCTTATGGCCTGATTGCCTGGTTATTGGAAACACCGTCGATATTCTCGACAGATGGAGTACATAACACTTTTGGGTCCTTGACCGAAGAGGGAGAAGCCGATGGTCGGTTAAGACGCGTTTAAAGTTCGGTTGAACATAGATATGATATAAGTACTTCGGTACATGGAATCATTCTTTTACTCAAGTCACTCGGGGGCTCTTAAGTTTATTTGAGCCATTTTATAATAAGTGTTCTTCTTAGTCGTTGCGAAATTTTATTATTATTATTTATCACTCCTTTTTTCGACGCGAGTGTGCGGTCACTAGCCGGGGAGCCTAATTTCTCTCTCAAAGCCGCTAGAGTTTAGTTTGCTAAACTGGCCTGATGAGAAGTACTCCGCCCTCGGGATAGGAGGTTGAAGCCGTAGGCTGACCCGCTCGAAGTCTTGAGATAGGATGAGTTTAGGGCATGGTGTCCAGCTTTGACCCTTTGGCATACATCACATTTTGCAACATAGGTGGAAATCTCCCTTTTCATGCCATGCCACCAGAATCTTTCCTTCAGGTCTTGATACATTTTGGTTCCTCCGGGGTGGATGGAATACGGGGTGTCATGAGCTTCTTGCAAGGTCAAATTCTTGAGCTCAATCTTGTTGGATACGCAAATGCGATTCCCAAACCACGCAATTCCTTGCTCATCCTCTAAGAATCTTGGGGCCTTGCCTGCCTTGATCTTCCTCTTGATGCGTTCAATACTTTCGTGTCCCTTCTGAGCTTCCTTAATATCATCCATCAGGGTAGGCTTGACTTCAAGGTTGGCTAAGAATCCTGGTGCAACCAGTTCCAACCCGAAGCTTTCAAGTTCTTCATACAAGGCGGGTAGCCTTTCCTTAAGCATAGCATTCAAGGAACAAGCCTTCCTGCTTAATGCATCTGCTACCACATTAGCCTTTCCAATGTGGTATTGAACACTAAGGTCATAATCCTTGATCAACTCTAGCCACCTTCTCTGCCTCATGTTCAATTCCTTCTGAGTGAAAATATACTTCAGACTTTTGTGATCCGTGTATATCTCACACCGCTTCCCTAGGAGGTAATGTCGCCATGTTTTCAGGGCATGAACTACAGCTGCCAACTCAAGGTCATGAGTAGCATAGTTCTCTTCATGAGGCCGTAGTTGCCTTGAAAGGTAAGCTACGACTTTGCCTTCTTGCATCAGAACACCTCCCAGTCCGGTTCTTGACGCATCACAATATATCACAAACTCCTTGTGTATATCTGGTGTGGCCAGAACTGGGGCGGTGGTCAATCTCTTCTTCAGCTCCTGGAAGCTTTCTTCGCACTTCAGCGCCCATTCAAACTTCTTGTCCTTCTTCAAGAGCAGAGTCATGGGTCGTG
The DNA here is from genome assembly GCA_034509565.1 of Triticum monococcum. NCBI lineage: Eukaryota > Viridiplantae > Streptophyta > Magnoliopsida > Poales > Poaceae > Triticum > Triticum monococcum. The sequence continues at coordinate 96,892,763 of CM067843.1, read as the reverse complement.
CAATGCTTGAGAATCCTTCAACGAACTTGCGGTAATATCCCGCGAGTCCGAGGAAGCTTCTGACTTCCTTCACATTGCTTGGAGATTGCCATTCAGTCACAGCTTCAATCTTAGTGGGATCAACCGACAATCCTTCTTCAGTCAAAACATGACCCAAGAATACAACTTCGCGCAGCCAAAGTTCACACTTGCTGAACTTGGCATACAGTTGGTGCTCTCGAAGCTTGTCTAGGACCATCTTCAAGAATGTCATCAATGAAGACAACGACAAACTTGTCCAAATATTCCATGAAGACCTTATTCATGAGATACATGAAGTAAGCTGGGGCGTTGGTCAATCCAAAGGACATGGCCGTGCATTCATACAGGCCATATCTGGTTACAAATGCCGTCTTCGGAATATCTTGGGGTCTGATTTTCAGCTGGTAGTACCCAGATCCGAGGTCAATCTTGGAGAACACCTTGGCCCCATTGAGTTGATCAAACAGATCTTCAATCTTGGGAAGTGGATACTTGTTCTTGATTGTAACTTCATTGAGGGAGCGGTTGTCAATGCATTAGCGGATGGTACCGTCCTTCTTTGCCACAAACAGAACATGTGATCCCCAAGGGGAGGCACTAGGGCGGATAAATCCCTTCCTCAACTGCTCTTCCAGTTGCTTCTTCAATTCTGCTAACTCTTCTAATCCCATTCTATAAGGCTTCTTACAGATGGGTCCTGCTCCAGGTATGAGCTCGATGATGAACTCAATGTCTCGGTCAAGAGGCATTCCCGGTAGCTCATCGGGAAATACATCGGGGTATTCGCATACTACCGGCACTTGCTCCAATCCAACTTCTGACAGAGAGTTGACTTGGGTGGCTTGAGCAGAGGAGGGGTTGGAGGCAAATTTAACTTCGACTCCTTGGTCGTTGGTCACAGTGACGGTCCGGTTGGCGCAATCTAACAAGCCTTGGTGCTTGATGAGCCAATCCATTCCTAAGATCACATCCAAGCCATGCGATCTTAAGATGATAAGGTCTTCTTGGAAGTCTACCCCATTAATGACAATCCTGACTCCTTTACATCCTATCTTGGCTCTCATCTCTGCTCCGGGGGTTTGTACCACCATAGGGTTATTCAGGGGTGTAGGGGTTATGCCACTTTTTAATGCAAACTTTTGGGTGACAAATGAATGCGTGGCTCCAGAATCAAACAAGACAGTTGCAGGTGTTGAGTTGACAAGGAACGTACCCAGCATGATGTCCGGGTCTTCCTGGGCTTCTTCTGTAGTGACATGATTCACCCGACCCTTGCCGTTGTTGGGCAGGTTGTGGGGAGCTTGGTTCCTTGGTGGCATTCCACGGCCTTGTCCTGGGTTCTGCGCATTGGGGCGCGGGGCGTCGGGCTTCTTGTTGGGGCAATACTTGGAGTAGTGTCCTGCCTGACCACATCCGAAGCAAGTGACTTGATTGGGGTTGCTGCTCTTGCCGGCATTGTTATTGGGGTTGTTGTAAGCTGGCCTGGGGTTGGCATACTGCTAAGGTGGATAGTTGGTGCGGGGTGCAGGAGCCCTTGGCTGCTGATAGGTTGGCTTGACCGGGGCTGGCTGCCACGGGCGAGGCTTCTGGTCGCTGGAGCTACCCTTGCTGATCATCTTGCGCTTACGGGTATCATCCAAAGCACGTCGCTTGTCCTCAAGCATGAGTGCCTTGTTTACCAAATTAGGAAAGGTCGGGCAGTCACACACAACAAGCGAGTACTGCAGAGTCTGGTTAAGGCCTTCCATGAAGCGCTCCCTTTTGGCAGCATCAGTGCTGACATCTTCAGGGGCATACCTTGAGAGAACACTGAACTTCTGCATGTACTCCTTGACAGTGCTACTACCTTGCTTCAGGGCTCGGAACTCACGCTTCTTGATGGACATGATTCCGGAGGGAATGTGGGCCTTGCAGAATTCTGCCTTGAAGTCATTCCAAGTGATGTTTCGCTCAACATGCATGGCCTTGAATCCATCCCACCAAGCTCTAGCAGTTCCCCCGAGACAGTGAGCAGCATATGCCACCTTCTCACGGTCCTCAGTGCATCCGACTAGTTCCAGCAGATCCTCAATGGTGCGGACCCAGTCGTCTGCATCCAGGGGTTTAGCAATATCGATGAAGGTGGGTGGTGCATGTTTCTTGAAGTCCACCAACGTGGAACATCCATTGCCGTTTCCCGCCGGCTGGCGGTTGACAGCTTGAGCAATCATCTGGAGAGCTGCAGTGTTGGCTTGGCATTCCTCTCGGAAGGCTTGGAGAAGCTGAGCCATGTCCAAGCTTGGAGGTGGTGGCGGTGGTGGAGCTTGTCCTTGGGTTTGGTCTTGACTGGCTCCTTCTCCAACTTCTGGCTGCTGGGTAGAGGTACCGGTACGAGTTACAACAGGCATCCTGTTGGAGTGGTCAAGGTCTCATGATTGGGAAAGATGAGTAAAGCAATATAGATGGGATGCCTAGTAGATGGTATGACACTAATTGTTGATGGTTGGTATGACACTAATTGTTTTCATGTAAGGGCCAAAAAGGCCAAACACATTCATTAAAATCCAAATGGGTGATGTAGTCGCTTACAAGTTCCCGAAGGAAAGTACGATGTCCATCAAACACATCAAAAGCAATCACAATACTACATGGTTTCATATGAACCATTACAAGGGCTCGACTTCGTATAGGGGTACATTACCTATCCTACCGTAGGGGTTACTAACGGGCATATCCGGGTTGCGAATGATGCCTAAGTGGTGGAATGCTCGGTCGCATAGTCTGGCTCTTCTGGGTCTTCCTCCTCGTCATGGGTGGCCTGACTTTCCTCTTCATTTGAAGTGGTGGGGGAGTGGAGGAGCTCAACACGGCGTTGCTTTGCCGGTGGTGCGAAGAGCTTGCGGTATTCCTTTGCACTCATGCGGTGTTGCTGTGGTGGTTCTCCATCCATTGGGGGTCTTCCGCCTCTGTATGCGATTGCGGGTTGTCCAGGGGGAGCACCTTCCTTCTTGAACCCATCCGTCTTCCCTTGTGCTTGAAGAAGAAGTGCCTTGGTCTCATGAAGTTCCTTTCGGAGTTCCATTGATTCCAAGGCCAAGCGTTGTGCCAAACTATCGGCACAAAGGCTGAAGTAGGTCTGGAATCGGAGTGGAAGTCCTTCTAATGGTGGAGCTGGTGCACTGCTCTCATCCTCACCTTCCTTCCGATAAGGCAAGAAACGGGTGGCCAACTCGTCTGCCATCTCTGGAAGAAGGTCTCGGAGGCGGGTGAGTGCCTTGAGGGTTGCTGTCTCGACGGCAAGAACCAATGTTGCCATTTGGGGTCCCTCAAAGAACCAGCTTGTGGGAGAGTCATTGGCCTTCACGATCACTTCCACATGATACTCCGTCTCGGTGTCATTGTTCCGATGCTCATGGTAGGCGAAAATGGGGGCTCGGTGAAACTGGCACTTCTTGAGGCTATCCACGAGAAGCACGGGAAATCCTGTGGTCAGAAAGTCTTCAGGTACGGCAGCCATCTATAAAGGTTAAATGGGGGAGGTCAATAAGGGAAATATATCTTGGGTTGGGTAAGCTTTAGAAAAGAAGAGAAGTTTAGATGGTCTCAAGATAACTAACGCCCATGCTAAATAAGGCTTCCTACAGTCAGGATGGCTCTGATACCAGCTCTGTGGGGACCCCGACTCATAAGTCGTGATCATCGGATGCACGTGTACAGTGATCCCAGAGATCAATGCTCACTGAACACACAGAAGCTGAATAACAAGAGTCTTACATACATACATATCGTCTTACACAAATTATGACCATTATGGTCAAGTCTTACATAGATAAATCCTTAAGGGCTGAACATCAAATGAAACATAAGCAGCGGAAATCTTCGTTGATAAGTAGAACCCATGCCATCTCCCTTAACCCTATAGGCATTCTGACTGGGAAACGTCCTAGTTCGCATGTTCGTCTTCAAAGAATTATTCCTCAAACTCCTGTTCTTCCATGCCTGGCCAATTAAATAACCAGTGGCAAGCCAATGAGTACTTTGAATGTACTCGCAAGCAACCCATGTTTTGGTTCAAGGTACAATAATGCATGATATAGGTAAGTTTTTGCGGAAAGCTAGTTTTGAGTGCAATGGCATGCTCAACAACTTGTAAGACATGCATCAGGAGAATTCAATTAACCATAAGGACATGTTACAGATATCAACATAAAAAGAGTGGGCACCAACCCACATCAATCATGTCAAGTCTTTGACATGACCCAAGTAGTTCTTCCCACTTATCCGAACACTCACACTGGTTTGAAAACATGTAGACGTAGTTTAAGCAACACCGCCCAACTATCCTTGACCGTGGACACGGCTATTCGAATAGTTTTACACTCTGCAGAGGTTGCACACTTTACCCACAAGATCCGGGGAACTTCCGTGACATCCACGACCCGCGGTACCTCAAGTACCCGGGGTAAGCACCCGATCACTATCTTTCCCTAGACGACACTAACAAGGAGTCCACTCGTTGTTCTGTATCCTCACGATGTACATCATACAAGACTCACTCGAGATCGTAACATCCGAGAGGGGACACAACGGTGTATCCGGTGCCCTGTGAAAACAGTCATGGCCGCCCTACCTGGCACGACCTCGTCCCGAGAGAGCGCACCAACAACTCTCCCATCACTAGTAATGCGGGCTCCAAGCTAGTATCGGCCTAGGTAATCAATAATGCCCTTTCCCATACAAGGGTAGAGTGGTTGCGCATGTAAGGTTGGGACAGTCGACAAAACTTAAATCTAATCCGTTTTTGAAAACAACACACGCACTGGCCTCGGTACACCATTTCGTCATCAAGTGGTTACCCATCTCATTGTCTCCCTCGGGCATAAGTGGCACCCGACGGGGTTTTCGAAAAGTCTTTTGAAAGTACTTGCCTCCATCACCATGCATATTCTCGTCCCTTTAGTGTAGCACTACTTAGCATCCTATCTACTCCCACCGGCATAACCCTCATAAGAAGGTAGGGTCATGCACAATGCAAGTATCAACAAGGAGGAATGAAGGCAACCCACCAAAGTGGCTACCATCTCATCATGATTCCGATGCCACAATAATAAAGTGCTATATGAAATGCATAAAAAGGGTTTCATAGTCATGGTCAAAGGGCTGCTTGCCTAGCTCAACAAAGTCTTCTGGGTCTTCAAAGTCTTCTGGTCCAACTCCTTCGTCAGCAATGCAATCTATAGTCACAAAATAATAACGAGAAAATAAGGCAATAATAAAACAGAAAAAACCAAAGTGCTCAGAAAAATGTCAACTCATTTTTGTTAAATACTAGGGAGAAAACTAAGAAGGGGAAAATTCCTAGTTTTGGTTCTGGAGTAGCAGAATAGGAGAAATGGATTTACAAATGCATATTTAAATGCTTAAAATCACATTTAAATATTTACAGTGAAGAAAAGTTTGTTGGATTTGAATGAAAGTTGCACCATTAAATAGGTTGCAATATTTTGGGAATTTAGGAATTGGAATTAATTTATTTGGACATATATTTTATCCTGTGGGATTTTTGGAAAAGCCACAGAAAAAGAAAAAGAAAAATGGCACTGTTCCTGCCGGGCCAGAACATCTGTGGGGCAGCAGGCCCAGCCAGCGGGCCGGCCCAGCCGAGCCAGCGCACAACGCGCGCGCCCGCCCACCCCTTTCAAACCTGACGGCCGGGGCCCGTAGGTCAGAGAGAGAGAGGGGCGCGGGAACGAGGGAGAGGATGACAGGAAGGGCCCACCTGTCATCACTAACCCGTGGACAGGGGGGTCGCGGTGCTCACCGGCGATGATGCACGCCACGGCGAGCTCCGGCGAGTGCGGGGATGGCTTCAGGAGACTGCCGCACGTCGGTGGGTGGTGGACTTGGCCGGCGGGGGTGCCTGGTTCGCCGGCGACGAGGAGCTGCGGCGGAGGAGCTTCGGGAGGCGGTGGCTCCGGCCGTTTCCGGCAGCTACAGAGAGGGGAAACAAGGGGAAAAGGGTCAGGGGGCTGCAGGGATTCCAGATCGAGCCAGAGGAGGAGCGGGGGAGGCCTATACCTCGCGAACTCCGGCGAGCCGAAGCGGCGGAGCTCGAGCTCGATCTCGAGCTCGGGCGGCTCTGGAGAGGAACTGGGGGTGCAGGGGGAGGGTTTGGTGGTGCAGAGAGCGAGTGGTGAGGAGAGGAGGGCTCGGGGAGGCCTTTAAATAGGCGAATGGCAAGGTCCCGTAGACCCATGCGCCGGTGAGGTCCTGCTCATTGCCACAGGGCTCGGGAGGAGCTGGCGCCGTGTCTGGGGTGTTCCTGGGTTCGGTCCAGAGCTAGGGAAAGAAGAGAGGGAGGGAGCAGGGGGCCAGCGGCACGCGCATGTGAGCCGCACCATTGGCGCGCTCGGGCGGCCTCTATTTGCTAGCGCGGAGGCGCGGGGAGGTGGAGAGAGCAGGGGGCCGACCGCGTAGCGTGCTGCGGACGCCGAGGCGCATCGGCAGGCGCGCGGGGGAGGCCCGAGGTGGCCGGAGGCGGTTGGAAGGGGGCGGCTACAGTGCGGGAGCGCATTGTAGCGTGCTCCAGAGCGCCCAAATGGCATGCCATGGCATATTATATGCCTTGTGGGCACGGCCACTGATGTCTAGCAGCCCTAGGAGGGAGTAAAGAAGAGGGAAGGGGCATTGGATGCCCTGGAGAGCCATTAGGAGAGGAGAGAGGGTGAGGGAGAGAGAGAAAGAGGCTGTCCAGAGAGAGAAAGTGAGGGTTTCACCCCCAAATAATTGAGCTGTTGAAAGGGGGAAATTACTGGAGGTAGAAGAGGTCTAGGAGGGGCTGTGGTAAAAAGTTGAGCTCAAGGAGAATAGTTTTAGTGGTCAAAACAGTGGTTTTTGTAAAATGTCAGAAGGTATTTGATAAGGGTTTTGGCAAGCAAATGATTTCCAATTGCCATGATACTCCACAGGGTGAAATGACACATATAATTAGGGCCTTCCACCAATTTGGAGCTTATTTGGGCAAAGTTGCCAATGCAACTTTTGTAAACCCTAGAAATGAGCAGAATTGGACTTGTGTAGATCTAGTTGAGCAAATCACTTCTCCTTGATGCACCACTTGGTGTAGTGGCCTCATTTGGTCATATGAACATTGTCAGATCACGAGTTCCGGCAGACCCTTAAGGTTCGAACACTGGGGTGCGCGCGGAGATCACGCCCTCTACCTCCCCGTCTCACAAAGATCTAAACTACTGAGAGAACTGCACAAGAGACACAAGGTTTATACTGGTTCGGGCCACCATTGTGGTGTAATACCCTACTCCAGTGTGTGGTGGGTGGTGACCTCCGTCTCGTGGTCCGCCTGGTCTTGGTCTCGTTGCACCGAAATGGAAACCTTTGCCTGATGCCTCGGTACTCCGCGGCTGCGCTTGCCCCCTTTGCACCAAAGAGGAAAGAAGGACGCTGCGCGCGCTGGCGCCCTCCTGGCACCCTCGATCGTCATGGCTTGCGTCATGGGCACCTCGCGAGCTACCCCGCCTTGATTCCTCCGCCTCCTCGCGAGCCAGCCTGAGGAGGCTGCGCCTGAAGATGCGCCGTGTCGTCCGCCCCGCGAGGCTTGGCCCCTCGCGAGGGTCTTGAGTCTTGTGTTGACGAAGATGGGCCGTACTGGGCCTCCTTTGAGCCACGCCGCAGGCCGCAGGCAGGCAAGTCTGGGGACCCCCATTCCCAGAACGCCAACAAACATGCTCACAAAAGTTGGGGTCAAGGAGATTAAGTATAGAAGGTGGAGTTGTGTTGACCTTAAAGAGCACTTGAAAAAAAACAGAGAGAAAACCAACTCCAAATAAAAGCCAAATAATGCAAAAGTTTTTGTTGGTCCAAATTTTCATGCTTTATTAATGCAAATGAAGGGTTACAAAATGCAGGGTGTGACAGACCTACCCCCCTTACAAGAATCTCGTCCCCGAGAGTCCTAAACTAGGCTTTAAAGAGATACGGAAACTCGGATCTAAGGTAGTCTTTATGTTCCCAGGTTGCTTGTGCTTCAGTGTGGTTGCTCCACTGGACCTTGAAGTACTTGATAGTGCGGCTTCGAGTGCGTCGCTCAGCCTAATCCAAAATGCAGATGGGCCTCTCACGGTAAGTCAAATCAGGCTGAAGGTCAATGGCTTGGTGATCGACGTCCTTGTAAAGATTAGGCTTGCCTGGGACTTGGAGACACTTCCGGAGTTGTGACACGTGGAATACGTTGTGTACATCGGATAGTTCAGGTGGCAGTTCCAACTGGTAAGCCACTTCTCCACGTCATGCGGTGATCTCGAAGGGGCCGATAAATCTTGGTGCGAGTTTCCCCTTAACGTGGAAACACTTGGTTCCCTTAAGAGGAGTTACTCGCAGATATACATGGTCTCCGACTTGGAAGTCTACTTGTCGGTGACGAGTGTCAGCATAGCTCTTCCGTATGGACTTAGCGGACTTTAGTTGTTCTCTGACTAGCTGAACTTGCTCTTCTGCTTCACGGAGGATTTCAGGCCCAAATACTAGTCATTCTCTAGTTTCTGACCAATTGAGGGGTGTGCGGCACTTCCGACCGTACAATACCTCAAATGGTGCCATCTGGAGGCTTGACTGATAACTGTTGTTGTAGGAGAACTCGGCAAAAGGGAGGCAATCTTCCCACTTAGCTCCATATGCTAAGACACAGGCTCGGAGCATGTCTTCGAGTATCTGATTCACTCGTTCTGTCTGACCTTTGGTCTGTGGGTGGAAAGCAGTGCTGAAGGACAACTTGGTCCCCATGGCCTCTTGGAACTTCTTCCAGAATCTTGAGGTAAACTGGGTTCCTCGATTTGACACAATCTCCTTGGGAACACCATGAAGACTTACGATTCTATTGATGTATAGAGCCGCTAGCTGGTTGCCATCATAGGTAGTCTTCACAGGAATGAAATGGGCTACTTTGGTCAAATGATCGACTATGACCCAGATGGAGTCATGTCCCTTGTTTGACCTAGGTAGTCCAGTGATGAAATCCATTCCGACTTTATCCCATTTCCACTCGAGAACATTGAGTGGTTGGAGCAATCCAGCAGGTCGCTGATATTCAGCTTTGACCCTTTGGCATACATCACATTTTGCAACATAGGCGGCAATCTCCCTTTTCATGCCATGCCACCAGAATCTTGCCTTCAGGTCTTGATACATTTTGGTTCCTCCGGGGTGGATGGAATACAGGGTGTCATGAGCTTCTTGCAAGATAAATTCTTGAGCTCAATCTTGTTGGGTACGCAAATGCGATTCCCAAACCACGCAATTCCTTGCTCATCCTCTGAGAATCCTGGGGCCTTGCCTGCCTTGATCTTCCTCTTGATGCGTTCAATACTTTTGTGTCCCTTCTGAGCTTCCTTAATATCATCCATCAGGGTAGGCTTGACTTCAAGGTTGGCTAAGAATCCTGGTGCAACCAGTTCCAACCCGAAGCTTTCAAGTTCTTCATACAAGGCGGGTAGCCTTTCCTTAAGCATAGCATTCAAGGAACAAGCCTTCCTGCTTAATTCAAGGAACAAGCCTTCCTGCTTAATGCATCTGCTACCACATTAGCCTTGGTGCTTGATGAGCCAATCCATTCCTAAGATCACATCCAAGCCTTGCGATCTTAAGATGATAAGGTCTGCTTGGAAGTCTACCCCATTAATGACAATCCCGACTCCTTTACATCCTATCTTGGCTCTCATCTCTGCTCCGGGGGTTTGTACCACCATAGGGTTATTCAGGGGTGTAGGGGTCATGCCACTTTTTAATGCAAACTTTTGGGTGACAAATGAATGCGTGGCTCCAGAATCAAACAAGACAGTTGCAGGTGTTGAGTTGACAAGGAACGTACCCAGCACGATGTCTGGGTCTTCCTGGGCTTCTTCTGTAGTGACATGATTCACACGACCCTTGCCGTTGTTGGGCAGGTTGTGGGGAGCTTGGTTCCTTGGTGGCATTCCACGGCCTTGTCCTGGGTTCTGCGCATTGGGGCACGGGGCGTCGGGCTTCTTGTTGGGGCAATACTTGGAGTAGTGTCCTGCCTGACCACATCCGAAGGAAGTGACTTGATTGGGGTTGCTGCTCTTGCCGGCATTGTTATTGGGGTTGTTGTAAGCTGGCCTGGGGGTTGGCATACTGCTAAGGTGGATAGTTGGTGCGGGGTGCAGGAGCCCTTGGCTGCTGATAGGTTGGCTTGACCGGGGCTGGCTGCCACGGGCGAGGCTTCTGGTCGCTGGAGCTACCCTTGCTGATCATCTTGCGCTTACGGGTATCATCCAAAGCACGTCGCTTGTCCTCAAGTATGAGTGCCTTGTTTACCAAATTAGGAAAGGTCGGGCAGTCACACACAACAAGCGAGTACTGCAGAGTCTGGTTAAGGCCTTCCATGAAGCGCTCCCTTTTGGCAGCATCAGTGCTGACATCTTCAGGGGCATACCTTGAGAGAACACTGAACTTCTGCATGTACTCCTTGACAGTGCTACTACCTTTCTTCAGGGCTCGGAACTCACGCTTCTTGATGGACATGATTCCGGAGTGAACGTGGGCCTTGCGGAATTCTGCCTTGAAGTCATTCCAAGTGATGTTTCGCTCAACATGCATGGCCTTGAATCCATCCCACCAAGCTCTAGCAGTTCCCCCGAGACAGTGAGTAGCATATGCCACCTTCTCACGGTCCTCAGTGCATCCGACTAGTTCCAGCAGATCCTCAATGGTGCGGACCCAGTCGTCTGCATCCAGGGGTTCAGCAATATTGATGAAGGTGGGTGGTGCATGTTTCTTGAAGTCCACCAACATGGAACGTCCATTGCCGTTTCCCGCCGACTGGCGGTTGACAGCTTGAGCAATCATCTGGAGAGCTGTAGTGTTGGCTTGGCGTTCCTCTCGGAAGGCTTGGAGAAGCTGAGCCATGTCCATGCTTGGAGGTGGTGGCGGTGGTGGAGCTTGTCCTTGGGTTTGGTCTTGACTGGCTCCTTCTCTGGCTTCTGGCTGCTAGGTAGAGGTACCAGTACGAGTTACAACAGGCATCCTGTTGGAGCGGTCAAGGTCTCATGATTGGGAAAGATGAGGAAAGCAATATAGATGGGATTCCTAGTAAGGGGGTTGGTATGACACTAATTGTTTTCATGCAAGGGCTAAAAAGGCCAAACACATTCATTAAAATCCAAATGGGTGATGTAGTCGCTTACAAGTTCCCGAAGGAAAGTACGATGTCCATCAAACACATCAAAAGCAATCACAATACTACATGGTTTCATATGAACCATTACAAGGACTCAACTTCGCATAGGGGTACACGACCTATCCTACCGTAGGGGTTACTAACGGGCATATCCGGGTTGCGAATGATGCCTAAGTGGTGGAATGCTCAGTCGCATAGTCTGGCTCTTCTGGGTCTTCCTCCTCGTCATCGGTGGCCTGACTGTCCTCTTCATTTGAAGGGGTGGGGGAGTGGAGGAGCTCAACATGGCGTTGCTTTGCCGGTGGTGCGAAGAGCTTGCGGTATTCCTTTGCACTCATGCGGTGTTGCTGTGGTGGTTCTCAATCCTTTGGGGGTCTTCCGCCTCTGTATGCGATTGCGGGTTGTCCAGGGGGAGCACCTTCCTTCTAGATCCCATCCGTCTTCCCTTGTGCTTGAAGAAGAAGTGCCTTGGTCTCATGAAGTTCCTTTCGGAGTTCCATTGATTCCAAGGCCAAGCGTTGTGCCAAACTATCGGCACAAAGGCTGAAGTAGGTCTGGAATCGGAGTGGAAGTCCTTCTTCTAATGGTGGAGCTGGTGCACTGCTCTCATCCTCACCTTCCTTCCGATAAGGCAAGAAACGGGTGGCCAACTCGTCTGCCATCTCTGGAAGAAGGTCTCGGAGGCGGGTGAGTGCCTTGAGGGTTGCTGTCTCGACGGCAAGAACCAATGTTGCCATTTGGGGTCCCTCGAAGAACCAGCTTGTTGGAGAGTCATTGGCCTTCACGATCACTTCCACATGATACTCCGTCTCAGTGTTATTGATCCAATTCTCATGGTAGGCGAAAATGGGGGCTCGGTGAAACTGGCACTTCTTGAGGCTATCCTCGAGAAGCACGGGAAATCCTGTGGTCAGAAAGTCCTCAGGTACGGCAGCCATCTACAAAGGTTAAATGGGGGAGGTCAATATGGGAAATATATCTTGGGTTGGGTAAGCTTTAGAAAAGAAGAGAAGTTTAGATGGTCTCAAGCTAACTAACGCCCATGCTAACTAAGGCTTCCTACAGTCAGGATGGCTCTGATAACAGCTCTGTGGGGACCCCGACTCATAAGTCGTGATCACCGAATGGACGTGTACAATGATCCCAGAGATCAATGCTCACTTAACACACAGAAGCTGAATAACAAGAGTCTTACATCCATACATATCGTCTTACACAAATTATGACCATTATGGTCAAGTCTTACATAGATAAAGCCTTAAGGGCTGAACATCAAATGAAACATAAGCAACGGAAATCTTCGTCGATAAGTAGAACCCACGCCATCTGCCTTAACCCTACAGGCATTCTGACTGGGAAACGTCCTAGTTCGCATGTTCGTCTTCAAAGAATTCTTCCTCAAACTCCTATTCTTCCATGCCTGGCCAATTAAATAACTAGTGGCAAGCCAATGAGTACTTTGAATGTACTCGCAAGCAACCCATGTTTTGGTTCAAGGTACAATAATGCATGATATAGGTAAGTTTTTGCGAAAAGCTAGTTTTGAGTGCAATGGCATGCTCAACAACTTGTAAGACATGCATCAGGAGAATTCAATTAACCATAAGAACAGGTTACAAATATCAACATAAAAAGAGTGGGCACCAACCCACATCAATCATGTCAAGTCTTTGACATGACCCAAGTAGTTCTTCCCACTTATCCAAACACTCACACTGGTTTGAAAACATGTGGACGTAGTTCAAGCAGCACCGCCCAACTGTCCTTGACCGTGGGCATGGCTATTCGAATAGTTTTACACTCTGCAGAGGTTGCACACTTTACCCACAAGATCCGGGGAACTTCCGTGACATCCACGACCCGCGGTACCTCAAGTACCCGGGGTAAGCACCCGATCACTATCTTTCCCTAGACGACACTAACAAGGAGTCCACTCGTTGTTCCGTATCCTCACGATGTACATCATACAAGACTCACTCCAGATCGTAACATCCGAGAGGGGACACAACGGTGTATCCGGTGCCCTGTGAAAACAGTCATGGCCGCCCTACCTGGCACGACCCTGTCCCGAGAGAGCGCACCAACAACTCTCCCATCACTAGTAATGCGGGCTCCAAGCTAGTATCGGCCTAGGTAATCAATAATGCCCTTTCCCGTACAAGGGTAGAGTGGTTGCGCATGTAAGGTTGGGACAGTCGACAAATCTTAAATCTAATCCGTTTTTGAAAACAACACACGCACTTGCCTCAGTACACACTTCGTCATCAAGTGGTTACCCATCTCATTGTCTCCCTCGGGCATAAGTTGCACCTGACGGGGTTTTCGAAAAGTCTTTTGAAAGTACTTGCCTCCATCACCATGCATATTCCCGTCCCTTTAGTGTAGCACTACTTAGGATCCTATCTACTCCAACCGACATAACCCTCATAAAAAGGTAGGGTCATGCACAATGCAAGTATCAACAAGGAGGAATGAAGGCAACCCACCAAAGTGGCTACCATCTCATCATGATTCCGATCCACAATAATAAAGTGCTATATGAAATGCATAAAAAGGGTTTCATAGTCATGGTCAAAGGGCTGCTTGCCTGCCTCAACAAAGTCTTCTGGGTCTTCAAAGTCTTCTGGTCCAACTCCTTCGTCAGCAACGCAATCTATCGTCGCAAAATAATAACCAGAAAATAAGGCAATAATAAAACAGAAAAACCAAAGTGCTCAGAAAAATGTCAACTCATTTTTGTTAAATACTAGGGAGAAAACTAAGAAGGGGAAAATTCCTAGTTTTGGTTTTGGAGTAGCAGAATAGGAGAAATGGATTTACAAAGGCATATTTAAATGCTTAAAATCACATTTAAATATTTACAGTGAAGAAAAGGTTGTTGGATTTGAATGAAAGTTGCACCATTAAATAGGTTGCAATATTTTGGGAATTTAGGAATTGGAATTAATTTATTTGGACATATATTTTATCCTGTGGGATTTTTGGAAAAGCCACAGAAAAAGAAAAAGAAAAAGGGCACTGTTCCTATCGGGCGAGAACAGCTGCGGGGCAGCAAGCCCAGCCAGCGGGCCGGCCCAACCGAGCCAGCGCACAGCGCGCGCGCCCGCCCACCCCTTTCAAACCTGACGGCCGGGGCCCGCAGGTCAGAGAGAGAGGGGCGCGGGAACAAGGGAGAGGATGACAGGCGGGGCCCACCTGTCATCACTAACCCGTGGACCGGGGGGTCACGGTGCTCACCGGCGACGATGCAGGCCACGGCGAGCTCCGGCGAGTGCGGGGATGGCTTCAGGAGACTGTCGCACGTCGGTGGGTGGTGGACTTGGCCGGCGGGGGTGCCTGGTTCGCCGGTGACGAGGAGCTGCGGCGGAGGAGCTTCGGGAGGCGGTGGCTCCGGCCGTTTCCGACAGCTACAAAGAGGGGAAACAAGGGGGAAAGGGTCAGGGGGCTGCAGGGATTCTAGATCGAGGCAGAGGAGGAGCGGGGGAGGCCTATACCTCGCGAACTCCGGTGAGCCGAAGCGGCGGAGCTCGAGCTCGATCTCGAGCTCGGGCGGCTCTGGAGAGGAACTGGGGGTGCAGGGGGAGGGTTTGGTGGTGCAGAGAGCGAGTGGTGAGGAGAGGAGGGCTCGGGGAGGCCTTTAAATAGGCGAACGGCAAGGTCCCGTAGACCCGTGCGCCGGTGAGGTCCTGCTCGTTGCCACAGGGCTCGGGAGGAGCTGGCGCCGTGTCTGGGGTGTTCCTGGGTTTGGTCCAGAGCGAGGGAAAGAAGAGAGGGAGGGAGTAGGGGGCCAGAGGCACGCGCGTGTGAGCCGCACCATTGGCGCGCTCGGGCGGCCTCTATTTGCTAGCGTGGAGGCGCAGGGAGGTGGAGAGAGGAGGGGGCCGACCGCGTAGCGTGCTGCGGACGCCGAGGCGCATCGGCAGGCGCGCGGGGGAGGCCCGAGGTGGCCGGAGGCGGTTGGAAGGGGGCGGCTACAGTGCGGGAGCGCACTGTAGCATGCTCCAGAGCGCCCAAATGGAATGCCATGGCATATTATATGCCTTGTGGGCGCGGCCACTGATGTCTGGCAGCCCTAGGAGGGAGTAAAGAAGTGGGAAGGGGCATTGGATGCCCTGGAGAGCCATTAGGAGAGGAGAGAGGGTGAGGGAGAGAGAGAAAGAGGCTGTCCAGAGAGAGAAAGTGAGGGTTTCACCCCCAAATAATTGAGCGATTGAAAGGGGGAAATTACTGGAGGTAGAAGAGGTCTAGGAGGGGCTGTGGTAAAAAGTTGAGCTCAAGGAGAATAGTTTTAGTGGTCAAAACAGTGGTTTTTGTAAATTGTCAGAAGGTGTTTGATAAGGGTTTTGGCAAGCAAATGATTTCCAATTGCCATGATACTCCACAGGGTGAAATGACACATATAATTAGGTCCTTCCACCAATTTGGAGCTTATTTGGGCAAAGTTGCTAATGCAACTTTTGTAAACCCTAGAAATGAGCAGAATTGGACTTGTGTAGATCTAGTTGAGCAAATCACTTCTCCTTGATGCACCACTTGGTGTAGTGGCCTCATTTGGTCATATGAACATGCTCACAAAAGTTGGGGTCAAGGAGATTAAGTATAGAAGGTGGAGTTGTGTTGACTTTAAAGAGCACTTGAAAAAAATAGAGAGAAAACCAACTCCAAATAAAAGCCAAATAATGCAAAAGTTTTTGTTGGTCCAAATTTTCATGCTTTATTAATGCAAATGAAGGGTTACAAAATGCAGGGTGTGACATTGATCTACCACAAGATCGTAATGGCTAAACCCTAAGAGTCTAACCTGGCTATGATTATTTGGGATTCGGCCTATCTACGGACCTAGCCCTTCGGTTTATATAGACACGGGAGGGATCTAGGGTTACACAAGGTCGGTTACAAAGAAGGGAATCTTCGTAGTTGGTCGCCAAGCTTTCCTTCCACGTCAAGGAGAGTCCTATCCGGACACGGGTGGAGTCTCCGGTCCTTGTATCTTCACATCCCATTAGTTCGGCCCATGGATAACAGGCCGGACGCCCGAGGACCCCTTAGTCCAGGACTCCCTCAGTTGCCCCTTAACTAGGCTTCAATGACGAGGTGTCCGGCGCGCAGATTGTCTTCGGCATTGCAAGGCGGGTTCCCCTTTCCGAATACTTCAGGATAGTCTTTGGGTGAAATGACGGTGTCCGGACCTCCAACACAAGTACCACAGCCGTAGAGTATAGTATTTTACAAGTCCAATCTGCTGGTAATAATTTTTTGTCACTTCCCTAGCTAGTCATTGATTGTCCTTGCATCAATCATCTTGCATCATGTTTAAATTCATGAAAGTTGAATTGGGGAAAGTGGAAAGCCTCAGAAATCATTTCAAAAAAAAATAATCAACATTAAAAA
The DNA here is from genome assembly GCA_034509565.1 of Triticum monococcum. Taxonomy (NCBI): domain Eukaryota; kingdom Viridiplantae; phylum Streptophyta; class Magnoliopsida; order Poales; family Poaceae; genus Triticum; species Triticum monococcum. The sequence goes on along the minus strand of CM067843.1, from coordinate 96,876,160 downwards.
TTGCTTCAAATAACCCAAGAAAATGTTCCTGTTAAGCTATAAAAATATTGGCAAGAGGTAAAATTCAAACCAATATTTTTGGAGTCACAGAAATATTTATTTTGGGCATTTGAGTTAATCCAATAATTATTTGCATTGGATTTATATATGTGATATATTAACTATATATACAATAATTCTGATAATTGTTGAGGGGCTTTGGAATAATCCATTTAGTCCCTGCAAAAATTGTCAGAAGCAGAAAATTTAGTTTGGTTCAAAAACCAAATTAAAACAAATGTCATAAATAGAAAACAGAAACTATAGTGAAGGAAAGAGAGAGAAAGTTTTACCTGGGCTTCTTACCTGCAGTAGAGCCAGCCCAGCTCCTGTTCTGGCCTAGCCCACCAGGGGCTCCCCGGTCTTCTTCCTCCTTTGACAGAAGGACAGCGCGCGCGTGGCCGTTGCGCGCGAGCACATGCCCCGCCACCTCCTGCTTGCCGCCGAGCTTCTGTATGCCCTGGACGCCGACACGCACCCCCTGGAAACCTCTCACTCTCTCCCATGCTTCTCCCCTCCTCTGCTCTCTCTCCCTCTCGCGCCCGAGCGCAACCGTCACCGCCGCTCGTCGTTGCCGCGTTCACCGGCCCTCCCTCGCCCATCCAGCGTGTCCAGAAGAACCGCCGTGGTCCACTACGTTGTCTCTCCCGAGCCCCAAGCGCTCGTGCGCCTCGACACGACCACCCCGACCTCATCTTCGTCGTTCGGCCGCCGAGATCGCCGGTGATCTCCCGTCCTCATCAGTCCCTCCCCGAGCTCACCGACTCGCTCGTCGTGTTCTACGTGAGCTTCTGATCATCCTCCCCCTCTCCGTTCTCTCTCTTGCACTCCGTAGCTGCCACGCCCCTCTCGCCCGACTGCGCCGCCACCTGCACTCACCGCCGACACGACTCCGGTGACCATTTGGTCCGGGCATCGTGTCCAACACACTCGCTGCCTCGCGTAGCCGCTGTAGGGGTCACGCACGCATTTCCACGGCCGCTGTTTCTGCCTCACCGCGAACACCCAAGCTTCGGCCGCCGCCCGACTCGTCGTCGTCGTCCTTTCCGGCCACCGCAGCTCCGTCCATGGCCACCGTTGGACGCGCCACACCGACAGCTACCCGTAGCGTCCACTTGCGCTTCGAACCGTGGCCGGAGTAGCATTTCCGATGCTCTCCGCCGTGTCCGGCCATGCCGGCGGCTAAACACCAGCAGGTTTGACCCCGTCTGACCAGGGGTTTGAACCCTCTCTCTCACTGACATGCGGGCCCCACCTGGCTAACTAAGTTAGTTAGTGATAATCCTATTTAGGTTAGTTAGGTTAGCCGCTGACATGTGGGCCCTGGCCCCTATTAATTAGCTAAGTGTTATATTAACTTAATTTTAAACCCACAATCACTGACGTATGGGTCCAGGGACTAATTAGTCTAGATTAACTATTAGTTAGTGCTAATTAACCCTTTAGTTGACTGTTTCACTGACCAGTGGGACCCACTGGTCAGGTTTGACTTGGACCGTCTCTGTTGACCTGCTGACATCGCACCGACGTCATGCTGACGCAGTAAATCATTTCTGGATTTAAAATAATTAGAAAATTCCAAAAATAGCCAAAACTTCTAAAAATCATAGAAAATCAACCGTAGCTCCAAATCAAACAAATTATATATGAAAAATGATCAGAAAAAATCCAATCTATCCATATGTACCATTTGCATGCATGTTAGAGAAACTTATGTCCTTTGTTTAGGACAATTCAATTAAATGGCATTTAAGAAAGCACATATGGAGTTTGAATTTGAACCTAGTGTTCAAACCAACTCCATTTAACTTGTTGCTAGTTGCATTAGGCCAATCATCAGCATATTGCCATGTCACATTCATGCATCATATTGCTGCATGACATTGATTGTGTTTCTCCTTTGTTTGTCGGTGGTTGTTCCCTCTCTATTCACGTATTCCAACGACGTGATCAATTACACCGATGAAGAGCTATACTATCTTCAGAAGTGCCAGGCAAGAAAAACCCCCTTGTTCATTCCGATACAATCCCACTCTCTCGCTCCTGCTCTCTTTTACTGCATTAGGACAACAATGATTCATCTCTTACTTGCTGCGGTAATTGAACCCCTTATCCTCTGCATGACCTGTCATTGCCACAGTAAATAGATGAAACCCACTAGCATGAGTAGGAGTTGTTTGAGCCCTGATGTGCCTACTCATTCATGCTTGTTTGTCGTGCCTACTATTGCTTAGGGTTGTGTCAGGTCTGATTCATCGGGGATGAATCGACGGTGTGTGAACATGTCCTACTGTTGAGAGCTAAGTGTGTGAACACGATTTGGTAAAGGTATCGGTGAGAGGCCATGTAGGAGTACATGGTGGGTTGTCTCATTGAAGCCGTCCTTAGGAACTGAGTTCTGTGTTTGTGATCCATGAAACAGCTACTACCACACGTTGGGCCCTGAAATATGACCCCGCTCGACTTATTAACCGCCTTTGTCCTCTGTCCAGGAGTTGCAACTAGTTTCTGGTGTTTGTAGGATATGTGTTGGCGGTCTTGCATAGCGCTGACCCTACGGGTGGGCTATGATGCGGTAGATACACCGTGGCCGGGTATGCCGGGCGCCCGTGTGGCGTCTCGGGACCCTGTACACATCGTTTGGGGCCATTGAGGACACCCCGGCCAGATTTCCTTGCAGATGGAGCCCGAATAGGCGATAAACCTGGACTAGAGACTTGTGCGGTTAGTTAGGTCGTGGTCTACACCCACGTCGGCTTTCGCTTGAAGTTTGCCGAGCACATGTCGTGTGCAGACGCTAAGTGGTGGAAACATATGTGAAGAAGTACACCCCTGCAGGATTATAAATGATCTATTCGAATAGCCGCGTCCACGGTAAAGGACTTTCGGGTTGCCTATAACAGTTCACAGACAAGTGGAAGTGGATACTCTAAAATGCGCAAGATAAGTGTGAGAGCTATGGATGGCGTTCTCGTAGGTAGACTGGAGCGGATCCATAGTGGTGTATTGAATGGCGAATATGTGGACTCGTATGCACCGCCTCAAAAGAGTTGCTTGCAGTCGTAGTTCAGGTTAGCCACTGAGTCAAAGCTGGCTTGCTGCAATTAAACCCCACCATCCCTTTGTTGATGCCGATGCATATGTAGCTAGTTCTGATGTAAGTCTTGCTGGGTACTTTTGTACTCACGTTTGCTTAATTTATGTTTTGTAGAGAGACTTCAGTCTCGCTAGTAGTTCCGCGTGGACTTCGACGTTTAGCTTGATACCTCAACTACGATCTTGTGCCCTCGGCGGGATCTGGTAGATAGTCATGCTTCTCAGCCTTTTTCATTTGTAGATGTCTGTACCCAGACATGTTAAGCTTCCGCATGTGCTTTGATTTGTATGCTCTGAATGATGGGTCATGAGACCCATGTTTGTAATATCTCACTCCTCGGAGCCTAATGAATAAATACTTTGAGTCATAGAGTCTTCTTGTGATGCCATGTTGTATTTACACATATCGAGCATATTGTGTGTATGATTGAAATGCTTGGTATGTGTGGGATCCGACAACCTAGTTGTTTATCCTTGGTAGCCTCTCTTATGGGGAAATGTAGTCTTGTGATTCCATGAGCCATAGTAGTCTGCTACAGCCCGGTTCACCGCAGTCCTGCTAGCCCAGCACTACTGCTCCAGAACACTTGACTGGCCAGCATGTGATTCACTTCGTTCCTGTGTCTGTCCCTTCGGGGAAATGTCACGCGGTGACATCTGGAGTCCTGCCTAGCCTGCTACAGCCTGGGTTCCCGGAGTCTTGTTAGCCCAGTGCTACAGCTCGGATTCGCACGCTGCTGACCGACATGCTCGATGTTGATTCATGTATGCCTGTCCCCGTAAGTTAGTGCCACTTTGGGTTCACAACTAGTCATGTCGGCCCGGGTTCCCTGTCATATGGATGCTAGCGACACTATCATATATGTGAGCCAAAAGGCCCAAACGGTCCCGGGCCATGGTAAGGCAACACCCGCGGGAATACCGTGCGTGAGGCCGCAAACTGATATGAGGTGTTACAGGCTAGATTGGTGTGACTTAGAATCGGGGTCCTGACATTTTTATAACATGACATCACGCTCGCCCGGTTATTTATTTCGAACCGTTTCCTATCCCGTCGTTCCATGTTTTGAGGCATGTTTGTTATTGGGACGTCCTGTCGGAGCAGAGATCGTGTCCCCTGATTGCGGGATTTTGATCAATACGAGCGCGGCTAACCCAACCATTCTGTTGGAAAGATTCCTTAGGAATAGGCAAGCCTTCAGGCTCAGGAGGAGGCGTTCAATACCCGGTGCCTTTATAAAGGAACCAAGGGCCGTCTTTTTATGACAACCCTCTCCTCAGCCTTTCCAACCTCAAGTTCTAGCACCCAAGGTTCGGTTTAATTGGTCCAAGCTTCCCCATTATGTCAGTACCTAGCCCTCAAGGTCGATTGGTGGCTTCCTTTGTTACAGAGGAGGATATTGCAAAGCTTCGGGCGGCCAGATACCTGACCGCGGAGATCCCCCATCGGCTTCCTGCTCAAGGACAGGTTATTTCGACCCCCAGATCCGGTGAGAGGGTCCTATTCATATATCACTTCCTCCGAGGGCTAGGGTTCGCTCTCCACCCCTTCATCCAGGGGCTAATGTTTTATTATGGACTAGATTTTCACGATCTAGCTCCAAATTTGTAACACCCCGGATATGATTTACCCAATATGTACTCCAACTCTTGCCGTTTCCAGCGTTAAGTTATTTTATTTTCTCGAGTTTGGGTTTTTTGTCTCCGTGTGTTGCTGTCGTTGTCATGCATCTCATATCATGTCATCATGTGCATTGCATTTGCATACGTGGTCATCTCATGCATTCGAGCATTTTCCCCGTTGTCCGTTTTGCATTCCGGTGCTTCATTCTCCTCCGGTGGTAATTTCTACCTTTCTTTTGTGTGTGGGGATTAAAAATTTCCGGATTGGACCGAGACTTGCCAAGCGGCCTTGCTTTACTACCGGTAGACCGCCTGTCAAGTTTCGTATCATTTGGACTTCGTTTGATGCTCCAACGGTTAACCGAGGGACTGAAAAGGCCTCATGTGTGTTGCAGCCCAACACCCCTCCAATTTGGCCCAAAACCCACCAAAACCCTCTCCATCATCTAGAGTGTTCGATCACGATCATGTGGCCGAAAACCGCACCTCATTTGGACTCTCCTAGCTCCCTCTATGCCTATAAATAGATCCCCTTCCGAAATCTCAGGTTTCCTCTCCCCCGAAACCCTAAAACTCCCATCTCCGCGCAGGACAACGTCCGTCCCCGGCCAGACAAAACACCGCCGCCACCCGCGCCATATCCGCGCCTGCCACGTGGCGCCGCCACTGCCTCCACCATCGCGGCCCGCCAGGCCCGAGGCCGGCCCTCGCGGCCCAAAGAGGCGCGCAGCCCCGCGCCTTCGCCCCGCTGCCACCTTCCTAAACGCCGGCGCACCCCACCGCCGCGCGCAGGTCGCCGCCCGAACTCTGCCGGCGGACCTCCTCGCCGCCTCGCTCCTCATCGGCCGGAGCCAAGCTCCACTGCGGCCGGCCAGCGCCTCCTCCGACCTCCGGCCTCGCCTCCCCGCCCGGATCTGGCCGCCCCTCGGTCGTCTTCTTCCTCTCCGTCGAGCTCCAGCGCGAACTCCGGCCATCCTCGAACCGCGTGCCCCGGATTTGGATCTGGATCCCGACGGTTGACTTTTGCCCTAACCCTACTTCATATTGCCCTGTTCATCATGCTATAACTTTGCATCCATAGCTCCGTTTTGGGCATATAGCATACCAAAATGTTCGTCTCAAAGAGTACATCATTTCATTCCATTGCATCATTTTCATTTGAGGTCATCTTGATGCCCGAAATGATGTTAGACGAGTGCTACTTGAGATAATTGTCAGATCTGCTGCTCCATTTAGACATTTGTCATTTTTGCCATGATTATTGTGTGCTTGATATGCCCATGAGCTCTACATGTGTTTTGTTAAGGGTTTTGCCATCTTTCCAGAGGTGCAACCCATGTATTTTTGTGATGTGTGTGGTGACTAGCTCAAGCTTGCAAAGTGAGGCACTTGGTAATCCTGATTTCAGGGACTTAGTAATTCCACTAAGTCCTTGATCTGTTTTTCTCATGATGCCGTATGTTCATGTTGTTTCCTAGTGATTCGTGCCTCTTTTGAGGATGATAAGTAAGGATGTTTTGTTAATCTCGTAGTGCTCTATCCATCCATGTCTTTGTTTGCAATTATGGAGCACCCTAGCTTGAGTCAATCGAGCTCTACTTTTGCTATTTCGTGAATCTGGGCAGATTATCTACTTGTTAGCGATTTTGCCGAGGATGTTGTAGTTGATCCGTGCATGCTATGCTATTGTTCTTGGCATGTCTAGCTTGTATTTTGTGTATTCTTGATGGGTGTATGCTTAGATTGTTATGACTTGCTCTGTAGTGAGTGCATCGAGCTCGTAAACATGCCTACTTGATACCTGTTTCAGCATGCTCTAGTTTTCACTAAGTCTGAGATCTGATTATGTTTTTGCCATGTTCACATGCTTGCAAATATATTTTGTGATCCCTTTTGGCTCAAGGTCACCAAGGGACTTTTGTTAAGCTCTTTGGGTAGCTCCATGCCATGCTTTACTTTGCCATGTTCAGGTCCTGTAGCATGTAGTTTTGATGCTCCGAAGAGTGCTATCTGATCTGAAATTCCTGACAAGTGTTAATTTCACTAAGTCTGAAATCTGTTTACCATACGCATTTTTGTCATGCTTGTTTGAACCTGTTAATGGATGAATTGGCCGTAGTTTAGTGCTAGTATTTTGTTAAGCATCATGAATGCATCCCTGCCATGTATTTTGATGCCATGTTTGGGTGCTGTAGCATGTTCATCTTGTTGCATTTAGATGGCTACTTGCTGTAAATCGCAGACCGGTGTCATATTTGAATTGCTTGCCATTTCCAAACCGTAACTCCGATTCCGGTGATCTTTATATCGTTTTCAAGCAATTTCATCTCATCTTTCCAGTGGCACATTTGGATTCCCAAGTTGAGGCCAGGTTCATGCATTCCTTGTCAAATCTTGCATATGCATCACATATTGCATCCCGCATAGCATACCATCTTTGCATCATATTGTTTGATCCTTGCACGTGGTTGATTGTGTCCTTGTTGCTTGTTTGTCTTGTTTGGTTAGAGCTGGGAGACGAGTTCGATAACGAGGAGCCCGTTGAGTTTGCTTTCGAGGATCCAGTAAACTCTGACAACTTTGCAGGCAAGATGACCATACCCTCGAAATCACTACTATCTTTGCTTTGCTAGATGCTCGCTCTTTTGCTATGCCAATGCTATGATGCCTACCACTTGCTTTCAAGCCTCCCAAATTGCCATGTCAAACTTCTAACCCACCATGTCCTAGCAAACCGTTGTTTGGCTATGTTACCGCTTTGCTCAGCCCATCTTATAGCGTTGCTAGTTGCGGGTGAAGATTGGAGACCGTTCCTTGTTGGAACATTATTTACTTGTTGGGATATCATTATATTGCCATGTTATCTTAATGCATCTATATACTTGGTAAAGGGTGGAAGGCTCGGCCCCTCGCCTAGTGTTTTGTTCCACTCTTGCCGCCCTAGTTTCCGTCATATCGGTGTTATGTTATCGGATTTTGCGTTCCTTACGCAGTTGGGTTATAATGGGAACCCCTTGATAGTTCGCCTTGATTAAAGCTTTTCCAGCAATGCCCAACCTTGGTTTTACCATTTGCCACCTAGCCTCTTTTCCCTTGGGTTTCCGGAGCCCGAGGGTCATCTTATTTTAAACCCCCCCGGGCCAGTGCTCCTCTGAGTGTTGGTCCGACCGAGTAGACTGCGAGGCCACCTCGGGGCAACTTGAGGGTTGGTTTTACTCGTAGGATGTCTCATCTGAGTGTGCCCTGAAAACGAGATATGTGCAGCTCCTATCGGGATTTGTCGGTACATTAGGGCGGTGTTGCTGGTTTTGTTTTAACCCGTCGAAGTGTCTTGAAGAACCGGGATACCGAGTCTGATCGGAACGTCTCGGGAGGAGGTCTATTCCTTCGTTGACCGTGAGAGCTTGTCATGGGCTAAGTTGGGACTCCCCTGCAGGGATTTGAACTTTCGAAAGCCATGCCCGCAGTTATGGGCAGATGGGAATTTGTTAATGTCTGGTTGTAGATAACTTGAACCTTAACTTAATTAAAATGAATCAACCGTGTGAGTTACCGTGATGGCCTCTTTTCGGCGGAGTCCGAGAAGAGGACACGGTGTTGGAGTAATGCTTGCGCAGGTTGCTCTCTAGTTTCTCGTTTGCGCTTTGCCTCCTCTTCTCGCTCTCTTTTGCGAATAGGTTAGCCACCATATATGCTAGTCACTTGCTGCAGCTCCACACATATTTACCTTCCCTTACCTATTAAGCTTAAATAGTCTTGATCGCGAGGGTGCGAGATTGCGGAGTCCCTGTGGCTCACAGATTACTATTACACCAGATGCAGGACCCGATGATTCCGCTCCAGATGACGCGCTTGAACTCAAGTGGGAGTTCGACGAGGACTCTCAATGTTACTACGTGTCTTTCCCTGATGATCAGTAGTGGTGCCCAGTTGGGGTGATCGGGACCGTGTCGCATGTTTGGTTGTTCTTCTATTTTGGCGCCGTAGTCGGGCCATGAGTGTTTGGATGATGTAATGTTATTTATGTACTTTGATTAACGTGGCGAGTGTAAGCCAACTATGTATCTCCCCTTTTATTATCTATATTACATGGGATGTTGTGAAGATTGCCTAACTTGCGACATTGCTTTCAATGCGGTTATGTCTCTAAGTCGTGCCTCGACACGTGGGAGCTATAGCTGCATCGAGGGCGTTACAAGTTGGTAATCAGAGCCTTCCCCGCCTTAGGAGCCCCCACTGGTTGATCATTTTTAGCAGCCGAGTTGTGTCTAGAAAAATGTTTTGAGTCATTTAGGAATTATATATCGGAGAGTTTAGGAATTCTTTTTACTTCCCAGTCTCCTCATCGCTCTGGTAAGGCATCCTGACATAGAGTTTTGACTCTTCTCTTCTCAAATTTCACTAAAATTGTTTTTTAGGATCACGCGGGTATCTTGGAATCGTCCGATGGTTTTGTGACGAGAACTTTGTCTTGGTGCCTCCTGACAGGGGTTTTGTGGAGGTGTCCCGGGGAGTTGAGCTTCGAGGTGTTGTCGTCATAATTTTATCATTGCAGTTTTGGAATACCTGAGTTTAGTACGCCGACATCGAAAATCTCTTTTATGCAGTTCGTTGGTGTGATAACCTCGACGCCACCCAGTACTGGGGCGGGAGTTCGGGAGTATCGCCATAACTTGTATAACGGATGCTTTTCGAAGGTTGAGGTAGATGATTTCCGAAGTTTTTCTTGGTTATGTGTTGAAGGATGGATACAGCTGGATGTAGGATTTGCTATATTTGGGTGAGATATTATGCTTCCCCTGTATCCCCAACACCTGATTGCATAACCGGAAAGGTTCGGGAGTTTCATAGGTGTGAATTCTTGTAGCTCTAGTTCTTCTTCCACGGATATTTGGTTTGAGATTGGGATTTCTTACCGAGTATTCGTTCTTGATCCGTACCTTGTTGATTTATTTCTCTACCTAAATTCTAAGTGGCTTCTCAATTTATGGATATGTGACCATTTCAAGGGGAATGCATTCGTTCATTTTGTTCGGATGTGAAGACTATATGTTGCAATTTTCATTCCGTTGGATTCAGCTTCAATATTTGTCTATCAATGTGCTAATGGATGTCAACCTCTTCAGGATGGCTCCCCCAACGCGCACGACTCCGAATCCTGATCCGCCACCACGTCCACCTCCTCCGGAGGCATGGCAAGCTGTGATGGCCGCAACCAATGCAAACACGCAGTTGATCATGCTAATTCTTCAAGAGCACAATCAAGCGAATCAAGGCAACCAAGGGAACCAAGGCAACAATCAGAATCACTTTGCTACACTCAACCGGTTCCTTGCTAATGGGCCAAAGACTTTCAGCAATTGTGTTGAGGCAATTGATGCTGACGATTGGCTTGTGGATCTGTGCAAGCATTTTGAGTGTAGTAATGTCAGGCCTGAGGACTTTGTCAAGTTCGCTTCCTTCCAACTCAAAGACTAAGCTGCAGAGTGGTTCCAGCAGTACAAGGATTCCAGAGGTGGACGTGTGATTACTTGGGATGAATTCTGTCAAGATTTCAGAGCTCACCATATCCCTCAGAGTGTGTTTGAAAGCAAGCATGAGGAATTCCGCAACCTGAAGCAAGGCTCTTTGTTTGTCTATGACTACAACAAGTTGTTTCAGAAGCTCGCCCGCTTGGCTAAGCAGGACGTCCCTGATGAGAAGAGCATGATATACCAGTTCAGGGGTGGTCTCAGAGAAGAAATCCAGCTAGCTCTTGTTCTCTTTGAGCCCTTGAGGTACGATGAGTTCTACAACATGGCATTGAAGCAAGAGGCCGCTCAACTGAGGTGTGATGCTTCCAAGAAGCGAGTCAGAGACACTACTCCTTCTTCCTCTACTCAAGTGGCCAAGCAGCAGAAGTATTGGCTTCCTCCTCCTCCGTTCCGTCAGCCGTATCAGAAGAGCAAAGGTGGCAGTGGATCTTCCCACCCACCCAACCCTGGCTTTCAGAACAAGAATTAGTCTCAAGCTCCAAGATCGAGTGCTCCGTATCACCGTCCACTTTCAGAGGTCACGTGCAACAAGTGCCAATTGAAGGGTCACTATGCCAACAAGTGTCTCAATCAAAGGCGCCTCCCTCCTCCTCCTCCTCCTATGAGATCGGCAAGTACAGCTGTGGTCAAGCATAACCCCAAGCACGCCAAGGTCAACTTGATGAATGTAGCTCAGGTAGAGGACTCGTCAGATGTCATCATGGGTAACCTTCCTGTTAACGATGTTCCCGCAAAAGTACTTTTTGATACTGGTGCATCGCATTCTTTCTTGTCATGCCCATTTGCATCGAAGCACAATGTTGATGCTGAGATCATGCCCAAAGTCATGCAACTTGTTTCTCCCGGCAAGCTTTTGACTTCTAGTTTGGTTGCTCCCGATATCTCTATCACGTTGGGTGACTACAAGTTTCCCTCTTCTCTGGTGGTTCTTGGCAACTCAGATATTGATCTTATTCTCGGAATGGATTGGCTTTCTAAGCACAAGGCGCATCTTGATTGTGTAGCCAGGAAAATTCAATTGACTCATTCGTCTGAGGATGTAATTGTCTTTGCCACTTGTGATGATACCATCTGTCTGTTTTCTCTCAATGAGAAGGGTGAACTGGATGCTATCTCGCAGATTCCAGTCGTTTGCGAATATCAAGACGTCTTTCTAGAAGAGCTTCCAGGAATGCCTCCGCACCGGCCAGTTGAATTCGTCATTGATCTTGAGCCTGGCACGGAACCTGTGTGCAAGCGTCCTTACAAACTCGGACCTGAAGAGTTGAAGGAGCTGAAGAAGCAGCTCGATATTCAAGAAAGAATGGGTCTTATCCGGCCTAGTTCTTCTCCGTGTGGTTGTGGTGTTCTTTTTGTGAAGAAGAAGGATGGAACTGACCGACTTTGTGTTGATTACCGTCCATCGAACAAGAAGACCATCAAGAACAAATACCCACTTCCCAACATCAACGAGCTGTTCGAACAACTCAAAGGTGCCCAAGTATTCTCCAAGCTTGATCTCCGTATGGGTTATCATCAGATTCGAATCCGTGAGCAAGATATTCCCAAGACGGCTTTCAGGACAAGCTATGGTTCATATGAATGCACGGTCATGTCTTTTGGCCTCGTCAACGCTCCTCCGACTTTCTCTCAAATGATGAACTTCATCTTCAACGCCTACACCAATGACTTCATTTTGGTCTATCTCGACGACATTCTAGTTTTCTCGAAGAACAAGGAAGATCATGCCAAGCACTTGCGTTTGGTTCTCGATAAGCTGAGAGAACACCAGTTCTACGCCAAGTTCTCCAAGTGCGAATTTTGGCTCGATGAGGTTCTTTATCTTGGTCATATCATCTCTGCCAAGGGCATTGCGGTGAATCCTGAGAAGGTGTCTGCAATTGTGAATTGGGAACCTCCTCAGAACGTGAAGCAACTCCATAGCTTCCTCGGTCTCGCAAGCTATTGCCGAAGATTCGTTGAAAACTTTTCTAAGATTGTGAAGCCTCTCTCAAATCTTCTCCAGAAGCACGTCAAGTACGTTTGGTCTCCGGAGTGTGACATTGCTTTCAACACTTTGAAAGAGAAATTGATCACTGCTCCAGTTCTGACTCCGCGTGATGAATCCAAATCGTACGAGGTCTTTTGTGATGCCTCTCTCCAAGGTCTTGGCGCAGTGTTGATGCAAGAGAAGAAAGTTGTGGCTTATACCTCTCGCTAGTTGAAGCCCAATGAGAAGAACTACCCCACTCATGATCTCGAGTTGGCGGCAGTTGTGCATGCTCTTTTGACTTGGAGACATCTCTTATTGGGAAGAAAAGTGGACATTTTCACTGATCACAAGAGTCTCAAGTACATCTTCACTCAGCCTAATCTCAACCTCGGGCAGACTCGATGGGTCGAAATGATTCAAAAGTATAATCCGAGTATCGAGTATACTCCAGGTAAGGCCAATGTGATTGCTGACGCATTGAGCAGGAAGGCTTATTGCAACAGTCTGATTCTCAAACCTTATCAACCCGAGCTTTGTGAAGCTTTCCGCAAACTTAATCTGCAAGTTGTTCCTCAAGGTTTCCTCGCCAACCTTCAAGTCTCTCCTACCTTGGAAGACCAGATTCGCCAAGCCCAGCTTCTTGATGCTATGGTGAAAAAGGTGAAGATTGGGATTGCCAAGAGCCAACCCAAGTACAAGTGCTACCGCCTTGATGCCAAGGATACTCTCTTCTTCGAGGATCGTATTGTTGTGCCCAAAGGTGACCTTCATAAAGTGATCATGAACGAGGCTCACAATTCTCTCCTCTCCATCCACCCTAGGATCACGTAGATGTATCAGGACCTCAAGCAGGCTTATTGGTGGACTCGAATGAAGCGCGAGATTGCTCAATTCGTGAATGAATGTGATGTCTGCAGAAGAGTGAAGGCAGAACACCAAAGGTCAGCGGGTCTCCTCCAACCTCTTGCCATTCTAGAATGGAAGTTTGACCACATTGAGATGGACTTCGTGACTGGGTTTCCAAAGTACAAGCGTGGCAATGATGCTATATTCGTTGTCATCGACAAGCTCACTAAAGTGGCTCACTTTCTGCCTATCAAAGAGTCGATCACTGCAGCTCAATTGGCGGAACTCTATACCTCTCGAATAGTCTCTCTGCACGGTATTCCACAAGTGATCTCTTCAGACCGTGGCAGCATCTTTACCTCCAAGTTTTGGGATTCTTTTAAGAAGGCCATGGGCACCAACATCTATTTCAGCACAGCTTTCCATCCTCAAACTAGTGGTCAAGTCGAGCGTGTCAACCAGATTCTTGAAGATATGCTCAGGGCTTGTGTGATCTCCTTCGGCATGAAGTGGGAGGATTTTCTTCCTTATGCTGAATTCTCCTACAACAACAGTTTTCAAGCAAGTTCGGGCAAGGCCCCATTTGAAATTCTGTATGGCAGGAAGTGTCGTACCCCTCTCAACTGGTCTAAAACCGGTGAACGTCAGCTTTTGGGAAATGACTTAATCACAGAGGCAGAAGAAATGTGCAAAGTCATTCGAGATAACCTCAAAGCAGCCCAATCCCGCCAGAAGAGCTACTATGATAGTAAGCACCGTGATTTGGCTTTCGAGATCGGAGATCATGTTTACCTCCGCGTCTCTCCTATGAAAGGTACTCGTCGCTTCGGTATCAAAGGGAAGCTTGCCCCTAGATACGTGGGACCTTTCAAGATCGTCAGCAAGAGAGGCGATCTCGCCTATCAGCTCGAGCTTCCTTCAAACTTTGCAAATGTTCATGATGTGTTCCATGTCTCTCAGCTCCGAAAGTGCTTCAAGACTCCTGACCGCACCGTCAACTTCGAGGACATTGAGCTCCAAGAAGATCTCTCCTATCGTGAGCACCCCGTTGCTATTCTTGAAGAGACTGAACGCAAGACCCACAGCAAGTCAATCAAATTCCTCAAAGTCAAGTGGTCACACCATTTCGACCATGAAGCTACCTGGGAACGCGAGGATCACCTCCATTCTGAGTACCCGGCGTTCTTTCGGTCCTAGATCTCGGGACGAGATCCTTTCGTAGTGGAGGAGTGTCGTAATACCCCGGATATGATTTACCCAATATGTACTCCAACTCTTGCCGTTTCCGGCGTTAAGTTATTTTATTTTCTCGGGTTCAGGTTTTTGTCTCCGTGTGTTGTTGTCGTTGTCATGCATCTCATATCATGTCATCATGTGCATTGCATTTGCATACGTGTTCATGTCATGCATTCGAGCATTTTCCCCGTTGTCCGTTTTGCATTCCGGCGCTTCGTTCTCCTCCGGTGGTAATTTCTACCTTTCTTTCATGTGTGGGGATTAAACATTTCCAGATTGGACCGAGACTTGCCAAGCGGCCTTGGTTTACTACCGGTAGACCGCCTGTCAAGTTTCATACCATTTGGACTTCGTTTGATGCTCCAACGGTTAACCGAGGGACCGAAAAGGCCTCGTGTGTGTTGCAGCCCAACACCCCTCCAATTTGGCCCAAAACCCAGCAAAACCCTCTCCATCATCTAGAGCGTTCGATCATGATCGCGTGGCCGAAAACCGCACCTCATTTGGACTCTCCTAGCTCCCTCTATGCCTATAAATAGATCCCTTCCGAAATCTCGGGTCACCTCTCCCCCAAAACCCTAAAACTCCCATCTCCGCGCCGGACAACGTCCGTCCCCGGCCGGACAAACCGCCGCCGCTACCCGCGCCCTATCCACGCCTGCCACGTGGCGCAGCCACCGCCTCCACCACCGCGGCCCGCTCGGCCCGACGCCGGCCCCCGCGGCCCGAAGAGGGGCGCCGGCCCGCGCCTTCGCCCTGCCGCTGCCTTCCTCAACGCCGGCGCACCCCGCCACCGCGCGCAGGTCGCCGCCCGAACTTCGTCGGCGGACCTCCTTGCAGCCTCGCTTCTCGCCGGCCGGAGCCGAGCTCCGCCGCGGCCGGCCAGCGCCTCCTCCGACCTCCGGCCTGGCGTCCCCGCCCGGATCCGGCCGCCCCCTGGTCGTCTTCTTCCTCTCCGTCGAGCTCCGGCACGAACTCCGGCCATCCTCGAACCGCGTGCCCCGGATCTGGATCTGGATCCCAACGGTTGACTTTTGCCCTAACCCTAGTTCATATTGCCATGTTCATCATGCTATAACTTTGCATCCGTAGCTCCGTTTTGGGCACATAGCATATCAAAATGTTCGTCTCAGAGAGTACATCATTTCATTCCATTGCATCATTTTCATTTGAGGTCATCTTGGTGCCCGAAATGTTGTTAGAAGAGTGCTACTTGAGATAATTGTCAGATCTGCTGCTCCACTTAGACATTTGTCATTTTTGCCATGATTATTGTGTGCTTGATATGCCCATGAGCTCTACATGTGTTTTGTTAAGGGTTTTGCCATCTTTCCAGAGGTGCAACCCATGTATTTTTGTGATGTGTGTGGTGACTAGCACAAGCTTGCAAAGTGAGGCACTAGGTAATCCTGATTTCAGGGACTTAACAATTCCACTAAGTCCTTGATCTGTTTTTCTCATGATGCCATATGTTCATGTTGTTTCCTAGTAATCCGTGCCTCTTTTGAGGATGATCAGTAAGGATGTTTTGTTAATCTTGTAGTGCTCTATCCATCCATGTCTTTGTTTGCAATTATGGAGCACCCTAGCTTAAGTCAATCGAGCTCTACTTTTGCTATTTCGTGAATCTGGGCAAATTGTCTACTTGTTAGCGATTTTGCCGAGGATGTTGTAGTTGATCCGTGCATGCTATGCTATTGTTCTTGCCATGTCTAGCTTGTATTTTGTGTATTATTGATGGTTGTATGCTTAGATTGTTATGACTTGCTCTGTAGTGAGTGCATCGAGCTCGTAAACATGCCTACTTGATACCTGTTTCAGCATGCTCCAGTTTTCACTAAGTCTGAGATCTGATTATGTTTTTGCCATGTTCACATGCTTGCAAATGTATTTTGTGGTCCCTTTTGGCTCAAGGTCACCAAGGGACTTTTGTTAAGCTCTTTGAGTAGCTCCATGCCATGCTTTACTTTGCCATGTTCAGGTCATGTAGCATGTAGTTTTGATGCTCCGAAGAGTGCTATCTGATCTGAAATTCCTGACAAGTGTTAATTTCACTAAGTCTGAAATCTGTTTACCATACGCATTTTTGTCATGCTTGTTTGAACCTGTTAATGGATGAATTGGCAGTAGTTTAGTGCTAGTATTTTGTTAAGCATCATGAATGCATCCCTGCCATGTATTTTGATGCCATGTTTGGGTGCTGTAGCATGTTCATCTTGTTGCATTTAGATGGCTACTTGCTGTAAATCGCAGACCGGTGTCATATTTGAATTGCTTGCCATTTCCAAACCGTAACTCCGATTCCGGTGATCTTTATATCGTTTTCAAGCAATTTCATCTCATCTTTCCAGTGGCACATTTGGATTCCCAAGTTGAGGCCAGGTTCATGCATTCCTTGTCAAATCTTGCATATGCATCACATATTGCATCCCGCATAGCATACCATCTTTGCATCATATTGTTTGATCCTTGCACGTGGTTGATTGTGTCCTTGTTGCTTGTTTGTCTTGTTTGGTTAGAGCTGGGAGACGAGTTCGATAACGAGGAGCCCGTTGAGTTTGCTTTCGAGGATCCAGTAAACTCTGACAACTTTGCAGGCAAGATGACCATACCCTCGAAATCACTACTATCTTTGCTTTGCTAGATGCTCGCTCTTTTATTATGCCAATGCTATGATGCCTACCACTTGCTTTCAAGCCTCCCAAATTGCCATGTCAAACTTCTAACCCACCATGTCCTAGCAAACCGTTGTTTGGCTATGTTACCGCTTTGCTCAGCCCATCTTATAGCGTTGCTAGTTGCGGGTGAAGATTGGAGACCGTTCCTTGTTGGAACATTATTTACTTGTTGGGATATCATTATATTGCCATGTTATCTTAATGCATCTATATACTTGGTAAAGGGTGGAAGGCTCGGCCCCTCGCCTAGTGTTTTGTTCCACTCTTGCCGCCCTAGTTTCCGTCATATCGGTGTTATGTTATCGGATTTTGCGTTCCTTACGCGGTTGGGTTATAATGGGAACCCCTTGATAGTTCGCCTTGATTAAAGCTTTTCCAGCAATGCCCAACCTTGGTTTTACCATTTGCCACCTAGCCTCTTTTCCCTTGGGTTTCCGGAGCCCGAGGGTCATCTTATTTTAAACCCCCCCGGGCCAGTGCTCCTCTGAGTGTTGGTCCGACCGAGTAGACTGCGAGGCCACCTCGGGGCAACTTGAGGGTTGGTTTTACTCGTAGGATGTCTCATCTGAGTGTGCCCTGAAAACGAGATATGTGCAGCTCCTATCGGGATTTGTCGGTACATTAGGGCGGTGTTGCTGGTTTTGTTTTAACCCGTCGAAGTGTCTTGAAGAACCGGGATACCGAGTCTGATCGGAACGTCTCGGGAGGAGGTCTATTCCTTCGTTGACCGTGAGAGCTTGTCATGGGCTAAGTTGGGACTCCCCTGCAGGGATTTGAACTTTCGAAAGCCATGCCCGCAGTTATGGGCAGATGGGAATTTGTTAATGTCTGGTTGTAGATAACTTGAACCTTAACTTAATTAAAATGAATCAACCGTGTGAGTTACCGTGATGGCCTCTTTTCGGTGGAGTCCGAGAAGAGGACACGGTGTTGGAGTAATGCTTGCGCAGGTTGCTCTCTAGTTTCTCGTTTGCGCTTTGCCTCCTCTTCTCGCTCTCTTTTGCGAATAGGTTAGCCACCATATATGCTAGTCACTTGCTGCAGCTCCACACATATTTACCTTCCCTTACCTATTAAGCTTAAATAGTCTTGATCGCGAGGGTGCGAGATTGCGGAGTCCCTGTGGCTCACAGATTACTATTACACCAGATGCAGGACCCGATGATTCCGCTCCAGATGACGCGCTTGAACTCAAGTGGGAGTTCGACGAGGACTCTCAATGTTACTACGTGTCTTTCCCTGATGATCAGTAGTGGTGCCCAGTTGGGGTGATCGGGACCGTGTCGCATGTTTGGTTGTTCTTCTATTTTGGCGCCGTAGTCGGGCCATGAGTGTTTGGATGATGTAATGTTATTTATGTACTTTGATTAACGTGGCGAGTGTAAGCCAACTATGTATCTCCCCTTTTATTATCTATATTACATGGGATGTTGTGAAGATTGCCTAACTTGCGACATTGCTTTCAATGCGGTTATGTCTCTAAGTCGTGCCTCGACACGTGGGAGCTATAGCTGCATCGAGGGCGTTACAAGTTGGTAATCAGAGCCTTCCCCGCCTTAGGAGCCCCCACTGGTTGATCATTTTTAGCAGCCGAGTTGTGTCTAGAAAAATGTTTTGAGTCATTTAGGAATTATATATCGGAGAGTTTAGGAATTCTTTTTACTTCCCAGTCTCCTCATCGCTCTGGTAAGGCATCCTGACATAGAGTTTTGACTCTTCTCTTCTCAAATTTCACTAAAATTGTTTTTTAGGATCACGCGGGTATCTTGGAATCGTCCGATGGTTTTGTGACGAGAACTTTGTCTTGGTGCCTCCTGACAGGGGTTTTGTGGAGGTGTCCCGGGGAGTTGAGCTTCGAGGTGTTGTCGTCATAATTTTATCATTGCAGTTTTGGAATACCTGAGTTTAGTACGCCGACATCGAAAATCTCTTTTATGCAGTTCGTTGGTGTGATAACCTCGACGCCACCCAGTACTGGGGCGGGAGTTCGGGAGTATCGCCATAACTTGTATAACGGATGCTTTTCGAAGGTTGAGGTAGATGGTTTCCGAAGTTTTTCTTGGTTATGTGTTGAAGGATGGATACAGCTGGATGTAGGATTTGCTATATTTGGGTGAGATATTATGCTTCCCCTGTATCCCCAACACCTGATTGCATAACCGGAAAGGTTCGGGAGTTTCATAGGTGTGAATTCTTGTAGCTCTAGTTCTTCTTCCACGGATATTTGGTTTGAGATTGGGATTTCTTACCGAGTATTCGTTCTTGATCCGTACCTTGTTGATTTATTTCTCTACCTAAATTCTAAGTGGCTTCTCAATTTATGGATATGTGACCATTTCAAGGGGAATGCATTCGTTCATTTTGTTCGGATGTGAAGACTATATGTTGCAATTTTCATTCCGTTGGATTCAGCTTCAATATTTGTCTATCAATGTGCTAATGGATGTCAACCTCTTCAGGATGGCTCCCCCAACGCGCACGACTCCGAATCCTGATCCGCCACCACGTCCACCTCCTCCGGAGGCATGGCAAGCTGTGATGGCCGCAACCAATGCAAACACGCAGTTGATCATGCTAATTCTTCAAGAGCACAATCAAGCGAATCAAGGCAACCAAGGGAACCAAGGCAACAATCAGAATCACTTTGCTACACTCAACCGATTCCTTGCTAATGGGCCAAAGACTTTCAGCAATTGTGTTGAGGCAATTGATGCTGACGATTGGCTTGTGGATCTGTGCAAGCATTTTGAGTGCAGTAATGTCAGGCCTGAGGACTTTGTCAAGTTCGCTTCCTTCCAACTCAAAGACTAAGCTGCAGAGTGGTTCCAGCAGTACAAGGATTCCAGAGGTGGACGTGTGATTACTTGGGATGAATTCTGTCAAGATTTCAGAGCTCACCATATCCCTCAGAGTATGTTTGAAAGCAAGCATGAGGAATTCCGCAACCTGAAGCAAGGCTCTTTGTTTGTCTATGACTACAACAAGTTGTTTCAGAAGCTCGCCCGCTTGGCTAAGCAGGACGTCCCTGATGAGAAGAGCATGATATACCAGTTCAGGGGTGGTCTCAGAGAAGAAATCCAGCTAGCTCTTGTTCTCTTTGAGCCCTTGAGGTACGATGAGTTCTACAACATGGCATTGAAGCAAGAGGCCGCTCAACTGAGGTGTGATGCTTCCAAGAAGCGAGTCAGAGACACTACTCCTTCTTCCTCTACTCAAGTGGCCAAGCAGCAGAAGTATTGGCTTCCTCCTCCTCCGTTCCGTCAGCCGTATCAGAAGAGCAAAGGTGGCAGTGGATCTTCCCACCCACCCAACCCTGGCTTTCAGAACAAGAATTAGTCTCAAGCTCCAAGATCGAGTGCTCCGTATCACCGTCCACTTTCAGAGGTCACGTGCAACAAGTGCCAATTGAAGGGTCACTATGCCAACAAGTGTCTCAATCAAAGGCGCCTCCCTCCTCCTCCTCCTCCTATGAGATCGGCAAGTACAGCTGTGGTCAAGCATAACCCCAAGCACGCCAAGGTCAACTTGATGAATGTAGCTCAGGTAGAGGACTCGTCAGATGTCATCATGGGTAACCTTCCTGTTAACGATGTTCCCGCAAAAGTACTTTTTGATACTGGTGCATCGCATTCTTTCTTGTCATGCCCATTTGCATCGAAGCACAATGTTGATGCTGAGATCATGCCCAAAGTCATGCAACTTGTTTCTCCCGGCAAGCTTTTGACTTCTAGTTTGGTTGCTCCCGATATCTCTATCACGTTGGGTGACTACAAGTTTCCCTCTTCTCTGGTGGTTCTTGGCAACTCAGATATTGATCTTATTCTCGGAATGGATTGGCTTTCTAAGCACAAGGCGCATCTTGATTGTGTAGCCAGGAAAATTCAATTGACTCATTCGTCTGAGGATGTAATTGTCTTTGCCACTTGTGATGATACCATCCGTCTGTTTTCTCTCAATGAGAAGGGTGAACTGGATGCTATCTCGCAGATTCCAGTCGTTTGCGAATATCAAGACGTCTTTCTAGAAGAGCTTCCAGGAATGCCTCCGCACCGGCCAGTTGAATTCGTCATTGATCTTGAGCCTGGCACGGAACCTGTGTGCAAGCGTCCTTACAAACTCGGACCTGAAGAGTTGAAGGAGCTGAAGAAGCAGCTCGATATTCAAGAAAGAATGGGTCTTATCCGGCCTAGTTCTTCTCCGTGTGGTTGTGGTGTTCTTTTTGTGAAGAAGAAGGATGGAACTGACCGACTTTGTGTTGATTACCGTCCATCGAACAAGAAGACCATCAAGAACAAATACCCACTTCCCAACATCAACGAGCTGTTCGAACAACTCAAAGGTGCCCAAGTATTCTCCAAGCTTGATCTCCGTATGGGTTATCATCAGATTCGAATCCGTGAGCAAGATATTCCCAAGACGGCTTTCAGGACAAGCTATGGTTCATATGAATGCACGGTCATGTCTTTTGGCCTCGTCAACGCTCCTCCGACTTTCTCTCAAATGATGAACTTCATCTTCAACGCCTACACCAATGACTTCATTTTGGTCTATCTCGACGACATTCTAGTTTTCTCGAAGAACAAGGAAGATCATGCCAAGCACTTGCGTTTGGTTCTCGATAAGCTGAGAGAACACCAGTTCTACGCCAAGTTCTCCAAGTGCGAATTTTGGCTCGATGAGGTTCTTTATCTTGGTCATATCATCTCTGCCAAGGGCATTGCGGTGAATCCTGAGAAGGTGTCTGCAATTGTGAATTGGGAACCTCCTCAGAACGTGAAGCAACTCCATAGCTTCCTCGGTCTCGCAAGCTATTGCCGAAGATTCGTTGAAAACTTTTCTAAGATTGTGAAGCCTCTCTCAAATCTTCTCCAGAAGCACGTCAAGTACGTTTGGTCTCCGGAGTGTGACATTGCTTTCAACACTTTGAAAGAGAAATTGATCACTGCTCCAGTTCTGACTCCGCGTGATGAATCCAAATCGTACGAGGTCTTTTGTGATGCCTCTCTCCAAGGTCTTGGCGCAGTGTTGATGCAAGAGAAGAAAGTTGTGGCTTATACCTCTCGCTAGTTGAAGCCCAATGAGAAGAACTACCCCACTCATGATCTCGAGTTGGCGGCAGTTGTGCATGCTCTTTTGACTTGGAGACATCTCTTATTGGGAAGAAAAGTGGACATTTTCACTGATCACAAGAGTCTCAAGTACATCTTCACTCAGCCTAATCTCAACCTCGGGCAGACTCGATGGGTCGAAATGATTCAAAAGTATAATCCGAGTATCGAGTATACTCCAGGTAAGGCCAATGTGATTGCTGACGCATTGAGCAGGAAGGCTTATTGCAACAGTCTGATTCTCAAACCTTATCAACCCGAGCTTTGTGAAGCTTTCCGCAAACTTAATCTGCAAGTTGTTCCTCAAGGTTTCCTCGCCAACCTTCAAGTCTCTCCTACCTTGGAAGACCAGATTCGCCAAGCCCAGCTTCTTGATGCTATGGTGAAAAAGGTGAAGATTGGGATTGCCAAGAGCCAACCCAAGTACAAGTGCTACCGCCTTGATGCCAAGGATACTCTCTTCTTCGAGGATCGTATTGTTGTGCCCAAAGGTGACCTTCATAAAGTGATCATGAACGAGGCTCACAATTCTCTCCTCTCCATCCACCCTAGGATCACGTAGATGTATCAGGACCTCAAGCAGGCTTATTGGTGGACTCGAATGAAGCGCGAGATTGCTCAATTCGTGAATGAATGTGATGTCTGCAGAAGAGTGAAGGCAGAACACCAAAGGTCAGCGGGTCTCCTCCAACCTCTTGCCATTCTAGAATGGAAGTTTGACCACATTGAGATGGACTTCGTGACTGGGTTTCCAAAGTACAAGCGTGGCAATGATGCTATATTCGTTGTCATCGACAAGCTCACTAAAGTGGCTCACTTTCTGCCTATCAAAGAGTCGATCACTGCAGCTCAATTGGCGGAACTCTATACCTCTCGAATAGTCTCTCTGCACGGTATTCCACAAGTGATCTCTTCAGACCGTGGCAGCATCTTTACCTCCAAGTTTTGGGATTCTTTTAAGAAGGCCATGGGCACCAACATCTATTTCAGCACAGCTTTCCATCCTCAAACTAGTGGTCAAGTCGAGCGTGTCAACCAGATTCTTGAAGATATGCTCAGGGCTTGTGTGATCTCCTTCGGCATGAAGTGGGAGGATTGTCTTCCTTATGCTGAATTCTCCTACAACAACAGTTTTCAAGCAAGTTCGGGCAAGGCCCCATTTGAAATTCTGTATGGCAGGAAGTGTCGTACCCCTCTCAACTGGTCTAAAACCGGTGAACGTCAGCTTTTGGGAAATGACTTAATCACAGAGGCAGAAGAAATGTGCAAAGTCATTCGAGATAACCTCAAAGCAGCCCAATCCCGCCAGAAGAGCTACTATGATAGTAAGCACCGTGATTTGGCTTTCGAGATCGGAGATCATGTTTACCTCCGCGTCTCTCCTATGAAAGGTACTCGTCGCTTCGGTATCAAAGGGAAGCTTGCCCCTAGATACGTGGGACCTTTCAAGATCGTCAGCAAGAGAGGCGATCTCGCCTATCAGCTCGAGCTTCCTTCAAACTTTGCAAATGTTCATGATGTGTTCCATGTCTCTCAGCTCCGAAAGTGCTTCAAGACTCCTGACCGCACCGTCAACTTCGAGGACATTGAGCTCCAAGAAGATCTCTCCTATCGTGAGCACCCCGTTGCTATTCTTGAAGAGACTGAACGCAAGACCCACAGCAAGTCAATCAAATTCCTCAAAGTCAAGTGGTCACACCATTTCGACCATGAAGCTACCTGGGAACGCGAGGATCACCTCCATTCTGAGTACCCGGCGTTCTTTCGGTCCTAGATCTCGGGACGAGATCCTTTCGTAGTGGAGGAGTGTCGTAATACCCCGGATATGATTTACCCAATATGTACTCCAACTCTTGCCGTTTCCGGCGTTAAGTTATTTTATTTTCTCGGGTTCAGGTTTTTGTCTCCGTGTGTTGTTGTCGTTGTCATGCATCTCATATCATGTCATCATGTGCATTGCATTTGCATACGTGTTCATGTCATGCATTCGAGCATTTTCCCCGTTGTCCGTTTTGCATTCCGGCGCTTCGTTCTCCTCCGGTGGTAATTTCTACCTTTCTTTCATGTGTGGGGATTAAACATTTCCAGATTGGACCGAGACTTGCCAAGCGGCCTTGGTTTACTACCGGTAGACCGCCTGTCAAGTTTCATACCATTTGCACTTCGTTTGATGCTCCAACGGTTAACCGAGGGACCGAAAAGGCCTCGTGTGTGTTGCAGCCCAACACCCCTCCAATTTGGCCCAAAACCCAGCAAAACCCTCTCCATCATCTAGAGCGTTCGATCATGATCGCGTGGCCGAAAACCGCACCTCATTTGGACTCTCCTAGCTCCCTCTATGCCTATAAATAGATCCCTTCCGAAATCTCGGGTCACCTCTCCCCCGAAACCCTAAAACTCCCATCTCCGCGCCGGACAACGTCCGTCCCCGGCCGGACAAACCGCCGCCGCTGCCCGCGCCCTATCCGCGCCTGCCACGTGGCGCAGCCACCGCCTCCACCACCGCGGCCCGCTCGGCCCGACGCCGGCCCCCGCGGCCCGAAGAGGGGCGCCGGCCCGCGCCTTCGCCCTGCCGCCGCCTTCCTCAACGCCGGCGCACCCCGCCACCGCGCGCAGGTCGCCGCCCGAACTTCGTCGGCGGACCTCCTTGCAGCCTCGCTTCTCGCCGGCCGGAGCCGAGCTCCGCCGCGGCCGGCCAGCGCCTCCTCCGACCTCCGGCCTGGCGTCCCCGCCCGGATCCGGCCGCCCCCCGGTCGTCTTCTTCCTCTCTGTCGAGCTCCGGCACGAACTCCGGCCATCCTTGAACCGCGTGCCCCGGATCTGGATCTGGATCCCAACGGTTGACTTTTGCCCTAACCCTAGTTCATATTGCCATGTTCATCATGCTATAACTTTGCATCCGTAGCTCCGTTTTGGGCACATAGCATATCAAAATGTTCGTCTCAGAGAGTACATCATTTCATTCCATTGCATCATTTTCATTTGAGGTCATCTTGGTGCCCGAAATGTTGTTAGAAGAGTGCTACTTGAGATAATTGTCAGATCTGCTGCTCCATTTAGACATTTGTCATTTTTGCCATGATTATTGTGTGCTTGATATGCCCATGAGCTCTACATGTGTTTTGTTAAGGGTTTTGCCATCTTTCCAGAGGTGCAACCCATGTATTTTTGTGATGTGTGTGGTGACTAGCACAAGCTTGCAAAGTGAGGCACTAGGTAATCCTGATTTCAGGGACTTAACAATTCCACTAAGTCCTTGATCTGTTTTTCTCATGATGCCATATGTTCATGTTGTTTCCTAGTAATCCGTGCCTCTTTTGAGGATGATCAGTAAGGATGTTTTGTTAATCTTGTAGTGCTCTATCCATCCATGTCTTTGTTTGCAATTATGGAGCACCCTAGCTTAAGTCAATCGAGCTCTACTTTTGCTATTTCGTGAATCTGGGCAAATTGTCTACTTGTTAGCGATTTTGCCGAGGATGTTGTAGTTGATCCGTGCATGCTATGCTATTGTTCTTGCCATGTCTAGCTTGTATTTTGTGTATTATTGATGGTTGTATGCTTAGATTGTTATGACTTGCTCTGTAGTGAGTGCATCGAGCTCGTAAACATGCCTACTTGATACCTGTTTCAGCATGCTCCAGTTTTCACTAAGTCTGAGATCTGATTATGTTTTTGCCATGTTCACATGCTTGCAAATGTATTTTGTGGTCCCTTTTGGCTCAAGGTCACTAAGGGACTTTTGTTAAGCTCTTTGAGTAGCTCCATGCCATGCTTTACTTTGCCATGTTCAGGTCATGTAGCATGTAGTTTTGATGCTCCGAAAAGTGCTATCTGATCTGAAATTCCAGACAAGTGTTAATTTCATTGTCTGAAATCTGTTTACCATACGCATTTTTGCCATGCTTGTTTGAACCTGTTAATGGATGAATTGTCCGTAGTTCAGTGCTAGACTTTTGTTAAGCATCATGAATGCATCCCTGCCATGTATTTTGATGCCATGTTTGGGTGTTGTAGCATGTTCATCTTGTTGCATTTAGATGGCTACTTGCTGTAAATCGCAGACCGGTGTCATATTTGAATTGCTTGCCATTTCCAAACTGTAACTCCGATTCCGGTGATATTTATATCATTTTCAAGCGATTTCATCTCATCTTTCCAGTGGCACACTTGGATTCCCAAGTTGAGGCCAGGTTCATGCATTCCTTGTCAAATCTTGCATATGCATCGCATATTGCATCCCGCATGGCATACCATCTTTGCATCATATTGTTTGATCCTTGCACGTGGTTGATTGTGTCCTTGTTGCTTGTTTGTCTTGTTTGGGTAGAGCCGGGAGACGAGTTTGATAACGAGGAGCCCGTTGAGTTTGCTTTCGAGGATCCAGTCAACTCTGACAATTTTGCAGGCAAGATGATCACACCCTCGAAATCACTACTATCTTTGCTTTGCTAGATGCTCGCTCTTTTGCTATGCCAATGCTACGATGCCTACCACTTGCTTTCAAGCCTCCCAAATTGCCATGTCAAACCTCTAACCCACCATGTCCTAGCAAACCGTTGTTTGGCTATGTTACCGCTTTGCTCAGCCCCTCTTATAGCGTTGCTAGTTGCAGGTGAAGATTGGAGACCGTTCCTTGTTGGAACATTATTTACTTGTTGCGATATCATTATATTGCCATGTTATCTTAATGCATCTCTAGACTTGGTAAAGGGTGGAAGGCTCCGCCTCTCGCCTAGTGTTTTGTTCCACTCTTGCCGCCCTAGTTTCCGTCATATCGGTGTTATGTTCCTGGATTTTGCGTTCCTTACGCGGTTGGGTTATAATGGCAACCCCTTGATAGTTCACCTTGATTAAAGCTTTTCCAGCAATGCCCAACCTTGGTTTTACCATTTGCTACCTAGCCTCTTTTTCCCTTGGGTTTCCGGAGCCCGAGGGTCATCTTATTTTAAACCCCCCCGGGCCAGTGCTCCTCTGAGTGTTGGTCCGACTGAGTAGACTACGGGGCCACCTCGGGGCAACTTGAGGGTTGGTTTTACTCGTAGGATGTCTTATCTGAGTGTGCCCTGAGAACGAAATATGTGCAGCTCCTATCGGGATTTGTCGGCACATTCGGGCGGTGTTGCTGGTTTTGTTTTAACCTGTCGAACTGTCTTGAAGAACCGGGATACCGAGTCTGATCGGAACGTCTCGGGAGGAGGTCTATTCCTTCGTTGACCGTGAGAGCTTGTCATGGGCTAAGTTGGGACTCCCTTGCAGGGATTTGAACTTTCGAAAGCTGCGCCCGCGGTTATGGGATGATGGGAATTTGTTAATGTCCGGTTGTAGATAAGTTGAACCTTAACTTAATTAAAATGAATCAACCGTGTGAGTTACCGTGATGGCCTCTTTTCGGCAGAGTCCGGGAAGCGGACACGGTGTTGGAGTAGTGCTTGCGCAGGTTGCTCTCTAGTTTCTCGTTCGCGCTTTGCCTCCTCTTCTCGCTCTCTTTTGCGAACAAGTTAGCCACCATATATGCTAGTCGCTTGCTGCAGCTCCACACATATTTACCTTGCCTTACCTATTAAGCTTAAATAGTCTTGATCGCGAGGGTGCGAGATTGCTGAGTCCCTGTGGCTCACAGATTACTATTACACTAGATGCAGGACCCGATGATTCCGCTCTAGATGACGCGCTTGAGCTCAAGTGGGAGTTCGACGAGGACTCTCAATGTTACTACGTGTCTTTCCCTGATGATCAGTAGTGGTGCCCAGTTGGGGTGATCGGGACCATGTCGCATGTTGGGTTGTTCTTCTATTTTGGCACCGTAGTCGGGCCATGAGTGTTTGGATGATGTAATGTTATTTATGTACTTTGATTGACGTGGCGAGTGTAAGCCAACTATGTATCTCCCCTTTTATTATCTATATTACATGGGATGTTGTGAAGATTGCCTAACTTGCGACATTGCTTTCAATGCGGTTATGTCTCTAAGTCGTGCCTCGACACGTGGGAGCTATAGCTGCATCGAGGGCGTTACAAAATTCCTTCCTCCACGTCTCGGCGTTTATCATCATGTGTGAGGCCTTCCTCCGAATCCCCCACACTTCGGCATATGGCTTAAGACTTTTAATGTGAAGCCGAAGGCAGTCGATGGGGAACAGACGGAGTGTGGTAGTGTACTACCTCTTGAGCATTGCGTTGGTTTTCCCTTGAAGAGGAAAGGGTGATGCAGCAAAGTAGCATAAGTATTTCCCTCAGTTTTTGAGAACCAAGGTATCAACCCAATAGGAGACCACGTGCGAGTCACCTTGTACCTACACAAACAAATAAGAACCTCGCAACCAACGCGATAAAGGGGTTGTCAATCCCTTCACGACCACTTGCAAGAGTGAGATCTGATAGAGATAATAATAATAGGATAAATATTTTTGGTATTTTTTATGATATAGATTGAAAGTAAAGATTGCAAAATAAAATAGATTGGAAACTTGTATGATGGAGAATAGATCCGAGGGCCATAGGTTTCACTAGTGGCTTCTCTCAAGATAGCATAAGTATTATGGTGGGTGAACAAATTATTGTCGAGCAATTTATAGAAAAGAGAATAATTATGAGAATATCTAGGTATGATCATTTATATAGGCATCATGTCCGTGACAAGTAGACCGACTCCTGCCTGCATCTACTACTATTACTCCACACATCGACTGCTATCCAGCATGCATCTAGAGTATTAAGTTCATAAGAACAGAGTAACGCCTTAAGCAAGATGACATGATGTAGAGGGATAAATTCATGCAATATGATATAAACCCAATCTTTTTATCCTTGATGGCAACAATACAATATGTGTCGTTTCCCTTTCTGTCACTCGGATCGAGCATCGCAAGATTGAACCCAAAGCTAAGCACTTCTCCCATTGCAAGAAAGATCAATCTAGTAGGCCAAACCAAACTGATAATTCGAAGAGACATGCAAAGATAAACCAATCATACATAAAAGAATTCATAGAAGATTCAAATATTGTTCATAAATAAACTTGATCATAAACCCACAATTCATCGGATCTCGACAAACACACCGCAAAAGAAGATTACATCGAATAGATCAACTTTGTATTAAGATCCAAAGAGAGAGAAGAAGCCATCTATCTACTATCTATGGACCCGAAGGTCTGAGGTAAACTACTCACACATCATCGGAGGGGCCATGGAGTTGATGTAGAGGCCCTCAGTGATCAATGCCCCCTCTGGCGGAGCTTCGGGAAAGGCCCCAAGATGGGATCTCTTGGGTACAGAAGGTTGCGGCGGTGGAAATAGGGTTTTGTGGTGCTCCTGGATGTTTTCGGGGTATATATATATATATATATATATATATATATATATATAGGAGGAAGAAGTAGGTCGGTGGAGCAACGAGGGGCCCATGAGGGTGGAGGGCGCGCCCAGGGGGTAGGCGCGCCCCCTGCCTCGTGGCCTCCTCGATTGTTTGTTGACGTCCACTCCAAGTCCCCTGGATCACGTTTGTTCCAAAAATAACACTCCCGGAGGTTTCATTTCGTTTGGATTCCATTTGATATTCCTTTTCCATGAAACACTAAAATAGGCAAAAAAACAGCAATTTGGGCTTGGCCTCCAATTAATAGGTTAGTCCCAAAAATAATATAAAAGTGTAAAATAAAGCCCATTAATATCCAAAATAGATAATATAATAGCATGGAACAATAAAAAATTATAGATACGTTGGAGACGTATCAAGCATCCCCAAGCTTAATTCCTGCTCGTCCTCGAGTAGGTAAATGATAAAAATAGAATTTTTGATGTGGAATGCTTCCTAACATATTTCTCAATGTAATTTTTGTTTATTGTGGCATGAATGTTAAAATCCGAAATTTCAAGGCAAAAGTTTAATATTGACATAGAAATGATAATACTTCTAACTAAGGAATTATTTCTTCTCAAAATAATATGGCTAAAGAAAGTTATCCCTACAAAATCATATAGTCTGGCTATTCTCTATCTTCATCACAAAAAATATTAAATCATGCACAACCCCGATGACAAGCCAAGCAATTGTTTCATACTTTTGATGTTCTCAAACTTTTTAAATTTTCATGCAATACATGAGCGTGAGCCATGGACACAGCACTATAGGTGGAATAGAATGGTGGTTGTGGAGAAGACAAAAAGGAGAAGATAGTCTCACATCAACTAGGCGTATCAACGGGCTATGGAGATGACCATCAATAGATATCAATGTGAGTGAGTAGGGATTTCCATGCAACGGATGCACTAGAGCTATAAGTGTACGAAAGCTCAACAAAAGAAACTACTGGGTGTGCATCCAACCAATGGCAGCGAGAGTGGTTTTACGTCACGGAACCCCATAGTACCAAGTGGGTAGTTACACCTGCGTTCCATGCCGGCCCTCCATTACAGCTGGCATCATGGATTAATAAGGGGCTGGACTGGGGATCAGTTAATGAAGTGCAGACTCTACAGAGCCGCATCCGAACCCTCCTTGAGAAAGACATCAATCTTGTCGATGTGATTCAAGTAATGCTGGTCCGCCGAATTCTGCCATGCCAGCGTAGGCCCCTCCGCCTGTGGGAGTTTAATCCGGAAGGACCACAAAACCTCCAACACTTCTTCGGCATTACGTACAAGGGGATATGGAAGTTGTATTTCGGGAAACGAAAACATTGGTCGGACACCACCGAGGAAGCCGGCCTCGATTGCAACCATCCAGATACCCCGGTAAGCACTTGACTTCCGAACACTTTGTATTTAAGTATGCCATAATACATTACTGAGCAAACTATCTTCTTCCAGGGCTGGATAAAGAAAGCGTAACTAATTAGGTGTTCGGACCCCCTTCCCGAAGGCTCAGCGGATCCCGTGTTGACAAGGATGCTGGCCCCGGCACCATACCAGATGGCTGTGAAGGAGAGCAAAGCGGAGAGTGGGAGGACCAAAGATGGCCTCCATCCCGAAGGTATATCAAACATTGTGTCCGGGGGAATCAAGATTCCATCATCCGAAGAAAAAATGAAGGGGAAGTCAGCATCTCTTCCCCCCATGGAAAGAAAAGGGCCACCTCCGAAGATTGGGACGAAAATGCTCCTAAGTGAGGCAAAATGCCTCTGATGGGTGGCCCGGGCTTGGAGGATGGCGTCATCGCACAGTCCCATGACGAGGACAAGCCTCAGGTCAAATCATAAGTGAACAAGGGTGTTTTAAACATGTCCTGTTCCTTTCTTGTAACGTCTAGAATATATGTTTTTTGCAGTTCGGCACGCAGTCTTCTTCAACAGTCCTCTTCCTCGGGGGACCTTCTCTCGGAGATGATGGGAAGCGAGACGCCTCCACCGGTCTCCTCACCCAATAGGGAGGACGACTTTGAGGTATCGTCACGGAGGGTCTCCCCGGATCAACAAGTGGTGCAAGGGATGAAGACACCATTCGAAGGTGGTACTTCGGAGGCCCGGGGTCCGGGAGCCAATAATGGAGGTCCCGAGGAGTCCGGTCTATAGCCAGATACGAATAAACGGATTCCTTCAAAGGGAGGCCGTACTCCTTTTGCGGCTTCCGGGGACCCAGAGGCGCCGGATACATCGACGAACATGCTGCGGTAGGCATCCATCTCAGAGGAACATCGTACCTTGATGGGCACCATGGTTGAAAAGGTCCTGTCCGCGAAAATTGGATTGAATGAGGCCTTCGTGAGCCTGCGAAGAGGCTTTGAGGTTCGTACCGTAATATGTTCGATTGTGTTTTAATCACAAAATACACCTGTGTATAGATAGTAGCCCTTGAGACTCTGATTGGCTTCCCGAGGGCGGCAATCAGAGGATCAAAAGATATGCCCAGGAAATAATCAAATCAATTGGAAGACATGCTGTGACCTCCCCGATAACTGCCCGGACTGCAGAAGTTGCGGATTTGCAACATAAGATTGATGAGGCGGATAAGGATATCACACTTATCAACAGGCGACTTGACGAGGCGCAAGGTATGTTTTTTGGGGCAGCCATACTATGCACGTGTTTACAGTATAAGCATGATGCAAAGAATTGTGCAATAAGATGTCCATATCTACAGATGGTGCTGCAGTAGTCGAGGTCCTTCGGGCTGAGCTAGTCCGGGACAAAGGAACAGGCCCGGATTAGTAGTGCGGCTGCCGAAAAGGCATCTGCTGAGCTAAAGGCCGAACAAGCTTCTCGGCACCTATGCAAGGAGAAAATATCCTCGATGACCCTTGAACTAAAGGAGGCCATTAGCCGCTGCGGATTTCTCGAGAGGGATAATAAAGCCAAAATGGCTGATCTTGACAAGGCCTTACAAGAGGCGAGAGAGGCCCGGTCTGAATTTAGAGCGGCCCAGGAGGAGATCCGACAAGCTGGGGAGATCGCGGCTGGTAAGCCCTTTTTCTGCAAACTAAGTTCGGCGATCCAAATTATGCCCCGCTTAATCAAGTGTGGAGTTCTCCAGATGCTTTATTGGATTTGCCGAAGACTGCTTCTGATGCGGCGCAGTTTTACCAAGCACAAGAATGGTATGCAACGGAGAAGCTTTTCTGGTCGCAATTTGGTGCGTCAAAGCGCCCACTGTTGGTGAGCAAGCAGATGACCCAATGGGCAGAACTGCACCGGATATTCGGCGCTGCCTTGAAAGACGTCTAGTCCGGCTATGGCCGACCGAGCCAATTCTAGGTAGTTATTTTGGTTTGGTGTGGCGACTTGCTGCCACGGTGCCGCACATCGATGCTGTTAAGTGATCAACATGCATTGAAGGTGCACATATGGCCCTTGCCCGTGTGAAAACATGCTAGACGAAGACGAAGACCATCGATGTTGCAGCGAAGAGTCCACCCAAGGGCAAGGACCATTACGCACTACAGCATTACTTCGAAGATGTCTTAGCGGCTGCCCGGTTGGTAGAGGGTCAGTGCTCGAAAGATATAATATTCGAGTGAGATGTATTGACATTGTGAAAGACAATATTATGAAATAATAAAGTTTATTTTAGAGTTGCTTAAAAGCTTTGAATCCTCCTGTGTGGCTGTTTTTGTATAATCTGAAAGATTTCTAGTCGTCGGCTTCAGCCCCCTCGTAGGAAATACAGGGGTGTTCGGAAAAGCAATTGATCACTCTTAACCAAATGCCTTGGTCCAAAAAGGAGGTGTTAATGCGGTGAACTAGGCAATCGGACTACAGGGCGTTAACACTTTCACTTAGCCATATGAGTTTTATGGTGGATCTACGATATAGATCCTGTTATGTACGCAGCTTATCCCAATGCGGTGCGTTACATGTATGACCCGAAAGAAGGTCCTTCGTAAAATACGAGGGAATCTCAAAGGATCCGGTTAAGTCATCGAGCGGTTGACCAGCTCTCGCTGCATCATGACAGTCAGTTTTCGGTTTTCTCTACTGAGGTGTTTGACTAGGTGAACCATAAACACAATCGCAATAGTTCTCCCTTTACTACCCTAGCCGATAGAGCAGAACGTAAGGTAGCAAGCACAGGAGCCAGTCAACCCAACTATTGACCCAAGACATGATTCGGAGCTGATGCATATAAGGCCAAACTCGCGACGCCGAAGTATGCTATGAAGCTGTTTGGACTTTGTTGGCAACTCTTTTTGTTCCAATGTCAAGCCCCTGGAAAGGAATGCCGGGGTGGGTGTGTGAAACAACAAAAAGAAGCAAAATTTGGTTCTTTATATAAAAGTGGATACCGGATACGGAGTATGTTCACTAGAACCTAACTGACATGCCAATTGTCATTTTATGGATAATAACGACACAACCCCGGCTATTTGACATGCCAGGGGTCGGCGGCTGAGGAAACAGGCACTTTACAGGCTCAAAAAAAATAGGGAGTGCGGTATACAAAAAGTTATTTCGGACCTCCTGTCACACGTCCGCGCTGCCTTTCCTCGGTGAAGGGGCTCCTTAACAGGAGTAGCCTTTGGGTTAATTTATGAACCCGGACTCTGATACAGTCCATGAGATGACCAGTCTTTGCGCTACCTGTGGTGAAAGATGATGGAAAAAGAAAGAGTAATATATAAAAAAGGAAAAAGGTAAGTAGGTTATGGGAGTACTTGTAGACCCGTCTGTGTTGTCCTTTCGCCGATGCCCAGGCTATTTTAAGTGCATAGTTATGTATACGGGGTACACATTTCGCAAGTATATGCAGGTGGACGGTAGAAGCCGAACTGCTAGTCCTGCTCCAAACTTGGTCGATCCTGTTGAATGGAGACCGGTGGCTTAACAGCCAACAAGGTATGCAGTTTAATGAGACCACTTTGTACTTCGGCTGAGGTCGCCGTAGTGTGATCCTCAGTCCGGAGGGAGTGTCTCTCCAGCTCCCCTGTGGAGTTGTGTGTCACGTATACCATGTTCATTGTTTTGACTTTGGGGGGGGGGGGGGGGGTTGCTTCTGACCCCCGGAATTTGGTTGGTGGGCCTCTTCTTCATCGCTATCGCCTGGCGGCCTCCTCCCCTTGTGTTTAGCATTGAGCTTGCCGGCCTGCTTGAAGCCCCAACACCTTCTATTGGTATGATTAGTTGGTTTGTTGGGGTGGCCATGAATCTGGCAGGGCCGGTACAATATCTTGTCCAAATTGGATCGTCCATCTCTGTTTGCCTTAAATGGCTTCTTCCGTTGACCGGATTTGGGGCCGCTGAATCCGGCGTTAACCGTTGTGTCATGCGTTCTTTCCTTATCATCACGGCGTTTGTATTTGCTGCATCGTGGTTTGCCATTGCTGTCCCGGACTTCGGAGCTGCCTGGATCGCTGGCGCTGTAGCTTCTACGAGCGAGCCAGCTGTCTTCTCCCGCGCAAAAACGGGTCATCAGAGTTGTAAGGGATGGCATGGATTTTGGTTTTTCTTGACCGAGGTGGCGAGCGAGCCACTCGTCCGAGATGCTGTGTTTGAAGGCCGCTAGGGCTTCCGCGTCTGGACAGTCGACGATTTGGTTCTTTTTAACTAAGAACCTAGTCCAGAGCTTCCTGGCTGACTCTCCGGGTTGCTGGACAATGTGACTTAAGTCATCGGCATATGGTGGCCGGACATATGTACCTTGGAAGTTGTCAAGGAAGGCTTCTTCCAAGTCCTCCCAGCTGCCAATAGAATTTTTGGGCAGGCTGTTTAGTGATATGTCTCAGTCGTATCTATAATTTTTTATTGTTCCATGCCAATATTCTACAACTTTCATATACTTTTGGCATGTTTTTATACCATTTTTGGGACTAACATATTGATCCAGTGCCCAGTGCCAATTCCTGTTTGTTGCATGTTTTTTGTTTCGCAGAATATCCATATCAAACGGAGTTCAAACAGGATAAAAACCGACAGAGATTTTTTGGAATATATATGATTTTTGGGAAGAAAAATCCACGCGAGACGGTGCCTGAGGGAGGCACGAGGCAGGGGCGCACCCCTGACCCTTGTGGTCACCCCGTAAGGTGGTTGATGCCCTTCTTTCGCCACAAGAAAGCTAATATCCGGATAGAGATTGTGTTAAAATTTCAGCCCAGACGGAGTTACGGATGTCCGGGAATATAAGAAACGGTGAAAGGGTAGAATATGAGAACGCAGAATCAGAGAGAGACAGAGAGACAGATCCAATCTCGGAGGGGCTCTCGCCCCTCCCATGCCATGGAGACCAAGGACCAGAGGGGAAACCCTTCTCCCATCTAGGGAGGAGGTCAAGGAAGAAGAAGAAGGAGGGGGCTCTCCCCCCCCTCGCTTCCGGTGGCACCGGAGTGCCACCGGGGGCCATCATCATCACCGCAATCTTCACCAACAACTTCACCGCCATCATCACCAACTCTTCCCCCCTCTATGCAGCGGTGTAACCTCTCTCTTACCCACTATAATCTCTACTTAAAAATGGTTCTCAACGCTATATATTATTTCCCAATGATGTATGGCTTTCCTATGATGTTTGAGTAGATCTGTTTTGTCCTATGGGTCATTTGATGATCGTGATTGGTTTGAGTTGCATGTTTTATTATTGGTGCTGTCCTATGGTGCTCTCCGTGTCGCGCAAGTGTGAGGGATTCCCGTTGTAGGGTTTGCAATATGTTCATGATTTGCTTATGGTGGGTGGCGTGAGTGACAGAAGCATAGACCCGAGTAAGTAGGTTGTTTGCGTATGGGATAAAGAGGACTTGATACTTTAATACTATGGTTGGGTTTTACCTTAACGATCTTTAGTAGTCACGGATGCTTGCTAGAGTTCCAATCATAAGTGCATATGATCCAAGTAGAGAAAGTATGTTAGCTTATGCCTCTCCCTCATATAAAATTGCAATAATGATTACCGGTCTAGTTATCGATTGCCTAGGGACAAAAAATAGCTCGTAAAAAAAGCTCTTTACTAAAACTAACTTAGTTGTGTCTTTACCTAAACATCCCCTAATTTTTATTTACGTAATCTTTATTACCTTGCAAACCTATCCAACAACACCTACAAAACACTTTTAGTTTCATACTTGTTCTAGGTAAAGCGAATGTCAAGCGTGCGTAGAGTTGTATCGGTGGTCGATAGAACTTGAGGGAATGTTTGTTCTACCTTTAGCTCCTCGTTGGTTTCGACACTCTTACCTATCGAAAACTATTGCGATCCCCTATACTTGTGGGTTATCATTTAGCCAGTGCCGAGCTGGCCCTTTGAGCTTTAAAGGGAGGTATTTGATGGCATGGAGGTTATCTCCACGAGCCATGTGAATGTGGAGAATAGAGTCCTCGATCCACACCACGGGGTCAGTTGTTCCATCGTATGATTCAATATTTATGGGTTTAAACCCTTCTGGGAATTCGTGATCCATTACTTCATTAGTGAAGCAAAGAGGGTGTGCGGCGCCTCTATATCGGGCCGCATCGTGACATAGCTCCGATGGGGTCCGTCTGCAGTGTTCGGCCCGTGCATGACTAGGCTTGTCACGTCCAAATAGATAGCCATCAATAGGTGTCAAGGTACGTTCTCGCGATCCGTGGATCGATCTGGTATGCCTGGTTCTGTTGTTCAGGTCCTGCCGGAGGTCATATGTGTGACCACGAGCTGTTTTATCTCTGCCTTTATAATGAGGCGGGGCGGGCTGGTGTTCGGCTTGAGTTGCCTCTTTATCCCGACCACGTGGTAGTCTGTCAGCCTCGTTGCGTGATGATGGTATGGACTCCAGCGCCTCACCATCGAACTGAGGTAGCAATTTGCTCTTCGGGTAGCTTTTGGTTGGGCACTTAAGGCCGTATTCTTCGACTGTCAGGATATCAGTCTATCTATCATTTTACAGGTCTTGATCAGCTTGAAGTTGTTGCTGCTTCTTTTTCAGGCTTCTTGCGGTGGCTATTAGCTGGCGCTTGAAGCGCTCCTGCTCAAGTGGTTCCTCAGGCACGATGAAATCCTCGGTGTCGAGCCTCGCCTCATCCTCGGAGAGCGGAAGATAGTTACTGTCCTCCGAGTCCTCATGCGTGGCCTGTTTACCAGGGCTAACCTGCCTATCTTCCCGTTCATCCTGTTTGGTAGTTGCGTCAACGGGGTCTTCGTTGTCTTTGGCACCTTCCGGGGTGTTATCTTCTCTTGTGTCGGTGTTGCTATCTTTACTGCGGTGTGACTTAGAGTGGCGCCGCTACTGCCGGTGTTTCGATTGTATCTCAGGAGGTTTATCCTCAACTGGATCTTCTTTGGCATCGCCGTTGTTCTCCTTTGGTGCATCCACCATGTATACATCATATGAGGAGGTGGCCGTCCAACGTCCGGTGAATGGTGGGTCCTTGGCCTCTTCTTCTCTGGCATCGTCGTCCATACTGTCGATGTCATCAGAGCCGTAATCGAGCATGTCAGTTAAGTCTTCGACAGTGGCTATAAAGTGGGTGGTGGGTGGGGAGCAGAATTCCCTGTCATCAGCTTCTAGTTCGAACCGGATATAGTTCGGCTGTGAATCCCCTGCTAAGGATAGATTTTTTAATGAATTTAGCATGTCGCCCAAGGGTGAGTGCCGGAAGATGTTCACGGCGCTGAATTCTGCGATCGATAACCGATCATGCTCGACATGCGCGGACACGCATAGTTCGGAACTTATAACCGGAAACGAGTCCGTAGCTCCGGAGATATAGATGTTACTTGAAGTTGAGTATGTGTGCAGCTCCAATGCCGTAGAGTCTGCGGCCTCCGTGGCGGGGTTGAGCTTCCTGTCCTCGGATGGCACGACCTGCTCTGGATCTAAGGCCAGAGCGGTTTCAGGTGCGATTTCTAGGGTATGGCCCGATGACCGATCCACATCATGTTCATCATGGTGGCTGGGATCGGCTGTTGTGGTCTCGAATCTATTGAAGATCAAGTCTCCACGGATATCCACGACGTAGTTTAGGCTTCCAAATTTGACCTGGTGGCCAGGGGCGTAGCTTTCGATCTGCTCCAAATGGCCAAGCGAGTTGGCCCGCAGTGCGAAGCTGCTGAACACGAAGATTTGTTCCAGGAGGAAGACTTCTCCTATGACAGCATCATTGTGGATGATTGAAAGATCCATCAAAACTTTTGAGGACGGCACAGTGGAACTCTCAATGAAAGCACCAATGTCGGTGTCAAAACCGACAGATCTCCGGTAGGGGGTTCCGAACTATGTGTCTAGGATCGATGGTAACAGGAGACGGGGGACACAATGTTTTACCCAGGTTCGGGCCCTCTCTATGGAGGTAATGCCCTACGTCCTACTTGATTGATCTTGATGAATATGAGTATTACAAGAGTTGATCTACCACGAGATCGTAATGGCTAAACCCTAAGAGTCTAACCTGGCTATGATTATTCGGGATTCAGCCTATCTACGGACCTAGCCCTCCAGTTTCTATAGACATGGGAGGGATCTAGGGTTACACAAGGTCAGTTACACAATGGTCGCCAAGCTTGCCTTCCACGCCAAGGAGAGTCCTATCCGGACACGGGTAGAGTCTCCGGTCCTTGTATCTTCACAGCCCATCAGTTCGGCCCATGGCTAACAGGTCGGACGCCCGAGGACCCCTTAGTCCAGGACTCCCTCAGGTGAAGCCCTCCGTGGACTTGCGCAACCGTTGCCCTTCGTGGATTGAAGTCTCCATCAATGTGGAGGTACGATAGCACCACCTATCAGAACCATGCCAAAAATCTCCGTGTCTACATTGCATTTGCTCCCTCCAAACTCCTCCCTTTACCTTCATGTGCAATGTTTTACATTCTGCTGCTATACTCTTAGACTTGCATGTGTAGGTTGTTTACCTGACTAGTGCTAAGTTGCTAAAATCTGCCAAGACTTAAAATTGGGAAAAGGCTAGATTTTTATTTGGTCAAGTAGTCTAATCACCCCCCCTCTAGACATACTTTTGATCCTACAATTTAGCAAATTTCTATGTCTACAATGCTCTGCACGGAGCTACTCTAGCTAATTGCTCCCACTTTTAATATGTATCTAGATCGAGACTCAGAACCTATGACAGAGGCATAGGGAATGACTTTCATTCTCTATCTATATTCTGCCGTTGTCGGGTTTTGAGTCTAACTCAACTTCACACCTTATAACACAGGCAAGAACCCTTTCTTTGACTAATGCATTTTGAACTCCTTCAAAATCTTGTCAAGGTATGTGCTTTCTGAAAGTCCTATTAAGCATCTTGGTCTATCCCTATAGATCTTGATGCTCAATATTGTAAGTGCATCTAGTGCCACCCCTAGTTGGTTTTGGAGTATTAACGACAAACCTAGTTGAGGGACTAATGTGTTTGTGAGAATTGCAGGATAACACAGGTAGAAGTCCCTCATTGATTCAGTTTTCCTACCAGAGATGACCCCTAAAAATGTATGAAGACATTGAAGTCAAAGGTGGTATGTGAAGACATTCACATAGAAGACTATGACAAGAGATGACATCGCGTGAAGACTATGTAGCGCGAAGACTTAGCAGTTTCGTCATTCTGTGTTTTTCTTTGTTGAGTCATAGGAACCACCGTACTGTTAAGTGGGGTCCAAGAGAACTAGTCAGAATGACTGAAGTGATCCTTAACCAAAATCCTATGTCTTCGAGTGAAGACTATGAGAGCAAATATTGTCCAGAGTTGGATAAGTCAGCTTTGCTTGTAGCTCAAGTAAAGTTGCCGTGTGTGTTTGAAATCTGACCATTGGAAGACGTGTCAGTTCCTTAGTGACCGAGGGTCATTTCGGAAAAATCAGGTCGGGTTGCCTAGTGGCTATAAATAGCTCACCCCCTACAACCATAAACGGTTGGCTGCTCAGAGTTAGAGTACGACTTTTGTCGTTTGAGAGCAACCCACCTCGAAGCCTTTGAGAGAGAATTCCTTGCGAGGATAAAGCCCTAAACACCCAGAGCCAAAGAGTGTTAGGCATCACTTAAGTCTTCCTGTATGTGTGATCTGAAGACTTATTACACTTGAGGACTGTGAATCCTCCATCCGGTTAGGCGTCGCGTTCTGAGCATCCAAGAGTCATTGTGGATCGCCGGTGAACAAAGTCTGTGAAGGTTTGGAAGTCTACCTTGAAGACTTACCAGAGTGATTGGGCGAGGACTGGGTGTCCTTAGCTCAAGGGGAATAAGGTGAAGACGAGGTCTTCTGAGTTGAATCTCAGCCTCCGTAACCAGACGTACAGTTGTCACAGCAACTGGAACTGGTCCAACAAATCATTGTCTTCGAAGAGTCACTGGTTTCATCCTTCCTTTCCCTTTATTTACTGTTGGTCCTTGTGAAGTCATTGTACGATTGCATT
The DNA here is from genome assembly GCA_034509565.1 of Triticum monococcum. Taxonomy (NCBI): domain Eukaryota; kingdom Viridiplantae; phylum Streptophyta; class Magnoliopsida; order Poales; family Poaceae; genus Triticum; species Triticum monococcum. The sequence continues at coordinate 96,835,276 of CM067843.1, read as the reverse complement.
ATCTTCTGTCTTCACTGAGTGACTGCTTGTTCTGATTGGCTTCACAATATCTTCCTAGCTGATCCTTACTGCCTAGCTGCTATTAGTCAGTGCGCTTTCACTTCATTGAATACTTGACTATGGTTTGCCTAGTGTAGTCTACCTTCTGCTGCATGGTAATAGGTTTATTTATATCGGCTGTCTTTGAAACTTCCATGTTTTGAAGACTTTCATAAAAATCGCCTATTCACCCCCCCTCTAGTCGATCACTAGCACTTTCAATTGGTATCATAGCAAGGTACTCCCTTGTTCTGTGTGATTCGGTTTAACCACCCGGAGTTTTAGCTATGTCTACTGCAGGGATAATTAAGGTCTCCACTGCCTGCCCCGTCTTCGATGGAACTGAATATCCCTACTGGAAGAATAAGATGCGCATGAATCTTGAAGCCATTGATGTCGACCTATGGTATGTCGTCAAGAATGGCGTTCCCATGGCTGGTGAAGGTGTCACCGCTGCTGATGTCAAGAAGTTCGTTCAACTGGACTCCACTGCCAAGAACATCATCTGTGGTCATCTGACCAAAGGACAGTATGGATGCGTGAGTGCTTTGGAAACATCTAAGCTAGTCTGGGACTGGCTCTCCAAGGTCAATGAAGGCGTCTCAACCCAGAGAGATCATAGAATCAGTGTCCTTCGCAACCTCTTCAACCGCTTCAAGAGAAATGACAATGAGAACGTCCAGCTCATGTTTGATCGACTCACTGACATCACAAATGAGCTTCAAGCTCTCGGCGCCACTGAGATCACCAAGCATGAAGTCGTCAAGACACTCCTGAGATCACTTGATAGCTCATTTGACACCCTAGCCCTGATGATTTAAGAACGTCCTGATTTCAAGACACTCGATCCTTCTGACATACTTGAGAGGCTCAACACACATGAGTTTCAGCTTTCTAAGAAAAGAGACATCTACGGTCCCAACTATGGGCGAACTCGTGCCTTGAAGGAAAAAGCTGTCTCCTCATCTGAAGAAGAATCTGACAGTAGTTCTGATGATCCTGAAGACATTGAAAGGAGCTTACTATGCTTGTGAAGAAGTTCCAAAAATTCACCAAGAAGAAAGGCTTCAGAAAGTCTTCACGATCAAGCTCAAGAAATGATGAAGCTTCTGCTCATGACTACTAGAAGAGAACATGCCACAAGTGCAAGAAACCTGGCCACTACATCTCTGAGTGTCCACAGTGGGACAATGAGAACAAGAAGAAGAAGAAGAAGAAGAAGAGCAAGGAATATGACTCTAACGACAAGAAGAAGAAGAAATACTCAAAGTCTTCTTCCAAGTCTTCCTCAAAGTCTTCATCACATAAGAAGAGCTCATCTGGCAAGGCACGTGCGTTTCTTGGCAAGGAAATGGACTGAGAGGAGGAGTCCGCTTCTGAGGAGGCGGAGGTGGAGTATGAGGAGGAGTCCGATTCTGGCGTTGCGAGTCTGGCTACAGCATACGTTGCCAAGTCCATCTTCAACACTGAAGACAATGAATTCATCACCGACATCGATGCAAATGACAAGGACTACTCCGCTCCTACCTACTGCTTCATGGCACGCGGTGCCAAGGTAAACACACGCACTGCTCACTATCAAACTTCTAGTGAAGATGACTCTGATTGTGGTTCCAAACCCAGCTACAAAACACTTGCTAGAATAACAACTGAACAACAAAAAGCTATGGAACATATTCAAAAACTGTTAGACAAAAGCGATGATCTGTTAGAGGCTGAAATGACTCGATCTCAATCCTTAATTGAAGACATAAAAATCTTCACATTAAGTATGAGGAACTTGAAAGTCATCATGAAACACTCTCAACAACTCATGAAAAGCTTTCCTATGATTATCTTCAAAGCAAGCAAGATCTTGAGAAATTGAGAGTGGCTCATGAAGATCTTCAAAAGGAAAACGAGCCACTTCGTGCCGAACAGATCAGTTCCGCTCAGGAAGGATTTGAACCACCATGTCTTAAATGCATTGAGTGTGACAACACTACTTCTGTTGATGAGTGTTCTACTGCTGCTACTATTGCAATATCTTCAACTGTTGATGTGGTAACTAACCCCTCTGCTGAGGATACCACTGCTATTGCTGATGAGAATGCTAGGTTGAAGACATTGCTTGAAATAGGGGTGTACAAAAGTCTCAAAGGGCATCAGACACTATGTGATGTTCTCAAAAGGCAGATCCTGAATCGAAACCCTAGGAAAGAGGGTGTTGGGTTCGAAAGGAAAATGAATGCTGATGGCTCTTATTGGAAACATGAGCTGTACCCCAAAACCACATGGGTTGCTGCAAAGGAACCTTCAGCGGATCCATCCACCCTATCTGGCTTCACTTGTGCTAATCCCATTGTTATTGATGAATCCTTTGATGCAAACTATAAACTATTTAAGAATCAGAATGGTGAAGTGTTTGCCAGGTATATTGGTACTAACTGCAGGACCGCCTATGAAGAAGATCTGGGTGCCCAAAAGATGTTTGGAGAATCTTCCTGTGAATGTCATCGTGACACCACAGGTGAAGAAGACAAACCCCAGACCACAGGCTTCATACGGTCCAAAGGCTTCATACAAACAGCGGACTCACCTGAGTCGCACTAACGCAAATGTTTTATAGGGAAACCATACTCAGGCCTGTGAATATGAGCGTGTTTCATCAAACCACCATGTTCATAAGACCAAGAACTATTCTGCTTATTCTTATGAGTACTATTGTCCACCTGCAAGACTTTTTGCTAGGGCTCCAAAGCCAAAGTTCTCAGATGCTGCACTTAGACTCATTGCTTCGAAGCCACCCTTGAAGATGTGGGTGGCTAAGAAAGCTTAACTCTCTTTTGCAGGGAAAGGTCTCCAGCCGAAAACCAAAATCGTCTGACGCTATTGCTATGGACCTTAAACATCTTGTAGGGTGCAAGATCAAATGCCCAAATGGTCTTATTATGTACTTTGTTCCTGAATCGCTTGCTACTTGCCCTATTAGTCCAAATCTCGATCTAAGCTTTCATAATCCACTGGTTCGTCAAATGTTTTTTGCTTCACAATTCTCTTCGTGAAGCCTATCCCCCTAACTGCACTGTAGGGTACGACACCAGCTGCTTCAGAATGGATTCTTAATAGTGGGTGTACCAATCACATGACTGGCAAGTGAAGCCTTCTTATGGACTCAACACTACGTCCATCTGACAAAAGTCACATCACATTTGCTGACACTGGTAAAAGCAAGGTATTGGGTCTAGGTAGAGTTGCAATCTCAAAGGATCAACACATGGATAAAGTCATGCTTGTTGAATCCCTTGGTTTCAACTTAATGTCTGTTTCAATGCTTTGCGATTTAAACATGATTGTGATGTTTGGAAAATATCGTTGCCTTGTACTAATGGAATCTGACAAGTCTCTAGTGTTTGAAGGGTATCGAAAAGATGATTTGTACATGGTAGATTTCTCAGCAGGACCACAACTTGCCGTATGTCTTCTAGAAAAAGCTTCTGAATGATGGCTCTGGCATCGGAGGCTAGGACATGCTGGCATGAGGAACCTCCACACCCTTGCAATGAAGAAGCATGTCATTGGCATCGAGGGCGTCAAGTTCAAGAAGGACCACTTATGCGGTGCCTGTGAAGCAGGGAAGATGACGAGGGCCAAGCATCCCTCGAAGACAATCATGACAATGACTCAACCCTTCGAACTGGTCCACATGGATCTTTTCGGTCCCACTCATTACTCAACTCTTACTACTACTGTCTGTCTCTATGGCTTTGTCATTGTTGATGATTATTCAAGATATACTTGGGTGCATATAATCCTCTACAAGACTGAAGTGCAGGATGTCTTCAGACGCTTCGCCAATCGAGCCATGAACAACTATGGTGTCAAGATCAAGCACATCAAAAGTGATAACTGCACTGAATTCAAGAACACTGGTCTAGACACTTATCTTGATACTTTGGGCATTACACATGAATTCTCAGCTCCGTACACACCACAGCAGAATGGCGTCGTGGAACGCAAGAACAGAACACTTATTGAGATGGCCCGGATGATGCTTGATGAATACAAGACTCCTAGAAAGTGCTGGCCTGAAGCCATTGATACTGCATGCCATATCATCAACCGTGTTTATCTTCACAAGCTTCTGAACAAGACATCCTATGAGATCCTTACTGGCAAGAAGACAAATGTCAGTTACTTCAGAGTGTTTGGTGCCAGGTGCTGGATCAAGGATCCACATCACACTTCAAAATTTGCACCAAAAGCACATGAAGGTTTTATGCTTGGATATGGAAAGGATTCGCACTCCTATAGAGTCTTCAACCTTTTTCACTATAAAGTGGTTGAAACAGTGGATGTGCGGTTCGATGAGACTAATGGCTCACAAAGAGGGCACCTGCCAAACGTGCTAGATGAAGTTCCATCCAGTGAATCAATCAAACTTATGGGAACTGGAGAAATCATACCATCTGAATCTCAGCCTGAAGAGGAACTTATCATCTCTGCACCTGATCAAACTGAAGACAATGCTCAGCCTGAAGACAATCCTTCTAATGATGACAATGATCAGCAAGAGCAAAATCTTCGTCCTGTACATCCTCGTGTTGCAAATGAAGTACAGATTGAGAGAACAATTGATAGCATCAATGCACTAGGTCCACTCACTCATTCAAGGGCAACACAGCTAGCAAATTTCTGTGGGCACTTCACATTTGTCTCAATATCTGAACCCAAGAAAGTTGAAGAAGCCTTCTTGGAACCTGAATGGATTCAAGCTATGCAAGAAGAGCTTTAACAGTTTGAGTTGAATAATGTATGGGAACTGGTTAAGCATCCTGATCCTCGCAAGCACAATATAATAGGCACCAAATGGATATATCGCAACAAGAAAGATGAGCATGGTCAAGTTGTCATAAACAAAGCTCGTCTCGTTGCTCAAGGGTACACTCAAGTTGAAGGGATTGACTTCGATGAAACCTTTGCTCCTGTGGCTAGACTTGAAGCCATACGCATACTACTGGCCTATGCAAATCATCATAACATTCTTCTGTATCAAATGGATGTGAAGAGCGCCTTTCTCAATGGCAAGATTGAAGAAGAAGTGTATGTTGCACAACCGCCTGGCTTTGAAGATACAAAACATCCTGACATGGTGTACAAGCTCAACAAGGCACTGTATAGCCTCAAACAAGCCCCTCGGGCTTGGTATGACACACTCAAATACTTCCTGAAGAGCAAAGGCTTCAAACCTGGTTCCCTCGACCCCACTCTCTTCACGAAGACATATGATGGTGAACTGTTTGTGTGCCAAATATATGTGGATGACTTTATCTTCGGCTGCACCAATCAGAAATACAGTGACGAGTTTGGATATATGATGCAAGAGCAATATCAGATGTCCATGATGGGTGAGCTGAAGTTCTTCCTTGGTCTTCAAATATGTCAGCAACGCAACAGCATCTTCATATCTCAAGAGAAGTATCTCAAAGATTGCCTGAAGAAATTTGGGATGCAAGACTGCAAAGGCTTCACGACTCCAATGCCAGCCAAACATCATCTGGGTCCCGACGACAATGGTAAAGAGTTCGATCAAAAGGTATACCGCTCCATGATTGGTTCTTTACTTTATCTATGTGCATCTAGGCCAGATATTATTCTTAGCGTTTGCATGTGTGCTCGGTTCCAAGCGGTACCAAAGGAATCGCATCACTTAGCTGTGAAGCGAATTCTTCGATATTTGGCTCACACCCCAACATTAGGATTATGGTATCCAAAGGGCTCAGAGTTTGATCTGGTTGGATTCTCGGATGCTGATTATGCTGGTGACAAGGTGGATCGCAAGTCTACATCAGGCACATGTCATTTTCTAGGACGATCACTTGTATGTTGGTCTTCAAAGAAACAAAATTGTGTATCTCTCTCCACTGCTGAATCTGAATACATTGCTGCTGGATCTTGCTGTGCTCAGCTTCTATGGATGAAGCAAACACTTAAAGACTATGGCATTCATCTGAAGCAAGTGCCACTCTACTGCGACAACGAAAGCACCATCAAGATTGCCAACAACCTAGTTCAGCACTCGAAGACAAAGCACATTGAAATTCGTCATCACTTTCTCAGAGATCATGTTGTGAAGGAAGATATTGATATCATACACGTCAACACTGAAGAGCAATTGGCAGATATCTTCACCAAGCCCTTGGATGAGAAGAGGTTTTGCAAGTTACGGTGTGAGCTAAATATCTTAGAATCCTCAAATGTCATGTGATCAGGCACACATCCTAACACTTATGCATATTGATGACTTAGATGTGCAACACACGAAGTAAAGTATATCTTCAATCAATGAAGACTTACATTCTAAGTGTGAATACATTAATGTGGAATTTGACTTTGGAGCGCCACGATAATTGTGTGCCATGTCTGGGTCTAATACTTCCTATACGGTGGGTAACGCCACCACCAAATTTTTCTGTTTGAAGTGTTTCACTCATGACGTTACGTTTGGTATGTCTTCACATTTGGTTTGGCTTCAATCTCAACCTGTCTTCATGATTATCTTCACTATGTTGATTATATATATATATATATACTAGTGTTCTGTCCTCTACAGCATTCACATATAGCTATGTCTTCTTGTTGAATCTTTTGAACTAAGTGAATGTGATCGGACCCTAACCTCTCTATGCTTTCTATCTCAAACTCTATCTCTCCAAATCATATGCATTCTGTTGAAACTGTCGAATATCCTCTCTGCGTCCTTGTCAGCAGAAGATACAGAGACAAACATTAAGTCCATTTTCAATGCTAATTCCTTCACCTGAAACCCGGAGAAGTGGGAACGACCACCCGACAATCCAGGTGTGCGTGGGAACGTGGGACAACTCCAAGTATGTTGCATGTTTGCCACGTGTTCCTCAGATGTGAACTGCCAGGGGCACCTGCATAATTGCGCTGTGCCGCACACTTCCTTATAAATACATGTCCCCTGCGGTCAAGAAAACCTTCTTCCACCTCTCCACCTCGTCAAACCCTAGCACCCTCGCTAGCTCTCAACGACGCCGACGACGAAGCTCTTAGATGCCGCGACTTCTCCGATGTCGTCCTCACGCCGGCCGCGGACATCGTCTTCTCCGCTACCGCCGTAGGTGTTCTCCGTCGCCAAGATAGGGCACGGTGGATTGAACTGCTCGATCTCCTACTCGTCCCATCTAGCAGTTCTTCGCGTGGTAAATATAACTCTATTTTACCATCTTTTTGATCCTCAAAGATTCATCCTGTTTGCCAAAATAAGTTTCTACCTATACAATGTTGGATCCATCCTGTCTGCATCTCATACTACCTAGAATATTCACTTAAGCTTCATATCTAGTTAGATTCCTCACTTGTACTTATTCACGGATTCGTACAAATCTGGAACCAACTCTCAACATATAAGTGAATGTCTTCGCACGATGAGATCAATGTCTCCTAAACTGATTTATCTTCAAAATCTTCTGAGAATGCATATGACCTCTTCCCCTTCCCTCGCATCCCTATGTTGTCTCAGGTACATGTCCGTGCGAGAATCCCTTGGTTCTCATAGTCTGCTTTCGTTTGCAGAATTCTTACAGCATCACATTAACTCTCCCGAAGCCAGTTCATGTTTGTCCAGCAAGCGAAAGCCTTTGAAGCCTTTGAACATGGTGAAGCCATTCAGTTTGAAGTTCATGGCTACAGAGAAATCAGTAAGGAAGGGTGGCAGACAGCATCGTGGGGGAACGTCAAGTGATTTGCCTGATGACCTCTCAAAGCTTTACAAGACAGATCCCGAAGAGGATTACAATCAGCGCAAGACCCGAATCCAGTGGATTCGAAGATATTGGGTAGAACAATGGTTCAACTACAGGTTTGTGACCCAGGAATATGCTAAGAAAAATGCCATCAAACGACCATGGGGAGACATCCTATACAGAAATCTTCAACCCAGGTCAAGAGATGAAGCCATTGAACAAGGCTTCTATCCCTGCATGGTCCGTGGACCACAGCCTGCGGATGCACACCCATCGTCGTTGCTATGGTTTTATGACGACAATTTGTTCAAGCGCAACTTCCAGTTTGCCAAGAATTCGGCCAACCAAAACAAGAAGTCATGGGGACTTGACTTCAACCCTGGCCCTTCTGCTCCCCGTGCCGATGGCACCTGCGAAGCTGAACCCAATCTTGTTGGACCCTTCTACAACCTGGAAGGTCTCATCACTCATCAAGGTTCAAGGAATAGCCGTGGATGAGCCTGCAGATGACGCTGAATCTGATGAAGCGCCTGCACCGCCGAAGCCAAAGAAACTGAAGAAGCCCAAAGCTTCAAAGCCTGCCTCAGCACCAAAAATCTCACGAGCGAAGCCACTGGCTACTGCACCTCCTGAAGACAGTGTGCAGTCTGAAGATCTGTCACGCATCTCCAAGCCCTCGAAAGTAAAGATGCCTTTGCAACACACCAGCCAAGAACTGACTGCTACTGCTATTCTGTGCAACGACGCCATTGATCTATCCAGCGATGAAGATCTTGCAGATGACGCTCTTCAGCAACTAATCAAGAGCAAAGAAGAAGCAGAAATCTTCAATGATTTGCCTCTCTTTGATGTGGCAATCATCCATAACTTCATTGATGAGTGGTTTGACACGCCCAACCTCAGCTTTGAAGATCTGCAACTTCCAATTGGCCTTAGTGTCGCCTTCACTGGCGCCATTGCTTCTGTGCTAACTCTAGCTCAGTGCATCGTTGAACTGAAGCAAAAGATCGACTATGAGAAAGCTCAGTTCAAGAATCACATGGCCAAGCTCAGCGTGCAAGATGTCAAAAACTTCCAGATCATACTGCATGAGCTCAAGGAAGCCTTTCTCAAGAAGCGTGAAGAAGCTAAAGGCTCTCGTGAGCGCATGAAGAGCCTGGCAGACAAGTGTGTGCAAGCCTACAATGAGGCTGAGAAGCGCAAGGCTCTTGGTCGTCCTGGCATCGATCCCAGGATGGCTGCAAAGAAGAAGAAGAAGCCAGCTGTGGCCGAACCCGAAGCACCAAGGCAGGAAGCACATCCCATTGTCTTCCCAGCCAGCATGACTGGCTCGAAGCCAAAGGTCAGGTCAACCGCTTCAGAACTGAAGAAGATGAGGACTGCTGAGGCTGAAGCCAGAAAGAGGAAACATCCTGAAGCCTCTGATGCTGCTCCCTCCAAGAAGAAGCACAAAACCAAGAAGGATCGGGCTGCTCCCACAGAGCCCTTAGTTGTTGAACCTATCTCAATGGTTCACCCTGCATCTGCACACTAAGAGCGCCAACTGATTGTCCATGAGCCTGCTTCCACAGAGGCTCATGAAGCTGAAGACATTCCAGTAGTTGATCCCACCGCTGCTGAAGACATTGGTCACCACGACAATGTTGAAGATGATGTAGTTCTTCCTCAGATCGAGCACAACTTGGTATCATCGCCTGTTCTCACGAACAGCGAACTCATCAGCATTGGTCGTCCTCTGACGCCAATTGCTCAGGATGCATCATGGGCTGATCACCCACAACAACAAGACACTCCGAGTACTCAACAACAACAAGTCACACCACCCCGGCAAGAAGAAGAAGATGACTTTGAGGCCCAGCAAACTCCATCTCCAAAGGCGTCGCCAGCGTTGCGCAGGCTTCACGAAGGACCAAGGCCTCAAGTCCCTCTATCGAGCGTTCCAGAAGGAGAAGTGCACCACCAATCTATTGCACATCAAGTGTTTCCAAATGCCAATCCTACTGTGACTGAATCCGAAGCCAAACTGGTTGAAGATGTTCCGGCTGCATCAGCCGATGAAGAAGAAGCCCCAAGAGTTGCTACACCCCCGTCTCACCAAGATGTTGTTCTAAAGGAGAACGTGCCCGACCCTCCAGCTTCTGAAGTGGAGGTTGAGAATCCTGAGGCTGCCACCACCAACACCAATGAAGCCAATGACGTAGTCATGGCTGAAGCAAATGTGGAGCCTGCACCTGAAGTCAATGTGGCCCCTGAAGCCCTTGAAGACAATGCCAATGCCCCTGTTCCCCCTCCAAGACCTCACGCAATGGAGCTGGCATTTGATCGTGGTCAGCCGGTTATGGTTCGATGGCCCATTCTGACTCCTCCGCCTGCTGCTGGTCCACAATTTGAGTACCACGTCGAGCACAGGCCTCATGTCCAAAAGCCCAAGCCAAGACTTCCACGATTCCCAGGCACTGCCACTTCACCTGGGGTATTCAATGCGAATGGCTTCGTGGCACATAATACCTTCTTCAACAGCTCCAAGAACCCTTATACCAAACCACGCATTTCTTCAGATCGGTTCTGGATCTATCAGCAGTGCAGCTACTATTCATGTGTACTATACAATCAAGGGCGCATATTTCCACATATACACCTTGACTCTGAAGCTATGGCTGGTCTGCCCTGCCTCGAAGAAGCATTGGACTGTTTTAGAGATGCTGGTCTACTGCAGTTCATCACCGACAAGGAGCACTGGAATGAGGAGTTGTTGCTTCAATTCTATGCCACTCTTCATATTCAAGGCTACAACAGGGATCCGAAGACTTGGGTCCTTGAGTGGCTGACAGGCAATGTCCATCATGAAGCTAAAGCTCTTGATATCATTGAGCTCACAGGCCTGCACACTCCTGGTGAATACTATGAACCAGGTTGTCAACAACATCAAAATGCCTTGGAAAGCATCTTCCAGAAGCCAGAACCCAACATGAGTCAAATGCTGAGCATGATGAAGCCTTTGCCTCCAGATGCTGAATATCCTAAGGAGTTCTTTGTTGAAGACCTAGAGTACCCTCCTCGCACCATCTACCACATCATCAGGAAGACTCTATGGCCTGTCAAAGGACACTCATCTGCAACAAAGCTTGAAGGAGCAATGAAGACTTTGGTTTTCTATATCTTCAATGGCATCAGCTTCAATGCTCAAGACTTCTTCATCAGGCAGTTGGCTGCATCTGGCTCCGACATCTTTGGGTTGAAATTCTATGCTCCATGGGTCATGCGTCTGATCAAGCGACACCCAGCCTTCAACTATCAGCCGTCTACGCGCAATCATCTTATATTCTTGCCCGAGGTTGATCTGTCAGTTGAAGCCATTTACCCAGAGCCTGCTAAGGATCCCATTTATCTTCATAATGCTGATCACCAAAGCTTCACCCATCCCATTGAAGGAATTCCAGCAGTGTCTCGTGTTTATCCCCTTGCTGGAAACACACGTGCCCCGGGTGCTCAAACTGACGCCACTGTAGCACTATTGCGCAAAGGCCTCAAAGACGATCTCGTGTCCTCAATGACTGAGAGCTTCTCGTCGTGTTGCATCAGAAACATGATAAGCATCATGACTGGCTTAAGCGTCAGATGCATAACCTCTTGGTGGATGTCAACCGCATTCGCAATCTTGCCACCAAGAATGCCTTTGTTTCCCATGAAACCTGTCGGCGTACATGGAAAGGGCTGACGCTTATGTGTTCTGAAGATGATCTTTAAGAGGATGGATACTATGAACGCTTCAAGTTTGACTCCACACCTCCAAGAAGGACTGTGCTGCGATGAACTCCATCTCTTGAAGACTCTGAGTTCTCTTCCTCCGCGGCAACTGTGAATGCCAGAGTGATCGATGACAAAGATGATGCTACTTCACCGCCCCCTACTTTTGCACGCATCGACACTGCCCCGAGTTCGTCTGCACCGCCTAACAACACAACGACCTTGCTGCTTCACCTACTCCGCATGGGAACGAGTAGATGCTCTATGTCTTCAATCCTTTTTGGTCCTTACTGACAAAAGGGGGAGAAGCATATGAGTTTGATAGTCTTCAAGCGGCTCCATATGGGTGGTTGCTTTATATTTTGCCTAGTGTTTACAGCTCTCGTTTTGATACATTTGGTTCTTTGTGTTGTAACACTTAAAACTCGATGGTCGTCTGCTACTTATTTGCTATTCTGAGATGCGATGATAAATTCCGCACTTAGATCATTTTTGGCAGACGTTCATTTTTCATTATGCATGTCATTATCTTCACATACTTTTTCATGCATGATGAATTGTCATCATAAGTTGAAGAGGATCTCCACAAGTACAACCTGCCATGTGCAATTGCATACCAAAAGAAAATTACTTATATGCACATCTTCAGGGGGGGCCTTTGCCACTTATGAAGACAATAACCTATCCTTTACAATTTCACATACTTTATTCCCCGTTGAAAACTTCAACTAGTTTGTCATCAATCACCAAAAAGGGGGAGATTGTAAGTGCATCTAGTGCCACCCCTAGTTGGTTTTGGAGTATTGACGACAAACCTAGTTGAGGGACTAATGTGTTTGTGAGAATTGCAGGATAACATAGGTAGAAGTCCCTCATTGATTCAGTTTTCCTACCAGAGATGACCCCTAAAAATGTATGAAGACATTGAAGTCAAAGGTGGTATGTGAAGACATTCACATTGAAGACTATGACAAGAGAAGACATCGCGTGAAGACTATGGAGCGCGAAGACTTAGCAGTTTCATCGTTCTGTGTTTTTCTTTGTTGAGTCATAAGAACCACCGTACTGTTAAGTGGGGTCCAAGTGAACCAGTCAGAATGACTGAAGTGATGCTTAACCAAAATCATATGTCTTCGAGTGAAGACTATGAGAGCAAATCTTGTCCAGAGTTGGATAAGTCAGCTTTGCTTGTAGCCCAAGTAAAGTTGTCGTGTGTGTTTGAAATCTGACCGTTGGAACACGTGTCAGTTCCTTAGTGACCCAGGGTCATTTCGGACAAATCAGGTCGAGTTGCCTAGTGGCTATAAATAGCCCACCCCCTACAACCATAAACGGTTGGCTGCTCAGAGTTAGAGTATGGCTTTTGTCATTTGAGAGCAACCCACCTCGAAGCCTTTGATAGAGAATTCCTTGCGAGTATAAAGCCCTAAACACCTAGAGCCAAAGAGTGTTAGGCATCACTTAAGTCTTCCTGTCTGTGTGATCTGAAGACTTATTACACTTGAGGACTGTGAATCCTCCAGCCGGTTAGGCGTCGCGTTCTGAGAATCCAAGAGTCATTGTGGATCGCCGGTGAACGAAGTCTGTGAAGGTTTGGAAGTCTACCTTGAAGACTTACCAGAGTGATTGGGCGAGGACTGGGTGTCCTTAGCTCAAGGGGAATAAGGTGTAGACGAGGTCTTCTGAGTTGAATCTCAGCCTCCCTAACCATCTTAGCCTCCCTAACCAGACGTACAGTTGTCACAACAACTGGAACTGGTCCAACAAATCATTGTCTTCGAAGAGTCACTGGTTTCATCCTTCCCTTCGCTTTATTTACTGTTGGTCCATGTGAAGTCATTGTATGATTGCATTATCTTCTATCTTCACTGAGTGACTGCTTGTTCTGATTGGCTTCACAATATCTTCCTACTTGATCATTACTGCCTAGCTACTATTAGTCATTGCGCTTTCACTTCATTGAATACTTGACTATGGTTTGCCTAGTGTAGTCTACCTTCCGCTGCATGGTAATAGGTTTATTTCTATCGGTTGTCTTCGAAACTTCCATGTTTTGAAGACTTTCATAAAAATCGCCTATTCACCCCCCTCTAGTCGATCACTGGCACTTTCAAATATTTAAGTAGCTTCACTGAGGTCTTTCATTGAAAAACTTTTATTCAAGTATCCTTTTATGCTATCCTAGGTCACATCGATCTAGCCGGTAACACCTCATATCACTTTGTGGCCTCATGCACGGTATTTCCACGGGTGCCACCTTACCTGGCCCGGGACCGTTTGCGCCTTTTGGCTCACGTATATGATAGTGTCGCTAGCATCCATATGACAAAGAACCCGGGCCGACATGGCTAGTCGTGAACCCAAAGCGGCACTAACCCATGGGGACAGGCATACATGAATCAACCTCGAGCATGTCGGTCAACAGCGTGTGAATCCGGGCTGTAGCACTGGGCTAACAGGACTCCGGTAACCCGGGCTGTAGCAGGCTAGGCAGGACTCCGGATGTCACCGCGTGACATTTCCCCGAAGGGACAGACATAGGAACGCAGTGAAACACATGCCGGCCAGTCAAGTGTCCTGAGCAGTAGTGCTGGGCTAGCAGGACTCCGGTGATCCGGGCTGTAGCGGACTACTATCGCTCAGAAGCACTAGACTACATTTCCCCATATGATAGGCTGCCAAGGATAAACAACTAGATAGTCGGATCCCACACATACCAAGCATTTCAATCATACACACAATATGCTCGATATGTGTGAATACAACATGGCATCACAACATAACTCTACAACTCAAGTAATTATTCATTAGGCTCCGAGGAGCGAGATATTACAAACATGGGTCTCATGACCCAACAATCATAGCATACAAGTCAAAGCACATGCGGAAGCTTAACATGTCTGAGTACAGACATCTATAAATGAAAAAGGCTAAGAAGCCTGACTATCTACCAGATCCTGCCGAGGGCACAAGATCGTAGCTGAGGTATCAAGCTAAACGTCGAAGTCCAAGGGGAACTACTAGCGGGATTGAAGTCTCTCTGCAAAACATAAATTAAGCAAACGTGAGTACAAAGGTACTCAGCAAGACTTACATCAGAACTAGCTACATATGCATCGGTATCAACAAAGGGGGTGGTGGAGTTTAACAGCAGCAAGCCAGCTTTGACTCAGTGGCTAACCTAAACTACGACTGCAAGTAACTCTTTTGAGGTGGCGCACACGAGTCCACAAATTCACCATACCAATACACCACTATGGATCTGCTCCCGTCTCCCTACGAGAACACCATCCATAGCACTCACGCTTATCTTGCGCATTTTAGAGTATCCACTTTCACTTGTCTAAGAACTATGCAAGGGGTCCAAGTTTCCATATCCGAGGAATCCGGCTATTCGAATAGATAATGATAACCCTGCAGGGGTGTACTTCTTCACACACGCTCTCACCACTTATAGCCCTGTACACGTCATGTACCTCGGCAACCTTCAAGTGGAAACCGGGCGAGGGTGTCGGCCACGGCCTACCTAAACACTTAAGTCTCTAGTCCAGGTTTATCGCCTATTCGGGTTCCATCCGCGAGGAGATCCGGCCGGAGTTTCGCTCACAGCCCCAAACGATGTGTGCAGGGTTCCCGAGACACCAAACGGGCGCCCGGTACACCGTGCCACAGTGTATCTACCGCAACATAGCCCACCCCTAGGGTCAGCACTACGCACGGCCGCCAACACATATCCTACAAACACCAGAAACTAGTTGCAACTCCTGGACAGAGTACTAGGGTGATTAAGAAGCCGAGAGGGGCCATTGGTTTCAGGCCCAATGCGTGGTAGTAACTGTTCATGGATCACAGACAAAGAACTCAGTTCCTGAGGACGGCTGCAATGAGACAACCCACCATGTACTCCTACATGGCCTCTCACCGCTACCTTTACCAAATCGTGTTCACACACTTAGCTCACACACAGTAGGACATGTTTACACACCTCCGATCCATCCCCGATGAATCAGACCTGACTCAACTCTAAGCAGTAGCAGGCATGACAAACAAGCATGAATGAGTAGGCACATCAGGGCTCAAACAATTCCTACTCATGCTAGTGGGTTTCATCTATTTACTGTGGCAATGACAGGTCATGCAGAGGATAAGGGGTTCAACTACCGCAACAAGTAACAGATGAATCGTTGTTGTCCTAATGCAGTAAAAGAGAGCAGGAGCGAGAGAGTGGGCTTGTATCGGAATGAACAAGGGGGTTTTGCTTGCCTGACACTTCTGAAGATAATATAGCTCTTCATCGGTGTCATCGATCACATCGTCGGAAACATCGTCGACTGAGAGGGGACGGTTACCGGCAAACAGAGAAAGAATACAATCAATGTAATGCAACAATATGATGCATGATCATGACATGGCAATATGGTGTGAGTTGAGCTAATTCAACTAGTGGCAGAAAGGTTTGGGTTGATTTGAATTCAGGGTTCAAATTCAAATTCAATCTATGAATTCAAATAGTGCATTATCATGTTTTGGACTAAACAGTGAGGTTAACTTGCTCAAACATGCATGAAAATGGTACAGATGGATTCCTTGAATTTTTCTGATAATTTTTCATATATAATTTGTTTGATTTGGAGTTACGGTTGAATTACTATGAATTTTTGAAGTTTGGGGTATTTTCTGAAATTTATAAATCATTTCTGATTTATTTCAATTCCAGAAAAAGGTTTATGACGTCAGGGTGACATCAGCACCACGTCAGCATGTCAACTAGTCGATCTAGGTCAAACCTGACAGTGGGTCCCGCGTGTCAGTGTATAGTCTAATTAACAGAGTTTGTTAACACTAAACTAATCCTAACCCTTGGTAATTAGCAGGGGCTGGCCCCACTTGTCAATGACCCAGGGGAGAGTCAACCAGGGGTCAAACCCGGGCCAACTCGCCGGAGTTGACCCACGGCTCATCGTCGGTGGAGCCAGAGACAGCGGAGGCGTCGGGTTCGCTCTCCCGGTGCCCAAACGATCGGCGGAGGGCACCCGCGGGGAGCTGGAGCTCTCCCGCATCCACTCATGGCAGCGGCTGGGGCTGAGGTGGTCGGAGCTCACCGGAATGGAGCTCGCGGCGGTGGCCGGAGTTCGGACCTCGGCAGAATGGCGTTGTGGAGTGCGGGTGAGCAAAGTGAAGCGCTGGGCAGCCTCCTGGGGTCACCAGGAGCTCGGTGCGGTGTATGGGCGCGACCCGTTCGAGCTCAGGCCACGGCGGCGACAAGACGGGCGGCGACCGGAGCTCGGCTAGCACGGCCTAGGTGCTAGGGTGCGGGAACGACCACGGGAAAGGAGGGGGAAGAACCGGGGGCTCACAGCGCATCGGATGGGGTCGTCGACGAGCTCGGGGACGGACAGTTGACGGCGAATCGACGAAGACGATCCTCGGTGGCCGAGGAGGGGAACGGCGGAGCTGGTGGCATCCAGGGCTTCCGGTGCCTTCCGTCTTGGTGAGGAGGAAGAGGGGGACGAGGTGGGGCTCTCGAGCATGTTGGATGGGCGAGGGGGGTACGGTGGTCACGGTGAACGACGTCGGTGGCGACGACCTCCGCTCGGTGGTGCTCGGGAAGAGAGAGCAGAGGAGGGGAGAGAGGGCGACGAGTGAGGGAGAAGAGAGGAAGGGAGCCAGGGGTGTCGTGGCGTCGTCTGGGCGCGTCGGGGCAGCGGTGGGGAGCAGGAGGTGGCGGGTCGCATGCTCGCGCGCGGTGGCCACGCTCCTCTCATCCTCCTGGCAGGAGGTTGAGGGTGACTGGCACGGCACTGTGGGCTGGGCCGCACAGTAGCAGGCCGGCCAGGCTGGACAGGTAAGCGCCTGGTAGGTCTTCTGCTCCTTTTTTTAATTTTTCTTCTGTTTTGTTTTATTTAATTGCCACTGAATTCAAATTCAAACAAATTTGAAAACAGTGCCAAAACTCCCCTGGATAATTTTATGTCACTTAGGGTCTACTCCTCATATACATAAAATATCTCAGGGCATTTGAAAATATATTCATTATATATTATGAATATAACTCCAAATTCAAATAGAATATTGATTTAAAATTAGAGCCCAAATAATTCCTTAGAAATGTTCCAAAATTTTGGTTTGATTTATAACTCTTGCCAAAATTGTCAGAGCTATTTCTAGGGCATTTTGGATTTACTGATTGCAATTTTAGGGTTTCTTGCCCTTTTATTAAAATGATTTTCGAGGCTTTCAACTTCCTCATTTCAACTTTCGGAATATAGACATGATGCACACATGAAGCTAGCCTAGAGCATTACCAGAAGCTAGGGATGTGACAGACATGTATATTGATGAACGGTGGCTTTGCCACAAATACGATGTCAACTACATGATCATGCAAAGCAATATGACAATGATGGAGCGTGTCATAATAAACGGAATGGTGGAAAGTTGCATGGCAATGTATCTCAGAATGGCTATGGAAATGCCATAATAGGTAGGTATGGTGGCTGTTTTGAGGAAGGATATGTGGTGGGTTTATGGTACCGGCGAAAGTTGCGTGGTACTAGAGAGACTGGCAATGGTGGAAAGGTGAGAGTGCATATAATCCATGGACTCAACATTAGTCATAAAGAACTCACATACTTGTTGCAAAAATCTATTAGTCATCGAAACAAAGTACTACACACATGCTCCTAGGGGGTAGATTGGTAGGAAAATACCATCACTCGTCCCCGACTGCCACTCATAAGGAAGACAATCAATAAATAAATCATTCTCCGACTTCATCACATAATGGTTCACCATACATGCATGCTACGGGACTCACAAACTTTAACACAAGTATTTCTCAAATTCACAACTACTTACTAGCACGACTCTAATATCACCATCTTCATATCTCAAAACAATCATAAGGAATCAAACTTCTCGTAGTATTCAATGCACTTCATATGAAAGTTTTTATTATATCCCTCTTGGATGCCTATCATATTAGGACTAATTTTATAACCAAAGCAAATTACCATGCTGTTCTAAATACTCTCAAAATGATATAAGTGAAGTACAAGAGTTCATCAATTTCTATAAAATAAAACAACCGTCGTGCTCTAAAAAGATATAAGTGAAGCACTAGAGCAAAATTGCCTTGCTCAAAAGATATAAGTGAAGCACATAGAGTATTCTAATAAATCACGATTCATGCGTGTCTCTCCCAAAAGTTGTGTACAGTAAGGATGATTGTGGAAGACTAAAAATCAAATACTCAAATCATACAAGACGCTCCAAGAAAAACACATACCATGTGGTGAATAAAAATATAGCCTCAAGTAAAGTTACCGATAGATGAAGACAAAAGAGGGGATGCCTTCCCGGGGCATCCCCAAGCTTAGGCTTTTTGAAATCTTTGAATATTACCTTGGTGTGCCTTGGGCATCCCCAAGCTTAGGCTCTTTCCACTCCTTATTCCATAGTCCATCAAATCCTTACCCAAAACTTTAAAACTTCACAACACAAAACTCCAACAGAAAATCTCGTAAGCTCCGTTAGTATAAGAAACTAAATCACCACTTTTGGTACTATTGTGAACTCATTATTTATTTATATTGGTGTAGTACATACTATATTCCAACTTTTCCATGGTTCATACCCCCCGATACTAGCCATATATGCATCAAAATAAGCAAACAACACGCGAAGAACAGAATCGGTCAAAACAGAATAGTCTGTAGCAATCTAGATATTTCGAACACTTCTGTAACTAAAAAATCCTGAGAAATTAGGAAGTCCTAGGAAAATTGTTTTTTAATCCTCTTCAAAAATAATCAGTATTTTATTGTGCTTCTGTAAAAAAGGAAAACTAATATCCTGGGTGCAAAAGTCTCTGTTTTTCAGCAGGATCAAATCAGTTATCACCCGCCGGTTTTGACACCGACAGTAACGGTAACAAAAGAGTAATGAAAGCAAAGTAAAATTTTTGGTACTTTGTAGTGATTGTAACAATAGCAACGGGATAGTAAATAAGCGTAAACTAGTATATGGAAAGCTCGTAGGCATCGGATCAATGATGGATAATTATGCCGGATGCGGTTCATCATGTAACAGTCATAACATAGGGTGACACAGAACTAGCTCCAATTCGTCAATGTAATGTAGGCATGTATTCCGACTATAGTCATACGTGCTTATGGAAAAGAACTTGCATGACATCTTTTGTCCAACCCTCCCGTGGCAGTGGGGTCCTAATGGAAACTAAGGGATATTAAGGACTCCTTTTAATAGAGAACCGGAACAAAGCATTAGCACATAGTAAATACATGAACTCCTCAAACTACGGTCATCACCGGTAAATATCCCGATTATTGTCACTTCGGGGTTAACGGATCATAACACATAATAGGTGACTATAGACTTGCAAGATAGGATCAAGAACTCTCATATATTGGTGAAAACATAATAGGTTCAGATTTAAAATCATGGCACTAGGGCCCTAGTGACAAGCATTAAGCATAGCAAAGTCATAGCAACATCAATCTCAGAACATAGTGGATACTAGGGATCCAACCCTAACAAAACTAACTCGATTACATGATGAATCTCATCCAACCCATCACCGTCTAGCAAGCCTACGATGGAATTACTCATGCACGGCGGTGAGCATCATGAAATTGCTGATGGAGGATGGTTGATGATGACGACGACGACGAATCCCCCTCTCCGGAGCCCCGAACAGACTCTAGATCAGCCCTCCTGAGAGGTTTTAGGGCTTAGCGGCGGCTCCGTATCATAAAACGTGATGATTTCTTCTCCCCTATTTTTTTCTCCCCGAAAGCAGTTATATAGAGTTGGAGTTGGAGTCGGGAAGTCTCCAGGGGGCCCATGAGGTAGGGGGCGCGCCCTAGGGGGGCCCACCCTCATGAGAAGGGTGTGGGCCCCCTGGTCTTCATCTTTGGCGAGGATTTTTTTATTATTTATTGTAAGATATTCCGTGGAGTTTCAGGTCATTCCGAGAACTTTTGTTTTTTGCACATAAAACGACATCATGGCAATTCTGCTGAAAACAGCATCAGTCCGGGTTAGTTCCATTCAAATCATACAAGTTAGAGTCCAAAACAAGGGCAAAAGTGTTTGGAAAAGTATATATGACGGAGACGTATCAACTCCCCAAGCTTAAACCCTAGCTTGTCCTCAAGCAATTCAGTTGAAAAACTGAAAGAAATAAAGAAAAACTTTTACAAACTCTGTTTGCTCTTGTTGTTGTAAATATGTCAAGCTAGCATTCAAGTTTTCAGCAAAGATTATAACTAACCACATTTGCAATAATTCTCAGGTCTCATGATTACCCATATCAATAGCATAATCAACTAGCAAGCCATAATAATAAATCTCGGAGGACAACACTTTCTCAAAACAATCATAATATGATATAACAAGATGGTATCTCGCTAGCCCTTTCTGAGACCGCAAAACATAAATGCAGAGCACCTTTAAAGATCAAGGACTGACTAGACATTGTAATTCATGGTAAAAGAGATCCAATCATAGTCACACCCAATATAAATTAACAATAATGAATGCAAATGACAGCTGCGCTCTCCAGCTAGTGCTTTTTAATAAGGTGGTGATGACTCAACATAAAAGTAAATAGATTGGCCCTTCGCAGAGGGAAGCAGGGATTTGTAGAGGTGCCAGAGCTCGGTTTTGAAATAGAGGTAATTAACATTTTGAGCGGTATACTTTCATTGTCAACATAACAACCAAGAGATGGCGATATCTTCCATGCTACACACATTATAGGCGGTTCCCAAACAGAATGGTAAAGTCTATACTCCCCCTCCACCAACAAACATCAATCCATGGCTTGCTCGAAACAACGAGTGCCTCCAACATACATCAGGTCCCAGGGGGAGTTTTGTTTGCAATTATTTTGATTTAGTTTGCATAAAGCATGGGACTGGCCATCCCGGTGACCAGCCATTTATCTCGTGAGTGAGGAGCGAAGTCCGCTCCTCTTGAAAATAACCCACCTAACATGGAAGATATAAATAGCCCTAGTTGATACATGAGCTATTCAAGCATACAAAACAGGATGATTATTTGAAGGTTTCGGGTTTGGCACATACAAATTTACTTGGAACGGCAGGTAGATACCGGATATAGGAAGGTATAGTGGACTCATCTGGAATAACTTTGGGGTTTAAGGAGTTTGGATGCACAAGCAATATTCCCGCTTAGTACAGGTGAAGGCTAGCAAAAGACTGGGAAGCGACCAACTAGAGAGCGATAAAAACCATGTACATGCATTAAAATTAATAAACATTGAATGCAAGCATGAGTAGGATATAATCCACCATGAACATAAATATCGTGAAGGCTATGTTGATTTGTTTCAACTACATGCGTGAACATGTGCCAAGTCAAGTCACTTAAATCATTCAGAGGAGGATACCACCCTATCATACCACATCATAACCATTTTAATAGCATGTTGGCATGCAAGGTAAACCATTATAACTCATAGCTAATCAAGCATGGCACAAGAAACTATGATCTCTAATTATCATTGCAAACATGTTTATTCATAACAAGCTAAATCAAGAAAGATGAACTCATCATATTTACAAAAACAAAAGAGGTCGAGTTTGTACCAGCTTTTCTCATCTCAGTCAGTCCATCATATATCATCATAATTGCCTTTCACTTGCACGACCAAACGATGTGAATAATAATAAGAGTGCACATGCATTGGACTAAGCTGGAATCTGCGAACATTTAATAAACAGGAGAAGACAAGGCAATATGGGCTCTTTTGTCAGATAAACAATAATGCATATAAGAGCCATTTCAACAATTTAATCATGGTCTTCTCCTACTGACCCCCAAAGACAAGAAAAGAAATAAAACTATTTACACGGGAAAGCTCCCAACAAGCAAAAGAAGAGCAGGAAATATTTTTGGGTTTTCTTTTTAATTACTACTACAAGCAGGGAAAGTAAATTAATTAAAAGCTACAACTAAATTTTTTGGTTTTTTCTTAAGGTTTATTAAACACACAAGAAGAAAGCATAAAAGGAAATAAACTAGCATGGATGATACAATGAAAAAGTATGAGCACCGACATCTAGCAATGAGTGTGTATGAACATAAATGTAATGTCGGTGGGAAATACGTATTCCCCCAAGCTTAGGCTTTTGGCCTAAGTTGGTCTATGGCCACGGCTAGCCTGGCTGATATCCATAATAATAGTTGTTGGGGTCGTACTGCGATGAGGAAGAAGAAGGCCCCGATTGCCACTGGCTGGCAATCATCTCCGGATCCCACTAATAGTTAGATTGTCGTGAAGGATCAAATTGTGGTTCCGGTTCTGGCTCCTCGGCTGGTGCAGGGTTCCGGTAGGCGTGGATAGCCGTCAACGGAAAAAGGTACGTGCCTACAGTCAAATCAAACAAAGCAGGAGTAGGCAAGGTAATAGTCTCAGGGTGATGTTTATTAAAGAACAATTGATATTTAAGCTCTCCGGCCCTATTCTTAACAATAAAATCATGTGCCACCATACTTTTATAATCCAGATAAACACGAGGCAACACTTTTTCTTTCTTCTTAGCATGCCTAATAGGTATGTTAAAATGTGCAGCTAGGCGTGTAGCATAGATGCCTCCAAAGATGGGACCCTTAGTACGGTTCATACTTAACTGTCTAGCAATAATGCCGCCCATACTAAAAGTGTTATCACTGTATAAACCTTGGAGCAAACTAATAATATCAGGGATACTAAGGTTTCCACAGTTTCCGCGACCAATTAAGAAATGACTAGCAAATAATGCAAAGTAATGTAAGATAGGAAAATATATGCTAGTGATTCGTGCATCAGAAACCTTCCTAGTTTCCCTACAGTGATAGTATTAATAAATCCCTCCACATCATCATGATGTGGTTCTTCTATCTTGCCCCCAAAAGGGACTAAACAAATCCGACAGAAATCATGAAGTGACATCTCCTTATGCTCATCATATAAATGAAACTCCACCGTAGGTGGTGAGTTCCTAGAATGAAAATGAAAGTTTTGCACAAAGGTATTTGTGAGTAAGAGATACTGATCGCATTCGTCGTGGAGGAAAGTGGTGAGGCCTGCATTATGAGCCAACTCATGAAAATCTTCATAAATCCCGGCTGCTCTTAAGAAATCCTCGGAAGGCCATTCACACGCCCGAACCTCCCTGGTGCGCAGCAAATTTGTAACGCCCCATATGTAACATGCCATATTTGTATTCCAACTCTTGCCATTTTCTGGCACTAAGTTATGAGATTCCTCATTGTTGGGTTTTTGTCTTCGTGTTGTTTTTGTCTTTGTCATGCATCTCATATCATGTCATCATGTGCATCATATTTGCATACGTGTTCGTCTCATGCATCCGAGCACTTTCCCCGTTGTCCGTTTTGCATTCTGGCGCTCCTATCTCATCCGGTGTCCCCTTTTACCTCTTTTCGTGTGCGGGTGTTAAACATTCTCGGATTGGACCGAGCCTTGCCAAGCGGCCTTGGTTTACTACCGGTTGACCGCTTTTCAAGTTTCGTGCCATTTGGACTTCGTTTGATATTCCAATGGTTAACCGAGGAACCGAAAAGGCCTCGTGTGTGTTGCATCCCAACACCTCTCCAAAGTGCGCCAAAACGCACCTAAACCCCCTCCATCATCTCGGTAGTTCGATCACGATCGCGTTGCCGAAAACCGCACCCCATTTGGACTCTCCTAGATCCCTCTACCTATAAAAACGTCCCCTCCCCCTCCATTTTCGGGCAAAAACCCTAGCTCCCCTCACCTCCCGCCGCCGGACGCATCCATTCGTGCCGGACACGTCTGCCGCCGTCCCAGTCCGCAGCCAGCCCGCCGAGCCCATCTAGGGCCCGGTCGGACCCGCGCGCCGCCGCCCGCCGGCCTCCCCTCGCGTCGCCGTCGGCCGGACTCCGCCACCGCTCGCCGCCCCGTCGCCTCGGCTTCCATGCCGCCCCGAGCCCACGCGCCTCGCCCGAGCTCCTCTTTGTCCCGTGCCCTGCTTCCCGTGACCCTACTGCCGGAATCGCCCCTCCGCCGTCGTCTCCCACGCCTCCGGCCACCTCGCCGTCGCCGGACCCGGCCCGCTCCAGATCCGGTCCGGGTGTACCAGATCCACCAGGCCCACGATCCAAACGGCTCCGCTCGTCCCCGCACGTCTCCGTCCCGGAACCCTGAGATCCAGTTTCTGCGAGGGTAAAAATCTGCTAAGTCCTGAGATTTGCATATTATGTTGCCCTGTTCATCATGCCATAACTCATCATCCGTAGCTCCCTTTTGTGCGTGCCATATACCAAATTGTTTGTCTGGATGCCCTCTTCATTTCACTCCATTGCACCATGTTCATTTGAGTTCATCTTGATGCCCTAAATGCTGTTGCGAAGTGCTATAAAATGTTAGGTCCTGATTCTTATCAGTTTTTGGACATTTGTCATTTTCGCCATGATTAATGTGTGCCTCCTATGAACTTGAGTCCTACATGTGTTTTGTTGTATGCCATGCCATCTTTACAGGGGTGTATGCCATGTATTTTTGTGATCTTTGTGGTGACTAGCACTAGCATGCAAAGTAGCTCTCGTGATGTTGCTGATTTCAGGGACTTAGAATTCTTCAAGTCTTTTCCCTGATAATATTTTTATGCCATGTATTCTTGTTGCTACAGAGTGATCCATGCCTCTTTTGAGCATGTTCAGTAAGGATGATTTCGAGAAATTGTTATGCTCTTTCCATCCATGTCTTTGTTTGCAATTATGGAGTGCTCTAGGATGACTCAACCTTGCTCTACTTTTGCTATAAAATGTTCCTGGCAGATTGTTTACGTGCTAAGCAATTTTGCCGAGGTTGTTATAGTTTATCCATGCATGCTATGAGAGTGTTCTTGACATGGTTAGCTTGTTTATCATGTCTACTTGCTGGGTGTATGCTTAGTTTGTCATGCAATGCCTTGTGGTGAGTGCATCGAGCTCGCAATCATGTCTACGTAATTCTGTTTTGCCATGTTCTAGTTTTTCTGCCAAGTCTGAATCTGTTAACGAAACTTGCTATGTTCACATGGTTGCCATTGTATTTTCTGATCCCTTTTGGCTTATGGTCAGTAAGGGACTTCTGTTATATGCTTTGAGTAGTTTCATGCCATGCCTTGCTTTGCCATGATATATTCCTGTAGCATGTTGTTATCTTGCTCTAAACATTGCTTCCTGATTTTAAATCCTGCCATGTTGTTTTCTTCACTAAGTCTGTGAACCTGATATCTTTTGCACTTTTGCCATGCTTGTTTGAACCTGCAATTGTGTGAATTAGCCGTAGCTCAGTGTTCATCTTTTGTCAAGCATCTTGAGTGGATCACTGCCATGTGCTTTGTTGCTATGTTAGAGTGTAGTAGCTTATTTTTCTTGATGCATTTAGATGGCCTTGTGCTGTTAATCGCAGCTTTGTGCCATTATTGTTTTGTTTGCCATTTGCAAACCGTGCATCCGATTCCGGTGATCTTTATATCGATTTCAACCTAAATCAACCCATCTTTCCAGCGGCACTCTTGGTTTTCCAAGTTGAGGCATGGTTCAATCTTTCCTTTTCCGAAGCATGCATATGCATTGCATATCACATCCCGCATACCATGCCATGTTTTGCATCATGTTGCTTGCACATTGCACCGTGATTGATTGTGTCTTGCTTTGGGTAGAGCCGGGAGACAAGTACGTGATCGAGCAACCTGTTGAGAACATTTACGAGGATCAAGCTTACGTCAACTCGGAGAACTTTGTAGGCAAGATGACCATACCCTCGAAATCACTTCTATCTTTGCTTGCTAGTTGCTCGCTCTATTGCTATGCCTATGCTACAATACCTACCACATGCTTTATCATGCCTCCCATATTGCCATGTCAAACCTCTAAACCACCTAGTCCTAGCAAACCATTGTTTACCTATGTTATCGCTTTGCTCAGCCCCTCTTATAGCGTTGCTAGTTGCAGGTGAAGATAGGTTATAATGGGAACCCCTTGACAGTTCGCCTTGAATAAAACTTCTCCAGCAAGGCCCAACCTTGGTTTTACCATTTGCCACCTAGCCTTTTTCCCTTGTGTCGGCCAACCCAAGGGTCATCTTATTTTAACCCCCCCCCCCCCCCCCCGCCCCCCGGGCCAGTGCTCCTTTGAGTGTTGGTCCAAACTAGAGCCCTTTGCAGCGCCCCCTCGGGGAAACTTGAGGTTTGGTTTTCGTTGTACGGAGCGCTCATCCGGTGTGCCCTGAGAACGAGATATGTGCAGCTCCTATCGAGATTTGTCAGCACATTCGGGTGGCTTTGCTGGTTTAGTTTTACCATTGTCGAGATGTCTTGTAACCAGGATTTCGAGTCTGATTGGGCCGTCCTGGGAGAAGGAATATCCTTCGTTGACCATGAGAGCTTGTGATGGGTTAAGTTGGGACACCCCTGCAGGGATTTGAACTTTCGAAAGCCGTGCCCGCGGTTATGGGCAGATGGGAATTTGTTAATGTCCGGTTGTAGAAAACCTGAAACTTAAACTTAATTAAAATGAATCAACAGCGTGTGTAGCCGTGATGGTCTCTTTTCGGCGGGGTCCGGGAAGAGAACACTGTCTCGAGTTATGCTTGAACGTAAGAAGTCTTGGATCACTTCTTCATCATAGTTTCTCGACCGTGCCTTGCCTTCTCTTCTCGCTCTCATTTGCGTATGTTAGGCACCATATATGCTAGTGATTGCTGCAGCTCCACCTCATACCTTTTCCCTACCTATAAGCTTAAATAGTCTTGATCGCGAGGGTGTGAGATTGTTGAGTCCCCGTGACTCACAGATTACTTCCAAAACCAGATGCATGGACCGATGATACCGTTCCAGGAGATGCGACTGAGCTCAAGTGGGAGTTCGATGAGGACTCAGGACGATACTACGTTTCCTTTCCAGACGATCAGTAGTGGAGCCCAGTTGGGGCGATCGGGGACATTATGCATTTGGGGTTGTCTTTATTTTGGTTCTGTAGTCGGACTTTGAGTGTATCTAGATGATTGTAATGCTATATTTATGTATTGTGTGACATGGCGATTGTAAGCCAACTATGTACCTCTTTCCTTATTTAGTACATGGGATGTGTAAAGATTACCCCTCTTGCGACATTGCCTACAATGCGGTTATGCCTCTAAGTCGTGCCCCAACACGTGGGAGATATAGCCGCATCATGGGTGTTACAAGTTGGTAATCAGAGCCTTCCCCGACTTAGGAGCCCCCTTCTTGATCGAATCGTTGGCGTTGTTGAGTCTAGAAAAATGTTTTGAGTCTTTTAGGATTATATATATCGGAGAGTAGGATTCTTTTTACTCCTCAGTCCCTTCGTCGCTCTGGTGAGGCATCCTGACGTAGAGTTTTGACTCTTCTCTTCTCAAATTTCACAAAAAAAATTAGGATCACGCGGGTATCTTGGAATCGTTCCGATGGTTTTGTGATGAGAACGTTGTTCTTGGTGCCTCCTAACATTTAGGGGTTGTGGTAGTTTCCCAGGGAGTTGAGCTCCGAGGTGTTGTCGTCACAATTTTATCATTGCAGTTCTAGAATACCTGAGTTTCGCCGTCATCGAAAATCTCTTTTATGCAATTGTTGGTGAGATAACCTCGACGCCACCTAGTAATGGGGCGGGAGTTCAGGAGTATTGCCATAACTAGTATAATGGATGCTTTTCAAAGGTTGAGGTAAATGATTTCCGAAGGTTTCTTGGTTATGTGTTGAAGGATGGATACAGCTGGATGTAGGATTTGCTAGCTTTGGGTGAGATATTATGCTTCCCATGTATCCCCAACACGTGATTGCATAACCGGGAGAATTTCGGGAGTTTCATAGGTGGGAATTCATGTAGCTCTAGTATTTCTTCCGCAGATATTTGGTTTGTGATTGGGTAATCCTTACCAAGTATTTGTTCTTGTCCGTACCTTGTTGTTTTATTCATATACCTCTATCTAAGTGGGTTCTCAATTTATGGAAGTGTGACCATTTAATTTGGAATTCATTCGTTCATTCTTGTTCGAATGTTAAGACTATTTGTTGCAATTTTGATCCATTTGATTCAGCTTGAATATATGTCTGTCAAGATGCTAACGGATGTCACCCTCTTCAGGATGGATCCTCCAAAGCGTCAGAATCCGAAACCACCGCCACCACCTCCACCTCCGGAGGCATGGCAAGCTGTGATGGCTGCTACCAACGCCAACACGCAGATGCTTATGCAACTCTTGCAAGAGCGCAACCAAGGAAATCAATGCCATGGCAACAATCAGAATCAGTTTGCTACACTCAACCAGTTCCTTGCAAACCAGCCAAAGACCTTCAGTAACTGTGTCGAGGCAATAGACGCTGATGATTGGCTCGTGGATATCTGCAAGCATTTCGAGTGCAGCAACTTCAGGCCTGAGGACTTTGACAAGTTTGCCTCGTTCCAACTCAAAGACCAAGCTGCTGAGTGGTATCAGCAATACAAAGATTCCAGAGGAGGTCGTGTGATTACCTGGGATGAATTCCGCCAAGACTTCAAAGCTCACCACATTCCTCAGAGTGTTGTTGAGAGCAAGCGTGAGGAGTTCCGCAACCTAAAGCAAGGCAGCTTGTCTGTTTACCAGTACAACATCATGTTCAAGAAGCTCGCTCGTTTCGCTAAGCAAGACGTCCCTGACGAGAAGAGCATGATTTATCAGTTCAGAGGTGGCCTTAGAGAAGATCTGCAACTAGCCCTTGTGCTTTTTGATCCGAAGAAGTACGATGAGTTCTACAATATGGCACTGAAGCAAGAGGCTGCTCATCTCAAGTGCGATGCTTCCAAGAAGAGAGTCAGGGATGCTACTCCTTCTTCCTCAACTCAAGTGGCAACTAAGAAGCAAAAGTATTGGTTGCCTCCTCCTCCTCCGTTCTGTCAGCCTTATCAGCAGAAGAGCAAAGGTGGCAATGGATCTTCCTACCCACCCAACCCAGGCTTTCAGAACAAGACTTCGTCTCATGCTCCAAGATCAAGTGCTCCGTATCACCGTCCGCTTTCAGAGGTCACGTGCAACAAGTGTCAGCAGAAGGGTCACTATGCAAACAAATGCTTCAATCAGAGGCATCTTACTCCTCCTGTGAGATCTGCTAGCACCGCAGTGGTCAAGCATAATCCCAAGCATGCCAAGGTCAACTTGATGAACGCAGCTCAGGCAGACGACTCGTCAGAAGTTATCATGGGTAACCTTCCTGTTAACGATGTTCCTACAAAAGTTCTTTTTGACACTGGTGCATCTCATTGTTTCATTTCTAAACCTTTTACATCAAAGTATGAGTGCGATTATCAACATTTGCCAAGATCTTTATCAATTGTGTCCCCGGGCAAGCAAATGACAGCTAATATCTGCGTTCCGGATGTTACTATCACGTTGGGCGACTACAAATTTCTAGCTTCTCCTATTGTTCTGGGCGACTCGGATATTGATCTTATTCTCAGAATGGACTGGCTTTATAAGCACAAGGCTCAGCTTGATTGTGCTGCCAGGCAGATTCAATTGACACATTCGTCTGAGGATGTAATCGTCTTTGCCGCTCGTGATGATACAATTCGACTGTTTTATCTCAATGAGAAGGGCGAGTTGGATGCCATCTCTCATATTCCAGTCATTTGCGAATATCAAGACATCTTTCTAGAAGAGCTTCCAGGAATGCCTCCTCACCGGCCAGTTGAATTCATCATCGATCTTGAGCCTGGCACGGAACCTGTTTGCAAACGTCCTTACAAGCTTGGACCTGAAGAGTTGAAGGAGCTGAAGAAACAACTCGATATTCAAGAGCGTATGGGTCTCATCCGACCAAGCTCTTATCCTTGGGGTTGTGGTGTTCTTTTTGTCAAGAAGAAGGATGGAACAGACCGACTTTGTGTCGACTACCGTCCATTGAACAAGAAGACCATAAAGAACAAGTAACCACTTCCCAACATCAGTGAGCTTTTCGAACAACTCAAAGGTGCTCAAGTATTCTCCAAGCTTGACCTCCGTATGGGCTATCATCAGATTCACATTTGTGAAGAAGATATCCCCAAGACAGCATTCAGAACAAGCTATGGTTCATATGAATACGCTGTCATGTCTTTTGGCCTTGTCAATGCTCCTCCAACATTTTCTCGCATGATGAACTTCATCTTCAACCCCTACACAAATGACTTCGTCTTGGTCTATCTTGATGACATTCTGGTCTTTTCCAAGAACAAAGAGGATCATGCCAACCACTTGAGACTGGTGCTGGATAAACTCAGAGAACATCAGTTCTATGCGAAGTTTTCAAAGTGTGAGTTTTGGCTCGATGAGGTTCTCTACCTTGGGCATATCATCTCCGCCAAGGGCATAGCTGTGAATCCTGAGAAGGTGTCTGCAATTGTGAATTGGGAACCACCTCAGAACGTGAAGCAACTCCGCAGCTTCCTTGCGCTCGCAAGCTATTGTCGAAGGTTCGTTGAGAACTTCTCAAAGATCGCAAAGCCTCTTTCCAACCTCCTCCAGAAGCATGTGAAGTATGTCTGGTCGCATGAATGTGACATTGCTTTCAACACCCTCAAAGAGAAGTTAGTCACAGCTCCAGTTCTGACTCCTCCTGATGAATCCAAACCGTTCGAAGTTTTCTGTGATGCTTCCCTTCAAGGTCTTGGTGCAGTGTTGATGCAAGAGAAGAAAGTTGTGGCATATACCTCTCGTCAGTTGAAGCCCAACGAAAAGAACTACCCCACTCATGATCTCGAGTTGGCGGCAGTTGTCCATGCTCTTTTAACATGGAGACATCTCTTGTTGGGAAGGAAAGTGGACATCTTCACTGATCATAAGAGCCTCAAGTACATCTTCACTCAGCCCAACCTCAACCTCAGGCAGACTCGTCGAGATGATTCAAGAGTATAATCCGAGTATTGAATATACTCCAGGCAAGGCCAATATCATTGCTGACGCATTGAGCAGGAAGGCTTACTGCAACAGTTTGATTCTCAAGCCCTACCAACCAGAGCTTTGTGAAGCTTTCCGCAAACTTAATCTCCAAGTTGTTCCTCAAGGATTCCTTGCCAACTTCCAAGTCTCTCCTACTTTGGAAGATCAGATTCGTGAGGCTCAACTTCTTGATGCTATGGTGAAGAAGGTGAATATTGGGATTGCCAAGAGTCAACCCAAGTACAAGTGCTATCGCCTTGATGACAAGGATACTCTATTCTTCGAGGATCGCATTGTTGTTCCTAAGGGTGACCTTCGTAAAGTCATTATGAATGAGGATCACAATTCACTCCTCTCTATTCACCCTGGAAGTACAAAGATGTACCATGACCTCAAGCAGTCGTATTGGTGGACTCGAATGAAGCGCGAGATTGCTCAGTTCGTGAATGAATGTGATGTCTGCAGAAGAGTGAAAGTAGAACACCAATGACCAGCTGGTCTCCTCCAACCTCTTGCCATTCCAGAATGGAAGTTTGGCCATATTGAGATGGACTTCGTGACTGGATTTCCCAAGTCCAAGCGTGGCAATGATGCTATCTTCGTTGTCATCGACAAGCTCACTAAAGTGGCTCATTTTCTTCCTATCAAAGAGTCTATCACAACAGCTCAGTTAGCAGAGCTATATACCTCCAGGATTGTCTCTCTACACGGCATTCCACAAATGATATCTTCAGATCGTGGTAGCATCTTCACCTCTAAGTTTTGGGATTCCTTCCAGAAGGCCATGGGCACCAACATTCGCTTTAGCACAGCTTTTCATCCTCAAACTAGTGGCCAAGTCGAGCGAGTCAATCAAATTCTTGAAGATATGCTCAGGGCATGTGTCATTTCTTTCGGTCTGAAGTGGGAAGATTGTCTTCCATATGCCGAGTTCTCCTACAACAACAGCTTCCAAGCGAGTTCGGGCAAGGCCCCATTCAAGATTCTCTATGGCAGGAAGTGTCGTACTCCTCTTAACTGGTCAGAGACTGGTGAATGCCAACTTCTTGGCAATGACTTGATCACAGAGGCTGAAGAAATGTGCAAAGTCATTCGTGAAAATCTCAAAGCCACGCAATCGCGCCAGAAGAGTTACTATGATAGCAAGCATCGTGACTTGGCCTTCGAGATCGGAGACCATGTCTACCTCCACGTCTCTCCAATGAAAGGTACTCGTCGCTTCGGTATCAAAGGGAAGCTTGCCCCTAGATACGTGGGTCCTTTCAAGATCATTGGCAAAAGAGGCGATCTCGCCTATCAACTTGAGCTTCCATCCAACTTTGCAAATGTGCACAACGTGTTTCACGTGTCTCAGCTCCGCAAGTGTTTCAAGACTCCTGACCGTACCGTCAACTTCGAAGAGATTGATCTCCAAGAAGACCTGTCTTATCATGAACATCCCGTTGCTATTCTTGAATAAACTGAGCGCAAGACTCGCAACAAGTCTATCAAATTCCTGAAAGTGAAGTGTTCACATCATTCCGACCGTGAAGCCACCTGGGAACGCGAGGACCACCTCCGTTCCGAATATCTGGAGTTTTTCCAGTCCAAGATCTCGGGATGAGATCCTTTCGTAGTGGTGGAGTGTTGTAACGCCCCATATGTAACATGCCATATTTGTATTCCAACTCTTGCCTTTTCCGGCACTAAGTTATGAGATTCCTTGTTGTTGGGTTTTTGTATCCGTGTTGCTTTTGTCTTTTTCATGCATCTCATATCATGTCATCATGTGCATCGCATTTGCATACGTGTTCGTCTCATGCATCCGAGCATTTTCCCTATTGTTCGTTTTGCATTCCGGCGCTCCTATGTCATCCGGTGTCCCCTTTTACCTCTTTTCATGTGCGGGTGTTAAACGTTCTCGGATTGGACCGAGACTAGCCAAGCGGCCTTGGTTTACTACCGGTTGATCGCCTGTCAAGTTTCGTGCCATTTGGACTTCGTTTGATACTCCAACGGTTAACCGAGGAACCGAAAAGGCCTCGTGTGTGTTGCAGCCCAACACCTCTCCAAAGTGACCCAAAACCCACCTAAACCCCCTCCATCATCTCGGTAGTTCGATCACAATCGCGTGGCCGAAAACCGCACCCCATTTGGACTCTCCTAGCTCCCTCTACCTATAAAAACGTCCCCTCCCCCTCCATTTTCGGGCAAAAACCCTAGTTCCCCTCACCTCCCGCCGCCGGACGCGTCCGTTCGCGCCGGACACGTCCGCCGCCGTCGCCTCCAGCCAACCCGTGTGCGACACATGGCCTTCGCGGCCGGCCCGCACGGCCCGTCGCAGCCCACAGCCAACCCGCCGAGCCCATCTGGGGCCCGGTCGGACCCGCGCGCCGCCGCCCGCCGGCCTCCCCTCGCGCCGTCGCCGACCGGACTCCGCCACAGCTCGCCGCCCCGTCGCCTCGGCTTCCGCGCCGCCCGAGCCCACGCGCCTCGCCCGAGCTCCTCTCCGTCCCGCGCCTCGCTCCCCGTGACCCCGCCGCCGGAATCGCCCCTCCGCCACCGTCTCCTACGCCTCCCGCCACCTCGCCGTCGCTGGACCTGGCCCGCTCCAGATCCGGTCCGGGTGGACCAGATCCACCAGGCCCACGATCCAAACGGCTTCGCTCGTCCCCGCACGTCTCCGTCCCGGAACCCCGAGATCCAGTTTCTGCGAGGGTAAAAATCTGCTAAGTCCTGATATTTGCATATTATGTTGCCCTATTCATCATGCCATAACTCATCATCCGTAGCTCCGTTTTGGGCGTGCCATATACCAAATTGTTCTTCTGGATGCCCTCTTCATTTCATTCCACTGCACCATGTTCATTTGAGTTCATCTTGATGCCCTAAATGTTGTTGCAAGAGTGCTATAAAATGTTAGTTCCTGACTCTTATCAGTTTTTGGACATTTGTCATTTTTGCCATGATTAATGTGTGCCTCCTATGAACTTGGGCCCTACATGTGTTTTGTTGTATGCCATGCCATCTTTATAGGGGTGTATGCCATGTATTTTTTTGATCTTTGTGGTGACTAGCACAAGCATGCAAAGTAGCTCTCGTGATGTTGCTGATTTCAGGGACTTAGAATTCTTCAAGTCTTTTCCCTGATAATATTCTTATGCCATGTATTCTTGTTGCTACAGAGTGATCCATGACTTTTTTGAGCATGTTCAGTAAGGATGATTTTGAGATATTGTTATGCTCTTTCCATCCATGTCTTTGTTTGCAACTATGGAGTGCTCTAGGATGACTCAATCTACCTCTACTTTTGCTATAAAATGTTCCTGGCAGATTGTTTACGTGTTAAGCAATTTTGACGAGGCTGTTATAGTTTATCCATGCATGCTATGAGAGTGTTCTTGCCATGGTTAGCTTGTTTATCATGTCTACTTACTGGGTGTATGCTTAGTTTGTCATGCAATGCCTTGTGGTGAGTGCATCGAGCTCGCAATCATGCCTACGTAATTCTATTTTGCCATGTTCCAGTTTTTCTGCCAAGTCTGAATCTGTTAACAAAACTTGCTATGTTCACATGGTTGCCATTGTATTTTCTGATCCCTTTTGGCTTATGGTCAGTAAGGGACTTTTGTTATATGCTTTGAGTAGTTTCATGCTGTGCCTTGCTTTGCCATGATATGTTCCTGTAGCATGTTGTTATCTTGCTCTAAACATTGCTTCCTGATGTTAAATCGAGCCATGTTGTTTTCTTCACTAAGTCTGTGAACCTGACATCTTTTGCACTTTTGCCATGCTTGTTTGAACCTCCTATTGTGTGAATTAGCCGTAGCTCAGTGTTCATCTTTTGTCAAGCATCTTAAGTGGATCACTGTCATGTGCTTTGTTGCTATGTTAGAGTAGAGTAGATTATTTTTCTTGATGCATTTAGATGGCCTCGTGCTGTTAATCGCAGCTTTGTGCCATTATTGTTTTGTTTGCCATTTGCAAACCGTGCATCCAATGCCGGTGATCTTTATATCGATTTCGACCGAAATCAACCCATCTTTCCGGCGGCACTCTTGGTTTTACAAGTTGAGGCATGGTTCAATCTTTCCTTTTGCGAAGCATGCATATGCATTGCATATCACATCACGCATACCATGCCATGTTTTGCATCATGTTGCTTGCACATTGCACCGTGGTTGATTGTGTCTCCCTTTTGCTTGTGTCTTGCTTTGGGTAGAGCCGGGAGACGAGTGCTTGATCAAGGAACCCGTTGAGAATGTTTACGAGGATCAAGCTTACGTCAACTCGGAGAACTTTGCAGGCAAGATGACCATACCCTCGAAATCACTTCTATCTTTGCTTGCTAGTTGCTCGCTCTATTGCTATGCATATGCTACGATACCTACCACATGCTTTATCATGCCTCCCATATTGCCATGTCAAACCTCGAACCCACCTTGTCCTAGCAAACCATTGTTTGGCTATATTACCGCTTTGCTCGGCCCCTCTTATAGCATTGCTAGTTGCAGGTGAAGATTGGAGTTTGTTCCTTGTTGGAACATGTTTATTGTTGGGATATTATTATTATATCTTGTTTTACTTTTAATGCACCTATATACTTGGTAAAGGGTGGAAGGCTCGGCCTTATGCCTGGTGTTTTGTTCCGCTCTTGCCGCCCTAGTTTCTGTCATACCAGTGTTATGTTCCTTGATTTTGCGTTCCTTACACGGTTGGGTTATAATGGGAACCCCTTGACAGTTCGCCTTGAATAAAACTCCTCCAGCAAGGCCCAACCTTGGTTTTACCATTTGCCACCTAGCCTTTTTCCCTTGGGTCGGCCAACCCAAGGGTCATCTTTATTTTAACCCCCCGCCCGGGCCAGTGCTCCGTTGAGTGTTGGTCCAAACTAGAGCCCTTTGCAGTGCCCCCTCGGGGAAACTCGAGGTTTGGTTTTAGTTGTACGGAGCGCTCATCCGGTGTGCCCTAAGAACGAGATATGTGCAGCTCCTATCGGGATTTCTCGGCACATTCGGGCGGCTTTGCTGGTTTAGTTTTACCATTGTCGAGATGTCTTGTAACTGGGATTCCGAGTCTGATCCGGCTGTCCTGGGAGAAGGAATATCCTTCGTTGACCGTGAGAGCTTGTGATGGGTTAAGTTGGGACACCCCTGCAGGGATTTGAACTTTCGAAAGCCGTGCCCGCGGTTATGGGCAGATGGGAATTTGTTAATGTCCAGTTGTAGAAAACCTAAAGCTTAAACTTAATTAAAATGAATCAACAGCGTGTGTAGCCGTGATGGTCTCTTTTCGGCGGGGTCCGGGAAGAGAACACGGTCTCGAGTTATGCTTGAACGTAAGTAGTCTTGGATCACTTCTTCATCATAGTTTCTCGACCGTGCCTTGCTTTCTCTTCTCGCTCTCATTTGCGTATGTTAGCCACCATATATGCTAGTGTTTGCTGCAGCTCCACCTCATACCTTTTCCCTACCTATAAGCTTAAATAGTCTTGATCGCAAGGGTGTGAGATTGCTGAGTCCCCGTGACTCACAGATTACTTCCAAAACCAGATGCGGGGACCGATGATACCGTTCCAGGAGATGCGACTGAGCTCAAGTGGGAGTTCGATGAGGACTTAGGACGATACTACGTTTCCTTTCCAGACGATCAGTAGTGGAGCCCAGTTGGGGCGATCGGGGACATGATGCATTTGGGGTTGTCTTTATTTTGGTTCCGTAGTCGGACCTTGAGTGTATTTGGATGATTGTAATGCTATATTTATGTATTGTCTGACGTGGCGATTGTAAGCCAACTATGTACCTCTTTCCTTATTCATTTCATGGGATGTGTAAAGATTACCCCTCTTGCGACATTGCCTACAATGTGGTTATGCCTCTAAATCGTGCCCCGACACATGGGAGATATAGCCGCATTGTGGGTGTTACAAAATTACACATAGGCTTCGGTGCCTTTTCCTTCGAGCTTTGGCTCGATGAGCCCCTCAATAATCTCCTCATCATTTTTTGAAAAATTCTGAAATTTTTAGTAACTTCAAAATAAAAGTAAACCAAACTCAATAATATTGATAGCAACTACTCCTACAAGTGCCTAGAGCCTATATCATGCATCAAAACTACTTTTGACCATATAAATTTGACATGCAAGCTCAAGAACCAGGTCACCTAAGAAACAAAAATTTGCAATGAATAAAGCACTAGAACAAAAACTAATTGGACCAATGGAGGAGTCACATACCAAGGAACAATCTCCCCAAGCAGTTTTATGAGAGGTGCTTTGAGCAAGGAGATCGAAAATGGCAGCAAAACGAGCTTGGACTCGGGTTTGAGCTGGTTTTCGTGTTTGGGGGATGAAGATGAAGTGTGTGGCTGAAAGAATAAGTGGAGGAGGGCCACCGTGGGCCCACGAGGAAGGGGGCGCGCCCTAGGGGGGTGGGCGCGCCCTCCACCCTCGTGGCAAGGTGGTTGGCCCCCCTGGTGTGTTCCTTGTTCCATAAATCCTCAA
Organism: Triticum monococcum; assembly: GCA_034509565.1. Classification (NCBI taxonomy): domain Eukaryota; kingdom Viridiplantae; phylum Streptophyta; class Magnoliopsida; order Poales; family Poaceae; genus Triticum; species Triticum monococcum. The sequence continues at coordinate 96,797,284 of CM067843.1, read as the reverse complement.
ATATTCTATAAAAAATCATATTTAATTTTCAGGGCATTTGGAGAACTTTTATTTTTGAGGTATTTTTATGTTGCACGGATAATCAGATAACAGACAGAAAATATTTATTTTTACTTTATTTCAAATAAATAACAGAAAGTATAGAGAGGGTACAGAAGGTTGTGCTTCTAGTTTCATCCATCTCATGCTCATCAAAAGGAATCCACTAACAAGGTTGATCAAGTCTTGTTAACAAACTCGTTCCGATTAACATGAAAACGGAGAAATTTCGAGTAACACTAGGTTACCTCAACAGGGATATGCACATCCCCAATAATAAGTATATCATATTTCTTCTTGACAGTAGGAAGAGGAAATTCAAAACCTCCAAATATAATCGATGGAATTTTTTCGATAGAATCGATACTATGAACTTGGGGTTGTTTCCTCGAAAAGTGTACCGTATGCTCATTACCATTAACATGAAAAGTGACATTGCCTTTGTTACAATCAATAACAGCCCCTGCAGTATTAAGAAAAGGCCTTCCAAGAATAATAGACATACTATCGTCCTCGGGAATATCAAGAATAACAAAGTCCGTTAAAATAGTAACGTTTGCAACCACAACAGGCACGTCCTCACAAATACCGACAGGTATAGCACTTGATTTATCAGCCATTTGCAAAGATATTTCAGTTGGTGTCAACTTATTCAAATCAAGTCTACGATATCAAGAGAGAGGCATAACACTAACACTGGCTCCAAGATCACATAAAGCAGTTTTAACATAGTTTCTTTTAATGGAGCATGGTATAGTAGGTACTCCTGGATCCCCAAGTTTCTTTGGTATTCCAAGTATAATTAGCAAGCATGGTGGAAATTTCAGCTTCCGGTATCTTTCTTTTATTTGTAACAATATCTTTCATGTACTTAGCATAAGGATTCATTTTGAGCATATCAGTTAATCGCATATGCAAAAAGATAGGTCTAATCATTTTAGCAAAGCGCTCAAAATCCCCATCATCCTTTTTCTTGGATGATTTGGGAGGAAAAGGCATGGGTTTCTAAACCCAAGGCTCTCTTTCTTTACCATGTTTCCTAGCAACAAAGTCTTTCTCATCATAACGTTGATTCTTTGATTGTGGGTTATCAAGATCAACAGCAGGTTCAATTCCTACATCATTATCATTACTAGGTTGAGCATCATTATGAACATCATCATTAACATTTTCATTAGGTTCATGTTCATTACCAGATTGAGTTTCAACATCAGAAATAGAAATATCATTTGGATTATCAAGTGGTTCAGCAATAGGTTCGCTAGAAGTTTGCATAGTTCTATCATTTTTCCTTTTCTTCCTTTTAGAAGAACTAGGTGCATCAATATTATTTCTCTGAGAATCTTTCTCAATTCTCTTTGGGTGGCCTTCAGGATACAAAGGTTCCTGAGTCATTCTACCAGTTCTAGTAGCCACTTTAACAGCATAATCATTTTTCTTACTATTCATCTTATTGAGCAATTCCTTTTGAGCTTTAAGTACTTGTTCTACTTGAGTGGTAACCATAGAAGCATGTTTGCTAACAAGTTTAAGTTCACCTCTAATATTAGCCATACAATCACCCAAGTATTTAATCATATCAGCATCTTGTTTTAATTGTCTACCAAAATAAGCATTGAAGTCTTCTTGCTTAAACATAAAATTATCAAACACATCCAAGCATTGGCTAGCAATTTTAGCAGGAGGGATTGCAGCTTTATCATATCTACAGAGAGAATTTACCTTTACTACCTGTGTCGGGTTATCGAGGTCTGGAGGTTCTTCGATAAATAAAGGATTAAGATCATAGGTTTCTTCAACGGGCGGTAAATTAAGACCATGTATTTCTTTAATAGGAGGTAAATTCTTAACATCTTCAGCTTTAATACCTTTCTCTTTCATAGATTTCTTTGCCTCTTGCATATCTTCAGGACTGAGAAATAGAACACCTCTCTTCTTAGGAGTTGGTTTAGGAATAGGATAATTAACTGGAGCAGGAGCTGCCTCAGGAGCTGGCTCAGGAGGTGCCCAATTATTTTCATTTGTCAACATATTATTCAATAAGATTTCAGCTTCATCCCGTGTTCTTTTCCTAAAAAGAGAACCAGCACAACTATCCAGGTAATCTCTGGAAGCATCGGTAGTCCATTATAAAAGATATCAAGTATTTCATTTTTCTTAAGACGATGATCAGGCAAAGCATTAAGTAGCTTGAGAAGCCTCCGCCAAGCTTGTGGGAGACTCTCTTCTTTAATTTGCACAAAGTTGTATATTTCCTTTAAAGCAGCTTGTTTCTTATGAGCAGGGAAATATTTAGCAGAGAAGTAATAGATCATATCCTGGGGACTATGCACACAACCAGGATCAAGAAAATTAAACCATATCTTAGCATCACCCTTTAATGAGAACGGAAATATTTTGAGGATATAAAAGTAGCAAGATCTCTCATCATTAGTGAACAGGGTGGCTATATCATTTACTTTAGTAATATGTGCTACAACAGTTTCAGATTCATAGCCATGAAAAGGATCAGATTCAACCAAAGTAATTATATCAGGATCAACAGAGAATTCATAATCCTTATCAGTAACACATATAGGTGAAGTAGCAAAAGCAGGGTCAGGTCTCATCCTAGCATTTAGAGATTGCTTATTCCATTTAGCTAATAACCTTTTGAGTTCATATCTATCTTTGCAAGCTAAAATAGCTAAAGAAGCATCTTGATCAAATAAATAACCTTCAGGAATAACAAGTGATTCTTCATCATCACTTTCATCTTCATAATCAGATTCAATATTTTCAATCTCTCTAGCCCTAGCAAGCCGTTCCTCGAGAAAATCACTAAGTGGTATAGTAGTATCATGCATAGACGAAGTTTCATCATAAGTATCATGTATAGCAGAAGTAGCATCGTCAATAACATGCGACATATCAGAACGAATAGCAGATGCAGGTTTAGGTGTCGCAAGCTTACTCATAACAGAAGGTGAATCAAGTGCAGAGCTATGGCAGTTCCTTACCCCCCCCCCCCTCGTAGTTGAGGGATAGATCTTGGTTTTTGGATCTCTCAAGTTCTTCATAATGATAATCAGATATAAATCCCAAGTGACTCAAAGAATAGAGCTATACTCCCTGGCAACGTCGCCAGAAATTAGTCTTGATAACCCACAAGTATAGGGGATCGCAATAGCTTTCGAGGGTAGAGTATTCAACCCAAATTTATTGATTCGACACAACGGGAGCCAAAGAATATTCTCAAGTATTAGCAGCTGAGTTGTCAATTCCACCACACCTGGAAACTTAGTATCTGCAGTAAAGTGTTTACTAGCAAAGTAATATGATAGTGATGGTAACGGTAACAAAAGAGTAATGAAAGCAAAGTAATATTTTTGGTATTTTGTAGTGATTGTAAGAATAGCAACAGGAAAGTAAATAAGCGTAAACCTGTATATGGAAAGCTCGTAGGCATCGGATTAATGACGGATAATTATGCCGGATGCGGTTCATCATGTAACAGTCATAACATAGAGTGACACAGAACTAGCTCCAATTCGTCAATTTAATGTAGGCATGTATTCCGAATATAGTCATACGTGCTTATGGAAAAGAACTTGCATGACATCTCTTGTCCTACCCTCCCGTGGCAGCGGGGTCCTAATGGAAACTAAGGGATATTAAGGCCTCCTTTTAATAGAGAACTGGAACAAAGCATTAGCACATAGTGAATATATGAACTCCTCAAACTACGGTCATCACCGGTAAGTATCCCGATTATTGTCACTTCGGGGTTAACGGATCATAACACATAATAGGTGACTATAGACTTGCAAGATAGGATCAAGAACTCTCATATATTGGTGAAAACATAATAGGTTCAGATTTAAAATCATGGCACTAGGGCCCTAGTGACAAGCATTAAGCATAGCAAAGTCATAGCAACATCAATCTCAGAACATAGTGGATACTAGGGATCCAACCCTAACAAAACTAACTCGATTACATGATGAATCTCATCCAACCCATAACCGTCCAGCAAGCCTATGATGGAATTACTCATGCACGGCGGTGAGCATCATGAAATTGGTGATGGAGGATGGTTGATGATGACGACGACGACGAATCCCCCTCTCCGGAGCCCCGAACAGACTCTAGATCAGCCCTCCCGAGAGGTTTTAGGGCTTGGCGGCGGCTCCGTATCGTAAAACGTGATGATTTCTTCTCCCCTATTTTTTTCTCCCCGAAAGCAGTTATATAGAGTTGGAGTTGGACTCGGGAGGTCTCCAGGGGGCCCATGAGGCAGGGGGCGCGCCCTAGGGGGGGCCCACCCTCATGAGAAGGGTGTGGGCCCCCTGGTCTTCATCTTTGGCGAGGATTTTTTATTATTTATTGTAAGATATTCCGTGGAGTTTCAGGTCATTCCGAGAACTTCTGTTTTTTGCACATAAAACGACATCATGGCAATTCTGCTGAAAGCAGCATCAGTCCGGGTTAGTTCCATTCAAATCATACAAGTTAGAGTCCAAAACAAGGGCAAAGGTGTTTGGAAAAGTAGATACGACGGAGACGTATCAGCGGCTTACCCCCTGGGCGCGCCCTCCACCCTTGTGGCCGCCTCGTGGCTCTTCCGACTTGCACTCCAAGTCTCCTGGGTGTCTTCGGGTCCAAGAAAGGTCGTCACGAAAGTTTTATTCTGTTTGGACTCCGTTTGGTATTCCTTTTTTGCGAAACTCTAAAACAAGGGAAAAACAGAAACTGGCATTGGGCTCCAAGTTAATAGGTCGTTAGTCGCAAAAATCATATAAATAGCATTTTAATGCATATAAAACATCCAAAACAGATAATATAATAGCATGGAACAATCAAAAATTATAGATACTTTGGATATGTATCAAGCATCCCCAAGCTTAATTCCCACTCATCCTTGAGTAGGTAAATGATAAAAACAGAATTTTTGATGTGGAATGCTACCTAACATATTCATCCATGTAATTTTGTTTATTGTGGCATGAATGTTCAGATCCATAAGATTCAAAACAAAAGTTTAATATAGACATAAAAACAATAATACTTCCAGCACACTAACAAAATAATTATGTCTTCTCGAAATAACACGGCCAAAGAAAGCTTATTCCTATAAAATCATATAGTCTGGCTATGCTCCATCTTCATCACACAACTATTCAAATCATGCACAACCCCGATGACAAGCCAAGCAATTGTTTCATACTTTTGACGTTCTCAAACCTATTCAACTTTCACACAATACATGAGTGTGAGCCATGGACATAGCACTATGGGTGGAATAGACGGTGGTTGTGGAAAAGCCAAAAAGAAGGAGATAGTCTCACATAAAATAGGCGTATCATGAACGTGGTCATATAAGGTTGGTCTAGGCCGCTTCATCCAACAATACCGCCAAATCAAAATAAGACGTTGGTGGTAAGCAGTATGATGATCACCGCCCACAACTCTTTGTGTTCTACTCGTGCATATCATCTACGCATAGACCTGGCTCGGATTGAAGGAAATATGCCCTAGAGGCAATAATAAAGTTATTATCTATTTCCTTATATCATGATAAATTCTTATTATTCATGCTAGAATTGTATTAACCGGAAACTTAGTACATGTGTGAATACATAGACAAACAGAGTGTCACTAGTATGCCTCTACTTGACTAGCTCGTTGAATCAAAGATGGTTGATTTTCCTAGCCATAGAGATGAGTTGTCATTTGATTAACGGGATCACATCATTAGAGAATGATGTGATTGACTTGACCCATTCTGTTAGCTTAGCACTTGATCGTTTTAGTTTACTGCTATTGCTTTCTTCATGACTTATACATGTTCCTCTGACTATGAGATTATGCAACTCCCGATTACCGGAGGAACACTTTGTGTGCTACCAAATGTCACAACCTAACTGGGTGATTATAAAGGTACTCTACAGGTGTCTCTGATGGTACTTGTTGAGTTGGCATAGATCGAGATTAGGATTTGTCACTCCGATTGTCGGAGAGGTATCTCTGGGCCCTCTCGGTAATGCACATCACTATAAGCCTTGCAAGCAATGTGACTAATGAGTTAGTTACGGGATGATGCATTACGGAACGAGTAAAGAGACTTGTCGATAATGAGATTGAACTAGGTATTGAGATACCAATGATCGAATCTCGGGCAAGTAACATACCGATGACAAAGGGAACAACGTACGTTGTTATGCGGTTTGACCGATAAAGATCTTCGTAGAATATGTAGGAACCAATATGAGCATCCAAGTTCCGCTATTGGTTATTGACCGGAGACGTGTCTTGTTCATGTCTACATAGTTCTTGAATCCGTAGGGTCCGCATGCTTAAAGTTCTGTGACGATCGGTACTATGAGTTTTTGTGTTTTGATGTACCGAAGGTAGTTCGGAGTCCCGGATATGATCACAGACATGACGAGGAGTCTCAAATGATAGAGACCTAAAGATCGATATATTGGATGACTATGTTCGGACACCGGAAGTGTTTCGGGAGGCTTCGGGCATATACCGGAGTACCGGGGGTTATCGGAACCCCCCCCCCCCGGAGTATATTGGGCCTAATGGGCCCTAGTGGGAGAATAGGAAGGGCGGCCAGGGCAGCCGCGCGCCCCCTCCCCCTCTAGTCCGAATTGGACAAGGAGGGGGGCGGCGCCCCCCTTTCCTTCTCTCCCTTCCTTCCCTTCTCCTACTCCTACTTGGAAGGGGGGAGTCCTACTCCCACTCATGGGGCGCGCCATAGGAGGCCGGTCCCCTCCCCCTCCTCCACTCCTTTATATACGGGGAAGGGGGCACCCCTTGGAGACACAACAATTGATCATTGATCTTTTAGCCGTGTGCGGTGCCCCCTCCACCATAATCCACCTCGGTCATATCGTAGCGGTGCTTAGGCGAAGCCCTGCGTCGGTAGCTTCATCAACACCGTCACCACGCCGTCGTGCTGACGAAGCTCTTCCTGGAAGCTCTACTGGATCGTGAGTTCGCGGGACGTCACCGAGCTGAATGTGTGTTGAACGCGGAGGTGCCGTATGTTCGGTACTGAGGATCGGTCGATCGTGAAGACATACGACTACATCAACCGCGTTGTCATAACGCTTCCGCTTATGGTCTACGAGGGTACGTGGACGATACTCTTCCCTCTTGTTGCTATGCATCACCATGATCTTGCGTGTGCGTAGGGAATTTTTTTGAAATTACTACGTTCCCCAATAGTGGCATCCGAGCCAGGTTTATGCATAGATGTTATATGTACGAGTAGAACACAAGTGAGTTGTGGGCGATACAAGTCATACTGCTTACCAGCATGTCATACTTTGGTTCGGCGGTATTGTTGGATGAAGCGGCCCAGACCGACATTACGTGTTCACTTACGCGAGACTGGTTCTACCGACGTGCTTTGCACATAGGTGGCTGTCAGGTGTCAGTTTCTCCAACTTTAGTTGAACCGAGTGTGACTACGCCCGGTCCTTGTTGAAGGTTAAAACAGCACTAACTTGATGAACTATCGTTGTGGTTTCGATGCGTAGGTAAGAACGGTTCTTGCTCAACCCGTAGCAGCCACGTAAAACTTGCAACAACAAAGTAGAGGACGTCTAACTTGTTTTTGCAGGGCATGTTATGATATGATATGGTCAAGGCATGATGCTATATTTTATTGTATGAGATGAGTTATCGGCAACTGGCAGGAGCCATATGGTTGTCGCTTTATTGTATGGAATGCAATCGCCATGTAATTGCTTTACTTTATCACTAAGCGGTAGCGATAGTCGAAGAAGCAATAGTTGGCGAGACGACAACGATGCTACTATGTTGATCAATGTGTCGCGCCGGTGACGATGGTGATCATGACAGTGCTTTGGAGATGGAGATCAAAGGCACAAGATGATGATGGCCATATCATATCACTTATATTGATTGCATGTGATGTTTATCCTTTATGCATCTTATTCCGCTTTGATTGATGGTAGCATTATAAGATGATCTCTCACTAAAAATTTCAAGGTACAAGTGTTCTCCCTGAGTATGCACCGTTGCAAAAGTTCGTCGTGCTGAGACATCACATGATGATCGGGTGTGATAAGCCCAACGTTCTTATACAACGGGTGCAAGCCAGTTTTTGCACACGCAGAATACTCGGGTTAAACTTGACGAGCCTAGCATATACAGATATGGCCTCGGAACACTGAGACCGAAAGGTCAAGCGTGAATCGTATAGTAGATATGATCAACATAGTGATGTTCACCATTGAAAACTACTCCATTTCACATGATGATCGGTTATGGTTTAGTTGATTTGGATCACGTGATCACTTAGATGATTAGAGGGATATCTATCTAAGTGGGAGTTCTTAAGTAATATGATTAATTGAACTTTAATTTATCATGAACTTAGTCCTGATAGTATTTGCATAACTATGTTGTAGATCAATAGCTCGCAATTTAGCTCCCCGTTTATTTTGATATGTTCCTAGAGAAAAACTAAGTTGAAAGATGTTAGTAGCAATGATGCGGATTGGATCCGTGATCTGAGGATTATCCTCATTGCTACACAGAAGAATTATGCCCTTGATGCACCGCTAGGTGACAGACTGATTGCAGGAGTAGATGCGGACGTTATGAATGTTTGGCGAGCTCGATATGATGACTACTTGATACTCTAGTGCACCATGCTTTATGGCTTAGAATCGGGGCTTCAAAGACGTTTTGAATGCCACGGAGCATATGAGATGTTCCAAGAGTTGAAATTAGCATTTCAGACTCATGCCCATGTTGAAAGGTAGGAGACCTTTGACAAGCACTTTGCCTATAAGATGGAGGAGAATAGCTCAGCTAGTGAGCATGTGCTTAGAATGTCTGAGTACTAAAATCACTTGAATCAAGTGGGAGTTAATCTTCCAAATAAGATAGTGATTGACAGAGTTCTCTAGTCACTATCACCAAGTTACTAGAACTTCGTGATAAACTATAATATGCAAGGGATAACGGAAATGATTCCCAAGGTCTTCGTGGTGCTGAAATTGATGAAGGTAGAAATCAAGAAAAGCATCAAGTGTTGATGGTTGACAAGACCACTAGTTTCAAGAAAAGGGCAAAGGGAAGAAGGGGAACTTCAAAAAGAACGTCAAGCAAGTTGCTGCTCAAGTGAAGAAGCCCAAGTCTAGGCCTAAGCCTGAGCGTGCTTCTACTGCAAAGGGACTAGTCACTGGAAGCAGAACTGTCCCAAGTATTTGGCGGATAAGAAGTATGGCAAAGTGAACAAAGGTATATTTGATATACATGTTATCAATGTGTACTTTACTAGTGTTTGTAGAAACCCCTCAGTATTTGATACTAGTTCAGTTGCTGAGATTAGTAACTCGAAACAGGAGTTGCAGAATGAACAGAGACTAGTTAAGGGTGAAGTGAAGATGTGTGTTGGAAGTGGTTCCAAGATTGATATGATCATCATCGCACACTCCCTATACTTTCAGGATTAGTGTTGAACCTAAATAAATGTTATTTGGTGTCTGCGTTAAGCATGAATATGATTCGATCATATTTATTGCAATACGGTTATTCATTTAAAGTCAGAGAATAATTGTTGTTCTGTTTAAATGAATAAAACCTTCAATGGTCATACACCCAAGGTGAATGGTTTATTGAATCTCGATCATAGTGATACACATATTCATAATATTGAAGCCAAAAGATGCAAAGTTAATAATGATAGTGCAACTTATTTGTGGCACTGCAGTTTAGGTCATATTGGTGTAAAGCGCATGAAGAAAATCCATGCTGATGGGCTTTTGGAATCACTTGATTATGAATCAGTTGATGCTTGCGAACCATGCCTCATAGGCAAGATGACTAAGACTCCGTTCTTTGTAACAATGGAGCAAGCAACTTACTTATTGGAAATAATACATACTGATGTATGCGATCCGATAAGTGTTGAGGCTCGCGGCATGTATCATTATTTTCTGACCTTCACAGATGATTTGAGCAGATATGGGTATATCTACTTAATGAAACATAAGCCTAAAACATTTGAAAAGTTCAAAGAATTTCAGAGTGAAGTGGAAAATCATTGTAAACAAGAAAATAAAGTTTCTATGATTTGATCGCAAAGGAGAATATTTGAGTTACGAGTTTGGTCTACATTTGAAACAATGCGGAATAGTTTCGCAACTCACGCCACCCAGAACACCACAGCGTAATGGTGTCTCCGAACGTCGTAATCGTACTTTACTAGATATGGTACGATCTATGATGTCTCTTGCTGATTTACCGCTATCATTTTGGGCTTATACTTTAGAGACGGCTGCATTCACGTTAAATAGGGCACCATCGAAATCCATTGAAATGACGCCTTATGAACTGTGGTTTGGCAAGAAACCAAAGTTGTCGTTTATTAAAGTTTGGGGCTGCGATGCTTATGTGAAAAAGATTCAAGTTGATAAGCTCGAACCTAAATCGGAGAAATGCGTCTTCATAGGATACCCAAAGGAAACTATTGGGTACACCTTCTATCACAGATCCGAAGGCAAGACATTTGTTGCTAAGAATGGATCCTTTCTAGAGAAGGAGTTTCTCTCGAAAGAAGTGAGTGGGAGGAAAGTAGAACTTGATGAGGTAACTGTACCTGCTCCTTCATTGGAAAGTAGTTCATCATAGAAACCAGTTCGTGTGACACCTACACCAATTAGTGAGGAAGCTAATGATAATGATCATGAAACTTCACATCAAGTTACTACCGAACCTCGTAGGTCAACCAGAGTAAGATCCGCACCAGGGTGGTACGATAATCCTGTTCTGGAAGTCATGTTACTTGACCATGACGAACCTACGAACTATGAAGAAGCGATGGTAAGCCCAGATTCCGCAAAATGGCTTGAGGCCATGAAATCTGAGATGGGGTCCATGTATGAGAACAAAGTATGGACTTTGATTGACTTGCCCGATGATCGGTGAGTCATTAAGAATAAATGGATCTTCAAGAGGAAGACGGACGCTGATAGTAGTGTTTCTATCTACAGAGCTCGAATTGTCGCAAAATGTTTTCGACAAGTTCAAGGTGTTGACTACGATGAGATTTTCTCACTCGTATCGATGCTTAAAAGTCTGTCCGAATCATGTTAGTAGTTGCCGCATTTTATGAAATTTGGCAAATGGATGTCAAATGTGTATTGGATTTCTTAAAGAAGAGTTGTATATGATGCAACCAAAAGGTTGTGTCGATCCTAAAAGGTGCTAACAAAGTGAGCAAGCTCCAGCGATCCATATATGGACTGGTGCAAGCATCTCGGAGTTGGAATATATGCTTTGATAAAGTGATCAAAGCATATTGTTTTATACAGACTTGCGGTGAAGCCTGTATTTACAAGAAAGTGAGTGGGAGCACTACAACATTTTTGATAAGTATATGTGAATGACATATTGTTGATCAGAAATAATGTAGAATTTTCTGGAAAGCATAATGGAGTATTTGAAATGAGTTTTTCAAAGAAAGACCTCGATGAAGCTGCTTACACATTGATCTATAGAGATAGATCAAGACGCTTGATAAGTTTTTCCAATGAGTACATACCTTGACAAGATTTTGAAGTAGTTCAAAATAGAACAGCCAAAGAAGGAGTTCTTACCTGTGTTGCAAGGTGTGAAGTTGAGTAAAGACTCAAAACCCGACCACACAGAAAATAGAAAGAGAATGAAAAGTCATTCCCTATGCCTCGGTCATAGGTTCTACAAAGTATGCTATGCTGTTTACCAGTCCTATTGTATACCTTAGCATGATTCTAGCAAGGGAGTACAATAGTGATCTAGGAGTAGATCACTAGACATCGGTCAAAAATATCCTTAGAGGACTAAGGAAATATTTCTCGGTTATGGAGGTGATGAAAGAGTTTGTCGTAAAGAGTTATGTCGATGCAAGCTTTTTACATCGATCAAGATGACTCTAAGTCTCTATCTGGATACATATTGAAAGTGGGAGCAATTAGCTAGAGTAGCTCCGTGCAGACCATTGTAGACATAGAAATTTGCGAAATACATACGGATCAGAATGTTGCAGACCCATAGGCTAAACTTCTCTCACAAGCAAAACATGATCACTCTTTGGGTGTTGATCACATAGCGATGTGAACTAGATTATTGACTCTAGTAAACCCTTTGGGTATTAGTCACATGGAGATGTGAACTAATCACATAAAGATGTGAACTAGATTATTGAATCTAGTGCAAGTGGGAGACTAAAGGAAATATGCCCTAGAGGGAATAATAAAGTTATTATTTATTTCCTTATATCAAGATAAATGTTTATTATTCATGCTAGAATTGTATTAACCGGAAACTTAGTACATGTGTGAATACATAGACAAACAGAGTGCCACTAGTTCGTTGAATCAAAGATGGTTAAGTTTCCTAGCCATAGACATGAGTTGTCATTTGATTAACGGGATCACATCATTAGAGAATGATGTGATTGACTTGACCCATTCCGTTAGCTTAGCACTTGATCGTTTTAGTTTACTGCTATTGCTTTCTTCATGACTTATACATGTTCCACTGACTATGAGATTATGCAACTCCCGATTACCGGAGGAACACTTTGTGTGCTACCAAACGTCACAACATAACTGGGTGATTATAAAGGTGATCTACAGGTGTCTCCGATGGTACTTGTTGAGTTGGCATAGATTGAGATTAGGATTTGTCACTCCGATTGTCGGAGAGGTATCTCTGGGCCCTCTCGGTAATGCACATCACTATAAGCCTTGCAAGTAATGTGACTAATGAGTTAGTTACGAGATGATGCATTACGGAACGAGTAAAGAGACTTGCCGGTAACGAGATTGAACTAGGTATTGAGATACCGACGATCGAATCTCGGGCAAGTAACATACCGATGACAAAGGGAACAACGTATGTTGTTATGCGGTTTGACTGATAAAGATCTTCGTAGAATATGTAGGAACCAATATGAGCATCCAGGTTCCGCTATTGGTTATTGACCAGAGAGTTGTCTCGGTCATGTCTACATAGTTCTCGAACCCGTAGGGTCCGCACACCTAAAGTTCTGTGACGATCGGTATTATGAGTTTTTGTGTTTTGATGTACCGAAGGTAGTTTGGAGCCCCGGATATGATCACGGACATGACGAGGAGTCTCGAAATGATCGAGATGTAAAGTTCGATATACTGGACGACTATGTTCGGACACCGGAAGTGTTTCGGGAGGTTTCAAACATATACCAGAGTACCTGGGGTTACCGGAACCCCCCCCCCCCTCGAAGTGTATTGGGCCTAATGGGCCCTAGTGGGAGAAGAGGAGGGGCGGCCAGGAGCCGCGCGCCCCCTCCCCCTCTAGTCGAAACTGCACAAGGGGGGGGCGGCGCCCCCTTTCCTTCTCTCCCTCTCTTCCTTCCTTCCCTTCTCCTACTCCTACTTGGAAGGGGGAGTCCTACTCCCGGTGGGAGTAGGACTCCTCATGGGGCGCGCCATAGGATGCCGACCCCCTCCCCCTCCTCCACTCCTTTATATACGGGGAAGGGGGCACCCCTTGGAGACACAACAATTGATCATTGATCTTTTAGCCGTGTGCGGTGCCCCCTCCACCATAATCCACCTCGGTTATATCATAGCGGTGATTAGGAGAAGCCCTACGTCGGTAGCTTCATCAACATGGTCAGCATGCCGTCGTGCTAATGAAGCTCTTCCCGGAAGCTCTACTGGATCGTGAGTTTGCAGGACGTCACCGAGCTGAACGTGTGCTGAACGCGGAGGTGCCGTAAGTTCGGTAGTGAGGATCGGTCGATCGTGAAGACGTACGACTACATCAACCGTGTTGTCATAACGCTTCCGCTTATGGTCTAGGAGGGTACGTGGACGATAATCTTCCCTCTCATTGCTATGCATCACCATGATGTTGCGTTTGCGTAGGGAAGTTTTTGAAATTACTACGTTCCCCAACACGGATGCCATTGTAGGGAAACGTAGCATGCAATTTCAAAAAAATTCCTATGCTCACGCAAGATCTATCTAGGAGATGCTCATCAACGAGAGGGGAGAGTGTGTCTACATACCCTCGTAGACCGAAAGCGGAAGCGTTTGACAACGCGGTTGATGTAGTCAAACTTCTTCTCGTCCCGAGCGATCAAGCACCGAATGTGCGACACCTCCGAGTTCTGCACACATTCAGCTCGATGACGTCCCTCGAACTCTTGATCTAGCAAAGTGTCGATGAAGTAGATGAGTTCCATCAGCACCACAGGGTGGTGATGGTGATGGTGAAGTGATCTCCGTAGGGCTTCGCCTAAGCACTAGGAAAATATGACCGAGGTGGTAAATGGTGGAGAGGGGTGCCGCACATGGCTAGGCAATTGTCTGGTGTGTGCTAGGTGCTCCCCTCCTCATATATATATATATATATATATATATATATATATATATATATATATAGGTGGGAGAGAGGGAGGAACAACCATACGAGGCTCCCAAGTAGGAGGAATCCTACTTGGAGTCCCTCCCAAGCCGCGTGCCCCCTGCCATATATAACCAAGGGAGAAGGGAAAGAGGGGGAGAGCGAAGGAAGTAGGAATCCTAATCCACACTTTCCTTGCCGTCCCCTCTTTCCTTCTCCTCCTCATAGGGCTGGCCTCTATAGGGGCGCACCATGGCTGGTGTGTTCCCTCACTTGGCCCATATCTTTGCCGGGGTGCCCGGAACCCCTTCCGGTGACCCGATATGTACCCAATACTCTCCAGAACACTTCCGGTGTCCGAATACTATCGTCCTATATATCAATCTTTACCTCTCGACCATTTCGGGACTCCTCGTCATGTCCGTGATCTCATCCGGGACTCCAAACAATATTCGGTCACCAAATCACATAACTCATATAATACAAAATCGTCATCGAACGTTAAGCGTGCGGGCCCTACGGGTTCGAGAACTATGTAGACATGACTGAGACACCCCTCCGGTCAATAACAAATAGCGGAACTTGATGCTCATATTGGCTCCTACATATTCTACGAAGATCTTTATCGGTCGAACCGTAATGACAACATACGTTATTCCCTTTGTCATCGGTATGTTACTTGCCCGAGTTTCAATCGTCAGTATCTTCATACCTAGTTTAATCTCGTTATCGACAAGTCTCTTTACTCATTTCGTAATACATCATCCCGCAACTAACTCGTTAGTCACATTGCTTGCAAGGCTTCTTATGATGTGCCTTACCGAGAGGGCCCAGAGATACCTCTCCGATACTCGGAGTGACAAATCCTAATCTCGACCTATGCCAACCCAACAAACACCTTCGGAGATACCTGTAGAGTATCTTTATAATCACCCAGTTATGTTATGACGTTTGATAGCACACAAGGTATTCCTCCGGTATCCGGGAGTTGCATAATCTCATAGTCAAAAGGAATATGTATATGACATGAAGAAAGCAATAGCAATAAAACTTAATGATCATTATGCTAAGCTAACAGATGGGTCTTGTCCATCACATCATTCTCCTAATGATGTGATCCCATTCATATTATTGCCTATAGGGCATATTTCATTCACCGTTCTTACCTACGCATAAAACTACAACGGTGTTTCGTCAAGTTTGCTGTTTTAACCTTCTTCAAGGACCAGCCGCAGTCAAATTCGATTCAACTAAAGTAGGAGAAGCAGACACCCGCCAGCCACCTTTATGCAAAACTAGTTGCATGTCAGTCGGTGGAACCGGTCTCATGTGCGTGGACATATAAGGTTGGTCCGGGCCGCTTCATCCCACAATACAACCGAATCAAAATAAGATGTTGGTGGTAAGCAGTATGACTATCATCACCCACAACTCTTTGTGTTCTACTCGTGCATATCATCTACGCATAGACCTGGCTCGGATGCCACTATTGGGAAACGTTGCATGGAAAACAAAAAAAATCTACGCACACGTAGTGATCTATCCATGGAGATGCATAGCAACGAGGGGGAGAGTGCATCTACGTACCCTCGTAGACCGTAAGTGGAAGCGTTTCTCAACGCGGTTGATGTAGTTGAACTTCTTCGCGCTTCAACCGATCAATTACCGAACGCACGACACCTCCGCGTTCTGCACATGTTCAGCTCAGTGACGCCCCTCGCCTTCTTGATCCAGCAAGACGTCAAGGTAGTAGATGAGTTCCGTCAGCACGACGGCATGGTGACGGTGATGGTGAAGTGATCCTGGCAGGGCTTCACCTATGCACTACGAAGATATGACCGTGGGAGTAAACGGTGGAGGGGGGTGCCGCACACGGCTAACAATTGTCTGGCGTGTGATAGGCGCCCCCTTCCTCATATATATAGGTGGGAGGGAGAGGGGATAGGCCAAGGGGCGCCCCAAGTAGGTCTGAATCCTACTTGGGCTCCTTCTCTTGGCCGCGCCCCCCTGCCATGTTTGTCGGAGGGGGAAGGAAAGAGAGTGGGGAGAGGGAAGGAAGTGGGAATCCTAATCCACACTTACTTTTGCCTTCCCCCTTTCCTTCTCCTCCTTAGGCCGGCCAATATGGGGGGGGGCACCAGCCCCTTGTGGCTGATGTGTTTCCCCTCTTGGCCCATAAGGCCCATATCTTTTTTCGGGGGTGCCCGGAACCCCTTCCGGTGACCTGATAAGTACCTGGTACCCCCCCCCCCGAAACACTTCCGGTGTCCGAATAACATAGTTCTATATATCAATCTTTACATATCAATCATTTCGAGACTCCTCGTCATGTCCGTGATCTCATCCGGGACTCCTAACAACATTCAGTCACCAAATCACATAACTTATATAATATTATATCATCATCGAACGTTAAGCATGCGGACCCTATGGGTTCGAGAACTATGTAGACATGACCGAGACACCTCTCCGGTCAATAACCAATAGCGGAACCTGGATGCCCGTACTGGCTCCTACATATTCTACGAAGATCTTTATCGGTCGAACCGTTATGACAACATACGTAATTCCCTTTGTCTATCGATATGTTACTTGCCCTAGATTCGATCGTCGGTATCTTCATACCTAGTTCAATCTCGTTGTCGGTAAGTCTCTTTACTCATTTCGTAATACATCAGCTCGTAACTAACTCCTTAGTTGTTTGCTTGCAAGCTTATGATGTGTATTACCGAGAGGGCCCAGAGATACCTCTCCGATACTCGGAGTGACAAATCATAATCTCGATCTATGCCAACTCAACAAACACCTTTGGAGATACCTATAGAGCATCTTTATGATCACCCAGTTATGTTGTGATGTTTGATAGCACACAAGGTATTCCTCCGGTATCCGAGAGTTGCATAAGCTCATAGTCGAAGGTATATGTATTTGACATGAAGAAAACAATAGCAATAAAACTGAACGATCATTGTGCTAAGCTAACGGATGGGTCTTGTCCATCACATCATTCTCCTAATGATGTGATCCCATTATCAAATGACAACATATGTCTATGGTTAGGAAACCTTAACCATCTTTGATCAACGAGCTAGTCTATTAGAGGCTTACTAGGGACACGGTATTTGTTTATTTATTCACACATGTATTTAAGTTTCTAATCAATACAATTCTAGCATGAATAATAAACCTTTATCATGAATAAGAAAGTATAAAATAACAACTTTATTATTGCCTCTAGGGCATATTTCCTTCAGATAGATGCCACCTCCGCTCGGTGGGATATTCAGCGACTTGCGAAAACACTTCTAAGCATTCCATTGTGCACAATGGACCTCTTGGATTCCTGGAGTTGGAACTACGAGAAGCACAGTCTCTTCTTGGTAAAATCTGCGTATAAAATGATGATCGCGACGAAGCAAAGGAGGGAAGCATGGCTAGAAGGAACAGCAGGAACATCAAACATATCGCTGGACAAGAGCGTGTGGACATCATTATGGCATGTGAGCGTTCCAGGGAAAATAAGGATGTTCCTATGGAGACTTGTGCCGCAAGCACTACCCACTGAGGATGTCAGGGAACACCGAAAGATGTCTACCTCAAGCTCATGCGGCCTATGTGGTGCTAGGGATTCCTGGAGGCATTCCCTTCTTGACTGCTCTATGTCACGATGTATATGGGCTTTAATGGATGGGGAGCACTTGTTCATCAATCGTTACTTGGCAGATTTAGAAGTAATCAAGGATCAGTAGCAAAACAAGAAGACATCAGCAATGCTAAACCAAAGGCCCCGCCGGCGTGTTTTGCAAAGATCCATGTCGATGCCGGAGTGTCAACACGCCGGAGTAGAGGGACGGCCGTGGCTGTTTGCCGTGATAGTACAGGCAACTACCTGGGGAGCTCGGCATTGGTGGCCGAAGGAATATGTGATGCTGCAATATTGGAATGTATGGCGTGCCGGGAAGCCTTTGCACTTGTTGACGACCTAACGATCTCCAATTTTGTTGTGGCCTCCGACGCAAAGCAAGTAGTGCAAGATATATCCAACAACAGCAATGGATTATACGACATGGTGATCAAAGCAAGAGAGACTGTGTTCAATTGTAATATCGTTTTGAAGGGCGTCGTTCCAATGGCGATGCTCATAGTTTAGCTAAATTTTCGCTTTCTTTAGCTCAGGGGCGCTATATGTGACTTACTCATCCATGTCAATGCCGGAGTGTCAACACGCCGGAGTAGAGGGACGGCCGTGGCTGTTTGCCGTGATAGTACAGGCAACTACCTGGGGAGCTCGGCATTGGTGGCCGAAGGAATATGTGATGCTACAGTATTGGAAAGTATGGCGTGCCGGGAAGCCTTTGCACTTGTTGAGGACCTAACGATCTCCAATTTTGTTGTGGCCTCCGACGCAAAGCAAGTAGTGCAAGATATCTCCAACAACAGCAATGGATTATACGACATGGTGATCAAAGCAAGAGAGACTGTGTTCAACTGTAATATCGTTTTTGAATGGCGTCGTTCCAATGGCGATGCTCATAGTTTAGCTAAATTTTCGCTTTCTTTAGCTCAGGGGCGCTATATGTGACTTACTCACCCCCATAATCCTCGATGTATCCCACATACTGTGATTTTCTATGAATGAATAAAGTCTTTCATCCCTCAAAAGAAAGAGCTCTCCGAAAACAGTAGAGCTCCTATTGGACGCTCGCAGGCGTCCAGCAATAGAAATGACTCAAAAAAGCAAGTAGTTTAAGATATCTCCAACAACAGCAATGGATTATACGACATGGTGATCAAAGCGAGAGAGACTGTGTTCAACTGTAATATCGTTTTTGAAGGGCGTCGTTCCAATGGCAATGCTCATAGTTTAGCTAAATTTTCGCTTTCTTTAGCTCAGGAGCGCTATATGTGACTTACTCACCCCCATAATCCTCGATGTATCCCACATACTGTGATTTTCTATGAATAAATAAAGTCTTTCATCCCTCAAAAGAAAGAGCTCTCCGAAAACAGTAGAGCTCCTATTGGACGCTCGCAGGCGTCCAACAGTAGAAATGACTCGAAAAAGAAAAACGCACAGGACAGTGTCAAACCCACGACCTCAAGCTTAGTAGAGGCGACACCAACCACCTGACCTAGCTGCTGAATATGCACAAATGCAGCGCAAATCTTAAAGTATAATGTACAATGACAAATCTGTTTTTTTCCTTCAAAATTTCCAACAATTCTTGCAAACAAATGTAAACGATTTTCCTTAAATATATTTGAAAATTGTGAATAAATATCAAAATTCTAAAACCTGAACAATTATTGAAAACGTGAACAAAATTTTGAAATTCCAAACATTTATTGATTTTTTATATACATTATTTTTTGTAAAATATATATTGAACATTTTTTATATATTATGAACATTTTATAAATACAAATTGAACATTTTTGTGATATATGCTGAACAATACTTAAGTACATGTTGAACAATTTCTAAAGTATACATTGAACATTTTGGTACTATGTGCTGGACAATTTTTAAATACACATTTAACATTTTTTTTTTGAAATAGAGAGTTGTATTAATTAAGTAGAGAAAACATAGTTCGTACAATCATGTAAGGCCTTGCTGAACACGCAGGTTGACACTGTGCCCCACCACGCAACTCTCTACGCCCCAACTGGGCAAGACTATGAGCTAACCTATTGTCCATTTTATCTACTTTGCAAACTCTAACTTCTCTGTTCCATTTCATGGCTTGAAACTCCTTTGCAATTGTTCCAACCTCCGATCTATCAATAGACGAGGGGATGAGCGCCTTTGTCACCGAGCTGCAATCCGTCTCGATGATTAAGGGTAGATCCGTCCCCGACATTGCCTTCAGTAGTCCTTTTAGGCAAGCCATGGCTTCCGCGCAGTCCGCTCCATTGCACCGCGGTATATAATCCCAAGCTGATAAGATAATTCTTCCATCATGATCTCGAATCACAGCTCCCCAGGCTCCACTCCTACTTTCCTCCAAACAACTTCCATCAACATTGACCTTAGCCCATCCGAGCTCTGGCTTTTTCCATCCTTTTTCCTTTGTATTATCATGATGTTGCACAGATGACAATTTAACCATCGGACTTTTCCCTTTTCGATCTATCTCAGAAGTTCCCTCCGCAATCAAGCGGAGGTTTGCAAGGTAGTTTTGCAGAAAACGAGCAGAGTGGGAAATTTTCGCTTTACCTTTAGCGAAAATCGCGTTATTTCTATGGTGCCAAACACGCCACCAAAATAACATAAATTTTTGTTTCATATCTTCACTCACCTTATCTAGCAGGATTAGGACCCAATCCCTTCCAATATATTCTATTTCATGCTCAGGGGCAGGTTCCATACCTCCTTGATTTCGTGCCACAGGGCCCTTGCAAATGTGCATCGATGTGCCATATGGAAGCCTGTTTCATCCTCGGCCCCACATACATTACAAATCAGGGTGAGACCTGGGATGCGACGAAATCTATTAGTTTGAACCGCTAGTGACTCCGTTGCTAGTCTCCATGTAAAAATACATACTTTTTGGGGTACATTTGTCTTTCAGATATTATTCCAAATACTATGATCCCCTTGGGTATTGTGGCTGGACCCAATCACCACAGAATCCTTTTCGTCCATGGCTAACCGGTATGCGCTACGAACACTGAAAATTCCAATTTTTTTTCTGGGCTGCCAAGCAATATAATCCTCATCATCATATTTGGTAGTCGGATACTTAAAATATCATTTGCGTCTTCGCGTGTAAATATGCGCGTAATGTAATCCTCCTTCCAAGCGTGACTCGCCTGGTCGATGAGGTCTGCTACCCATCGAGTTCGGGAGCTTGTTGGGTTTATGTTTATTTTCATGTTTCCTTTCGGGATCCAATTGTCTCTCCAAATGCGAATACTATTTCCGTTGCAAATGCGCCAAATACATCCTTTTTTAAGGAGTTCCAAACCATGCACGATGCCCTGCCAACCCGACGACACATTATGAATAAACGCCATGTCTAGCAGATCAACCCAATGGTAGTATTTTGCCTTAAGCACTCTCGCGCACAAGCTGTCAGGATGTGCAATAAGTCGTCAGGCTTGCCTAGCGAGAAGAGCCTGGTTAAAAACTTTAAGATCTTTGAATTCCATACCTCCTTGGCTTTTACGTTTTGTAAGTTTCTCCTAACTCAACCAATGAATACGTCGACGATCTTTATCATCTCCCCACCAAAAGTCTCTGGTCATGTGCATGAGCTCCTCACAAAGGGTTGCTGATTTAATTAGTGTCTCCTTAGCTCCACTAGAAGAATATTTTTCTGTCCAATCATTCATTCTTTTCCTCGCTTTATCTTTTGTGTGCTTGAATTTCCCTTTTACCATACGTCCTTCTGGAACCGGCAAACCCACGTATTCCTCCTCAAAAGTCACAGTCACTACATTCAGGATATTTATTACGTCATGTCCATCTTCTTGTGAGCATTTGTTTCCAAGGAGTAGGGAGCATTTAGATGGACTTATTAGCTGTCCAATGGCTCTCTCATAGTTGTCCAAGATGTTCTTTACCTTATTGGCCTGATCGCTATTAGGTTTAAAAAATAGCAGGCTGTCATCCGCGAATAAAAGGTGTGAAATACCAGGGCTTTGTCTACAAATTTTCAGCTCCTGTAATTCACCCGTTTCCACCTTACTCTGTATTAGCCGTGAGAGCCCATCAGCAACAAAGAGAAAGAGATAAGGGGAAATTGGATCTCCCTGTCTCAAACCACACGTAGGAGTGAAGCTCTACAACAGGTTCCCGTTGAAACGAACAGAGTATTTTACTGTTTTCACACAAGTCATGATCCATTGTATCCATTTTTCTGCAAAACCTAATCTTCTCATCGCCCCTTCAAGGTAATTCCAGTCAACTCTGTCATAGGCCTTTGCAAGGTCTTATTTGTATGCGCAATATTTTTCTTTTGCGTCAGAACTTTTTTGAATGGTACAGATACATTCAAATGCAATCAGAGCGTTGTCAGTAATCATGGAGCAGTGGTCTCAATCTATATTTTGTGATATGCATTGAACAATATTTAAATTTACATTGAAAAGTTTTGTATAAAAATGTTTTTTTGAATTAATATATTTTTTCCAATGATAGAACAAATATTTTAAAAGAGAACAAAGTAAAAAGAAAAATAAAAGAAACAAAAGGAAAAAAACAAAAAGAAACAGAAACAGAAAAAAAAACAGCGATGCGTACCTGGGCCGGCCCAACTCGGAGCGCCTTCAGCGAAGCCCCAACGTTTGGATGCTCACGAGCGTCAAATAGGATCCACCTTCAGTGAAGCCCCGACGTTTGGATGCTCACGAGCATCAAATAGGATCCATCGGAAAATAGCCCTAGCGGTTGTGCATACGCGCGCCCCGCGCAAGGCTCCCATAGGCCAGCCCGCAATGGAGTTGTGGATACGCGTGCCGCACGTGACGCTGCCATGGGCCGGCCCATATGCTTAGCTAGCACTATCGAGTACGTATACCGCAGACATCTTGTCTGTGACAGCAGGGTTTCAGGTGCCGCCGTCGTCGCGGCCGTCATATGTGGAATTTAGGTCCTCTCGCCTTCGGATAATGTGCTGAGAGGTGAGGCGATTTCGGATCTTCAAGAGCTTCATGTTCTTCATCAACGTCTAGTGATCATCATAGCTTTTGAGAATAAATTTTTTTCTCGTTCTTTTTGCGGGGCCATGAGGTTAGACAGTTTTCTATCCTCGCAGATCCAATTATTCGGATCTGATAATTTTATGTTGCTTTGTCAAGCTTTTTTTCGTTGGTTTGATTCTTTGTGAGGTGAAATCTTTAATCGACATAATGATGAAGATATAGTGATTCGAAGGCCTGTATTTCTAGGGGATCATCCTCGGCCCAAGTATGTTCATCGATTAAGGCTTCCCATCTTTTTGGATGGGCGACTCAAAGCGCTTTCAAAAACCATTATTGATAATGTTTGTGCGGGTGAAAGAGTGACAACATCATTGCTCCAGTCTAATTACATCCTCTTTACTGAAGCCTTTGGAGTATTTCTTCGAGCAGAGATTGATACCGTAAAAAACGTGTTTCAAGCTAGAGATCTCATTGTAATTCTTAGTTATAGAAGTTCTTTGTATATTCTTTGATCTTAGGTCCAAATCAATGTACTGTATTTTTTATGAGTATGAATAAAGGTACATGTATTTCTTAAAAAGAAGTATACCGTGGACGAATTTTCTTGGTCGGTTTTTTTATTTCAATGGTTTTCTATTAGGGACATATTCTAACATTTTGAAAATACTAAGAATTTAAAAAACAAATTGTGTGTACATATAAATGGAAATCAAAATTATTTATGAATTTAGAAAGTGTGAGCAAATTATCTTTTTGGAATTTTAAAATTTTCCTCAATTTTTAAAAGCATTAAAAATCTTCATGTATTTAGAAAATTTCTTTACTCCAAAAAACTTTGATGCATTTCAAAAAAGTTCTTCCAACTTTAAAATATGTTCATGAATTTAATAATTGTGTTAGGAAAGCAACTTGTATTCCCATGAGGCCATAGGCCGATATATATACATGTACATGTGTGGAACATATGCAGGAAACCCCTTATACAACGGGATAAATACAAAGGGGTACATGACTTATAATATAACTCTAACACCCCCCCCCCTCAAACTCATGGTGGATGAACAACACTGAGTTTGGAGAGATAAAAGCCATGTTGTGCTCTAGTCTGGGCCTTCTTCAGGAAATCCGCCAACTGTAACTCGGAAGGCACATACTGAAGAGCAATAACCTGATCCTGCACACCAGCGCGCACATAGAAAGCATCAACACCAATATGCTTGGTGAGCTCATGCTTCACAGGATCGCGCGCAATGCTGATAGCACCTGTACTGTCAGATAAGAGCAGAGTCGGTGTAGTGACAGAAACACCAAAATCCTGAAGTAACCACCGTAACCAAGTCACCTCTGCCGTCAAAAGAGCCATTGCTCGCAACTCAGCCTCGGCACTCGAACGGGAAACTGCAAGTTGTTTCTTCGTCTTCCAGGCAATGAGAGAACCACCAAGAAAAACACAGTAAGCAGAAAGTGAACGGCGATCTGAAGGATCACTAGCCCACGTAGCATCCGAATAGGCCTGAAGCTGTAAAGAACTGGAGCGAGGAAAGAATAGACGGTGAGAGATCGTGCCTCGAAGATATCGGAGAACACGAAGGAGATGACTATAGTGAACCGAGGTGGGAGCAGAGACAAACTGACTCAGAATATGAACCGGATAAGAGATGTTCGGACGAGTGACAGCTAGATAGACAAGACTGCCAACAAGATGACGATAACGCGTCGGGTCAGGGAGAGGATCACCATCAGTAGGACGGAGGTGAACATTGAGCTCCATAGGAGTCTCAACAACGCGCTCGTCAGTAAGAGCAGCACGAGCAAGAAGATCCTGGATATACTTTTCCTGGGATATAAAAAAGCCATCAGAGGTAGAAGAGACTTCAATCCCAAGAAAGTAGCGAAGAGGTCCAAGATCAGACATAAGAAACTGCTCACTAAGACGGGCCTTTACAAAGGCAATATACTCGGGGTCATCCCCCGTGATGATCATGTCATCAACATAGAGAAGAAGAAGAGTCCGACCACGAGGAGAAAGGTGAATAAACAATGCTGGATCATGAGCACTTGCTAAAAAACCAGCAACAGTGATCACAGAGGCAAAGCGCTCAAACCAGGCGCGGGGGGCTTGCTTAAGGCCATAGAGAGAGCGACGAAGACGACATACCATGCCATCAGGAACAGAATACCCAGGTGGTGGCTGCATGTACACCTCCTCACGCAGCTCACCATTAAGAAAGGAATTCTTAACATCAAGCTGAGATATAGACCAGTGGCGCGCAGAGGCAACGGCAAGAAGTGTACGAACAGTGGTCATATGGGCCACAGGAGCAAAAGTCTCGTCATAATCACGACCATGCTCCTGCTGAAAACCACGAGCCACAAGACGAGCTTTGTGACGCTCAAGAGAACCATCGGAGCGAGTCTTAACCTTGTAGACCCACTTACAAGTAATCGGACGGACTCCGGGAGGAAGAGAAACAAGATCCCAGGTACCAGTGCGTTCAAGAGCAGCAATCTCCTCTGCCATCGCAAACTGCCATTCAGGATGAACAACAGCCTGATGGTAAGATGTCGGCTCAAGAACAGCAGCACCAGCGGTGGGAAATCCAAAGCGATCAACAGGCGGACGAGGACGAGAACGCAAGCCATAAGTAGGCTGAGAGGAAGATGACGACTCATCCACAGAGGCATCAACTGGTCGTGGACGACGAGTGTAATGCTGAGGAAAAGATGGAATAATAGAAGGAGGAATCGTCAAGGTAGAATCTGAAGGAAATATGCCCTAGAGGCAATAATAAAGTTATTATTTATTTCCTTATATCATGATAAATGTTTATTATTCATGCTAGAATTGTATTAACCGGAAACATAATACATGTGTGAATACATAGACCAACAGAGTGTCACTAGTATGCCTCTACTTGACTAGCTCATTAATCAAAGATGGTTATGTTTCCTAACCATGAACAAAGAGTTGTTATTTGATTAACGAGGTCACATCATTAGTTGAATGATCTGATTGACATGACCCATTCCATTAGCTTAGCACCCGATCGTTTAGTATGTTGCTATTGCTTTCTTCATGACTTATACATGTTCCTATAACTATGAGATTATGCAACTCCCGTTTACCGGAGGAATACTTTGGGTACTACCAAACGTCACAACGTAACTGGGTGATTATAAAGGAGTACTACAGGTGTCTCCAATGGTAGATGTTGGGTTGGCGTATTTCGAGATTAGGGTTTGTCACTCCGAGTGTCGGAGAGGTATCTCTGGGCCCTCTCGGTAATGCACATCACATAAGCCTTGCAAGCACCGCAACTAATATGTTAGTTGTGAGATGATGTATTACGGAACGAGTAAAGAGACTTGCCGGTAACGAGATTGAACTAGGTATTGGATACCGACGATCGAATCTCGGGCAAGTAACATACCGATGACAAAGGGAACAACGTATGTTGTTATGCGGTCTGACCGATAAAGATCTTCGTAGAATATGTAGGAGCCAATATGGGCATCCAGGTCCCGCTATTGGTTATTGACCGGAGACGTGTCTCGGTCATGTCTACATTGTTCTCGAACCGTAGGGTCCGCACGCTTAACGTTACGATGACAGTTATTATGAGTTTATGCATTTTGATGTACCGAAGGTTGTTCGGAGTCCCGGATGTGATCACGGACATGACGAGGAGTCTCGAAATGGTCGAGACGTAAAGATTGATATATTGGAAGCCTATGTTTGGACACCGGAAGTGTTCCGGGTGAAATCGGGATTTTACCGGAATACCGGGAGGGTTACCGGAACCCCCCGGGAGGCAAATGGGCCTATTGGGCCTTAGTGGAAAAGTGAAAAGGGGCTGCCCACAAGGGCTGCGCGCCTCCCCCCTTCCCAAGTCCTATTAGGACTAGGAGAAGGGGCCGGCCCCCCTCTTTCTCTCTTCTCTTTGGAGAGTCCTATTAGGAATAGGATTGGGGGGGAGTCCTACTCCCGGTAGGAGTAGGACTCCTCCTGCGCCTCTCTCCCTAGCCGGCCGAACCCCTCCCCCTGCTCCTTTATATACGGGGGCAGGGGGCACCCCATAGACACACAAGTTGATCATTGTTGATCGTTCCTTAGCCCTGTGCGGTGCCCCCTGCCACCAAATTCCACCTCGATCATATCGTTGTAGAGCTTAGGCGAAGCCCTGCGTCGGTAGTACATCAAGATCGTCACCACGCCGTTGTGCTGATGGAACTCTTCCTCGACGCTTTGCTGGATCGGAGCCCGAGGATCGTCATCGAGCTGAACGTGTGCTAAGAACTCGGAGGTGCCGGAGTAACGGTGCTTGGATCGGTCGGATCGGGAAGAAGACGTACGACTACTTCCTCTACGTTGTGAGATCACTTCCGCAGTCGGTCTGCGTTGGTACGTAGACAATACTCTCCCCCTCGTTGTTGTGCATCTCCATGATCTTGCGTGTGCGTAGGAAAATTTTAAAAATTACTACGTTCCCCAACAGTGGCATCCGAGCCTAGGTTTTATGGTTTGATGTTATTTGCACGAGTAGAACACAAGTGAGTTGTGGGCGATACAAGTCATACTGCCCACCAGCATGTCATACTTTGGTTCGGCGGTATTGTTGGACGAGACGATCCGGACCAACCTTACGCGTACTCTTACGCGAGACCGGTTCCCTCGACGTGCTATGCACACAGATGGCTTGCGGAAGACTGTCTCTCCAACTTTAGTTGAACCAAGTGTGGCTACGCCCGGCCCTTGAGAAGGTTAAAACGGAGTCTATTTGACAAACTATCGTTGTGGTTTTGATGCGTAGGTGAGATGTGTTCTTGCTTAAGCCCGTAGCAGCCACGTAAAACTTGCAACAACAAAGTAGAGGACGTCTAACTTGTTTTTGCAGGGCATGTTGTGATGTGATATGGTCAAGGCATGATGCTGATTTTATTGTATGAGATGATCATGTTTTGTAACTGAGTTATCGGCAACTGGCAGGAGCCATATGGTTGTCGCTTTATTGTATGCAATGCAATCGCGATGTAATGCTTTACTTTATTACTAAGCGGTAGTGATAGTCGTGGAAGCATAAGATTGGCGAGACGACAACGATGCTACGATGGAGATCAAGGTGTCGCGCCGGTGACGATGGTGATCATGACGGTGCTTCGGAGATGGAGATCACAAGCACAAGATGATGATGGCCATATCATATCACTTATATTGATTGCATGTGATGTTTATCCTTTTATGCATCTTATCTTGCTTTGATTGACGGTAGCATTATAAGATGATCTCTCACTAAAATTATCAAGAAGTGTTCTCCCTGAGTATGCACCGTTGCCAAAGTTCGTCGTGCCCAGACACCACGTGATGATCGGGTGTGATAAGCTCTACGTCCATATACAACGGGTGCAAGCCAGTTTTGCACACGCAGAATACTCAGGTTAAACTTGACGAGCCTAGCATATGCAGATATGGCCTCGGAACACAGAGACCGAAAGGTCGAGCGTGAATCATATAGTAGATATTATCAACATTACGATGTTCACCATTGAAAACTACTCCATCTCACGTGATGATCGGTTATGGTTTAGTTGATTTAGATCACGTGATCACTTAGAGGATTAGAGGGATGTCTATCTAAGTGGGAGTTCCTAAGTAATTTGATTAACTGAACTTAAACTTATCATGAACTTAGTACCTGATAGTATCTTGCTTGTTATGTTGATTGTAGATAGATGGCTCGTGCTGTTGTTCCGTTGAATTTTAATGCGTTCCTTGAGAAAGCAAAGTTGAAAGATGATGGTAGCAATTACACGGACTGGGTCCGTAACCTGAGGATTATCCTCATTGCTGCACAGAAGAATTACGTCCTGGAAGCACCGCTAGGTGCCAGGCCTGCTGCTGGAGCAACACCAGATGTTATGAACGTCTGGCAGAGCAAAGCTGATGACTACTTGATAGTTCAGTGTGCCATGCTTTACGGCTTAGAATCGGGACTTCAACGACGTTTTGAACGTCATGGAGCATATGAGATGTTCCAGGAGTTGAAGTTAATATTTCAAGCAAATGCCCGAATTGAGAGATATGAAGTCTCCAATAAGTTCTATAGCTGCAAGATGGAGGAGAACAGTTCTGTCAGTGAGCATATACTCAAAATGTCTGGGTATAATAATCACTTGATTCAGATGGGAGTTAATCTTCTAGATGATTGCATCATTGACAGAATTCTCCAATCACTGCCACCAAGCTACAAGAGCTTCGTGATGAACTATAATATGCAAGGGATGAACAAGACTATTCCCGAGCTCTTCGCAATGCTGAAAGCTGCGGAGGTAGAAATCAAGAAGGAGCATTAAGTGTTGATGGTTAACAAAACCACTGGTTTCAAGAAAAAGGGCAAAGGGAAGAAGAAGGGGAACTTCAAGAAGAACAGCAAGCAAGTTGCTGCTCAGGAGAAGAAACCCAAGTCTGGACCTAAGCCTGAAACTGAGTGCTTCTACTGCAAGCAGACTGGTCACTGGAAGCGGAACTGCCCCAAGTATTTGGCGGATAAGAAGGATGGCAAGGTGAACAAAGGTATATGTGATATACATGTTATTGATGTGTACCTTACTAGAGTTCGCAGTAGCACCTGGGTATTTGATACTGGTTCTGTTGCTAATATTTGCAACTCGAAACAGGGACTACGGAATAAGCGGATGCTAGCAAAGGACGAGGTGACGATGCGCGTGGGAAACGGTTCCAAAGTCGATGTGATCGCGGTCGGCACGCTACCTCTACATCTACCTTCGGGATTAATATTAGACCTAAAAAATTGTTATTTGGTGCCAGCGTTGAGCATGAACATTATATCTGGATCTTGTTTGATGCGAGACGGTTATTCATTTAAATCAGAGAATAATGGTTGTTCTATTTATATGAGTAATATCTTTTATGGTCATGCACCCTTGAAGAGTGGTCTATTCTTATTAAATCTCGATAGTAGTGATACACATATTCATAATGTAGAAGCCAAAAGATGCAGAGTTGATAATGATAGTGCAACTTATTTGTGGCACTGCCGTTTAGGTCATATCGGTGTAAAGCGCATGAAGAAACTCCATACTGATGGGCTTTTGGAACCACTTGATTATGAATCACTTGGTACTTGCGAACCGTGCCTCATAGGCAAGATGACTAAAACACCGTTCTCCGGTACTATGGAGAGAGCAACAGATTTATTGGAAATCATACATACCGATGTATGTGGTCCGATGAATATTGAGGCTCGTGGCGGATATCGTTATTTTCTCACCTTCACAGATGATTTAAGCAGATATGGGTATATCTACTTAATGAAACATAAGTCTGAAACATTTGAAAAGTTCAAGGAATTTCAGATTGAAGTTGAAAATCATCGTAACAAGAAAATAAAGTTTCTACGATCTGATCGTGGAGGAGAATATTTGAGTTACGAGTTTGGTATACATTTGAAAAATTGTGGAATAGTTTCGCAACTCACGCCACCCGGAACACCACAGCTTAATGGTGTGTCCGAACGTCGTAATCGTACTTTACTAGATATGGTGCGATCTATGATGTCTCTTACTGATTTACCGCTATCGTTTTGGGGTTATGCTTTAGAGACGGCCGCATTCACGTTAAATAGGGCACCATCAAAATCCGTTGAGACGACGCCTTATGAACTATGGTTTGGCAAGAAACCGAAGTTGTCGTTTCTTAAAGTTTGGGGCTACGATGCTTATGTGAAAAAGCTTCAACCTGATAAGCTCGAACCCAAAGCGGAGAAATGTGTCTTCATAGGATACCCAAAGGAAACTGTTGGGTATACCTTCTATCACAGATCCGAAGGCAAGACATTCGTTGCTAAGAATGGATCATTTCTAGAGAAGGAGTTTCTCTCGAAAGAAGTGAGTGGGAGGAAAGTAGAACTTGACGAGGTAACTGTACCTGCTCCCTTATTGGAAAATAGTACATCACAGAAAACTGTTTCTGCGACACCTATACCAATTAGTGAGGAAGCTAATGATGATGATCATGAAACTTCAGGGCAAGATACTACTGAACCACGTAGATCAACCAGAGTGAGATCCGCACCAGAGTGGTACGGTAATCCAGTTCTGGAAGTCATGCTGCTAGATCATGATGAACCTACAAACTATGAAGAAGCGATGGTGAGCCAAGATTCCACAAAGTGGCTTGAAGCCATGAAATCTGAGATGGGATCCATGTATGAGAACAAAGCATGGACTTTGGTTGACTTGCCCGATGATCGGCAAGCAATTGAGAATAAATGGATCTTCAAGAAAAAGACTGACGCTGACGGTAATATTACTGTCTATAAAGCTCGACTTGTCGCAAAAGGTTTTCGACAAGTTCAAGGGGTTGACTACGATGAGACCTTCTCACCCGTAGCGATGCTTAAGTCCGTCAGAATCATGTTAGCAATCGCCGCATTTTATGATTATGAAATATGGCAAATGGATGTCAAAACTGCGTTCCTGAATGGATTTCTGGAAGAAGAGTTGTATATGATGCAACCAGAAGGTTTTGTCGATCCGAAGGGAGCTAACAAAGTGTGCAAACTCCAGCGATCCATTTATGGACTGGTGCAAGCATCTCGGAGTTGGAATAAACGCTTTGATAGTGTGATCAAAGCATTTGGCTTTATACAGACTTTTGGAGAAGCCTGTATTTACAAGAAAGTGAGTGGGAGCTCTGTAGCATTTCTGATATTATATGTGGATGACATATTGCTGATTGGAAATGATATAGAATTTCTGGATAGCATAAAGGGATACTTGAATAAAAGTTTTTCGATGAAAGACCTCGGGGAAGCTGCTTACATATTAGGCATAAAGATCTATAGAGATAGATCAAGACGCTTAATTGGACTTTCACAAAGCACATACCTTGACAAGATTTTGAAGAAGTTCAAAATGGATCAAGCAAAGAAAGGGTTCTTGCCTGTGTTACAAGGTGTGAAGTTGAGTCAGACTCAATGCCCGACCACTGCAGAAGATAGAGAGAAAATGAAAGATGTTCCCTATGCTTCAGCCATAGGCTCTATCATGTATGCAATGCTGTGTACCAGACCTGATGTGTGCCTTGCTATAAGTTTAGCAGGGAGGTACCAAAGTAATCCAGGAGTGGATCACTGGACAGCGGTCAAGAACATCCTGAAATACCTGAAAAGGACTAAGGATATGTTTCTCGTATATGGAGGTGACAAAAAGCTCACCGTAAGAGGTTACGTTGATGCAAGCTTTGACACTGATCCGGACGATTCTAAATCGCAAACCGGATACGTGTTTACTTTAAACGGTGGAGCTGTCAGTTGGTGCAGTTCTAAACAAAGCGTCGTAGCGGGATCTACATGTGAAGCGGAGTACATAGCTGCTTCGGAAGCAGCGAACGAAGGAGTCTGGATGAAGGAGTTCATATCCGATCTAGGTGTCATACCTAGTGCATCGGGTCCAATGAAAATCTTTTGTGACAATACTGGTGCAATTGCTTTGGCAAAGGAATCCAGATTTCACAAAAGGACCAAACACATCAAGAGACGCTTCAACTCCATCCGGGATTTAGTCCAGGTGGGAGACATAGAGATTTGCAAGATACATACGGATCTGAATGTTGCAGACCCGTTGACTAAGCCTCTTCCATGAGCAAAACATGATCAGCACCAAGGCTCCATGGGTGTTAGAATCATTACTGTGTAATCTAGATTATTGACTCTAGTGCAAGCGGGAGACTGAAGGAAATATGCCCTAGAGGCAATAATAAAGTTATTATTTATTTCCTTATATCATGATAAATGTTTATTATTCATGCTAGAATTGTATTAACCGAAAACATAATACATGTGTGAATACATAAACAAACAGAGTGTCACTAGTATGCCTCTACTTGACTAGCTCGTTAATCAAAGATGGTTATGTTTCCTAACCATGAACAAAGAGTTGTTATTTGATTAACGAGGTCACATCATTAGTTGAATGATCTGATTGACATGACCCATTCCATTAGCTTAGCACCCGATCGTTTAGTATGTTGCTATTGCTTTCTTCATGACTTATACATGTTCCTATAACTATGAGATTATGCAACTCCCGTTTACCGGAGGAACACTTTGGGTACTACCAAACGTCACAACATAACTGGGTGATTATAAAGGAGTACTACAGGTGTCTCCAATGGTGGATGTTGGGTTGGCATATTTCGAGATTAGGGTTTGTCACTCCGATTGTCGGAGAGGTATCTCTGGGCCCTCTCGGTAATACACATCACATAAGCCTTGCAAGCATAATAACTAAGATGTTAGTTATGAGATGATGTATTACGGAACGAGTAAAGAGACTTGCCAGTAACGAGATTGAACTAGGTATTGGATACCGACGATCGAATCTTGGGCAAGTAACATACCGATGACAAAGGGAACAACGTATGTTGTTATGCGGTCTGACTGATAAAGATCTTCGTAGAATATGTAGGAGCCAATATGGGCATCCAGGTCCCGCTACTGGTTATTGACCGGAGACATGTCTCGGTCATGTCTACATTGTTCTCGAACCGTAGGGTCCGCACGCTTAACGTTACGATGACAGTTATTATGAGTTTATGCATTTTGATGTACCGAAGGTTGTTCGGAGTCCCGGATGTGATCACGGACATGACGAGGAGTCTCGAAATGGTCGAGACGTAAAGATTGATATATTGGAAGCCTATGTTTGGACACCGGAAGTGTTCCGGGTGAAATCGGGATTTTACCGGAATACCGGGAGGGTTACCGGAACCCCCCGGGAGGCTAATGGGCCTATTGGGCCTTAGTGGAAAAGTGAAAAGGGGCTGCCCACAAGGGCTGCGCGCCTCCCCCCTTCCCTAGTCCTATTAGGACTAGGAGAAGGGGCCGGCCCCCCTCTCTTCTCTCTTCTCTTTGGAGAGTCCTATTAGGAATAGGATTGGGGGGGGGAGTCCTACTCCCGGTAGGAGTAGGACTCCTCCTGCGCCTCTCTCCCTAGCCGGCCGAACCCCTCCCCCTGCTCCTTTATATACGGGGGCAGGGGGCACCCCATAGACACACAAGTTGATCATTGTTGATCGTTACTTAGCCGTGTGGGGTGCCCCCTGCCACCAAATTCCACCTCGGTCATATCGTTGTAGAGCTTAGGCGAAGCCCTGCGTCGGTAGTACATCAAGATCGTCACCACGCCGTTGTGCTGACGGAACTCTTCCTCGACACTTTGCTGGATCGGAGCCCGAGGATCGTCATCGAGCTGAACGTGTGCTAAGAACTCGGAGGTGCCGGAGTAACGGTGCTTGGATCAGTCGGATCGGGAAGAAGACGTACGACTACTTCCTCTACGTTGTGAGATCGCTTCCGCAGTCGGTCTGCGTTGGTACGTAGACAATACTCTCCCCCTCGTTGCTATGCATCACCATTATCTTGCATGTGCGTAGGAAATTTTTTGAAATTACTACGTTCCCCAACAAATGGGCCTATTGGGCCTTAGTGGAAAAGTGAAAAGGGGCTGCCCACAAGGGCTGCACGCCTCCCCCTTCCCTAGTCCTATTAGGACTAGGAGAAGGGGCCGGCCCCCCTCTTTCTCTCTTCTCTTTGGAGAGTCCTATTAGGAATAGGATTGGGGGGGGGGAGTCCTACTCCCGGTAGGAGTAGGACTCCTCCTGCGCCTCTCTCCCTAGCCGGCCGAACCCCTCCCCCTGCTCCTTTATATACGGGGGCAGGGGGCACCCCATAGACACACAAGTTGATCATTGTTGATCGTTCCTTAGCCGTGTGTGGTGCCCCCTGCCACCAAATTCCACCTCGATCATATCGTTGTAGAGCTTAGGCGAAGCCCTGCGTCGGTAGTACATCAAGATCGTCACCACGCCGTTGTGCTGACGGAACTCTTCCTCGACGCTTTGCTGGATCGGAGCCCGAGGATCGTCGTCGAGCTGAACGTGTGCTAAGAACTCGGAGGTGCCGGAGTAACGGTGCTTGGATCGGTCGGATTGGGAAGAAGACGTACGACTACTTCCTCTACGTTGTGAGATCGCTTCCGCAGTCGGTCTGCGTTGGTACGTAGACAATACTCTCCCCCTCGTTGCTGTGCATCACCATGATCTTGCGTGTGCGTAGGAAAATTTTCGAAATTACTACGTTCCCCAATAGAATCGGGGGGTGGCGACGAAGAAGTCATCGGAGATGAAGGTGTAGAAGCCGGTAACAGGCTGGGAGAGGAGACCGGGGAGGAAGTCACCGAAGATGAAGGTGGAGAACGAGAGGAAGTGGAACGGAGAGGTACAGTCTCGACGGGGGTGATAGGTGAGTCAGGAAAAGTGAGGAAAGAGATATCCTGCACGGAAAGAGTCGAGGAAGATGGGCGTGGGTAGAAGGGACGAGACTCATCAAAAGTCACGTCTCGAGAGATACGCATCCGACGACCAATAGGATCCCAACAATGATAGCCCTTATGCTCATCACTGTAGCCTAAGAAGACACACTCAACAGACTGAGCGGTCAGTTTGGTGCGTTCGCGAGGGGCAAGAAGAACATAGCAAACACAACCAAACGAGCGAAGCATCGAATAATCGGGAGAATGATCAAAAAGTCGCTCAAAAGGAACACCACCCTGTAGAGCAGCGGAAGGCTGTATATTGATAAGATAGGTGGATGTGGAGATGGCCTCAGCCCAAAAATGAGGCGGGAGAGAGGCAGCAATCATCAATGCACGAGCCGTCTTAAGAAGATGTCGATGCTTTCGCTCAGCCACACCATTCTGAGCATGAGCACCAGGACAAGAGAATTGAGAGAGAGTCCCGTGCTCAGCAAGAACACCACGCAACATCTTAGAGATATACTCGCCAGCAGAGTCAGCACGAAAAACACGAATGGGTGAAGAGAACTGAGTATGAACCATGGCAGCAAAACGCTTATAAATAGACAACACCTCAGAACAAGAAGTCATGAAATAAAGCCATGTGTAACGAGAGAAATCATCGATGAAAATAATATAGTATTTATGACCACCTTTCGAAGCAAAAGGGGCCGGACCCCATACATCAGAATGGACTAAATCGAAAGGACGCTTGGACACTGACTCACTATGTGAATATGGTAACTGAATCTGCTTTCCAAGACGACAACCATGACACTCTAAAGAGACATCTCCTGAGACAGACCCCAGAAGACCTCGACGAACTAAAGAAGACAACCGAGAACCACACAGATGACCAAGTCAATGATGCCACTGCTGGAAGGAACCAGTAACGGAGGCGACAGAAGCGGAAGAACTGGCGATGGTGGTGGCAGCGGAAGGAACATGAAGCCAGTCCAACTCCCAAAGACCCTGAGAATCACGGCGGCGAGGGCCAGCCCCAACCAGAGTGTGCGTGTGACTGTCCTGGACAGAACAAGAGTCAACGTCAAGGATGACGCGACAACCAGACTCAGTAAGTTGACCAGCAGAAAACAGATTCATGGTAAGTCGAGGAACATGAGCAACATCAGGAACATAATAAGAAGGAGTGGTAAGATTGCCTCTACTAGCAACAGAAAGTGGAGTACCATCAGCAGTAAAGACATGAACAGGAGAATCCAGTGATCGAAGAGAGGACAAAGTGGAAGAATGAGAAGACATATGAAAAGAAGCTCCAGAGTCCAGAACCCGTGGGGATGTACCTGACTGTGTAGAGGGTGATTGCTCAGTGCGGGAAGCATCAGTCACAGAACCAGCAGTACCCATCGAGGAAGAACCTGAAGCTGCGAGCAGACGCTTAAGTCTCAGAATATCCTGCTCAGTCAAAGCAATGGCTGAAGCTGTCGAGGTAGATGACGAAGTCCCTGAAGATGATGATCGCACCTTGCGCAGGTGTTTCTTCTTCGTGTAGCACTGAGACTCAAGATGACCATCATGGTTGCAATAGTTGCAATGTGGACGGGGGCGACCTGAGCCTCCAGAAGGAGTGGGCAAGAGCGGCGGAGCACTCGAGCGAGAAGGGGTCGGTGCAGCAGGTGACGTAGGAGCACGAGTAGCGAGCACAGAAGGAACCTCCAGCAAACCAGCACCACGTAAGTGAGTCTCCTCAGCACGAATCTCAGAAAGCGCCTCCATGAGAGAAATACAGCCACGAGCAAACAACTGAGCACGCCGGGGCTCAAACTCCTTACGGAGCCGAGACAGGAACTCAAAGACGCGATGAAACTCCAAATTGGCCTGGACAGCCTGGCAACAGGGGCAGGTACGACACCCAGCACTGCAGAGAGAATCAAGCTGGCGCCAGATAGCAGAACTCTGTGCATAGAAGTCATCAACAATAGAGTCACCCTGCTGAAGAGCATGCTCCTAACGGACCACAGATAGGTATAAGGCATCACCAGAGGGCTGATAGCGCTGACGAAGACGGGTCCACATCTCAAAGACAGTAGGGAGACCCAGAAACTCAGAAGCAAACTGAGGCAGAACACTAGCAGTGAGAACAGCGGCAGCACGAGCATCATCATCAAGCCACTGGGTGTAAGCAGACATAGCACCATGATAAATCTGAAGAGCCTCCTCATAAGCCAAAACCTTCTCATCATACGCACGATCAGCAGCCTCATCAGCAAGCTTAGCCGCATCCTTGGCGGCCTGATTAGCATCCGGAGCAAGAACCAGTGGAGTCGGCGGAGTAGGGGCCACCGGAGGAACCGGACGTGGCGGACAGCAGACCTCGCCAGAAAGAACACCCTAGAGACGGATGCCACGCATGTGAATGCGCATGAAGCCAGTGAACTCGGTGTAGTTAGAGCCATCAAAAATCACCGGGCAACGAGGAATAGCAACATAGCCTGATCCAGTAGACATTTTTTTTGAGATCCGACGAGAGCACCAGCGACGGGAACAACAGACCACCGGCAGCAGAATCAGGCGCGAGCGGGCGGGCGACTGGATGGGACGACCAGATTGGGATCGGTCGGGGCGGAAGTGAATCCCACCCGCCTGACGGGAAGCGGGGCCTCGGAGCGGGGGGATCGGCGGGCGTCGGGGGAGACGAGATTGGGATCGGGCGCTGGCTCCTGGATCGGGATCGGGCGGGCCGGCGCTGGCTTGACCTGAAGTACCGGGCTGATCTGGATCGAAAGCAGGAACCCAAACAGCCGGAAACAGCGGCAGCACAGCAACGGCTCACCAGATCGATCAGATCGGGAGCTAGGTACGGATCGAGCCAAGACGTGGAGATCGAGAGGAGAACTCGATCGGGAGGGCGAGTTGCGGCGCCAAAAAAAACCCTAAACCTGGGGCTCTAATACCATGTTAGGAAAGCAACCTGTATTCCCATGAGGCCATAGGCCGATATATATACATGTACAGGTGCGGAACATATGCAGGAAACCCCTTATACAACGGGATAAATACAAAGGGATACATGACTTATAATATAACTCTAACAAATTGATCATGACTTCCAATAATATTCCCAAATTTCATGATGAATATATTTCAGTGCATGAACATTTTTTAAAATACACGAGGAGCATCATTTAAAAATGTTCATCTAAAATTTTAAACTGTTAACATACACTTTCTGCATATGAAATTTTGTGACTAAAAAATGGTTCAATTTTTTTATAATATAGTTTTCCAATAATGTTTTATTTATTTTTTAGAAAAATTGTTCACCTTTTTTTAACAAGTACACATTTTATTTTTATTATGAAAAACAAATGAAAGCCAACAAAAAACTAAGGGAAACTGAAAACCCCCGAAAGAAAAACAAATTGTTTGCTTGAAAACAATATGAGAGGTGTTGCTCGGTAAATTTGGGCAGTAAGGCCATTTCTTGTGTGCTACCTTACCCGTTTGTCGTCTATACTTGGGGGCTTCTGCAGTCATTTACGGAGGAATGGCGAACCTTGGAACACTCAATGTGCTTGCTTGCAGAGAAGCATTAGGTCTTCCAGACAATCTTCATATTCAACGTATTTATGTCGCTCCGGGCTAAGGACGGTTGTCAAGGAAATGAAGTAGGGTCCATTGGGAAGCTATGATGTCATCATCCAAGACATCGAAGGGACGTTCCACAATGTTTGCCTCCTGTAGATTCTTTTTATGAGCTTAGAAACATCAACTATGAAGCTCACAATCTCGCAAAGCATGCTCCTTCTTTGGAGTGGGTCACCACTTCTTGTTAGGCCTCCCCTATGACACAATTTTAGTTCTTCTGAACGTTATATTTGAATAAATAGAGCTTTGCATGCTTGCCGAAAAACAATCTGCCAAGGTGAGTGACTGATAGGAGGTCTCTACATAGTCGCCAAAGGAAAACTTTGTTTCTTTTCTTTGCAATTGTTCTTGTTGTCGATTCCTCTCGTCTTTGGCATGGTCTTCTGCAACTTTGAGGATTTGGGTAGTTGCTAAAAGCAAAAGATATAACATGTGGCATTATTGTCCTATGTGTCATCAGCTTTAGATTCAACGGGTTGTCTTTGGTGTTTCGGCATGTCATGGCAGTGTTAGATAAGTTTGATTGGTTTCTAGTTCTCTCGTCTTTGTCAGTAGCCAATCTTGCAAGCAGCGTGTCCCGAACCACAATGTGCTCGGTGATCTTAGGTTTTCACCTGCGAGGGTGTAGGAGTAATGCAACTTTTCACAACCTATGAGTCCAGTTGTGTTTGT
This sequence comes from Triticum monococcum, assembly GCA_034509565.1. Classification (NCBI taxonomy): domain Eukaryota; kingdom Viridiplantae; phylum Streptophyta; class Magnoliopsida; order Poales; family Poaceae; genus Triticum; species Triticum monococcum. The sequence continues at coordinate 96,757,537 of CM067843.1, read as the reverse complement.
GAAGGCGTATTCTTCCATCTTTTTTACCTGAGGTCTCAAGAAAATTCCAGATGTAAATATGAAGATAGAGGCAACAACTTTGTAAGACTTTAATAACACAACAACCATACGATCCAATGCCATATCACATATGGGAGTGTTGTCACCATTGCGAGGTCTCTATCATTCCTTACCTAGAAATATGATTAATATTTTGATAACGGGAAATATATTAGTATCAAGATGATATCAATTACACCCGTTCTATGCAAAGGATGGCAACACATGAACTACGAGAAAGGTTCTCGGAAACAATGCCTCCAAGAAGGTAATAACGTGTAGGTGCCTTCATTGTGGGATGTAAGCACTTCAGGTCAAATCTTGGGTTTTCACCCCAGATAGTAGGTCTAAATATGATCGAAACCTTTGCACATAAGGGAACAATGTATAAAACAATGCAATTGCCAGGTGCAACCATCAAAGATCAGACCTAGGGTTTCCACCCCGGGCTCGAGACCCAATGCTCAACGAGCACCACCAAGTCAAAGAAACCACATGTTGCCACCACCCCTTAGCAAAGAATATGTAGTTGCATGAAAGGGCACCCACACATCATCGTCATGGGAAAATGAGATCTAAACATTTCCGTGGCATGCATTCATGCCCGAAGGTAGATATTCTCGTGCATATCCTTGATGTGGATATCACCACGCGATGAAGTATATGTGTGTGATTGCAAAACTGTTACAAAACACTAAAGAGTCGAACGTCATCGGAAGCCATTTGATGGGCACGTGCTCTAGAAACCTTGTGGCGGATACCGATAACAACATGTTACTGAGAGAAGGCGTCAACACCGTGGTCATCGTAAACCGTAGACTACAACCCCCGACCCACTTTCGCACCTCTTGTCGCCGCGGTCGCTTTGCCGCTACCACCAGACGACTAGCCCCTAAGTCGTCGATGCCAAATTTGGGCGTTGGAGGCCCATCAACATTGGCGGCCACCCCACACTAGCCGTTGTCACACATGCATTACAATGACCACCTGTGGCATCTGAGACAGCCATTTTGGCATTCGAGCTCCATCTACTATGCTACGTCGTCTAGGGCTGCCGCCCCACCTAACTAGAGAGCGCCCCTTATGAGAGATCATTACACGAGAAGGCATCCCCATTGCCGAGCTGGCCTTACCTGCCGGCGACTTCCGGCGGCAACAAGGTAGGACAAGGAAGGAGGTGCAGCATTGAAGTGCACACACATGAGGATTCGGAGGTGGTGGCTCAATCTAGATTTGGGCCCGATCTGGGCCTAGAAGGCTACAGAGGTGGTTGTGCCGCAACTGCCTACTCGTAGCTAGAGAGCTTGCGATGGCGGCGGCGGGCAACACGCGGAGGTGCAGGTGTTGTAGCTCGGTCTAGGCCGCGGGAGGCTGTGCGGGAGTTGGATGTCAGACTGCGCCCTATCGGCCGTGCAAGTAGGGACGGGCCATGATGTTGCGGCTACGACCTCGAGGTGTTGCGGTGGCGGCGGGGAATTCCAACATGGACGGTATATGCCCCATGTCAGTGGGTTGAGAGGTTGGCTGTGTGGCATTTTCAGATGGAAATCCTGCCTATCTTTGGTTGGTGTCGGTGGCGACAACACACGTGGGTGTTGTTCCCCTACTTGGAGGCGTCGCCTAGGTGTGTCGGCATCCCCTTGCTCCCACTTGGTGATGGTAGTTTTCTCCGGGCGAAAGCCTAGGTTCGAAGCTGGATCGGCATGATGGCGACATCCTCAACATCATTTCTCTCTTGGGAGCATTGCATTTGGAGACACGACCTGGAGGTTCTGTGTGTGGCACTCTCCCGGTGTTCGTCGTTGTCCAAGAATGATCTTCAAGGGCGCAATGTATGCCGTTGCCGATGAGTCAACGACGGTGCCTTTCTCGGGACCGACCAAGTCCCGCAATCTACTTGCCATCTCCTATAGGCATCAAGGTTAGATGGCGCGTCGACAAGGGGAATCCCGTTGAAGCTGCTGATCTTCGAAGGTGACCAGCATCTGTCGAGACGCGGCAATGTTGCTCAGTTAGGACATGCTCTTTTGCGTTGTAGTAGTGTCAATGGTGGCCGTCTTCGGACTAGCCTTGGTGTGGAATTTGTACTACACTCGTTGTTCACAACGAGTTGTAGTCGTCTTACTTGCAATTCTGCCTTCTATAAAAGTTAAGTGTGCACGTGCAATGCACGTATAACCTTAAGAAATAAATCTCCTGTTGCATGTAATATGTAGCATGTCAATTCTGCAAAGAGGAAGTTAAGTACTTCCCGTGCATGGAGAAAAAGGATCCCGCCATGATATAGTAATTCTAACTAATATGATAAACAGAAGGCACATGAAACTAATGAGGTTAGTATAATATAGCCAAAATATCACATCTGCATTGCTATATTAACACACACCTTGATAGTTAGCGAGCATCAAAGGAAGAAATTAAGATAGCTTGAGCAAAATACAGGAATAAGCAAATAATTTGGTGGGTTATATTCTTCATCTTTTGAAACTGGTAGGCCCGAGTTTCATACAGAATAAATTTGATAGCTTTACAGTCAATCGATCAAGAATAAGAATACATCTATGGCCTATACATTCAACTCTATTGTAATATGTACGAAGTCGAACAACCATTTATGAGTTTGTTCTTGCAGCTCTTATCAGGTTTAGTAAAAAGGACTAAAGTAGCAGAAGATGAGTCTAAACTGAAGGAAATCAAATAAACCAAATATGATAGTAGAAGATCGCATGGTACACATGGAGCCAATATCATATCCAGCCTTTTGTATTGTCCCTGATATCTGAGATGTGATTTGTTACTATGGGTGTAGCATACACATTTGCTAAATTGTATATAGCATTAGTTGGCACCAAAAATTACTATACACAATGTGGATGTGGATTATACTCTTGTCATTTTGAAGTTAAGCTTTGATCAGCATATATGCAAAGGAAGTGCACGCAGATGAACAAAAAGTCAAATTTTCTTTGCTTTTTGCTATTCACGGAAGTATACATGCAGTGCACCTACAGACCTTGAATGAAACTAAGGGCCATAGTTAATTAGCACCACCACCACTTTATGAAGGAAAAAATACCAACCAGTGGATATGCCCACTCTTCTAATGTTATTTGTGCACATCATCTTACCATGCACTTCAAACACACCGAAACAGACTCTTAATTAAACTAACGTCAGTGAGCGTGAAGACCGCATCACAGCAGAGGAGGGCCGCCTGGGCCGGGGCTCAAGACGGGCCATCGGTAAGTTGCGCAAATCTGGCGGGCGGGTGGTCCGCTCCATTTTAGAGTCTACATTCCTAAAAACAAAACATTTCATGCATGAAAATCTGAGTCCTAGGCCCTAGCGACAGTGTTAATCAAATATTAATTTAGGATCTATTATCATAAAATAAGAAAAAAGATAAATTTACTGTATGTGCTAGCGGGCATTACCTCAAACACACTGTGTGCACCGTGGTGCGGGATCAGCACCAACAGAACATTGGCGTGATGGCATGGGGAGGACAATAGCTGATGTGTGGCCACCACCTTCTTCCACCTGGGATCCCCTTCCACCTCTCCGGTGCCTCGATCTCCCCTCTCCTTCACCGCACGGCCACTACAACCACCTTGACCGCTGTAATCAAGAAGCACAACTTGGGAAGACGATGGCAACGGCGGCAAGTCCAGAGTAGTACGATGGAGGCTGCAGCGGCTGGGCAGCGGTGCTGGCGACGGAGGCGGCGTTGAGCATGATGCGGTCATTCCCCCTAGAGTAGCTGTTAATATGAAGACGGTGGCAGCGACGACTCCATGGAGGCTGCAGCGGCTGGGCAGGGGCTATTGGAAATATGCCCTAGAGGCAATAATAAAAGCATTATTATTATATTTCCTTGTTCATGGTAATTGTCTTTATTCATGCTATAATTGTGTTATCCGGAAATCGTAATACATGTGTGAATAACAGACACCAACATGTCCCTAGTAAGCCTCTAGTTGACTAGCTCGTTAATCAACAGATAGTCATGGTTTCCTGGCTATGGACATAAGATGTCATTGATAACGAGATCACATCATTAGGAGAATGATGTGATGGACAAGACCCAATCCTAAACATAGCATAAAGATCGTATAGTTCGTTTGCTAGAGTTTTGCAATGTCAAGTATCTTTTCCTTAGACCATGAGATCGTGTAACTCCCGGATACCGTAGGAGTGCTTTGGGTGTACCAAACGTCACAACGTAACTGGCTGACTATAAAGGTATACTACGGGTATCTCCGAAAGTGTCTATTGGGTTGACACGGATCAAGACTGGGATTTGTCACTCCGTATGACGGAGAGGTATCACTGGGCCCACTCGGTAATGCATCATCATAATGAGCTCAAAGTGACCAAGTGTCTGGTCACGGGATCATGCATTACGGTACGAGTAAAGTGACTTGCCGGTGACGAGATTGAACGAGGTATTGGGATACCGACGATCGAATCTCGGGCAAGTAATATATCGATTGACAAAGGGAATTGCATACGGGGTTGATTGAATCCTCGACATCGTGGTTCATCCGATGAGATCATCGTGGAGCATGTGGGAGCCAACATGGGTATCCAGATCCCGTTGTTGGTTATTGACCGGAGAGTCGTCTCGGTCGTGTCTGCTTGTCTCCCAAACCCGTAGGGTCTACACACTTAAGGTTCGGTGATGCTAGGGTTGTGAAGATAAGTATATGCAGTAACCCGAATGTTGTTCGGGGTCCCGGATGAGATCCAGGACGTCACGAGGAGTTCCGGAATGGTCCGGAGGTAAAGAATTATATATATGATGTGCAGTTTCGGCCATCGGGACAAGTTTCGGGGTACCCGGTATTGTGCCGGGACCACCGGAAGGGTCCCGGGGGTCCACCGGGTGGGGCCACCTATCCCGGAGGGCCCCATAGTCTGAAATAGGAGGGAACCCAGCCCATAGTGGGCTGGGGCGCCAGCCCCTAGGGGGCCCATGCGGCTAGGGCTAAGGGGAAACCCTAGAGGGGGCGCCCCCCTTGCCTTGGGGAGCAAGCCCCACCCTAGGCCGCCGCCCCTCCTAGTAGATTCCATCTACTAGGGCCGGCACCCCCCCCCATGGCACCCCTATATATAGTGGGGGAGAGGAGGGACTTGACACACCAGCCCCTGGCACCTCCCTCTCTCCCCGTTACGTCTCTCTTCCTCGTAGTATAGGCGAAGCCCTGCTACCGCGACGCCCTGCATCCACCACCATGCCGTCGTGCTGCTGGATCTTCGTCAACCTCTCCTTCCCCCTTGCTGGATCAAGAAGGAGGAGACGTCTCCCGTCCCGTACGTGTGTTGAACGCGGAGGTGCCGTCCGTTCGGCGCTGGTCATCGGTGATTTGGATCATGTTGTGTACGACTACATCATCCCCGTTCGTTGAATGCTTCCGCACGCGATCTACAAAGGTATGTAGATGCATCTCATGACTCGTTGCTAGATGAACTCCTAGATGATCTTGGTGAAACGAGTAGGAAATTTTTTGTTTTCTGCAACGTTCTCCAACAGTGGCATCATGAGCTAGGTCTATGCGTAGTTCTTCTTGGGCGAGTAGAACACAATTTGTTGTGGGCGTGGATTTGTCAACTTTCTTGCTGCTACTAGTCTTTTCTTGCTTCAGCGGTATTGTGGGATGAAGCGGCCCGGACCAACCTTACACGTATGCTTACGTGAGACCGGTTCCACCGACTAACATGCACTAGTTGCATAAGGTGGCTGGCGGGTGTCTGTCTCTCCTACTTTAGTTGGAGCGGATTCGATGAACAGGGTCCTTATGAAGGGTAAATAGAAGTTGACAAATCATGTTGTGGCTTTCACGTAGGTAAGAAAACGTTCTTGCTAGAACCCTAATTCAGCCACGTAAAACTTGCAACAACAATTAGAGGACGTCTAACCTGTCTTTGCAGCAAGTGATTGTGATATGATATGGCCAAAGTTGTGATGAATGATGAATGATCTATATGTGATGTATGAGATGTTCATGCTATTGTAATAGGAATCACGACTTGCATGTCGATGAGTATGACAACCGGCAGGAGCCATAGGAGTTGTCTTTATTCTTTTATATGACCTGCGTGTCATTGAGAAACGCCATGTAAATTACTTTGCTTCATTGCTAAACGCGTTAGCCATAGTAGTAGAAGTAATAATTGGCGAGCAACTTCATGGAGACACGATGATGGAGATCATGATGATGGAGATCATGGTGTCAAGCCGGTGACAAGACGATCATGGAGCCCCAAGATGGAGATCAAAGGAGCTATGTGATAATGGCCATATCATGTCACGTTTATTATTTGATTGCATGTGATGTTTATCATGTTTTGCATCTTGTTTACTTAGAACGGCGGTAGTAAATAAGATGATCCCTTATAACAATTTAAAGAAGTGTTCTCCCCTAACTGTGCACCATTGCTAAAGTTTGTCGTTTCGAAGCACCATGTGATGATCGGGTGTGATAGATTCTTACGTTCACATACAACGGGTGTAAGACAGTTTTACACATGCAAAACACTTAGGGTTAACTTGACGAGCCTAGCATGTGCATAGACATGGCCTCGGAACACAGAAGACCGAAAGTTCGAGCATGAGTCGTATAGAAGATGCGATCAACATGAAGATGTTCACCGACGTTGACTAGTCCGTCTCACGTGATGATCGGACACGGCCTAGTTAACTAGGATCATGTAATACTTAGATGACTAGAGGGATGTCTAATCTAAGTGGGAGTTCATTATAATTTGATTGGATGAACTTTATTATCATGAACATTAGTCTAAAATATTTTACAATATGTCTTGTAGATCAAATGGCCCACGTAGTCCTCAACTTCAACGCGTTCCTAGAGAAAACCAAGCTGAAAGACGATGGCAGCAACTATACGGACTGGGTCCGAAACCTGAGGATCATCCTCATAGCTGCCAAGAAAGATTATGTCCTACAAGCACCACTGGGTGACGCACCTGTCCTCCCTGCTGAACAAGACGTTATGAACGCTTGGCAGGCACGTACCGATGACTACTCCCTCATTCAGTGCGGCATGCTTTACAGTTTAGAACCGGGGCTCCAAAAGCGTTTTGAGAGACATGGAGCATATGAGATGTTCGAAGAGCTGAAAATGGTTTTCCAAGCTCATGCCCGGGTCGAGAGATATGAGGTCTCCGACAAGTTCTTCAGCTGTAAGATGGAGGAAAACAGTTCTGTCAGTGAGCACATACTCACGATGTCTGGATTACATAACCGCTTGACTCAGCTGGGAGTTAATCTCCCGGATGATGCGGTCATTGACAGAATCCTCCAGTCGCTTCCACCGAGCTACAAGAGCTTTGTGATGAACTTCAATATGCAGGGGATGGAAAAGACCATTCCTGAAGTATTTGCTATGCTGAAATCAGCAGAGGTAGAAGTCAAGAAGGAACATCAAGTGTTGATGGTCAATAAAACCACTAAGTTCAAGAAGAGCAAGGGTAAGAAAGCCTTCAAGAAGGACGGCAAGGAGGTTGCCGCGCCCGGCAAGCAAGCTGCCGGGAAGAAGCCAAAGAATGGACCCAAGCCCGAGACTGAGTGTTTTTATTGCAAGGGAAGCGGTCACTGGAAGCGGAATTGCCCCAAGTACTTAGCAGACAAGAAGGCCGGCAAAACAAAAGGTATATGTGATATACATGTAATTGATGTGTACCTTACCAGTAATCGTAGTAGCTCTTGGGTATTTGATACCGGTGCAGTTGCTCACATTTGTAACTCACAGCAGGAACTACGGAATAGGCGAAGACTGGCAAAGGACGAGGTGACGATGCGCGTCAGGAATGGTTCCAAAGTCGATGTGATCGCCGTCGGCACGCTGCCTCTTCATTTACCTATGGGATTAGTTTTAAACCTCAATAATTGTTATTTAGTGCCAGCTTTGAGCATGAACATTGTATCGGGATCTCGTTTAATTCGAGATGGCTACTCATTTAAATCCGAGAATAATGGTTGTTCCATTTATATGAGAGATATGTTTTATGGTCATGCTCCTATGGTGAATGGTTTATTCTTTATGAATCTCGAACGTAATGCTACGCATGTTCATAGTGTGAGTACCAAAAGATGTAAGGTTGATAATGATAGTCCCACATACTTGTGGCACTGCCGCCTTGGTCACATAGGTGTCAAACGCATGAAAAAGCTCCATGCAGATGGACTTTTAGAGTCTCTTGATTATGAATCATTTGACACGTGCGAACCATGCCTTATGGGTAAAATGACCAAGACTCCGTTCTCAGGAACAATGGAGCGAGCAACCAACTTATTGGAAATCATACATACTGATGTGTGCGGTCCAATGAGTGTTGAGGCTCGTGGCGGCTATCGTTATGTTCTCACTCTCACTGATGATTTGAGTAGATATGGATATATTTACTTAATGAAACACAAGTCTGAAACCTTTGAAAAGTTCAAGGAATTTCAGAGTGAGGTTGAGAATCAACGTGACAGGAAAATCAAGTTTCTACGATCAGATCGTGGAGGAGACTACTTGAGTCACGAATTTGGCACACACTTAAGAAAATGTGGAATAGTTTCACAGCTCACGCCGCCTGGAACACCTCAGCGTAACGGTGTGTCCGAACGTCGTAATCGCACTCTATTAGACATGGTGCGGTCTATGATGTCTCTTGCCGATTTACCACTATCTTTTTGGGGCTATGCTTTAGAGACTGCTGCATTCACTTTAAATAGGGCTCCGTCAAAATCCGTTGAGACGACACCGTTTGAATTATGGTTTGGAAAGAAACCTAAGTTGTCGTTTCTGAAAGTTTGGGGATGCGATGCTTATGTCAAGAAACTTCAACCTGAAAAGCTCGAACCCAAGTCGGAAAAATGCGTCTTCATAGGATACCCAAAATAAACTATTGGGTATACCTTCTACCTCAGATCCGAAGGCAAGATCTTTGTTGCCAAGAATGGATCCTTTCTAGAGAAAGAGTTTCTCTCGAAAGAAGTAAGTGGGAGGAAAATAGAACTTGATGAAGTATTACCTCTTGAACCGGAAAATGGCGCAACTCAAGAAAATGTTCCTGAGGTGCCTACACCGACTGGAGAGGAAGTTAATGATGATGATCATGAAACTTCTGATCAAGTTACTACTGAAATTCGAAGGTCCACAAGGACACGTTCCGCACCAGAGTGGTACGGTAACCCTGTCTTGGAAATCATGTTGTTAGACAATGGTGAACCTTCGAACTATGGAGAAGCGATGGCGGGCCCGGATTCCGACAAATGGCTAGAAGCCATGAAATCCGAGATAGGATCCATGTATGAAAACGAAGTATGGACTTTGACTGACTTGCCCATTAAACGGCGAGCCATAGAGAATAAATGGATCTTTAAGAAGAAGACAGACGCGGATGGTAATGTGACCATCTATAAAGCTCGGCTTGTCGCTAAAGGTTATCGACAAGTTCAAGGGGTTGACTACGATGAGACTTTCTCACCGGTAGCGAAGCTGAAGTCCGTCCGAATCATGTTAGCAATTGCCACGTTTTACGATTATGAAATATGGCAAATGGACGTCAAAACGGCATTCCTTAATGGTTTCCTTAAGGAAGAATTGTATATGATGCAGCCGGAAGGTTTTGTCGATCCTAAGAATGCTGACAAAGTGTGCAAGCTCCAACGCTCGATTTATGGGCTGGTGCAAGCATCTCGGAGTTGGAACATTCGCTTTGATGAGATGATCAAAGCGTTTGGGTTTACGCAGACTTATGGAGAAGCCTGTGTTTACAAGAAAGTGAGTGGGAGCTCTGTAGCATTTCTCATATTATATGTAGATGACATACTTTTGATGGGAAATGATATAGAACTTTTGACAGCATCAAGGCCTACTTGAATAAGAGTTTTTCAATGAAGGACCTTGGAGAAGCTGCTTATATATTAGGCATCAAGATCTATAGAGATAGATCGAGACGCCTCATAGGTCTTTCACAAAGCACATACCTTGATAAGATATTGAAGAAGTTCAATATGGATCAATCTAAGAAGGGGTTCTTGCCTGTGTTACAAGGTATGAAATTGAGCTCGGCTCAAAGTCCGACCACGGCAGAAGAAATAGAAGAGATGAGTGTCATCCCCTATGCCTCAGCCATAGGTTCTATTATGTATGCCATGCTGTGTACCAGACCTGATGTAAACCTTGCCGTAAGTTTGGTAGGAAGGTACCAAAGTAATCCCGGCAAGGAACACTTGACAGCGGTCAAGAATATCCTGAAGTACCTGAAAAGGACTAAGGAGATGTTTCTCATTTATGGAGGTGACGAAGAGCTCGTCGTAAAGGGTTACGTCGACACTAGCTTCGACACAGATCTGGATGACTCAAAGTCACAAACCGGATACGTGTATATTTTGAATGGTGGGGCAGTAAGCTGGTGCAGTTGCAAGCAGAGCGTCGTGGCGGGATCTACATGTGAAGCGGAGTACATGGCAGCCTCGGAGGCAGCACATGAAGCAATCTGGGTGAAGGAGTTCACCACCGACCTCGGAGTCATACCCAATGCGTCGGGGCCGATCAAGCTCTTCTGTGACAACACTGGAGCTATTGCACTTGCCAAGGAGCCCAGGTTTCACAAGAAGACAAGGCATATCAAGCGTCGCTTCAACTTCATTCGTGAAAATGTTCAGGATGGAGACATAGATATTTGTAAAGTACATACGGACCTGAATGTAGCAGATCCGTTGACTAAACCTCTCCCTAGGGCAAAACATGATCAACACCAGAATTCCATGGGTGTTCGATTCATCACAATGTAACTAGATTATTGACTCTAGTGCAAGTGGGAGACTGTTGGAAATATGCCCTAGAGGCAATAATAAAAGCATTATTATTATATTTCCTTGTTCATGGTAATTGTCTTTATTCATGCTATAATTGTGTTATCCGGAAATCGTAATACATGTGTGAATAACAGACACCAACATGTCCCTAGTAAGCCTCTAGTTGACTAGCTCGTTAATCAACAGATAGTCATGGTTTCCTGGCTATGGACATAAGATGTCATTGATAACGAGATCACATCATTAGGAGAATGATGTGATGGACAAGACCCAATCCTAAACATAGCATAAAGATCGTATAGTTCGTTTGCTAGAGTTTTGCAATGTCAAGTATCTTTTCCTTAGACCATGAGATCGTGTAACTCCCGGATACCGTAGGAGTGCTTTGGGTGTACCAAACGTCACAACGTAACTGGCTGACTATAAAGGTATACTACGGGTATCTCCGAAAGTGTCTGTTGGGTTGACACGGATCAAGACTGGGATTTGTCACTCCGTATGACGGAGAGGTATCACTGGGCCCACTCGGTAATGCATCATCATAATGAGCTCAAAGTGACCAAGTGTCTGGTCACGGGATCATGCATTACGGTACGAGTAAAGTGACTTGCCGGTGACGAGATTGAACGAGGTATTGGGATACCGACGATCGAATCTCGGGCAAGTAATATATCGATTGACAAAGGGAATTGCATACGGGGTTGATTGAATCCTCGACATCGTGGTTCATCCGATGAGATCATCGTGGAGCATGTGGGAGCCAACATGGGTATCCAGATCCCGCTGTTGGTTATTGACCGGAGAGTCGTCTCGGTCATGTCTGCTTGTCTCCCGAACCCGTAGGGTCTACACACTTAAGGTTCGGTGACGCTAGGGTTGTGAAGATAAGTATATGCAGTAACCCGAATGTTGTTCGGGGTCCCGGATGAGATCCAGGACGTCACGAGGAGTTCCGGAATGGTCCGGAGGTAAAGAATTATATATAGGATGTGCAGTTTCGGCCATCGGGACAAGTTTCGGGGTACCCGGTATTGTACCGGGACCACCGGAAGGGTCCCGGGGGTCCACCGGGTGGGGCCACCTATCCCGGAGGGCCCCATGGGCTGAAATAGGAGGGAACCCAGCCCATAGTGGGCTTGGGCGCCAGCCCCTAGGGGGCCCATGCGGCTAGGGCTAAGGGGAAACCCTAGAGGGGGCGCCCCCCTTGCCTTGGGGAGCAAGCCCCACCCTAGGCCGCCCCCTCCTAGTAGATTCCATATACTAGGGCCGGCACCCCCCCCATGGCACCCCTATATATAGTGGGGGAGAGGAGGGACTTGACACACCAGCCCCTGGCGCCTCCCTCTCTCCCCGTTACGTCTCTCTTCCTCGTAGTATAGGCGAAGCCCTGCTACTGCGACGCCCTGCATCCACCACCACGCCGTCGTGCTGCTGGATCTTCGTCAACCTCTCCTTCCCCCTTGCTGGATCAAGAAGGAGGAGACGTCTCCCGTCCCGTACGTGTGTTGAACGCGGAGGTGCCGTCCGTTCGGCGCTGGTCATCGGTGATTTGGATCACGTTGTGTACGACTACATCATCCCCGTTCGTTGAACGCTTCCGCACGCGATCTACAAAGGTATGTAGATGCATCTCGTGACTCGTTGCTAGATGAACTCCTAGATGATCTTGGTGAAATGAGTAGGAAAATTTTTGTTTTCTGCAACGTTCTCCAACAGGGGCGCCAACGTGGGAGGCGGCGATGGGCGTGATGCAGACTGCACAGTAGGCCGCGCTAGGCGGGGGCTCCGGCGAGGGAGGCTGCACTGGGCAGGGGCGCTAGGGAAGGAGGCCTTCCTGTGCTGGCGCGCTGCATGCCGGACTTCGGCCTTGTTGTCGTCGGGCCGGCGGATGTGCGTGTGGGTTGGCGTCGGGGGTAGCCGGGGAGAAGAGTTGTGGCCTTGATCTGCGGCCGTATGCTGGCGGCGGCGATCTAACCTAGGAGGATGCGATGGACATGGAAAGATAGAACAGGAAGGAGCTGGCAATGGTGTTCGATCGATATGAGAAGGAGCTGATTACGCTTTGACGGAACACGTATTCTTGGCGGACGATTTTTTGGCAAAGTACGTCCGCCGGAGAGTTTTTGCTAAGCGCTAACGTGGTGCTGTATTAGATTAATCCGGGCTGTTAGATTTGAAGAATTTTGGAAGAGGTAAAAGAAAATTTCAAGGTAAGACTTGAAGCTTCCTTGAACTAAATGTTTGTTATGCAAGCAGTCGAAGTTAGGACCTAGCATGCCAGTTATGTACTCTGAAGAATGTAAACCTTTGAACTTGTCTATCAAGTCAAGGATACATGATCCAACTACCGACATACTTTATGAAATCTGTTAGAACACTATCTGTAATAAATATAGCGAAAGCAAGCACTTGCAAACACAATGTCTGAAAATGTCAAACTGTGTACAAGTCAGGTTTACATTAAAAGTAGAAATAGATTTTATGCATTGTAAATGACAGAATCTACCAACAAAGCTTAAAGGCACGGACTGGCAATATATATTTGTGAACCCAACATGACATAAACTGGCAATATAACCTCACGCCACAGTTTGGAAATAAATATGATAGTACATGACATTAACATTAAAAGTAATGTTAAAGAAATTTCAAGCCATCTGACAAAAATAGAATATCACATTAACCAACAATCTACCCTATTTTCACTCTAATTTAAGGGAAATAAATATGTTTTTACATGATAGGGAAGACAAATGACACATGCTCCTTTCCAGTGGCATAGGACGCTGGACGCGACTGCGTAAGGAGACATGCTTGTACCTGTCGTCGCCGCGTAGCGCTGCAGGCCCACGTCGCCGTCGTTCCTCGGGACGAGAAGACCAGAAGAGTCAAACCAAGAGTTGAGCTATTGAAGACGACGAACACTCAAACAGGTGAACGAAAAGAAGGAAGTGAATCAAGGTCAAGGTCTGATCGATCATGTGATCCGAACAAATAGGAAATGAGAGATTTGGTTTCCACGTTATTATCTGCCTACACGCGAACATGGGCCAGGCCTTTTTCTTATTTCCTTCTATGTACGTAGTACACAAGGCTGAGTTTAAAAAAACATGATGGCGTAGATCATGGTAATTATTATTAATTGACATTTTCCTTCTATGTACGCATCATACAAGGCTGAGTTTTAAAAAAACATGATGGCGTAGATCATGGTAATTATTGTTAATTGATATTTTCTTTCTATGTAGGCAGCACACAAGGCTGAGTTTCAGAAAAACAAATATATGGTGACGTAGATCATGGTAATTCTTGTTGATTGATATGATTAAAATAGGCACATGTTGGAGCGAGATCATGGTAATTATTGCGTAATTATGATGGCGTAGATCATATGGTAATTGTTGATAATTGATTATGGTAAATGATGTGATATAACATTGAGGCAATCCGGTCCATTGAGAGATGACGGATCTATGGCTGAGATGTAATCTTCCTGCCACAACTCGATTGTTTAATAGTAGTAGAGATGTTGCACACTTGCATACCCTAGAAAAAAAGAGGCAATACATCTAATAACCATGGTGGTGCCATAGGAGTGTGACAGACACACGCATATCATAGCTGTTGTTCAGACAACAGATTAGGAAGGCCTCTACTGTGCACTACCCGATACACTGACTTGAAAAAGAAGGAAACATTAGGGCATCTCCAGCCGCGCTCCGGGAAGGCCTCCCTAAGCGTTTTTTTTTGCGCCGGCGCCGAAAAATCGGCCCAGTCGCGCCCCCAGGAGCCCGATTTTCGCTGGCCTGGGCCGAAAACAGCGCCGGCGGATCCAGGCCGAACCCGGTGCGCTGGGGGGCGCCCGGGGGCGCCGGGCGAACTTTTTTGGCGCGAAAAAGCCGCGGGCCCGCCGCGTTAGCGACACGGCTCTCTTCTCGCTCCTTCGTCGTTCTCATTGCCTCGTTTCCCGCGAAGAATCAATGCCAAAGCTGCCGCACTGCCGCGCCGGTCAGCCTGCGCCATTGATGCCTCACGGGCGGCGCAGTGAAGGCCGGACGACGCGCGTCCCTCGCCCTCCCTCGCCCGCCATGCGTAACACGGCGGCCACGCGTACGGGCGGCATCTCAGCCTATATAAGACGCGCACCAGCATGCTCGGCGACCACACTCTCTCGCCGTCGTCGTTCCTCCCTCTCTTATCTTTCGCCGTCGTTTCTCCCTCTCCTCTCTCTCGCCGTCTCCACCCATGGCCGAGCGCTTCCCTGGTGACGGCGCGGCGGCGAACGGCTTCGGCCGCCGCCATCTCCACGAAGACGAGGCTCGCCTCCTTTACGAGGTCGGGTACCCAGTCCCGCCGGACATGCGGGTGCCCGGCGCGTGGAGGATCAGCGCCGGCGGCGTGCCGGTGCCACCACCACCCACCGGGGCGGCGCGGCGTGCGGAGATCGCACGCATCCGCGCGTCCCTACCGCGGCCGGCGAGGGAGGGGCCACGGTACGTCCCCGACAGCCCGCTCTGGGAGTCCTACTTCCGCCGCCGTCACGCCGAGCAGCTCGAGGCCACCAACGGCGTCGAGCCCTCCGGCAGGCTCAACTCCAACGGCCGGCGCCGGTGGTGGGGCGTGCCCGGGCGCACGTTGGAGGCCGTCCTCGAGTACATCGAGGGCGGCAACACGCCGCCCCTCGAGTACCCCGATCCCCCGTCCTTCTCACGCCGCCGGGGAAGTTCCTGGACCCCGAGGCGCATGGAGACCGGGGGGTCCTCATCGTCGTCCGGCGGCTCGCCCTGCCTCCGCCCCGTCAAGCCGGAGCCCCAGGACACGCCGGTCAGTGCTCGCACGCGCAGCTCCGGCGTCCGCATCGGCGGCGCCAACGCCTCCCCACCCACCGGCCGCTTCGTCCTCGTCCTCGTCAAGCCCAAGCCGGAGCGCGGCCTCCCCGCGGAGTACGAGGAGATAGCCCGGCGCGGCATCTCCGACGAGGACGCCCTGCGCTGGGCGCGGGACGACTACCTCCGCGACGAGATGGTCCGGCAGCGCCGGGCCCTGGAGGAGATTGCCGCCCGCAAGCGTGGGCGCGAGGACGAGCACGGTGTCGTGGTCCTCGACAGCGACGACGACGCCCCCGGACCGTCCAACCCGCCGCGCCAACCGAGGGAGGGATGCAACAGGGGCGACGGAGGCGCAGGCGGGGGCGGCGACGACGATGACGACGACGACGACGGCGACTACACGCGGTTCTACCGCCTCCTCGGCATGTAACCGCGTGGGCGGGCGGCGAGGGGGACGGCGGGGGTAGCTCGCCGAAGTTTTTTTTCTTTTTTGTAAAATATGTTTAAGTTTGAACGAACTCGCCAATGTTTGCTTAAATTTCAGTCGTGTTTGCGCCGTATTTGAATTTTTTAAAAAAACGTGGGGCGCCGCGACTGAGGGGCATCACGCCCCTAGTGCGCGGTCTAGCGCCGGCACGCCCCCAGGGGGCGATTTTTAGGCGTCCTGGGGGGGGGGGGGGGGGGCGAACGGCTGGAGATGCCCTTATACATCTATGTCGTAAGCTAATCACAGAGATATGCAACAGAATGAATATCAATTAAAGCATAAGCAATTACTAGGAGTGAAGTTAAGAACATGACAAAGAAACCATTTCATTCTCATGTAAAGCGTAAGATTTCAATGGAGATATTGTACTCCCTCTTGAAAAATATGTACAATGGAATATGTACAATGGACATATTGTACTCCCTCTTGAAAAATGTCACCCACCAATACCATTAACAAGTTTCATCGTTCAAAGCTGTTTATGAGCACCACATGAAACTATTAGCAGATTTCATAACATAACCAATGAAAGCAAGTGTAGACTTTAACGACAAGAGCGGAATGCAAGGACTTCTAAACGAGTCATGTATCTGTGCATCATACCATGTTTCCATTTACACTTTTATAAAGCGTAAGGCTATAAAAAGAACAGGAAGGAGAAGAAACGAAAACAAGGCCAAAACATTGGAGAATATCTATCCTTTACACCTTCGGAAGGAGTGGAACTTCTGTTGTTGCTACGTTGAGAGCGTGGTCACTTTGATACACTAAAAACGAAAAACCAACTGAAATCTGAAAAGACTATTCAATGCTCGTCATCCTACGAAGCAAGAGCACAGCGTTGCTGGTGTATCCGCTTCAGGAACTGCTAGACTGCAAGGCAACAAGGGACGCGTAGGCACCACCGGGCAGGCGAAGCAGCTGCTCATGCTGGCCTTCCTCGGCGACCACCCCGTTCTTGACCACTGCAATCTTGTCGGCGGTAGTGATGGTCGACAGTCGGTGAGCCACGACCACGGTTGTCCTCCCGACCGTCACCCTGTCCAGGGCCTCCTGCACCATGCGCTCCGACTCCGCGTCCAGCGCGCTGGTCGCCTCGTCCAGGAGCAGCAGCTTGGGGTTCTTGAGGATCGCCCTGGCGATGGCTATCCGCTGCTTCTGCCCACCCGACAGCTGCACCCCGCGCTCGCCGACGCTCGTGTCGTACCCGTTTGGGAGGGTGGAGATGAACCTGTCGGCATTGGCGGCCTTGGCGACGGCAACGATCTCATCCTCGGATACCTCCTCCATCTTGCCGTAGGCGATGTTTGCTCTGATGGTGTCATTGAAGAGGACCGGCTCTTGGCCTACCAGACCAATCTGCTGCCTGAGCCAGGTGAGCTTGAGGGTCTTCAGATCCACCCCATCTAGAAAGATGCCGCCAGAGTCAGGATCGTAGAACCTCTCGATCAAGGCTATCACTGTAGATTTCCCACTTCCGCTTTCCCCGACAAGCGCAACAGTCTGCAACAAACAACCAGGATGACAATGCATGAGATCAGTGGCGGAGCTAGCTCAATCTATGCAGCTACAGAAAAATATATTCTTCAGAGAATATCCCCCTGGCCTTAACATAGCTCCGCCACTGCATGAGATACTGAGATCTGCGTTAGTGCTTTTGTTTCACTCCAGGGTTTAGTACCAACCACTCATGATGTTTCAGTTCTGGGCACTAGTTTTAACTTAGCCAACAAACTAGCTGCTGTAAACTACGGTATTAACTCAAATGCAGTTGCATTGCTTAAGATTTCTGAGAAACACTTGGTTCTTTTTTACTTCTCTGCAAAGCTACTGTATTAACTCAAATGTTAGGTGCTGGTATGGTCTCTGTTATCGAGACAGATGGTTTCTCTTAATGGAAATCGGAAGGGGAGGCCCTTCTTTTATTAATTTTTTTAACTCAAATTTCATCGCATTGCTTAAGATTTCTAAAGGAACTGAGAGCTCTGTTTACATTAGGTTATGTTCTATCCACTTTTTGCCCCAGTCAAGTTATTTTTATCTTGTTCAAGTTCTTCTATACATCAGATCACTTCAACAGTACTGTAAAAAGTGGGAGAAAGCCGAAAACCAAATGTACCTTGCCAGATGGTATCCTCAAGCACAAATCTCTGAAGATTTGCACATCGGTCCGAGCAGGGTACTTGAAGCTCACGTGCTGCAACTCTATATTCCCTTCCACTGCCTCTAGTGTCGTTCCTACCTCATGGCTTGCGTCAATCTTGGATTTCCTATCAATAATCTTGAAAATGGAGGCAGCTGCATTTTGCACTTTCGCAAAATCCCGAGCAAGGGAACTCGACTGAGAAACCCCAACAGCCATCATGGTTAAAGCAAAGAAGACCTGCACTTTCAAGAAACAGCAGCGGCAATGAGAAGAAGACCCAGATCAATTATTTGAGTCTACGAGTTGTTCGGTTCTCACCCTGAAGACTTGCCCAACTTCTGCAGTCCCATTGTGTACAAAGCGAGCTCCAACGTAAAAGGATATGGCATAAAAACAGAAGAGCAACGCGAATGAGAATCCATAACCCACACCACTTATAGCGCCCTGACGAACTCCTTGTCTCACAGGACCTTCACATTTCTTTCGGTAGCTTTCAATTATCTTCTCTTCTGCACAAAATGAAGCAACAGTTCTGATGTTACCGATTGCGTCAGTGGCAATTGTGCTCGCTTGTTCATACATTTCCTGCAGGCAACATTACAAAGAATTTCAGCTAATTACCACACAATGATATGATCGCCATGAAAAAGGAATAACAGACCATATACCTTGGCATCAGCACCAAAACCCCTCATTAACCTCGTTTGAGCATAACTCTGTGCAATCACGCAAGGAAGGAAGCACAATACAATGCATGCTAGTTTCCAGTTTGAAATCATGGCTATTACGATACCGACAACAGCAGTGCTTATGCTTTGCACTATCAATGACAAGACATCCCCAGCAACGCTTTTAACAGACGCCGCATCCCCTGATAGTCTGGAGCCTATTGCGCCGCTAGAGAATTGGAACAATGATTGAGAATCAGGAAACAAAAAAATGATGGCATTCTACAATATTGATGTATCAGATGAATAAGTGAACACAGAAGTACCTGCTGTTCAGAGGGTCATCGAACCATCCTATTTCCTGGTAAACAACCCGACTAAATGAAACCGCACGTATGCGCTCGATAAGTTTACCACCTGCCATGTTGAACAAAGCGTATTGCAATGGGATGACAAAGATGGAGATCACACCCAATATCACATACATCTCTGCCCAGAATACGGAGTCTTTTCGCAATTGTTGTGGCGGTTCATAGAATGTGTTAATGGCACTTGAAAGCAGCATGCCGAACACAGGAAGTATAGCACCATTGGCTGCAGCAGCAGTGCATCCTAACAGAAGGATTGGAATCTCAGGCTTATGGAGGTACAGCAGGCGTCTGATCACATTCTTCCCTGACTTGGCATCATCAACCCCTTTGGTTTCATGTTCATGCAATGAGAATGTTTGCGAGTTTCTTCTGCTTCCACCCTGTGGTGAATATCTACTCATAGATCTCCCAAAGGATGGCTTTATACTGCTATGTTGACTTGCAGAATTTGCAGTATCAGATGCTGATTGTAACCTGCTGGAGTCATCTCCATGAGATCCCTCCCTTTTCGTATTAACCTCTTGCAGCCGTAAAAGTTGGGAGTAGGCTCCATCGGGATCCTTTATCAACTCAACATGCGGCCCTGTTGTGCAAACATGCATTTAGAGCTTGTTTCTAACATCAAAATCTGAAACTTCACCCTTGCTGAATAAATGCAATAAGGCTAGCTAAAAGTGATGCAGAAATTCAGCTTACCTTGCTCCACAAGCTGTCCACGGTGTAGCACTGATATTGTATCAGCATTTTTTACAGTGCTCAGGCGATGCGCTACAACTATTGTGGTTCTGTTCACCATGATATTATTTAGTGCATCTTGAACTACACGTTCAGACTCGGCATCAAGTGCGCTTGTAGCTTCATCAAGAAGTAGTATGCTAGGGTTCTTCAAAATTGCTCTTGCGATTGCAATTCTTTGTTTCTGTCCACCAGATAGTTGTGTTCCATGCTCACCAACCATTGTATCCAGTCCCTGGTAATAGTTGTCAACTTATAATTAGGGGTGAAAATAATACTGCTAAAATACAAGATTGCAGAATGCATGAGAAGGGATTAACTGGGCATACATTTGGTAACTTGTCGATGAACTTCGCAGCATTAGCAAGCACAGTTGATCTCCTAATTTCTTCCTCTGTCGCACCCTTCTTTCCATATTCTATGTTTTCTCGTATAGTAGTTGTGAAAAGAATAGGTTCTTGGCTAACAAGCCCTATTTTCTGCCTTACCCAGCTAAGGTTTAGCTGTTTCAGATTAACACCATCCAAAAGAACTTCACCTGATTGTGGATCATAGAATCTCTCTACCAAGCCAATTACAGTAGATTTCCCGCTTCCACTCTCCCCAACCAGTGCCACCGTCATGCCAGTTGGAATGGTTATAGAGAAGCCATTGAAGATAAGTTGCTCAGGCCGTGCAGGGTAACTGAAACGGACATCTTTCAATTCAACATTTCCAACAAAGTTCTCCAATATAAGACCACTCTTATCACTTGCATCAATCTCAGGTTTTCTATAAATGGTTGCAAACATTTTGTGAGCCGCAATCTGTCCTGATGCAAAAGCAGTTAAGCATGGAGAAGACTGTCCAAGAGCCCTACAAACAATTAGATGAAACAAACGTCATGCAAATGATGTCAATTTAATTTGAATTTGGAGCTTTGTATCTCGAAAATAGATGCTGCCATGCAAATGAAAATACTAACATTGCACCAGTCATGATGGCCATCAACACATTAATGATATAGCCACCAGTATATCCCTTTTCAATAATCAGCTTTGCACCATACCATACAGCTAATCCATAGCTGCAGAAAACAATAAGCAGAAGTGAACCAACTCCAAGGCCCCCGGCAATACCCTGGTGGACTGCTGACTTGTATGATATTTTCAAATGCTCTTTGTATTCACTAATTGCTCTGCTCTCTCCGGTGAAAGATATCACCTGTTTTCATGAAGGAAATGAGAAGTTAGCTAGGCGCAAGAATTATAAGGGTAATAGTTATGGAAGATAGATATACCGTTCTGATTGATCCTATTGTCTGTTCAACCACTTTCCCTGCTTCAGCATAGGCCATCTGGGAACGGTTTGATAACTTCGATAGAACAAGTGACATGACTGCAGCGGCTGCTACAACAGGAGGAATACTTGACAACATAACAAGGGACAGAAGCCAGCCTCTTGTAAATGCGATGATAAATCCACCCAGAAATGTTGATACCAGTTGGAGAAACTTGCCCACCTTCATAAATAGTCAAATTAAAGTGTGTTAAACCACAAGTTTCTAGAGATGATGTTCTATGCATTACACACGATCTTGCTACTGTAATCAGTAAAAAGAATCTCAACATGCACCCAAGTGCAAGTAGTTTTGTATTGGAGGAAAGCATCAAGATGACACGGGTATTACAGCGGCGAGCAGGCGACTAGCACACTGATAAGAAATGGACAAAATAACAACAGAAACAACCTTAGCTAGCCAAAAACGAACAGTAAAAGGAAGCACTAGCCCACCGACAAAGCCAAATCGGGAGGCCTAGCATGCTGTAATCAGTAAATGTGTATACTGGAAATAGCCTCAATTTTTTTGCATAGTTGAAACTGCAAAGCTTTTTATAAAAAACTAACATACATCAAAATCACAATTCACTTAAAATAACTCTTATGATCTTTATAAATCCATGCAAAGGAGACATATACTTGAACTAACTTGACCTCGTTGTGTGATAATTTGTAATAGAAACAGAATAATGAAGGTATGCATTAAAGTACCTGAGACATGGGAAAATCATAAATTTAAAATTTAACAGGGAGTCCATGGATAAGATATGGCTCACCTTTTCTCCAATTGCATCTTGAATTAACACTGTGTCACTAGACATCCTTTCAATAACTTCTCCAGTTGACGTCTCCACATCGAAAAATGATATATCTTGTCTAAGTATGGTCTCGAGGTACAGCCCACGGATGCGTGCAGCCTGTCTTTCTCCAGTCACCATCCAGCATGACACCTCTGCATGCAGAAGGACAGTTCAAAGAGATAGTACGATAATCATATGTATCCAATTGCAGTTTCTGACATCTTTATGAAAAATAATACCAAAACCAGTCTCTAATATGCTTCATACAAGAATGAGTAGGATGGTCTCTTTACGGAAGTATTTGCCCATATCCACCTCAACTTTTGGTTAAAAAAGTATACATCAAAGCTTACAATTAAATTATTGCAAATATAATTAGAGTTCATCAGCTGGTTGGATTATGTCTTCTCTTTTACTCCAAAAATGGAAATTCTAGTGATTTTATGTTTTCTTCGGTTGGTGTGAAAAAACTGGTAATATAAATAGTTAGCTTCTGGTGCGCAATACTCTTCCAGTGCTTCGGTGCAACAATATGCAAAAACCATTAAACTGGTCGTGACAAATTCCATAAAGTTCTTAGAACTTTTACATAAGTAAAAAATGCATGCCAAATAAATAACCTCAAGATATGAATGGGTAGGATGCATCACATATACTAAGCCAGAGACAAATTTATTTCCTTAAGGGGCATAATGAGTACAGTAGAATTAACTGGTGGGTCTGGCATAGCATATTATGAGTGTAGTTAATAAATCTCATCAACAAATGGGTAGTGATACATGCATATAATTTACTTCCTTTCCAGCATTGTGGCAAATAATTTCTGGTCTTCATTTCATCCAAATTAGGATTGCCAATTTTCTAAGCAATAGAAATCATTCATACTTTTCAAGAAGAACAGCATATTCAGCATATCCATCTTGAATCGAAAGTTTCTATATATGCAGAGTCCTGAACAGGTGGAGTACACATTTATTTTGTAAGAAACTACGTAAATATCCATGAGCCAAGCAAATATGGATAACATGTGAGAAATTTACACCAGAAGACAATATGGGATTATGCACTTCCAAACTGCTTCTATAACAGAAATGATACTTTTGATACTTACGAAGAAACCCTGCCACTCCAGAAGCTAATGCTAGATACACAAATCTGACAGCAACCTGTAAAGACAAAAAGGCATACAATATAAAATGGTGAAAAGTAGTGCCAATGTAAAACCAGCAACTCAGATTATAAATGCCAGCTGATGAAACTTCATTTTCAGTAAGAAGTACTACTACTGTACTACATGTTCAACTTGACAGTAAAGAGCATCAGGCATGAAACATAGAAACAGAAGTAATATACATGTACACGTCAAATAGCAATTAGTACTGCATAACATTCCTAGGGGACAAGAGAATACAGCCAGCTAACTTTGAGATACAAGCCCTCACAAAAAACACTTTGAGATACAAGCGGACCTATATATATTCTACCGAACCATTTCCAATAGTGTTTTGGACATTCGTGCATGGAACATTTTGACCATGAAAAGGACCGGCCCTATCAAATTCTGCTGGCTTTGGTGAGGAATTCGTTCTCTTAGTTATGAAGTTGTGATCACACAGTCATCCTTACAAAATTCGTTAGCAGAGCAAATTAAGATCCATATATCAAACAGTAGAACTTTGGTACTTGCCACCTTTCGAGATCCATAACAAATCGTGAAAGTTCTGGTGATCTGGAACTCTAAATTACTACGTACACAGCACGGGAACATCGAACAAATTGATCACAAATCAAGTAAGCTCCATACCAAAAATAGCAACGCAAATTAATTAACTCCATACCATAAATATCAAAAGGAACTAATTATGCTCCATACCGGGAAACAAATCGGAACAAATTACTAATGATAAATATGTGATCGACACTCTTCTCAGATATAACTAAATCAATCGCCAAAAGACTAAACGTTCGGTCTGAAGGGTTCGATTTACTCGAGTCCGACGCTGCCTATTCCAAAACCCTCGAAAACTCTTGCAGTAGGAACCGGAGGTGCGAAGAACTGGCGAGCGAGCGAGGCGGGAGCAAGGCGAAACAGGCGGGCGAGGAACTACTCCTAGCCGACGCGGCATTGAATCGTCAACCGCCCAAGAACGCGAGGGAGAGGAGAGGGAACCCTCGACGGGGGCGGGAGCGGACCTTGGAGACGGCGTGGACGAGGTCGGCGCGGTGGGCGGGGCCGAAGGCGTCGACGAGGTCGCCGACGAGGAAGGCGAGGAAGGGCATCGCGACGCCGTTGGCCATGGCCGCCGCGGCGCCGACCGCCATCAGCGCCGCGTCCCGCCGGTCCGCGAACGCGAACAGCCGGTACATCGGCACCCTCTTCGCCGCGGCGGCGGCGCCTCCCGCTCCTCCCGCTGGCGCCATCTGGTGCCGAGAGACCGGTCCGAGGCCGCCGGCGCCTCCCCGCCTAGCGCCCTACTCTCTCGCGCCTCGCGCTGCCGTGGGTGGGGAGGGGCGGTGCGACTGCGATGGTGTGTGCATGGGTGTGTGTGGCGCCCCTCCTGGTGTTTAATGTGGCGGCGGGCGGGGTCGATCGCGTAGCCGCCAGCTGTCTTCTTGTTGGTGGAATCTTCTCCGTCCTGTTTGTTTTGCCCCGGCGTGGGTTTATCACTTTATCTCTCCCACCCTCTCTCTCTTTCCCCGGTATAATTCTTGGACTCGTCGGCTCGTCAAAATCAAAAAAAAAAAAAAAACTCAAATGTGGTAGCACCATTTTGGATAGCCAAAGTGCCAGACCCATTTTTGCCGTTGCCGTGTAACAAAATCCTAGTCACAGACCTATTTTGTGTCGTATGTCAGGAGCACATGTACTCCCTCCGTCCAAAAATACTTGTCATCATAAAAATAATGTATTTAGAACTAATGATGACAAATATTTCCGGACGAAGAGAGTACGTGTCATGCTAGGAACAAACAAGTCAGGGACAATACTATCAGCGTGTTGGGTAATTTTTCGGAAGTGGAATGGGACGTCTCAGATCTGGAGACAGCTCGGTGGTAATGCATATCTTTTTCGCGAATACGCATAGAGCATATCATTTAATTGATAGGGAGAGGAGTTTACATGCGCTTGGCCAAGCTACACACTCGTGGCCAAACCTACGCAAAGTTACGATTACAAGGTTCGATCAAGGCGGTTCAAAAACAAAGGAGCGCAGTCCTTTTGCGCCAGCCGTGGCCCACATTGCAGCCTCGGCCAAAGCGGCACGGGAGGCCTCGGTCCACAGATGGGCGGACGTCGTTTAAGGTGCAGACATTTCTATGCTTCCAGAGGGTCCAGGCGACGATAATCACAAGGGAGGCCGTGCCCTTGCGAAGAGAAGCTGGGGCAGAGGACGTGGATGCCTGCCACCAGTCGAAGAAGGGTTCATGGCCGAGAGGAATGCTGCTGGTGAGTCGAAGCTTGGAGAATACCCCGTGCCACACCATGCGAGAGAAGGAGCAACCGATCAAGAGGTGTTGCATGGATTCAGTGGCCTGGTCACAGAATGCGCAGGCGTGGCTGTGCGGCAGTCCGTGGCCCGCGAGTCTCGCTCTTGTCCATCACCGGTCTTGTAAGGCCAGCCATATGAAGAACTTGACGCTAAGAGGGGCCCAAGTCTTCTAGGTGAGTTTGGCATGCGGGGATGAGGTGGAGCCGAGGAAGAGAGCATCGTAGCAGGTTTTTGCAGAGTATGTGCCATTTGCTGTCCATCGCCACCGAAGAATGTCGGGATGCCTGGAGGTTGATAACGGAAGTAGACGCCTCCATAGCTCAATGTACTAAACTGTCGCCAGGGGACCCAAGGCGCCAACGATGTCCTGAACCTAGGCCCGGTCCTGGAGTGCGTCGGCCATGAGGCGGCGTTGGCGGCGTCGCTTGGGCACCATAGCAAAGATGGCCGGCGCAATCTTGGCGATGCACTGGCCATGAACCCAATGGTCGGTCCAGAACTTGCAAGTGCGCCCATCACCAAGTTCCCACCGGGTGGAAGCACGGAAGATGGCCTGCGTCTCGGGGTCGGCAGGGGGAGGAAGATGGCTCTAGGGGCGCGTCTGGTCCGTGGCCTGAAGCCAGAGCCAGCGAGTGCGAAGGGAGATTCCAGTGCAGCGCAGGTCGCGGATGCCGAGGCTGCCAAGCTGCAGCGGCATGTAGACGCGGCGCCAGTTCACTGCGCAGTGTCCAGAAGCGAAAACTTTCCTCTCGTGCCACAGGAATTCACGGATGAGGCGGTTGACCAGTTTGAGCACGTGGGCGTTGAGGGCGAGAGCCGCGAGCAGATGTTGGAAATATGCCCTAGAGGCAATAATAAAATGGTTATTATTATATTTCTTTGTTCATGATAATTGTCTATTGTTCATGCTATAATTGTGTTATCCGGAAATCGTAATACATGTGTGAATACATAGACCACAACACGTCCCTAGTGAGCCTCTAGTTGACTAGCTCGTTGATCAAAAGATAGTCATGGTTTCCTGACTATGGACATTGGATGTCATTGATAACGGGACCACATCATTGGGAGAATGATGTGATGGACAAGACCCAATCCTAAGCATAGCTCAAAGATCGTATAGTTCGTTTGCTGTAGCTTTTCCGAATGTCAAGTATCATTTCCTTAGACCATGAGATTGTGCAACTCCCGGATACCATAGGAGTGCCTTGGGTGTGCCAAACGTCACAACGTAACTGGGTGACTATAAAGGTACATTACAGGTATCTCCGAAAGTATCTGTTGGGTTGGCACGAATCGAGACTGGGATTTGTCATTCCGTATGACGGAGAGGTATCTCTGGGCCCACTCGGTAATGCATCATGAAAGTGCAACTATCCCTAGGTGGTTTTGGTAATTCATAACAACATATAGCTCATTGAGCTAATGCTATTCCAAGATGATTATTTCAGGAAAGCTCAATGATTCGCATGGCATGGATGTGAAAGTGGAACCCTCAAAATGCTAAGGACAAAGAATTGGCTCAAGCTCAAAAGTTCAAGACTCTTCATTTTATATTTTAGTGATCCAAGATCACATTGAGTCTTTAGGAAAAGCCAATACTATCAAGGAGGGATGAGGTGTTGCTTAATGAGCCTCTTGCTCTATGTGCTTAATGATATGCTCCAAAATCCCCAGCTACTTTTCCATATCCACAAATGACCTAAACCCTAAGCCAAACTCGGTCATACCGATTCTGTCAATCCGGCGCCACCGAGTTTCACTTGTCATTTGCCACTGCCAAACCCTAGCAATTCGGTCCTACCGATAAGGTTCTCGGTCCCACCGAGATGGGCTTGCAAACTCTCTGTTTCCATTTCGTAACTTTTCGGTCTCACCGAAAGAGCGAATCGGTCCCACCGAGAATGCAAGGTAAACTCTATGTTTCCTTCTTGTAACTTTTCGGTCTCACCGAAAGAGCAAGTCGGTCCCATCGAGTTTGCCTGACCAACTCTCTGGTTAGCTAATTGCCGAACTCGGTCTCACCGAGTTTGAGCGATCGGTCTCACCGAGATTACGTTATGCCCAAACCCTAACCGAATCGGTCCTACCGAGTTGCATCTCAGTCCCACCGAAATTCCTAACGGTCACTAGGTTTACTATTTCGGTCCGACCGAGTTTGATGATTCGGTCCCACCGAGATTGGAAAACTATGTGTAACGGTTGGATTTTGTGTGGAGGCTATATATACCCCTCCACCACCTCTTCATTCGAAGAGAGAGCCATCATAACACATATTCCATTCCTACTCATATGTTCTAAGAAAGAACCACCTACTCATGTGTTGAGACCAAGATATTCCATTCCTACCTTATGAATCTTGATCTCTAGCCTTCCCCAAGTTGCTTTCCACTCAAATCTTCTCTCCACCAGATCCAAATCCTATGAGAGAGAGTTGAGTGTTGGGGAGACTATCATTTGAAGCACAAGAGCAAGGAGTTCATCATCAACACACCATTTGTTACTTCTTGGAGAGTGGTGTCTCCTAGATTGGCTAGGTGTCACTTGGGAGCCTCCGACAAGATTGTGGAGTTGAACCAAGGAGTTTGTAAGGGCAAGGAGATCGCCTACTTCGTGAAGATCTACCGCTAGTGAGGCAAGTCCTTCGTGGGCGATGGCCATGGTGGAATAGACAAGGTTGCTTCTTCGTGGACCCTTCGTGGGTGGAGCCCTCCGTGGACTCGCGCAGCCGTTACCCTCCGTGGGTTGAAGTCTTCATCAACATGGATGTAGGATAGCACCACCTATCCGAGCCACGGGAAAACATCCGTGTCTCCAATTGCGTTTGAATCCTCCAAACCCTTACCTTTACATTCTTGCAAGTTGCATGCTTTACTTTCCGCTGCCAATCAACTCTTTGCATGCTTGCTTGAATTGTGTGATGATTGCTTGACTTGCTCTAAGATAGCTAAAGTCTGCCAAGAACTAAAATTGGGAAAAGACTAAGTTTTTAATTGGTCAAGTAGTCTAATCACCCCCCCTCTAGACATACTTTCGATCCTACAAGTGGTATCAGAGCTTTGGTCTCCATTTGGCTTGATCTTCATAGCTTTTGGTGGTCATAGCCTTGGTTTCACAACCTAGGAGAGTATGGCATCTAGTGAGGGAAATTATCACGGTAGAGGTCCTTACTTTGATGGCACTAATTTTGCTAGTTGGAAGCATAAAATGAAAATGCATATTCTTGGACATAACCCCGCCGTATGGGTTATTGTTTGTGTTGGTTTGCAAGGTGAGTTCTTTGATGGGAGGGAACCAAACCGTGAAGCTACCGCGGATGAGTTGAAGTGTTGCAATATAATGCTCAAGCTTGTGATATTCTCTTCAACGGATTGTGCCCCGAAGAATTCAACAAAATCAGCCGCCTTGAGAATGCAAAGGAAATTTGGGATACTTTGATTGATATGCATGAAGGTACCGACTCCGTCAAGGAATCCAAGTTGGATGTGCTCCAAAGTCAACTTGACAAGTTCAAGATGAAGGATGGTGAAGGTGTCGCTGAAATGTACTCTAGGCTTGCTCTCATCACAAATGAGATTGCCGGCTTAGGAAGTGAAGAGATGACCGATAGATTCATCATCAAGAAGATACTAAGAGCCTTGGATGGGAAATATGATACCGTGTGCACATTAATCCAAATGATGCCCAACTACAAAGATCTCAAGCCAACGGAAGTGATTGGAAGGATTGTTGCTCATGAGATGTCACTCAAGGATAAAGAGGAACTTCACAATAAATCAAGTGGTGCCTACAAAGCGTCATGTGAAGCCCCCACATCATCAAGTGAGAAACAAAACTTCAATGAAGAATTGAGCTTAATGGTGAAGAACTTCAACAAGTTCTACAAGAGTAGATACAAAGATAGAAGCTTCAAGTCAAGGTCCTACATTGACAAAAGATCTTCTAGTCGAGAGCGAAACTGCTATAATTGTGGAAGACCCGGACACTATTCCAATGAGTGTACGGCTCCCTACAAGAGAAGAGAAGATTCTCCAAAAAGAAGAAGCAAAGAATCTCCACCAAGAGAGAGAAGGAGTAGAGATGATCGTTATGAACGAAGATACTCACGGAGAAGCAAGGATTCGGAAAGAAGGAAAAATCATCAAGGAGCTATACAAGACGAAGACATCAAGCTCATGTTGGTGAATGGGTATCCGGCTCCGACTCCGACAGCCACTCCGAGAGAAGTTATCACTCCGACTCCGAAGATACTCAAGATGAAGGTGTTGCTGGTCTAGCACTTGTGTCAACCAACTCCTACGACATATTTGACTCACCAAATGAAGGAATTGGAAGATGCTTCATGGCCAAAGGTCCTAAGGTAACACACCCCGAGTACGTTGACTTTAATAGTGATGAAGATGACTTGTTAGGTGATGATGATTTGCTTGTTGACAACTCTAGTGAAGAATATTATGGTGAAACATCAATTAATCATGCTAAAACGAATGACAATGATAAGGAGAAGATTGAGGCTCTAACTAAAGAACTAAACACTCTTAAGTTAGCTCATGAAACTATCTTCGAAGATCATCGAGAACTTTTAAGAGCTCATGAGAAATTACTCTTTGAAAAGCTCAATCTTGAGCAAGAGCATGAGTTCTTAAAAGCAATCAATGATGATCTCCGCAAGAATAGTTCTTCTTACATTGCCAAGCGTTTACTATTATCCACTTACATGCCTCAAGTCAAGACTAGTAACAAGAATAAGAAAGATTCTTCCTCTAGTAGTAACAATGATCATGCTAAATCCAATATTGTTGCTTCTAGTAGTTCTCTTGATTCCACTAATGATTCTCTTAGCCAAGTTACACTTGAGCAAGAAAATAGCTTATTGAAGGGAATTATAGAGAAAGGTGTTTACAAGAGCCTTGCCGGAAGTAAGCAATTCGAGGAAATTGTGCGCAAGCAAGGAATGCACCGGAAGAATCAAGGTGTTGGTTTTGAACGAAAGTTCAATGCCAATGGAGTTGAATGGGAAGAAGATCAATACCCCAAGACAAAGTTTGTTCCTCAACAAGAGAAGTATGACACTTCTTTCAAGGGGACACAAGCTCAATATGATCTTCCACCACAAGACTACAAGCAAAAAAGCAAGGACAAGCTTCAAGAGGAGATTGATGCATTTGAAGAAGCTCCCAAGACCTTAGTCAAGTGGATTCCCAAGACTACTTCAAGTTCCACTACATCAAGTACGACTACAACTCCAAGGATTCCCATCAAGATGGTGTGGATCCAAAAGAAGAAGAACTAGAGAGTTCTTGAGGGTGACTCCGCCAACATACTTCACTCTTATCATTTTGGCAAGAACAAGTGCAATCAACTTCCACATCTTGCAC
The DNA here is from genome assembly GCA_034509565.1 of Triticum monococcum. Taxonomy (NCBI): domain Eukaryota; kingdom Viridiplantae; phylum Streptophyta; class Magnoliopsida; order Poales; family Poaceae; genus Triticum; species Triticum monococcum. The sequence goes on along the minus strand of CM067843.1, from coordinate 96,726,439 downwards.
TAGTTCAAGGAGTCACAAACCCTCTTGTTGGTAAGACAAGGGACAAGGTAACCTAAAGTTTTCATGGACATCATCTTGTGTGTGCATCACTCTATGTCTATGGATATCCTTGTTTGTTCCTTGTGGGACTAACCCATGTAGGTATTGAAAGTGCAATTCACTCAAATGGATAGCTCCAAGTGATCTACATCAACATTGAGCATCCACATCTTCAACATCTACATGAAGTCATCATCGACAAAACCCAAGGTTAGTTCATCCCTCTTAGGGGGGATATCACATCTAGGGGGAGCTTTACTCTAAGACTTGAGCTAAAGCAACTCTAAAGATGTGAATACAACAATGCTTTATGTAAAAGTGGTAACCCCACTTGAGCTTAAACGATGAGTATGACCTACGATCAAGTGTTCTCACTTGACTCCTAAGTCAATATACTCATATATAGATGACCTAGTCATCGCAAATTGCTTGATAGATGCTAGAATTGGTTGTGCATGCTTTGCCACATATTTCATTTGCCATCTTATTGTGTGAGCATGTTGGTTGCATATTTTACTCATTCAAGGACATCCACTTGTTGTTTTGATTGTTTGGCTTTCTTCTTTTGCCAAGTGGATGGACAAGAATGCCTAAGAACCTCCTCTAGCTATCTTTGATTTTCTCGTCTCAAACTCTATTCATGCTGCATCACAAAACTTGATCAAGTCAGATTCGAACCACTCTGTGTGAGAAGAGCTCGGAGTCCCCGATTCGTCATAGACTTAAACTTCCAAAACCTCTTTATGAATCTCGGTCTGACCGATACTCCATTTTCGGTCCTACCGATTTCATTAAGTTGATCTAGGTTTTCGATCTCGATGCAACCGATTTGAACGTTTCGGTCACACCGAGTTGCAATAACTGCACACAGTTTTGCATCTCGGTGCCACCGAGTTGTTCCACTCGGTCACACCGACAGGGTCGGGCTATATATAGTGACGGGCAAAATTTTAGAAATTTCTCCGAAACCTCTTCGCCCGCGCGATAGCCTGCTCTGCCTTCGTGGTCTCCGGATCGTCTTCTCGTCGCCAGCAGCCTCCAGTCACTGGTCTCCGCTGCCGTCAACGGATTTCTGCCCCGCCGTTGCCGCCGTAGCGAGTCTCCGCCGAACTAGGGTATGGACTCGATCTTTGTGCTATTCCCCACTCCGATTCCTAGCACATTGTGATCATTATGATTCTTGCCACGATTGAAACACTCCTATCCAGTCAATGATCTCGTAGAATAGGTTTAATTCGAAAATTTTAGGGTTAGGTTTCCGCCGAAACCATCTCGGACCCACCGAGTTGAAAAACTCAGTCCCACCGATCTGGCTTTTTCCATTGCACAAGTGAAACTCGGTCTGACCGAGAATAACTTATCGGTGCGACCGATTTTGGAATTCTGTGAAACCCTAGCAGTCTCGGTGCCACCGAACCGTGACTCGGTCTGACCGAGTTCACCAGTTCTGGTGCCAAAACTGCTTCGGTGTCACCGAGTTTGAAAATCGGTAGATCCGAGATGCTTTCTTTGGAAAACTAAAACTAAGTTTTTGAATTAATCTTTTGCAAAAATCTCTGCTTTTTGTGATGCTCATCCACTCTATCTTATCCATAATCTATTCACAGGGTCAGCAGTCAGTGTGCAACATGTCTGATCAAAGTGACAGCCAGAATGTGTCTGAGCAGCAAGTTGTGATGAGTGAGGGCACTAGCCCCTCAAGCTCTTCTAATGATGGCAGCAGGAGCACCCCCAGCAATCTGCCTAAGGCTGCCACACGTCAAAGGAAGAAGAGAACGTCTGATTCTGAGGATGAAGACTATGTGGCAGAGGAAGAGGCCACATTAAAGAGAGCTGAACTAGCTCAAGGAACCAAGCCAGGGCTGAAGATCAAAAGGCCAGCAGGCAGGCAGCCCATGTCAAAGGCTAGGGCTTCAACTGTGAAACCTGCTCCCACTGAGCCCATTGCTGCTGAGGGCAAGAAGAGAAAAGAGAGGGTGAAAAAGACTGTAGCCAGAGTGCTTGGGAAGGCCTCCATCATGGTCGATGAGGAGGAAGAAGAAGAAGAGGTTGCTGCACCAGCACCCAAGGCAGCCAAATTCATGGGAGATGCTATAAGGTCAGGAACAGCTGCATCCAAGCCCAAGGAAGCACCTAAGGCTGCATCTAAGCCTAAGAGTGCACCCAAGAGGAACACACGAAGCATCCCAGCTGCAGAAAAGAACAAGGCCCCAATGCCTGAAGCAATCGAAGAAGAGGAAGAGAGTGTCCTTCGGAAGCTCAAGCCCAAGATCCCAGACCACAACGATGCTCATCCTGTGGCTGAGGATATGAAGCTCAGGAGAGATTCAGGGCTGAGGAAATAGAGAGAAGCAGATCCGTATGCTTCTAGGAGAAGGACTGCCGTGGATTACAGATTCCATACCAAGGAGCAACAAGATTTCTATGAGACTGTTTTGCTTGATAAGAAGCCGATCGTTTGTGACATGAGATGGGTCGACTGGACCTACATCAAGGACAATGAAGAGCACTACCCCGGTGTTTTTGACAGCTTTAGTGCGTGTGGAGTTGCAGACTTTGTTGGGCAGAAGCTCACAAAGTGGAACGAGGAGCTGATCATGTAATTCTACTCCACAACACACTTTTATCTGGATGGCAGGATCACATGGATGTCTGAGGGTACAAGGTACCAATCCACTGTGGAAGAATGGGCGAAGTTGATCAATGCCCCAGAGGAGCAAGCTGATGACTTGGACATCTATGCCAAGAAAAAGATGGATCACAACTCCATGTCCAACATGTACAAGGAGATCCCGAATGAAGCGCTTGACACGTTCAAGTTTGGCTCCGTGCACTATCTGCTCTCAGGATTGCCTACGATCAACTGGATCCTTAGGCACACCCTTCTGCCCAAATCTGGAGATCACAAGATGATCAGAGGTCACGCGATCAACTTGCTTCATGTATTTGACGTGCCTCAGAAATTCAAGGTCATGAGTCTCATTGTGGAAACAATCAAAAGGATAGCTGCAGATTAGAAGAGGAGTTGTGGGTATGCCCCACAGATTCAGGAGCTCATCAACTCCAAGATGGGCACGGGCGTGTATTTATTGGATAAGGAACACCTGCCCATCCGTCCAGATTTCGAGGATAACCAAGTGGTTATGACTAAGAATGAACCCTCATCTGCACATGCACAAGCTCAGAAGGAGAAGGCGAGGAAGGAAAAAGATGCCAGGATGCCTACTCAAGAAGAGGCATCTGATTACTTCTTGAAGACCAAACAAGAGCAGCTAGGTTACCTGATAGCGTCCACCCTGCGTATTGAGCAAGGACTTGCCACCCTGACTCAGAACCAGGCGAGCCTAGAGAGGATCATGGAACAAAGATTCTATGACATGGACATCAAGGTGACTGAAATACAGACCGCCGTGGAGCAGCTTCAGGAGGACATGAATGAGAGGAGAGGTAGAACCACAACTGATGCTTTTGTCAGGGTGCCACGAGGTCCGAGGTCGTCTGCACTACCAGTTGCTGCCACTAGAGCTACAACGTCTGCACCAGCTACAGCCTCCGTTCCACCAGCTCCAGCATCCACTTCAGCCTCGACTCCGACCACTTCTACTGAAGGCTTCGTCCTTGGCGTGCTCTGGACTCCACCACCACCTGAAGATCAAGCCTGAGCGTCGACTTAGCACTATGCATTTTCTAGGAACTTTTTGGTAACTTGTTGCCAAAGGGGGAGAAGATGTATAGATCATAGGCTTCGAGAGAGAGAGAGTGTTGCTTTTCTCTCTTGTTTTATTTGATGGTTTTTCGAACTTTGTTTGCTTGTGTGTGAGATACTACGTCCTTATGCTTGTGATACATCGATGATCATGTGTTTGATCATAAGCTACACTTAATGTTTGCTTAATGCTTGCTATATGTTATCATTCTATCTATCGTTTGTGATCATTCACTATTCTTGGTGATGAGTGCATGTATTTCAATCTTATCATTTTTGAGCGCTCCACCAAGATGTATGTGACATGGAAGAGTAACCCATGATTCTAACTCCATGTGCATTTGCAGTCCAAAGCAAATTTTAAATATGCACAAATTTAGGGGGAGCTCTTATTTGTCACATACTTCTCAAAGCGACGATATATTTCATGCTTATTATCATTTGTCGAAGCTTTGATCTATATGTTGTCATCAATTACCAAAAAGGGGGAGATTGAAAGTGCAACTATCCCTAGGTGGTTTTGGTAATTCATAACAACATATATCTCATTGAGCTAATGCTATTCCAAGATGATTATTTCAGGAAAGCTCAATGATTGGCATGGCATGGATGTGAAAGTGGAACCCTCAAAATGCTAAGGACAAAGAATTGGCTCAAGCTCAAAAGTTCAAGACTCTTCATTTTATATTTTAGTGATCCAAGATCACATTGAGTCTTTAGGAAAAGCCAATACTATCAAGGAGGGATGAGGTGTTGCTTAATGAGCCTCTTGCTCTATGTGCTTAATGATATGCTCCAAAATCCTCAGCTACTTTCCCATATCCACAAATGACCTAAACCCTAAGCCAAACTCGGTCATAACGATTCTGTCAATCCGGCGCCACCGAGTTTCACTTGTCATTTGCCACTGCCAAACCCTAGCATTTCGGTCCTACCGATAAGGTTCTCGGTCCCACCAAGATGGGCTTGCAAACTCTCTGTTTCCATTTCATAACTTTTCGGTCTCACCGAAAGAGCGAATCGGTCCCATCGAGAATGCAAGGTAAACTCTATGTTTCCTTCTTGTAACTTTTTGGTCTCACCGAAAGAGCAAGTCGGTCCCACCGAGTTTGCCTGACCAACTCTCTGGTTAGCTAATTGCCGAACTCGGTCTCACCGAGTTTGAGCGATCGGTCTCACCGAGATTACGTTATGCCCAAACCCTAACCGAATCGGTCCTACCGAGTTGCATCTCAGTCCCACCGAAATTCCTAACGGTCACTAGGTTTACTATTTCGGTCCGACCGAGTTTGATGATTCGGTCCCACCGAGATTGGAAAACTATGTGTAACGGTTGGATTTTGTGTGGAGGCTATATATACCCCTCCACCACCTCTTCATTCGAAGAGAGAGCCATCAGAACACATATTCCATTCCTACTCATATGTTCTGAGAAAGAACCACCTACTCATGTGTTGAGACCAAGATATTCCATTCCTACCATATGAATCTTGATCTCTAGCCTTCCCCAAGTTGCTTTCCACTCAAATCTTCTCTCCACCAGATCCAAATCCTATGAGAGAGAGTTGAGTGTTGGGGAGACTATCATTTGAAGCACAAGAGCAAGGAGTTCATCATCAACACACCATTTGTTACTTCTTGGAGAGTGGTGTCTCCTAGATTGGCTAGGTGTCACTTGGGAGCCTCCGACAAGATTGTGGAGTTGAACCAAGGAGTTTGTAAGGGCAAGGAGATCGCCTACTTCGTGAAGATCTACCGCTAGTGAGGCAAGTCCTTCATGGGCGATGGCCATGGTGGAATAGACAAGGTTGCTTCTTCGTGGACCCTTCGTGGGTGGAGCCCTCCGTGGACTCGCGCAACCGTTACCCTCCGTGGGTTGAAGTCTCCATCAACGTGGATGTAGGATAGCACCACCTATCCGAACCACGGGAAAACATCCGTGTCTCCAATTGCGTTTGAATCCTCCAAAACCTTACCTTTACATTCTTGCAAGTTGCATGCTTTACTTTCCGCTGCCAATCAACTCTTTGCATGCTTGCTTGAATTGTGTGATGATTGCTTGACTTGCTCTAAGATAGCTAAAATCTGCCAAGAACTAAAATTGGGAAAAGGCTAAGTTTTTTATTGGTCAAGTAGTCTAATCACCCCCCCTCTAGACATACTTTCGATCCTACACATCATCATAATGAGCTCAATGTGACCAAGTGATTGATCACGGGATCATGCATTACGGCACGAGTAAAGTGAGTTGCCGGTAACGAGATTGAACGAGGTATTGGGATACCGACGATCGAGTCTCGGGCAAGTAACGTACCGATTGACAAAGGGAATTGTATACGGATTGATTGAATCCTCGACATCGTGGTTCATCCGATGAGCTCATCGTGGAGCATGTGGGAGCCAACATGGGTATCCAGACCCCGTTGTTGGTTATTGACCCGAGAGGCGTCTCGGTCATGTCTGCATGTCTCCCGAACCCGTAGGGTCTACACACTTAAGGTTCGGTGATGCTAGGGTTGTAGAGATATTAGTATGTAGTAACCCGAAAGTTGTTCGGAGTCCCGGATGAGATCATGAACGTCACGAGGAGTTTCAGAATGGTCCGGAGGTAAAGATTTATATATGGGAAGTCAAGTTTTGGCCATCGGAAGGTTTCGGGGGTTACCGGTATTGTACCGGGACCACCGGAAGGGTCCCGGTGGTCCACCGGGTGGGGCCACCTATTCCGGAGGGCCCCATGGGCTGAATTGGGTTGGGAACCAGCTCCTAGTGGGCTGGTGCGCCCCCCTTGGGCCTGCCCTGTGCCTAGGGTTGGGAAACCCTAGGGGTGGGGGCGCCCCCCACTTGGCTTGGGGGGGAAGCCACCCTTGGCCGCCGCCCCCTCGGAGATCCATCTCCCTAGGGCCGGTGCCCCCCAAGGCCCCTATATAAAGAGGGGGGAGGGAGGGCAGCCGCACCCCTTGCTCTTGGCACCTCCCTCTCCCTTCGTAACACCTCTCCTCTCCGCTTGCGCTTGGCGAAGCCCTGCCGGGATCCTGCTGCATCCACCACCACGCCGTCATGCTGCTAGATCTTCATCAACCTCTCCTTCCCCCTTGCTGGATCGAGAAGGAGGAGACGTCTTCCTAACCGTACGTGTGTTGAACGCGGAGGTGTTGTCCGTTCGGCACTAGGTCATCGGTGATTTAAATCACGTCGAGTACGACTCTATCAACCCCATTCTCTTGAACGCTTCCACGCGCGATCTACAAGGGTATGTAGATGCACTCCTCTCTCCCTCGTTGCTAGATGACTCCATAGATTGATCTTGGTGATGCGTAGAAAATTTTAAAATTCTGCTACGTTCCCCAACAGTGGCATCATGAGCATGGTCTATGCGTAGTTACTATGCACAAGTAGAACACAAAGCAGTTGTGGGCGTCGATATTGTCAATTTGCTTGCCGTTACTAGTCTTATCATGATTCGGCGGCATCGTGGGATGAAGCAGCCCGGACCGACCTTACACGTACACTTACGTGAGACTGGTTCCACTGACTGACATGCACTAGTTGCATAAGGTGGCTGGCGGGTGTCTGCCTCTCCCACTTTAGTCGGATCGGATTCGATGAATAGGGTCCTTATGAAGGGTAAATAGAAATTGGCAATTCACGTTGTGGTGTTGGCGTAGGTAAGAAACGTTCTTGCTAGAAACCTATAACAGCCACGTAAAAACTTGCAACAACAATTAGAGGACGTCTAACTTGTTTTTGCAGCAAGTGTTTTGTGATGTGATATGGCCAAAGGATGTGATGAATGATATATGTGATGTATGAGATGATCATGTTCTTGTAATAGGAATCACGACTTGCATGTCGATGAGTATGACAACCGACAGGAGCCATAGGAGTTGTCTTTATTTATTTATGACCTGCGTGTCAACATAAACGTCATGTAATTACTTTACTCTATTGCTAAAGCGTTAGCCATAGTAGTAGAAGTAATAGATGACGACACAACTTCAAGAAGACACGATGATGGAGATCATGATGATGGAGATCATGGTGTCATGCCGGTGACAACGATGATCATGGAGCCCCGAAGATGGAGATCAAAAGGAGCAAATGATATTGGCCATATCATGTCATGATTTGATTGCATGTGATGTTTATCATGTTTTACATCTTATTTGCTTAGAACGACGGTAGCTTAAATAAGATGATCCCTCGCAATAATTTCAAGAAAGTGTTCCCCCTAACTGTGCACCGTTGCGAGGGTTCGTTGTTTCAAAGCACCACGTGATGATCGGGTGTGATAGATTCTAACGTTCGAATACAACGGGTGTAAGCCAGATTTACACACGCAATACACTTAGGTTGACTTGACGAGCCTAGCATGTACAGACATGGCCTCAGAACACGGAAGACCGAAAGGTCGAGCATGAGTCGTATAGAAGATACGATCAACATGAAGATGTTCACCGATGTTGTCTAGTCTGTCTCACGTGATGATCGGACACGGCCTAGTTAACTCGGATCATGTTTCACTTAGATGACTGGAGGGATGTCTATCTGAGTGGGAGTTCATTGAGTAATTTGATTAGATGAACTTAGTTATCATGAACTTAGTCTAAAATCTTTACAATATGTCTTGTAGATCAAATGGCCCACGTTGTCCTCAACTTCAACGCGTTCCTAGAGAAAACCAAGCTGAAAGACGATGGCAGCAACTATACGGACTGGGTCCGGAACCTGAGGATCATCCTCATAGTTGCCAAGAAAGATTATGTCCTAGAAGCACCACTAGGTGACGCACCTGTCCCACAGAACCAAGACGTTATGAACGCTTGGCAGTCACGTGCTGATGATTACTCCCTCGTTCAGTGCGGCATGCTTTACAGCTTAGAACCGGGGATCCAAAAGCATTTTGAGAGACACGGAGCATATGAGATGTTCGAAGAGCTGAAAATGGTTTTTCAAGCTCATGCCCGGGTCGAGAGATATGAAGTCTCTAACAAGTTCTTCAGCTATAAGATGGAGGAAAATAGTTCTGTCAGTGAGCACATACTCAGAATGTCTGGGTTGCATAACCGCTTGACTCAGCTGGGAGTTAATCTCCTGGATGACGCGGTCATTGACAGAATCCTTCAGTCGCTTACACCGAGCTACAAGAGCTTTGTGATGAACATCAATATGCAGGGGATGGAAAAGACCATTCCTGAGGTGTATTCAATGCTGAAATCAGCAGAGGTGGAAATCAAAAAGGAACATCAAGTGTTGATGGTGAATAAAACCACTAAGTTCAAGAAAGGCAAGGGTAAGAAGAACTTCAAGAAGGACGACAAGGGAGTTGCCGCATCCGGTAAGCAAGCTGCCAGGAAGAAGCCAAAGAATGGACCCAAGCTCGAGACTGAGTGTTTTTATTGCAAGGGAAGTGGTCACTGGAAGCGGAACTGCCCCAAATACTTAGCGGATAAGAAGGCCGGCAACACTAAAGGTATATGTGATATACATGTAATTGATGTGTACCTTACCAGTACTCGTAGTAGCTCTTGGGTATTTGATACCGGTGCGGTTGCTTACATTTGTAACTCAAAGCAGGAGCTGCGGAATAAGCGGAGACTGGCGAAGGACAAGGTGACGATGCGCGTCGGGGATGGTTCCAAGGTCGATGTGATCATTGTCGGCACGCTTACCTACGGGATTAGTTTTAAACCTCAAAATTTTTTATTTAGTGCCAGCTTTGAGCATGAACATTGTATCAGGATCTCGTTTAATTCGAGATGGCTACTCGTTTAAATCCGAGAATAATGGTTGTTCTATTTATATGAGAGATATGTTTTATGGTCATGCTCCGATGGTGAATGGTTTATTCTTAATGAATCTCGAGCGTAATGCTACACATATTCATAGTGTGAATACCAAAAGATGTAAGGTTGATAATGATAGTCCCACATACTTGTGGCACTGCCGCCTTGGTCACATAGGTGTCAAACGCATGAAGAAGCTCCATGCAGATGGACTTTTAGAATCTCTTGATTACGAATCATTTGACACGTGCGAACCATGCCTCATGGGTAAAATGACCAAGACTCCGTTCTCAGGAACAATGGAGCGAGCAACCAACTTATTGGAAGTCATACATACTGATGTGTGCGGTCCAATGAGTGTTGAGGCTCGCGGTGGCTATCGTTATGTTCTCACCCTCACTGATGACTTGAGTAGATACGGGTATGTCTACTTAATGAAACACAAGTCTGAGACCTTTGAAAAGTTCAAGGAATTTCAGAGTGAGGTTGAGAATCAACGTGATAAGAAAATCAAGTTCTTGCGATCAGATCGTGGGGGAGAATACTTGAGTCACGAATTTGGCACACACTTAAGAAAATGTGGAATAGTTTCACAACTCACGCCGCCTGGAACACCTCAGCGTAATGGTGTGTTCGAACATCGTAATCGCACTCTATTGGATATGGTGCGATCTATGATGTCTCTTACCGATTTAGCGCTGTCATTTTGGGGCTATGGTTTAGAGACTTCCGCATTCACTTTAAATAGGGCTCCGTCGAAATCTGTTGAGACGACACCGTATGAATTATGGTTTGGGAAGAAACCTAAGCTGTCGTTTCTAAAATTTTGGGGATGCGATGCTTATGTCAAGAAACTTCAACCTGAAAAGCTCGAACCCAAGTCGGAAAAATGCGTCTTCATAGGATACCCTAAAGAAACTGTTGGGTATACCTTCTACCTCAGATCCGAAGGCAAGATCTTTGTTGCCAAGAATGGGTCCTTTCTAGAGAAAGAGTTTCTCTCGAAAGAAATAAGTGGGAGGAAAGTAGAACTTGATGAAGTATTACCTCTTGAACCGGTAAGTGGCGCAGCTCAAGAAAATGTTCCTGAGGTGCCTGCACCGACTAGAGAGGAAGTTAATGATGATGATCATGAAGCTTTAGATCAAGTTACTACTGAACTTCGTAGGTCCACGAGGACACGTTCCGCACCAGAGTGGTATGGCAACCCTGTCTTGGAAATCATGTTGTTAGACAACGGTGAACCTTCGAACTATGAAGAAGCGATGGCGGGCCTGGATTCCGACAAATGGCTGGAAGCCATGAAACCCGAGATAGGATCCATGTATGAAAACGAAGTATGGACTTTGACTGACTAGCCCGAGGATCGGCGAGCCATAGAAAATAAATGGATCTTTAAGAAGAAGACAGAGGCGGATGGTAATGTGACCATCTATAAAGCTCGGCTTGTCGCTAAGGGTTATCGACAAGTTCAAGGGGTTGACTAGGATGAGACTTTCTCACCCGTAGCGAAGCTGAAGTCCGTCCGAATCATGTTAGCAATTGCCGCATTCTATGATTATGAGATATGGTAAATGGACATCAAAACGGCATTCCTTAATGGTTTCCTTAAGGAAGAATTGTATATGATGCAGCCGGAAGGTTTTGTCGATCCTAAGAATGCTGACAAGGTGTGCAAGCTCCAATGCTCGATTTATGGGCTGGTGCAAGCATCTCGGAGTTGGAACATTCATTTTGATGAGATGATCAAAGCGTTTGGGTTTACGCAGACTTATGGAGAAGCCTGCATTTACAAGAAAGTGAGTGGGAGCTCTGTAGCATTTCTCATATTGTATGTGGATGACATACTATTGATGGGAAATGATATAGAATTCTTGGAAAGCATAAAGGCCTACTTGAACAAGTGTTTTTCAATGAAGGACCTTGGAGAAGCTGCTTATATATTAGGCACCAAGATCTATAGAGATAGATCGAGACGCCTCATTGGTCTTTCACAGAGTACATACCTTGACAAGATATTGAAGAAGTTCAAAATGGATCAGTCAAAGAAGGGGTTCTTGCCTGTATTGCAAGGTACGAGATTGAGCACGGCTCAATGCCCGACCATGGCAGAAGATAGAGAAAAGATGAGTGTCGTCCCCTATGCCTCGGCCATAGGGTCTATCATGTATGCTATGCTGTGTACCAGACCTGATGTAAACCTTGCCGTAAGTTTGGTAGGAAGGTACCAAAGTAATCCCGGCATGGAACACTGGACAGTGGTCAAGAATATCCTGAAGTACGTGAAAAGGACTAAGGACATGTTTCTCGTGTACGGAGGTGACGAAGAGCTCGTCGTAAAGGGTTACGTCGATGCTAGCTTCGACACAGATCTTGATGACTCTAAGTCACAAACCGGATACGTGTATATTTTGAATGGTGGGGCAGTAAGCTGGTGCAGTTGCAAGCAAAGCGTTGTGGCGGGATCTACATGTGAAGCGGAGTACATGGCAGCCTCGGAGGCAGCACAAGAAGCAGTCTGGGTAAAGGAGTTCATTACCGACCTAGGAGTCATACCCAATGCGTCGGGCCCGATGACTCTCTTCTGTGACAACACTGGAGCTATTGCCCTTGCCAAGGAGCCCAGGTTTCACAGGAAGACTAGGCATATCAAGCGTCGCTTCAACTCCATTCGTGAAAGTGTTCAAAATGGAGACATAGAGATTTGTAAAGTACATACGGACCTGAATGTGGCAGATCCGTTGACTAAACCTCTCCCTAGAGCATAACATGATCAACACCAGAACTGCATGGGTGTTCGATTCATCACAATGTAACTAGAATATTGACTCTAGTGCAAGTGGGAGACTGTTGGAAATATGCACTAGAGGCAATAATAAAATGGTTATTATTATATTTCTTTGTTCATGATAATTGTCTATTGTTCATGCTATAATTGTGTTATCCGGAAATCGTAATACATGTGTGAATACATAGACCACAACACGTCCCTAGTGAGCCTCTAGTTGACTAGCTCATTGATCAAAAGATAGTCATGGTTTCCTGACTATGGACATTGGATATCATTGATAACGGGATCACATCATTTGGAGAATGATGTGATGGACAAGACCCAATCCTAAGCATAGCTCAAAGATCGTATAGTTCGTTTGCTGTAGCTTTTCCGAATGTCAAGTATCATTTCCTTAGACCATGAGATTGTGCAACTCCCGGATACCGTAGGAGTGCCTTGGGTGTGCCAAACGTCACAACGTAACTGGGTGACTATAAAGGTACATTACAGGTATCTCCGAAAGTATCTGTTGGGTTGGCATGAATCGAGACTGGGATTTGTCACTCCGTATGACGGAGAGGTATCTCTGGGCCCACTCGGTAATGCATCATCATAATGAGCTCAATGTGACCAAGTGGTTGATCACGGGATCATGCATTACGGCACGAGTAAAGTGACTTGCCGCTAACGATATTGAACGAGGTATTGGGATACGATCTAGTCTCGGGCAAGTAACGTACCGATTGACAAAGGGAATTGTATACGGATTGATTGAATCCTCGACATCGTGGTTCATCTGATGAGATCATCGTGGAGCATGTGGGAGCCAACATGGGTATCCAGATCCCGCTGTTGGTTATTGACCGAAGAGGCGTCTCGGTCATGTCTGCATGTCTCCCGAACCCGTAGGGTCTACACACTTAAGGTTCGGTGACGCTAGGGTTGTAGAGATATTAGTATGCAGTAACCCGAAAGTTATTCGGAGTCCCGGATGAGATCACGAACGTCACGAGGAGTTCTGGAATGGTCCGGAGGTAAATATTTATATATGTGAAGTCAAGTTTTGGCCATCGGGAAGGTTTCGGGGGTTACCGGTATTGTACCGGGACCACCGGAAGGGTCCCGGGGTCCATCGGGTGGGGCCACCTATCCTGGAGGGCCCCATGGGCTGAATTGGGTGGGGAACCAGCCCCTAGTGGGCTGGTGTGCCCCCCCTTGGGCTTGCCCTGCGCCTAGGGTTGGGAAACCCTAGGGGTGGGGGCGCCCCCCACTTGGCTTGGGGGGGGGAGCCACCCTTGGCCGCCGCCCCCTTGGAGATCCATCTCCCTAGGGCCGCCCCCCAAGGCCCCTATATAAAGAGGGGGGGAGGAGGGAGGGCATCCGCACCCCTTGCTCTTGGTGCCTCCCTCTCCATCCGTAACACCTCTCCTCCCCGCTTGCGCTTGGTGAAGCCCTGCCGGGATCCTGCTGCATCCACCACCACGCCGTCGTGCCGCTGGATCTTCATCAACCTCTCCTTCCCCCTTGCTGGATCAAGAATGAGGAGACGTCTTCCTAACCGTATGTGTGTTGAACGTGGAGGTGCCATCCGTTCGGCACTTGGTCATCGGTGATTTGAATCACGTCGAGTACGACTCCATCAACCCCGTTCTCTTGAACGCTTCCGCGCGCTATCTACAAGGGTATGTAGATGCACTCCTCTCTCCCTCGTTGCTAGATGACTCCATAGATTGATCTTGGTGATGCGTAGAAAATTTTAAAATTCTGCTACGTTTCCCAACAGCAGATACCCAGGCATGGCGCAGAGCACATGTCGAACCAGGGCGAGCCGCTCACCGCAAGACAATAGGGATGCCCTCCAGGTGGACAGCTTCTTGCGCATCCGGTCCACTAACGGCATGAGGTGCGAGGAGTAGATCCTTCGGACCGACAGCGGCAGTCCTAGGTAGGTGATAGGGAAGTGCTTGACCGGGCAATCCAGCTCAAGCCCTATAGTCGCCTCATCAACAGGGGAGCATTGGATGGGAGTTGCAGAACACTTGTAAAAGTTGGTGCGTAGGCCGGAGGCACCGCCAAACACGGACAGCAGCTCCCAGAGCACGGCGAGGTCGTGCCGGTCTGGGTGACAGAAGACCACCACATCGTCGGCATAGAGAGATATACTCGAGGCCATGTGGTGGGGAGTGAGCCGGTGTAGAATTCCAGTTTGGCCCGCACGCAGAATGACGGAGTTGAGCATGTCGACCACGATGGTGAAAAGCATCGGTGACACTGGGTCGCCCTGGCGCAACCCCTTGGCATGCCTGATTGGTGGCCCAGGCGATCCGTTGATGAGGACGCGGGTGCTCGCGATGGAGAGCAAGATGGAAATCCATTCCCGCCAGCGTGGGTCGAATCCACGGCGGCACAAGACTTGGAGGAGAAATGGCCAGGAAACCGAATCAAAAGCGCGTGCAATGTCGAGCTTGAGCAGGAAGCGCGGGAGCTTGCGGTTGTGGAGGTACTTGGCAGTTTGTTGGACTAGGAGAAAGTTGTCGTGGATGCATCTTCCGGCGATGAATGCGCTCTGATTGACAGAGACAAGCTCGGGTAGCTTAGGAGCCAGGCGAAGGGAGAGCACTTTGGAGAAAAGCTTCGCCAGGAGGTAGATGAGGCTGATTGGCCTGTAGTCAGCGAGCGAGGACGCATCAGGCTTCTTGGGCAGCAAGGTGATCAGCGCCTCATTGAGCTTTCCGAAGCCAAGGCCGTTGAGAGCATAGAGCTTGTTGAATGCCTCGCAAATGTCCTTCTAGATCACGGGCCAAGCGGAGCATAAGAACTCAGCGGCGAAACCATCGGGCCCGGGCGCCTTTCAGTGGGGGAGCAGCCTGATTGCGTTCCAAATTTCTTCCTCGGTGAATGGGGCATTGAGGCCGGAGAGGTCAGAATTGGGCACACCAAGCATGTCAAGGTCGAGGGTGAAGTCGCGCTCATCTGTGGAACCAAGCAACTGCGTGAAGTGGGAGAAGGCCGCTTCTGCCATAGCCTCATCATCAAGGAGGAGCCGCCCGTTGTGTTGAAGCTCGAGCATCCTTTTCTTGTGGAGACGTCGAGAGGCCTGGATCCGCAGGAAGGCCGAACTGGTTTTGCCGTTCCGTAGCCAAGCAAATCTAGAATGCTGGTGCAAGATCATCCGGTCTAGGAAGGCGAGGCCGAGGTAGGCACATTTGAGGCGATGCCGCAGCCAAGCCTCTGGTGGCGTGCGCCTCGTCGAAGCGTGCGACCAGCTCTCGAGCCATCGTCAGCTGCAGAGTGATGCCTCCCAGTGTTTTCGCACCCTAGCTCCACAAGCGCCTAGCGGTAACCTTTAGGCGAGCGTATAGGCGCCGGAACGGATCAGGGTGCGGCCGGGAGGAGTTCCAAGCATCAGAAACCACGTCTAGGTAGCCGTTGAGCTTCGGCCAGAACCGCTCGAAGTGGAAGCGCTTAGCCTGGTTGCAGCGCACCACGTAGTCGATGAAGAGAGGGGAGTGGTCAGATGCCACCAAGGAGAGATAGCGCAGAAGACACTGAGGCTGTGCAACATCCCAGCTTGAGCTGCAGAGCACGCGATCATTGCGGACGAGGGTGGGGTTCTCCTGCTCGTTGGACCAAGTATAGCAGCAACCGTGGAGGTAGATGTCGCGAAGCTCAAGGTCGCCGATGAAGCGGCGAAAACGACTCATGGTGCGGTGGTTGAGCCTGTTGTTGTTCTTGTCGGCAGCGGAGGTGATCATGTTGAAGTCGCCTCCAACGAGCCAAGGGCCGGCACACATGTCTCAAAACTCTTGCAACTCGCCAAGAAAGGTGATTTTCTTGTCATCACCCCGCGGGCCGTAGACACCAGTCAGCCACCAATGCTGATCCCCGACAAGGGGGAAGACGAGGGCAGAGACGTGATGGTCACCAATGGTTGGCCTGGAAAGTGAGATCATGTCGCAACACCAAGCAAGCAGGATGCCTCCGCGAGTGCCATCGGCAGGACGGAAAAAGAAGTCGAGGAAGGGGGCGCCCAGGGTTTCCAACACCAGGGAGTCAGACATGCTAGCAAGTTTGGTTTCCTAGAGACAGACGATGCAAGGGGCAGCCGAGGAAATAACGCTATGGACTGCAGAACGTTTAGCACGAGAGTTTAGGCCTCTGACGTTCCAAAAAATGCTCTTAAGGTTTTCATCCATAAGAAGTGGGGGGGGGGGGGTTGGGTACAGGCACATGGGCCAGGCTGATCAGATTTCCACGAGGCGGGGGCTTCCGGTGCGCGGCGGGGAAGAGTTGCACTCCGCGGAAGGAACGCGCCAGGCGTAGAAGTCGGCAAAGGCCTGGAGGATATCTGCAGCCAGTGGGTGGTCAAACAGAGCCGCGTATTTGGAGAGAGTGGCCTCATCCATCGGGGCATCATCGTTGAGCAGTCCTAGGCATCGGAGAAGCACGCGCTTGGCCTTCATTTCAGAGTCCAAGCCGCGGTCAGCCTTGGCGATTCGCCCGCTCCTCCTCGGAGTGAAGTTGGGTGGCACCTCGTTGCAGCGTCGACATGGCGCATGCACGGGGAGAACATGGTCAATTTGTGTTTGCATGGCGCTCACAAAGGTGCAGAGATCAGGCAGTGCAGAGCGTGCATGGTGCAGCTGCATGGGTGGATCGGTCCCGGCCAATGGGGAAGCGCCAGACGTGGCACATGAAGCGGGCACGGGCCACGGATCCGCCTTGGGATCCCTGGAGGGGGCAGCGAATGAGGAGCCAGGATCCGCCATCAAATCAGCGGTGGGATCAGCGTGAGCATGCATGGGATCTCCCTCGGAAGGCGCGAGGATCAGTTGTGCAGGCGCGGCAGGCCCGGGCCCAGGCATCCGAGGCCCCGCATGCATGTCCCCGCCCGTGGCAAGGGAAGGTGGGAACCGGGAAGGTGTCAGGTGTTGGTCGGGGGAGGACAGAGGCTGGTCAGAGATCGCAGCTTGGACGAAAATGAGCCCGTTTTCCTGGAGCGGAGAGACACGCTCGACAACATGGCCGTTGGCGATGGAATCACAACTGTCTTCAAGGGACCGCTGTGGCACCCCATCTCAGAGCGACCGGTTTACGATGCATTGCCAGCCCAAAGACAATGTCTTCTGGCAACACACAACATCTTGGTACAGAAAACAAGCGCTTTATTGATGCTAGCGGAACAAAGTTTATATTACAACAGTTGTCGAGGCCAAGCGGCACACCCGGTGCGGCTGAACAATATGTACATTATTTAGTGAACATAAAGGGGCCTCGATCAGGACAACTACGTGGCAGCGGAATAACGTCGTAGCGGAAGCTCCATATCACAGGGACACCGATGTGGACACGATCTAGACTCGAGCAGCGCTCCTCCCCAACGAGACTTTCCTGAAATCTGGCATGACACGCCAGGTCAGTACATTGAATGTACTTGCAAGCTCACAACAGGCATAATCATAATGGCAAACAATATCATGATACTTAACCAATTATTAATAATGCGACACTACATGTCAAACATGTTGTGATCATGCCCGAACGTCCCTCAGGACAACTTACCAACCGGGATCATTTCCGGATCACAAACAAACCACCAACGTGGTCTTAACAAGAGTAACTCGTGATCCTTACGATGATCACAACCACGACCAATATCTGGTCCCGAATATCTCGATGGCCTTTCTGCCATCCTCAACAATGCAAAGTTCATAGCTTAGTGTGCAAATTTTATTAAACGTTGACTCATGGTGGGACCTACTACGAGGTGTCTGTGACCGTGGACTCGGCTATCGATAGGTTATACACTCTCCAGAGGTAGCACACTATACCGACACCACGGAACCCATGGCCTCGCACTCCCATTTGGGTGGATCAACGGTATTCCGACAAAACCCTTCCATTGCCATGACACTCTCCCGGCCACTCCGACCCAATCCCCAACGGGCTAGTCCTGGGTGGCCCCGTGTCTACCAAAGACACACCGACCACCGTCGTGGCCAAAACAATCCCACTCGGGGACCCGGTACCATAATATCAACAATGGGCACACAAGGTTATGCCTGCTTACTGGGCCAGGGTGAGCACGACACAACCTTCCCTAGTTGGAGGCACCGACTAGAGGCAATGTCAATGGACCGAATCAAGGCCTTCCCAAAAAGGGAAATGTGGCTGCACTAGGAAAAACTCGATTCAGCGGCACCATCACCCAGTCAACATTATATTCAAGTTGAGTTATAATCAAGTTCAACTTAAGATGAAAATGACCAGTGTCATAGCATGCCATGAAATGCAAAACTACACATGCATCACTTAATAATAGAAAAAAGACCGATTGTCATCCGTATACACACTAAGCATAAACATCAACAACTCATTTTACTTTGCTCATCAATATAGCTCACATATTAGCCAAAATATTTTGCAGCAAGTTTTATTATTTTCTCATGCAAGAACGTATCTCCGATTAATTTCTCACGTGATTAATAAAGATTTCCCCACAAAAAAATCCCAATTTCTTTCCCATCCAAGTTAGGTTCAAACGTTCTGCAAGTCAAGTAAAATGGCTAAACAAGCACTTAACAGAATAATTTCTTAGCAAATTTTTATCATTTTATTTAAGGCAAGAGAATAACTTTAAATAATTACTAACATGCATAAAAAAATCATTTCTATCATCACCACAAATAAATCTTAACTTGGCTCTACCAACTAAACTAATTTCAACATTCTGTAAATCAAGCATAATAACTCACAAACATTTAACAGAATAAAAATAACACCATAGTTATTTAAATGCATGGATTAATCATTTCATTCAAGTAAGAAAATCACAAATATTGAAATGACACCATGAAAATGTTGCTGTGGCTTGCCTTAGTGTAGATGAGGTTCACGAGCCTTCTGGTGATCCTCAAGACAAGCCTCACCCTCTGAAAATAAATTTAAACACAAAAAGCAAATATCAAGAACACTTCTGAAAATCACCAGAAATTCTAAACAGCTCCAAAAAATGTCATCTTTGGTGAGCTGCTAGATTTCTTTTCAGAGAACACAATGCAAAAAGAATCAATTCATTTGGACTTATGGTTGAAAAGTTATAACTATTTGAAGCTCTCTGGAATTTAAGTGATTTTGAATTTAAATAAACAGCTGAGAGGGGGGGGGTGACGTCGAAGGCGTAAAACCTCAGGGCGCCACCACTCGTACCGCTTCGCGCACGTACAGACTGGCTAACTAGCGGGCCCCGCTAGTCAGGTGGGGGAAGGGGGAGAAGGAAACAGAGGAGGTCGCGGCTTCGTCGAAGCTCTCGTCGGCGATGAGGGCTTCTTGGCCAAAACGAGAGGGAGGGATTTAGAGAGGGGACGGTGGCACACTGGCCCGTACCCGTAGCGTGGCTAGGGGTGGTCGGACAGCATCAGAATCAAGCTCGCAAGCGGAGGCAGAACACGGTGGTTGCCGGAGTTGAGTAAGACGGCGAACGGAGGCCACTCCAGGGGCTCCAAGCGGGCGAGACGGCCTCACCGGAGGGAGGCGGAAGCCCTGGAGGGGTTGCCCTGGCCTGGGAGGGGCTAGAGCTACCGCGGCGACCAGAGGGGATCGCTGGCGAGCTCGAGCTCGGGGACGGTGGCCCGAGGCCTGCCCGGCCGGGCTACGGCTTCCTACGCGTTTGTGGGATGTGTGGGAGTGCTGGATGGTGCTCGAGGAGGCTGGGGGTGGCTCCATTTATAGGTGAGCGGCGAGGGGGGTTCGGGCTCCGCTGGTGGACACCTGTCCACGGCGCCCGGCGACGAGCGGCATCAGTGAGAGGGGGAGAAGGCGACGCAGGTCACGCGGCAACTGTGGGCGGACGGAGACGAGCACATGATCGAGGGGAAGGTGACGAGCACAGTGTACTCCACACTGTTGGGCTGGCCGGACCTTGCCTGTGCTTGCTGCGGCGAGCTCCGGCATCGGCGAGCGCTAGAGGGAGGTTAATGGCATTGAGACGAATATGGTGACGCAGTTTGGCACGCTCGGGAAGGCAAGGCAAGCGAGCACGCGCGAACAGAGCGCTCGACGGCACTCAGAGCGCGTCGACACGCATGCCAACACCCCTGGACGAATGTGGTCACCGCATGAACTATGACATCAGGCCGACCTAAGCATAAAATTCATGTCTGGCATGTTGTTCGTGGTAGTTTTGAGTGTTACCACGATTTGGTTTGGATCCAGGTGCAGTAGAGAGGTTTTTTCAAGCCAGGTAAGTTTCTGATCAGTAACTTTGAACAGTTACTGTGATCAAACGGCTGGGAGTTAGAGGTTGTGCTTTGGAGGCTAGTCATGAGTTACTAAGGTAAAGGTGCACAAGAAAGTTCAGGTCAAATGGAGCAAGTAAAATGGTAGTTGATGTAGAAACCACCATTTTTGTCCAGAACAGAAAATATTTTCTGTAGCAAAAATATTCCAAAAAGTGATGAAATATTTTTGCTCAAGAAGGTGCCCTAGGGTTCACAGAATATTTGTGAATTATCTCAGATTTTTCTGAGCCATAAAAATTATGGTTGCTTTGGAGCGTACTGATCTGGCTAGGGTTTTTGAGAGGAAATGAATATTTTTCATTTAAGAAAAATATTCCAAAGATTATTTTGGGGGGATCAAAAAAGAAATGATGATTTAGGAGGGAAGTGAAGCACTTGGGTGAAAGCCAAGGATGCCCAAGTGTTTAAGTCCATATGAAAAGATTCAAAAACTCCAAGTTTTAGAAAGATTTCTAATGAAGATCAAGCAAATAAGAGAGGGCAAAAACCAGGCTGTCACAAACCTCCCCCACTTAGAATGAATCTCGTCCTCGAGATTCGGTTGCTTGGGAAAACCACTCTGGATACTGATCCTTTAGGAATTCTTCCCGCTCCAGTTGCTTCTGATTCTATGTGATACTCCCACTGAACCTTGTAAAATTTTCTGACTTTACTGCGAGTGACCCTTTCCATTTGATCCAAAATTTTAAATGGTCTCTCTTCATAAGTTAAATCTTTTGCCAACTCTATCTCAGCCATAGCAATCCTTTTCTCAGGCAGGGATATGCATCATCTCAATTGCGAAACATGAAACACGTCGTGCACGTCTGCCAATTCAGGGGGTAGTTCCAGTTGATATGCAACAGTACCCACTCGAGACATAACGGGAATGGACCAATAAATCTGGGGCCCAGCTTTCCACGAGTTTGAAATCTCCTGAATCCTTTCATAGGAGTGACTCAAAAGTATACGTGTTCTCCGGATTCAAAACTAACCTGCCAGTGCTGTGCATCATAATAACTCTTCTGTCGAGATTTGTCCAATTGCAATCTGTCTCTGATTTCCTTAACCTGTTTCTCAGCTTCCATCATGAGATCTGTTCCGAAGATACGGCTATCTCCAGTTTGAGACCAATTTAAAGGAGTGCGGCACTTACGTCCATACAGAGCTTCATATGGTGACATCGTTAGACTGGTTTGGAAACTGTTGTTATAAGAAAACTCGGCATATGGCAAGCAGTCTTCCAATTTAGCTCCCTTGGCTAGCACACAGGCCCGCAACATATCTTCGAGTATTTGATTTACCCGCTCTGTCTGTACATCCATCTGAGGATGATAGGCAGTACTATATTTCAGCGTTGTCCCCAAGGCTTGATGGAGATGGGACCAAAAAGCGGAGGTAAACAAGGAACCTCGGTCGGAAGTGATAGTTCCGGGTACTCCATGTAGGCTGACTATTTGGGATACATACAGCTGTGCGAGTTGATTTGCTCTGTATCTGGTGCTGATCGGGATGAAGTGAGCAACCTTGGTTAGGGTGTCTACTATAACCCAGATTGCATCTTTGCCCCGCTGAGTCTTACGCAATCCTGTAATGAAATCCATACAAACGTCATCCCATTTCCATTGTGAAACTGACAGCGGTTGGAGGAGTCCGGCTAGCTTCTGATGCTCTGCCTTCACCTTGTTGCATATGTCGCAACAGGCCACAAAATAGGCAATGTCTTTCTTCATCCCATCCCACCAGAATATTTGTCTAAGGTCCTCGTACATTTTCGTACCTCCCGGGTGAATGGAATATGAGGATTCGTGTGCTTCTGACAGGATTTTCTTCTTCAAGTCCGGTTGATTGGGTACACAAATTCATCTACGGAATCGGAGGGTACCGAATTTGTCCTTGGAGAAATCAGGGGCCTGTTTTGCCATCTGTCCCTTGGCACATCTTTGTAGCTTGGCTTCAGCTGGCTGGGCCTTGCGGATCTCCACCTCAAGTGTGGGGGTAACTTCCAAAATATTAGCGAGGCCAGCATCCACGATGACCAAGTTGAGTTGAGCGATCTCCTCTTGAAGTTTGGGAGGCAATGATTTCAATATGGCATTTAAGCTGACGGGCTTTCGACTGAGTGCATCGGCAATGACGTTGGCCTTGCCTGGATGGTAATTCATTCCAAGGTCATAATCCTTGACCAACTCTAGCCATCTTCGTTGACGAAGATTTAAATCTGGCTGAGTGAAGATGTACTTGAGACTTTTGTGGTCGGTAAAAATTTGGCACCTTTTTCCAATGAGGTAGTGTCTCCAAATTTTTAATGCATGAACCACCGCAGCCAATTCGAAATCATGGGTTGGATAATTTCCCTCATGGGGTCGTAGCTGTCGCAATGCATATGCTACTACCTTGCTATCTTGCATAAGCACGCAACCAATACCTTGCCTGGAGGCATCGCAACACACATCAAAGCTGCGATAAATGTCTGGAAGAGACAATACAGGTGCGGTTGTCAGATGTATCTTCAGCTCATTAAAACTCTTCTCACAATCCTCTGTCCACTTAAACTTCTTATCCTTTTTGAGCAGCTCTGTCATGGGTTTAGCAATTTTGGAACACCCTTCAATAAAACGACGATAATATCCAGCTAATCTGAGGAAACTCTGGATCTGCGTCACAGTCGTGGGCGGTACCCAATTGAGCACATCCTTTACTTTGCTCAGGTCCACGGGTATACCTTCGGCGGATAGTACATGTCCGAGAAACCCAACTTTCTTGAGCCAAAATTCGCATTTACTGAACTTGGCGTATAGCTGATGGTCGCAGAGTCGCTGCAGCACTGCTCGGAGGTGATCCTTGTGCTCTTCTTCACCCTTGGAGTAAATGAGGATGTCATCGATGAAGACTACCACAAATTTGTCGAGGAAGTCCATGAATACTTTTTTCATAATATGCATGAAGAAAGCAGAGGCATTGGTGAGACTAAAGGACATCACGGTATATTCATAAAGACCATACCGAGTAGTGAATGCGGTCTTAGGGATATCCTCCTTTTTAATTTTGAGCTGATGATATCCGGTCCGTAAATCGATTTTAGAGAATACCTTAGCCCCACTGAGCTGATCAAACAGATCATCAATCCTTGGCAGAGGATATTTATTTTTGATGGTGACCTCATTCAGCTGGCGGTAATCTACGCACATGCGGAGACTACCATCCTTTTTGTCCACGAAAATAGCAGGTGATCCCCATGGTGAAGAGCTGGGATGAATATAACCTGTTTGGAGCAATTCATCAAGCTGTTTCTTTAGCTCCACTAATTCTGATGAGGGCATCCGGTAATACTTCTTGTATAATAGTGCAGTTCCGGGCACAAGATCTATCGCAAACTCCAGTTCCCGATCTGGTGGCATGCCTGGCAGTTCTTCCGGAAATACATCAGGGTACTCACTAACCACAGGATAAATTCCAATTCAACCACAACGGTGCAAACTAATTCTGGCTTGGGTATTTTCTTGCGAGCGTGGAATTTGGTAAGCTGCCCATTCAGACTGGTCATAGTGACTTCTCGGGTTGCGCAGTTTATGCAAACTTGATATCGCGTCAACCAATTCATACCCAATATAATATCCAACTTTTCAGACTCAATGATTATTAGAGATGTTGGAAAGTAGACTCTGTTGATATTGATCTCCAGATAATGGCAGACCAGATTGCTCTTGATTATAGATCCCAGGGTTTGTACTAGCATATTTTTGCCCAAAAGCATGCAAGGAAAGTTGTTTTGGGCAGCAAAACTCCGAGAAATAAAAGAATGGGAAGCCCCAGAGTCAAATAAAATTATGGCAGGTATGTCATTAACAGAAAACATACCAATGACGACTTCTGGCTTTTCTTGGGCTTCATCGGCGGAGATATGATGCACGTGCCCAGTGAAGTTTTGCTGGGTTGGCCATGACTCCATAAAGTTGACTTGTGGCCTGCTTAGGGCATTCATCTTGTTTTTCTTTGGGCACTGCTGGCATAATGTCCGTTCTGCCCACAATTGAAGCAAGAATTATTGCGTTGACGCTCCTCATGTGTTGGGTTGGTCACGACATTCTTGACTTGAGTGATGGTCTTGTTAACATTCAGCTACCAATTTGGCTTATATTCCACCTGAGTCTGCTGCCAGGTACGAGCCTTTTGCACTGGTTTCCCATCCTTCTTTGGCTCAAACTTATGCTTGTTGTCATTGTTAACAGACCTATTATCTGCTATAAGCTTGTGCCCCCGTTCAGCAATGAAGGCCTTGTTCACCAGAATTTGGAAATCTGGGAAATCAAGCATACTGAGAGTACACCGGAGTTGTGGATTTAGACCTCCAAGAAATCTATCAATCTTCCTTTCTTCGATGGCCACGTCATAAAGAGAGTAACGGGCCAGATGATTGAATTTTTGCAGATATTCGGCCACAAACCGATTTCCTTGGACGAGCACGTGAAATTCATGCTGCTTAGTCTTCATAACTCCAGTAGGGATATGATATTTTCGGAACTGATCCTTAAACTTTTCCCAGGTGATTTCCTCATCAACCGGCCACATGGCCTTTGTATTTTCCCACCATATGGCAGTTGCGCCCTCAAGATAATGAGTGGCAAAGGGAACTTTATCATTTCCTTCAGTACGAGCAATCTCAAGCTTTTTCTCCATTATGCGCAACCAATCGTCTGCATCCAATGGGTCAACAATCTGACTGAAGCTGGGTGGATTGGTCCTCTGAAAATCTAATAGCTTTGAGTGATGACCATTCTGATTTCCATTCTGTCCAACCATAGCTTGCACAGTTCTCAGTATTTCAATCAGATTATTGTTCCTTTTTTCTTCAAACATACGCAGAATTTGCTCAGTGGAGGGAGGATTAGGCAGTGGAGGTGGTGGCAGAACGTATGGCTCGGGAGAATGTCTTGCTTGTCGTGCGGAATGATGGACAAGAGTTCCCTCATGAATGTTGCTACTGCTGCCTCCACGCGTCATCCTATTGTGGATTTTCCCCAAGACAACGCAATCGAGATGAGAAACACCCAAGAATAAAATTGGGGAAAAGCCAGCGACAAATCCCGGAAGGAAACAGAAGAGAGAAGAAAATAGGGCGAATAAAGTCTCAACATAATTATACATAGACTCATACATGAAAGATAAACAAT
This sequence comes from Triticum monococcum, assembly GCA_034509565.1. Classification (NCBI taxonomy): domain Eukaryota; kingdom Viridiplantae; phylum Streptophyta; class Magnoliopsida; order Poales; family Poaceae; genus Triticum; species Triticum monococcum. Next base: position 96,700,682 of record CM067843.1, on the reverse strand, counting down.
ATGACTGGTTTAGGTACTCTCATACATGCAACGAAACATCATGACTCGTACGACTACATCCGTACATCATCCAGACAACTGCAAATACTCAAAGATACTACTGCTCTGCTGGTGCTGCAGCGTCCTCCCCTGAAGCGGTCTCGGATCCCGAACTAACGTGGTTAACGGAAACCTCCGGGTTAAAGGTAACATGATGGCGCTGCCTCGAGGGCTCTCCCTCAGGGGCAGGGGTAGGATGAAGCATCGGGGCTACAGGAGTAGCGAGAAGTGAGACCCACTCGACAGGAGTACTGAGAGGGTTCACGGCCGAGACGCCCGTGCTACTCGGAGGAGTAACCGGCGAAATAGGGGAGCTAGAGCTGACTGGAACATAAGGGGTAAATCCCAGGGAAGATGGGGTATTGGCGGATCTAGAGGTGACTAAAGTAGCGGCTAAAGCAATACGGGCATGAGTCAGCTATCGAGCCAGCTCGTGGATCATGAGATAGCTAGCAATGACATAATGAGCAAGGTGGCTAGCAACGCTATCAGACTCCGGATCAATGAGAGGGAAACGGACACGATCGTTGTCGTGCAGAGATGGGTAGTAATAGAAACCTGGGTGGTTTTGCATTCGGACCTCGTTGTAGTGAAGCTCGACAAGGACCTCGAATGCAGCAAACTGGACAGCCTGAGAAGCGGTGGAGGCGTAACCGCTCCGACAAGTATGAGTGTAAGAGATGGAATCGGAACTAGTGCACAGAGTGACCACTGCGTGATACTCATACACTGAATCAGCTAGATGCTCCCGGTACACACGATAGATTGGGCCGCCTCCGAGAGGGTACAACCAACGCCACACGTTGCGAAGGAGGTGCGGTGGCGTGTACGACATCAGCTGCAACTGGCACGGATACGGCACTGGAGCCATCTACACCCACAACCATTAGCAGGTTAGCATAAAAAATATAAACCGTATGCATGCAATGCAACAACCAACACAAATTACTACTGGCACTCAACTTAAACTCGTATCTAATGTCCAGTTAACACGTCGCAGTCTAGCGTGGCCTACAGTCAGCGCGGCTCTAATACCAAGCGTTGTGGCACCCCGGCTCAGAGCGGCCGGTTTACCATGCATTGCCAGCCCAGAGACCATGTCTTCTGGCAACACACAACATCTTGGTACAGAAAACAACCGGTTTATTGATGCTAGCGGAACAGAGTTTATATTACAATAGTTGTCGAGGCCAAGCGGCACACCCGGTGCGGCTGAACAATATGTACATTATTTAGTGAACATAAAGGGGCCTTGATCAGGACAACTATGTGGCAGCGGAATAACGTTGTAGCGGAAGCTCCATATCACAGGGACACCGATGTGGACACGATCTAGACTCGAGCAGCGCTCCTCCCCAACTAGACTTTCCTGAAATCTGGCATGACACGCTAGGTCAGTACATTGAACGTACTTGCAAGCTCACAACAGGCATAATCATAATGGCAAACAATATCATGATACTTAACCAATTATTAATAATGCGACACTACATGTCAAACATGTTGTGATCATGCTCGAACGTCCCTCGGGACAACTTACCAACTGGGATCATTTCCGGATCACAAACAAACCACCAACGTGGTCTTAACAAGAGTAACTCGTGATCCTTACGGCAATCACAACCATGACCAATATCTGGTCCCGAATATCTCGATGGACTTTCTGCCATCCTCAACAATGCAAAGTTCATAGCTTAGTGTGCAAATTTTATTAAACGTTGACTCATGGTGGGACCTACTACGAGGTATCCGTGACCGTGGACTCGGCTATCGATATGTTATACACTCTCCAGAGGTAGCACACTGTACGAGGAGGTGAAGATCAGGCGGAAGATGCCGGTGCAGAGGCCACCGGCGGCAACGCGTGTGCGCGAGCCGGCGGAGGAGAACTTGACGAGGAAATCATTTGTGGCGTGGATGTGGATGGAGAACTCATGAGAAGCGAGGCCATAGCATGCGCGTAGAGCGTCAAAGACGGCCTCCCTAGTGACACCGGAGCGGCGTCCAGCGACCATCGCGAGTAGCGCACGCTCAAGATCTCGCTCCGCCGCGACAAGCTTCGCGGACCGGGGGAGGTAGCAGATGGCGCCGGTGGGGTATTCAATTTGCAATTAAGCGATACACTACTCTGCAGATGCTACTGAAGAAAATATGTCCTAGAGGCAATAATAAAGTTGTTATTTATATTTTCTTATATTATGATAAATTTTTATTATTCATGCTAGAATTGTATTAACCGGAAACTTACTACATGTGTGAATGCATAGACAAACAGAGTGTCCCTAGTATGCCTCTAGTTGACTAGCTCGTTAATCAAAGATGGTTAAGTTTCCTGGCCATGGACATGTGTTGTCATTTGATGAACGGGACCACATCATTAGAGAATGATGTGATGGACAAGACCCATCTGTTAGCTTAGCATAATGATCGTTCAGTTTAATTGCTACTACTTTCTTCATGACTTATACATGTTCCTATGACTATGAGATTATGGAACTCCCGAATACCGGAGGAACACCTTGTGTGCTATAAAATGTCACAACGTAACTGTGTGATTATAAAGATGCTCTACAGGTGTCTTCGATGGTGTTTGTTGAGTTGGCATAGATCGAGATTAGGATTTGTCACTCCGTGTATCGGAGAGGTATCTTTGGACCCTCTCGGTAATGCACATCACTCTGAGCCTTGCAAGCATTGTGACTAATGAGTTAGTTGCGGGATGATGCATTACAGAACAAGTAAAGAGACTTGCCGGTAACGAGATTGAACTAGGTATGAGGATACTGACGATCGAATCTCGGGCAAGTAACATACCGATGACAAAGGGAACAACGTATGTTGTTATGCGGTTTGACCGATAAAGATCTTCGTAGAATATGTAGGAACCAATATGAGCATCCATGTTCCGCTATTGGTTATTGACCGGAGATGAGTCTCGGTCATGTCTACATAGTTCTCGAATCCACAGGGTCTGCACGCTTAACGTTCAATGACGATCGATGTCGGTGTCAAAACCGGCGGATCTCGGGTAGGGGGTCCCGAACTGTGCATCTAGGCCGGATGGTAACAGGAGGCAAGGCACATGAAGTTTTACCCAGGTTCGGGCCGTCTTGATGGAGGTAAAACCCTACGTCCTACTTGATTAATATTGATGATATGGGTAGTACAAGAGTAGATCTACCATGAGATCAGAGAGGCTAAACCCTAGAAGCTAGCCTATGGTATGATTGTTCTGCATGTTGTCCTACGGACTAAAACCCTCCGGTTTATATAGACACCGGAGAGGGTTAGGGTTACACAAAGTCGGTTACAATGGTAGGAGATCTACATATCCGTATCGCCAAGCTTGCCTTCCACGCCAAGGAAAGTCCCTTCCGGACACGGGACGAAGTCTTCAATCTTGTATCTTCATAGTCCAGGAGTCCGGCTGAAGGTATAGTCCGGCCATCCGGACACCCCATAATCCAGGACTCCCTCAGTAGCCCCTGAACCAGGCTTCAATGACGACGAGTCCGGCGCACAGATTGTCTTCGGCATTGCAAGGCGGGTTCCTCCTCCAAGTACTTCATAGAAGATTCTGAACACAAAGATAGTGTACGGCTCTGCAAAATAAGTTTCCACATATGGCCATAGAGAGAATAATGTTTACACAGATCTAATCCGCTGACGTATTCCGTAGTGCGACATCGCACCACAGCCAAGCCTTTATTCGAATCGTTTTATTATCCCACCTCAGCCCGTCATGCGAGGCGGTTTCCTTGGCACGTCTTGTTAAAGTAGAGATCGTGTCCCCTTATTCCAGGATTCTCATCAATACGGGCGTGGGTAACCCAACCGCTTCTAGGACTCCTAGACTATAGGCAAGTCCAAACAGCCACGGAGAGGACGCTCGATATTCACCCTCTTTATAAAGGGACAAGGCTCTTTATTTTTTCCCTCCCGTGCTCAATCGATCCGTCCCCCACCTCAAGCTCAAACACCCAAAGTTCAGGTGAGGTGCTCCGAACCTTCAATCATGTCCGGATCTAGCCTCCAAGGCCGATGGGTGCCTTCCTCCGTCACGGAAGAAGACATCAAAAAGTTGAGGAGGTCAGATATCTGACCGCCGAGGTTGTGCATCGGCTGCCCGCCCGAGGGCAGGCCGTCCCCTCCCCCGAACTCAACGAGAACGTCGTGTTTGTCTCCCACTTCCTCCGAGGTCTAGGCCTTGCTCTGGATCCTTTCGTCAGGGGTTTGATGTTTTATTACGGGCTAGATTTCCATGATCTAGCTCCGGACTCCTTTCTTCATATCATGACATTTATTGTCGTGTGTGAGGCCTTCCTCTGTGTTACCCCTCACTTTGGCCTATGGCTCAAGACCTTTGAAGTAAAGCCGAAGATGATCAAGGGGCAACATGCAGTGTGTGGAGGTGCCTCAATATGCAAGATGACGGGAGCTCCATGGCCCAAAGGTTCCATTCCAGAGGTGTCTGAATTATGGCAACAGGAGTGGTTCTACATCACGGCTCCTAGAAGTGCCAAGTGGGCGGCCGCCCCGATTTTCCGCTCGGGCCCTCCACCACAACTGATGTCATGGATCAGCAGAGGTCTGAGCTGGGGTCCAGCCAAGGATGTGCCTATACTGCAAAGCCGCATTCGAGATCTCTTCAATGGAGATTTTAGTTTGGTTGCAGTAATACAAGTTATGCTGGTTCGTCAAGTCCAGCCTTGCAAACGCCGCCCCCTTCGCTTGTGGGAGTTCAATCCCGAGGGGCCGCGTGTCATTCAAAATTTCCTCGGCCTGACGCACGAGGAGATGTACAAGTCATTCTTCGTACCTCAGGTAGAGTGTCCGGAAATCACCGAGGACGTGGGCCTGAGCAGTAACCGCGCCGCCGAATAGGTAAGGAATCTTCCGGCCAAACATAATATCTCTCACTTGTTACGAAGTTATTTTTGAGAATCCTCTTTTTGACCAGGACTGGCTGACAAAGGCGAAGTTGATTCTGTGTTCGGCCCCCTCCCTGAGGGTTTGGAGAATCCGGTATTGGAAAAGATGCTCCAGGTCGCACCTTGCCCGGAGCCCTTGAAGGAAGATACTGGGGAGGATAATACGCGCGGACGCGGGACCCCAACGCCGCCCACTCTAACCGAGGGAGCGAGCGTCTCCATGAAGGAAGACGACCGGAGGAGGAAAAGGACTGTGCCCGGGGATTCGGAAGCCGAAGCTTCCAAACGGGAGAAGAAGTCTCCCACAGAGGGTCCTACCTTGGGGGGTGCTTTTGCCGCACAAAGTCCGCGGGGGGATCAATTATCCAGCGAGTCGTAAGTGACCCAAAATACTTTAATAGTACAGGTATGCCCTCTTTTTCTTCTGAGAAAATAACCACCGCATTTATTTTTGTAGTTCGGGCCTTAGCCCCTCTCAAATGAGCTCGTCTTCGGGGGATCTTCTTCCAGAGATGATGGAGAGCGAAACGCCTCCTCTGGACTCCTCCGCTCCAGAAGCGGGTGACGCCAAAGTGTCATCACGGAGGGCCTCTTCGAGTCCGGTGAGGCCAGAAGATAATCCCATTGACCCCCGAAGCTCCCAGTGTCCGGCACCGTCTGGTGTGCGAACGGATGTTCTGAGGGAGTTGGTGGGGCGAGCGGCCATCTCAGATGAACACCGTGTGCTGATGAATACGGTGATGGAGAGAATCTCGTCCGCCGAAAGCGGATTGCATGAAGCTTTTATGAGTCTACTGACAGGCTTTGAGGTATGTAAAATAATGTATGATAGTCCTGCACATGCTAGGTGTGCCTTGTGTAGATAGTAGCCCCTGAGACTCTGGTTGTCGTCGGAAACAACGATGAACAGAGGATCATATTCCCAGGTAATAGCCATACTGCCTCTATGTGCAGGTGATGGAAGCTCCGGTGGCTAGCCGGACTAGCGAGTTTGCCCATTTAAAACGGCAGTTGGATGCGGCAGACTCCGACATCGAGCTTGTTAACCAAAGGCTTGACGAGGCACAGGGTAAGTGTCATTATCTAGTAAACGCCACATAGTAAGAGCAGCATGATGCCAGTATCTTTAATATGTTGTGACTGCAGATGGAGCTGCCACTGTTGAAGCCTTGCGGGCAGAACTTGCCTGAGCGAAGGAACAAGCGCGGTTTAGTAATGCGGCTGCTTTGAAGGCGGCCGAAGAGTTGAAAGCCGAGAAGGCCGCGCATGGAGAGAGCCGAGATAAGATGGCCAAGACGGCCATAGAATTAAAAGCCGCCACCGACCGTTGCCGGGTTCTTGAAAAGGAAAACCTAGCGAAGGCATCGGACCTTGAGAAGGCTACTGCGACGAGGAAAGACATCCGCTATGCTATGAGGGCGAAGAAGGAGGAGCTGCGGGAAGCCGGGGATATTGTAGCTGGGAAATCCTTTATGTTTCGGAGGAAGTTCGGAGATCCACGGTATGCCCCTCTGGATTGGCTGTGGAGTTTGGAGGATGTGTATATGGATTTGGCGGCGCGCGCTGCCGATGCGGTCAAGTACTTCTAGGGTCAGACGGACCGTGAAGTGGACCAGCTGTTTTGGACACAATTCCATTCTCCCGAGCGTCCGCTTTCATTGACTGACCAATTAGCTGAATGGGCCGAACTGAATAGGTTGTCCGGACGCGCCATGAGGTCTATTGTGGATCAACTATGGCCGGAAAGGCCAAAACCGAACAACTATTTCAACCTGGTGCAGCAGTTCCTTGAAGTGGTGCCGCGCATTAATGCGATGAAGAGGTCGGCGTGCATAGAGGGCTCACGGATGGCCTTTGCCCATGTTAAAGCATACTAGGCGGAGATGGATGCTACCAATGTTGCAGCGCGGGATTCGGCCATAGGCCGAATGGCTGCTGAGCACTACTTTGAAGTTCTTGAGGGTGCTCGTTTGATAGAGACCCAGTGCTCAAAAAAATATTATGTTTGAGTGATATGTAGTCTCATTGTAAGCGAAATGCTTTTATAGATTTTTATAAGGCTATTTTTATACTTTTGCCTAAAAGTAATATGATGCCTCCTGGGCGGCCGTTCATGTATACATATGTATAACCTGAAAGATTGCAGCCGTCGGCTTTGACCCCCACGCATGTAATGCGGAGGTGCTCGCAAAAAACACGCATTCACACTTAACCCAACGTCTTGGTCCTATTAAGGAGGTGATAGTGGAGCGAGCGAGGCAACTGGACTATAATACTTTAGCACTTTCACTTAGCCATAGGAGTTTGACAATGGGGCTACTAGATAGCCCCTGGTGGCTCCGCACTCTCCCGATTCCGGGGTGCGTACATGCCTGGCCGGAAAACGGCCCTTCGTTAAGGCAGAGGAATTCTAACATTCCAACAGGGCATCGAGTGGTTGACCAGTCTCACGCTATATCATGACAGTCAGTTTTTGGCTTTCTCTACTGAGGTGCTCGTCTGGATGAACGAGGGCACAATCGCAGTAGTTCTCTTGGTGCTACCTTAGCCGGTAAAGCGGAACATAAGGCACCAAAACACAGGAGCCGGGCAAACCCAACATTTGACCAAAGACAATGATTCGGAGTTGATGCATATAGGGCCAAACTCGCGACGCCGAACACTCCCTAAGGTCTTCGGTCTTTGTGGTGTAAACCGGGCCTAAATAATGGCCTTTGTGAGAAGCCCCTTGTGTCCAGGTACGTGCATTGTTCTGGCGTGGCCACATGCCAAGACGTCAGCATCCTTCTCAATGGTGGATATGTATCAACAAGAGACAGTAAAAAAGGTTTACACAGGGTCTTAATCTAAAAAGAATCCTTGGAGCGGGTCCCTGCTGCATGTCTGCGCCTGTGTCTCTGTTGTGCCGTATCCTGGACGGGTGTAGCACGATGATCGTCTGTAAAAGAGAGGAATTTATGTGAAAAAGTTGTCGTGCGAAAAGATAGTTTTTAAAGAAACCATGTATGATTCAAGATGAGAAGAAATTTCCACTTGTCTGCACGCGTTGAGCCCCTTGTATTGACAAATAGGGGTGTGACCATTTATTTGGTATAAATAGTGGCGCCGGACTTGATTAGTTGTGTTTGAGGTCTTGACGACCTATTGGATGCTTTCGTTGGTCCGGGCACCTTTAGTGTGCGGCTGCCAAGGCAGCCGCACTCTCTTCGGCGCACAAAGATCGCTTGATATTTCCTTTCACTGAAATGATGCCACGTGGACCGGGCATCTTGAGTGTGAGGGAGGCGTAGTTTGGTATTGCATTAAACCGAGCGAAAGCTTCACGTCCGAGGAGTGCTTGATAGCCACTTTGGAACGGAGCGATGTGGAAGGTTAAATGCTCACGACGGAAGTTATCGGGGGAGCCGAATATAACTTGTGGTAGGAGGGAGCCCGTACAACGAGCCCCTGGGCCTGGCGTTACTCCTTTAAAGGTAGTATTGCTATGGCAAATTTTTGTTGGGTTTAACCCCATCCCGTGGATTGTATCCTGATATATTAGGTTTAGACTGCTGCCACCGTCCATCAAGACTTGTGTGAAGTGATATTCGCCAATTACTGGGTCTAATACCAGGGCAGCCCATCCTGCATGCCGGATATTTGCTGAGTAATCGCGATGGTCGAAAGTGATCGATTGAGACGACCAGTGGCAGGACTTTGCGGTGACAGGCACTTGGGTATATTTTCCTGGGAGTGCCATGTTGTTTTTTTCTTGATCACATCTAACACGTGTACTGTTTTGACTTCTGGTGGAAATTTCTTTTGTTCCCCAGTGTCTTGCTTGGGAGGCTCGTCCTCGTCTTCACTTGGTGTATCCTCCCCCTTGTGTACGGCATTGAGCTTGCCGGACTGCTTGAAGACCCAACATTCTCTGTGGGCATGATTAGCAGGTTTACCAGGGGTACTATGGATCTGACATAGTTGGTCCAGAATTTTGTTGAGGCTGGACAGTTTATCCCTGGTGCCTTTAGAGGGCGCCTTTTGCTGACCTGGCCAAGAGCTTTTGAATCCGGCATTTACTGTCGTGCCCTTCGTGCTGTCTTCTTTATTCCGGCGTTTGTTATTGCTGTTGCACCGTGATTTCCCGTTTCCATCTCTAACTTCGGACGTACTGGGGTCGCTGGTGCTGCATCTGGCTAGCCAGCTGTCCTCACCCGTGCAAAAGCGGGTCATGAGGTTTGTTAATGCGGCCATCGTTCCCAGCTTATTTTGGCCGAGGTGTCTGTCGAGCCATTTGTCCCGGACGCTATGCTTAAAAGCTGCCAAGGCTTTGGCGTCCGGACGGTGGACAATCTGGTTCTTTTTAGTAAGAAACCTGTTCCAAAGATTTCAGGCTGACTCTCCGGGCTGTTGAGTTATATGACTCAAATCATCCGCATCCGGAGGTTGGACATAAGTCCCTTGAAAATTTGCCCGAAAGGCGTCTTCGAGCTTTTCCCAACTTCCAATGGAGCTTTCGGGGAGGCCTTTAAGCCAGTGACGAGCTGGCCCTTTGAGCTTGAGGGGTAAGTACTTGATGGCATGGAGATCATCTCCTCGAGCCATATGGATATGAAGGGTGTAGTCCTCAATCCAGACCCCAGGGTCTGTTGTTCCGTCGTATGCCTCTATGTTTACGGGTTTGAATCCCTCTAGAAATTCATGGTCCAGTACCTCATCGGTGAAACATAGGGGGTGTGCGGTACCCCTGTAGCTGGGTGTACCGCGTTGTTCAGATGTTTGTTGTGTCGCATTGTATGCTGGGGCGCGCTTGCGTGGTCCATAGATGGATCTTGTTGCGCCGTCCTTTGGGTGCAAGCCCTTGCATGGGTCGCGTGTTGTATTGTGAGTGGCGTTGTATGCCGCTCTGTGTTGGTAGAGGGGTCGTCTATCCGGCCAGGTGGCTACTTTGATATTTGGTTGTGGGGGATCTGAGGCATCCTCATTGAATTCAGGTAGCAGCTTCCGCTTTGGGTAGCTCTTGGAGGGGCGATTGTCGCTGTACCTCGCTGCTGTGTTGAGTATTTTACTCCATCTGATTTGGAGTGTGTCTTGCGCAGCCTTGAGCCTTTGCTTCTGCTTTTTAAGACTCCTCGCGGTGGAAACAAGCCTTTTACGGGCATTCTGCTGCTCCGGGTGCCTGTCCGGCGTTTTGTCGTCCAAACTATTATCCTTGATAGAATTTGTTTGTTCGGTTTGATTATCCGGATTGTTGTTGTCCGGCAGCGGTTTGCCCTGCTCCAGTGCTGGGTCTGTGTGATCGTTATTTCTGTCGAGGCGGGATTTGGGGCGGCGCTTGCGTCGCCGCTTTGACTGCTTCTCGAGGGAACAAGCCTTCGGTGCGTCCTTTTGCTCCTCGTCGTCATCTTTTGGTGCGTCCACCATGTATACATCATATGATGAGGTGGGCGGTGGTTCTTCTTCGCCTCCCGCATCGTCGTCCATACTGTCGATGTTTTCAGAGTCGAAGTCGAGCATGTTGGTTAAATCGTCGACAGTGGCTACAAAGTGGGTGGTGGGTGGGCTTTGAATTTCTTCATCGTCCGTATCCCAACCTTGCTGACCGTAGTCTGGCCAGGGCTCTCCTGATAAAGAGAGAGACTTTAGTGTCTTCAGAATATCGCCGAAAGGCGAGTGCTGAAAGATGTCCGCGGTAGTAAACTCCATGATCGGCGCCCAGTCGGATTCGATCGGCAGGGGCGCGGAGGGTTCGGAGTCCAGAGAGGAGTCCGGCTCCTTGGGGTCACGAGTCTCGCGGAGTGCGGGGCTGGTGTTCGACTCGATCGCCGTTGGGATTGCAGCCCCTGAGGCGGCGTCCAACCACCCATCCTCGATCGGTGCAGTTGGCTCCGACTTAAGGGTCGAAGCTGATGTGGGTGCGGCCTCCAGGGCAGTGTTCGGCGGTAGAGCTACATCATGCTCGTCGTGACAGGGCGGCGCGCTCGGAAGTGGCTCGAATCCGTCGAAGATCAAGTCCCGCCGGATGTCAGTCATGTATTTTAAACTTCCAAATCTGACCTGACGGCCAGGGGCATAGCTTTCGATCTGCTCTAGATGGCCAAGTGAATTAGCCCGTAGTGCGAAGCCGCTGAAGATGAAGATCTGTCTGGGGAGGAAGGTCTCACCCTGGACTGCATCGCTATTGATGATCGTAGGAGCCATCAAGCCTAACGGCGATGACACAGAGGAACTCTCAATGAAAGCACCAATGTCGGTGTCAAAACCGGTGGACCTCGGATAGGGGGTCCCGAACTGTGCATCTAGGCCGGATGGTAACAGGAGGCAAGGGACACGAAGTTTTACCCAGGTTCGGGCCCTCTTGATGGAGGTAAAACCCTACGTCCTGCTTGATTAATATTGATGATATGGGTAGTACAAGAGTAGATCTACCACGAGATCAGAGAGGCTAAACCCTAGAAGCTAGCCTATGGTATGATTGTTCTGTATGTTGTCCTATGGACTAAAACCCTCCGGTTTATATAGACACCAGAGAGGGTTAGGGTTACACAAAGTCGGTTACAATGGTAGGAGATCTACATATCCGTATCGCCAAGCTTGCCTTCCATGCCAAGGAAAGTCCCTTCCGGACACGGGACGAAGTCTTCAATCTTGTATCTTCATAGTCCAGGAGTCCGGCTGAAGGTATAGTCCGGCCATCCGGACACCCCCTAATCCAGGACTCCCTCAATCGGTATTATGAGTTTACGTGTTTTGATGTACCGAAGGTAGTTCGGAGTCCCGGATATGATCACGGACATAACGAGGAGTCTCGAAATGGTCGAGACATAGAGATTAATATATTGGACGGCTATATTCAGACACCAGAAGGGTTTCGGATGATCTCGGATAAAACCGGAGTGCCGGAGGGGTTACCAGAACACCCCGGGGTACTAATGGGCCTTGATGGGCCCTAGTGGAGAGAGAGAGAGAGAGAGGGGCTGGCCAGGGCAGCCCGTGCGCCCCCTCCCCTTGAGTCTGAATAGGACAAGGAAGGAGGGGCGGCGCCCCCTTGCCTTTCCCCTCTCCCACTCCTTCCTTCCCCCTCCTAGTGGGACTAGGAAAGGGGAGTCCTACTCCCACTAGGAGGAGGACTCCTCCTCTTGGCGCGCCCTCCTAGTGCCGGCCGACCTCCCCCCTTGCTCCTTTATATACATGGGCAGGGGGGCACCCCATGGACACACAAGTTGATCATTGATCTTTTAGCCGTGTGCGGTGCCCCCCTCCACCATAATCCACCTCGGTCATATCGTAGTGGTGCTTAGGCGAAGCCCTGTGTCGGTAGCTTCATCAACACCTTCATCACGCCGTCGTGCTGACGGAACTCTCCCACGAAGCTCTACTGGATCGTGAGTTCGTGGGACGTCACCGAGCTGAACGTGTGTAGATCGCGGAGGTGTCGTACGTTCGGTACTAGGATCGGTCGATCGTGAAGACATACGACTACGCCAACCGTGTTGTCATAACGCTTCCACTTACGGTCTACAAGGGTACGTAGACGATACTCTCCCCTCTCGTTGCTATGCATCACCATGATCTTGCGTGTGCGTAGGAAAACTCTAAAATTACTATGTTCCCCAACTGTGGCATCAGAGCCAGGTCTATGCGTAGATGTTATAGGCATGAGTAGAACACAAAGGAGTTGTGGGCATGGGTATATACATATTGCTTGCCGTGACTAGTTGATTCTTGATTCGGCGGTATTGTTGGATGAAGCGGCTCAGACCGACATTACACGTACGCTTACGCGAGACTGGTTCTACCGACGTGCTTCGCACACAGGTCGCTAGTGGGTGTCTATTTCTCCAACTTTAGTTGAATCAGTTTCAATGAACATGGTTCTTTCTAAAGATCAAAAAGCAATCACTATACTACGTTGTGGTTTTTCATGCGTAGGTAAGAACGGTTCTTGCTCAGCCTGTAGCAGCCACGTAAAACTTGCAACAATAAAGTAGAGGACATCTAACTTGTTTTTGTAGGGCATGTTGTGATGTGATATGGTCAAGACATGATGAGATATAAATTGTTGTATGAGATGATCATGTTTTGTTAAAGTCATCGGCAACTGGCAGGAGCCTTATGGTTGTCTTTTGTTTGCATAAGATGCAAGCACCATATAATTGCTTTACTTTATCGCTATGCGATAGCAATAGTTGCAAAAGCAATAGTTGGTGAGACAACCATGTGACAACACGTTGATAAAGATCAAGATGATGGAGATCATGGTGTCATGCCGGTAACAATGGAGATCATGACGGTACTTTGGAGACAGAGATCAAAGGCACAAGATGATAATGGCCATATCATGTCACATATTTTGATTGCATGTGATGTTTATATTTTATGCATCTTATTTTGCTCAGTACAATGGTAGCTCTATAAGATGATCCCTTACTAAAATTTCAAGGTATAAGTGTTCTCCCTAAGTATGCACCGTTGCGATAGTTCTTTGTGCCGAGAAACCACATGATGATCGGGTGTGATAAGCTCTACGTTCACATACAATGGGTGCAAGCCAATTTTGCACACGCGGAATACTCAGGTTAAACTTGACGAGCCTAGCATATGCAGATATGGCCTCGGAACACTGGAGACCGAAAGGTCGAGCATGAATCATATAGTAGATATGATCAACATAGTGATGCTCACCATTGAAAACTACTCCATCTCACGTGATGATCAGACATGGTTTAGTTGATTCGGATCACGTGATCACTTAGATGATTAGAGGGATGTCTATCTAAGTGGGAGTTCTTAAGTAATATGATTAACTAAACTTTAAATTTATCATGAACTTAGACCTGTTAATATTAGCATATCTATGTCATAGATCAATAGCTCGTGTTTAGCTCCCTGTTTTATTTTTGATATGTTCCTAGAGAAAAACTATGTTGAAAAATGTTAGTAGCAATGATGCGGACTAGGTCTGTGATCTGAGGATTATCCTCATTGCTGCACAGAAGAATTATGTCCTTGATGCACCGCTAGGTGATAGACCTATTGCAAGAGCAGATGCACACGTTATGAACGTTTGACAAAGCTCGGTATGATGACTGCTTAATAGTTTAGTGCACCATGCTTTACGGCTTAGAAGAGGGAATTCAAAAATGTTTTGAAATGTCATGGAGCATATGAGATGTTCCAAGAGCTGAAATTGGTATTTCAGACTCATGCCCGAGTCAAGAGGTATGAGACCTCTAACAAGTACTTTGCCTACAAGATGGAGGAGAATAGCTCAGCTAGTCAGCATGTGCTCAGAATGTTTGAGTACTACAATCACTTGAATCAAGTGGGAGTTAATCTTCCAGATAAGATAGTGATTGACAGAGTTCTCTAGTCACTATCACCAAGTTACTAGAATTTTGTGATGAACTACAATATGCAAGGGATAACTGAAACGATTCCCAAGCTCTTCGTGATGCTGAAATCGACGAAGGTAGAAATCAAGAAAAGCATCAAGTGTTGATGGTTGACAAGACCACTAGTTTTAAGAAAAGGGCAAAGGGAAGAAGGGGAACTTCAAGAAGAATGGCAAGCAAGTTGCTGCTCAAGTGAAGAAGCCCAATTCTAGACCTAAGCCTGAGACTAAGTGCTTCTACTGCAAAGGGTCTGGTCACTGGAAGCCGAGCTGCCCTAAGTATTTGGCGGATAAGAAGGATGGCAAAGTGAACAAAGGTATATTTGATATACATGTTATTGATGTGTACTTTACTAGTGTTTATAGCAACCCCTCAGTATTTGATACTAGTTCAGTTGCTAAGATTAGTAACTCGAAACGAGAGTTGCAGAATGAACAAAGACTAGTTAAGGGTGAAGTGACAATGTGTGTTGGAAGTGGTTCCAAGATTGATATGATCATCATCGCACACTCCCTATACTTTTGAGATTAGTGTTGAACCTAAATAAATGTTATTTGGTGTTTGCGTTAAGCATGAATATGATTTGATCATGATTATTGCAATATGGTTATTCATTTAAAGTCAGAGAATAATTGTTGTTCTGTTTACATGAATAAAACCTTCAATGGTCATACACCCAAGGTGAATGGTTTATTGAATCTCAATCATAGTGATACACATATTCATAATATTGAATCCAAAAGATGCAAACTTAATAATGATAGTGCAACTTATTTATGGCACTGTCGTTTAGGTCATATTGGTGTAAAGCGCATGAAGAAAATCCATGCTGATGGGCTTTTGGAATCACTTGATTATGAATCAGTTGATGCTTGCGAACCATGCCTCATGGGCAAGATGACTAAGACTCCATTCTCCGGAACAATGGAGCGAGGAACAGACTTGTTGGAAATAATACATACTGATGTATGCAGTCCGATGAGTGTTGAGGCTCGCGGCAGGTATCGTTATTTTCTGACCTTCACAGATGATTCGAGCAGATATGGGTATATCTAGATGAAACATTTGAAAATTTCAAATAATTTTAGAGTGAAGTGGAAAATCATCGTAACAATATAATAAAGTTTCTACTATCTGATATTGGAGAAGAATATTTTGAGTTACGAGTTTGGTCTTCATTTGAAACAATGCGGAACAGTTTCGCAACTCACGCCACCTGGAACACCACATTGTAATGGTGTGTCCGAACGTCGTAATAGTACTTTATTGGATATGGTGCGATCTATGATGTCTCTTACCGATTTACCACTATCGTTTTGGGGATATGCATTAGAGACAGCTGCATTCACGTTAAATAGGGCACCATCTAAATCTATTGAGATGACACCGTATGAACTATGGTTTGGCAAGAAACCTAAGCTGTCATGTCTTAAAGTTTGGGGTTGCGATTCTTATGAGAAAAAGTTTCAAAATGATAAGCTCGAACCTAAATCGGAGAAATGTGTCTTCATAGGATACCCAAAGGAGACAGTTGGGTACACCTTCTATCACAGATACGAAGGCAAGATATTTTATTGCTAAGAATGGATCCTTTCTAGAGAAGGAGTTTCTCTCTAAAGAAGTGAGTGGGAGGAAAGTAGAACTTGATGAGGTAATTGTACCTTCTCCCGAATTGAAAGTAGTTCATCTCATAAATCAGTTCCACTGATTCCTACACCAATTAGCGAGGAAGCTAATTGAAAGTGAGTTATATTGACTAGAGGGGGGTGAATAGGCGATTTTTATGAATTCTTCACTGGGAATTTGCAGGTGAGGAAATTCCTGAATGAAGAACTACTTGCAGCGGAATAAGTACTCACAAGTAAACATAACAAAACATGAGCATGGTCTTCATGATGAAATGAAAACAAACACAGAGTATAGAAAGCGTAAACACGGGATAAACAGAATGAAGACCAACAGACTGAAGAAATTGAGCTGAGGAAAAAGAGAAAGTCTTCAGCCAAAGTATTCAAACAGATATGAACAAGCACACAACACAGAAATGAGGAAATGGAAGGGTTGAAGAAATGGAACCAGTTAGCTCGATGAAGACAATGATTTGGTAGACCAGTTCCAACTGATGTGTGATACGTCTCCAACGTATCTATAATTTTTGATTGCTCCATGATATATTATCTACTATTTTGGACTATATTGGGCTTTATTTTCCACTTTTATATTATTTTTGGGACTAACCTATTAACCGGAGGCCCAGCCCAGAATTGCTGTTTTTGCCTATTTCAGTGTTTCGAAGAAACGGAATAACAAACGGAGTCCCAACGGAATAAAATCTTCGGGAACGTGATTTTCTCGCCGAACGTGATCCAGGAGACTTGGACCCTACTCCAAGGAACAAAAGAGGCGGTCACGAGGGTGGGGGGCGCCCCCTAGGGCGTGCCCCCTGCCTTGTGGGCCCCTCGTTGCTCCTCCGGCGTACTTCTTCCTCCTATATATACACACACATACCCCCAAACGATCAGAACAGGAGCCAAAAACCTAATTCCACCACCGCAACTTTCTGTATCCACGAGATCCCATCTTGGGGCATGTTCCGGAGCTCCGCCGAAGAGGGTCGTAATCACGGAGGGCTTCTACATCATCCTAGCCTCTCGATGACGTGTGAGTAGTTTACCTCAGACCTTCGGGTCCATAGTTAGTAGCTAGATGGCTTCTTCTCTCTCTTTGAATCTCAATACAAAGTTCTCCCCCTCTCTTGTGGAGATCTATTCGATGTAATCTTATTTTTGCGGTGTGTTTGTTGAGACCGATGAATTGTGGGTTTATGATCAAGTCTATCTATGAATAATATTTGAATCTTCTCTGAATTCTTTTATGTATGATTGGTTATCTTTGCAAGTCTCTGCAAATTATCCGTTTGGTTTGGCCAACTAGATTGGTAGTTCTTGCCATGGGAGAAGTGCTTAGCTTTGGGTTCGATCTTGCGGTGTCCTTACCGAATGACAGAAGGGGCAGCAAGGCACGTATTGCATCGTTGCCATTGAGGATAACAAGATGGGGTTTATTTCATATTGCATGAATTTATCTCTCTACATCATGTCATCTTGCTTAAGGCATTACTCTATTTTTAACTTAATACTCTAGATGCATGTTGGATAGCGGTCGATGAGTGGAGTAATAGTAGTAGATGCAGAATCGTTTCGATCTACTTGTCATGGACATGATGCATATATACATGATCATGCCTAGATATTCTCATAACTATGCTCAATTCTGTCAATTGCTCAATAGTAATTTGTTCACCCACCGTAGAATACTTATGCTCTCGAGAGAAGCCACTAGTGAAACCTATGGCCCCCGGGTCTATTCTCATCATATCAATCTCCATCACTTTAATCTTGCTTTGCTTTTTTACTTTGCTTTTACTTTTTACTTTGAATCTTTATACCAAAAATACCAAAAATATTATATCTATCAGATCTCACTCTCGTAAGTGACCGTGAAGGGATTGACAACCCCTAACCGCGTTGGTTGCGAGTAGCTATCGTTTTGTGCAGGTACGAGGGACTTGAGCGTGGCCTCCTACTAGATTGATACCTTGGTTCTCAAAAACTGAGGGAAATACTTACGCTACTATGCTACATCATCCCTTCCTCTTCGGGGAAAACCAACGCAAGCTCAAGACGTAGCAAGAAGGATTTCTGGCGCCGTTGCCGGGGAGTCTACGCAAAAAGTCAACATACCAAGTACCCATCACAATCCCTATCTCTCGCATTACATTATATGCCATTTGCCTCTCATTTTCCTCTCCCCCCAATTCACCCTTGCCGTTTTATTCGCCCTCTCTCTCTATCCTCCCTCTCTATTTACCTCTTTTCCCTCGCCATGTCAGAACCAAAAAGAGTTGGGGTTCTCTCCCAAGTTCTAGTGCTTTAGACAATCCTTCTATCATATCTAAACTCATAAATTGGAATGCTATAGAACAACTTTCTGGAGTTATAAATGAGAACCTTAGTAATTTTAATGAAGATGATTCTGGAATTTTTCGTTATTTACTCGATGAATCTTTGAAAGATGCTTGGGATAGGCTGTTAAGGATCCGGGCTAGCTATGTGCCCCAATATCAAATTGAGGTTTACTTAAAAAGCTTTTATGTTGGGCTACCCGCTTCATTCAAACAAGTTTTAGATTCTATTTTAGAGGGGGGTTTTCTTGAAGGGGACCCCATAGATACCTATGAGATGATGAAAACAATATTTGGGCCCCCCATTAATGAGAAAACTAAAATTACATCTCTCTTGCTTTCTTACCAAAACGAATCTATTAAAGAGATAAAAGCTAGCCTAGATACCAATTTCCGCAACATTCTTAATCTTTCTTCTACCATTAATGGACATGTGCTCTGTCAAAATAGAAAGATTAATTCCATAGATAACAAGTTTGCTCTCTTTCTCTCTAGAACCAAAGATGGCAATACCTAGATCTATTCTCGCTTTTATGCCTAGCTAGGTGCGTTAAACGATAGCGCTTGTTGGGAGGCAACCCAATTTTATTTTTATTCCTTGCTTTTTGCTCCTGTTTAGTAATAAATAAATTATTTAGCCTCTGTTTTGGTTGTGTTTTTTGTGTTTAATTAGTATTTGTGCCAAGTAGAACCGTCGGGAAGACTTGGGGAAAGTCTTGTTGAACTTGCTGTAAAAAACAGAAACTTTAGCGCTCACGAGAACTGCTGTCATTTTTATTTTAAGAGTTATATTTAGTTCATTCTTTTTTCAGATGATTAATAGGTAAATTCCTCACGTCCCTCAATTTATTTTAGAATTTTTGGGGTTCCAGATCTTGCGCTAGATACATATTACTACAGACTGTTCTGTTTTTGACAGATTCTGTTTTTCGTGTGTTGTTTGCTTATTTTGATGAATCTATGGCTAGTAAAATAGTTTATAATCCATAGAGAAGTTGGAATACAGTAGGTTTAACACCAATATAAATAAATAATGAGTTCATTACAGTACCTGAAGTGGTATTTTGTTTTCTTTCGGTAACGGAGCTCACGAGTTTTCTATTTTAAGTTTTGTGTTGTGAAGTTTTCAAGTTTTGGGTGAATTCTTTTGATAGATCATGGAACAAGGAGTGGCAAGAGCCTAAGATTGGGGATTCCCTTGGAACCCCCAGTATAATCCAAGGACACCAAAAATTCAAAGCTTGGGGATGCCCCGGAAGGCATCCCGTCTTTCGTCCACTTCCATCGGTAATTTACTTGGAGCTATATTTTTATTCACCAACATGATATGTGTTTTGCTTGGAGCGTCTTGTATTATTTGTGTCTTTGTGTCTTAGTATTCCACAATCATCCTTGATGTACACACCTTTTGAGAGAGCCATACATGAATTAAAATTTGATAGAATACTCTATGTGCTTCACTTATATCTTTTGAGCTAAGTAGTTTTGCTCTATGTGCTTCACTTATATCTTTTGAGCTAAGTAGTTTTGCTCTATGTGCTTCACTTATATCTTTTGAGCTAGTTAATTTTGCTCTATTTGCTTCACTTATATCTTTTGAGTGTTATAATTTTTCTCTATGTGCTTCACTTAGATCTTTTAGAGCACGGTGGTGGATTTGTTTTAAAGAAACTATTGATCTCTCATGCTTCACTTAAATTATTTTGAGAGTCTCTTAATAGCATGGTAATTTGCTTAATAATAATATGCTTGGTATTCAAGATTTGTGAAACTTTCTTTTGAGTGTGTTGAATACTAAGAAAAGATTGAAACATGATAATTGTTTTGAGATATGGAGGTGATAATATTAAAGTCATGCTAGTTGAGTAGTTGTGAATTTAAAGAATACTTGTGTTGAAGTTTGTGATTCCTGTAGCATGCATGTATGGTTAACTGTTATGTGATGAAGTCGGAGCATGATTTATTTATTGATTGTCTTCCTTATGAGTGGCGGTCGGGGACGAGCGATGGTCTTTTCCTACCAATCTATCCCCCTAGGAGCATGCGTGTAATACTTTGCTTTGATAACTTCTAGATTTTCGTGATAAGTATATGAGTTCTTTATGACTAATGTTGAGTCCATGGATTATACGCACTCTCACCCTTCCACCTTTGCTAGCGTCTCTAATACCGCGCACCTTTTCTCCGGTATCATACACCTACCATATACCTTCCTCAAAACAGCCACCATACCTACCTATTATGGCATTTCCATGGCCATTCCGAGATATATTGCCATGCAACTTTCCACCATCTAGTTCATCATGACACACTCCATCATTTTCATATTGCATATCCCAGTACACCGCCGGATGCATTCATATAGAGTCACATTTTGTTCTAAGTATTTAGTTGTAAGAAAAATAAAAGTGTGATGATCATCATTATTAGAGCATTGTCCCAGTGAGGAAAGAATGAAGGAGACCATGATTCCCCCATAAGTCGGGATGAGACTCCGGACGAAAATAAATAAATAAATAAAAGAGGCCAAAGAAGCCCAAATAAAAAGAGGCCCAAAAAAGGAGAAAAGGCCCAAATAAAAAAATATGAGAGAAAAAGAGAGAAGGGACGATGTTACTATCCTCTTACCACACTTGTGCTTCAAAGTAGCACCATGATCTTCATAGTAGAGAGTCTCTCATGTTATCACTTTCATATACTAGTGGGAATTTTACATTATAGAATTTGGCTTGTATATTCCAATGATGGGCTTCCTCAAATTGCCCTAGGTCTTCATGAGCAAGCAAGTTGGATGCACACCCACTTAGTTTCTTTTTGAGCTTTCATATACTTATAGCTCCAGTGCATCCGTTGCATGGCAATCCCTACTCACTCACATTGATATCTATTGATGGGCATCTCCATAGCCCGTTGGTATGCCTAGTTGATGTGAGACTATCTTCTCCTTTTTGTCTTCTCCACCATTCTATTCCACCTATAGTGCTATGTCCATGGCTCACGCTCATGTATTCCGTGAAGATTAAAAAAGTTTTGAAAAAGTTAGAGTATGAAACAATTGCTTGGCTTGTCATCGGGGTTGTGCATGATTTAAATACTTTGTGTGGTGAAGATGGAGCATAGCCAAACTATATGATTTTGTAGGGACAACTTTCTTTGGCCATGTTATTTTGAGAAGACATAATTGCTTTGTTAGTATGCTTGAAGTATTATTATTTTTATGTCAATATAAACTTTTGTCTTGAATCTTTCTAATCTGAATATTCATACCACAATTAAGAAGATTTGCATTGAAATTATGCCTAGTAGCACTCCGCATCAAAAATTCTCTTTTTATCATTTACCTACTCGAGGACGAGCAGGAATTGAGCTTGGGGATGCCTGATATGTCTCCAACGTATCTATAATTTTTGATTGCTCCATGCTATATTATCTACTGTTTTGGACTATATTGGGCTTTATTTTCGACTTTTATATTATTTTGGGACTAACCTATTAACCGGAGGCCCAGCCCAGAATTGCTGTTTTTTGCCTATTTCAGTGTTTCGAAGAAACGGAATATCAAACGGAGTCCAAACAGAATAAAATCTTCGGGAACGTGATTTTCTCACCGAACGTGATCCAGGAGACTTGGACCCTGCTTCAAGGAACAAAAGAGGCGGTCACGAGGGTGGGGGGCGCCCCCCCTAGGGCGCGCCCCCCTGCCTCGTGGCCCCTCTTTGCTCCTCCGGCGTACTTCTTCCTTCTATATATACACACGTACCCCAAACGATCAGAACAGGAGCCAAAAACCTAATTCCACCGCCGCAACTTTCTGTATCCACGAGATCCCATCTTGGGGCCTATTCCGGAGCTCCACCGGAAGAGGGCCGTTATCATGGAGGGCTTCTACATCATCCTAGCCTCTCCGATGAAGTGTGAGTAGTTTACCTCAGACCTTCAGGTCCATAGTTAGTAGCTAGATGGCTTCTTCTCTCTCTTTGAATCTCAATACAAAGTTCTCCCCCTCTCTTGTGGAGATCTATTCGATGCAATCTTCTTTTTGCGGTGTGTTTGTTGAGACCGATGAATTGTGGGTTTATGATCAAGTCTATCTATGAATAATATTTGATTCTTCTCTGAATTCTTTTATGTATGATTGGTTATCTTTGCAAGTCTCTTTGAATTATCCGTTTGGTTTGGCCAACTAGATTGGTAGTTCTTGCCATGCGAGAAGTGCTTAGCTTTGGGTTCGATCTTGCGGTGTCCTTACCCAGTGACAGAAGGGGCAGCAAGGCACATATTGCATCGTTGCCATCGAGGATAACAAGATGGGGTTTATTTCATATTGCATGAATTTATCTCTCTACATCATGTCATCTTGCTTAAGGCGTTACTCTGTTTTTAACTTAATACTCTAGATGCATGCTAGATAGCGGTCGATGAGTGGAGTAATAGTAGTAGATGCAGAATCGTTTCTATCTACTTGTCACAGACGTGATGCCTATATACATGATCATGCCTAGATATTCTCATAACTATGCTCAATTCTGTCAATTGCTCAACAGTAATTTGTTCACCCACCGTAGAATACTTATGCTCTCGAGAGAAGCCACTAGTGAAACCTATGGCCCCCGGGTCTATTCTCATCATATCAATCTCCATCACTTTAATCTTGCTTTGCTTTTTTACTTTGCTTTTACTTTTTACTTTGCATCTTTGTACCAAAAATACCAAAAATATTATATCTATCAGATCTCACTCTCGTAAGTGACCGTGAAGGGATTGACAACCCCTAACCGCGTTGGTTGCGAGTAGCTATCGTTTTGTGCAGGTACGAGGGACTTGAGCGTGGCCTCCTACTAGATTGATACCTTGGTTCTCAAAAACTGAGGGAAATACTTACGCTACTATGCTACATCATCCATTCCTCTTCGGGTAAAAGCAACGCAAGCTCAAGACGTAGCACTATGACAGTTGTACGTCTGGTTAGGGCGGCTAGGTATTTAAACCTGAGGACACACAGTCTCGGACACCCCGTCCTGAACACGCAGCTCAGGAACATTTAGTCCTCACCGTATTCCCCTTGAGCTAAGGTCACACAGACCTCGCCCAACCACTCATTGTAAGTCTTCAGGTGACTTCCAAACCTTCACATACTCGGTCACTCGGCGATCCACAATTTCCTCTTGGATGCTCTAGACCATGACGCCTAACCGTCTGGAAGATGCACAGTCTTCAAAGGTAACAAGCATCGGATCCACACAGGATCAATCTCTTTGGTGATGCTCAATCACTTTGGGTTTGTAGGTGTTTGGGTTTGGGTTTTCCTCACTTGATGATTTTCACTCAAAGTCCTCGGAGGATGGGATGCTCTCAAATGACAAGTGTCAGTTTCTCTCGGAGCAGCCAACCATCTAGTGGTTGTAGGGGCGGCTATTTATAGCCTAGGGACCAGCCCGACATGATAAGACATAAATTCCCTTCAATGATATGCCCGTTAGGTGGGTAGATATTTTGGGACAGCTGGCGCATAGCACAGCAACGGTCGGAATTTTGAGTATCAAATTCCTCAGGGCTATCATGTTCCTCACTGTGTAGGCAATCCGCACTGGCGAATTCCTAACTCCTCTGTCAGAACAAATTCCTCAGAGACCATAAGAACTTCATCTCTGCCACTGAAGAAATTGACTGAGCTGTATGAGATTTACAATGGCTTCACTTGAAGGGATTGGTAGGTGTAGGATTTGAGTTGAGCATCACTTGGAAATTTTTCCTTAGTATTTCCTCGACCCCCTTTAACAGTACGGTGTTTCCTATGACTCAAGAAAGTGAAAATAAAACAAAGAACAAAAGTCTTCATGCTTCATGTTCCTCGAATGAATACCAAGTCTTCAGGATCACACCAATTCCTTCACTTTCAAAGTCTTTAGAAATCCAAAGTCTTCAGTCGAAGAACTTCATTTTTAGGGGTCGACTTTCTCTGTAAATATCAAACTCCTCATAGACTTATAGACCTGTGTACACTCACAAACGCATCAGTCCCTTAACCTATAAGTCTTCAATACACCAAAATCACTAAGGGGCACTAGATGCACTTACAATCTCCCCCTTTTTGGTGATTGATGACAATATAGGTTAAGTTTTCAACGGGGATAAACATATGAAGTGTAAATACTGAAATTGAGGAATTTGATTGCAAGATATAAAAGAACTCCCCCTGAATATGTGCATAGTGAGGAATTTGCTTTTGAAGCAATGCACACTTTGAAGAGTAGAATCAGGGAGATCTCCCCCTATATCTTGTAATTCATACACGCATTTAACATATAATATGAAGAATTTGAAATGCATGATGAAATATGGTGACTGATGTAATTTAGCATGCGTGCATTAATATTAATGAGGAATAAGCATGCAGAAAAACTCAGCAAAAGTATCAGACCACCATAGAGTTTAAGTTTACAACTCGATCCAGCAAAGTCTTCAAAAGAATGAGAGTTGTAACTTAGAAGGAAAAAACGCCCATATAGGTAGACCCGCTTGAAGACTAACTCAAATTTCTCCCCCTTTGTCATCAAATGACCAAAAGGGTCGAAAAACGAGGACTAACGCCCCTGAAGAATATCAAGTTGATGGAGGAGCGCCAGCATTGTTGGGGTCGTTTGTTGTTGTAGGGCCTACCGCAGTGTCGTCCAAGTCTTCAAACTCGTCGGTGTCGCGGGATGAAGAATATGAGCTGGCCACCAAGGAAGGAACTTTGACTTTCTTGAATTTCTTCGCTGGAGGTGCAGACCAATCAAAGTTCTCCATGAGACCTATTTGCTTCAGATCTTCTTCACCATACAGATGTGATAATATAGCCCAGGTGCGACCGAAAACTTCATGGAGGTAGTAATGGTTTTTCTTCACTACATTATGTGTAGCAGTCATGTTGTGAAGAAGAGAACCAAACTGACGCTTAACCCATTTATGGTTTCGATCCACCTTCTGGTGAAGAATAAGAAGCAACTCATGGTCAGTCGTTACTCTGGGAGCTGTGGCTTGAGGATTTGGCTTGGATGCATGTGCAGCAGAATCATGAGTGGCAGAGTCATCATTGGTGGAGTAAGATACAGCTTTGCAAAACTGACCATCCAATGGACGAATGCCTTAATCAATGACAGCAGGTGCCTTGCCCTTTTCATCAGCTGAGGAATAAGTCTGCTTGAGGACTTCAATTGGGGGGCAGGTAGCTGAGGTGATTCTAAAAGTCAGCCTTGTAGTTTAGTGAAGACCTTGTTCTGAGGAATCTCATAATCCAAGGAGCATAAGGCTTTAACTCAAACGGAGCGAGTGCAACATTTGCCAGAGTCCTCATGAAGAAATCATGATAACTGACAGGAATGCCATGTATGATGTTGAATAGAAGATTCTTGATGATGCCAGCAATTTCCTCATCAGATGAGTCGTGGCCTTTGATAGGACTCATTGTCCTCGTCAGAATGCGATAGACTATTCTGGGCACATATAGCAATTCCTTCACGAGGAATTTGGTCCTTGGGGCCTGACCGGGCTTCAGGGGCTTCATCATCACTTGCATGTAATGGGCAGTGAGTTCAGGCTCCTGGTACAGATAGCGAGCTCCTTCAAGGGGTGGACTAATGGGTAGGGCGTGAAGTAATTCAGAGGCCGGTGCCTTATAATGAGTGTTATCGGTCATCCAATGCAATACCCAAGTGTTGATATCATCAGGATCACCTGTGATGTGCAGTGTAGCATAGAACTGAAGAATAAGCTCTTCACTCCAATCAACAATCTCAGAGCAAAAGTTGAGGAGGCCTGCGTCATGAAGCACACTGAGGACAGGAGAGAAGCAAGGCAGCGATTCCATGTCCACGTGAGGAATATGCTCGTGGTAGAAGACTTTATCCTTGTTGAAGAGCAGTGAAGAATAGAAATTGGCCTGGCTGGCAGTCCAGAAGCGCTTCCACCTAAGACGAGCAAAGTCATAAGGATTGTAGTCTGTGAAGAATACATGATCGCTGAAGAAGTCATCAGCCTTGAATTTTTGCTTCTTTGAGAAGGGATCCTTTGGCTTGGGTGAGGAGGGTCAGTCAGTTGCATCACAACCTCAGGGATCTCGATCTCCGGTTCCGCAGGCTGAGGAATTTCAGGTTCTTCTTCAGTGGCAGCCCGGGACTTAAATTCTTCATTTACATTTTCTTCAGCACTAGTGGCTGGAATCTCTTCATGGACAGACAGTGTCGCATGAGGTTCTCCAGATCCCATTGGTACTTCAGTAGTGACAGGGGACTGAGGAATTTGTTGTAGGGGTGTGAACAGAGGAGAATTGGGATGCTGACTTTCCCAAAAGTCGTCGTTCAACACTGGAGTTGTGCATCCAATGTCCACATCTTCGTCTTCATTCATTTCTTCAACGCCAGCCTCTTCAGCAGTGAACTGAGGCATGGGCGATGAGACTATTGGGGTTGAAGGGATTTCATCCGCTTCAATTTCTTCATGCAACTGCTCTGAAGAAGCAGCAGAAGGAATGTCTTCATCGGATCCGCTTGGGATCACGTATTCTTCATCAAAAGGAACAAGGTCCTTTGATGGCATATATGAGATAGGAACAACATAAATTGGATTTTCAAATGAGCTGGTCAGTGGCTTCATTTTCTTCGGAGCTGAAGAATCTGATGCAGTTGATGCCTTCCTTTTCTTCACAGTTGCACGCTCTGCAGCCTTGGTCTTCTTCACATTTGATGCAGATGGAAGGATCGGAGTTGGTGTATGCGCATGAGGAGCAGAGGAATTTGGTTCAAGATCTTCAGGCACAACTGATGCAGTTGCCCTGACTTCTTCATTTTCTTCAGGCGCAACACTAGTGGTTGCCCTAGCAATTTCTTCAGTGGCTGGAATGCAGTCATCAGCCCTAGTACTTGCATTTTCTTCAGCAGCCTGAGTATCATCAGCGGTGCTGGCATTTTCTTTAGTAGGCTGAGTAGATACTTCAGCCTGAGGATTTTCTTGTTGTGTTGGGGCTGCAACATTGGAAGTGAACTGTTTAGTTAGTTTCACAAAACGGACCTTGGCTCCTAGCCAATCAGTGCGGTATGCGTCAAATTCATCACTGAGTTTCTTGATCTCAGATTGAATAGTGACAGGTTCTTCAGTTGTCATAGAGACAACATTTTTCTTCAGGAAGCACTCCTTTTTGTACTGCGCTTTCTTCAACTGCCTGGCCTTTTCAAATTTCCATTTTTCTTCCTGAATGGAGTCAACATATGACTTTGGCCAGGAGCCAGCTTGAAGTCAGGCATAGGAGTATTGGGGTCCTTGTGCCTGAGATCAATGTAATCAAGGATCAATTTTGGATCCAAAAGCAGAGGCACACTTGTGCCTTTGGCTCTAGCGGCCCTGAGTTGCTTGTCCCTGATGATTTTAGAAAGTTCTTCATCATCAGCTTCGTCTTCATTAGACGGCACTTGAAAGGCAACCTGCTTCTTGTGAGGACTTGGTCGAGAGCCTCATCCAGCAGTGGCCTTTGTCTTCAGCAGAGAAGGGCCAGTTGATGAATTTGGTGCAGCTGAAGAACTAGCAGAAGCTCCTGAGGCAATAGAGATGCCTGTTGTCCTTTGGCACGTGGTGAGATGCATAGGTGCTGAGGATTTTGACGGAGGAGCTGGTGCGGCTTGAGGAATTGGCCGCGAGGGCTTTGAAGAATTTGGCCGTGAGGGCATTGCTGAGGAACTTGGCCGTGAGGGCATTGGGGTTGAAGCACTTGGCTTATGAGCCAGCTTCTTTGGCATGGCCTTCTTTGGCTTGCTTGAAGAGGCCTCAGCAGTGGCAGCAGCAGCAACAGAGTCTTCATTGAATTTCCTCACTGCTTCCTTAGCTACTCTGGCTAGCTTGGACTGGCGCTTGGCCCATTCATCAGGATAATCCTCACCACGCTTGAGGCTGGTGGGATCATCTACTTGGCCAGGTGCTAACGAAGGTCTTGGGCATGGAGGATGAAGAGTGAATTTCTTCATATACTTGGGAGTAACATATCTGTATTCCCTCCATTCCCGTGCCCATCTCCTCTCTATCCTTTGGACGCGCACTTTGCGCATTCTTAGTTTCCTTTCCATGGGTGGCCTCATCAGGAGTGCAATAATCCTTGTATATATCCTCAGGGATTTCAAACGCAGTGTTGACTTCCACCTTCTTTCCTCCCTTCTGAGATTTCTTGCCATCTGCCATTTTCTTCAGCTGAGGGTTTTGAACGATTGAGTTCTCTGAAGAGGTATGCAACTTTTCTTCGAGGAACGCTGCAAATGAGTTAAGTTGATGAGAACCTAATGATTCAGCAGCGGACATGTGTACTTGTGAATAGAGTATAGTTGCGAGGAATTTGGAGAGGTCATATGCGTTCTCAAAAGGTTTTTGCAATAAGAACAGGTTTGAGGAATTTGACCAGTTGAGTCTTGAAGAATTTCACTAAGCGTTCTTTGACTTAGGTTCCAGAGTTGTACAGATTTGAAAATCCACATAATTGAGGAATCTTGAAGAAAAATGTTGCCTAGAGAAACAGATCAAGAACAGATGATATGTGAGGTGTCCAGTGTGTGAGGATTTGAAGAAAACACCTTTTGAAGATTTGAAGAAAAACAACCGAATCAACAAGGGTAGTAAAAGTAACTTTTAATTACCCTGGACGAAGAACCTGACGAACTGGGAAGTGTAGATTTGAATCTCATCGGTTCAGATCTTCCACGCCCTAACTTGGCTGAGGAAGATAGCTACGGCGGCGGCAGAGTGAAGAAATCCGCGTCTGGCGTGAGTACAACGGCGACGAGGTCAAGGTAGTGAAGCTCTTCCTCACCGGCGACGATAAAAGTAGCAGCAGCGCTAGGGTTTGAGAGCTCGAGTGAGGGAGTGAGGTCGAGCGGAGTAAAAGTGAAGTGAGGAAGGGAGAGGGGTAAGCCGAAGTGAAAAACTACTCGCTCGAGGAAATAGGACGAACGTGCCCCTGACCCTTCTCATTCGCTTGACATGTGTCACCCACGTACTGAGAGGTGATGTCGTGTGTGATCGTGGGTGAATAGGATAAGTATTATCGTGGAATGTGTAACGGTTTGAGCGGCAAAGGCCGAAAATTCAGATAAGATAAGTTTAAAGTTACGTTCTGTCACACCCTACCTAGGTTATGCATTAGAGTGTGCATCATGTTTACATTCATCAGAAATTGAAATGGGGAAAGCAGAACCCCCAGCACCCCCCCTGAAATCAACTAGGGTTTACTAAAAATAAATTCAATGAACCTGAAATGCCCTTCAAATATGTTCACCCTCTTTGCCTTGGGTTAGAACCCTTGGGAAAAATGGTGCATATAATTTTAGGTCAACAAAAGGGGCATTGACTTAATTCATAAATATTTGAATTTGGGCATTTAAATACTATTAAATAATTCAAATGCTCAAATAATGTTGGAACTATTTTTGGGCCACTGAAATAATTCAGAAAGTGTCCATAAATATTTTCAGGATTTTATAAAATGATTTAGTATTTAAACTAAATCAAAACAGAATAACAAAAATAGAAAAAACAGAAAAAATTAGAAAAGAGAGAGAGAGTAGGCCAGTGGGCCACTTACCTGGCGCCACCAACCGGCCAAGCACTGTAGCTGGACGGCCCAGCCCACCAGGCCGACGCCAGTCGTCCCCTAGCTCCTGCCAGGAGGACGCAGGGCGTGTGCCCGCGCTGCGCCGGCACGCGCGCGGCCACCGACGGCCACCTCCTGCTTCGGCCGCCTCCCCGACGTCGCTATGGACGCCACGCACCACCCTGGCCCTCTCATTCACTCTCCCTCGCCCTCATCCCCTCCCCTGGCTCGGTCTCTCACACACACCCGAACACGCCGTCGCCGCCGTTCGCTGCCACCGCGTCCACAGCCACCCCCTCGCTCCCTCTCCGCGTCCCTGGGCTCCGCCCTAACCCCGTGGAGCTGCACACCCGAAGCACGCGACCAGAGGAGGCCCCAGTCGACCCGAGCGTCGTCGTCTTCATCTCCGGTGCCCGGAGATCGCCGTCGTCAATTCGCCGTTGCAGAAGCGTCCCCGAGCCCGCTGAGTCCTCCCTCGAGATCGCTGTGAGCTCCCGAGCATTTCCCCCTTCTCCCCGCAGTGATTCTCTTCCCCTAACTAGCCTAGCCACTGGAGCCGTGAGCTCCTCGCCGCCGGCCATGGCGCCGTCGTGGCTAGAGCCAAAGTGGCTCGAAGCCAAGCTCACCTTTGTGCTCAGCGCACCACCAGGAGCCCGTAGCCACCACCAGCTCCTCCTCCCGTGCACCGCAGCATCGATCCCGCGAACACCCGAACTCCGGCGGCCGCAAAAGAGCTCGCCGCCGTCAGCTGCGGCCACCCCCGCACCTCCCGTTGGTCTCCCTAGATGCGCACGAGCACGAGCTCCTCCTAGGTGCTCCCAGCGCGCCAAACCATCGCCTGTAGCGAAATCCCGACGCGGACGCCGCCGCGATCTGAGGTCGCCGGTGGCTAAACGCCGGTAGCCGACGTGGCCGTCATTAGCGGCTAACTAACCCACTAACCACCCCTCTAGAGTCACTGCCATGTGGGCCCTAGCGCTTAATTAGTTAGTTAACTATTCTGTTAGATTAGCACCGGTCTCAGGAGGGCCCCACCTGTCAGTTTGACTTTGCCACGTCACAGTTGACCTGGTCCCACACGTCAGCCACAGGAACCAACTAGAGTCACTGACCAGTGGACCCCACTGGTCAGGTTTGACCTGGAGGCAGCTCAGTTGACCAGCTGACGTCACCCTGACGTCGGGCTGACGCAGTAAATCATTTTCTAGTTTAAAAATAATTCAGGAAATTCCAGAAAATACCCAAAACTTCAAAAATTCATAGAAATTCAACCATAACTCCAAATGAGACAAATTATATATGAAAAATTATCAGAAAAATTCAAGGAATCCATCTGTACCATTTTCATGCATGTTTGAACAATGTTTGTCCTCTGTTTTGGACAAAACAAATAAAGGGCATTTAAATAATCATATATGGGGTTGGAATTTGAATCTTGTACTCAAACCAACTCCATTTAAATCATAGCTAGTTGCATAAGCTCAAGACACATCCATATTGCCATGTCATAGCATGCATCATATTGTTGCATATCGTCATGTGTTGATTGTGCTCGGTTGTGTTCTTCGTGGTAGGTTCTGCCTCCGAGGATATTCACGAGTATCCAACTGAAGGGCAGTATCCCGTTACCACTCCATCAGGCAAGCAACCATTGATCATTCCGATACAACCCATGTTCTCACTCCTGCTCTTGTTTACTGCATTAAGACAACACGATTCAAACTGCTGTGTGCTACGGTAGTTGAACCCTTATCCTCTGCATGACCTGTCATTGCCACAGTAACTAGATGAAACCCACTAGCATGTGTAGGAGTTGATTGAGCCATGTTTTGTGATTCCTACCTTGCTATGCCTGCTATGCGTAGAGTTGTGTCAGGTCTGGTTCATCTGGGTGATGGGCTAGAGTGAAATGCTTGTGCCAGTAATATGTGGGATGTGTTGAACATGTTTTGGTAAAGGTATCGATGAGAGGCCATGTAGGAGTACATGGTGGGTTGTTTCATTGAAGCCGTCCCTAAGAACTGAGTTCTGTATGCGTGAATTAAGATTCAGCTACTACCACACATTGGGCCCTGAAATATGACCCCGCTCGACTTACCGACCCCTCTCGCCTCAGTCCAGGAGTTGCAACTAGTTTCTGGTGTTTGTAGGATATGTGTTGGCGGCCGTGCGTAGCGCTGACCCTAGGGGTGGGCTATGTTGCGATAGATACACCGTGGCACGGTGTACCGAGTCACCCGTTTGGTGTCTCGGGAACCCTGTTCACATCGTTCGGGGCCGTTGAGGACACCCCGGCCGGATTTCCTTGCGGATGGAACCTGAATAGGCGATGACCCTGGACTAGAGACTTGTGAGGTTAGTCAGGTCGTGGTCTACACCCACGTCGGTTTTCGCTTGAAGTCTGCCGAGCACATTTCGTGTGCACACGCTAAGTGGTGGAAACATGTGTGACGAAGTACACCCCTGCAGGGTATAAAACTATTCGAATAGCCGTGTCCACGGTAAAGGACTACTTGGTTGCATATACAGTTCATAGACAAGTTAATGGATACTACTAAAAGACTCAAGATAAGTGTGAGTACCGAGGATGGCCCCCTCGCAGGTTACCAGGGAGGATCCACGGTGGAGTATTGTGATGGTGAGTAGTGGACTCGTGTGTGAAAACTATTTTGCTAAAAGATTCCGTAGGATAGCTTAGCCAAGAGTCAAAGCTGGCTTGCTGCATAAACCCCACCACCTTCTTGAGAATGAGCATGTACAGTAGGTTCTGATGTAAGACTTGCTGAGTACCTTTGTACTCATGTTTGCTTATTTATTGTTTTCAGACGACAACACTGCCACCTCCGATGGGTTTTACGTAGACCTTGACGTCGACGAGTGACTGGCCACCCAGGTGGTGATCCAGGCCATGGAGGGCCCTATGTAGATAGACAGGCTTCGAGAAGCCTTCTTTCTTTCTAGAGTCTGTACTCAGACTAGTTGCTTCCGCATGTGCTTGTATGACTGTATGACTTGAGTGTCGGGTCATGTGACCCCTGCCTGTGTGGATATGTTATGTATGGCTCCCTGGAGCCTTTAAATAAAGTACCTGAGTTGTAGAGTTTTGTTGTGATGCCATGTTGTATGTACTCATATCGAGCATATTGTATGTATGATTGAAATGCTTGGTATGAGTGGGATCCGACAATCTAGTTGTTTGTCCTTCGCAGCCTTTCTTATGGGGAAATGTAGTCTAGTGCTCCTCGAGCCAAAGTAGTCCGCTACAGCCCGGTTCACCGGAGTCCCGCTAGCCCAGCACTACTGTTCAGGACACTTGACTGGCCGGCATGTGTTTCACTTCGTCCCTATGTCTGTCCCTTCGGGGAAATGTCACGCGGTGATCTCCGGAGTCCTGTCTAGCCTGCTACAGCCCGGGATCCCCCGGAGTCCTGTTAGCCCAGTGCTACAGCCCGGAATCACTCGTTGATGACCGACATGTTCGTTGTGATTCATGTATGCCTGTCTCCATAGGTCTGTGCCGCTTTGGGTTCACGACTAGCCATGTCGGCCCGGGTTCTCGGTCATATGGATGCTAGCGACATTGTCATATACGCGAGCCAAAAGGCGCAAACGGTCCCGGGCCATGGTAAGGTGACACCCGTGGGATACCGTGCGTGAGGCCGCAAAGTGATATGAGGTGTTACCGGCTAGATCGATGTGGCTTAGAATCGGGGTCCTGACAGCGTTGGCATCAGAGCTGGACTGCCTGTAGGTTCGTTCAGCCAAACTGGTCGATGTCGAGTCTAGAAATCCTTTAGTTATATGTAAGGGAATTGATTGTGGGAGGGAACGTAAGGTTCTTTTACTCCTTTACCCCATGCTTCTGATCTGAGTCATTCTCTTCTCATTCAACGTCGGTTAAGGACTAGGCTCTCTTCTTCTATCAGGTTCACGTGTTACTAATCCGTAGTAGCTCATAGGATTATTGCTACGAGTTTCAGTCCAGTTTCTACTATTTTAGTACGTGGCTATTTGAATCAGAACCTTGATATGATGCTGTTGAGCGGTATTGTGAACTGTTGTGGATGTCTCAAATCTTTTCCTGAGCATTTACAGCCGTTATGCTGCCCAATTTTCCCTAGGAATTCTGATGTCTTTGTCTTGTGGTTGTGCTTTCAGATGGCCAACCAGCCTCAAAATCAAGTGGTTCGCCTGACCAGGTGCCTCGACGTGCCCGGTCATACTGCTATGTTGGTCCGGGTCATGATCGAGACAGGATACCGTTGGTATCCCGAATACACTGTTGAAGAGCAGTTCCGCGACTTTAATCAAAGCCAGTATTTATGCACCGTCAGGATATTTCCTTCCTATCCTGGATCTACCGAGCCCCTTCACTGTTCCTATGGACTCGGAGTTACCATTGAGATGGCTGTGCAGGATGCTGCCTATTCCATGATGACCATCTTGCGAGTCCGGACCGGCCTGCTTCGGAACACTGACTTCCGTTACATGCCAGCTTCACTTCCGGGAGCGCAGGGGTATCTTCAGGCTATCTATGCTGACTCCACTCAGGAGGACTCATTAACTCGTACCACCGCTGAGATGCTCGAAGATAAGGACCGAGAGAATCGGGCCTTGAGGCTGGAGCTCTTTAATACCCGTGCTGATCATTGGGCCACATTGACTCGGTTTGCACCCGTGGTGCAAGCGGGATGTATGGATACCAGGGATCTGTATCCTGTGAGAGCAGCTCTGCCAGACATGGTGGATTGGCGTGATGTGGGAGGCATCACCCCACCCCTTGGTCCCCGCAGGCCACCGTTTGTTGGTCCAAGACCTTATCCTAGCCCCTATGGTCCACAGGCTCCTCAGGACCGTCTGTTTCCGGATGATCACGTTGAACTTCCAGGCTATGGAGGTGACTTCTATGAGGACTACTACGGAGCTATCTGAGTTAGTAGTAGTACCACTAGTATTGTAGTAGTTGTATCTCCACTGTCCTGTGTGACTTGTGGAATACGACTTGGTGTGTAATCGATTCCGGAGGTGTAGACAAATAATGTATAGGGACTCGGAATGCCTCCGATGAGATGTAACGTCTACCTTCATAGTTGTACTGTAGCATGGGCTTGTACCAAACTATGTATGACGAGTATGACCGTTGGTGTATATATGGCAGTTTTATATTACCATGGCATACGAATGAGCATCTCTGCATTCCGCGTTATCCTTTACATTCTGCACTTCCCTGTTAAGTTTGAGCCATCCTTGTCTAAACCGTTGTCTTGTTTCCTCCTAGGATGGTCAACACCCGCGGAAACCCTGCTGCCCCAGAGCAGGGGGAAGCCAATGCAGCTAGAGGTGAAAATTTGCCTCATCCGCCTTCCCTGGCCGAAGTGATGCTGGAGGCGGAAAGGAACAAGCGTGAGACCAACCGCCTGCTGGAGCGGATTGAGCAGAACACTGCACGCCACCCACGAAATGACTTGGTGTCAATCAACGACTTTATCAAGCTGTACCCACCAAAGTTTAACCATTCCGTCGAGCCCCTCGACGCGGATGATTGGCTTCACAGCATCACCCACAAGCTACGTTCTGCCAACGTAGCTGAAGCCGACAAGGTTACCTATGCTGCTTATCATCTCGAGGGCCCCGCTAGCCATTGGTGGGAAAACTACGAAGCTATGCGCCCGGTCGGCCAAATCACTACCTGGGCTGAGTTCAGCGAGGCTTTCCATGAGCATCACATTCCGGAAGGTCTCATGGATCGCAAGAGGGAGGAGTTCTGCAACTTCACCCAAGGAAGGCTGACTGTGGATGCATATAGCCGAGAATTTGGGAACCTGGCACGCTATGCTCCTGAAGAGGTTTCTACTGACGCCAAGAAGCAGGCAAGGTTCCATAAGGGACTTAGCCCTGAGCTTCGCCACGATCTCCGTCTGCACGAGTGCACATCCTTCCAGAAGCTGGTCAATAAAGCTATCAGTGCTGAGACAGGCCAGACTGATTATGACGCTTCACGCAAGCACTCTCGTGATTTTGGGTCTTCATCCGGCTCTGGAGCTCAGAAGCGCCGGGTGTGGATTCCAAGCACCGCACTGCCACCCAGATTCACCCCGAGGCCATCCTTTGAGGCGCCTCGTCCCAACCAGCAATTTGCACCGCCCAAGCCCTATGGTGGCCCCGCTGCTAATGTTGCTCCACGCCCCACTGTGGTAACATGCTTCAAGTGTGGAGAACCGGGTCACTATAGTCGAGAGTGTCCCCAGAACAACCCCAATCAAGCTGGAAAGTCCGTTGGCCGTGGTAAGCCCGCGGGAAAGACTTTCTACGCCAAGCCGGCCACTACTGCACGTGGCCATGTCAACTACGTCTCAGCCGAAGAGGCTCATGAGGATCCCAACGTCGTCCTTGGTACGCTCCTTGTTAACTGCCATCCGGCATCTGTTCTTTTCGATACTGGAGCATCTCATTCATTCATATCCGAGAATTATGCTCGGTTGCATAACACGACATTCTGTGACATGTCCACTTCCATGGTAATTCAAACTCCGGTTCCAAATGGCAAACTTCTAGGGTAAGCCATGGGAATGAAATTCTTGTCGATAGGCTTGTTTTCCTTGCATCTTTAATAGCTCTCAAGTCCTCCGACATAAACATCATCTTGGGTATGGACTGGATGTCGGCTCATTATGCCAAGATCGATTGTGCCACTAGAACCGTTCAACTTATTCATCCCTCGGACAAGACAGTTAATGTCTTAACTCGAGTGGCCAAGCGCCAACTTTACTCTCTCAATGCCAACCCTCTTCCAGACCTCGAGGACGTTCCGGTAGTCCGAGACTTCCTGGATGTGTTTCCGGAAGAACTGCCAGGTGTTCCACCTGACCGGGATGTCGAGTTTGTGATAGACCTTGTTCCAGGAACTGTTCCAATTGCTAGAAGACCCTACAAGATGGCACCCTTAGAACTAGCCGAGCTTAAGAACCAACTCGATGAGTCCTTGAACAAAGGGTTCATCCGTCCTAGCTCCTCCCCTTGGGCTTGCCCTGTCCTCTTCGTCAAGAAGAAGGATGGAACGGATCGAATGGTTGTGGATTACCGACCTGTCAATCTGGTCACCATCAAGAACAAATACCCGCTTCCCAGGATCAACGACCTGTATGATCAGCTCGCTGGATCCTCAGTCTTCTCCAAGATGGATTTGAGGCTGGGCTACCATCAAATCAAAATCAGAAACGGGGACATTCCCAAAACGGCCTTTGTTACTCGTTATGGCCAATACGAGTACACCGTCATGTCCTTCGGTTTAACCAATGCCCCGGCCACTTTCTCCCGGTTAATGAACTCGGTTTTCATGGAGTACTTGGACAAATTCGTCGTAGTATACCTCGATGACATACTCATCTACTCCAAGAATGAAGAGGAACATGCCGAACATCTAAGGCTGGTATTGATGAAACTTCGAGAGCATCGCCTTTATGCCAAATTCTCCAAGTGTGAATTTTGGTTGTCAGAAGTGACCTATCTAGGCCATGTAATCTCTGGTAAGGGTATTGCTGTCAATCCCGAGCGAGTTCAAGCCGTCCTTGATTGGACTCCACCTGTTTCGGTCAAGCAAGTTCGGAGTTTCCTTGGCCTAGCGAGCTATTGCCGCCGCTTCGTCGAGAATTTCTCCAAGGTTGCTAAACCTCTAACTGAACTCCTCAAGAAAGATAAAAAGTTCGAGTGGACTCCGCAGTGCGAGTTCAGTTTTCAGGAACTGAAAAGACGCCTGACATCTGCTCCCGTACTGGTACCACCAGATTTCTCCAAGGACTTTATTATCTATTGCGACGCCTCGCGACAAGGACTAGGTTGCATACTCATGCAAGATCGTCAGGTAATTGCCGATGCTTCACGGCAATTACACCCACATGAGGAAAATTATCCCACACGTGATCTAGAGCTTGCAGCTGTAGTCCATGCACTCAAAACCTGGCGACATTACCTCCTCGGTAATCGTTGCGAGATCTTCACCGATCACCAAAGCTTGAAATATATCTTCACCCAACCAGATTTGAATCTCAGGCAAAGACATTGGGTCGAGTTGATCTCGGATTACGACTTAGGAATAACTTACACCCCTGGCAAGGCCAATGTCATGGCCGATGCATTAAGTCGTAAGTCCTACTGTAACAACCTGATGTTACAACAAAGTCAACCACTTCTCCATGAGGAATTTCGCAAGCTTAATCTTCACATTGTTCCTCAAGGATTCTTGTCTACTCTGGTGGCGAAACCTACCCTTATGGATCAAATCATAGCTGCCCAAAAGCGTGATAAGGGCATATCCCGGATTAAGGAAAACATTGCTAGCGGAGTAGCTAAATGTTTTTCCATGGATGAGCAAGGTGCTGTCTTCTTTGAGAACCGCCTGGTGGTTCCCAAGAACCAACATCTACGCCAGATGATCCTTAAGGAAGCTCATGAATCCCCTCTCACCATTCATCCCGGTAGTACCAAAATGTATCAAGACCTACGCCAGAGGTTTTGGTGGACTAGGATGAAGAGAGAAATCGCTCAATACATTGCTAATTGCGACGTTTGTCATCGTGTTAAAGCAGAGCATCAACGGCCTGCTGGCACCCTTCAACCTTTGGCTATTCCTGAATGGAAATGGGACAAAATCAGTATGGATTTCATCACTGGGTTTCCCAGGACCAAGAGGGGGAATAATGCCATCTTCGTCGTGATCGACCGTCTTTCCAAAGTAGCCCATTTTCTACCTGTTCGTGAGAGTATCACCGCTAGCCAGCTAGCTGACCTATACATCTCCCGAATAGTGTCTCTTCATGGTGTCCCATTGGAAATTAACTTAGACCATGGAAGTCTCTTCACCTCTCGATTTTGGGAAAGTTTCCAAAATGCTATGGGGACTCATCTCTCCTTTAGCACCGCCTTCCATCCTCAATCAAGTGGTCAAGTAGAGCGAGTAAATCAAATTCTGGAAGATATGCTCCGAGCTTCTGTTATCTCATTCGGAATGAGTTGGGAGAAATGCCTTCCATTCGCGGAGTTTGCTTATAACAATAGCTATCAAGCTAGTTTGGGCAAGGCTCCCTTCGAAGTTCTCTATGGACGAAAATGTCGAACGCCTCTTAACTGGTTAGAAACCGGGGAAAGACAACTCTTTGGCCCGGATATGATTCAGGAAGCAGAAGAGCAGGTTCGCGTTATTCGTGAGAAATTGAAAACGGCCCAATCTCGCCAAAAGAGTCAATATGATCGTAAGCATAAGCCTATGACATTTGAAATTGACGAGAAAGCTTACCTTCGGGTTACCCCGTTAAAGGTAACCCATCGCTTCGATATCAAAGGCAAATTGGCTCCTCGTTACATTGGACCCTTTCGCATCTTGCCAAACGAGGAGAAGTTGCCTACCAATTGGAACTACCTCCGCATCTTTCCAGAGTTCACGATGTCTTCCACGTTTCGCAACTCAGGCGTTGCTTCGCGGATCCTATCCGTGGAGTGGACCACGAAACGCTTGATTTACAAGATAACCTCTCTTATCGGGAATACCCCGTTCGTATCCTTGATCAAGCCGAGCGTACCACTCGACGTCATAATATCAAGTTTCTCAAGGTTCAATGGTCACACCATTCCAAGGAAGAAGCCACTTGGGAAAGGGAGGATCGTCTTCGACTCGAGTACCCCGCCTTCTTCCCAGATGATCCTAAATCTCGGGACGAGATTTTATTGAGTGGGGGTGAGTTGTCACACCCTAGCTAGGTTATGCATTAGAGTGTGCATCATGTTTACATTCATCAGAAATTGAAATGGGGAAAGCAGAACCCCCAGCACCCCCCCCTGAAATCAACTAGGGTTTACTAAAAATAAATTCAATGAACCTGAAATGCCCTTCAAATATGTTCACCCTCTTTGCCTTGGGTTAGAACCCTTGGGAAAAATGGTGCATATAATTTTAGGTCAACAAAAGGGGCATTGACTTAATTCATAAATATTTGAATTTGGGCATTTAAATACTATTAAATAATTCAAATGCTCAAATAATGTTGGAACTATTTTTGGGCCACTGAAATAATTCAGAAAGTGTCCATAAATATTTTCAGGATTTTATAAAATGATTTAGTATTTAAACTAAATCAAAACAGAATAACAAAAATAGAAAAAAAACAGAAAAAATTAGAAAAGAGAGAGAGAGTAGGCCAGTGGGCCACTTACCTGGCGCCACCAACCGGCCCAGCACTGTAGCTGGACGGCCCAGCCCACCAGGCCGATGCTAGTCGTCCCCTAGCTCCTGCCAGGAGGACGCAGGGCGTGTGCCCGCGGTGCGCCGGCACGCGCGCGGCCACCGACGGCCACCTCCTGCTTCGGCCGCCTCCCCGACATCGCTATGGACGCCACGCACCCCCCTGGCCCTCTCATTCACTCTCCCTCGCCCTCATCCCCGCCCCTGGCTCGGTCTCTCACACACACCCGAACGCGCCGTCGCCGCCGTTCGCTGCCACCGCGTCCACAGCCACCCCCTCGCTCCCTCTCCGCGTCCCTGGGCTCCGCCCTGACCCCGTGGAGCTACACACCCGAAGCACGCGACCAGAGGAGGCCCCAGTCGACCCGAGCGTCGTCGTCTTCATCTCCGGTGCCCGGAGATCGCCGTCGTCAATTCGCCGTTGCAGAAGCGTCCCCGAGCCCGCTGAGTCCTCCCTCGAGATCGTTGTGAGCTCCCGAGCATTTCCCCCTTCTCCCCGCAGTGATTCTCTTCCCCTAACTAGCCTAGCCACTGGAGCCGTGAGCTCCTCGCCCCCGGCCATGGCGCCGTCGTGGCTAGAGCCAAAGTGGCTCGAAGCCAAGCTCACCTTTGTGCTCAGCGCACCACCAGGAGCCCGTAGCCACCACCAGCTCCTCCTCCCGTGCACCGCAGCATCGATCCCGTGAACACCCGAACTCCGGCGGCCGCAAAAGAGCTCGCCGCCGTCAGCTGCGGCCACCCCCGCACCTCCCGTTGGTCTCCCTAGATGCGCACGAGCACGAGCTCCTCCCTGGTGCCCCCAGCACGCCAAACCATCGCCTGTAGCGAAATCCCGACGCGGACGCCGCCGCGATCTGAGGTCGCCGGCGGCTAAACGCCGGTAGCCGACGTGGCCGTCATTAGCGGCTAACTAACCCACTAACCACCCCTCTAGAGTCACTGCCATGTGGGCCCTAGCGCTTAATTAGTTAGTTAACTATTCTGTTAGATTAGCACCGGTCTCAGGAGGGCCCCACCTGTCAGTTTGACTTTGCCACGTCACAGTTGACCTGGTCCCACACGTCAGCCACAGGAACCAACTAGAGTCACTGACCAGTGGACCCCACTGGTCAGGTTTGACCTGGAGGCAGCTCAGTTGACCAGCTGACGTCACCCTGACGTCGGGCTGACGCAGTAAATCATTTTCTAGTTTAAAAATAATTCAGGAAATTCCAGAAAATACCCAAAACTTCAAAAATTCATAGAAATTCAACCATAACTCCAAATGAGACAAATTATATATGAAAAATTATCAGAAAAATTCAAGGAATCCATCTGTACCATTTTCATGCATGTTTGAACAATGTTTGTCCTCTGTTTTGGACAAAACAAATAAAGGGCATTTAAATAATCATATATGGGGTTGGAATTTGAATCTTGTACTCAAACCAACTCCATTTAAATCATAGCTAGTTGCATAAGCTCAAGACACATCCATATTGCCATGTCATAGCATGCATCATATTGTTGCATATCGTCATGTGTTGATTGTGCTCGGTTGTGTTCTTCGTGGTAGGTTCTGCCTCCGAGGATATTCACGAGTATCCAACTGAAGGGCAGTATCCCGTTACCACTCCATCAGGCAAGCAACCATTGATCATTCCGATACAACCCATGTTCTCGCTCCTGCTCTTGTTTACTGCATTAAGACAACACGATTCAAACTGCTGTGTGCTACGGTAGTTGAACCCTTATCCTCTGCATGACCTGTCATTGCCACAGTAACTAGATGAAACCCACTAGCATGTGTAGGAGTTGATTGAGCCATGTTTTGTGATTCCTACCTTGCTATGCCTGCTATGCTTAGAGTTGTGTCAGGTCTGGTTCATCTGGGTGATGGGCTAGAGTGAAATGCTTGTGCCAGTAATATGTGGGATGTGTTGAACATGTTTTGGTAAAGGTATCGATGAGAGGCCATGTAGGAGTACATGGTGGGTTGTTTCATTGAAGCCGTCCCTAAGAACTGAGTTCTGTATGCGTGAATTAAGATTCAGCTACTACCACACATTGGGCCCTGAAATATGACCCCGCTCGACTTACCGACCTGTCTCGCCTCAGTCCAGGAGTTGCAACTAGTTTCTGGTGTTTGTAGGATATGTGTTGGCGGCCGTGCGTAGCGCTGACCCTAGGGGTGGGCTATGTTGCGATAGATACACCGTGGCACGGTGTACCGAGTCACCCGTTTGGTGTCTCGGGAACCCTGTTCACATCGTTCGGGGCCATTGAGGACACACCGGCCGGATTTCCTTGCGGATGGAACCTGAATAGGCGATGACCCTGGACTAGAGACTTGTGAGGTTAGTCAGGTCGTGGTCTACACCCACGTCGGTTTTCGCTTGAAGTCTGCCGAGCACATTTCGTGTGCAGACGCTAAGTGGTGGAAACATGTGTGACGAAGTACACCCCTGCAGGGTATAAAACTATTCGAATAGCCGTGTCCGCGGTAAAGGACTACTTGGTTGCATATACAGTTCATAGACAAGTTAATGGATACTACTAAAAGACTCAAGATAAGTGTGAGTACCGAGGATGGCCCCCTCGCAGGTTACGAGGGAGGATCCACGGTGGAGTATTGTGATGGTGAGTAGTGGACTCGTGTGCGAAAACTATTTTGCTAAAAGATTCCGTAGGATAGCTTAGCCAAGAGTCAAAGCTGGCTTGCTGCATAAACCCCACCACCTTCTTGAGAATGAGCATGTATAGTAGGTTCTGATGTAAGACTTGCTGAGTACCTTTGTACTCATGTTTGCTTATTTATTGTTTTCAGACGACAACACTGCCCCCTCCGATGGGTTTTACGTAGACCTTGACGTCGACGAGTGACTGGCCACCCAGGTGGTGATCCAGGCCATGGAGGGCCCTATGTAGATAGACATGCTTCGAGAAGCCTTCTTTCTTTCTAGAGTCTGTACTCAGACTAGTTGCTTCCGCATGTGCTTGTATGACTGTATGACTTGAGTGTCGGGTCATGTGACCCCTGCCTGTGTTGATATGTTATGTATGGCTCCCTGGAGCCTTTAAATAAAGTACCTGAGTTGTAGAGTTTTGTTGTGATGCCATGTTGTATGTACTCATATCGAGCATATTGTATGTATGATTGAAATGCTTGGTATGAGTGGGATCCGACAATCTAGTTGTTTGTCCTTCGCAGCCTTTCTTATGGGGAAATGTAGTCTAGTGCTCCTCGAGCCAAAGTAGTCCGCTACAGCCCGGTTCACCGGAGTCCTGCTAGCCCAGCACTACTGTTCAGGACACTTGACTGGCCGGCATGTGTTTCACTTCGTCCCTATGTCTGTCCCTTCGGGGAAATGTCACGCGGTGATCTCCGGAGTCCTGTCTAGCCTGCTACAGCCCGGGATCCCCCGGAGTCCTGTTAGCCCAGTGCTACAGCCCGGAATCACTCGTTGATGACCGACATGTTCGTTGTGATTCATGTATGCCTGTCTCCATAGGTCTGTGCCGCTTTGGGTTCACGACTAGCCATGTTGGCCCGGGTTCTCGGTCATATGGATGCAAGCGACATTGTCATATACGCGAGCCAAAAGGCGCAAACGGT
The DNA here is from genome assembly GCA_034509565.1 of Triticum monococcum. Taxonomy (NCBI): domain Eukaryota; kingdom Viridiplantae; phylum Streptophyta; class Magnoliopsida; order Poales; family Poaceae; genus Triticum; species Triticum monococcum. Next base: position 96,656,937 of record CM067843.1, on the reverse strand, counting down.
CCCGGGCCATGGTAAGGCGACACCCGTGGGATACCGTGCGTGAGGCCGCAAAGTGATATGAGGTGTTACCGGCTAGATCAATGTGGCTTAGAATCGGGGTCCTGACAGCGTTCGCAATTTCTTCAGCTGACAAGGACACAGTTATATATATATATATATATATATATATATATATATATAGAGAGAGAGAGAGAGAGAGAGCTATTCTGTTACGCGTAACACTGTTACCCTACTTGAACTGATGAATTCAAGCGGTTGAACTGATGAAATTCGAGCGATTGAACTGATGCTTTCTGTTGCTATTAAAAATCGTCTTCTTTAGTTCAAATTTGTTTGCAATTTTTTTGTTAAAATGGGGCGTGTAATATATCGTTCGAAAGCTCTTGACACCCACATTACAATCTTATAATTTGTTTTTACAAAAAAATTATGATTTAAGAGCAGTTTTGAAAAAATCGTTTTTTTCAAAACCGAAAACGTGAATAATATTTTGGACTTAATTTTCAAACGGTTTGTCGGAATTGAGAAAATGAGCTGGCGTTGGAAATCTTGTGAAAATCCGCATCTTCCATATATCCACTATTTTTTCAAATTCTATGTGATTTAAAAGTAATTTAAAAAAGGTGAAATTCTGGGCAAAATGTTTTTTCACTGTTTTTGCAAACGGTTTGTCGGATTGACGCAAATGATACGGCGTTGGAAAGCAATGAAAAATGCACAACTTCTAGTTCCTTACGGTTTAAATACGAATTCAAATACGGTTAAAATTGGTTTTGAACGCGGTTTTTTAAAAAACTTTGTCAACATGGGACAAATAATATACCGTTGGATAACTATCGAAAATGTGAAACTTAGTCATGTTGGACGTTTTCTCTACTTCGCAACCGTTTAAGAGTAATCTTGAATACGGCATGACAGATCATGTTGTTTTCTTGTCTGAAAAACAAAGTAGTCGTAGTGATATATTTGTATGTTTGTACTGAGCTATTTTTTGTAGAGTAATTTCAAATGGTTCCGAAAAAAGGTACATGTACTGATGCTTGCATGGGTTTGTAGTAAGTGTGTTTTCACATAACTAGACTTTCCTCTATTTTTTGGGTAATATTTTTCTCGTAAATTTTCAATGGTTTACTGTATCCTAGCCCTGAACTTGCATGGTTTATATTGTTGAACTGAATGTTATTGTATGTCGGCCCTGTACTTTCATGGTTTATATCATCGAACTGAATGATATTTTTTCGAAAAGAAAATTTTTGTTATTCTTTTTTTTGAACTAAACATTTTTTACAACGATGTTCTGGACTTCTCTTATTTTATGACTTTTACTTTTACTATTTGAATTGCATGGGGTTTCCTTTTGCTTGAACTTTTACAATTTGAATTTCTGTCATTTCTTTTATGCCGAACGGACCACCGTTTTTAACTTGTACTGATCAATATTTTTAATTAAACCAATTTTCCTTTGTAGAACGGACCACCGTTTTTGTTTGTACGGATCAGTTGTAGAACTTGGACGTCAATGTCATAGAATTAATTTGTGAGCTTCTCACATTTCCTTTTAAAGTTGTTTTTCCCTCGAACTTTATTGGCACCAAATTTTCTTTTCCGTACCTCTCGAACTGATGCGATTTTTTTCGATGAGTACGTACCAAATTTCTTTGTACTGTTATGTTTTTAACACACACACATATTGAATTGTTCCCACATTTCATTATGAATTTATTATATATAAAAGTTGAACTATACGACACTTTTTAAATGAATCTAACTAGTATTTTCGCTCGCTAAACTACCAAATGTTTTTCCGTTGTAAACTCAAGTCTGAACAGTTGTAAATACTTCTAAATTGTATTGAAATAAAATATAGGAACACTCGAGTCTGAGCAGTTGCAAATAGTTCTAAATTGAACTGAAATAAAATATAGGAACTGAACTGAGTGTATTTATAGATTTCTGCTAGCATGCATCATGACATTTTAGATATGTTTTTACAATAGAACATATACTAATTTTTATTTCAAGTAACCTCAAACAAAACAAAAGTGGAGCTTCATTTACAAGAATAGAACATAACATATGCTAGTTTCGATCCATGCAAGGTTTTCTCAAATGCTTATTAAGCATAACACACAACTCCTGTTGTGCTATAGGAAGAACACTTAAACAGGGGAAATTGGACATAGAATCGTTAAGTAGGTGTACTAAAAAGCACACAAAACATGTATTGAAAAAGAACAAAACATTCTTAGCGTTGCATCATCGCATGGCCTCGTGTGGCGGAGGTGAACGAGTTGTGGTGGTAAGGGTGAACGGCTTGAGCGCTGCATGTCCAAAAAAATTGGTTTTATTTGACAACACGAAAACATAAAAAGGATGATTTCAGTTTCATAAATTAACTCAAGAGGCAGTACCTCTAGCAATGGAAGATTACTGAGCCAAATGCCCATTCCGTAGCTACAAAAAACTGATTATTTTGTTTTTCTTAGTGGTGCCACTACCTTCAGATTAGAAGGACATACATAATACTCATCCGCTGAACTGCACATATTTTTTAAATCATTTTGACGGCCTGATAATACATCCATCTCATTTATTTAGTTTATTGGTTAACAAAAAGTATCAGCTATCAGTCCACAAAGAGCATCAACTATCAGTTCACAAAAATATGAAACATCACAGGAACATAAAAAGAATGTTTATTAGTTCACAAACCTATCAGCAATAGTAGTCCTGCGGCTCCAATGCAGCCGCCATTGTTGTGTTTTCTTCTTAAAATACACACTGAACTGTTGTAACAAAAAAGAAACTTTAAACCACAAGATTTAGCAAGATGAACCACTAGTCTACTAACCAGAGAACTGAATGAATTTCCAAAATTGAACTTTTTTCTAATGCTCTGCAGGCCAGAAAATGGGGGATTAAAGTTTGTAGCAGTAGTGCTCATGCCTATATAGGGCTCTCCCAGGACAAGCCCTTGTGTATAAAAAAGCTAGTGGTTTAAATTCAGAATGTGGACAATGCCACCACACATTTTATTAGTATATATTCTCACCTTATCCTCCGGTGCCTGTTTTGTGTTAAATGAAGATGCAAAACATAAAGGGAATTGTACTTATGATTCGGAATTAGATGAGCCGAATAGCAAACAAAAGATGGACTAAAAAACTGAACTAGCTCAACCATTCTACTTTTTGGGAATCTAATGCTCTGCAGATGAAGTGAACTCTTCGACACATATCTTTCATTTGTAAATATACCCAACTCACACTCTCTTGTATATTGTGTAAACATAAAGGCACAATCAACTGAGCTAGAGATGAAAAAATACAGGAGATGGGAAGTGCCAACAAGTGACACTACATTGCATGCGTTCTGGTGATCTCCAACACCATACAATCTTGCTATAGATAAGCCTAGATGCATGCTAACCATTCCATTCAAAACGTAAGAATTTCGCAGCAAAGAGTTCAAAAAATGACTACCCGTGAATGTATCTGACACTTCCTCTAATCGCTCTTGAATTATTTTTTAGTTTAACTTCCTAAGAAAAAATAACGGATAGAAAGTCAGAAATTAATTCCTTCTCAAGGATTGTTTACTTCTATAATATGAAATCCTCTCACTCACTTATTTATGTCCTCATTATAATTTTTTTGAGACAAACCATGACTAATAGGATTTACATAGAATCTGACTAGAGTAGAATATTGATTCTGAATATGTTGCAAGACCGTAAGGTTCTGACTGTTTATTACTATGCCAAATATGAATTTCAGTGTCTCCACTCTTTTTGCCTTCTCCACCTTAAGCTAGCTAAATTGTATGGTTGAAACAGAGACAACTCAAAGAATAGGAATACATGGCTAACCTTGTCATCGTTGGGAGACTTGTTTCTCACGCATTCCTCCTCCAAATTGTTCGATTTAGAGAAGCAACTGAGCCCCCACTGAAACATTCACAAGAAAATATTTTCAACACCTAATTCAGTAGAGATGTTTCTCCAAGGAAACCATCCTATAAGCAACTAATGAACAATGAATAATTCCGTATAACTGAAGAACAAAATTTCCCCCACCTTGGTGTCATCAGTTATAAAAGAAAACACCTAAGAGGCACAACTCCCATGCATCTCCATTAACACATTTTTTTCAAAAATTTCCTCCTAGCGCTGACTAAGACAAGCATGAACCAATAATCACACATACACCCATTAGAAGCAGTGTTAGTGTAGAACTGAAAAATGGGAAAAAATCATGTGGAGTGAGAGGCGAAGAAGAATACGAAGTTGATGTCAGACCGGATGGCTGAGTGGGACATGGGGGTCTGGTTGGACTAAAGGAGCAATCTGAATACAAAGCACTAGTGATAATAATAAGGCGGTCAAGCATCTAGTTTTGGCACACCCAATAATAGATGTACTGAGATGGTCAACTAATTGTACTGAGATATTGAACTTATTTATTGCAAAAATAAAGTCTAAATCATGGCTGAAATTTAGTCTAAATCATAAGACTGATGGGAGGATAAGGTAACTTTGGTAAATGTATACATAATTTTAAATTTCCGAGCACATACCTTCTGTTCTTGTTTGTTGCCGGGATTTTGGCAAATGGCTGAAATCACGAGCGGCGCCTGGGTGCGTCGGGATTTTGCCGCTGTAGGGGGATCCCAGCTACTACCAAGTCATTCCTGAGTAGCTTATAGAGGTGGCGCAGTTGGTGGCAGGCCAGGTGTAAGTTTGAACAATCAGGTGTGCCGGGATTTGGCCGCTGTAGAGAAACAAGAAGTCAGAATAAACATGAGTTATATAGGTTACATATTTTTGCCTTCTATAATGACGTGCTTCCTGGGCAGTCCAAAAGCAGCAGCCGCACAAGTTCAGTAGCCGCTCAACACGCGCACCTACTCGATGGTAATTTACACAGACTGTTTGCAATTTGTACAAACTTTTAAAACATGAACTCTGTGGTCCAAAACTTAGTGTTTGAACTAAAATGCATGTTTTAACTAAGTTGCATGATAGCTCAAAATCGAAATCAAATCATTCAAAAATTGCACCAAATATATCACATATTTGCAAAGATGAAATGCATCTAGTGTTGCTAGCAAGTTGATTAATATAATGACTCTATATGTCTCTCTTATTTCTGTCCATGATGGTATGGTAAGTGATAACAATATACAATGTACAATACACACATGTACTACACAAGACTCTACGACTGTACTGCCTAGAACAACAAATTAATCAAAAGAAACCTATTTATGAAGGAAAAAATTCTTGAACTTTGGTTAGAGCTTTGTTCGTTGAGATTTTTGAACTCTTGTAGTAGTTATACTTGAACTTGCGCTACACACTTCTTATTCACTCGAGAGCGTCTGATATTTTTCCAACACCAATAACATTCTAACCCTTTTAGCAAGTTGTAACAGAGCCAAAAGGCGTGTATGAGAACTTGTTCTGACAATCTGAATCTATAAATAGTAAAGTGTATACGCTTCTTTTAACCAAGAAAGTAATACCTAGTTTCTATGCTAATCTGGAGATAGTAAGATTCGGTTTTTTAAAGTAAGCTGCTACAGCCAGTAGGAACCCAGTAAACTCAGTAACAATTTTATCTGCAAGGCAAAATGACACCAAGATTCTGCAAAAAATAGATCATACAAAATAACCATAATAATCAAGAACTTCATGTATGTTAATTTTTGAACTCCCTTGAACAGAACTGCTCGCTTTTTTCTGTTGCCTAAGCCACTTACATACAAACAGAAATAAATTTGTAGACCAAAGGACTCAGCAAATTGAACCATTAATTTTCCAACCAGAGAACTGCAGGAGTTAGCAAAAATGAACTATTTCCTCAATGATTTTCCAACCAAAAATCACATATTTTTAAACGAAACCAAACTTTTTCAATGAACTTCTTTAGGTTTATGTGTACGAACTTACCAACTTTCCAAACAAGTACTTAGCTCGCTTATCTTCTTTCCTTCATGATGGAATTAGAAGTGCACAACATAGAAGCAATAACACATGGATCAACTAGGGCAAACACCACAACACAAAACTAAACAGAAATTAAACCAAACAATATGGCACAATTTTACTCTCTAGTATACTAACCACTACAGGATATTCAGTACAGTGGTAATACTACTTTGCTCATCCATTTGGTAATTTCTTAAGGTTATGAAATTAGATTTTTAGAGGTTTCATGAGAAATCAAATATGTTTGTCTCATACAAGTGAAAGAATTGTCCCTGCTTTGGTCTGCTTATTGCTAACCATCAACAAACATTCTAGAGGGACTACAAAATGATTAAAGAGTACTATATAAATTTCTTTATCTGGAAAATTATGAAATAGATCTTAAACCATTTTAGAAGATGCTCTTTGTGTGCAACTTTTCTGTGAGTCCATTTTATACAAATAAAATCACATCAGATTGGGGGGGGGGAAGTTAGATCATGCTATCATATGCACAACTGAGCTAAGTTGATATCTGCATCTGTAATATATTTATTTAGCTTGCCATTTCATCAAATAGGTGCTAGGCACCTTAACATCTCAACTTTCATGATCTTTTCGAGATGAACAAGTGCAATTTTTTATGGAACCAAACTTCTGAACTTTTTCCAATACACACTTTGAACGTGTGGCAGCGTGCACCAGTGCCGGCAAAAGCTCATATGTGAAGGAGCATGGCAGGAGGAGCTCGGATGGATAAGTGAGTGAGGGAGTCCTGGATTAGGGGCTGTTCGGGTAGCCGGACTATACCTTCTGCCGGACTCCAGGACTATGAAGATACAAGATTGAAGACTACGTCCCGTGTCCGGATGGGACTTTCCTTGGCGTGGAAGGCAAGCTTGGCGATGCGGATATTCAAGATCCCCTATCATTGTAACCGACTCTATGTAACCCTAACCCTATCCGGTGTCTATATAAACCGGAGGGTTGTAGTCCATAGGCAATCAACTCCATATACAACAATCATACCGTAGGCTAGCTTCTAGGGTTTAGCCTCCTTGATGTCGTGGTAGATCTACTCTTGTACTACCCATATCATCAATATTAATCAAGCAGGATGTAGGGTTTTACCTCCATCGAGAGGGCCCGAACCTAGGTAAAACATCGTGTTCCCTGTCTCCTGTTACCATCCGGCCTAGACGCACAGTTCGGGAGCCCCTACCCGAGATCCGCCGGTTTTGACACCGACATTGCTGCTTTCATTGAGAGTTCCTCTGTGCCGTCGCAATCAGGAAGGATGCCTCCTCCCGTCTTTAAAGACGGCGCCGTTGCTAAGGGAGCCTTGGCTGTCGGCCAAACCCTCAGGCTAGGTGGTTTTCTCATGACCGCGTGTTCGGCTGTTGCGCCAACGGTGACCTCTCGGGTCATCAAAAGAAACCTACACGTCAGCTCAGAGCTCGTCGAGCAGCTAGATCCAATGGAGCTCTCTTCCATCAACGAGCCCTTGGATCGCATCGCCGCCTTGGGGGTCGCTGCGGATTACGACCAGGTTGGGCTCAAACCCGATCTAAGAGAAATTAACTCTCCCCAAGCCACCCACCACGTTGCCATGGTAGAGATGCAGTGTGGCAACCCTTCATCTATTTTAAGGACTAGCTACGTCCGAATTCCCGACCCCTCCAAGCTGGATACCCGCGGAGGGGGAGATGTAACTCAAGACCTGAGCTTAGGATCAGGCAACGGGCCAGATTCATTGGACAACATCCAAGAATCCGAACTTCAGAGTTCGGAAACTCTTCGGCCTCCGAATCTTGGATTGGGTGAGGTTTCAGATTCAACGACACCCGCCCACCCGATCATAAGCGATCTCCCCCAAATCAGGCAGAGGCCCAAGGAAACAGTACATCATTACTGGGCCAGATTCCTCCTGGTCATGAACATGATAAAGGATTGCCGCGAGGAAGACGCAATCTCATTTTTTTGCAGTAATTGCACGGACAAGGGAATCCTTAACGCCGTAAGTCGTCGTGATATTACACGCTTCGCTGACTTGGCGTCCATAGTACAAAAATACTGTGCGATGGAAAGTGCCTGGAAAACCGAAATAAAATTTTGGGATAATCCGGCCTTGAATAGTAATCCCGTCCGAACTAAGAGGGTGCATCATCATAGGACACCCGGGATAAACACCAAAAAGCCAAAACCCTCTACAGGGTATGGAACTGTACTGGAAAGATGGCTTGATGGACCCTGTAGAATTCACAGTACAGAGGACGCCACACCAACTCACAGCCTTAGAGCATGTTGGATACTCCGGCAGGTGGCCAAGATCGGCGAGGACCTCTGAATTCCGGAGGCCGCAGAAAGCGAGCCCAAGGACACCAATACCGTTATCACAGTCTTCGAGACTTTCGCATCAAACAATGTGCGAAAAAGAACACTCCGCAGCCTCGCCGAAGTTTATCAAGTTGCAACAATAAATCCATGGAGCGACACTGCCATTACCTTCAACGCAAGTGATGAACCTAGATTCCGAACAGCCCGAGCACCAGCCACATTGGTCCTCAGTCCCATAGTGGACGGCTTTTGCCTCACCAAGCTGCTCATGGATGGAGGCAGCGGACTGAACCTCATTTATGAGGAAACCCTTCAAAAAATGGAAATAGACTGGAACCGTGTCGAGCGAAGCAGCACAAGCTTTAGAGGAATAATCCCCAGTCAGGAAGCGTGCTGCACAGGAAAAATCACACTAGATGTTGTGTTCGGCACGCCGGATAATTACAGGTCCGAAGAAGTTATATTTCAGGTGGCCCCGTTTAAGAGCGGATATCACGCTTTACTAGGGCGGGAAGAATTCACAATCTTCCAAGCAATACCCCATTACGGGTACATGAAGCTTAAGATGCCCGGGCCGAACGAAATTATCACTCTAGCTAGTGATCCGGACATAGCACTCCGCGCCGAAAACAAGACAGCCGCATTAGCCCTTGAGGCACTATCCGAAGCCTTAACGGCCGAGGAACTGACTGCACTGCGCTCCATGGTTAACAAGGATGATGTGATACTCGACAAGAGATCCAAATCCACATCCTTCAAGCCAGCTGATGAAATAGTCAAATTCCAGGTCCATCCAACGGACCCCAATAAAACAGCTTCCATCGGGGCACGACTGAACCCTGATGTAGACGCCGCACTGCGAGAGTTCCTATGAGAGAACTGGGACATCTTCGCCTGGCACCCTTCAGACATGCCAGGGATCCCACGCAGGCTGGCCGAACACAACTTAAATATCCAAAAAGGATTTAAACCTGTCAAACAAGCCCTTCGGCGTTTTTCTGAACCCAAGAGACATGCTATGGGAGAGGAGCTAGCCAAGCTATTGGAGGCCGGATTCATCAGAGACATAAAACATCTGGACTGGCTAGCAAACCTGGTGATGGTACCAAAGAAGGACAAATCCTGGCGCCTATGTGTCGATTTTAAAGACCTTAACAAGGCTTGCCCAAAGGATCCCTTCCCCCTCCCCCGTATCGATCAAATTATCGATGCCACCGCAGGACACGATTCATTGTGTTTCCTCGACGCATACTCCGGTTACCATCAAATCAAGATGGCAGAATCATACCAAGCTGCAACAGCATTCATCACACCATACGGCCCATTCTGCTTCAACACAATGCCCTTCGGGCTGAAAAACGCCGGCGCAACATATCAGTGCATGATCCAGACATGTCTGGCAAACCAGATCGGCAAAACAGTGGAGGCGTACGTGGATGATGTGGTCGTCAAATCAAGACATGTCGGATCTCTAGTAGACGACTTGAGGCTTACATTCTATAACCTCCGAAAATATGACATCAAGCTCAAACCGGAAAAATGCGTCTTCGGCGTTCCAGCCGGAAAGCTCTTGGGCTTCATTGTATCCGGTAGAGGAATTGAAGCAAATCCAGCCAAGATCCGAGCTTTGTCACAATTGGATGTCCCAAAGGACCTTAAACAAATACAAAAATTAACCAGATGCGTGGCGGCTTTAAGCCTCTTCATATCCCGTTTGGGAGAAAAGGCACTACCCCTCTATCGCCTCCTTCGGCGCACCGAACACTTCGAATGGACGGATGCCGCCACGGCCGGACTTGACGAAATAAAAGCCATATTGGCAACAAACCCAGTCCTGGCCGTGCCAAACACCGGCGAACCAATGTTATTGTACATTGCAGCAACACACCAAGTTATCAGCGCAGTGCTCATTGTCGAGCGGGAAACGGACGGACACAAATTCCCCCTTCAAAGGCTGGTCTACTACATGTGCACTATCCTCACTCCATGCAAATCACGATACCCGCATTATCAAAAGATTGCATACGGGGTATTCATGGCATCCCGGAAGCTATGACACTACTTTCAAGAGTGTTCCATAACAGTAGCCTTCGAAGTGCCACTAAACGATATTATCAACAACCGTGATGCAACGGGCCGGATTGCAAAATGGGCCATCGAGCTTCTCCCGTTCGATATAACCTATAAGCCACGGCGAGCTATTAAATCACAAGTTTTGGCCGACTTCGTCGTAGAATGGATGGAGGACGAGCTCCCTAAAGAGTACGGCACATATTCAAACTGGATTATGCATTTCGACGGCTCCAAAATGTTGGCTGGACTGGGGGCCGGCGTCGTCCTGACGTCCCCCACAGGAGACACAGTCCAATATGTGCTCCAGATCATGTACATGGATTCCAACAATGCAGCCGAATATGAGGCCCTCCTACATGGCCTCTGGATAGCAGTATCCATGGGTATCCAGCGCCTAGAGGTACGCGGGGATTCAAACCTCGCGATATCCCAAATAAATGGAGACTTCGACGCCAAGGACCCAAAAATGGCAGCTTACCGCAACGCCGTCCTAAAAATGTCAGCTCGGTTCAAAGGGCTGGAGTTTCACCATATAGCCCGAGAAAACAATCAAGCGGCGGACGTCCTAGCACGCATCGGAGCAAAACGCGATGCTGTCCCCCCCAACATCTTTTTGGAAAGATTGTTCAAGCCATCCGTAGCATGGGAGGGGGAACCCGCAAATAACAGCCCGAACCCAGCCGCACCACTCGACGCCGAACAATTTGACACAATTGGAGGCTCTGCCAACGAAATTACACCTTCAGCCCACGTAATAATGGCGGTTATTGCCCCGTGGACAGAACCATTCCTAGCCTACCTTACTAGGCAGGAACTCCCGGAGGACCAAAACGAGGCCCGCTGCATAGTGCGGCGATCTAAAGCCTATAGAGTCCATGAGGGAGAGCTTTATAAGAAAAGCACTACCGGAGTCCTTCAAAGGTGCATCTCCGAAGAGGAAGGGTGGAACCTTCTGGCTGAAATTCATGCTGGACTAGGTGGTCACCATGCCGCTGCTCGGTCCCTTGTTAGCAAGGCTTTCCGTACTGGTTTTTATTGGCCGACGGCCCGGGCAGACGCTCAGGACCTAGTCCAACGATGCGCTGGTTGCCAACTCTTTGCCAACCAAAGCCATATGCCACCCACCGCACTCCAAACTATACCCATCACCTGGCCTTTTGCGGTCTGGGGGCTTGACATGGTCGGACCCCTTAAAGGTGGGAACCATAAGAAAAAATACTTACTGGTCATGGTGGATAAGTTCACCAAATGGATAGAAGCCAAGCCTGTTAAAACGGCCGAATCCGGACCTGTGCTAGACTTCATATTCGGGGTTGTACACCGTTATGGCGTCCCCCACAGCATCATAACCGACAACGGTACAAACTTTACCGCCGACGAGGTAAAACTCTGGTGCAAAAACATGGGCATCAAGCTCGATTACGCTTCCGTCTATCACCCACAAACCAATGGCCAGGTCGAACGTGCAAATGGTCTTATCATGAGCGGCATTAAACCCAGACTGGTGCGGTCCCTTAAGGAATCTAACACGCACTGGGTAGGGGAGCTCGACTCCGTGCTATGGGGGTTGCGGACCACGCCAAATCGCACCACCGGATACACACCATTTTTTATGGTGTACGGCGTAGAAGCAGTTCTGCCTAGCGACATAATTCATGACTCACCTAGAGTGCGCATGTACGAAGAAAGAGAAGCCGAGCTCGATCGGCAGGACAATTTGGACGCCTTGGAGGAGGAGCGTGACGTGGCAAAAGCCTGTGCCGCATTTTATCAACAGCAGGCCCGAAGATATCAAAGCAGAGAAGTACGGGCCAAGAATTACAATGTTGGCGAACTAGTTCTATGCCTGCCGGATAAGAAAAAGGACAAACTCAAGCCCAAGTGGAAAGGTCCATTCATAATCGACCAAGTCCTGACTGGCGGGGCGTACCGCCTGCGAGATGCGTCGAACAACCGACTCGAGCCGAACCTGTGGAACGCCACCCGTCTCCGAAGATTCTATGCCTAGCGCCGGACTCTGTGTTCGTCTCCTTCCTCTGTCCATTCCTTTTTGCATTTTTCTGTCTGACATTTCTCTCCTTCCCATTTTTTCTTTTATAGCCCTTAAAGGCTCATCTAGTGACGCGCCACTCACGCTCATTAAACCCGGGGGCTTCTTTAATAGAAGCTTATTTATACGGGCTTCACGCCCAACACATGCATCAAACTTCCGCATGTACCTTTTTCTTCACCATTATATGCATTAATATGACTTAAGTTTTGGCCAAGCTGGGTTGCCTGGCTCCTGTGCTTACCCCTACATTCCCGATTGTTCGGCTAGGCGGTAAAGGGAGCACCTCTACGATTGTTACTGCCGGGTCAGCCGGATGTGTACCTCAGACTGGGTGAAGCCGAAAGCTAGCGTTCTTAAGGGAATATTCGGTCGGTGAGCTAAAAGATGATCTTTTTACTCATTTTATGCGCCCCCAGATGCTTTTTTTTCTGCTTCTCTTCATGCAGTCCGGACATGCACCTTAGGGCATGCCTCCCAGCGAAAGGAACCCTTAACGGAACTATTCTCTCTGGAAGATGTTTCTTACTAACCATGTAATATAACATAACTAGTTGGGCACTTGTCTGATAAAGCACTGATGACCCCTACGCCTGGTCTCCACGCAAACCCCGGTTCTTATATAACCGCTAGGGTATTCGGACACACTACGGACCGTCAGGTCCCGAGGTTGAAGCGAAAAGGTCGGCAATGACAAACGATTTACAATCCGGCTAGAAGGCATTACACATGTCAATTCAAAATTACACAGTCATTCTGACTGATTGTATTCCTCTTCTATACCATCTAATAGGCTATCTAATTTACAGTCCTACTGGGAATACTTCGCGGCCAACTCTACTTGGCCGTATACTAAGCTTACAGGGATCTCCTTCCCGTCAGGCCATACTGGTCTGACCTCGGCCATGTGGTTTGGGTCAGACTTCATAAAACGGGTCTTCACCATGGCCCAGGCCTCCCTAGCGCCTTGTCGGCAGGCTGATATCTTCGACAACCGGACGCGCCGCCGAGCTCCCTTCAGCTTCTCCGCAAGCTCTCCAAGACCCTCGGGCACGGAGTGGGCGGGCCATAGGGCTTGGGCAATACCCCGCATCGCCTGCCGAATTCGCTCGTGCAGTTGCAAGAGTTCGGGAAGAAGGTCACCCGTGGAACCGGGCATCTCCTCTGCAGGACGACCTGTGAGCATACCTACAGACATTACTCTGTTAGTTGACTTCCTCGCTGAACTCTTTTTTCAAAGTTCGTTCAAGCACTTACTAAAAATGCCGCGTCGAAGCCGCTGATTCTCCTTCGTGGAGTTCGACAGCTGGCCATGAACATCTTTAAGTTCGACGTCCAGCTTGGTGTTGGCATCCTGAAGATCATTCTTCTCTCGCCTCACCTTTGTCAACGTACTCTCACCGGCCTTTAGCCGGCGTAAGAGTTGTTGCTTGTCCGGATCGAGTCCGGCGCCGTCTGCAATATGATTTGTCAGATTTGCACCCACACCGCACAATACTAATCTTTCAAAATGTATTTTACCTAAGGGGGTCTCTTTGGGCTCCCCTGCTGCGGCTAGTGTGGCCTCTAGTTGGGCCTTGCACTTTTCCAGCTCCTGGTACAATACGGTATTCTTCTCTGTAAGAACCTGCATATTAAATGATCCTTAAATCAGTTGCTCTAACTGCTTCAAGTCTCGGGGGCTACTGGCATATATATATATAACCAAAATTTTCTTACCCGTATGTCTTTTACATACTACTCCGTGGCTCTGGCTAAACCATTTCGAGCGGCACGGAGGTACGCATCTCCCGAATTAAAGGCATCTAAAGCCTCTTGGGAGAAACAAGCGTCGCGTAGAATTGTCCGGCGACGCCTATGGTTCATGGCACTCTCCACTTCAGAATTTGTGGCAGATAGCCCGTCCGCATCCTCTGTCGGAGGAGCGTCCGGTGCGCGCCTTGTGCTCGCCTCCGCTTCCTGGCCAGACGTTGGAGCCTAGCTGGTGGAGGCGCGATTGGCAACCTCTCCGGATGTAGTCTGGCGAGGTCTCTTCGTTCTGAAGATAGCACGAACGTTAATATTCCCTGACAGAATAACTCCAGGGAAACAGAGGGTGCCCTATACCTTTGCGTCGGCATCTCAGTCCGGACTACATTCCTTTTTGCCCCATGGGGCCCTGCGGCCCCTCGTTGGCTAGCCGCCGCAGGTTCGACCTCCTGCCTCGGAAATCTCCCCTGCAAAACATGGTTGTCGTCAGAAACACCGGGATATGTGAGGGTGGAATCTCTTTCAAGGGAATAAGACCCCGGTTTCTGTCACTTGGGAGGCCGGGATTAACCCTGGGTAATCCGCCGTAATGGCTACCAAGGTATTGTCCTTGCTTAGTTGATGGAACACCCTGTCGATAAGTTCCACGGATATGTCCGGATCCTCTTCGGAGTCCGGATTGAGGGACCGTTCTGGGTCCTCGGGCTGAGGAGGGCGGCTGTTTATATCCTTTACCTCCTGTCGCAGTTCCTGCATCGAAGTCATTAGACTACCTATCTAACCGTGGCAGTATACAACAAACGGGCAAGCGCAATTGTTCACTTACCCAACTTGGAGGATTGTACATACTGAATCTGGTCGGTGGGTTGACGCGGAGGAATTCCTCCTTTTCTGCCTTGTACAAAGAGGATAAGATCTTTAATAAGGCGGCGGCTGAGGCTGGCCCCTTACGACCGTAACATGTGGCGTCATCCTCCCCGTTGAAATCCCACATGGGGTGGCATCTATATTGGAGCGGCTGCACCCCCCGCATAATGCATACGGCCATGACTCCAATCATGGTTAGTCCGGAATGAGCCAACAGTCTTATCCGGCCCATCAGGTAAAGGACGTCTCTGTCGCTTTCTCTTTGAGAGCTCCGCGGACGCTAGCTCAAGCGTTTGTTCAATGGAGCACTGTTGAACTCAGGGAGACCGACCCGGATAGGGTCCGGTAGCAGGACGTCATCCATGTAAAACCATTTCGAAGGCCAGTCCTCGAACGCCTTCTTTGGGGTTCCGGGTAGGTACCCGGTCCCGGGGATGCGCCATACTATGGCTCCGCCCACTTGGTATATAGACCCCTCTTGAGAACGGGGCACTAGGCAGAATAACCTCTTCCACAGCGCGAAATGAGCCTCAACGCCTAAAAATAGCTCGCAAAGGGCGACGAAACCCGCAATATGTAATACGGAGGCGGGCATGAGATTGTGCAGCTGGAGGCCGTAGAACTTCAGAAGCCCGCGGGGAAATGGATGAATTGGAAATCCCAGTCCCCTTATTAGATAGGGGACGAGGCACACCCGTTCTCCTTTAGAAGGATTGGGGGTGCTCTCCGCTTGTTTTCCGCCATTGTAGGTGGCAAGTCTGGCTCAGACCGGGACCATGTATCCTTGAGGGAGAAATCCCTTGGCCTGAAGCGACACTAACTCGCTATGCGGGATGGTGCAACTCTCCCAGTCCCCGGGTTTGGGACCGGAGGGGCAAGGGGAGGAGCTGCGATGGTTGGTCATGTTGGAATGGACCTTTGCTGGAAGCGCTCTGATGATAACTCGTGGAGAGGAGAAGATGTGGTTTGGACCTAAATCCCCATCCCGTTAAATAGGCAGCTCGTTTATACGGCTAGGGATGTGGATGTAAAAACGCCCCAGCTTTTCGCATTCGTTTGACACGTGGAAGACGACCATTATTGGGCGTGGAAGCCGAGGAGCACTACATTACAAAAATCGGACATTATTCCTACAGGTACACAGAATTTGGAGAAGAACCCGCCTTGCAATGCCGAACAATCTACGCGCCGGACTCGTCGTCATTGAAGCCTGGTTCGGGGGCTACTGAGGGAGTCCTGGATTAGGGGGTGTTCGGGTAGCCGGACTATACCTTCAGCCGGACTCCAGGACTATGAAGATACAAGATTGAAGACTACGTCCCGTGTCCGGATGGGACTTTCCTTGGCGTGGAAGGCAAGCTTGGCGATGCGGATATTCAAGATCTCCTATCATTGTAACCGACTCTATGTAACCCTAACCCTATCCGGTGTCTATATAAACCGGAGGGTTGTAGTCCGTAGGCAATCAACTCCATATACAACAATCATACCGTAGGCTAGCTTCTAGGGTTTAGCCTCCTTGATCTCGTGGTAGATCTACTCTTGTACTACCCATATCATCAATATTAATCAAGCAGGACGTAGGGTTTTACCTCCATCGAGAGGGCCCGAACCTGGGTAAAACATCGTGTTCCCTGTCTCCTGTTACCATCCGGCCTAGACGCATAGTTCGGGACCCCCTACCCGAGATCTGCCAGTTTTGACACCGACAGTGAGGAATAGTTGGACTGATGTGAGCCCCATAGCTGGATGAGGACAGGAGGAAGTAGTCTGTGTGGGCGGCGGGGGCTGTCTGTAGAACTGAGCTTTTTTCTTGCAATCCGTCCAACCTCCCTCGTGCTGCACTATAGAGAGAAACAAATTAGTGAGAGAAAAGAGCAATAGAGAGAAAAGAGATGTATGTACTGCTCCTGTTATTTTTGTTGAACCGCAACTGAATGTCATAATGAAGAGAAAACGGAGAAGAGGTTGCGTGTCAGCAGTGCTGGATGCAAAGGGCCGTAGGCGTGGGGGGAACTATCGTGTGGCGCGAAGCTGCTCGCTGGAGGGAGCGTCGTGCGTGCTAGTAGAGTTGCTGGAGGGGGAGGGCAGGTGAGGGGGGCGGCGCTAGAGCAAGCCCAGCGGCGGAGGTGTTCGCCATGGCCGCGGGAGGTGGCGACCTCCATGTCGCGCCGCGGGGATCCACGGACAGGGTAGCGGTGGGGGTGCGGCAGGGGCCACAGTCGTGCATGAGGTAAGGCGCGCCGGCGGCGATGGCGCGCTGCTTGGCCAAAGGAAGAAGGAGGAGCGGGGGCGGTGGCGCGCTTGGCCGGAGCAGGAAGGAGGCCCGGGGCGGCGGCGGGTTTGGCCAGAGGAGGTAGAAGGACCGGGGGCGGCGTCAAGCTTGGCCGAAGGAGGATGGAGGCCCAGGCGGCGGTGAGCTTGGCTGGTGGAGGAAGGAGGCCATGGGCGGTGACGCGCTGTAGGGAGCGGGCTCGGGCGGTGCGGGGATGTAGGGGTGGATCGTGGGGGCTTCGGTCAGTTTACAAGATTCGCATCCATCGATCTATTAGGGCGCGAGGGTAACAAAACAATATTCTATTACTATATATATATATATATATATATATATATATCCAATGAAGAAAAACAACGGAAATGGTGAAGACAATGCAAATTGAAAAACAACAGAGGAATTTCAAAGCTGAGGAAAAACTTAAATTGAAGATTTTCAACTTTTGGTGGTGGCGTGACCCACCGTATAAGAATGATGATTTCAGAAACCGCATATTGTCGGAGTAAATAGCCATGGGTAGCCTAGCCGGCTTCCCCTGGCCCTTCTGAAAAAATTACGAGCCCGTCCGGCTCTCAAAGAACTCAGGACCTGGGGCCGCCTTCCCCCTGCCGGTTATCTTCTAGGCCGGCTTCCTGGGGGGGGCGCCTTTAGCCCTCATGAAGGAGGCCGTGGGAGGGCCGACTTCGAGAAGTCGGCGACAAGAAGGCCGACTCCAAGAAGCTGGCTCCCATAAAGCAGTCAAGATCATACCCGCGAAGTCCGCGTCCACCCAGCAATGATGAAGCAGGGCGTGGCTACAGTGAAGCCTGCCACCCCCAAAACCCGGGGCACGCCCAGCACAGTGCGCCGTACGGGTAGCCACGACCCGTCCGGCGCGGCACTGTTGCCACGGCGACCCTTACGCCGTCCACGACGGGCCACCAGCATGGCCCCCGAGGCGGTGGGCTCCTTCGGGCAGAGAGATGCCAAAGGCGGCCACACCTCCTCCCAAGTCGGCCAGATGGAGACTCGGCCCCCCATAGCCGGCCTGCCATCCTCCTCGAAGGAGACGCCCATTAAGGAGACAAGACACGGTGGGGCTACAGTAATCGCCCGCCAGGGCGGCGGTACTGTAGCCACGCTTACCCCGACCAAGCCCGCGTCATCAGCATAGAGCAACAGTAACCAGCCACCGACCAGGCCCTGGACAGTGGGGCCTGCCTGTCGACCAGGGTGCCGACAGCCGGCGGGACCCACCAGTCGGCGAGCCCCAGCAGCCGGCGTAGAAGCCGGCGATCATAGTCACAGACATCTGGGCCCCACGCCCAGCCGGATTACCATTGTACTCCCGGGGGGTAGGCCTATATAAACCCCCCGGTGCACCCATGCAAAGGGTTCGACCCCCAAGCTAGTCTTAGACACCATACAAGGAGAGGAAGCGAGCTAGCCGTGCCCTTCTTCCTCCTTCCACCAAAACAGCTCAAGGAGCATTGTGTAGCTACTTGTTCATCTAGTGATCATGCGGAGACCCCGCAGAGCAGCAGTAGGGGTGTTATCTCCACGGAGAGCCCTGAAGCTGGGTAAAGTACGTCAGCGAGCTTGTCTTCGCCTCATCCCGTTTCCAGGCACCGGCGACGTCTTATTGGCTCCCACAATGATAAGCCACCCGTTGGCATATGTCACACCTACCACCCGACATTTGGCGCCCACCGTTGGGCCAGGTGCACCGTCGTCCGGAGACCTGTTCTGGACGGGAACCCTCTTCCTCCCTAGCGAGCGTAGCCAGCCCGGCACGCCCGATGGCGCTTGCCACGACGCGCTGCAAGGCGTTGCCAGCATCTGCGCGGCAAGCAACCTCGCTGATCTCCTCGACGAGGCCCGCATCTTCGACGAGCTTGCCTCCGATGCGGGTACCGACCACCTCACCATCCTCCTCGGCCAGCTCCATGTCTCCAGCGAGCCTGCTGCGGATCTGGAGTTGGTTGGCTCCACCGACCCGATGCCTATCGACTCTGTCGACTCCGACACGACATCCTACGACACCTTCCCCACCAACGTCACGATCTACAACGACCCGCTCCCTCAGACCGACGATCGCGATACCGTCACCACTGAGGTGATGGTTATCGGCCACGGCGATCCGGCCGACGAGAGCACCCACGACGCCCCGCGCGTGGCGGCCCACGACTTGTCGTCCCCCTCCCGGCTGATGCCGACGACGAAGCACTGGAGGCACGCCATCTCGCCCTCCTCGCGGAGGGCCGGAGGCTGGCTTCCGTGAGACGCCTCACTGAGGCTTACCAGCGCGAAGCTAACCGCGCCGCCTTCGGCACGCCGGCCCCGGCTGGTCCAAGCTGGGCTGGTGCTGTCAGGCAACGCGGCGCCGTCATCGCCGACACGCTGGGAGTCGACCGCCCGGGCAATGCCACTCCGCTCAAGAACCTGCGCGCCGCCCAGGCGGCCGTGGACGAGTTGGACGGCTTGGAGGCCGAAAACCTCCCCCACATGACCCGGCGCATACAACAACTGATTGATGCGGCCGCTTAGCGGCACGAGGCGGACGCCCGCGCGGGAAGCCCACCCCCGCGTCGGGATCACGACGCGACGTCCCGGACGCCGACTAAGAGTAACACCCGCGCACGGCGCGAGAATCTCCATCGAGCGTGACGCGGACGGCCGTCCCCGAGCCATGGAATGGCGGGGCAGCCCACCTCTGCCTCGGGCTCGTGGAGAAAGATACCCCACCCCACCGCCAGTGGCGCATCCGACTCTCAGCGGCCGACTAGGTCGCCGCGAAGGAGTCGGCGAGAACGACGCCCGCCATCGGATCGACCGCCTGGCCAGATCCCTGGCGCTGGAAGAAGAAGACGATGTTGGCCCGCCCTGTTTTGGCCCCCACATCCGCGACGAGCCCTTCCCCAAAGGGTTCTCGCTCCCAAGAGACACGCCTAAGTACAACGGCTCCGTGAAGCCAGAAGACTGGCTGATTGACTACTCCATGGTCGTCAGCATAGCCAATGGCAACCGACGGGTTGCCGTGAAGTACGTGCCCCTCATGCTGCAAGGCACGGCACGGACTTAGCTTAACAGCCTCAAGCCTCTCAGCATCAACAGCTGGGTAGATTTCACCGAAGCCTTCGTTCGCAACTTCACCAGCACCTACAAGCGGGCTCCCAAGCCCAGGCAGCTCTCCCTGTGCGTACAAGGCCCAGCCGAGTCCACCCGCGACTACCTCACGCGTTGGGCCGAGCTTCGCAATTCTTGTGAAGGGGTGCACGAGGTGCAGGCCATCGAATACTTCACCGCCGGGTGCCGAGAAGGCACCCTCCTCAAGCACAAGCTTCTCTGCGACGAGCCGACTACCCTTGACGAGCTTCTGAACATCGCCGACAGATACGCCACCGCCGACTCTTCGATGAAGACCGAGCTCCGGGTAGACGCGTCCGGGAAGGTTCTTAACCCGGCGCCCAAGACGCCGGCAGGAGATTCCGGCCGACGCCAGCACCCGAACGAACAGAAGCGTAAAGGCCCTGCGCCGCCTCCCGCTAACCGGCAGGTGGCCACGGTCAAAGACACGCCGCCTGAAGGGCGGCCCGCGCCCAAGAAGCCCAAGGGCGGCCGGCCGGCTTGGCAGCCGGCTTTCTCCTACAAGCAAACTCTTGACGCCCCGTGCAAGTTCCATAGCGGCGCGAAGCCGTCCAACCACACAACCCGAAAGTGTAACTGGCTCGCCCGAATCTCCAAGGGCGAAGGGCTCACGCCGACTCCTCCTGCCGGCCCGCCGCCTCCGGCTCCGCCGCCTCAGGTCGCCCGGCCCGTAGTCGGTGCCGTGCAGGACGAGTTCCCCGACGAGCAAGCATCCTACGTCATCTTTACGAGCCAGCCGGAAGACCGACGCAGCAAGGGCCGAGAGCATCAGGAAGTCAGTGTGGTCGCTGCTAACCCAGCCAGACACATGCATTGGTTAGAGAAACCCATCAGCTGGAGCCGGGCCGACCACCCAGAGGTGATGCCGTCTCCCGGCTCCTATGCTTTGGTCCTGGAGGCCACCCTCGCGACGGACAGGCGCGCGGCCCGCTTATCCCACGTGCTGATAGATGGCGGAAGCAGCATCAACATCTTGTACCGCGACACCCTGGAGAAGTTAGGTGTCAAGACAAAGCAACATGTGCCGACTCGGATAGTGTTTCACGGCATCGTGCCCGGCTTGTCCTGCGCCCCCATTGGCAAGATCAAGATCGATGTGCTCTTTGGGGACAAGGAGCATTTCCGCCGGGAAGCAATCTGGTTCGAAGTGGTGGACCTGGAGAGCCCTTACCATCCATTGCTTGGCTGACCCACCTTGGCCAAGTTCATGGCGGTCCCCCACTACGCATACCTCAAGATGAAGATACCAAGCTCCAAGGGCATCATCACCATAGCCGGCGATTACAAGAAGTCTGCCGAGTGCGCTGCGGCCAGCAGCCGGCTGGCCGAGTCCCTTGTGATTGCTGAAGAAAAGAAGATGCGGGACCGGGTCGCGGCCCTGGCCAGTAAGCAACTGAGCCAGCCCACCGACTCTAAGGAGCATGATGCCCAAGGATCTTTCCAGCCGGCCAAGGAAACCAAGAAGATACCTCTTGACCCCGAGCACCCCGAGAGGTTTGCCGTCATTGGAGCAAGCCTGAACAGCAAATAGGAAGGCGAGCTCGCCGATTTCCTCCATGAGAATCGGGATATCTTTGCATGGTCCCCCAAGGACATGCCGGGTGTTCCGAAGGATTTCGCCGAGCACAAGCTACACGTGCGAGAAGACGCAAAACCAGTCAAGCAGCCTCTCCGCCGACTGTCCGAGGAGAAGAGAAG
The DNA here is from genome assembly GCA_034509565.1 of Triticum monococcum. Taxonomy (NCBI): domain Eukaryota; kingdom Viridiplantae; phylum Streptophyta; class Magnoliopsida; order Poales; family Poaceae; genus Triticum; species Triticum monococcum. The sequence continues at coordinate 96,634,794 of CM067843.1, read as the reverse complement.
GATTGTAGGGGAGGAGATAGCCCGGCTTTTGGCAGCCGGCTTCATTATGGAAGTTTTCTTTCCAGAGTGGCTTGCCAACCCGGTTCTTGTACTGAAGAAGAATAACAAGTGGCGCATGTGTATAGACTACACAAGCCTCAACAAAGCCTGCCCCAAAGATCCCTTCGCCCTGCCAAGAACTGACCAAGTGATAGACTCCATAGCCGGATGCGAGCTGCTGAGTTTTTTGGATGCTTATTCAGGATACCACCAGATAAAACTAAACCCGGATGACCGCCTTCATCACGCCATTCGGAACCTTCTGCTACCTAACCATGACATTCGGCTTGAGGAATGCCGGTGCCACTTTTCAGCATTGCATGCAGAAATGCCTCCTCACATAGCTCGGCAAAAACGCCCACGTCTACGTGGACGATATCATGGTGAAGACGGAGAAGCGCGGCACCTTGCTGGAAGACCTGAAAGAAACATTCGAGAACCTGCGCCGGTTCCGAATCAAGCTCAACCCCGAGAAATGCGTGTTTGGAGTGTCAGCCGGCCAGCTCCTAGGCTTCCTGGTCTCCGAACGCGGCATCGAGTGCAACCCAGTGAAGATCAAGGCCATCGAGAGAATGGCGATCCCCACTAAGCTTCGAGAAATCCAGAAGTTCACCGGGTGCTTGGCCTCTTTGAACCGCTTCATCAGCTGGCTCGAAGAGAAAGCCCTCCCTCTCTACCGCCTCATGAAGAAGAGCACTCACTTCGAGTGGAACGACCAAGACGATCAAGCCTTTCACGAGCTGAAGAAGATGCTGGCCACGCCGCCTGTCATAGCGACACCGACTGAGAAAGAGCCCATGCTCCTTTACATTGCCGCAACCAGCCGGGTGGTCAACACCGTCATCGTAGTCCAATGCCCAGAAGAAGGCCGAGCCCAGCCGGTCCAGAGGCCGGTGTATTACTTGAGCGAGGTGCTGTCCGCCTCAAAACAGAACTACCCACACTACCAGAAGATGTGCTACGGCGTGTACTTCACCGCCAAGAAGCTGAAGCCCTACTTTCAAGAGCATCCCATCACGGTCGTATGCACTGCCCCGCTGGCCGAGATCATAGGCAGCCGAGATGCATCCGGCCGGGTGGCGAAGTGGGCCATCGAGCTGGCCCCTTACACAATCTTTTATCAGCCCCGCACCGCCATCAAGTCCCAGGCATTGGCCGACTTCCTCGTCGACTGGGCCGAGACCCAGTACCTGCCGCCGGCTCCTGACTCCACCCATTGGCGCATGCACTTTGATGGGTCCAAGATGCGCACCGGCTTGGGAGCCGGCGTCGTCCTTACCTCTCCCAAGGGAGACAAGCTTAGATACACGCTGTAGATCCACTTCGCCGCCTCCAACAATGTAGCCGAATACGAGGCGCTCATACATGGGCTCCGGCTTGCGAAGGAACTCGGCATCCGCCGGATCCAATGTTATGGCGACTCGGATTTGGTGGTTCAACAATCATCCGGCGATTGGGACGCCAAGGACGCAAACATGGCAAGCTACCGCTTCCTGGTGCAGCAAATCAGTGGATACTTTGAAGGATGCGAGTTCCTCCACATACCGCGAGCCGACAACGAGCCAGCCGACGCCCTGGCCCGAATAGGCTCCACTCGGCAAGCAATACCAACCGGCATCGCTCTACAACGCCTCCTCAAGCCGTCCATCAAGCCGTCTCCAGAATCCGACTCCATCTTCGTGCCACCCAACCCCGACGGGGCCGGGTCCGGCTCGAAGAACCAAGCAGGCGACCCGGGGACTTCAGTACTCGGCCCTGGGACTGCAGTAGCCGGCCCGGGGACTGCCGCAACCGGCCCGGGGACTGCGGTAGCCGGCCCGGGGACTGCAGTAGCCGGCCCGGGGACTACGTCAACGCAGCAGTCGGCGGCCGACTCCAGCACTTCATCACCGAGCCCGCCCACCCTGGTGGCAGTAGCCACATTGGCGGTAGGGGAAGTCGCAGCTCCGTCATGGGCTCAATCCATCCTCAACTTCCTAGTAAACCAGGATCTGCCGGCTGACGAAATAGAAGCGAGACAAGTCCAACGTCGAGCTGGAGCATACACGATCGTCAACAGAGAACTGGTCAAGCGCAGTGTCACTGGAGTCCTCCAACGGTGCATCGAGCAAGAGAAGGGCATTGCAATCCTCAGAGATATACACCAAGGAGAATGCGGCCACCATGCCGCCTCAAGATCACTTGTTGCCAAAGAATTAGTTAAGCATTGCAAAGGCTGCCAACTTTTCAGCTCCAAGCAACACATGCCGGCTTCGGCACTCAAGACCATTCCCACCACTTGGCCCTTCGCCGTTTGGGGATTAGACATGGTGGGCCCATTCAAGACGGCGCGCGGCGGCATGACACATTTGCTCGTTGCCGTGGATAAATTCACCAAGTGGATCGAGGAAAAGCCGATCAAGAAGCTGAATGGGCCGACTGCCGTGACATTCATCGCAGACATAACAACTCGGTATGGCGTGCCACACAGCATCATCACCGACAATGGCACGAATTTTGCCAAAGGAGCCTTGGCACGTTTCTGCGCTGCGCAAGGTATCCGGCTGGACTTAGTGTCCGTCGCCCACCCGCAGTCAAACGGCCAGGTCGAGCGAGCCAACGGCCTCATCCTCTCCAGCATCAAGCCCCGACTGGTCATACCTTTGGAGCGTTCAGCCGACTGTTGGCTCGATGAGCTGCCGGCTGCCCTCTGGAGTCTGCGCACCACCCCAAACAAGTCAACCGGCTTCACTCCTTTTTTCCTCGTGTACGGTGCCGAAGCAATCATCCCAACCGACATCGAGTTTGACTCACCTCGGGTGACCATGTACATGGAGGCGGAGGCCAAGGAAGCACGAGAAGACGGCGTCGACCTGCTGGAAGAAGGCCGGCTGTTAGCCCTCAGCCGGTCTGCCATCTACCAGCAGGGGTTGCGCCACTACCACAGTCGGAAGGTCAGGCCAAGATCCTTCCAGGAGGGCGACCTTGTGCTCCGGCTGATCCAGCGAACAGCCGGCCAGCACAAGCTCTCAGCCCCCTGGGAAGTCCCCTTCGTCATTAGCAGAGCTCTAGGCAACGACTCCTACTATTTAATAGACGCACAGAAACCCAAGGCACGCAAGAGAGACGACTCCGGCAAGGAGTCGGAACAACCATGGAACGCCAACCTCCTTCGAAGATTTTACAGTTGAAATGCAGTATGTATCACGTTAACTTTTGTATTAAGTACGAGACAAAAGGCCCCCCGAGGAGGACTCGGGGACTGCCATCTTTTATCTATTAATGAACAGTATCATGCTTATGACCTTGTCATTTCATTTACTTATTCTATCCGGCACCGGGTTCGACCAGTCGGCCCGGGGACTAACCGACTAAAGTTATATTAGAAGTCTTACCCGTGGTCAGGCAAGTAGTGTGCCGACACCCAGGCTTAGCTCTTGCCAAAGCTGCAGTTCGAAGAACCGGCTGTTCGGCTGGCAAGAGTCAAAAGCAGGAAAGGGTGCGCACATGAAAAATGGCTAGGGACTAGTGGACTAATATAACAACAGCCGGTTTGCCGCCTGCCGCTGACCGACTACCAGAGTAGCCGGCCGGCCGGTTTCCATTCACTTCACTTCAATCCAAGAAAGCTTGAGTACTTGCCTCCCCAAAGTGGGAAGGCGGCAAAGGAAAAAGCCTAGGGATAAAAAGCGTACGCGAATGGAAACCAAACATGCACACAATAATGTTTACATAAAAAGACCTCTAAGAGGCCGGCATCCAACATAGTTTGATACACCCCCAGCGGGTGGAATTGCAAAAGCTTAAAAGATTGTTCCAAAAGACAACAAGCAGGAAAAATAAAGACGGCAAGTCAAGCTGGCGGAGCGGTTGACGAACTGGGCTGGTCGGTGGAGACGGTTGCGTCGGCTGAGGGAGCGGCCGGCTGGTGAACTTCGGCTTGATCACCGCCTCCTGCAGAGGGCGCGGTTCCACGCACCTCATTGCTGGAGGCACGATCAGCTTGAGGCTGGCCGGTTGTTCCGCTAGCCGGCTCGACGTCTTCGCCGTCTTTGTCCTCGTCATCCTTGCCCTCATCGCTGGAGGCGATCTCCTCGGCCGAGTCCTTGCCCACCACCGGGTCCAGGCCGAACCAGTCCTCCGGCTGAGCAACACCGTCATCATTGATCTCAGGCGCGAAGACACTGATGTCGGTACACTCGGCGATCGTCGAGGCGCGCTGGGCGATTGCCGGCCGCACTTCCTCCAGATCCGCATCGGCTTCCAGCCTCCAAGTACGCAGTTGGTCCAGGCTCAGTCCTGGGTACCAGGCGCGGACGAACTCCACTGCCCGCCCGGCTCCGAGACGGGCCGCCGACGCCTTCCAAGCTTCAAAATGGCCGACTGCGACCTCCAGCCAGTCGGCGGTCCGGCTTGGGGTGCGGGGGATCGCCTGGCCGGGCCAGAGGGTGGCCAGCACCTGCGCCCCGACACGTTGAAGCCGGCGAAGCATCCGGTGAGCCGGCTGCAGCCGCGCTTGGACGGCCACGAGCTGCTCCTCTAGCATCCGATTTGCGTCCGGCGCGACATTGACGCCCGCCTGACGACGCGCCTCGTGATGAGCCTCGATGGCTTGGGCGGCGAGGGTGGAGTGGCCGGGAAAGTAATCTGCACAAGAAAACGGGCGACAGCATAAGTCCGCCCACGACCCCAGGCGGCCAGCAGGCAGAAGAAGGGCGAGGAAAGCAGCTTACCATCGATCAAGTCTTCGATGCGGCCGAAGCCCGCATCCAGTGCTTGACGAGTCTCAGCCAAGCTCGCCGCCTCGGTCTCAAACTCCGCCTTCAGGGAGGCCTCGCTCTCATGCGCCTTCTGCAGGGCCGCCTTGTGGCTTTCTTCCTGATCAACCAGCTTCTTGGCCAGGCGGTCGCACTCCTGGGCCAAGGTGGCATACTCGGTGTCCCTGACACAAAGGGCGGTCTGCGCCTCGCCAAGCTCTCTCCGCAAGTCGGCGTTGGCTCCTGCAAAGAGCAAAAGACAAAAAGAAAAAACCAATGAGGGAAAGGTCGTCAAGGAAGATCCAACCCGACTACTCAGCAGTCGGCCTGAATCTCGGGGACTACACCCAGTGGGTGCGCTGACGCGCCCCCACAGGAAACAGATAAAAACAAACACTTACTTCGGCTGTTGGCCAGGTCGTCGATCTTTCGACCCAATTCCTGAGCCTGGGAGTTGAAGGCGGCAGCACAGGAATTATGATATTCCTGGAAGTTAAGATAGAAAGCAAAGATGAGACGGTCGCCAAGAAAGATCCGACCCGACTGCGTAGCAGTCGACCCGAATCTCGGGGACTACACCCAGTGGGTGCGCTGATGCGCCCCCAAGGAAGAAATCAAGGAACCAGAGCGGTCAAGAACAAAAAACTTACCCGGATGGCGGCTCGCGTCGACAGGAACTCCTGCGTGTATTGCTGCAGGAGGGCGGCCTGAGCTCGCAGCCCACTCCGGACCTCTTGGGCCGCCACATTCAGCTCGCCGGTCCCTGCGCTGGAAGTCCATCCGGATGTACTGGAGCTGGCCGCCTCCAAGGCCTCCACCGACTGGTCGGCGCCTGCGGCTTGGCGCGACTCCGGCGGAGCGGCGCTTCCCCCTGCGCGCTGACGCGGCACCGGCTGTATTTCGAGGCCGGCTCCGACTTCAGGCGCGTCCCTGGCCGGCTCCATTGGTGCCGTCGACAACTGGCCGCCTTGGCCCGCGCCGACTGGCGCGGCCGGCGGCGTCCTCCTTGCAAAAACCTCGAAGAGCTCCTCCCTTTGCACCGACAGCGGGTCTTGGACAATCTCCTCCGCCAGGGGCAATGGAGTGTCCGGGGCTATGGTTCGGAGCGGGACGGCGAGCAGCGGGGGTTGGTCGCGCGAGCCCTCCGCCTCCGTCTCCGCAGTCGCCCGCTCCGCCTAAGCCCTGGTCGCCGCCTCGGCCCGCTCCTTCGCCGCCTGGGCTGCCTCCCGATCCTCCGCGTCCCTCTCCTCCCGCGCCTCATGAGCATTCCGCTCTGTGGCTTCCATGAGGTCGCACGGGGATCCACGCGGCGGGAGCCCAAAGACCCTCCAGCCGGCCCGACGACGGAGCTGCTTGGGCCCCGCTCAAGAGAAAGCGGCGCCCTGCTCAGAAAACGGAGAAAATTCAAGAAGAATGATTCGAATAGAAGAACACTGCAAAACAAGCATACAGGCAGTCGGAGGCTTAAGCCGAGACCGTATGGGGCTGCTTCACCGCTTTCCGAAAGCGGGCCGCCTTTGCTGCCGCCTCGTCTCGCTTCGTCGCTGCGGCGGAGGTTTTGGGCTTCTTCGGCCGACTGCCGAAGAGAGCTGACGCGGCCCGGCGCTTTGGAGTGCCGCCGCCTGCTGCCGGCGTGGCAGACGTGCCCATGCTTTGGCGGTCGGGCGCCGGTTGGCGACGTGGGACTTCTTCGGCGCCGGCATCGTCCGGCCAGTCCTCGAAGCTGGCGGAAAGCCCTGTGCCTCCGGGCTCAATGTTGTCCCCCACGACGGCCTCCTCCATGGCGGCTGTCCCCAAGTCCGGGTCGTCAACGTCGTCCACCGTGCGATCGGGGGCGTACTGACGCTCGATCCCTGCCGCCCCAACCGGTGGCAGAAGAAGGGGATTCTGCTAACAAGAGCCGGCTGATCAGAGGCCGGCCATCATGGAGTCGGCTGACAACAGAAAGAAGATAGAGAGAGAAGCTTACCACGGGCGGAGGATTGGCGCGAGAGTACAGCGCCTTGCCGTATCGCCAGTCCCCGGCGAGCTTGCAGTTGGCGATGTAGTTGACCATGAGCGCCACCTCCACGTGCGGCATTTCCCGCGTGCTCAGCCGGCTTGGGTCGAAGCGGCCGCTCATCCGGCACATCATGTGGGGCCGGCTTTGGAGAGGAAGAATCCGATGCTCCACGAAGGGGGCCACCAGGTCGGATCCGTGCAGACCCTCCGACTGGATCATCACCCGAAGTCGGCAGATGGCAGCGTTCCCAGCCGGAGACAGGGACTTGGACCGATAACTCCATGACGGCTGCCTCCCAGCCGGTGGGCCGGCTACGTAGGCCGGCAGATTGACGTTGTCTCCTCTCGGGGGCGAGCCGGCGTTCTTCACGTAGAAATATGACTTCTGCCAGATCTTCACTGACTGGATTAGAGGGATGAGGGGGAATGGATTGTTATCGCCTGACCTCCTCATGATGATGTAGGCTCCGCAGGGGGCAGGCACGCCGGCGGTGACGGTGCCGAGCTTGCTCTAGAAGAACTCCCCCCAGAGCTCCAGCGTGGGGAGCACGCCCAGGAAGCCTTTGCAGAGGAAGACGAAGGCCGACACAAGCATCACCGTGTTGGGCGTGAGATGGTGTGGCTGCAAGTTGTAGAACTCCAAGAAGGAGCGCAGGAATCCGCTCGCCGGCAAGCTGAAGCCGCGCAGGAAATGTGAGCGGAAGACGACCCGCTCGCCTTCCTCCGGCTACGGCGAGACCTCCGTCGCGGGCGCCCGGCGAACTTGCACAAGATTGGCGCCGGGCAGGCGCTGCGTCTGGCGGAGGAACTCCACTTGCTCGTTGTCGACGTTGGAGCCGTCCCATGAGCTTGATAACGCCATGGGGTAGGGCGAGGTGGGGGTGCTGAGGTGAGAAGCTGCGACGGCAGCGAGAGGGAGAAGAAGAAGAAGAAAGAAGACGAGGAGGGACGGAGTGTGGGAGAGCGAGCGAACCTCTGCCTCTCCCCCTCCTCCCCCTACTTGTAGGCTCGGGTGGCGGAGCCGAGGAGGCGCGGTGTGGGGGAACGTGGGGATCGATCGTGCCCACTCCCCCCACGACCCGCGTTTATTGCGCCCTAATGGCAAATTCAAGGTGCCACAGGAAGGCGAGCCGTCTCCCTGGGCCGCAGAAGATCAGCGCTCGGGCCGAGGCCAGGGAGTTGCGGGCCCGGGCATGTGGCGACGTCCCGTCGCGCGCGTGCGTGGGCAGGATTCCGCCGCCACGTGGCCCACGGGGGGCCCACAATCAGCATGCAAGTCGGCCATCATCCTGGCCGCAAGATACGAGAACTCTCTGAAAACGACCTACGCCAGCGAGGCCGGCTCCTCGGGATAAGAAGTTGACCAAGCTTCTCGTCCCTCTGTCCGCCTCGAAGCTCGACCAGCTTCAGGGACTACTATCGGAGTAAATAGCCATGGGTAGCCTAGCCAGCTTCCCCTGGCCCTTCTGAAAAAATTACGAGCCCGTCCGGCTCTCAAAGAACTCAGGACCTGGGGCCGCCTTCCCCCTGCCGGCTATCTTCTAGGCCGGCTTCTGGGGGGGCGGCCCGCCTTTAGCCCTCATGAAGGAGGCCGTGGGAGGGCCGACTTCGAGAAGTCGGCGACAAGAAGGCCGACTCCAAGAAGCCGGCTCCCATAAAGCAGTCAAGATCGTACCCGCGAAGTCCGCGTCCACCCAGCAATGATGAAGCGGGGCATGGCTACAGTGAAGCCTGCCACCCCCAAAACCCGGGGCACGCCCAGCACAGTGCGCCGTACGGGTAGCCACGACCCGTCCGGTGCGGCACTGTTGCCACGGCGACCCTGACACCGTCCACGACGGGCCACCAGCGTGGCCCCCGAGGCGGTGGGCCCCTTCGGGCAGAGAAATGCCGAAGGCGGCCACATCTCCTCCCAAGTCGGCCAGATGGAGAGCCGGCCCCCCATAGTCGGCCTGCCATCCTCCTCGAAGGAGATGCCCATTAAGGAGACAAGACACGGTGGGGCTACAGTAATCGTCCGCCAGGGCGGCGGTACTGTAGCCACGCTTACCCCAACCAAGCTCGCGTCATCAGCACAGAGCAACAGTAACCGGCCACCGACCAGGCCCTGGACAGTGGGGCCTGCCTGTCGACCAGGGTGCCGGCAGCCGGCGGGACCCACTAGTCGGCGGGCCCCAGCAGCCGGCGCAGAAGCCGGCGAGCATAGTCATAGACATATGGGCCCCATGCCCAGCCGGATTACCATTGTACCCCCGGGGGGTAGGCCTATATAAACCCCCCGGTGCACCCATGCAAAGGGTTCGACCCCCAAGCTAGTCTTAGACACCATACAAGGAGAGGAAGCGAGCTAGCCGTGCCCTTCTTCCTCCTTCCACCAAAACAGCTCAAGGAGCATTGTGTAGCTACTTGTTCATCTAGTGATCATGCGGAGACCCCGCAGAGCAGCAGTAGGGGTGTTATCTCCATGGAGAGCCCTGAAGCTGGGTAAAGTACGTCAGCGAGCTTGTCTTCGCCTCATCCCGTTTCCAGGCACTGGCGACGTCTTATTGGCTCCCACAATGATAAGCCACCCGTTGGCATATGTCGCACCTACCACCCGACAACTGTCGTAGGGTTTTGAGAATCAAATTCTTCGTTAATTTCTTCACACTTAGAGTGTTGTTCTTCATTAGTTGAAGAAAAAATGTTTCTTCATGTGTTGCACATCTAAGTCATCAATTTTGCATAAGTGTTAGGATGAGAGTCCTTTTCAAAGAACATTCGAAGATTCTAGGATATTTAGCTCACACCGCAACTTGCTAAATCTCTTCTCATCCAAGGGCTTAGTGAAGATATCGGCTAGCTGTTCTTCAGTCTTCACATGCTCAATAGAGATGTCGCCCTTCAACACATGATCACAAAGAAAATGATGATGAATCTGAATGTGATTTGTCTTTGAGTGCTGAACTGGGGTATGAGCAATCTTGATGGCACTCTCATTGTCACAGTAGAGTGGATCATTCTTCATGTTGACGTCGTAGTCCTTGGGAGTTTGCTTCATCCATAGTAGTTGAGCATAGCAAGAACCAACAGCAATGTACTCAGCTTCAGTAGTAGACAGTGATACGCAGTTCTGTTTCTTCGAGGACCAACAGACCAAGGATCATCTGAGGAAATGGCATGTGCCAGATGTTGACTTGTGGTCCACACGATCACCAGCATAGTCAGAGTCTGAATATCCAGTGAGATCAAAAGCCGAGCCCTTGGAATACCATAATCCAAGTGTTAGTGTGTGAGCTAGATATCGAAAAATATGCTTCACAGCCTTGTGGTGTGATTCCTTCGGTGTAGCTTGAAATCGGGCACACATGCAAACACTAAGCATAATATCTGGCCTAGATGCACATAAGTACAATAAAGAACCAATCATGGAGCAGTATACCTATTGATCGAAGTCAATACCATTTTCATCAGTGCATAAATGGCCATTTGTGGGCATAGGGATTTTGACTCCTTTGCAATCTTGCATGCCGAATTTCCTCAGTACATCCTTGAGGTATTTTCTCTTGAGATATGAATATGCCATTGCGCTGTTGGCAAATCTGAAGACCTAAGAAGAATTTCAATTCTCCCATAATAGACATTTGATATTCTTCACTCGTCATATAGGCAAATTCATCACTGTAATGTTGGTTAGTACAGCCAAAAATGATATCATCAACATAAATTTGGCACACAAACAGTTCACCATCATAAGATTTAGTGAAAAGAGTTCGGTCAAGTGAACCGGGTTTGAAGCCTTTCTTCATGAGGAATTCCTTCAAAGTATCATACCACGCCCATGGGGCCTGCTTGAGGCCATAGAGGGCCTTATTGAGTCTGAAGACTTTGTCAGGATGCTTTGGATCTTCAAAACCTGGGGGCTGAGCAACATAGACTTCTTCCTCAAGCTTACCATTGAGGAATGCATTTTTCACATCCATTTGATATAACATGATATCATGATGGTTAGCATAAGCAAGTAATATGCGAATAGCTTCAAGTCTAGCAACAGGTGCAAAAGTTTCATCGAAATCAATTCCTTCAACCTGTCTCTAGCCTTGAGCTACAAGTCGTGCCTTATTCCTCACCACAAGGCCATTTTCATCTTGCTTGTTGTGGTAGATCCAGTTTGTGCCGATGATGTTATGCTTGCAAGGATCTGGACGTTTGACCAGTTCCCAGACGTTGTTGAGCTCGAATTGATGTAATTCCTCTTGCATAGCTTGAATCCACTCAGGCTCTATAAATGCTTCATCTACCTTAGTGGGCTCTGTGATAGAGACGAAAGAAAAGTGCCCACAAAAGTTAGATAAATGTGAAGCTCTTGAGCGTGTGAGAGGACCTGGAATGTTGATGTTGCTGATGATTTTCTCAATTTGCACTTCATTTGCAATGCGAGGATGAGCGAGTTGTTGTTGAGGAATTTGATCAGCACTTTCTTCAGCACCATTTTCCTCAGGTGCATCAGCATCACGTTCTTCATGTTCTGGAATGACTTCTTCAGCAGATTCTTCGGTAGGAATGACATCCTTAGTAGCCTTGAACTTAATAGATTTCTCAGGAAGTATTTCATCTGCCACAAGAGGTAGGTGCTCTCTTTGCGAGCCATTAATCTCATCAAATTGGACATCTATAGTTTCAACAACCTTGTGGTGATAGGTGTTGAGGACTTTGTAGGTGTGCGAGTCCTTACCATAACCGAGCATAAAACATTCATGTGTTTTCGGTGCAAATTTAGAATTGTGATGAGGATCTCTAATCCAACATTTTGCACCGAAGACTCTGAAATAACTCACATTGGGTTTCTTGTCGGTGAGGAGTTCATATGCAGTCTTCTTGAAGAATTTGTGACGATATACCCTATTGATGATGTGGCACGTAGTATCAATTGCCTCAGGCCAAAAGCGAGGAGGCGTCTTGTACTCATCAAGCATAGTGCGGGCCATCTCAACAAGAGTCCTGTTCTTGCACTCCACAATGCCATTTTGCTCAGGAGTATAAGGAGCAGATAACTCATGAGTAATACCAAGTTCATCAAGATAGTCATCAAGACTAGTGTTCTTGAACTCAGTTCCATTATCACTTCTGATGTGCTTGATTTTCACACCAGAGTTGGTTAAAGCCCTCGAGGAAAATCGTTTGAAGACTTCCTGCACTTCAGTTTTGTAAGTGATGATATGCACCCATGTATATCGAGAATAATCATCAACAATGACAAAGCCATATAAAGATGCAGCATTAGTAAATGTGGCATGGTGAGTAGGGCTACAGAGATCCATGTGAAGCAATTCAAATGGTCAAGTAGTAGTCATGATAGTCTTCGCTGGATGCTTGGCCTTGGTCATCTTTCCAGCTTCACAAGCTCCACACAAATGGTCCTTGAGGAATTTGACACCCTCAATGCCAATGACATGCTTCTTCTTCGCAAGCGTGTGCAGATTCCTCATGCCAGCATGACCAAGTCGTCGATGCCATAGCCAGCCTTCTCAAACTTTTGCAAGTAGACATGTAGCAGATTGTGGTCCTGTAGAGAAATCAACAATATACAAATCTCCTCTCCTAAAGCCTTCGAAGACTTTGGAATTGTCAACTTCCATGATCACAACACAACAATACTTGCCAAATACAACAACCATATCAAGATCACAAAGCATTGAGACAAACATGAGGTTGAACCCTAAGGACTCGACAAGCATGACTTTGTCCATGTGTCGATCCTTTGAGATTGCAACCTTACCTAGACCCAATACCTTGCTTTTGCCTTTGTCAGCGTAGGTGATATGCTTCAGATGTGATGGAAATAAAGCAGAGTCCATCAATAAGCTCCTGTCACCAGTCATGTGATTTGTACATCCACTATCAAGGACCCACTCAGTGGCTTTGGGTTGATCATCCTGTAGATTAATTAGTGCAACTTACGAACTCATATACTTCAGTAGTGAAGAATATGGTATCAATTTCATCAAGCAATAGAACAGATAAAGCAGTATGAGGACGTGAGAAATGAAAATTCATTTCTTCATGATTAGCTTGCGTCCTTTCAAGCAAATTCAGGTCTCCAGCAAATTCTTTAGACGATTAAGTTCGTCTAGAGACCTGACCCTGCATAAGAGGTTAGTTCTTTTTATTCACCACCCACATCTGAAGGGGTGGCAAAGAGTTCATCATTCTGCGAGCTCCATAAGAGAAGGGTGGCATAGATGCCAATCCACTTTGTTTCACATAAGAGGGGTTAGGGTAAGCATAAGAGTAAGCAGACAAATTCTTCGAGGACTTATGAACATAATGATTTGAAGAATAATGCACATATCCATAATCCTTAGTTCTTCCCTACGAAACAGACGGGTTAGCACGATGATGCTCATATGAGGACTTTGATCCTTGTGAAGAATTTGGTCCATATGAAGAATTTGATCTGGGGTTCCTATTCTTCACAGGTGGTGTCATGATGACATTCACCTGAAGATTTTCAAGGCACCTTTTGGGAACCCAGATTTTCTTCATAGGAGAACCGTTCCTGCAGTTAGTGCCAACATATCTAGCAAATCACCATTTTGATTTTTGAACAGTTTATAGTTGGAGTCAAATGACTCATCGGAAGAATATGAAGATTCACATGTAAAGCCAGATAAAGTACATGGATCCACTAAAGGTCCCTTTGCAGCAACCCATGAGGTTTTTGGATACTACTCAGGTTTCCAGTAGGTCCCATCAGCATTGAGTTTCCTCTCAAAGGCAATACCCTCTTTCCTAGGGTTCCTATTGAGGATCTGCTTTTTAAGCATGTCACAAAGAGCCTAATGCCCTTTGAGGCTTTTGTACATGCCTGTCATTATACAATTCCTTCAGCCCTGCATTATCAGTGATACTGGCAGTGTCGTCAGATGAGGAATTAGTGATAGCAGAGGCAGTTGAAGAATCTGCATCAATGGAAGTATTTGAGCATTTAGGTGAAGAATTAGTAGTTTCACGTTCAATGCACTTCAAACATGGAGGAACAAATTCATCCTGAGTAGCGTTGATCTGTTGAGCAAGCAATGAATCACGCTCCTTCTGAAGATCTTCATAACTCACTCTCAACTGCTCAAGATCTTGCTTTCTTTGAAGAAATTCATAAGAAAGCTTCTCATGATCAGATAGGAGAGTGTTATGATGACCTTGGAGATTGTCAAACTTTGACTGGAGTCCCTGAAGACTTTCAGCCAAAGCTTTGGAACGATCTATTTCTTCACCCAACATATCGTCGCTCTCATTTAGCATGTTTTGAACTTTTTCCAAAGCTCTTTGTTGTTTAGTGGCAAGGGAAGCAAGTTTGACATAACTGGGTCCAAATTCATCACCAGATTCATCATCACTTGACTCAGATAAGTAGCAATCAGTTACCTTGGCACCTTTTTCCATAAGGCATGGTGTAGAGGATGATGATTCTGGATTGAAAGGCATAGCCTTGCGCGATTCCATGAATTCTTCGAACCAGGGTTCATGGTGAGATCGATGACCTTCATAAACCTTAGAGAGTTGGTCCCAGATGAGTTTCGCATGGCTGAGATGCATAACATTCCTGAACTGATTTTGTGACAAGCTGGAGCAGATGATGTCCTTCGCTGTGAGGTTGAGAAGTGTGTATTTGCGAATATCATCAGCCTCCGCCAGCTTGCATAGGTCAGTAAGACCAATCTCGGTGACGGGCCAGAGTTCGTTGTTCATTGCCTTGAGGCACTTCTTCATCATGGCCTTCCACTTGGGATAATCATGATCGTCAAAGATGGGGCATGTCACAGTCTTCATTTATGTGGTCGACATAACTAAAACTCCAGGTGGTTAAACCACAATTACATAGAACAAGGGAGTAACTTGGCTCTGATACCAATTGAAAGTGAGTTATATCGACTAGAAGAGGGGTGAATAGGCGATTTTTATGAATTCTTCACTGAGGAATTTGTAGGTGAGGAAATCCCTGAATGAAGAACTACTTGCAGCGGAATAAGTACTTAGAAGTAAACATAACAAAACATAAGCATGGTCTTCATGATGAAATGAAAACAAACACAGAGTACAGAAAGCGTAAGCATGGGATAAACAGAATGAACACTAACAGACTGAAGAAATTGAGCTGAGGAAATAAAGAAAGTCTTTAGTCAAAGTCTTCAAACAGATATGAACAAGCACACAACACAAAAATGAGGAAATGGAAGGGTTGAGGAAATGGAACCAATTAGATCGGTGAAGATAATGATTTGGTAGACCAGTTCCAACTGTTGTGACAGTTATACGTCTGGTTAGGGCGGCTAGGTATTTAAACCTGAGGAAACACAGTCTCGAACACCCAGTCCTGAACACGCAGCTCAGGACACTTTGTCCTCACCGTATTCGCCTTGAGCTAAGGTCACACAGACCTCGCCCAATCACTCGTGGTAAGTCTTCAGGTGACATCCAAACCTTCACAGACTCGGGCACTCGACGATCCACAATTTTGCTCTTGGATGCTCTAGACCGTCTGGAAGATGCATAGTCTTCAAAGGTAACAAGCATCGGATCCACACAGGATCAATCCTCTTCAGTGATGCTCAATCACTTTGGGTTTGTAGGTGTTTGGGTTTGGGTTTTCTTCACTTGATGATTTTCACTCAAAGTCCTCGGAGGATGGGATGCTCTCAAATGACAAGTGTCAGTTTCTCTCGGAGCAGCCAACCATCTAGTGGTTGTAAGGGGCGGCTATTTATAGCCTAGGGAACAGCCCGACATGATAAGACATAAATGCCCTTCAATGATATGACAATTAGGTGGGTAGATATTTTGGGACAGCTGGCGCATAGCACAGCAATGGTCGGAATTTTGAGTATCAAATTCCTCAGGGCTATCATGATCCTCACTGTGTAGGCAATCCGCACTGGTGAATTCCTAACTCCTCAATCAGAAAAATTCCTCAGAGACCAGAAGAACTCCGTCTCTGTCATTGAAGAAATTGACTGAGCTGTATGAGATTTACAATGGCTTCACTCGAAGGGATTGGTAGGTGCAGGATTTGAGTTGAGCATCACTTGGAAACTTTTCCTTAGTATTTCCTCGACCCCTTTAATAGTACGATGTTTCCTATGACTCAAGAAAGAGAAAATAAAACAAAGAACAAAAGTCTTCATGCTTCATGTTCCACAAATGAATACCAAGTCTTCAGGATCACACCAATTTTTTCACTTTTAAAGTCTTCAGAAATCCAAAGTCTTCAGTCGAAGACCTTCATTTTTAGGGGTCGACTTTCTCTGTAAATATCAAAATCCTCATAAACTTATAGACATGTGTACACTCACAAACGCATCAGTCCCTTAACCTATAAGTCTTCAATACACCAAAATCACTAAGGGGCACTAGATGCACTTACACTAATGATGATGATCATGAAACTTCAGATCAAGTTACTATCGAACCTCGTAGGTCAACGAGTACGGTCCGCACCAGAGTGGTACTGTAATCCTATTCTGGAAATCATGTTACTAGACCATGATGAACCTACAAACTATGAGGAAGTGATGATGAGCCCAGATTCTGCAAAATGGCTTGAGGCCATGAAATCTGAGATGGGATCCATGTATGAGAACAAAGTATGGACTTTCATTGACTTTCCCAACGATCGGTGAGTCATGGAGAATAGATGGATCTTCAAGACGAAGACGGACGCTGATAGTAGTGTTACTATCTACAAACCTCGAATTGTTGCAAAATGTTTTCGACAAGTTCAAGGTGTTGACTACGATGAGATTTTCTCACTCGTATCGATGCTTAAAAGTCTGTCCGAAACATGTTAGCAGTTGCCGCATTTTATGAAATCTGGCAAATGGATGTCAAAACTGCATTCCTTAATGGATTTCTTAAAGAAGAGTTGTATATGATGCAACCAGAAGGTTTTGTCGATCCTAAAGGTGCTAACAAAGTGAGCAAGCTCCAACGATCCATCTATGGACTGGTGCAAGCATCTCAGAGTTGGAATATATGATTTGATAAAGTGATCAAAGCATATGGTTTTACACAGACTTGCGGTGAAGCCTGTATTTACAAGAAAGTGAGTGGGAGCACTACAACATTTCTGATAAGTATATGTGAATGACATATTGTTGATCGGAAATAATGTAGAATTTTCTGGGAAGCATAAAGGAGTGTTTGAAAAGAGTTTTTCAAAGAAAGACCTCAGTGAAGCTACTTACATATTGAGCATCAAGATCCATAGAGATAGATCAAGATGCTTGATATATTTTCAATTAGTACATACCTTGACAAGAATTGATAGTTCAAAATGGAACAGTCAAAGAAGGAGTTCTTTCCTGCGTTGCAAGGTGTGAATTTGAGTAAAGACTCAAAACCCGACCACAGCAGAAAATAGAAAGAGAATGAAAAGTCATTCCCTATGCCTCAGTCATAGGTTCTATAAAGTATGCTATGCTGTGTACCAGACCTATTGTGAACCTCACCATAAGTTTGGCAAGAGGGTATAGTGATCCAGGAGTGGATCACGGGACAGCAGTCAAAAATATCCTTAGTGGAATAAGGAAATGTTTCTCGGTTATGGAGGTGACAAAGAGTTCGTCGTAAAGAGTTACGTTGATGCAAACTTTGACACCGATCTGGATGATTCTAAGTCTCGATCTAGATATATATTGAAAGTGGGAGCAATTAGCTAGAATAGCTCCGTGCAAAGCATTATAGACATAGAAAATTTGCAAAATACATACGGCTCTGAATGTGGCAGACCCGTTGACTAAATTTCTCTCACAAGAAAAACATGATCACTCTTTGGGTGTTAATCACATAGCGATGTGAACTAGATTATTGACTCTAGTAAACCCTTTGGGTGTTAGTCACATGGAGATGTGAACTAATCACATAAAGATGTGAACTATTGGTGTTAAATCACATGACGATGTGAACTAGATTATTGACTCTAGTGCAAGTGGGAGACTGAAGGAAATATGCCCTAGAGGCAAAAATAAAGTTGTTATTTATATTTCCTTATATCATGATAAATGTTTATTATTCATGCTAGAATTGTATTAACCGGAAACTTAGTACATGTGTGAATACATAGACAAATAGAGTGTCCCCAGTATGCCTCTACTTGACCAGCTCGTTAATCAAAGATGGTTAAGTTTCCTAGCCATGGACATGTGTTGTCATTTGATGAACGGGATCACATCATTAGAGAATGATGTGATGGATAAGACCCATCCATTAGCTTAATGATACGTCCATTTTGCATCATGCTTTTATATCGATATTTATCGCATTATGGACTGTTATTTCACTTTATATCACAATACTTATGGCTATTCTCTCTTATTTTACAAGGTTTACATAAAGAGGGAGATTGCCGGTAGCTGGAATTCTGGGCTGGAAAAGGAGCAAATATTAGAGGCCTATTCTGCGCAACTCCAAAAGTCCTGAAACTTCACGGGACATCTTAAAAGAAATAAAGAAAAATCCTCGCCAAAGATGAAGGCCAGGGGGCCCACACCCTTCTCACAAGGGTGGGGGGCGCCCCCCTAGGGCGCGCTCCCTACCTCGTGGGCCCCCTGGTGGCTCTCCGATGCCCATCTTCTCCTATATGAGGTCTTTCGATGAGAAAAAAAGAGGATGGAACTTTTCGGGACGAGACTCCGCCGCCACGAGGCGGAACCTCGGTGGATCCAATCTAGAGCTCCGGCATAGATGTTCTGCCAGGGATACTTCCCTCCCGGAGGGGGAAATCATCACCATCGTCATCATCAACGCTCCTCTCATCGGGAGAGGGCAATCTCCATCAACATCTTCACCAGCACCATCTCATCTCCAAACCCTAGTTCATCTCTTGTATCCAATTCATATCTCAAAGTCCGGGATTGGTGCTAGTAGGTTGCTAGTAGTGTTGATTACTCCTTGTAGTTGATGCTAGTTGGTTTAATTGGTGGAAGATCATATGTTCAGATCCTATATACATATTATTACCCCTCTGATTATGAACATGAATATGCTTTGTGAGTAATTACGTTCGTTCCTGAGGACAAGGGAGAAGTCTTGCTATGAGTAGTCATGTGAATTTGGTATTCGTTTGATATTTTGATAAGATGTATGTTGTCTAGCCTCTAATGGTGTTATGTGAACGTCGACTACATAACACTTCACCATTATTTTGTCCTGGATGAAGGCATTGGGAATTAATAAGTAGATGATGGGTTGCTAGAGTGACAGAAGCTTAAACCCTAGTTTATGCGTTGCTTCGTAAGGGGCTGATTTGGATCCATATGTTTCATGCTATGGTTAGGTTTACCTTAATTCATTTGTTGTAGTTGCGGATGCTTGCAATAGAGGTTAATCATAAGTGGGATGCTTGTTCAAGTAAGAACAGCACCCAAGCACCGGTCCACCCACATATCAAATTATCAAAGTATCGAACGCGAATCATATGAACGTGATGAAAACTAGCTTGACGATATTCCCATGTGTCCTCGGGAGCGCTTTTCCTACTATAAGAGTTTGTTCCGGCTTGTCCTTTGCTACAAAAGGATTGGACCACCTTGCTGCACTTTACTTACTTTTATTACTTGTTGCTCGTTACAATTTATCCTATCACAAAACTATCTGTTACCACTTATTTCAGTACTTGCAGAGAATACCTTGCTGAAAACCGCTTATCATTTCCTTCTACTCCTCGTTGGGTTCGACACTCTTACTTATCGAAAGGACTACGATAGATCCCCTATACTTGTGGGTCATCAAGACTCTTTTCTGGCGCCGTTGCCGGGGAGTGCATCGCCTTTGGTAGGTGGAATTTGGTAAGGAAAAATTTATATATTGTGCTGAAATTTACTGTCACTTGTTACTATGGAAAGTAATTCTCTGAGGGGCTTGTTCAGGGTATCTTCACCCTGTCCAGTAGAGCAAAGAGTTGCTCCTCAACCTACTGAACCTATTGAAAATGAAACTCCTTTTTAATTTCCTGTGGCTATGATGGAAAAATTGCTAGCTAATCCTTTTACAGGAAATGGAACAAAACATCCTGATGAGCACTTAATATATATGGATGAAGTTTGTGGATTATTTAAGCTTGCAGGTATACCCGATGATGTTGCTAAGAAGAACGTCTTCCCTTTATCTTTGAAGGGAGACGCGTTGATATGGTATAGGCTATGTGATGATATGAGATCGTGGGACTATAAAAGATTGAAGCTGGAATTTCATCAAAAGTATTACCCTATGCATCTTGTTCATCGTGATCGCAATTATATATATAATTTCTGGCCTCACGAAGGAGAAAGCATCGCTCAAGCTTGGGGGAGGCTTAAATCAATGTTATATTCATGCCCCAATCTCGAGCTCCCGAGAGAAATAATTATGCAAAGTTTTTATGCTCGGCTTTCTGAAAACAATCGCAACATGCTCGATACTTCTTGTGCTGGCTCTTTTATGATGAAGACTATTGAATTCAGATGGAATTTATTGGATAGAATTAAACACAACTCTGAAGATTGGGACCTCAACGAAGGTAAGGATTCAGGTATGACACCTAAGTTTGATTGTGTCAAATCTTTTATGGATACCGATATTTTCTGTAAGTTTAGCACTAAATATGGACTTGACTCTGAGATAGTAGCTTCTTTCTGTGAATATTTTGCTACTTATGTAGATCTCCCTAAGGAGAAGTGGTTTAATATCATCCTCCCATAGAAGTAAAAGTAGCTGCACCTATTAAAGTTGAAGAAAAGACTGTCACTTATAATGATCCTATTGTTCCTACTTCTTATGTTGAGAAACCCCCTTTCCCTGTTAGAATAAAGGATCATGCTAAAGCTTCAACAGTTGTTCGTAAAAGCAATATTAGAACTTATACACCTCCTGAGCAAGTTAAATTAGAACCTAATATTGCTATTGTTAAAGATCTCTTGTCTAATAATATTGATGGGCATGTTATTCAGTTCAAAGGTGAAACTGTTAGAATTGCTAAACCTTGTGCTAAAGATAAACATAGACCTGTGGTAGGCGTGCCTGTTATTTCTGTAAAAATAGGAGATCATTGTTATCATGGCTTATGTGATATGGGTGCTAGTGCTAGTGTTATACCACATACTTTATACGAAGAAATTAAGAATGAAATTGCACCTGTTGAGTTAGAAGATATTGATGTTACTATTAAACTTGCCAATAGAGATACTATTTCACCAATTGGAATTGTTAGACATGTTGAAGTCTTGTGTGGGAAAACTAAATATCCTACTGATTTTCTTGTTCTTGGTTCCCCACAAGATAGCTTTTGTCCAATTATATTTGGTAGACCTTTCTTAAACACTGTCAATGCTACCATAGACTACATTAAGAATATTGTTACTGTTGGTTTGGATGATATGGTTCATGAGTTTAATTTCTCTAAATTTAGTAAACAACAGGAAGAATTACCTAGTAAGGATGAAATTATTGGTCTTGCTTCTATTGCCGTACCTCCTAGTGATCCTTTAGAACACTATTTGCTAGACCATGAAAATGATATGTTCATGAATGAAAGAAGGGAAATAGATGAAGTATTCTTTAAACAGGAACCTATTCTGAAACACAATTTGCCTGTTGAAATCCTAGGGGATCGTCCTCCACCCAAGGGTGATCCCGTGTTTGAGCTTAAACCTTTGCCTGATAATCTTAAATATGCTTATCTTGATGAAAAGAAGATATATCATGTTATTATTAGTGCTAACCTTTCAAAGCATGAAGAAGAAAGATTATTGAAAACTCTGAAGAAACATCGTGTTGCTATTGGATATATTCTTGATGATCTTAAGGGCATTAGTCCCACTCTATGTCAACATAAAATAAATTTGGAAGCAGATGCCAAACCAGTTCGTGATCCTCAACGTCTGAATCCTAAAATGGAAGAAGTGGTAATAAAAGAAATACCCAAGCTTCTGGAGGCAGGTATAATTTATCCCGTTGCTGATAGTGAGTGGGTAAGTCATCTCCATTGTGTCCCTAAGAAGGGAGGTATTACTGTTGTTCCTAATGATAAAGATGAATTGATTCCACAAAGAATTATCACAGGTTATAGGATGGTAATTGATTTCCGTAAATTAAATAAAGCTACTAAGAAAGATCATTACCCCTTACCTTTTATTGATCAAATGCTAGAAAGATAATGCAAACATACACACTATTGCTTCCTAGATGGTTATTCTAGTTTCTCTCAAATACCTGTGTCGGCTAAAGATCAATCAAAGACTACTTTTACATGCCCTTTTGGTACTTTTGCTTATAGACGTATGCCTTTTGGTTTATGTAATGCACTTGCTACCTTTCAAAGATGCATGATGGCTATATTATCTGACTTTTGTGAAAAGATTTGTGAGGTTTTCATGGACGACTTTTCCGTCTATGGTTCCTCTATTGATGATTGCTTGAGCAATCTTGATCGAGTTTTGCAGAGATGTGAAGAAACTAATCTTGTCTTTAATTGGGAAAAGTGCCACTTTATGGTTAATGAAGTTATTGTCTTGGGGCACAAAGTTTCTGAAAGCGGTATTGAAGTTGATAAAGCCAAGGTTGATGCTATTGAAAAGATGTCGTGTCCCAAGGACATCAAAGGTATAAGAAGTTTCGTTGGTCACGCTGGATTTTATAGGAGGTTCATTAAGGACTTCTCAAAAATTTCTCGGCCTCTGACTAATTTATTGCAAAAAGATATACCATTTGTCTTTGATGATGATTGTGTAGAAGCATTTGAAATACTTAAGAAAGCTTTAGTCTCTGCACCTATTGTTCAGCCACCCGATTGGAATTTACCCTTTGAAATTATGTGTGATGCTAGTGATTATGCTGTAGGTGCTGTTCTAGAGCAAAGAGTTGATAAGAAATTAAATGTTATTCATTATGTTAATAAGACTCTAGACAATGCTCAAAGAAATTATGCTACTACTAAAAAAGAGCTTTTAGCAGTTGTATTTGCTTGTGATAAGTTCAGATCTTATATTGTTGATTCTAAAGTAACTATTCATACTGATCATGCTGCTATTAAATATCTTATGGAAAAGAAAGATGCTAAACCTAGACTTATTAGATGGGTTCTCTTGCTACAAGAATTTGATTTGAATATTGTTGATAGAAAGGGAGCTGAGAACCACGCTGCAGACAACTTATCTAGGTTAGAAAATATTCTTGATGACCCACTACCTATTAATGATGACTTTCCTAATGAACAATTAAATGTTATAAGTACTTCTCGTAGTACTCCATGGTATGCTGATTATGCTAATTATATTGTTGCTAAGTTTATACCACCTAGCTTCACATACCAACAAAAGAAAAAGTTTTTCTATGATCTGAGACATTACTTTTGGGATGACCCACATCTTTATAAAGAAGGAGTAGATGGTGTTATTATGTGTTGTGTACCCGAGCATGAACAGGAACAGATCCTACGTAAGTGTCATTCCGAGTCTTATGGAGGACACCACGCTGGAGATAGAACTGTTGGGGAACGCAGTAATTTCGAAAATTTTCCTACGCACACGCAAGATCATGGTGATGCATAGCAACGAGAGGGGAGAGTGTTGTCTACGTACCAACGCAGACCGACTGCGGAAGCGATCACACAACGTAGAGGAAGTAGTCGTACGTCTTCTTCCCGATCCGACCGATCCAAGCACCGTTACTCCGGCACCTCCGAGTTCTTAGCACACGTTCAGCTCGATGACGTTCCTCGGGCTCCGATCCAGCAAAGCATCGAGGAAGAGTTCCGTCAGCACGACGGCATGGTGACGATCTTGATGTACTACCGACGCAGGGCTTCGCCTAAGCACTGTAACGGTATGATCGAGGTGGAATTTGGTGGCAGGGGGCACCGCACACGGCTAAGGAACGATCTCAAGGATCAACTTGTGTGTCTTGGGGTGTCCCCTGCCCCCGTATATAAAGGTTGGAGGGAGGGGGGCTGGCCGGCCAAAGAGAGGGAGGCGCAGGAGGAGTCCTACTCCTACCGGGAGTAGGACTCCCCCCTCCAATCCTAGTCCAACTAGGAATCCTTTAAAGGGGAGAGAAAGAGAGTTGGCCGGCCCCTCTCCTAGTCCTAATAGGACTAGGGAGAGGGGGCGAGGCGCAGCCCTATGTGGGCTGCCCTCTCACCTTTCCACTAAGGCCCATGTTGGCCCATTTGGCTCTCGGGGGGTTCCGGTAACCCTCCCGGTAATCCGGTAAAATCCCGATTTCACCCGGAACACTTCCGATGTCCAAACATAGGCTTCCAATATATCAATCTTTACGTCTCAACCATTTCGAGACTCCTCGTCATGTCCGTGATCTCATCCGGGACTCCGAACAACCTTCGGTACATCAAAATGCATAAACTCATAATAACTGTCATCGTAACGTTAAGCGTGCGGACCCTACGGTTCGAGAACAATGTAGACATGACCGAGACACGTCTCCGGTCAATAACCAATAGCGGGACCTGGATGCCCATATTGGCTCCTACATATTCTACGAAGATCTTTATCGGTCAGACCGCATAACAACATACGTTGTTCCCTTTGTCATCGGTATGTTACTTGCCCGAGATTCGATCGTCGGTATCCAATACCTAGTTCAATCTCGTTACTGGCAAGTCTCTTTACTCGTTCCGTAATACATCATCCCGCAACTAACTCATTAGTTGCAATGCTTGCAAGGCTTAAGTGATGTGCATTACCGAGAGGGCCCAGAGATACCTCTCCGACAATCAGAGTGACAAATCCTAATCTCGAAATACGCCAACCCAACATCTACCTTTGGAGACACCTGTAGTACTCCTTTATAATCACCCAGTTACGTTGTGACGTTTGGTAGCACCCAAAGTGTTCCTCCGGCAAACGGGAGTTGCATAATCTCATAGTCATAGGAACATGTATAAGTCATGAAGAAAGCAATAGCAACATACTAAACGATCGTGTGCTAAGCTAATGGAATGGGTCATGTCAATCAGATCATTCAACTAATGATGTGACCTCGTTAATCAAATAACAACTCTTTGTTCATGGTTAGGAAACATAACCATCTTTGATTAACGAGCTAGTCAAGTAGAGGCATACTAGTGACACTCTGTTTGTCTATGTATTCACACATGTATTATGTTTCCGGTTAATACAATTCTAGCATGAATAATAAACATTTATCATGATATAAGGAAATAAATAATAACTTTATTATTGCCTCTAGGGCATATTTCCTTCAGTCTCCCACTTGCACTAGAGTCAATAATCTAGTTCACATCGCCATGTGATTTAGCAGCAATAGTTCACATCACCATGTGATTAACACCCATAGTTCACATCGTCATGTGACCAACACTCAAAGGGTTTACTAGAGTCAGTAATCTAGTTCACATCTCTATGTGATTAACACCCAAAGAGTACTAAGGTGTGATCATGTTTTGCTTGTGAGATAATTTTAGTCAACGGGTCTGTCACATTCAGATCCGTAAGTATTTTGCAAAATTCTTTGTCTATAATGCTCTTCAAGGAGCTACTCTAGCTAATTGCTCCCACTTTCAATATGTATCCAGATTGAGACTTTTAGATTCATCTAGATCAGTGTCAAAAACTTGCATCGACGTAACCCTTTACGATGAACCTTTTTGTCACGTCCATAATCGAGAAACATATCCTTATTTCACTAAGGATAATTCTGACCGCTGTCCAGTGATCTACTCCTAGATCACTATTGTACTCCCTTGCCAAATCAGTGCAGGGTATACAATAGATCTGGTATACAACATGACATACTTTATAGAACCTATGGCCAAGGCATAGGGAATGACTTTCATTGTCTTTCTATCTTCTGCCGTGGTCGGGCTTTGAGTCTTACTCAACTTCACACCTTATAATACAGGCAAGAACTCTTTCTTTGACTGCTCCATTTTGAACTACTTCAAAATCTTGTCAAGGTATGTACTCATTGAAAAAACTTATCAAGCGTCTTGATCTATCTCTATAGATCTTGAAGCTCAATATGTAAGCAGCTTCACCGAAGTCTTTCTTTGAAAAACTCCTTTCAAACACTCCTTTATGCTTTACAGAATAATTCTACATTATTTCCAATCAATAATATGTCATTCACATATACTTATCAGAAATGTTGTAGTGCTCCCACTCACTTTCTTGTAAATACAGGCTTCACCGCAAGTCTGTATAAAACTATATGCTTTGATCAACTCATCAAAGCGTATATTCCAACTCCGAGATGCTTGCACCAGTCCACAGATGGATCGTTGGAGCTTGCACATTTTGTTAGCACCTTTCGGATTGACAAAACCTTCTGTTGCATCATATACAACTCTTCTTTAATAAATCCATTAAGGAATGCAGTTTTGTTTATCCATTTGCCAGATTTCATAAAATGCGGCAATTACTAACATGATTCGGACAGACTCGAGCATAGATACGAGTGAAAAGCTCTCATCGTAGTCAACACCTTGAACTTGGCGAAAACCTTTTGCGACAATTCTAGCTTTGTAGATAGTAACACTACTATCAACGTCCGTCTTCCTCTTGAAGATCCATTTATTCTCAATTGCTTGCCGATCATCAGGCAAGTCAACCAAAGTCCATACTTTGTTCTCATACATGGATCATATCTCAGAATTCATGGCTTCAAGCCACTTTGCGGAATCTGGGCTCACCATCGCTTCTTCATAGTTCGTAGGTTCATCATGATCTAGTAGCATGACTTCCAGAAAAGGATTACCGTACCACTCTGGCGCGGATCTTACTCTGGTTGATCTACGAGGTTCAGTAGTATCTTGTTCTGAAGTTTCATGATCATCATCATTAGCTTCCTCACCAACTGGTGTAGGTGTCACAGAAACAGTTTTCTGTGATGTGCTACTTTCCAACAAGGGAGCAGGTACAGTTACCTCGTCAAGTTCTACTTTCCTCCCACTTACTTCTTTCGAGAGAAACTCCTTCTCCAGAAAGTTTCCGAATTTTAGCAACAAAAAGTCTTGCCTTCGGATCTGTGATAGAAGGTGTATCCAATAGTTTCCTTTGGATATCCTATGAAGACGCACTTCTCCGATTTGAGTTTGAGCTTATCAGGATGAAACTTTTTCATATAAGCATCGCAACCCCAAACTTTAAGAAACGACAGCTTAGGTTTCTTGCCAAACCATAGTTCACATGGTGTCGTCTCAACGGATTTAGATGGTGCCCTATTTAACGTGAATGCAGCTGTCTCTAATGCATAACCCCAAAACGATAGTGGTAGATCGGTAAGATACATCATAGGTTGCACTATATCCAATAAAGTACGGTTATGACGTTCGGACACACTATTATGCTGTGGTGTTCCATGTGGCATGATTTTGTGAAACTATTCCACATTGTTTTAATTGAAGACCAAACTCGTAACTCAAATATTTTACCTCTGCGATCATATCGTAGAAACTTTTATTTTCTTGTCACGATGATTTTCCACTTCACTCTGAAATTCTTTGAACTTTTCAAATGTTTCAGACTTATGTTTCATCAAGTAGATATACTCATATCTGCTCAAATCATCTGTGAAGATCAGAAAATAATGATACCTGTCGCGAGCCTCAATATTCATCGGACCACATACATCAGTATGTATGATTTCCAATAAATCTTTTTCTCGCTCCATTGTTCCGGAGAACGGCGTTTTAGTCATCTTGCCCAAAAGGCATGGTTCGCAAGCATCAAGTGATTCATAATCAAGTGATTCCGAAAGCCCATCAGCATGGAGTTTCTTCATGCGCTTTATACCAATATGACCTAAACAGCAGTGCCACAAATAAGTTGCACTATCATTATTAACTTTGCATCTTTTGGTTTCAATATGTGTATCACTACGATCGAGATTCAACGAACTTGTTTCATTGGGTGTATGACCATCGAAGGTTTTATTCATGTAAACAGAACAACAATTATTCTCTGACTTTAATGAATAACCATATTGCAATAAACATGATCAAATCATATTCATGCTCAACGCAAACACCAAATAACACTTATTTAGGTTCAACACTAATCCCGAAATTATAGGGAGTATGCGATGATGATCATATCAATCTTGGAACTACTTCCAACACACATCATCACTTTACCCTTAACTAGTCTCTGTTTATTCTGCAACTCCCGTTTCGAGTTACTACTCTTAGCAACTGAACTAGTATCAAATACTGAGGGTTTTCTATAAACACTAGTAAAGTACACATCAATAACATGTATATCAAATATACTTATGTTCACTTTGCCATCCTTCTTATCCGCCAATCACTTGGGGTAGTTCCGCTTCCAGTAACCAGTCCCTTTGCAGTAGAAGCACTTTGTCTCAGGCTTAGGACCAGACTTGGGCTTCTTCACGTGAGTAGCAACTTGCTTGCCGTTCTTTTGAAGTTCCCCTTCTTTCCTTTGCCCTTTTCTTGAAACTAGTGATCTTGTCAACCATCAACACTTGATGTTTTTCTTGATTTCTACCTTTGTTGATTTCAGCATCACGAAGAGCTTGGGAGTTGTTTCCGTTATCCCTTGCATATTATAGTTCATCATGAAGTTCTACTAACTTGGTGATGGTGACTAGAGAATTCCGTCAATCACTATTTTATCTGGAAGATTAACTCCCACTTTATTCAAGCGATTGTAGTACTCAGACAATCTGGGCACATGCTCACTAGTTGAGCGATTCTCCTCCATCTTTCAGCTATAGAACTTGTTGGAGACTTCATATCTCTCAACTCGGGTATTTACTTGAAATATTAACTTCAACTCCTGGAACATCTCATATGGTCCATGACGTTCAAAACGTCTTTGAAGTCCCGATTCTAAGCCATTAAGCATGGTGCACTAAACTATCAAGTAGTCATCATATTGAGCTAGCCAAACGTTCATAACGTCTGCATCTGCTCCTGCAATAGGTCTGTCACCTAGCGGTGCATCAAGGACATAATTCTTTTGTGCAGCAATGAGGATAAACCTCAGATCACGGATCCAATCCGCATCATTGCTACTAACATCTTTCAACATAATTTTCTCTAGGAACATATCAAAATAAACACAGGGAAGCAACAACGCGAGCTATTGATCTATAACATAATTTGCAAAATACTACCAGGACTAAGTTCATGATAAATTTAAGTTCAATTAATCATATTACTTAAGAACTCCCACTTAGATAGATATCCCTCAAATCCTCTAAGTGATCACGTGATCCAAATCAACTAAACCATAACCGATCATCACGTGAGATGGAGTAGTTTTCAATGGTGAACATCGTCATGTTGATCATATCTACTATATGATTCACGCTTGACCTTTCGGTCTCTGTGTTCCAAGGCCATATCTGCATATGCTAGGCTCGTCAAGTTTAACCTGAGTATTCTGCGTGTGCAACTGTTTTGCACCCGTTGTATTTGAACGTAGAGCCTATCACACCCGATCATCACGTGGTGTCTCAGCACGAAGAACTTTTGCAACGGTGCATACTCAGGGAGAACACTTCTTGATAATTTAGTGAGAGATCATCTTATAATGCTACCGTCAATCAAAGCAAGATAAGATGCATAAAAGGATAAACATCACATGCAATCAATATAAGTGATATGATATGGCCATCATCATCTTGTGCTTGCGATCTCCATCTCCGAAGCACCGTCATGATCACCATCGTCACCGGCGCGACACCTTGATCTCCATCGTAGCATCGTTGTCGTCTCGCCAATCTTATGCTTCCACGACTATCACTACCGCTTAGTAATAAAGTAAAGCATTACATCGCGATTGCATTGCATACAATAAAGCGACAACCATATGGCTCCTGCCAGTTGCCGATAACTCGGTTACAAAACATGATCATCTCATACAATAAAATCAGCATCATGCCTTGACCATATCACATCACAACATGCCCTGCAAAAACAAGTTAGACGTCCTCTACTTTGTTGTTGCAAGTTTTACGTGGCTGCTACGGGCTTAAGTAAGAACTCATCTCACCTACGCATCAAAACCACAACGATAGTTCGTCAAATAGACTCCGTTTTAACCTTCTCAAGGACCGGGCGTAGTCACACTTGGTTCAACTAAAGTTGGAGAGACAGTCTTCCGCAAGCCATCTATGTGCAAAGCACGTCGAGGGAACCGGTCTCGCGTAAGAGTACGCGTAAGGTTGGTCCGGATCGTCTCGTCCAACAATACCGCCGAACCAAAGTATGACATGCTGGTAGGCAGTATGACTTGTATCGCCCACAACTCACTTGTGTTCTACTCGTGCGAATAACATCAAACCATAAAACCTAGGCTCGGATGCCACTGTTGGGGAACGCAGTAATTTCGAAAATTTTCCTACGCACACGCAAGATCATGGTGATGCATAGCAACGAGAGGGGAGAGTATTGTCTACGTACCAACGCAGACCGACTGCGGAAGCGATCACACAATGTAGAGGAAGTAGTCG
Organism: Triticum monococcum; assembly: GCA_034509565.1. Lineage (NCBI taxonomy): Eukaryota > Viridiplantae > Streptophyta > Magnoliopsida > Poales > Poaceae > Triticum > Triticum monococcum. The sequence goes on along the minus strand of CM067843.1, from coordinate 96,604,552 downwards.
TACGTCTTCTTCCCGATCCGACCGATCCAAGCACCGTTACTCCGGCACCTCCGAGTTCTTAGCACACGTTCAGCTCGATGACGTTCCTCGGGCTCCGATCCAGCAAAGCGTCGAGGAAGAGTTCCGTCAGCACGACGGCATGGTGACGATCTTGATGTACTACCGACGCAGGGCTTCGCCTAAGCACTGTAACGGTATGATCGAGGTGGAATTTGGTGGCAGGGGGCACCGCACACGGCTAAGGAACGATCTCAAGGATCAACTTGTGTGTCTTGGGGTGTCCCCTGCCCCCGTATATAAAGGTTGGAGGGAGGGGGGCTGGCCGGCCAAAGAGAGGGAGGCGCAGGAGGAGTCCTACTCCTACCGGGAGTAGGACTCCCCCCTCCAATCCTAGTCCAACTAGGAATCCTTTAAAGGGGAGAGAAAGAGAGTTGGCCGGCCCCTCTCCTAGTCCTAATAGGACTAGGGAGAGGGGGGGAGGCGCAGCCCTATGTGGGCTGCCCTCTCACCTTTCCACTAAGGCCCATGTTGGCCCATTTGGCTCTCGGGGGGTTCCGGTAACCCTCCCGGTAATCCGGTAAAATCCCGATTTCACCCGGAACACTTCCGATGTCCAAACATAGGCTTCCAATATATCAATCTTTACGTCTCAACCATTTCGAGACTCCTCGTCATGTCCGTGATCTCATCCGGGACTCCGAACAACCTTCGGTACATCAAAATGCATAAACTCATAATAACTATCATCGTAACGTTAAGCATGCGGACCCTATGGTTCGAGAACAATGTAGACATGACCGAGACACGTCTCCGGTCAATAACCAATAGCGGGACCTGGATGCCCATATTGGCTCCTACATATTCTACGAAGATCTTTATCGGTCAGACCGCATAACAACATACGTTGTTCCCTTTGTCATCGGTATGTTACTTGCCCGAGATTCGATCATCGGTATCCAATACCTAGTTCAATCTCGTTACTGGCAAGTCTCTTTACTCGTTCCGTAATACATCATCCCGCAACTAACTCATTAGTTGCAATGCTTGCAAGGCTTAAGTGATGTGCATTACCGAGAGGGCCCAGAGATACCTCTCCGACAATCGGAGTGACAAATCCTAATCTCGAAATACGCCAACCCAACATCTACCTTTGGAGACACCTGTAGTACTCCTTTATAATCACCCAGTTACGTTGTGACGTTTGGTAGCACCCAAAGTGTTCCTCCGGCAAACGGGAGTTGCATAATCTCATAGTCATAGGAACATGTATAAGTCATGAAGAAAGCAATAGCAACATACTAAACGATCGTGTGCTAAGCTAATGGAATGGGTCATGTCAATCAGATCATTCAACTAATGATGTGACCTCGTTAATCAAATAACAACTCTTTGTTCATGGTTAGGAAACATAACCATCTTTGATTAACGAGCTAGTCAAGTAGAGGCATACTAGTGACACTCTGTTTGTCTATGTATTCACACATGTATTATGTTTCCGGTTAATACAATTCTAGCATGAATAATAAACATTTATCATGATATAAGGAAATAAATAATAACTTTATTATTGCCTCTAGGGCATATTTCCTTCAAGAACTGCACATAAGGTATTGCAATCTGGTTTTTATTGGCCTACTCTTTTCAAGGATGCCCGTAAGTTTGTCTTGTCTTGTGATGAATGTCAAAGAATTGGTAATATTAGTAGACGTCAAGAAATGCCTATGAATTATTCACTTGTTATTGAATCATTTGATGTTTGGGGCTTTGATTATATGGGACCTTTTCCTACCTCTAATGGATACACACATATTTTAGTTGCTGTTGATTACGTTACTAAGTGGGTAGAAGGTATTCCAACTAGTAGTGCTGATCATAACACTTCTATTAAAATGCTTAAAGAAGTTATTTTCCCGAGGTTTGGAGTCCCTAGATATTTAATAACTGATGGTGGTTCACACTTTATTCACGGTGCTTTCCGTAAAATGCTTGCTAAATATGATGTTAATCATAGAATTGCATCTCCTTATCACCCACAGTCTAGTGGTCAAGTAGAACTGAGTAATAGAGAGCTCAAATTAATTTTGCAAAAGACTGTTTATAGGTCTAGAAAGAATTGGTCTAAGAAACTTGATGATGCGTTATGGGCTTATAGAACTGCATATAAAAATCCTATGGGTATGTCTCCGTATAAAATGGTTTATGGAAAAGCATGTCACTTACCTCTCGAACTAGAACATAAGGCATATTGAGCTATTAAAGAGCTTAACTATGATTTTAAACTTGCCGGTGAGAAGAGGTTATTTGATATTAGCTCACTTGATGAATGGAGAACCCAAGCTTATGAAAATGCCAAGTTGTTTAAATAAAAAGTTAAAAGATGGCATGACAAAAGGATACAAAAGTGTGAGTTTAATGTAGGTGGTTATGTATTGCTATACAACTCTCGTTTAAGATTTTTTGCAGGAAAACTTCTCTCTAAATGGGAAGGCCCCTATGTTATCGAAGAGGTCTATCATTCCGGCGCCATAAAAATCAACAACTTTGAAGGCACAAATCCGAAGGTGGTAAACGGTCAAAGAATTAAACATTATATATCAGGTAATCCCATAAATATTGAAACCAATATTATTGAAACCGTAACACCGGAGGAATACATAAGGGACACTTTCCGGAGCGTTTCAGACCCCGAAAAGGAATAGGTATGTGGTACGGTAAGTAAACCGACTCCAAAACCATTTTTAAGGCAATATTTCTCCATTTTGGAATATTTAGAAAAATAGAAAAATAAGTAGCAGTCCGGGAAGGACACGAGGTCCCCACGAGGGTGGTGGGCGTGCCCTACCCCCTGGGCGCGCCCCCCTACCTCGTGAGCACCTCGTGTGCCTTCCGGACTCCGTTTTCTTGCACATTACGTATTTTGGTCGGTAAAAATTCATTATATATTCTCCCAAAGGTTTTGACTCCCGTATCACGCAAACCTCCTCTGTTCTTGTTTTGTGCTATTTTCTGTCAGGGTTTTCCAGGCTAGGCATCATGTCGTCTCCCTCCTCCAACAATGGTGACAACGATGCTTGGCTGATGAAGATAGATCTGAAGAGGGAAGAACCCACGAGGGTCAACAAGGATGAAAGGATCAAGAAAGCCATGGAGGATCAAGCTCCAGCAGCGAAAGACACCCTCCAACTTGATCATAACCTTCTTACCGCAACTGAGACTGAAGCTTTCAAGATGATCGAGTTAGCTCGTATACAAAACAAGTATCTCACACAAGAAAATATTTTATTGAAGGAGCATATTGTCGCACTCAAGGGCATTATTCGCAAGCTGGAGGACCTCTTACGCTCGATGTGCTATTATCCGTCACCACCACCTTCTTCACCAACCAAGGAGATATAATCACATGGGTATGGTCACTCCCCTTGGAAACTACAAAGCTTGGGGGAGGTGCCCCGATATCGTATCACAATCACAAACCCTATCTTTACCGTTTTTCTTAGTTCGGTCCTATTAGTAGTATCTTGATCTAGTACAATAAAGTTTATGGCATGATCTAGTTTTGAGTTTTGCTTTATGATCCCTCTATGTAATCGAGTCCGTGAGTTATATATAATAAAGATTATTGTTGAGTCAAGGGCTTGATTATTTTGCCATGATCTTGGGTGAATAAAAGAAAAGAGAAATAGAATAAAAAGAAACAAAAAGTTCATATTGATCTTATTGAGAGTAATGACTTCACATAGAAAGAGTATGATAATTAAAAGTTGTTGGGAGTTGGCAGACATAGCTTTGGTCATTGTTGCAATTAATAGGAAGTAATAAGGAAAGAGAGGTTTTCACATATAGATATATTATCATTGACATCTTTTATGATTGGGAGCAGTCATTAAAATATGACATGCTAAAGAGTTGATGTTGGACAAGGAAGACAACGTAATGAGTTATCTATTTCTTATATCTGAGATAAAGTATGTTGTCATGGATCCTCTAACTTGTTGAGCTTGCCTTTCCCCCTCATGCTAGCCAAATTCTCAGCACCAAGTAGAAATACTACTTGTGCTTCCAAATACCCTTAAACCAGTTTTGCCATGAGAGTCCACCATATCTACCTATGGATTGAGTAAGATCCTTCAAGTAAGTTGTCATCGGTGCAAAGCAATAAAAATTGCTCTAAATATGTATGATTGATTGGTGTGGGAGAAATAAGCTTTATACGATCTTGTGATGTGGAAGTAATAAAAGCGACGGACTACATAATAAAGGTTCATATCACAAGGGGCAATATAAAGTGACGTTCTTTCACATTGAGATTTTATATATCCAACCATAAAAGCACATGGCAACCTCTGCTTCCCTCTGCGAAGGGCCTATCCTTTATTATTATCTTCTACCTTATGCAAGAGCCATGGTGATCTTCACCTTTTATTTTCCATTTTATCCTTTGGCAAGCTCAGCATGTTGGAAAGAACATGATATATATATATATATATATATATATATATCTAATTGGATGTAGGGGAGCATGAACCTTTATTGTTGACATTTACCCTTGAGGTAAAAGGTTGTGGGGCAAAACTATAAGCCCCTATCTTTCTCTGTGTCCAATTAGAACTCCGTAACCACAAGTATCGCGTGAGTGTTAGCAATTATGGAGGCCTAAATGATAGTTGAGTATGTGGACTTGCTTTTTAGCTCTGACATAGACTCTTTCCGATGTTATGATAAATTGCAATTGCTTCAATGACTGATATTATTGTTTGTTGGCGCCCAGTAAGGTTTATGATTTATACTCTTGCATTATGAATAGATCATCACTTGAACATAAGTAATCATATGACAAAACCTATATATGTTGCTGTTATGAGAATAGTCATGATGCCTTCATGTTCGTATTTTATTTTTATCGACTTTTCGCTTGAGGACAAGCGAGGTCTAAGCATGGGGGAGTTGATACGTCCATTTTGCATCATTCTTTTATATCGATATGTATCGCATTATGGACTGTTATTTCACTTTATATCACAATACTTATGGCTATTCTCTCTTATTTTACAAGGTTTACATAAAGAGGGAGAATGCCGGTAGCTGGAATTCTGGGCTGGAAAAGGAGCAAATATTAGAGGCCTATTCTGCGCAACTTCAAAAGTCCTGAAACTTCACGGGACATCTTAAAAGAAATATAGAAAAATCATCGCCAAAGATGAAGGCCAGGGGGCCCACACCCTTCTCACGAGGGTGGGGGCACCCCCCTAGGGCGCGCCACCTACCTCGTGGGCCCCCTGGTGGCTCTCCGATGCCCATATTCTCTTATATGAGGTCTTTCGATGAGAAAAAAAGAGGAAGGAACTTTTCAGGATGAGACTCCGCCGCCACGAGGCGGAACCTTGGAGGATCCAATCTAGAGCTCCGGCAGAGCTGTTCTACCGGGGATACTTCCCTCCCGGAGGGGGAAATCATCACCATCGTCATCACCAATGCTCCTCTCATCGGGAGAGGGCAATCTCGATCAACATCTTCACCAGCACCATCTCATCTCCAAACCCTAGTTCATCTCTTGTATCCAATTCCTATCTCAAAGTCCGGGATTGGTGCTAGTAGGTTGCTAGTAGTGTTGATTACTCCTTGTAGTTGATGCTAGTTGGTTTAATTGGTGGAAGATCATATGTTCAGATCCTATATGCATATTATTACCCCTCTGATTATGAACACGAATATGCTTTGTGAGTAATTACGTTTGTTCCTGAGGACAAGGGAGAAGTCTTGCTATGAGTAGTCATATGAATTTGGTATTCGTTTGATATTTTGATAAGATGTATGTTGTCTAGCCTCTAGTGGTGTTATGTGAACATCAACTACATAATACTTCACCATTATTTGTGCCTAGAGGAAGGCATTGGGAAGTAATAAGTAGATGATGGGTTGCTAGAGTGACAGAAGCTTAAACCCTAGTTTATGCGTTGCTTCGTAAGGGGCTGATTTGGATCCATATGTTTCATGCTATGGTTAGGTTTACCTTAATACTTTTGTCGTAGTTGCGGATGCTTGCAATAGAGGTTAATCATAAGTGGGATGCTTGTTCAAGTAAGAACAGCACCCAAGCACCGGTCCACCCACATATCAAATTATCAATGTATCGAACACGAATCATATGAACGTGATGAAAACTAGCTTGACGATATTCCCATGTGTCCTCGGGAGCGCTTTCCCTACTATAAGAGTTTGTTCCGGCTTGTCCTTTGCTACAAAAGGATTGGGACACCTTGCTGCACTTTATTTACTTTTATTACTTGTTGCTCGTTACCACTTATTTCAGTACTTGCAGAGAATACCTTGCTGAAAACCGCTTATTATTTCCTTCTACTCCTCGTTGGGTTCGACACTCTTACTTATCGAAAGGACTACGATAGATCCCCTATACTTGTGGTTCATCACTTAGCATAATGATCGTTTAGTTTTATTGCTACTGCTTTCTTCATGACTTATACATGTTCCTCTGATTATGAGATTATGCAACTCCCGAATACCGGAGGAACACCTTGTGTGCTATCAAACATCACAACATAACTGGGTGATTATAAAGATGCTCTACAGGTGTCTCCGATGGTGTTTGTTGAGTTGGCATAGATCGAGATTAGGATTTTTCACTCCGTGTATCGGAGAGGTATCTCTGGGCCCTCTCGGTAATGCACATCATCTAAGCCTTGCAAGCATTGTGACTAATAAGTTAGTTGCGGGATGATGCATTACGGAACAAGTAAAGAGACTTGCCGGTAACGAGATTGAACTAGGTATGAGGATACTGACGATCGAATCTCGGGCAAGTAACATACCGATAACAAAGGGAAGAACGTAGGTTGTTATGCGGTTTGACCGACAAAGATCTTCGTAGAATATGTAGGAACCAATATGAGCATCCATGTTCCGCTATTGGTTATTGACCAGAGATGAGTCTCGGTCATGTCTACATAGTTCTCGAACCCGTAGGGTCCGCACGCTTAACGTTCGATGACGATCGGTATTATGAGTTTATGTGTTTTGATGTACCGAAAGTAGTTCGGAGTCCCGGATATGATCACGGACATGACGAGGAGTCTCGAAATGGTTAAGACATAAAGATTGATATATTGGACGGCTATATTCGGATACCGAAAGGGTTTCGGGTGATCTCGGAGAAAACCGGAGTGCCGGAGGGGTTACTGGAACCCCCCGAGAGACTAATGGGCCTTGATGGGCCCTAGTGGAGAGAGACGGGCCGGCCAGGGCAGGCCGCACGCCCCCTCCCCTTGAGTCCAAATAGGACAAGGAAGGGGGGCGGCGCCCCCCTTGCCTTTCCCCTCTCCCACTCCTTCCTTCCCCCTCCTAGTGGGACTAGGAAAGGGGAGTCCTACTCTCACTAGGAGGAAGACTCCTCCTCTTGGTGCGCCCTCCTAGGGTCGGCCGGCCTCCTCCCTTGCTCCTTTATATACTGGGGCAGGGGGGCACCCCATGGACACACAAGTTGATCATTGATCTTTTAGCCGTGTGCGGTGCCCTCCTTCACCATAATCCACCTCGGTCATATCGTAGCGGTGCTCAGGCGAAGCCCTGCGTCGGTAGCTTCATCAACACCATCATCTCGTCGTCGTGCTGACCGAACTCTCCCGCGAAGCTCTACCGGATCGTGAGTTCGTGGGACGTCATCGAGCTGAACGTGTGTAGATCGCGGAAGTGTCGTACGTTCGGTATCAGGATCGGTCGATCGTGAAGACGTACGACTACATCAACCGCATTGTCATAACGCTTCCGCTTACGGTCTAGAAGGGTACGTAGACGATACTCTCCCCTCTCGTTGCTATGCATCACCATGATCTTGCGTGCGTAGGAAAACTCTGAAATTACTACGTTCCCCAACAGCTACTTTATATGGATGACCACTGCACGACGCCTAATCAAAGTGGTCCGCTGCAATTTTGTTCTAATCCCTCCGGTCATAAATATACGTTATTTTAGAGATTTTAATATAGACTATATACGAATGTATATAGATTCATTTTAGAGTGTAGATTCACTCAATTTACTTTGTATGTCGTTCATATTAGAATCTCGAAAAAGACTTACATTTAGAAACGGAGGAAGTACTATGCATGGATGGCTCAATCTCATTCTCGTACAAAGTTGGTATGATTGGTGTCGTATACATAACAACACCCAATAGTAAAAGCGTTGTAACCATCTCTTTATATGATACTAAATGGCTATATATATACTACCCACTAAGAAATAACTAAAAGTGTTGTAATCATCTCTTTATGATACTACTACCCACTAAGAAATAACTTATTACCTAAATGGTCGAAGAATGGCTATATATATACGTGCATTTAGTATACTCCCTCCTTTCATCTATATAAGGTCTAATTCATTTTACGAGGCTAACTTTGACCAAATATTAGAGCAATAATATATGACATGCAATAGCATACCGGCAAATTCATATGTTAAAGGAGCTTTCAATGATATAATTTTCACACTATGCATGTCATATACTATTAATCTTGTCAATTGTTAATGGAGGTCTTGAAAAACGCATTAGGCCTTAGACTATCGACAATGGGAATAACATAGATGGTAACATCACACTTATCTAGACAAAATAGATGATGTGACATGTAATTAATGAAGAAAGAGAGGCATGTAGTAACATAGCTAGTTACTGTAACATCACATATATCAAGGAAAGGTGAGTTTATAACGTAATAAATAAAGTGATGTATGACACAACATATATGTTACTACTTACTATGAAGGTAGTAATATAGACTAGTAACATATGCATGTTACTATTCTAAGTTACTCTCCACTATGACTAGTCTTATATAGATGAAAGGAGGGAGTACATATAGTTTTAGTCCCTCACGTACCTCGGATCCGCTGATCTGTGTTGACTGCAAATACACACGGCGCATAAATACACTACTTACTTCTAAGTTTGTCCTTCTTGCCATCATATGATGTGTGTTTTTAGCGGGGCCACCAAATGGTGTGAGGATACGAAGACTTCACCAGAAATTGGCCACAATGTGGCGGTGCCTAATTAATACTACCTCCAAACATAAGTGTATGTCTACCTCTTGTCATATTTGGGGGGTATGACCCTACAATGTTATTATCATGTAAGAGATTGTGTACCGCCCTTTGTTATAGCTTCCAATACTAATATCCCGCTAGAAGTTTTCATATTTGGTATAGAGTATAGCTACATATATTGATGTTGGATATAATATTTAGTAGCATCATTATTTGAATTTTATTCCATAGATTTCTCGCATCGTATGGGTGATCATATCATCCATTTAGTACTCCATCTGCTTTTCTTTATTCCTCGTATAAAATTTGGTCAAAGTCAAACTACACAAAGTTTGATCAAATTTATATCAAAAAATATGAACATCTATATATTAAAACTATATAGTATGAAAATACATTTCATGATGCATCTGATCATTTCATATTGTGAATGATGATATTTTTAATATAAAGCTAGTTAAATTTTACAAAGCTTGACTTTGATTAAACTTTATATGGAGACTAAAAAGAAACGAAGGGAAAAGTACAAGTGACAAATTATTATTATTATTATTATTATTAGACAAAAGTAACAAATTATTTGTTCCAACAAAAAAGTGACAACTTGGTTGGTTGTCAAGGACATGTACTACAGTGTCTAGTCAGTCGTTTGTAAGAAATGCCACGTAGGATTTTTTGTGAAGTGGAGGAAAAAGAAAGTAGAAACAGAAATAGTTTGTTGGACAATACGTATGATTTTCAAAGACAACATACGAACGTGATTTTGTCATTGTATGGATCAGTGGCGAAGTGTATAACAATATTAAGCATAAGCTAGTTTAGGTCATCTTCAAGGCGGACCCTCAAATCATCCACATACGTCCGGACCGTGTGGTCCGGATGCGGTTTGCCATTCAATGCGGGGTTGCATTGGTCCGTCGAGCAGTCCGGATACTTTTTTAGACAAACCCAAGATAAACGTGGGGGTTTTGCGGGAATTCGGACAACAAATACGTAGAACTCCGACACCCTCGGCCCACCCAAAACCCTTCCTTGATCCCGCGCATCCATCCTCCCATTTTCTCTCATTCCCTCTTCCTCTCTTGCCTTCGCCGCGTTCCACCACCCCGGCCGCCACGCCACACCCCTATCGGAACTCTAAACGGAAAAATAAACAATATAACAGTTTCTTGCAATACTTTCCATTTTTTTGCTTTAGATTCATTTTGAGATGCCGAGAAGGTTAAAAGGATGCCTACTCAAGAACTATATCTAGTAACACATACCAGTGTGCATTTGGACAACTAAACTCAAATCAGTAAAACTTTAGAATAGAATCCACTCAATCTGCTAACTGTTTCTTACAAATCCAAAAGGGCAAAGATAAGCAAGGCGGGAGCTGGTTATTCTCGTAGGCAAGGTCTTCATATTGGTTGCCGGATGAGGGGTTATTTACGGGAGCAACTATTCGTGTGAGGGGGAGGGAAGGGTATGTGCGACACATGTCTCCCTTGGGTTAGCTAGCCCCATTTTACTATGATTTTTGGGCTTTTTTGCTTTATGTGTTTTTCCTTTTATTTGGGTTTTAGGTTCTCTTCATATTTTATTCTTCTATTTCCTCACATGTGTACTACTGACTACGTCGTCTTACGACGCCTTCAGTACGTCAAAATCATAAAACTCTTGAAGGGGAGACATAGGTCAAAGTGCATCCACGGTAACCCGGCTGCCGGCTGTGCTGACTCACGACACCTTTAGGCTTTCTAGCACAAACACACGCTATAAAACATCTCAAGCCTTTGATAGAGGATATGCATAGATGTGAAACTCTATCACACATTCACACTTGAGCATACATAATCTCTTACATAAGTAGAGCAAGCTTCAGTGCCCAAGGAACAAGAACATGCATACATGCCAAAGTTTATTTTTCAACTTTATAGGCTTCATGATATTAGGGCATCTCCAACCTGACCCTCAAACCGCCCACATACATCCGGACCGCGCGGTCTAGATGTGTTGTGCCATCTAACTTTGGCATGTATCGGTCCGCCAAGCGGTCTGAAAGCACTTTTTCCCGCAAAGTGGAAGCAAAGTTGGGGGGCTTTGTCGCAGTCTGAACAGCGGCCACGTAGGACTCCGACACCCCCAGCCCACTAAATCCCTCCTCCCGGTCCCATTTTCTGGCAATCCGCCCCTTCTCTCCCCTTTCTTTGCATCCGCACTCTCCTCCTCCGCCGCTGCCGTTGTACCTCTCTGGCCAGCACACAAGCATTGTCGAACCTCTGCAACTAGCACCGACGCACCTGTTGGGGAACGCAGTATTTCAAAAAATTTCCTACGATCACGCAACATCTATATAGGAGATGCATAGCAACGACAGGGAAGAGTGTGTCTACGTACCCTCGTAGACTGAAAGCGGAAGCGTTAAGTAACGTGGTTGATGTAGTCGAATGTCTTCGTGATCCAACCGATCCTAGCACCGAACGTATGGCACCTCTGCGTTCAACACACGTTCAGTACGATGACGTACCTCGAGCTCTTGATCCAGTTGAGGACGAGGGAGAGTTCCGTCAGCACGACGGCGTGGTGACGGTGATGATGAAGTTACCGGTGCAGGGCTTCCCCTAAGCACTATGATGATATGACCGAGGTGTGTAACTATGGAGGGGGGCACCGCACGGCTAAGACAATTGATCTTTTGTGTCTTTGGGGAGCCCCCCTCCCACATATATGAAGGAGGGGGAGGCCGGCGGCCAGGGAGGAGGCGCGCTAGGTGTGGGGAGTCCTACTAGGACTCCCTAGTCCTAGTAGGATTCCCTCTCCTTTTTCCTTTTCCGAAATAGCAAAAAGGGGGAAAGAGAGAAGGAGTAGGAGAGGGAAGGGGGGCGCCGCCCCACACCTTGTCCAATTCGGATTGGCAAGGGGGGTGCGGGTCGTGTCTACTACACAACCTTCTTCTTGTAGATGTTGTTGGGCTTCCAAGTGGAGAAGTTTGTAGGACAGTAGCAAATTTCCCTGAAGTGGATGACCTAAGGTTTATCAATCCGTGAGAGGCGTAGGATGAAGATGGTCTCTCTCAAAGAACCCTGCAACCAAATAGCAAAGAGTCTCTTGTGTCCCGAACACACCCAATACAATGGTAGACTGTATAGGTGCACTAGTTCGGCGAAGAGATGGTGACACAAGTGCAATATGGATGGTAGATATAGGTTTTTGTAATCTGAAAATATAAAAATAGCAAGGTAACTAATGATAAAAGTGAGCACAAACGGTATTGCAAAGCTTCGAAACAAGGCCTAGGGTTCATACTTTCACTTGTGCAAGTTCTCTCAACAAGGATAACATAATTAGATCATATAACAATCCCTCAACATGCAACAAAGAGTCACTCCAAAGTCACTAATAGCGGAGAACAAACGAAGAGATTATTGTAGGGTATGAAACCGCCTCAAAGTTATTCTTTCCGATCACTCCATTGGGCTATTCCTATAAGTGTCACAAACAACCCTAGAGTTCGTAGTAAAATAACACCTTAAGACACAAATCAACCAAAACCCTATGCTACCTCTTGAGCACTGCGTTGGTTTTCCATTGAAGAGGAAATGGTGATGCAACAAAGTAGCGTAAGTATTTCCCTCGGTTTTTGAGAACCAAGGTATCAATCCAGTAGGAGGCCACGCGCGAGTCCCTGGCACCTACACAAACAAATAAAATCCTCGCAACCAACGCAATAAAGGGTTGTCAATCCCTTCACGGTCACTTACAAAAGTGAGATCTGATAGATATGATAAGATAATATTTTTGGTATTTGTATGATAGAGATGCAAAGTAAAGAAAGCAAAATAAACGGAAAAGGAAATAGCTTGTAGATGGAAGATTAATATAATGGAAAATAGACCCGGGGGCCATAGGCTTCACTAATGGCTTCTCTCGAGAGCATAACTATTACGGTGGGTGAACAAATTACTGTTGAGCAATTGACAGAATTGAGCATAGTTATGAGAATATGTAGGTATGATCATGTATATAGGCATCACGTCCGAGACAAGTAGACCGACTCCTACCTACATCTACTACTATTACTCCACACATCGACCGCTATCCAGCATGCATCTAGAGTATTAAGTTCAAGAGAACAGATTAACGCTTTAAGCAAGATGAGATGATGTAGAGGGATAAACTCATGCAATATGATATAAACCCCATCTTGTTATCCTCGATGGCAACAATACAATACGTGCCTTGCAGCCCCTATTGTCACTGGGAAAGGACACCGCAATATTGAACCCAAAGCTAAGTACTTCTCCCATTGCAAGAAAGATCAATCTAGTAGGCCAAACCAAACTGATAATTCTAAGAGACTTACAAAGATAACCAATCATACATAAAAGAATTTAGAGAAGATTCAAATATTGTTCATAGATAAACTTGATCATAAACCTACAATTCATCGATCTCAAAAAACACACCGCAAAAGAAGATTACATCGAATAACTATGGACCCGGAGGTCTGAAGTAAACTACTCACACTTCATTGGAGAGGCTATGGTGTTGATGTAGAATCCCTCCGTGATCGATGCCTCCTCCGGCGGAGCTTCAGAAAAGGCCCCAAGATGGGATCTCGCGGATACAGAAAGTTACGGCGGTGGAATTAGGGTTTTGGCTCCGTATCTGGTAGTTTGGGGGTACGTAGGTATATATAGGAGGAAGAAGTACTTCGATGGAGCAACGTGGGCCCCACGAGGGTGGACGGCGCGCATGGGGGGTAGGCGCGGCCTCCTACCTCGTGCCCTCCTGGTTGCTTTCTTGACGTAGGGTCCAAGTCCTCTTGATCATGTTCGTTCCGAAAATCACGTTCCCGAAGGTTTCATTCTGTTTGGACTCCGTTTGATATTCTTTTTCTGTGAAACTCTGAAATAGGCAAAAAAACAGCAATTCTGGGCTGGGCCTCCGGTTAATAGGTTAGTCCCAAAAATAATATAAAAGTGTATAATAAAGCCCAATAATGTCCAAAGTAGGATATAATAGAGCATGGAACAATAAAAAATTATAGATACGTTGGAGACGTATCAAGCATCCCCAAGCTTAATTCCTGCTCGTCCTCGAGTGGGTAAATGATAAAAACAGATTTTTTTGATGTGGAATGCTACTTGGCATAATTTCAATGTAATTCTCTTAATTGTGGTATGAATATTCAGATCCAAAAGATTCAAGAAAAAAGTTTATTATTGACATAGAAATAATAATACTTCAAGCAAACTAACTAAGCAATTATGTATCTTCAAAATAACATGGCCAAAGAAAGTTATCCCTAATAAATCATATAGTCTGGCTATGGTCCATCTTCACCATACAAAGTATTTAAATCATGCACAACCCCGATGACAAGCCAAGAAATTGTTTCATATTTTTGGTTTTCTCAAACTTTTTCAATCTTCACGCAATACATGAGCGTGAGCCATGGACATAGCACTATATGTGGAATAGAATGGTGGTTGTGGAGAAGACAAAAAGGGCGAAGATAGTCTCACATCAACTAGGCGTATCAACGGGCTTTGGAGATGCCCATTAATAGATATCAATGTGAGTGAGTAGGGATTGCCATGCAACAGATGCACTAGAGCTATAAGTATATGAAAGCTCAACAAAAAAACTAAGTGGGTGTGCATCTAACTTGCTTACTCACGAAGACCTAGGGCATTTTGAGGAAGCCCATTATTTGAATATAAAAGACAAGTTCTATAATGAAAAATTCCCACTAGTATATGAAAGTGATAACATAGGAGACTCTCTATCATGAAGATCATGGTGCTACTTTGAAGCACAAATGTGGAAAAAGGATAGTAGTATTGTCCCTTTTTTATTATATATTTTTTTGGGCCTTCTCTTTTTTTGGCCTTTCTCTTTTTTTCTCTTTTTTGGGACAATACTCTATGAATGATGATCATCACACTTCTATTTATTTACAACTCAATACTAGAACAAAGTATGACTCTATATGAATGCCTCCGGCAGTATACCGGGATAGCAATGATGCATGAGTAATTTGTACGAAAGAATTATGAACGGTGGCTTTGCCACAACTGAAATGTCAACTACATGATCATGCAAAGCAATATGACAATGATGGAGCGTGTCATAATAAATGGAACGGTGGAAAGTTGCATGGCAATATATCTTGGAATGGCTATGGAAATGCCATGATAGGTAGGTATGGTGGCTGTTTTGAGGAAGGTATATGGTGGGTGTATGATACCGGCGAAAGGTGCGCGGTATTAGAGAGGCTAGCAATGATGGAAGGGTGAGAGTGCGTATAATCCATGGACTCAACATTAGTCATAAAGAACTCACATACTTATTGCAAAAATCTATTAGTTATCGAAGCAAAGTACTACACGCATGCTCCTAGCAGGATAGATTGGTAGGAAAAGACCATCCCTCGTCCCCGACCGCCACTCATAAGGAAGACAATCAATAAATAATTCATGCTCCAACATCTTCACATAACGGTTCACCATACGTGCATGCTACGGGAATCACAAACTTCAACACAAGAATTTCTCAAATTCACAACTACTCAACTAGCACAACTCTAATATCACCATCCCCATATCTCAAAACAATTATCAAGTATTAGACTTCTCATAGTATTCAACACACTCATAAGAAAAAAAGTTATTAATCTTGAATGCCTAACATAATTAAAGCAAATTAACACGCTGTTTGGTAGGAATCTAAAAATAATCTAAGTGAAGCACGAGAGAACAATAGTTTCGATAAAACAAATCCACCACCGTTCTCTAAAAGGTATAAGTGAAGCACTAGAGCAAAAACTATATCACTCAAAAGATATAAGTGAAGCACATAGAGTATTCTAACAATTTCTGAATGTGTGTCTCTCTCAAAAGGTGTGTACAGCAAGAATGACTATGGAAAACTAACAAATAAAGACTCAAATAATACAAGATGCTCCAAGCAAAACACATATCATGTGGTAAATAAAAATATAACTCCAAGTAAAGTTACCGATGGAAGTAGATGAAAGAGGGGATGCCTTCCGGGGCATCCCCAAGCTTTGGCTTTTAGGTGTCCTTAGATTATCTTGGGGTGCCATGGGAATCCTCAAGCTTAGGATCTTGCCACTCCTTGTTCCATAATCCATCAAATCTTTCACCCAAAACTTGAAAACTTCACAACACAAAACTTAAAGTACAAAATCTCGTGAGCTCCGTTAGCGAAAGAAAACAAAACACCACTTCAAGGTACTATAATGAACTCATATTTTATTTATACTGGTTTTAATCCTACTGTATTCCAACTTCTCTATGGTTTATAAACTATTTTACTAGCCATAGATTCATCAAAATAAGCAAACAACACACGAAAAACAGAATATGTCAAAAACAGAACAGTCGGTAGTAATCTGTAGCTAACGCAAGTTCTGGAACCCCAAAAATTCTAAAATAAATTTATGGACGTGAGGAATTTATCTATTAATCATCTTCAAAAAGAATTAACTAAATATCACTTTCGAAATAAAAATGGTAGCAGTTCTTGTGAGCGCTAAAGTTTCTGTTTTTTTACAGCAAGATTAAAAAGACTTTCGCCAAGTCTTCCCAATGGTTCTACTTGGCACAAACACTAATTAAACACAAAAAAACACAACCTAAACAGAGGCTAGATAAATTATTTATTACTAAACAGGAGCAAAAAGCAAGGAATAAAAATAAAATAGGGTTGCCTCCCAACAAGCGCTATCGTTTAACGCCCCTAGCTAGGCATAAAAGCAAGGATAGATCTAGGTATTGCCATCTTTGGTAGGCAATCCATAAGTAGCTCTCATAATAGATTCATATGGTAATTTAATTTTCTTTCTAGGGAAGTGGTCCATGCCTTTCCTTAATGGAAATTGGAATCTAATATTCCCTTCCTTCATATCAAAAATTGCACCAATCGTTCTAAGGAAAGGCCTACAAAGAATAATAGGACATGAAGGATTGCAATCTATGTAAAGAAAAATAAAATCTATGGGCACATAATTCCTATTTGCAACAATAATAACATCGTTAATTCTTCCCATAGGTTTCTTAATAGTGGAATCCATAAGGTGCAAGTTTAAAGAGCAATCATCAAAATCACGGAAACCTAGCAGATCACATAAAGTTTTCGGAATCGTGGAAACACTAGCACCCAAATCACACAAAGCATAACACTCATGACCTTTAATTTTAATTTTTATTGTAGGTTCCCACTCATCATAAAGTTTTCTAGGGATAGAAACTTCCAACTCAAGTTTTTCTTCATAAGATTGCATCAAAGCATCAACGATATGTTTGATATGGCTTTATTTTGACTATAAGCATGAGGAGAATTTAGCACGGATTGCAACAAGGAAATACAATATATCAAAGAGCAATTATCATAATTAAATTGCTTGAAATCCAAAATAGTGGGTTCATTGATGTTTAAAGTTTTGACTTCTGCAATCCCACTTTTAACAATTTTAGCATCAAGATCTAAAGACTCCGAATTTTTGGAACGTCTTCTAGGTAAAGGTGGATCATATTCAGTCCCATCATTATAAAGATTCATATTGCAAAACAAAGATTTAATAGGGGACACATCAATAACTTTTATACATTCATCTTTATTATCATGGAAACTAGAAGAACACGCTTTTATAAAGCAATCTTTCTTAGCACGCATCCTAGCGGTTCTTTCTTTGCACTCATCAATGGAAATTCTCATGGCTTTGAGAGACTCGTTGATGTCATGCTTAGGTGGAATAGATCTAAGTTTCAAAGAATCAACATCAAGAGAAATTCTATCAACGTTCCTAGCCAACTCATCAATCTTAAGCAATTTTTTCTTCAATCAAAGCAATGAAATTCTTTTGTAAAGTAATAAATTCTTTAATATTAGATTCAAAGTCAGAGGGCATCTTATTAAAATTTCCATAAGAATTGTTGTATGATTTACCATAATTATTAGAGGAATTACTAGGATACGGCCTAGGATTAAAGTTTCCTCTATACACGTTGTTACCAAAATTATTCCTACCAACATAATTCACATCCATAGATTCATTATTATTCTCAATCAAAGTAGACGAAGGCATATCATTAGGATCAGAAGAAACACTTTTATTAGCAAATAATTTCATAAGTTCATCCATCTTTCCACTCAAAACATTAATTTCTTCTATCGCATGCACTTTCTTATTAGTAGATCTTTTAGTGTGCCATTGAGAATAATTAACCATAATATTATCTAAGAGTTTAGTAGCTTCTCCTAAAGTGATTTCCGTAAAAGTGCCTCCCGCGGCTAAGTCTAAAAGATTTCTAGAAGCAAAGTTCAATTCGGCATTAAAAATTTGTATAATCATCCACAAATTCAAACCATGTGTAGGGCAATTACGTATCATTAATTTCATCCTCTCCCAAGCTTGTGCAACATGTTCATGATCAAGTTGCTTAAAATTCATAATATCGTTTCTAAGAGAGATGATCTTAGGGGGAGGAAAATACTTAGAGATAAAAGCATCTTTGCACTTATTCCATGAATCAATACTATTTTTAGGCAAAGACGAAAACCAAGCTTTAGCACGATCTCTAAGCGAAAGAGTAAATAGCTTCAATTTAAGAATATCGTTGTCCACATCTTTTTTCTTTTGCATATCACACAAATCAACAAAGTTGTTTAGATGGGTAGCGGCATCTTCACTAGGAAGCCCAGAAAACGAATCTTTCATGACAAGATTCAGCAAAGCAGCATTAATTTCACAAGATTCAGCATCGGTAAGAGGTGCAATCAGAGTGCTAATAAAATCATTGTTGTTGGTATTAGTAAAGTCACACAATTTGGTATTATCTTTAGCCATCGTGACAAGCAAGCAATCCGACACACGAGCAAACAAGAGATGGGCAAAAGGAGGCAAATAGAGAAAGAGAGGGAGGACGGAGAGAGAGGGCGAATAAAACAGCAAGGGTGAAGTGGGGGAGAGGAAAACGAGAGGCAAATGGCAAATAATGTAATGCAGGAGATAAGGGTTTGTGATGGGTACTTGGTATGTTCACTTTTGCGTAGACTCCCCAGCAACGGCGCCAGAAATGGCTCGTTGTCGGGAGTCGAATCTTGACTTGAATTGGCGCGAACCTCCCCGACAAAGGGGCCAGAAATCCTTCTTCCTACCTCTTGAGCACTACATTGGTTTTCCCTTGAAGAGGAAAGGGTGATGCAGCAAAGTAGCGTAAGTATTTCCCTTAGTTTTTGAGAACCAAGGTATCAATCCAGTAGGAGGCCACGCACGAGTCCCTCGCACCTACACAAACAAATAAAATCCTCGCAACCAACGCAATAAAGGGGTTGTCAATCCCTTCACGCTCACTTACAAAAGTGAGATCTGATAGATATGATAAGATAATATTTTTGGTATTTTTATGATACAGATGCAAAGTAAAGAAAGAAAAATAAACAACAAAGGAAATAGCTTGTAGATGGAAGATTAATATAATGGAAAATAGACCCGGGGGCCATAGGTTTCACTAGTGGCTTCTCTCGAGAGCATAAGTATTACGGTGGGTGAACAAATTACTGTTGAGCAATTGACAGAATTGAGCATAGTTATGAGAATATCTAGGTATGATCATGTATATAGGCATCACGTCCTAGACAAGTAGACCAACTCCTACCTGCATCTACTACTATTACTCCACACATCGACCACTATCCAGCATGCATCTATAGTATTAAGTTCAAGAGAACAGAGTAACGCTTTAAGCAAGATGACATGATGTAGAGGGATAAACTCATGCAATGTGATATAAACCCTATCTTGTTATCCTCGATGGCAACAATACAATACGTGCCTTGCTGCCCCTACTGTCACTGGGAAAGGACATCGCAATATTGAACCCAAAGCTAAGCACTTCTCCCATTACAAGAAAGATCAATCTGGTAGGCCAAACCAAACTGATAATTCGAAGAGACTTGCCAAGATAACCAATCATACATAAAAGAATTACGAGAAGATTCAAATATTGTTCATAGATAAACTTGATCATAAACCCATAATTCATCGATCTCAATAAACACACCGTAAAAGAAGATTACATCGAATAGATCTGCACAAGAGAGGGGGAGAACTTTGTATTGAGTTCCAAAAACAGAGAAGAAGCCATCTAGCTAATAACTATGGACCCGAAGGTCTGAAGTAAACTACTCACACTTCATCGGAGAGGCTATGGTGTTGATGTAGAAGCCCTCCGTGATCGATGCCCCCTCCGGTGGAGCTCCGGAAAAGGCCCCAAGATGGGATCTTGTGGATATAGAAAGTTACGGCGGTGGAATTAGGGTTTTGGCTCCGTATCTGGTAGTTTGGGGTACGTAGGTATATATATGAGGAAGAAGTACGTCGGTGGAGCAACATGGGCCCCACGAGGGTGGAGAGCACGCCTCCCTACCTCGTGCCCTCCTGGTTGCTTTCTTGATGTAGGGTCCAAGTCCTCTGGATCATGTTCGTTACGAAAATCACGTTCCCGAAGGTTTCATTCCGTTTGGACTCCGTTTGATATTCTTTTTCTACGAAACTCTGAAATAGGCAAAAAAACAACAATTCTAGGCTGGGCCTCCGGTTAATAGGTTAGTCCCGAAAATAATATAAAAGTGTATAATAAAGCCCAATAATGTCCAAAACAGGTTATAATATAGCATGGAATAATCAAAAATTATGGATACGTTGGAGACGTATCACCCTAATGCCACCTAGATACTCCAATGTCACCTCAAGTATCCGCAGGTATGATTATACGATATGCATCACACAATCTCAGATTCATCTATTCAACCAACACAAAGAACTTCAAGGAGTGCCCCAGAGTTTCTACCAGAGAGTCAAAATGAAAACGTGTGCCAACCCCTATGCATAGGTTCACAAGGTCACAGAACTAGCAAGTTGATCACCAAAACATACATCAAGTGGATCACGTGAATATCTCATTGTCACCACAGATAAGCACATGCAAGACATACATCAAGTGTTCTCAAATCTTATAAGATAACTTCAAAAGGAAAACTCAATTCATCACAAGGAGATAGAGGGGGAGAAACATCATAAGATCCAACTATAATAGCAAAGCTCGCCATTGTAGTGACCCGACCTCAGACGGTCAAGTCTCTGTGCTTAAGTGTCATCCCTGGATTGGTATGCTGACACACACAGTACTCGAGGATTTATAACAGAGGTAAATCACATGTATAAAATAACATAAATACTATTACCTCAATCCAA
Source organism: Triticum monococcum (assembly GCA_034509565.1). Taxonomy (NCBI): domain Eukaryota; kingdom Viridiplantae; phylum Streptophyta; class Magnoliopsida; order Poales; family Poaceae; genus Triticum; species Triticum monococcum. The sequence continues at coordinate 96,583,218 of CM067843.1, read as the reverse complement.
ATAGCGGAAGTATACAACAAGGTTGTGGATTCCCATCAACACCAATGGCAAAGTTGAGTGTAGAAATCGTAACCCTAACGTATCACTAACTCGTCGTAAGATTCCTGCAACATGAGATGTTGCAGCGACAAAGGGTCGGTACATTGAATGTACTGGCAATTTCACACTATAGAGCAATGCTGAATAATGGCTATCACTACATGCATATTTGGCTGGTGGAGGCTCTATATTTAATTTTTGCATAAAGCCAATTTTTCCCTACTGCAAAGAAATATATTTTATTTAACTACAAAGTTTGTTGAAAAATTATTGAGAAGGTATATCCCTAACTCAATCCCAAAATAATATTTATGACCCAACGAATTAATTAAGAGTGATGAGATCAAATCAATAATTCAAGTACCAGATACTCAAGATGTCCATAATCGGGGACACGGCTAATCATGATTAGTTTGTACACTCTACAGAGGTTTGTGCACTTTTACCCACAAGACCCGATCTCCTTCGTTGGACTTCTCGGACTACCTGGCGTTTGAGAAACGGATGACCAAGACACAGTCTTTCAGAAGCATTAACTCTAACCCCGGGTAGACCGTACCAACGTACATCCCCTACATCTGCTAGCCTGCCACTGGAAGAGGTCATGCAACTTACTCAATTATGCTAGAGCCCATAATAGCTTGTGGCTGCACACGGAAGTTTCTAGCATGAATAATATTATGATCCCTTTGAGCCCGGGTGGCATTCCATAGGGTGATCACACGGGTACTCCGGGATTCCCTTGGGCAAGCACTGGGTTCTCCAGGTGCCCGGGCAAACCACTGGGTGCTCCAGGGTGCCCCAACCACTCCACACAAATGTGTATTAAAGTAGTCACCTTAAGTATCCCTTAGTTAATCATAACTCTCACATCTTTCATGAATTCTCTCCAATCCAAACCACGTCTACGAGCATAGAATAGCAGTAAGCATAACGTAGTAGCTCCCAGGGTTTGATACAAGACAATAGGTTCTACCACATCAACTACTTCCCAATACCCGCATGTTATCATTTCCTACTCATGCAATGTTTGAGGGTTGAAACTAATGCATAAAAATTGAGTAATGAAAAAGTATGATCAAAGTGTGAACTTGCCTTGTACGGTTGATGAAGATGAATCACACTCATAACTCCTGATAGTTCTACTCGTCACACTCCGTTCAATCTATCGTGAGCAAGCAATTGCATACATAAGCACCCATGCAAAAGAATCGAAGAAAGATCTCGGAAAACTTTGAAATCAAGAAATTTACTCTAGCAACAGAAAACAATTTCTAATAGTACCAAAATTGGGTGAATTTGGTCTTATCAGAAAGTTTAGGTCAAGAGCTTCGATTTGCAAAAAGAATCAACTCAAACAGAGTTATAAAACTCAAATGATGAACAAAGGAAGTTTGAATATGAATCTGAACAAATTTCAAATTTTGAAAATTTCAAAATAGTTGATGTGACAGGTTCACTCGATAGGTGAAAACAAGACAAAACTATAGGAGTTAGTTTCATCTAATTTGGATGAACGAGTAAAAAGTTATGGCTATTTGAAAAATCAGGGCCAAGTTGTTTTACGGAAGAAAAATAGGTATGGCTAAAAGAATTCTAGATCTAGTGCATAAATACAGAGACTAATTGATAATCTAATTATTCTACCTTACTAGTACAGAAAATAATAAACTCCGAAAGTATAAAAGAAAAATGAAGAAAGATACATTTATAAGGTAGAGAAAAAGACACGACGGAGCGGAGAAAAAATATTTTTTTAATGAATCTAGTCAAACCAAAATATTGATTTAACCCGAATCGGATGATTTTTGAAGGCTCTATGGGTCTATATTTATAGGTGGAAAAGAGGTTTAGGGGTCAAAGGCTAGGCAATGTGGGACTAAACATATACATACGTAGATGAAATTTCAAAAGATTGTGGCTAAAAGTTAGGCCAAGCCCCGCGCGCTGTAGTTTTTTTTAAAAAATTCGGTTAAATAAAAAAAGGCTGTCTGGGCCTGGCCCATGTAGGAGAGAAGAGAAAAAAATGATGGGTCGCCCGATGCTACTATGCTGTGCACGTGGGCGACAGTTAGTTCCACGCACACACGCAGTTTTTTTTTGAAACAGAAAAGGAAAACGGAATAATGAAAATAAAAGTAAAACTATATATCGGCATATTATATATCAAAATTTTCAGAAAAAGAGTTTCTACAACATGAACATTTTTCTAACATCAAATAAAATCCACAAAAATTTAAATAAAGCAAAGAGTCCTACTGGTGCAATAAAACCCAGTAAAGATCATTTTAAAAATACCAAGATATTTTCAAATTTAATTTTCTCCAATTTTTTGTTGCAGGGAATCATTTTAGCCTATTTTCCATATATTTTTATTTTTGGAGAAAAATAATTTGAATAAAAGTCAAATAACTCCAAATTGAAAATAATTTCCAAAAGGACTCTAAATTTCTTTGAAACTCCCAACTCATATTTCATATAATTTGAAGAAGTCATTTTATCTTCTCTCGTGAAAATCACTGAGTTGCATAAAGTTTCTGAGTTGGAAAAATATTTCCAAATGAAATTCAAATATTTTCAAAGACCCTTTTCATTTATTTAAATGGAAGAAGTCATGTCATCTTCTCTTTAGGGTTTTGTATTTGAAAAGAATTTGAATTCACGGAGTTCATAAATGCAAAATGAAAGTTTGGGAAAGTCCTTTATTCCCTCTCGTTTAACTTTCAAAAAGTTTCGAATTCACTCACTTTCAGTCAATCAATCACACAACAAGCAAACAAAACTATTTATTTAATATAACATTCCAAAACTTAGAATTTTGAGATGTTATAGTGGTACATCAAGATCGTGCCATAGCAAGAACACGAGAGAGAGAGAGAGAGAGAGAGAGATCAAACACATAGCTACTGGCACATACCCTCAGCCCCAAGGGTGAACTACTCCATCCTCGTCATGGAGAGCGCCGGGATGATGAAGATGGCCACCAGTGATGGATCCCCCCTCCGGCAGGGTGCCGATTGGTTTTTGGTGGCTACAGAAGCTTGCGGCAGCGGAACTCCTGATTTAGGTTATTTTCTGGAGGTTTGGGGATTTATAGGAGAGGTTGGCATCGAGAACAAGTCAGGGGAGCCCATGGGAAGTCCACGAGGCACAGGGGCGCGCCCTCCACCCTCGTGGGGCCCACGGGACTCCCCTCCGGTAACTCTTCATTCCGGTATTTTTTATATTTTCCATAAAAAATCTCTGTTGATTTTCAGCGCATTCCGAGAACTTTTATTTCTGCACAAAAACAGCACCACGGTAGTTCTGCTGAAAACAGCGTCAGTCAGGGTTAGTTCTAACCAAATTATACCAAAATCATGTAAAAGTATTATAAACATGGCATGAATACATCAAAAATTATAGATACGTTGGAGACGTATCAGCGCGCCACCTCCTGGTGGACCTCTCTCTTCTCCACTAAGGCCCATGTTGGCCCATAAACTCCCCGGGGGGGGGGGTTCCGATAACCCCCGGTACTACGAAACTTCCCGAAACCATTCCAGTGTCTGAATGTAACCTTCCAATATATGAATCTGTACCTCTCGGACATTTCGAGACTCCTCGTCATGTCCGTGATCTCATCCGGGACTCCGAACAATCTTCGGTCATCAAATCACATAACTCATAATACAAATCGTCACCGAACATTAAGCGTGCGGACCCTACGGGTTCGAGAACTATGTAGACATGACCGAGACATATCTCCGGTCAATAAGCAATAGCGAAACCTGGATGCTCATATTGGCTCCTACATATTCTACGAAGATCTTTATCGGTCAAACCACATAACAACATATGTTGTTCCCTTTGTCATCGGTATGTTATTTGCCCGAGATTCGATTGTCAGTATCATCATACCTAGTTCAATCTCGTCACCGGCAAGTCTCTTTACTCGTTCCGTAATGCATCATCCCGTGACTAACTCGTTAGTCCCATTGCTTGCAAGGCTCATAATGACGTGCATTACCAAGAGGGCCCAGAGACACTTCTTCGATACACGGAGTGACAAATCGTAATCTCGATCTATGCCAACTCAACAAACACCATCATAGACACTTGTAGAGCATCTTTATAATCACCAAGTTACGTTGTGACGTTTGATAGCACACAAGGTGTTCCTCCGGTATTCGGGAGTTTCATAATCTCATAGTCAGAGGAACATGTATAAGTTGTGAAGAAAGCAATAGCAATAAAACTAAACGATCATTATGCTAAGCTAACGGATGGGTCTTGTCCATCACATCATTCTCTAATGACGTGATCCCGTTCATCAAATGACAACACATGTCTATGCTTAGGAAACTTAAGCATCTTTGATTTAACGAGCTAGTCAAGTAGAGGCATAGTAGGGACACTCTGTTTGTCTATGTATTCACACATGTACTAAGTTTCCGGTTAATACAATTCTAGCATGAATAATAAACATTTATCATGATATAAGGAAATATAAATAACAACTTTATTATCGCCTCTAGGGCATATTTCCTTCAGTCTCCCACTTGCACTAGAGTCAATAATCTAGATTACATAGTAATGATTCTAACACCCATGGAGTCTTGGTGTTGATCATGTTTTGCTCATGAGAGAGGCTTAGTCAACCAGTGTCAAATACCCAGGCGCTACTGCGAGCATTAGTAAGGTACACATCAATAACATGTATATCAAATATACCATTCACTTTGCCATCCTTCTTATCCGCCAAATACTTGGGGCAGTTCCGCTTCCAGTGACCAGTCCCTTTGTAGTAGAAGCACTCAGCCTCAGGCTTAGGTTGTAACATCCCAAATTTTCAATTTGGAATTTTATACATAGATCATTCATGCATATCATATTTTGTTGCATTTTGTTTCGCGAATCCTTGAAATCCTAAGCAACTCAAGGACCCTGTTTTCATATTTGAGTTTTGTCAAATATTGAAACGAGGATTTTTGGTTTTAATTATTTTTTCTCTCCAAAAATATTTCATATTAAAATACATGAGAGGAGATAATATGACTTCTCCAAAATAAATGAAATATTGGAGGAAACATATTAAAATCAAATATTTGATTTTTATCCGGAGTTTATTGCTACATTATTTGAGTTAGAAAAATTGCATATTTTTCAAAGTTGCATTTTAGGGCCAAAAAATGTTCATCTAGTTCTAAATATTTTATTTAGACGGTGAAAATTTGTTTTGGCATTTTTAGATTTTTATTTATTTTCTAGGAATTATTTAGTTCGGGCGAAATTATTTAAAAAAACTCCCGCCGGACCGCACTGGGCCGAGGCCCAGCCGCGCGCCTCCCCGCACCGGCTCGGGAGACGACTCCCGAGCAGCGCTGCCGCCGCCAGGACGTGTCCGTCCCGAACACGCCCCCACCCGCCCCCCCTCTTATAAGCCGACCCGGGGGCCCCATGGAGCCCCGAAGCTGCTGCCCCACGCCGCCGCAAGCCGCCTGCCCCACCGCCTTGTGCCGCCGCTGGCGTTGGCCGCTGCCGCTGCCCCGCGCCACCCCGCGCCACCCGCCGCCGCGCCACCCGCCTCGCCGGAGCCGCCCCACCTCGCCGGACCTCGCCGGAGGTATCAGCGTCGTTCTGTTTTTTAGAAAACCCTAATTCGTTTTTTATCGATTCACCAATTTTCTTGGTTTAGTTACTTTGAGGACGTTCGTCCGTACATTCGTTCTAACGAATGGATTTCGCTCGTTAGTTACAGACAACGAACATTCGTTCATTAGCCTGTTCGTCAGTTTTTTGTTTCTCAGATTTTCCGTGATTTCTGATCCAATTTTCGTTTTAGTTTATCTTTTCACTCGTTTATCGGAATCAGGCGATTCAAGCGCCTAGATCTTCGTCTCAAAACCCTCTTTCCGTTTAATCAATTTTAACATGAATTTAGTACTGTAAAATTTGACCTTAGTCTAGTTTAGTAAACAGATATTGTTTCTTTCGTAGTTTGACTTTCGTGCTCCGTTTGATTTGATTATTTTTGCAAATCGGAGTTCTTAAGTTGAACTTTCTGGTTAGATCTTCTTATTTGAGTTTTACCCGTGTTTCTTTGCTTGATTGCTTATGTATGCTATTGTTTGTTTGTGATAGAACACCCGGAGTGCGAAGCATGCTACTACGAGTCCCTAGGTTTTGCGGATCATCGGCAAGGCAAGTAACACTTTGATCATACCCCTTTATCACCCAGTTTTTGTGCATTAGTTCCAATCCTCAAACATTGCATGGTTAGGATGTGATTAAGATGTGGGTTGGGAAGTAGTTGATGAGGTAGAACCTATTGCCTTGTTATATTCAAATCTTGGGAGTTACTTCTACGTATTGCTTATATTGATATGCTATGCTCGTAGACGTGGTTTGGGTGAGTGAAATCCATGACAGATGTGAGATTGTTAATTAATGGTTCAACTTAAGGTGGCAACTTGAATACACATCTGGGTGGATTGTTTGTTGGGCACCTGGGGAATCCAGTGTTGTCCTAGGATATCCCGGAGTACCCGTGTGATAATCCTATGGTCCGCCACCCAGGCTCAAAGGGAACTGAAATATTTTCATGCTAGAAACTTCCGTGTGTAGCCACAAGCTATTATGAGCTCTAGCATAGTTGAGTAAGTTGCGTGAAGCTCCCGAAGAGGTGGATCAACAGGTAGAGGGATGTAGGTTGGTATGGTCTGCCCGGAGTAAGGGGTTAATGCTTCTGAAAGACTGTGTCTCGGTCATCCGTTTCTTAAACACTATGAAGTGCGAGAAATCCAATGGAGGAGATCATGTCTTGTGGGGAAAAGTGCGCAAACCTCTGCAGAGTGTATAAGCTAATCATGGTTAGCCGCGTCCCCGGTTATGGACATCTTGAGTATCTAGTACTTGGAGTATCATAAGTATCTCACCACTATTAAATAATATTGTTGGGTTGTTAATTACTTCAATTGGGATTGAGTTGGAGGAACCTTCTCAATGATGTTTCAACTACCATGATAGTTAAATAAAATTTATTCCTTTGTTGTAGGGCAAAATTTGCTTTTCGCAAAAACTATAACCATAGAGCTTTCCACAGCCAAATATGCATGTAGTGATAGCATTATTCTGTTCTTGCTCTACTGTGTTATTTTGCCAGCATATTCCATGTGCTGACCCGTTTTGGGCTGCAATGTATCATGTTGCAGACTTTTCAGACAAGGAGTAAGGTTCGTTAGGTCGTTGCCGTGCAGCTCAGCTATGCCGTTGGAGTTGATGGAGTCACTTTATCTTCCAAGCCTTCCGTTGTTATCGTATTAGATGGCCTTAAGCCATATTTATTGTAATAAGTTCTCTTTTGAGACATTCGATGTAATAAGTGTGTGATTGCTACTGTGTTATAAATCCTCGATGTAAGTGCATCTAGTGCCCCTTAGTGATTTTGGTGTATTGAAGACTTATAGGTTAAGGGACTAATGCGTTTGTGAGTGTACACAGGTCTATAAGTCTATGAGGAGTTTGATATTTACAGAGAAAGTCGACCCCTAAAAATGAAGTTCTTCGGCTGAAGACTTTGGATCTCTGAAGACTTTCTGAAGACTTTGAAAGTGAAGAAATTTATGTGACCGTGAAGACTTGGTATTCATTCGAGGAACATGAAGCGTGAAGACTTTTGTTTTCCTAGTTTCATTTTCTCTTTCTTGAGTCATAGGAAACACCGTACTATTAAAGGGGGTCGAGGAAATACTAAGGAAAATTTCCACGTGATGCTCAACTCAAAATCCTACACCTACCAATTCCTTCGAGTGAAGCCATTGGAAATCTCATACAGTCAAGTCATATTCTTCAGTGACAGAGACGAAGTTCTTCTAGTCTCTGAGGAATTTGTTCTGACTGAGGAGTTGGGAATTCGCTAGTGCGGATTTCCTACACAGTGAGGAATATGATAGCGCTGAGGATTTTGCTACTCAAAATTCCGACCGTTGCTGTGCTGTCCCAAAATATCTATCCACCTAACGGTCATATCATTGAAGGACATTTATGTCTTATCATGTTGGGCTGCTCCCTAGGCTATAGATAGCCACCCCTACAACCACTAACTAGTTGGCTGCTCCGAGAGAAACTGACACTTGTCATTTGAGAGCAACCCATCCTCTGAGGACTTTGAGTGAAAATCATCGAGTGAGGAAAAACCCAAAACCCAAACACCTACAAACCCCAAGTGATTGAGCATCACTGAAGAGATTGATCCTGCGTGGATCCGACGCTTGTTACCTTTGAAGACTGTGCTTCTTCCAGACGGTTAGGCGTCATGGTCTAGAGCATCCAAGAGGAATTGTGGATCGCCGAGTGACCAAGTGTGTGAAGGTCTGGAAGTCGCCTGAAGACTTACCACGAGTGATTGGACGAGGTATGTGTGACCTTAGTTCAAGGAGAATACGGTGAGGACTGGGTGTCCTGAGCTGCGTGTTCAGGACTGGGTGTCCGGTACTATGTGTCCTCGAGTTTAAATACTCAGCCGCTCCAACCAGACGTACAACTGAGACAATAGTTGGAACTGGTCTACCAAATCATTGTCTTCACCAAGATTACTGGTTCTATTTCCTCAACTCTTCCATTTCCTCATAACTGTGTTGTGTGCTTGTTCATATCTGTGTTTGAAGACTTTGCATGAAGACTTTCTCAATTTCCTCAGTTCAATTTCTTCAGTCTGTTTGTCTTCATCCTGTGTTATCCTGTGCTTACGCTTCTGTACTCTATGCCAGTCTTCATTTCATCATGATGACTATGCTTGTATTCCTTTATGTTTACTTTTGAGTACTCATTCTGCTGCTAGTAGTTCTTCGCTAAGGAATTTCCTCACCGGCAAATTCCTCGGTGTAGAATTTCATAAAAATCGCCTATTCACCCCCCCTCTAGTCGATATAATGCACTTTCAATTGGTATTAGAGCAAGGTAATCCCTTGTTCTGTGTGATTTTGGTTTAACCGCCTAGAGTTTTAGTTATGTCGACCGCAGGTATGACGAAAGTGACATGCCCCATCTTTGACGGTCACGAGTATCCCAAGTGGAAGGCCATGATGAAGAAACGCCTCATGGCGATGAACAGCAAGCCGTGGACCGTCACTGAGATTGGTCTGACCGATCTGTGCAAGATGGCGGAAGCTGATGACATTCGCAAGTACACTCTTCTCAACCTCACGGTGAAGCATGTCATCTGCTCCAGTCTGTCACAAAATCAGTTCAAGAATATCATGCATCTCGATCATGCGAAGCTCGTCTGGGACCGTCTCTCTGAGGTCTATGAAGGTCATCAAACCTGTCATGATCCTTGGTTTGAGGACTTCAAGGAATCTCTCAAAGCGATGACACTCGAACCAGAATCATCATCTTCTGCATCATGCCTTATGGCAAAAGATGCTGAGGTAACTGAATGCTACCTATCCGAGTCTAGTGATGATGAATCTGGTGATGAATTTGGACCCAGCTATGTCAAACTTGATTCCCTTGCTACTAAACAACAAAGAGCTTTGGAAAAAGTTTACTACATGCTAAATAAGAGCGATGATATGTTGGGTGAAGAAATGGATCAGTCAAACGCTTTGGCTGAAAGTCTTCAGAGACTTCATACTAAGTATGACACCCATCAAGATCAACATAACACTCTTTTATCTGATCATGAGAAGCTTTCTTATGAATTTCTTCAAAGAAAGCAACATCTTGAGAAGCTAAGAGTGAGTTATGAAGATCTTTAGAAGGAGCGTGATTCATTACTTGCTCAACAAATCAGCGCTTCTCAGGAAGGATTTGTTCCTCCATGTTTGAAATGCATTGAACGTGAATCTGCTAATACTTCACCTGAATGTTCAAATGCTGCTAATGTTTCAAATTCTTCACATGCCTCTGCTATCACTAATTCCTCATCTGAGGACATTGCTAGTATCACTGACGATGCAGGGCGAAAGGAATTGTACATGACAAGCATGTACAAAAGCCTCAAAGGGCATCAGACTCTTTGTGATGTGCTTAGAAAGCAGATCCTCAACAGGAACCCTAGGAAAGAGGGTATTGCCTTTGAGAGGAAACTCAATGCTGATGGTACATATTGGAAGCCTGAGCAGTACCCCAATACTACATGGGTTGCTGTAAAGGGACCTCCAGTTGATCCATCTAACTTATCTGGATTTGCATGTGAACCTCCTCATTCTCATGATGAGTCAATTGACTCCAACTATAATCTGTTCAAAAATCAGTATGGTGAAGTATTTGCTAGATATGTTGGCACTAACTGCAGGAATGGCTCCCCTATGAAGAAAATCAGGGTTCCCAAAAGATGCCTTGAAAATCTTCAGGTGAATGTCATCATGACGTCACCTGTGAAGAATAGGAACCCCAGATCAAATTCTTCATATGGACCAAACTTCTCACATGGATCATATTCCTCATATGGATCAAAGTCCTCATATGAACATCATCGTGCTAACCCGTCTGTTTCGCAGGGAAGATCTAAGGATTATGGATATGTGCATTATTCTTCAAATTATTATGTCCATAAGTCCTCGACGAATTTCTCTACTCACTCTTATGCTTATTCTAACCCCTCTTATGTGAAACGAAATGGACTGGCTTCTGTGCCATCCTTCTCGTATGGAGCTCGCAGAATGATGAACTCTTTGACACCCCTTCAGGTGTGGGTGGTGAAGAAAAAGAACTAATCTCTTCTGCAGGGTCAGGTCTCCAGACGTACGTAATTGTCTGAAGAATTTAGTGGAGACCTGAGCATGCCTGATAGGACGCAGGCTAATCATGAAGAAATGAACTTTCATTTCTCACGTCGTCATATTGCTTTATCTGTTCTTTTGCTTGATGAAATTCATCTGATCAATTGATGTCATATTCTTCACTGATGAAGTATATGAGTTTGTAAGCTGCACTAATTCATCTGCAGGATGATCAACCCAAAGCCACTAAGTGGGTCCTCGATAGTGGATCTACAAATCACATGACTGGTGACAAGAATCTATTGATGGATGCTCCATTATCGCCATCGCATCTGAAGCATATCATCTTTGCTGACAAAGGCAAAAGTCAGGTATTGGGTCTAGGTAAGGTTGCGATCACAAAGGATCGACACTTAGGATACAACCTTATGTCTGTCTCAATGCTTTGTGATCTTAATATGGTTGTTGTCTTTGGCAAGTACCGTTGTGTTGTGGTTATGGAAGTTGACAATTCCAAAGTCTTCGAAGGCTTTAGGAGAGGAGACCTGTATATTGTTGATTTCTCTACAGGACCACAACCAGTCGTGTGCTTACTTGCAAAAGCTTCAGAAGGCTGGCTCTGGCATCGACGACTTGGTCATGCAGGCATGAGGAATTTGCACACGCTTGCGAAGAAGACGCATGTCATTGGCATCGAAAATGTCAAATTCCTCAAGGATCACCTATGCGGGGCCTGTGAAGCTGGGAAGATGACGAAGGCCAAGCATCCAGCGAAGACTATCATGACCACCACTCGCCCATTTGAATTGCTTCACATGGATCTCTTTGGACCTAATCATTATTCTGCTATTTCAAATGAAGCATCTCAATATGGCTTTGTTATTGTTGATGATTATTCTCGCTACACATGGGTACACCTTGTTACTTACAAACATGAAGTGAAGGAAGTCTTCAAACGATTTTCCTCGAGGGCTTCAACCAACTTTGGCGTGAAGATCAAGCACATCAGAAGTGACAATGGCACTGAGTTCAAGAAGTGACAATGACTATCTTGATGAACTTGGTATTACTCATGAGTTATCTGCTCCTTATACTCCTCAGCAGAATGGCGTCGTGGAGCGTAAGAACAGGACTCTTGCTGAGATGGCTCGCACTATGCTTGATGAATACAAAACGCCACGTCGGTTCTGGACTGAGGCAATTGATACTGCATGCCACATCATCAACAGAGTATATCTTCACAAATTCTTCAAGAAAACTGCCTATGAACTCCTCACTGATAAGAAACCCAATGTAAGTTATTTCAAAGTCTTCGGTGCTAAATGCTGGATTAGAGATCCTCATCACAACTCAAAATTTGTACCGAAATCACATGAAGGTTTTATGCTTGGTTACGGAAAGGACTCGCACACCCACAGAGTCTTCAACAACGTTCTTCACAAGGTTGTTGAAACTATAGATGTGCGGTTCGATGAAACTAATGGCTCGCAAAGAGGGCACCTACCTACTGTGATAGATGAACCAGCACCTGAGGAAACTATCAAGTTCAAGGCTACTAAGGATGTCATTCCCACTAAAGAATTTGCTGAAGAATTTATTCCAGAACATGAAGAACCTCGAGCTAATGCACCTGAAGAAAATGCTAAAGAAAATGGTGCTGAAGAAAACGCTGATCAAATTCTTCAATGGCAACCAGCTCATCCTCGCATTACAAAAGAAGTGCAAGTTGAAAATATCATCAATGACATCAAAGCACCAGGTCCTCTCACACGCTCAAAAGCTTCACATTTGTCTAACTTTTGTGGGCACTATGCTTTTGTCTCTATTACAGAGCCCACTAAGGTAGATGAAGCATTTCTGGAGCCTGAGTGGATTCAGGCCATGCAAGAAGAATTACATCAGTTCGAGCTCAACAATGTCTGGGAACTGGTCAAACGTCCAGATCCTCGCAAGCACAATATCATCGACACAAAGTGGATCTACCGCAACAAGCAAGATGAAAATGGCCTTGTGGTGAGGAATAAGGCACGGCTTGTAGCTCAAGGCTACACACAGGTTGAAGGAATTGATTTCGATGAAACCTTTGCACATGTTGCTAGGCTTGAGTCTATTTGCATATTACTTGCTTATGCTAACCATCATGATATCACTTTATATCAAATGGATGTGAAAAGTGCATTCCTCAATGGTAAGCTTGAGGAAGAAGTATATGTTGCTCAACCCCTAGGTTTTGAAGATCCAAAGAATCCTGACAAATTCTTCAGACTCAACAAGGCCCTTATGGCCTCAAGCAGGCCCCACGGGCGTGGTATGATACTTTGAAGGAATTCCTCATGACGAAAGGCTTCAAACCTGGTTCACTCGACCCTACTCTTTTCACTAAATCTTATGATGGTGAACTATTTGTGTGCCAAATATATGTTGATGATATTATCTTTGGCTGTACTGACCAACGTTATAGTGATGAATTTGTCTATATGATGAGTGAAGAATATCAAATGTCTATGATGGGAGAGTTGAAATTCTTCTTAGGTCTTCAAATTCGTCAACAACGCAATGGCATATTCATATCTTAGGAGAAATACCTCAAGGATGTACTGAGGAAATTCGGCATGCAAAATTGCAAAGGCGTCAAAATTCCTATGCCCACAAATGGCCATCTGTGCACTGATGAAAATGGTATTGACTTCGATCATAAGGTATACCGCTCCATGATTGGTTCCTTATTGTACTTATGTGCATCTAGGCCAGATATAATGCTTAGTGTTTGCATGTGTGTACGATTTCAAGGTGCACCGAAGGAATCACACCATAAGGCTGTGAAACATATCCTTCGATATCTAGCTCACACACCCACACTTGGATTATGGTACCCCAAGGGCTCGGCTTTTGATCTCATTGGATATTCTGACTCTGACTATGTTGGTGATCGTGTGGACCACAAGTCAACATCTGGTACATGTCATTTCCTCGGACGATCTTTGGTCTGTTGGTCCTCGAAGAAACAGAATTGCGTATCACTATCTACTGCTGAAGCTGAGTACATTGCCGCTGGTTCTTGCTGTGCTCAATTGCTATGGATGAAGCAAACTCTCAAGGACTACGGCGTCAACATGAAGAATGTGCCTCTCTTCTATGACAATGAGAGTGCCATCAAGATTGCTCACAACCTAGTTCAGCACTCGAAGACAAAGCACATTCAGATTCGTCATCATTTTCTTCATGATCATGTGTTGAAGGACGACATTTCTATTGAGCATGTGAAGACTGAAGAACAGCTAGCCGATATCTTCACAAAGCCCTTGGATGAGAAGAGATTTAGCAAGTTGCGGTGTGAGCTAAATATCCTAGAATCTTCGAATGTTCTTTGAAAAGGACACTCATCCTAACACTTATGCAAAATTGATGACTTAGATGTGCAACACATGGAGAAACGTTTTTCTTGAATCAATGAAGAATAACACTCTTAGTGTGAAGAAATTAACGAAGAATTTGATTCTCAGAACCCTACGATAATTGTACGCGGTGTCTGAAATCATCATTTTTATACGGTGGGTCACGCCACCACCAAAAGTTGAAATTCCTCAATTATTCATATTCTTCAAACTTTGCATTGTCTTCAGTGCTTCCGTCGTTTTTCTTCATTGGCTATACAAATATATAAGTTTATGTCCTCTACAGCATTCACTTATTGCTAATTCCTCAAGTTGGTTTTTCTGCTAAGTGAATGTGATTGGACCCTTCCCCCTCGATGCTATACTCAATCTAATCTATTCACAAATTCTTCATGTGCGTTCTATTTGAAACTCGTTCAAAATCTTCACCGTGTCCTTGTCAGCTGAAGAAATTGCCAACGAAACTTTAAAATCTATCTTATCGAAATTTTCGGATTTGCCGCTCAAACCATTCCGCATCCCACGTTACACTTATACATTTACCCACGATCGCACACGATCTCCACCTCTCAGTACGTGGGTGACACATGTCAAGCGAATGAGAAGGGTCAGGGGCATGTTCGTCCAATTTCTTCGGGCGAGCAGTTTTTCACCGTGGCTATAAATACCCCTCCTTCCCTTCCTCACTTCTTTTACTCCGCTCGATATCTCTCTCCAGCTCGAGCTTCTCAAACCCTCGTGCCGCCGCTACTTCATCGCCGCCCGTGAGGAAGAGCTTCACTGCCTCGACCTCGTCGCCGACGTACTCGCGCCGACCGTGGAAATCTTCACTCCGCCGCCGTCGTAGCCATCTTCCTCCGCCAAGTTAGGGCGTGGAAGATCTGCACAGACGAACTTCACATCTCCTTACTCCAGTTCGTCGTGTTCTTCGTCCAGGGTAATTAAAAGTTACTTTTACTACCCTTGTTGATTCAAATGATTATCTTCAAAATCTTCAAAGGTGTTTTTCTTCATAGTTTCACACACTAAACACCTCACAAGTCATCTGTTCTTGATTCGTTTCTCTAAGCATCATTTTTCTTCAAGATTCCTTAATTGTGTGGATCTTCGATCTATACAACTCGGAACCTAAGAAAAAGAACGCTTAGTGAAATTCTTCAAGACTCATCTGGTCAAATTCCTCAAACTTGTTCTTTTGAAAACCCCTCTGAGAACGCATATGACCTCTCCAAATTCCTTGCAACTATACTCTGTTCACAAGTACACATGTCAGCTGCGGAATCACTAGGTTCTCATCAACTTAACTCATTTGCAGCATTCCTCGAAGAAAAGTTGCATACTTCTTCAGAGAATTCAATTGTTCAAATTCCTCAACTTAAGAAAATGGCTGACGGTAAGAAGCCACAGAAGGGAGGAAAGAGGCCTGAGGTAAATACGGCGTTTGAGATCCCTGATGAAATATATGCTGGGTACTGCACACCTACTGAGGAAACCAAGAATGAGCGCAAAGTGCGCATTCAGAAGATAGAGAGGAGATGGGCAAGAGAATGGAGGGAGTACAAATATGTCACTCCTAAGTATATGAAGAAATTCGCACTCAATCCTCCATGCCCAAGAGCTCCATTGGCACCTGGCCAAATCGCTGACCACACCAGCCTCAAGTGCGGTGAGGACTATCCTGATGAATGGGCCAAGAACCTAGACAAGTTGGCTAAGCAAGCCAAAGAAGTAGTGAGGAAATTCAATGAAGACTCTGCTGCTGCTGCCTCTGCTGAGGCCTTTGCTGTCAAGCCAAAGAAGGCTATGTCAAAGAAGCCTGCGCACAAGCCAAGTGCTTCACCAACGATGCCCTCAAGGCCAAGTTCCTCAGCAATGCTCTCACGGCTAGAATCCTCAAAGCCATCACGGCCAATTCCTCATGCTGCTCTTGTTCCACCAAAGTCCTCAGCTCCTCCGCCTAAGCCCTCAGCTGTTCCGACTAAATCCTCAGCACCTGTGCATCTCGCCTCGTGCCAAAGGACTGCAGGCATCTCCATTGCCTTAGGTGTCTCAGCTAGTTCCTCAGCTGCACCAAGTTCCTCAGCTGGCCCCTCACTGCTGAAGACAAAGGCCACTGCTGAACGACGTCCTCGCCCAAGTCCTCAAAAGAAACAAGTCGCTTTCCAAGTACCGTGTGAAGAAGATGAAGCTGATGATGATGAACTTGCAGAAATCATCATAGACAGGCAAGTCAGGGCCACTAGAGCCAAAGGATCAGAGGTGCCATTGCTATTGGATCCCAAGTTGATACTCGACTACATTGATGTCTGGCACAAGGACCCCAACACTCACATGCCTGACTTCAAGCTGACTCCTGGCCAAAGTCACATGCTGACCCACTTCATTCAAGAAGAAAAGTGGAAATTTGAGAAGGCCAGGCAGATCAAGAAAGCGCAGTACAAGAAAGAGCGCTATCTGAAGAAAAACGTTGTCTCTATGACAACTGAAGAACTTGTCACTATCCTGACTGAGATCAAGAAACTCAGTGATGACTTTGACGCATATCGCGCTGATTCGCTTGGAGCCAAGGTTCGTTTTGCGAAACTTGCGGATAAATTCACTTCCAATGTTGCAGCCCCAACGCAACAGGAAATTCCTCAGGCTGAAGCATCTACTCAGCCTACTAAAGAAAATGCCAGCACCGCTGTCGGTCTCAAAACCGGCGGATCTCGAGTAGGGGGTCCCGAACTGTGCGTCTAGGCCAGACGGTAACAGGAGGCAGGGGACACGATGTTTTACCAAGGTTTAGGCCCTCTTGATGGAGGTAAAATCCTACGTCATGCTTGATTAATATTGATGATATGGGTAGTACAAGAGTAGATCTACCACGAGATCAGAGAGGCTAAACCCTAGAAGCTAGCCTATGGTATGATTGTATGTTGTGATTGTTGTCCTACGGACTAAAACCCTTCGGTTTATATAGACACCGGAGAGGGTTAGGGTTACACAAGATCGGTTACAAAGGAGGAGATATCCATATTCGTATTGCCTAGCTTGCCTTCCACGCCAAGTAGAGTCTCATCCGGACACAAGACGAAGTCTTCAATCTTGTATCTTCATAGTCCAACAGTCCGGCTGTCCGGAGACCCCCTAATCCAGGACTCCCTCAGTAGCCCCTGAACCAGGCTTCAATGACGATGAATCCGGCGCGCAGTATTGTCTTCGGCATTGCAAGGCGGGTTCCTTCTCTGAATACATCACATAAGAATTTGAATATGAGGATAGTGTCCGACCCTGCAAAATAAGTTCCACATTCCACCTTAGAGAGAATAATATTTTTGCAGATCTAATTTGCTGGCTTGTTTTGGCAGCATGACGTTATGTCATGGCCCGGTGATTATTCGAACCATTTCCTTTAACTAGCCCCGCACATAACGCGAGGCAGTTTTTCGACACGTCTTGTCAAAGCAGAGATCGTGTCCCCTTATTACGGGATTCTCATCAATACGGGCGTGGGTAACCCAACCGCGCCATCAATTACGACGCTTGGGGGATAAGCGAGTTTTACCAGGCAAGTGGGGACGCTTAGCTTCGTCCACCCATATAAAGGGATAAGGATTCACCTTTCTATCCACGCCTTCTTCCTCCTTTGCTCATCCATTTTCTCACACTCGAGCTCTAGCACCCAAGTCCACACTTCCCACCTCAACCTTCTCCAACCATGTCCGGAGCGGGAGGCAGGTGGATGGTCTCCTCCGTCACGTAGGGAGACATTAAGAAACTGCATGGAGCCGGATACTTGGCCGCGAACATCGCGCATCGGCTGCCCGCTGTGGGGCAGATCGTCCCTACCCCGGAACCTTACGAGAGGGTAGTTTTCCTTCACCACTTCCTCCACGGACTAGGGTTTCCCCTCCATCCATTCGTCTGTGGTCTCATGTTCTACTATGGGCTGGACTTTCATGATCTGGCCCTGAACTTCATCCTCAACATTTCGGCGTTCATCGTCGTGTGTGAGGCTTTCCTCTGCATCTGGCCCCACTTCGGTCTGTGGTTAAAGACCTTCAATATCAAGCCGAAGGTAGTGCGAGGCCAACAAGCAGAATGCGGCGGAGCCATGGTGGGCAAGATGCCCAACGTCATATGGCTCGAAGGCTCCTTCGTGGAGACAATAAAGGGATGACAATCGGCGTGGTTCTACATCACCGAGCCGCGCGACGCCAAATGGGCGGCAGCCCCTGAGTTTCGATCCGGATTCCCAACATGGCTCACTTCCTGGAAAGAGAAGGGCTTGTCGTGGGGTGAATCGGTGGAGCTGGATGGACTCCAGAATTGTATCCGGAGTATGGCGAGCAAGAAGCTCAAGCTTGTCAACATAGTCCAAGTTATGCTGATCCGCCGGATCCTCCCGTGTCAACAACGGGATTTTACCTTGTGGGAGTTCGACCCGGCCCAGCACCAGACTCTGAGCGAGCTCTTCGATACGACGCACAAGGACGTCTGGAAGGTGCTGTTCAAGGGCGCCGAGGTCCCCCCTTCTCTCGCCGAGGACCGCGGACTAAGCGCGAAGCGTCTAGCGCGTTCGGTGAGTTCAATACGTCCCGTAGGACATTTATTTTCCCTAGCTTAATTATGCGCGGGGTCTAATCTCCATGCCTTCGATAGGACTGGGTGGAGACGTCGGGGCAGATTAACTGTCTGACCCCTTTGCCCGAAGACACTGCGAGCGCTCTCCTGATGGAGATGCTGGATCCAGCTCCTTACAAGGTGCCAGAGAAGACCAAGAAGGCCAAGGGAACCCGAAAGAGTTCCCGATGCCAGGTGTTATCGGACTCATTGTCCGATAACTCTGCGGCACACTCTTCCGCCGAAGACGAGGAGGAAGAAGAAGATGCTCCCCCTCCAGGCGGGGGAGACAAGAAAAGGAAGGCCGCCCCAACTGGGGAGGCCGAAGGGTCCAAGAAGGGGAGGAATCTCCTTCCGGACAGTTCCACCGCCGCCGACGAGGGCGAAGACGAGTGGTTGCCCCGGGCCAAGCCCCCGGGGAGATCATAAGTATTCAGATACCAGAGTAACTGTAACGCCCCAGACACACCCGCTGGTGGTCGTTACTCCTGACGGGATCTATACTGGCCCCACAGATCAATACTAGTCTTTTCTGCGCAATTTGTCCTCACTCGTGCGCACCCGGGAGCAACTTCCCAGCAGGTCACCCATCCTGAAACTACTCCAAGTTGAGCATGCTTAACTTGGGAGTTCTATCCGGATGGGCTCCCGGAAAAGAAGGAATCCCTTATTGATATGAGTAGTCTATCATCCCTAATAAGCCAGGCTATCACATAGACCCCCACACAGAGGAACCGACGTCCTCGTCGGGCCACAGGAACGTTCCCTCTTGGCACATACGTCTGTGCATCCAGTCTGGTACATGTGCCATGCCGGGTGCCACGAAGGGTCACAAACGTCATGAACAACATGACCATGCACCTGCTTGCAACCATCCGTGTAACCGCGAGGGTCGGCTCTGATACCAACTTGTAATGCCCTCGATGCGGCTATATCTCCCACGTGTCGAAGCACGACTTAGAGGCATAACCGCATTGAAAGCAATGTCGCAAGTGACATAATCTTCGCACAACCCATGTAATACATGAGGGAAAGAGATACATAGTTGGCTTACAATCGCCACTTCACACAATACATGAATAAAGCATTACAACATCCAAATACAATCAAGGTCCGACTACGGAACCAAAATAAAAGAAGACTACCCCAAATGCTACACAGATCCCTGATCGACCCCAACTGGGCTCCACTACTGGTCGACTTAAATGAATCAACACAAAGGACAAGATCTTCATCGAGCTCCTTCTTGAGCTTGGTTGCGTCACCTGCTCGGTAACATCGGCACCTGCAAACTGGTTTTGGAAGTATCTGTGAGTCATGGGGACTTAGCAATCTCACACCCTCGCGATCAAGACTATTTAAGCTTATAGGAAGGGTAAAAGGTATGAGGTGGAGCTGCAGCAACCGACTAGCATATATGGTGGCTAACATACGCAAAAGAGAGCGAGAAGAGAAGGCAAAAGCACGGTCGAACATCTATGATCAAGAAGTGATCCTAGAACAACCTACGTCAAGCATAATTCCAACACCGTGTTCACTTCCCGGACCCCGCCGAAAAGAGACCATCACTGTTACACACGCGGTTGATGTATTTTAATTAAGGTCAACTTCAAGTTTCTACAACCGGACATTAACAAATTCCCATCTGCCCATAACCGTGGGCACGGCTTTCGAAAGTTCAAATCCCTGCAGGGTTGTCCCAACTTAGCCCATCACAAGCTCTCATGGTCAACGAAGGATATTCCTTCTCCCTAGACAATCCGATCAGGCTCGGCATCCAGGTTACAAGACAACCTCGACAATGGTAAAACAAGTCCAGCAACACCGCTCGAATGTGCCGACAAATCCTGATAGGAGCTGCACATATCTCGTTCTCAGGGCACACTCAGATGAGACATCCTACGAGTAAAACCAACCCTCAAGTTGCCCCGAGGTGGCCCCGCAGTCTACTCGGTCAGACCAACACTTAGAGGAGCACTGGCCCGGGGGGGGGGGGGGGTTAAATAAAAATGACCCTTGAGTCTGCAGAACCCAAGGGAAAGAAAAGGCTAGGTGGCGAATGGTAAAACCAATGTTGGGCATTGCTGGAGGAGTTTTATTCAAGGCGAACTATCAAGGGGTTCCCATTATAACCCAACCGCGTAAGGAACACAAAATCCGGGAACATAACACCGATATGACGGAAACTAGGGCGGCAAGAGTGGAACAAAACACCAGGCATAAGGCCGAGCCTTCCACCCTTTACCAAGTATATAGATGCATTAATTAAATAAGCGATATTGTGATATCCCAACAAGTAAACCTGTTCCAACAAGGAACAATATCTCCATGTTCCAACAAGGAACAAACTTCAATCTTCACCTGCAATTAACAACGCTATAAGAGGGGCTGAGCAAAGCGGTAGCATAGCCAAACAACGGTTTGCTAGGACAAGGTGGGTTAGAGGCTTGGTTCGACAATATGGGAGGCATGATAAGCAAGTGGTAGGTATTGCAGCATAGGCATAGCAAAAGAGCGAGCAACTAGCAAGCAAAGATAGAAGTGATTTCGAGGGTATGGTCATCTTGCCTGAGATCCCACAAGAAAGAAGAATGAGTCCATGAAGAAGATAAATAGACATAGTCGAACGAATCTTCAACTGTGACGTTATCGGAACCAACCCGGAGAAGCAAACACCGGAAAGAAGCACACGACAAAGTAAACAACCAACACATGAACATGGTATGATATGCGGGATGCGGTATGTGATGCATATGCAAGATTTGACAAGGAATGATTGAACCTGGCCTCAACTTGGAAATCCAAGAGTGCCACTGGAAAGGTGAGGTGATTTTGGTTGAAATCGATATAAAGATCACCGGAATCGGATGCACGGTTTGGAAATGGCAAGCAAAACAAATATGGCCCTGGTCTGCGACGGTGGATGAGCAAAGGAGGATAAAAGAAGAACTTGGGTCCTTTATAAGCACAATAATAGCAACAATCCTTAGGGAAAGTAGTAGGTGAAAGTATGACACAAGACAACTCCAACGAAGAGATTAATGGATTTAAATACGTCATTCTTTATAACTTGTGAATCATGAAACACGAAGGAAATTATCAAGAATAACATAATACCACCTCCAATGATATGGAAGAAAGGAATTGCACTCCAGATGCAAGATGAAGAATGCTTGAGCTTCCTAGAAAAGAATCTCGATGAAAACTTTGAGAAGGAATTAAATCCTTAATGAATCACCATGTCGAGCCTCCATGAAGAACTCCGGTAAACAAAGGAATGAAAAGAAAGAGAAATTGAAAACATAAGGTGAATCCTTGCAACGATTTAGATGGATCTCCTTGATAATTAGAGCTTGGAACTCCGGGAAAGAAAAGATAAAGCATCTCGAACCAAGAATGTGATATGATGAACCTCCGGAATAAGGAATTAAATCACTTGGATGAAACAAGAATAAGAATTACATTATGCTTACCCTTCACCAATTTAAATTGATGACAATCAACAGATTTCGCACACTACTTGTTCTCGTAGCAAGGATTAAGAGAGATATAGCGCCAACTTGGGAAGGTCTTCAACTAACCACCGGTGGAATCGAAACAACGAATGAATTGGTATGATAAAGAAGGAAGAGAAATCTTAAACGAACCACCGTAAGGATTGAAAAAGAATGAATAAAAGATAACGAATCACCAGGAAGAATTATGAAATGAACGAAGATTCTTGAGAGAATCTAGATGTAAATGAACGAAGAGATCCCGAGCTGATTAGAGAATACTTGAATGATGCACCGGTAAGATTTAGAGAAAAAGAGCTGAAAGCTGAGAATGAGTAATTCTGAATTGATAGCCTCCGGAGAATCAAATTGAAAAGAGTCTTGAATTGCTCCGGATGGATTAAAAAAATTTGACAATCGAAAACAATTATGAGATCATGGCAACAAGCTAGAATCACGAATCTCTCAGAGAATGGATAAGATTGAAGAGAAATTCTTCTTCGGTCTTCAAATGTTGAGAAACCGATGAGAACACCACCATGAATTGTTGAAATAATCCGGGATGAAAATTTGAAATGTTGAACCGACGATGAAAAGAATTTAACCGATCTTGGATAAAGACATTTGACTGATGATAAATCATTCTTACGTCAAACTTTAGAAAATAATTTGAGAATAACTTCGGAAAAAGTGAAGAGTCAGGTAAAATCCTGGAAAAAGACCTGTGGGTTAGGGCCCACTCAAAAGAAACACCGTTGAAGATATTAAAAAGAGAGATTGCACCGGTTAAATTAAATGGCTAGAATGAGATAACAACCTCGAAATAGGTTGAACTGATCTTATAAGACAAGACGAGCCTTTTGAGATATCTTCAGCACTCCAGAATAATAAATAGCGAGAAATTGAATGATAATGAGGTGCACCGGTATGATAAAACTTCTGAAACGAGGGAAGGATATGATCAACACCAAAAGCTTGAATTGAATCCACCGGAGAAGAAAACGAGTAAAGAATGACAAACTTGAAGCTCCGTTAGAATCTTCATGAGAATCACCGGATAAGAACATTGAAAGAAAAGAATGAAGAGACTTCACAAAAAATAAAAGGATATTTGATAAATAAATCTTAGTCCTTGAGGAAAAAAGGGTGGGTGGGCGGGAAAAACAAAGGCAACTTGGAGACGGATGAAACAAACACCGTAGATAAGAACTGATAATTGATCTTGCAGATGTTACCGTGATCAGGCCCACTTGAATAGAGACACACCAATTGAACAAGATTGACATGACAATCTCGATTATCATGAAGGATTGGTATTCACATCATAGTATGAGAACACCGCTTAGGGAAGGTATGGAATCAACATTTGACTTCAAAGCAACTCGAATACCACAACTCAAAACAAAAACAAAGGATTGGCTTGCAGAATAAGCCGGAACAAACATATGATAGAGATTTCGTCCAAAGTTTTCGTGGTGGGGCCTACACGGGCTCGATCGTACAGCACCATCATGTACAAGGCAGTGCACATGACATACGAAGCGTCCCCGAGTCGGCATAGCCAAGGACTCGTTAAGACACAACGAGACCACTGTAAAACCAACCGTGGATAGGCGGACCACTAGACGTCGAACCCCAACTTCATATCATAACTCTGTCGGAAAGATATCCTAACAGCTACTTGAATTCCCACTTATAAACTCCCGAAACTTTCCGGTTATGCAATTAGGTGTTGGGGATACAGGGGAAGCATAATATCTCACCCAAACTAACAAATCCTACATCTAGTTGTATCCGTCCTTCAACACATAACCAAGAAACCTTCGGAAATCATCTACCTCAACCTTCAAAAAGCATCCGTTATACGAGTTATGGCAATACTCCCGAACTCCCGCCCCAGTACTGGGTGGCGTCGAGGTTACCTCACCAACAACTGCATAAAAGAGATTTTCGATGTCGGCGAAACTAATCTTAGGTATTCCAGAACTGCAACGATAAAATTGTGACGACAACACCTCGGAGCTCAACTCCCCGGGACACTGCCACAACCCCTAAATGTCAGGAGGCACCAAGAACAATGTTCTCGTCACAAAACCATCGGAACGATTCCAAAATACCCGCGTGATCCTAAATTTTTTTTAGTGAAATTTGAGAAGAGAAGAGTCAAAACTCTACGTCAGGATGTCTCACCAGAGCGACGAAGGGACTGGGGAGTAAAAAGAATTCCTAATTCTCCGATATATATAATCCTAAATGAAAAAACATTTTTCTAGACTCAACAACGCCAACTATTCGATCAAGCAGGGGGCTCCTAAGTTCGGGGAAGGCTCTGATACCAACTTGTAACGCCCCGGACACACCCGCTGGTGGTCGTTACTCCTGGCGGGATCTAGACTGGCCCCACAGATCAATACTAGTCTTTTCTGTGCACTTTGTCCTCACTCGTGCGCACCCGGGAGCAACTTTCCGGTCAGTCACCCATCCTGAAACTACTCCAAGTTGAGCATGCTTAACTTGGGAGTTCTGTCCGGATGGGCTCCCAGAAAAGAAGGAATTCCTTATTGATATGAGTAGTCTATCATCCCTAATAAGCCAGGCTATCACAGTAACTCGTAGCATTCCTTTGTCGCACTGCTTTCCCTAACGGTGAACAAGATTACCCAGGCCGCCGCGAACCAGCATCGAGGTATCATCGGACGGCTCCCTGGGCCCGTCGGACATGGATAGCGATCCAGTCCCGATCGCCACCTCCCCTCATCCTGCTGACGATGCTGAGGTGCTGTCTCAAGAGGCACCGGGTCGAGGGGAGACAGTCCTGGAGGCGCCTCAAGGCGACCTTCCGGACTCCGGGAGCTGCGGGGACAGGGCCCCCGAGAGCTCCGAGTTCGGCCCTCAGCGGAACACCGCGCCGGACCCTCCAGCGGTTCCGGGCTCGGGCAGGCGGCCTCCTTCTAAAAGGAGCAAGACGCCTGTGACGGTGACCTCTGTCCATCCAGAGGCGCCAGACAATCTACTGGAAGCGCTTCACAAAAGGTTCCATCAACGAGGAGCACCGCACTATCATGAATGCGGTGATCCAGAAGGTTCAGTCCGCCAAGAGCAGATTGACTGAAGCCTATGCCAGCCTTCTAGCAGGCTTCGAGGTAAGTGTTTTAAAATGTAGTTGACATATTACCGTATAGACAGTAGCTCCTGATGCTTTGTTCGGTGTTCACAAAGAAAAGCCGAACAAAGGATCAAATAATATCGCAGGAGTCTAATATAAGTATGTCAATATGCGTATGCAGGCTTCGCTGCTGGCGTCCGCTGCACTGACTGCGGAGGTCGCTATACTGAAGCAGGACCTCGAGGGGTCCAGGAAAGAGCTCGGCCTTGCCAAGAGGCAGCTTGAGGAGAACAAGGGTAAGTAATACCCTGTCTATATATATGTATATATAAAAGAAGACGTGATGGCAAAATGACAGGATCATCGTATATTTTCTAGGGGCCACGACCGAGGTGGCGACCCTGAAGCAAGCGCTAACCAAGGCTGAAGATAAAGCGGCCAAGGAGCGCACCGAGTGGGAAAAACAAGAGGCTCGTGTGGGCAAGGTGCAGCAAGAGCTCCAGGCTCTCGTGGCGAAGCACGAGGCATTGGAGCTTGACTCAAAGACGCGGGAGTCTGAGCTTGCCGCGGCCCTCGAGAGTGTAAAAAGTGCCAAGGCCGAAGACCAAAAGGCCCTCCAAGAGATCAACGCGATGAAGAAGATAGAAACGGGTAAGGCTTTCTATATGCAAAGCAAGCATGTAAAAGTAAATTACCGATTACTTACCCGAATTCGGAGCTCTCCAGGAGCATTCGCAGATTTGCCCCGCAGCGTGTCCGATGCCGCGCAGTTTTACCAGGCCGAGGAGGGGAGCTCAACGGAGAAGCTGTTCTAGTCTCAGTATACTGGGACCGAACACCCAATGCCTCTGAGCGACCAGCTAAAGCAGTTGGTCGAGCTGCACAAGGCGGCCGAACAGGCCATGAAGGGCCTTATAGTCCGGCTGTGGCCTGGCGGCGTCCTTCTGAATAGCTACTTTGGCCTGGTGAGGCGGCTTGTGAATGCCTGCCCACGGCTGGAGGTCATCAAGCAGTCCGTCTGCAATGAAGGTGCACGCCGGGCCTTTCGCCCGTGTGAAGGTGCAGTGGGCCAAGCTAGACGCTGTGAAGCTTATCAAGGAAGGGCCGCCGCAGGGCAAGGAGCATCGCACCCCCGAAATTTATTATCAGGGTGTCCTGAAGGGTGCCCGTCTTGTAGCGGACGAATGTTCAAAGGATGTAATATTTGAGTAAACTTCCTCGTGTGATCCTGTATGATGAAAACATGTTTCATATGCGCTATGCAACGCTTGTGTGAATTTAAAATATTACCTTCTGTTTGGCCGTTTATCCAATCTGAGAGATGGCTAGTCCTCGGCTTCTGCCCCCATGTCACGAGTGCTGGGGTGTTCGGGATAAACCTGAGCACTCTTGTTCTCATATTTGGGTCCTTCAAGGGAGGTGCTCAGCACAACGAACAAGGCAACCGGACTAATAATGCTTTATCACTCTCACTTAGCCATAGAATTCTATAATTTTAAATGTCGGCGAAGCCCCTAGTATTCGGAAGGCCGAATTCGGGGCAAACACACGCCTGTAAGCCGGACAGGGCCGGCCCCTCGCCCTAAGTGGCATAAGTCTTTAGGGACTCGAAAATCCTCGCCGAACAGCGACCAGTCTCTCGCCTTATCATGACAGTCAGTTTTAGCTTTCTCTACTGAGGTGCTAAGCCTGGGAGAAGCGGGGCACAATCGCAGTAGTTCTCCTAGCGCTACCTTAGCCGATAGAGCGGAACATAAGGTACCAAAACATAGGAGCCGGGCAAACCCAACATTTGACCAAAGACATGATTCGGAGCTGATGCATATAATGCTATAAGCTCGGGATGCCGCACTTGTGAAAGTGTTCGGACTTTTCACACCTTATTGTGGGGTACGTAAGCCCCTGGTGTATTGGCCGTACCAAAGTGTATGGTTGCAAGGCGTTGTTAATGAACACACATATATATAACAAGAATGCAATAATAGTCGTAATGTCATGCATTATTTATTATTAAAAAAATTGTGTTTAAAGCAGAGTGATATAGATAGTGCGATAAGCAAAGAGTAGGACTATGTCCCTTCCAAGGGTGAGCTGAGGAATGATATTAAATCGAATATTTCGCTCGTTACTGTAATCAACCTGGGAGTTCCGTGATATGACGTAGCTGTCTGCCTCCTTGGTTGCTGCATCATGTGTTCGGCAATAGTGCTGCCGGACAGTGTTTCCAGAGATTAAGGTCCTAAAAAAGAAAAATAACCAAACGGGAAGCCCCTAGTGCGGTTTAAGCCACGTCTTGGGGCGTGCCGCAGTTGTGCTCCCGTCCCCACTTGTGCCCAAGGTATTTTTAATGCGTAATTATGTACGCGCGACACGAGTTTCACCTTTTGGCTGCGACTGGGGTGGGGGCCGCATTGCTACACGAGCTCAGATTGCGCCAGGCGATCTATTTGTCGGTTGCTCCGAGCGCGCTTGAAGGTGTCTAGGTTTTGAAACGCCGAACTGGTGGATTGCCTTGAAAGGCTATTTTGCGCTTCTACTGCAAGGGATGCGGTGAGCTCCTCTGTTCGGAGAGAGCGCTCTGTGTTTCCATTGACTGTAATAACTCCGCGAGGTCCTGGCATCTTGAGCTTGAGGTATGCATAATGCGGTACCATGTTGAATCTAGCAAATGCGGTTCGCCTGAGCAGCGCGTGATAACCACTGCGGAACGGGACTATATCGAAGATTAACTCTTCGCTTCGGAAGTTATCCAGGGATCTGAAGACCACTTCCAGTGTAATTGAGCCTGTGCAATGGGCCTCTACACCTGGAATGACGCCCTTAAAGGTCGTTTTGGTGGGTTTGATCCTTAAGGGGTCTATACCCATTTTGTGCACTGTGTCCTGATAAAGTAGGTTCAGGCTGCTGCCGCCATCCATAAGGACTCGAGTGAGGTGAAATCCGTCAATGATTGGGTCTAGGACCAGTGCGGCGAATCCGCCATGACAGATACTAGTGGGATGGTCCCTGCGATCGAAGGTGATCGGACAGGAGGACCAAGGGTTGAATTTTGGGGCGACTGGCTCCAGCGCATATACGTCCCTGAGCGCCCGCTTCTGCTCCCTCTTGGGGATGTGGGTTGCGTATATCATATTCACCGTCCGCACTTGCGGGGAAACCTCTTCTGTCCTCTAGTGTGCGGCTGCCGGGGCTCCTCCTCGTCCTTGCTATGCGGCCCCTTGTCCTTGTTATCGGCAATTAACTTGTCGACCTGCTTGAACACCCAATAATCCCTGTTGGTGTGGTTGGCTGGCTTGTCTGGGGTGCCGTGTATTTGACATGAGCGATCGAGTATACGGTCCAAGCTGGACGGACCCGGCATTCTTTGTTTGAATGGCTTTTTCCGCTGACCGGGTTTAGAACCTTTGAATCCGGCATTGACTGTCATATCCTCGGTATTTTTGCTGTTAATGCGGCGCTTATGTTTGTTGCGACATGACCTGCTATTTCCGTCCTTGGTATCTGAGGCACCATGG
This sequence comes from Triticum monococcum, assembly GCA_034509565.1. Taxonomy (NCBI): domain Eukaryota; kingdom Viridiplantae; phylum Streptophyta; class Magnoliopsida; order Poales; family Poaceae; genus Triticum; species Triticum monococcum. The sequence continues at coordinate 96,554,358 of CM067843.1, read as the reverse complement.
TTCTTTGATATGTTATTACTGCAAGCCAGCCAGCTGTCTTCTCCCGCACAAAAGCGGGTCATGAGCGTCGTGAGAGGTGCCATAGATTTCGGCTTTTCCTGACCAAGGTGCCGGGCTAGCCACTCATCTCGGATGTTGTGTTTGAAAGCCGCTAAGGCCTCCGCCGGACAATCGACGATTTGATTTTTCTTTGTAAGAAACCGGGTCCAGAATTGCCTGGCCGACTCTTCTGGCTGCTGAATTATGTGGCTCAAGTCATCGGCGTCTGGTGGTTGCACATAGGTGCCCTGAAAGTTGTCGAGGAATGCGGCTTCCAGATCTTCCCAATAGCTAATGGAGTCCGCTGGCAAGCTGTTAAGCCAATGCCGCGCTGGTCCTTTGAGCTTTAGTGGGAGGTATTTGATGGTGTGTAAGTCATCACCGCGGGCCATGTGGATGTGGAGGAGGAAGTCCTCAATACATACTGCGGGATCTGTTGTGCCGTCGTATGATTCAATATTTACAGGTTTGAAACCTTCTGGGAATTGATGTTCCATTACTTCGTCTGTGAAGCATAAGGGGTGTGCGGCGCCTCTGTATTGGGCTATATCGCGATGCAGCTCGAATGGGTCTTGCCTGCTGTGTTCGGCCCGGCCAGATTTGCTTTTACTATATCCGGCGTGACATTTATCGTCTCGCGGAGTGGTGCACCGTCATGATCCGTAGATCGATCTTGCATGCTTTTCTTTGTTCTCCAATATGTCTCGCAGGTCTGGCGTATCTCCCCATGCCTTTTTATTTGAATGGCGTCGGGGTGGAGGCTGAGCTTTTGGCTGGAATGCCTCTCTATCGCGGCCACGAGGGGGCCGATCAGCCGTATCATATGCTTCTTCCTCCAGTCGGGGTAGTAAACTGCACTTTGGGTAATTCTTGGAGGGGCGCTCGAGTTTATATTCCTCGGCCACGTCGACTTCAGTCCATCTGTGAGCTAGCAGATCTTGATCAGTTTGAAGCTGCTGCTGCTTTTTCTTCAGGCTATTTGCCATGGCCATAAGCCGGCGCTTGAAGCGCTCTTGTTCGAAGGGATCCTCTGGGATGGCGAATTCATCATTGCCGAGGCTTGCCTCGTCTTCGGAGGGGGGAATGTAATTGTCATCCTCCTCCTCTCTGTCTGCCTCTCTCTCAGGAGAGCTGGCTCCTTCATCCTCCTGCTCTAAATCTTGCTGGAGGGGATTGTTGTTGTCTTCGGCACTATCCGGAGTGTTATTATCTCCTGTGCCGGTATCACCACTTTTGCTTTGGCGGGACTTAGAGCGGCGCCGCTGACATCGGCGCCTGGGTTGCTTCTTGGAGGGGTCATCCTCTGCTATCTCATTGCCATTGCCTTCGTTGGGTGTATCCACCATGTATATGTCATATGACGAGGTGGCTTTCTAGTGCCCTATAGGTGCTGGTTCATGTTCTTCTCCTACACCGTCATCCATACCGTCGATGTCTTCGGAGTCAAAGTCGAGCATGTCGGTTAAATCATCGACAGTGGCTACAAAGTGGGTGGTGGGTGGGCGTCGAATTTCCTCGTCGTCCGCATCCCAATCCTGTTGGCCATAGTCCAGCCAGGGCTCTTCGGACAAAGAGAGAGACTTTAGTGAATTCAGAATGTCGCTGAAGGGCGAGTGTTGAAAGATATCCGCGGCGGTGAATTCCATGATCGGCGCCCAATCGGATTCGATTGACAGGGGCACGGGCGGTTCAGAGTCAGAAAAAGAGTCCGGCACCCTAGGGTCACGGGCTGTGCAGAGGATTATGCTGGTGTTCGGCTCGATCGCCGTTGATACTGCAGCCCCTGAGGCGGTTCCTAACAACTCGTCCTCGATTGGCGCAGTTGGCTCCGAGCTAAGGGTCGGAGCTGATGCGGGCGCGACCTCTGGGGTACTATTCGGCGGCAGAGCTAGGTCATACCCATCGTGACAGTGCGGCGCGCCTGACTATGGCTCGAATCCGTCGAAGATCAAGTCTCCGCGGATGTCGGCCGTGTAGTTCAAACTTCCAAATCTGACCTGACGGCCAGGGGCGTAGCTTTCAATCTGCTCCAGTAGCCAAGCGAATTAGCCCGCAGTGCAAAGCCGCCGAATACGAAGATCTGTCTGGGAAGAAAAGTCTCACCCTGACCGCATCGCTATCGATGATAGTAGGAGCCATCAAGCCTATCGGCAACGACACAGAGGAACTCTCATTGAAAGCACCAATGTCGGTGTCAAAACCGGCGGATCTCGGGTAGGGGGTCTCGAATTGTGCGTCTAGGCCGAACGGTAACAGGAGGCAGGGGACACGATGTTTTACCCAGGTTCGGGCCCTCTTGATGGAGGTAAAACCCTACGTCCTGCTTGATTAATATTGATGATATCGGTAGTACAAGAGTAGATCTACCACGAGATCAGAGAGGCTAAACCCTAGAAGCTAGCCTATGGTATGATTGTATGTTGTGATTGTTGTCCTATGGACTAAAACCCTTCGGTTTATATAGACACCGGAGAGGGTTAGGGTTACACAAGGTCGGTTACAAAGGAGGAGATATCCATATTTGTATTGCCTAGCTTGCCTTCCACGCCAAGTAGAGTCCCATCAGAACACGAGATGAAGTCTTCAATCTTGTATCTTCATAGTCCAACAGTCCGGCCAAAGGATATTGTCCAGCTGTCCGGAGACCCCCTAATCCAGGACTCCCTCAACTGCTGATGACAATCAGGCTGCTGAAGAAAATGTGAGTTCCAGGGCTGATGACTGCATTCCAACCGCTGAAGAAATTGCCAGGGCACCCACTAGTGGTGCGCCTGAAGAAAATGAAGCCTATGACAAGTTCATTTGCAAATCCGATTGATGTTTTTCCCATCTCAACCAGGCCATCAAAGGACCTTGTTCCTTTTGATGAAGAATATGTGATCCCCAGCGGATCAGATGAAGAAACTCCTTCTACTTCTTCGTCTGAACCGTTGGATGAAGAAATTGAAGTGGATGCGATCCCTTCAACACCTATTATCTCCTTGCCTATGCCTCAGTTCACAGCTGAAGAGGCTGGCATTGAAGAAATGGAAGATGAAGATGTGGACGTTGGCTGCTCCACACCAGTAATCAGTGATGAATTCTGGGAAAGTCAGCATCCAAACTCTCCAATGGGCTCTGAAGAAACTCATCCCACTGCATCCCACTGCAAACTGTACAAATGGGATCTGAAGAAACTCATCCCACTGCATCTGTCCATGAGGAAATTCCAGCCACTAGCGCTGAAGAAACTGCTGCTGCTGAACAACCAACGATGCAGACTGCCACTAAGGAGGAACCAGAAATTCCTCAGCCTGAAGAACCTGCGATTGAGATTCCTGAGGTCGTGATGCAACTCACTGACAATCCTCTGCCGAAGCCAAAGGATCCATTCTCACGCAAGAAAAAGTTCAAGGTTGATGATTTCTTCGGCGAGCACGTATTCTTCGAAGATTACAACCCTTATAACTCTGCTCGCATTAGGAAGAGGCATTTCTAGACTGCTAGTCAAGCAAATTTCTATTCCTCAGTGTTGTTCAACAAGGAGAAGATCTTCTACCATGAGCATATTCCTCACGTGGATATGGAATCTCTGCCGTGCTTCACACCAGTCCTCAATGTTCTTCACGACGCTGGACTGCTAAACTTTTGCTCTGACATCTGCGATTGGAATGAAGAACTGATTCTTCAATTCTATGCAACGCTGCACATCACCGGAGATGCTGAAGATGTGAATTCATGGGTGCTGGACTGGATGTCTGAAAACACTCACTACACTGCACCAGCCTCTGAATTGCTTCATGCTCTACCACTCAGTCCTCAAGCTCGCTGCATCTACAGTGAACCTGAGCTCACACATCATTCCATGCAGGTGCTGATGAAACCTTTGAAGCCAGGTCAAGCACCAAGAACCAAATTCCTCGTGAAGGAATTGCTGTAAGTGCCCAGAACTGTCTATCGTATTCTTACGAGGACAATCAGTCCTATCAAAGGCCATGACTCATCTGATGAGGAAATTGTTGGCATCATGAAGAATCTGGTATTCAACATCGTTCATGGCATTGCTATCAACTATCACGATTTCTTCATGAGGACTATGGCAAATGTTGCACTGTCTCCGTTTGAGCTGAATCCTTATGCACCTTGGATTATGAGATTCCTCAGGACAAGGTCTTCACTCAACTACAAAGCTGATTTCCAGAATCACCTCAGCTACTTGCCCCCAATTGAAGTCCTCATGAAGACATATTCCTCAGTTGATGGAAAGGGCAAGGCACCAGCTGTAATAGATGAAGGCATTCGTCCATTGGATGGTCAGTTTCGCAAAGCTGCATCTTATTCCACCAATGATGGCTCTGCCACACATGACTCTGCCAATGCACCCAAGTCCACTCCTCAAGCCACTGCTCCGCACATGATGACTGACCGTGAACTTCTGCTTAGTCTTCACCAGAAGGTGGATCGAAATCACAAATGGGTTAAGCGTCAGTTTGGTTCACTTCTTCACAACATGACTGCCACACACAATGCAGTGAAGAAAAACCACTACTACCTCCATCAAGTCTTCGGTCGCACCTGGGCAATCCTGTCACATCTGTATGGTGAAGAAGATCTGAAGAAAATGGGTCTCAAAGAAGATTTTGACTGGTCTGCACCTCCACCAAAGAAATTCAAGAAGGTCAAGGTTCCTTCTCTGGTGGCCAGCTCATATTCTTCATTGCGCGACACTGATGAAAATGAAGACTTGGACGACACTGCAGGAGGCCCTACTACGACAAACGACCCCAACAACGTTGGCGCTCCTTCATCAACTTGATATTCTTTAGGGGCGTTAGTCCTCATATTCGATCATTTTGGTCATTTGATGACAAAGGGGGAGAATTTTGAGTTAGTCTTCAAGCGGATCTTTTTATATGGGCTTTTTTTTTGTTAAGTTACAACTCTCGTTCTTCTGAGACTTTAATGGATCGAGTTGTAAACTTAAACCCGATGGTTCTCTAATACTTTTGATATGTTTTATTGCATGCTTATTCCTCATATATACTAATGCACGCAAGCTGAATTACATCAGTCACCATATTTCATCATGCATTTCAAATTCTTCATTGTGATATGTCAAATGCATGTATGAATTACAAGATATAGGGGGAGATCTCCATGATTCAATTCGTCAAGTGTGCATTGCTTCAAAACCAAATTCCTCACTATGCACATCTTCAGGGGGAGCTCTTCTATATCTTGCAATCAAATTCCTCAATGTCAGTATTTACACTTCATATGTTTATCCCCCTTGAAAACTTAACCTATATTGTCATCAATCACCAAAAAGGGGGAGATTGTAAGTGCATCTAGTGCCCCTTAGTGATTTTGGTGTATTGAAGACTTATAGGTTAAGGGACTAATGTGTTTGTGAGTGTACACAGGTCTATAAGTCTATGAGGAGTTTGATATTTACAGAGAAAGTCGACCCCTAAAAATGAAGTTTTTCGACTGAAGACTTTGGATCTCCGAAGACTTTCTGAAGACTTTGAAAGTGAAGAAATTGGTGTGACCGTGAAGACTTGGTATTCATTCGAGGAACATGAAGCGTGAAGACTTTTGTTTTCATAGTTTCATTTTCTCTTTCTTGAGTCATAGGAAACACCGTACTCAAATCCTACACCTACCAATCCCTTCGAGTGAAGCCATTGGAAATCTCATACAGTTCAGTCAATTTCTGCAGTGAGAGAGACGAAGTTCTTCTGGTCTCTGAGGAATTTGTCCTGACTGAGGAGTTAGGAATTCGCCAGTGCGGATTGCCTACATAGTGAGGAACATGATAGCCCTGAGGATTTGGCTACTCAAAATTCCGATCGTTGTTGTGCTATGCGCCAGCTGTCCCAAAATATCTATCCACCTAATGGTCATATCATTGAAGGGCATTTATGTCTTATCATGTCGGGCTGCTCCCTAGGCTATAAAAGCCGCCCCCTACAATCACTAGCTGGTTGGCTGCTCCGAGAGAAACTGACACTTGTCATTTGAGAGCAACCCATCCTCCGAGGACTTTGAGTGAAAATCATCAAGTGAGGAAGAACCAAAAACCCAAACACCTACAAACCCCAAGTGATTGAGCATCACTGAAGAGATTGATCCTGCGTGGATCCGACGCTTGTTACCTTTGAAGACTGTGCTTCTTCAAGACGGTTAGGCGTCATGGTCTAGAGCATCCAAGAGGAATTGTGGATCGCCGAGTGACCAAGTGTGTGAAGGTTTGGAAGTCGCCTAAAGACTTACCACGATTGATTGGATGAGGTCTGTGTGACCTTAGTTCAAGGAGAATACGGTGAGGACTGGGTGTCCTGAGCTGCGTGTTTAGGACTGGGTGTCCGGGACTGTGTGTCCTCGAGTTTAAATACTCAACCGCTCCAACCAGACGTACCACTGAGTCAGCAGTTGGAACTAGTCTACCAAATCATTGTCTTCACCAAGCTTACTGGTTCTATTTCCTCATAACTGTGTTGTGTGCTTGTTCATATATGTATTTGAAGACTTTGACTGAAGACTTTCTCAATTTCCTCAGTTCAATTTCTTCAGTCTGTTTGTCTTCATCCTGTGTTATCCTGTGCTTACGCTTCTGTACTCTGTGCATGTCTTCATTTCATCATGATGACTATGCTTGTATTCTGTTATGTTTACTTTTGAGTACTCATTCCACTGCTAGTAGTTCTTCGCTAAGGAATTTCCTCACCGGCAAATTCCTCAGTGAAGAATTTCATGAAAATCGCCTATTCACCCCCCCTCTAGTCGAGATAACGCACTTTCACTCGAGTACTGTGTGTGTCAGCATTACCGATCCAGGGATGACACTGAAGCATAGAGACTTGACCGTTTGAGGTCGGGTCGCTACAAGATGGTAGCAGAGCACATGCTGAGTGTAGGACACGACCACTAAGCTAAAGCCCTAGATCACTATTTTCTTCTCATTTCTGACTCCTCTCCATTTTCTACTCTTTAGGATGGTAGACGCAAGGAACAAGTTTGCACAACCGGATGAAGAAGCACCTTTTGGACGACACTTCAAGGAAGTCACTAGGTACCTGAACATTAGAATACCAAGCTTCACTGGGACTTACAACGCCACTTTACCAGAAGACGAGCGATGGATGATTCAAGTTCAAGTTCGAGGAAGGACATTCACGCCAGTCACTAAGCCCATAGAGTTTCCTTTGAGGCACCAACCTGGAGTCTAGGAATGAGTATGGCAGCTCACATCACCATGGGGCGCATTGGAGAAGTTTATCATAAGGAGCTTAAGGATACTATCTACCAGATTTGTGGGCGCCGAGACGAGCAATGGGAGATGATCAGCACCAGGAAGGATAGATCAATTGCAGCTTTCATCCAGGAGTTAAACCAACACATTCGTCGCCAGGAGAACCAGATGTGCGCAGCAATGATAGATCTAAAGAAAGCAATGACAAGGATCACGAAACTGGAGGAAGAACTCAAGGCTACTCATGAAGATTATGAGGAGGAAATCGTCGTACTAGTGGAAAAGAATGACGAACTGGAAAGGAAACTAGGAGTATTCATGGGAGACCCCACACCAGGAGGAGAAGACGAAGAACCCAAAGAGATTCGCCCAGAGGACTACATCATTATCGACGACACTGACACGAACCCCAATGATAGCAATGATGACTATGAAGACGAAGCTGGAGCAGACATCATGGAGTCTTCAACCGAGGAGTATTTTTAGTAGACCAACACATCAGTAGTAGTATTCCACCATGTATATAGTATAGTCCGAGGACTTTTGTAACAATAGTTAGATCGATTGTATGGCCTTGCTTGATGGATTGAGTGAAATGATTGTGTTTGTCTCATGTGCATATGGGTAGTGTTTTCTCATTAGACCTCATTCTATTCTAATCTCTCCCCTCTAAACCCATCAGATGCCTTCGAGACATGACCCCGGATTTACTTTCCCACCGGAGCTCACTCAATTGATCCAGCAGCACAATCCCCTGATGCAGTTGTTAGTTCAGAACCAAGGCAACAACAACAACAACAATCCACCGCCACCACCACCAGTTGATAAGCCCGTTTTCTGAGGTTGCAGCCACCGGTGTTTTCCAGTAGCACCGAGCCGATAGTGGCAGATGATTTGCTCCGCAGGATTGGAAGGGAGTTAACCACTATAGGATGTACAGATGTTGAGAAGGTGCGTTTTGCCTCACATCAGTTGGATGGACCAGCAGCATCATGGTGGGAGAATTACATTGTCACCTACCCTATAGCCATTGTTACATGGGAACAGTTTCAGCAAGCTTTCCGGACAGCCCATGTCTCAACTGGACCTATGAGTATGAAGAAGCGTGAGTTTCGCAACTTACGCCAGGGAAACCGTACTGTGGCTCAGTACGCGGATGAGTTTAGCAATTTATCTCGTTGTGCCCTTGATGATGTGGCCACAGATGCCGCAAAGAAGGAGAAGTTTATGGAAGGGATGAGTGATGAGATGAGCATGCAGTTGATGGTGGCAACATTCAACAACTACCAGGAGTTGGTAGATAAGGCTCTTATAATTGAAGGGAAGTAGCAACAGATTGAGAGCCGTAAGAGGAAGTATGGACAAGGAAGGTATAATTCAGGAGCTCACCAGAAGCCTCGCCTAACCCCAAACACAGGAGGACTTGTTCATAAGCATGGAGGCCACACCCATAATGAAGGAAATAACCATAATCATACTGGCCCAAGGAATGGGAATGGGAATGGAGCAAGCAACAATCAGAACCGTTCCAATCCAGCCACACCCGCCAAGAGAGACCTAAGCCACGTTACTTGTTTCAAGTGCGGGAAAACTGGACACTATGCCACAGAGTGCCCTGAAGCGAAGAATGGAAATGGCAATGGGAGCACTGGAAAGAAGCCCAATCCATTCAACAAAGGACAAGTGAACCACGTCAACGTGGAGGAGGTTGAAGAGCAGCCAGACGCCGTTATTGGTAAGTTTCTGGTTAAGTCTTTTACCGCCCTTTGTTCTTTTTGATACTGGTGCATCGCATTCATACATATCAAGGGAATTCGTGGATAAGTTTAAACTACCAACCCAAACCCTTAGGACCCATCGGTTAGTAAGTTCACCTGGAGCAGAGTATATGGCTAGTCGATGGTGCGACCAGATACCCTTAACCATTGGTAGCCATGTTTTTCCGTCCGACCTAATAATCTTGGAGTCACAAGGATTGGATGTGATATTAGGCATGGACTGGATGTCAAAGTATGGAGGAAGCATTGACTGTGTTAGTAAGTCAATTTGTCTCACCACCCCTAAGGGAAAAAGGATCAAGTATGTAGCTAGGCATGTGCCAAGGAGTAGCCAAGTGAATACCCTCACGGGAATTGTTCAGGAGGATGTGCATGTAGTCAAGGATTATGTCGGTGTACAAAAATAGGGGTACACTTTTTTGTACCCCTATAATTGTGCACGGACAGTCTGAGCCACGGGCACCACCACACCAAGCAAGGCAAGGGAGGTGAGCCAGGGTAAGACCGAAGCTCAAAGCAACTAGGACGACGCCAAGGCCAAGACCACGAAGAGCAAAAGGGACGAAGTGGACTCCCCCGGCAAGATCCTTGTCGGGAGACATCTTTGCAACCCCGTCAAGACCCTTGCCGCGGCGACTCGCCCCACGCCTACGGAGCAAATTACCCTTGAGTCCACTGCCCCCAAGGGGCAAGGATTCGGGAGACATCCCCGTGGTGGCATGCAGATCTTTGTGAAGACATTCAAGATCAGATACGCACTAAGAAGACGACGACCTTTGGCAAGATACCAGCCAGGGAAGACCACGAGACCCTCGGCAAGCGCCTTGCCGGGGATGACAGCAAGCGCCTCGGCAAGTCCCTTGCCGGGGCCCTGGCAAGGCCCTTGCCGACGACATCCGCAGGGCCACCATCAGGCCCACGCCGATTAAACCTCCACCACCGTACGCATGCGGCTGCCGACCCAACCAGCTGGGCAGGCACCTACGTGGCGGCATGCAGATCTTCATGAAAACCCTCCACTGCGCCACCTCAGCTGCCTGCCTACCTACATGGCATCACAGGCATCGCTGGCCAGGGCGCGTGTCGACACAAGAAGAAGCGGCGACGGACGGGACAGGTCTCTTCCCCGTCCCCGATAAAGCAAGGACACCTAAGCAAGACGCATTAAATGCACCTTGTCATATAATGCGAGGGATAACCTTGCTGTCGGCGTTCTGGAAATGGGGGTCCCCAGACTTGCCTGCCTAGGGCGTGGCTCAAAGGGGGGCCCAGCATGGCCCATCTTCATCAACACAAACCCAAGACCCTCGCGAGGGGCCAAGCCTCGCGGGGCGGATAACACGGAGCTTCCTTAGGCACGGCCTCGTCAGGCTGGCTCGCGAGGAGGCGGAGAGATCAAGGCGGGGTACCTCACGAGGTGCCCGTGACGCAAGCCATGACGACTCAGGGCGCCAGGCGGGCGCCAGCCCGCGCAGCGTCCTCCCTTCCTCTTTGGTGTAAAGGGGGCAAGCACAGCCGCAGAGTACCGAGGCGTCAGGCAAAGGTTGCCATTTCGGTGCAACGAGACCAAGACCAGGAGGACTACGAGACGAAGGTCACCGTGGAGCCCAAGACGGCGTCATCACCAAAGCTTTGCACAGGCAGAGACTACTTTTGTCAGGATAGTTGATACTTGCTGTCCCCCTTCAAATTAGCCCACCATTGTTGGCTCCCTTCCCGCTCAATATTTGGGGAGAGGACCAGGGACACTATAAATAGGACCGGCCACCCACGTAGCAAGGGGTTCGGTTCAATCTCTACCGAGGGCTCGGCAAGTAGAGAGGTTTTAAGCAGAGAGAGAGAGAGAGAGAAAGAGATAGAGAAAGGTGGCTGAACTCCTCCCAGCAGTTCATCGCCCCAGCCAAGAACAGACCCTTGTGAGGCTGTTCTTCCTTGTATTGTTCATCATCATCATCATCCCAAGGAGCAATCCACCACACCACACACTGGAGTAGGGTATTACACCACAACGGTGGCCCGAACCAGTATAAACCCCGTGTCTCTTGTGTTGTTCTTTCAGTAGTTTAGATCTTAGCGTGGCGGAGGGGTGCAGGCAGGTAGGAGGCGAAATCTCCGCGCGCACCCAGTGTTCGAACCTCAAGGGTCTGCCGGAACCTGAAATCCGACATTTGGCGCGCCAGGAAGGGGTGCGCCGGAATTCGTCTTCCACCTCTCCGTGCCCCGTCACGTCGTCACGATGCCCGGCGACCAGGAGGGCAACCCAGACCCATAGGCGGCGTGCCCCGCCCGCGCAGAACCGCTCGCCTCGGGCGACCCGTGCCCCAGGCAGCTCGCGGTCTGCAGGGTGCTGCGGGCCGCGAGCGACGCGGACAGGCTTCGACAGCTCTCACACCGCGGGAGGCGCGGTCAGCAGCAAGGGCCTCCAATCACGCCGCGACCACGACATCGTACACCCGCCGGGAGCAGGCGAACTCGAGGGCCGCGCTCACGGTGGCCCGAGAGCTGCTGCAGTGCAGACTGCTGGAGGGCGGCCACGACGTGCTGCTGGAGCGAGTGGCAGAGCTCCTGGGCTTCGCCGCCTCGGGGGCTCACCCCTTCTCCACCCAGCTCCCATCTCAAGCCCGGGGCGACCCGCGCGGGGGCTCCGCGCGCGCCCGCGGGCTCCAAGGCTACTCCGACGCCAGCGAAGCTGTCAGCGGCGGACTGGCGGCGGCGCTGCCCCCGCCGCCGGCCCACGAAGAAGAAGGACTCAACGCGACTCGTGGCCCCAGTGGGCGGCCGCGCTGCCACCCCACGGTGGGCGCGTCAGGCAGGACCGCGTGGCATGCGGGGCATTACGGCGTGGCATTCGGGATGACGGCGCCGGAGGAATACGTGCCCCTCATGATGGACCAAGGACACCCTCACGAGAACAGACAAGGCTCGCGCCTCAGCCCAAGCTGGGGGGACGAGGCACTAGAAGCTGAGCCTTTCCAGGAGCCCCGGGACGGTCCCACTGGCCACGCTGGAGGCAACGATTATCGGGTCCCGCTAATTCTTCAGGAGCAGGTATACGCTAACCATGGATCATAGGAGGTGCAGGTCGCCGCAGCGAGCAACTGCCCCGCTCCCATAGTCTCCTACCCCTCAGGAGGAGGGCGCAGGGGGCTGTAGGAGAGGGGCAGGGATCCGACATCGCCACCGCGGCGTTCGGGGCAAGGCGTTCTCAGGAGGTAGGCCCTCCGCTGGGGAGGTGCCCCAGGGCCTGCCCCCGGCGGAGGACCCGTGGTCGTCGGGGGAACCGCTGGCGACCGCTCTACCCCATCGGGCGGCGTTCTGGTTTTCGGTCGTTGCTGATGGCACTAGAGTGTGGCGCAAGGCGGGGCCCTCATCTGGCGATATGAAGCAAGGCCAGTACCTGTGAAGAAGGCCCAGTGCCTGTGAAGCTCGCCACCCCGTGACACTCTCACGTAATAATGAGTGGGGATGTACACGCCCCGGAGTCTCAGGGGTGCCGGCCTCAGGCCCTGGGGCTCCCTCCCATGCCAAGTGGCGACACTTAGCTCTGCGCTGGTGAGAAGACGTCCAAGACTAGACTAGGTGCCGGACGCGGCCTTTTGTTTGCTTTCGTTGCTCTTCCCTTTGGTTGTCGCTTTCCCCCACTAGATTCAAGTTGGATTCGAATTTGAGATTTGCGTGTGTTCGGGGAAGGGGTGCTTAGTCTCGTTCGAGCAATTTCTCACGTTTCGGTTATCACTTCGCCTTAGCTGCCTCCCCTCGTGAGCCCCTCGCGAGCCGGGTTAGGCCTAGCTTGCGCGCAGCCCAGACTGCCGCCGCCGCGTCCTCTCAGGAGGGCGTCTTACTGCAGGTCCAGCTGATTCAATTAGGAAACACTCAGGGCTCCACAGCCTCCTGCGGGCTGCCCCAGGGCCAGCACGGGACAAAGGTAAACTAGCTGGCCAGAGCGTCGCTTAAGCCGACCACTTGGCGTAGGCGCATGGACAATGTAGCTCCTACTGATACGATAAACACAAGTTTTACATGAGGGGCTCCCCCTCCAAAATGCTCCCACAGCTATCAGGCCAAAACCTGAGTTCTATTCATGCAGGGTAAGCAGGAACGATACACAATCAGTCGGATGAATCTCCCAATGCGTCCTCAGGAGCACCACCGGGGCCGTTGCTGGCATCGCTGAACTCCACATCGCTGTCCGCTTTGCCACCAGCGGCGTCAGGGCCGCCCATCACGCCGCCCTCATCGGCCGCCATGATTGCGTCATCGTTGTCCGAGGCGAAGGCCCTGATAAGAGCCTCCACATTGTCTTCCACCCAGTGCGCCAGCTCGCCTCGGACGGCCTGAGGGACTGGGGCGATGGCGGCGTCGAAATCGAAGTGAGGATCCATGCTCCAAAGATGGCTGAAGACGCGAGAAAAGGCGCGCCTGAGCAGGGCGCGGCTCCTCTCCTCCACCAACCTGTCAGCCCTGATCGACCGTGCCTCCAGCTGCTTCACCACATCAGTGAAGAATTGAAGATTGCCCGCATAGTTGACCGCGTGCGGCTCGCTGACGGTCTCCTCGCAGATGTTGCCCAAGGCCGCATTGGCCCTCTCCCGGAGCGTGGTGAGCATGGAGGCATGCTCATGTTCCAGGAGCCGCCGCTGACGTATCTCGTCCGCATTCTGGCGCGCGACGGCCTCAGCCTCCTCCACCCGCTGGCGAAGAAGGAGCACCTCAGTCTGGGAGGTGGTTAGCTCACCTTGTGCCACCTCAAGGGCGGCCTGGGAAGCATCGGCCTGCCGCGTCACCTCCTCCAGCTTGGCCCTCAAGGCGGCAGTACTGCCTTCGGCCTCGGCCCGGATCAACCCCAGCTTCTCCTCGAACTCGTGCTCGAGGTTCAAATGCGCCATTGCCACCCGACGTCCGACCTCCTCCAGGACACGAGCTTCCTGTGCAGCGACATCGTCCTCCGCCTGCGTCACCAAGCGCTCCCTCGTGTCCAGACGCTCGTACTCGCGGGTACATTCGGCGGCTTCCAACGTTAGTGCATCCTCACGCTTCAGGAGCTCTGCTGAGTCGCCAGAGGCCACCTTCATCGATGCGAGGGCTGCCTCACGCATCTCCATCTGCTCCTCCAGCGAGTGGCACCAGGCCAGGAGCTCCCGAACCCGCTCCTCCACAGCCATTCGCCTCCTGTCTACCTCCCGAGCTTCCTCAGCAGCCCGAGACCGGGCCTCCCGAGAGGCCACCAACGACATCGTGGCCTCTGCTTCATCAAGGTCGCGCTGATGGCGCGCAAGGGCGATGGCGCCCTCCAGCTCGCGCCTCTCTGCAGCCAGGCGGAGGCCCTCGGCCTCAAGGCGCGTGTCTTCATCAGCAAGCTCCTCACCAAGCAGGCTCACTACGTCAGTCGCCCTTCAAAGGAATCCTTGGCGGAGAGCGCGACGCTCCCAAGCGCGGTCAAGCACGTCTTCCACACCATCATCTACCCCAAGCAAGCGCCGGGGGCTGCAAGTTAGCACTCCCCCTCCGGGCTGGGGGCTGGCACCCTCGCGACGGCCAGGCACGCCGCATCAGAAGCCCGGCCTGGGGCTAGCCCATACCCAGGAGAAGAGTGCAGGAGGCGCCTCAGCCAATCGCAGTCTACAACCAGGCAGGAAGCCCATGGCAGGCTGGCTATGCCACGAGAAGGCTTGTGAAGGAGGATCGCAAGGTGCAGGGGGCCACGATACACCTCGGGATGGTTCACCTCTTCGATCGCCCTCACCACAAGGGCTCTGCTGCTCGGAGCGCTCGAGGACGGTGGAGGGGGCGAAGCCAAAGGGGACGGCTCCTCAGCCGTCTCAGCAAGCTCGGCTGGAAGGGGCCTGTGGAGCAAGGGTCATTAAGAGCAACAGAAGGATCAGGAGCAGGGAAAGGAGAAGGCTTACTCATCAGTAGCAAAGTACTTCCTACGCTTCAACAAGCGACAAGGGTGATCGTCGCCCAGGGCTTCCCTTTTCTTCCAGAGAGCCCCAAAGTCCACGCGGAACCGGCCCGAGGGTTGGGGGCATGGATCGACCTTCGACGAAGACGGAGTGTCAAGGTGATCTGCGGCAGGGGCGCCTGCCCGATGTGCGCTGCCAATCGCCCCCCCCCCCAAGAGAAGCAGCTGGAGCCTCAGGGGCCCCAGTCACAGGCGCAGAGGGCAGCTGTTTGTCACCCTCAGCCTCAGCGGCACGGGCCCCAATAACTACTTCCTCATGAGCCTCGCCCGGCGCTGTCACCCCGCCGGGAGCCCCCTCGGCCTCTGGCGCCTCGTACCTCCCTGCTCCGCCACTCGAGGACGAGTCGCCTTGGCCGACTGGAAGGGCAGTCACCACCACTGGATTCTCGCGAGACCCCTAAAGGCCGGTGGGGCGCAGCCCCCACTCATCAAAGGCAGGCATCTGCTTCACAAAGTCGACCCTGCTCTGGCAGAGGTACAGCAAGGCCCCTCCCTGCCGGACGCTGCCGGGGTTCGGGTCCCCAGCCAGGGTCAAGAGCGATGTCTTCAGCACCTCAGGAGCCAGGTCCTCTTCCTGGAGCCTCATACTATCCCCGCGCCCACGGAAGGCCCACATCCGGCGAGAGTGGCGTTGAAGAGGAGCAACGCGGCATAGCAAGAACTCCTTCACCACCTTGGGTGCTATCACGCCAAGCGACCTCAAGAGCGCGAAGCGGCACCAGACGAAGATGAGCCGGGCTCTCAAGCGCCACCTCACCCCAGCCCGAATTTGGGACAGCAGGCGAGGTCGGCTCCGTTAGCAGGGGCTGGGCACCCCTACGTCCACATACAGCCATCGCTCGCGGAACCCAACCGCGGGCAGGGGGAGCTTGAAGTCAATCCCAGAGGCGGCGGTCTTTGGTGCGGCAACGGAGCTTGCGCACGCCCAGCTTTGGGTAGGGTCGACAAGATGCAGCGAGAAGAAGTGGCGCAGCAAGGCAACCGAAGGAGGGATGCCCACCATGGCTTCACAGACGAAGGCGAAGACCGAAAGGAGGGTGATAGATTCAGGACTCAGATGCGGCATGTGGATCTGATAGTGGGTGAGCACGGCATTGAAGAAAACAGAAAAGGGGGGAACCAGACCCGCCCACAGGGCGTCGGCAAAATATGGGACCTCGGTAGCTATCATGTCGATGGAGAAGTGGGGCGCGGGCCAGGCCGTCGTCCTCCCGCATTCATTGAAAATGGTGGCCAGAGCCAAGCTGACCTTGCCCAGGCCCTCGGCGGGGGCCGCCAACAGCGGCGGGCAAGGCGGAGACACGGGTTTCTTCCCTCTTCCCTTCTTCGTCGAGGCCATAGCGATAGGAAGGGGGGAGGATTCGAGATTGAATTGAAAACAGAAACCAAGGTTCGAGCGGAGGAAGGACAGGGGGTGCTCGAGCGATAAAAGGGGAACGGTTGTGTACGACTACGGGTCCGCCTAGCAAGGCACAAAATAAGGAGGGCCTGGGGGAACAGTGCCGCCCACGTCCAATCAACTGCCGTGCGGCGCCTAAGGCCGCATGCTGTTAGGGCCCGCGGCGCTTCGCTCTTGCCCTTTCGCCTCCCTGCATGGCCAAGTCCGGGCGCGCCTTGGGCCCGGGGGCTACTATCGGCGTTCTAGGAACGGGGGTCCCCAGACTTGCCTGCCTGCGACCTGCGGCGTGGCTCAAAGGGGGGCCCAACACAGCGCATCTTCATCAACACAAACCCAAGACCCTCGCGAGGGGCCAAGCCACGCAAGGCAGACGACACGGAGCTTCCTCAGGCACGGCCTCGTTAGGCTGGCTCGCGAGGAGGCGGAGAGATCAAGGCGGGGTACCTCACGAGGTGCCCGTGACGCAAGCCATGACGACTCAGGGCGCCAGGCGGGCGCCAGCCCGCGCAGCGTCCTCCCTTCCTCTTTGGTGTAAAGGGGGCAAGCGCAGCCGCGGAGTACCGAGGCGTCAGGCAAAGGTTGCCATTTCGGTGCAAAGAGACCAAGACCAGGAGGACTACGAGACGGAGGTCACCGTGGAGTCCAAGATGGCGTCATCACCCGAGCTTTACGCAGGCGAAGACTACTTTTGTCAGGATAGTTGATACTTGCTGTCCCCCTTCAAATTAGCCAGCCATTATTGGCTCCCTTCCCGCTCAACATTTGGGGAGAGGACCAGGGCCACTATAAATAGGACCGGCCACCCACGTAGCAAGGGGTTCGGTTCAATCTCTACCGAGGGCTCGGCAAGTAGAGAGGTTGTAAGCAGAGAGAGAGAGAGAGAGAGAGAGATAGAGAAAGGTGGCTGAACTCCTCCCAGCAGTTCATCGCCCCAGCCAAGAACAGACCATCGAGAGGCTGTTCTTCCTTGTATTGTTCATCATCATCAGCCCAAGGGGCAATCCACCACACCACACACTGGAGTAGGGTATTACACCACAACGGTGGCCCGAACCAGTATAAACCCCGTGTCTCTTGTGCTGTTCTTTCGGCAGTTTAGATCTTAGCGTGGCGGAGGGGTGCAGGCAGGTAGGAGGCGAAATCTCCGCGCGCACCCCAGTGTTCGAACCTCAAGGGTCTGTCGGAACCCGAAATCCGACACTCGCATCACTATACCCTTTCCACCACCTGCGTGCTATGGCAACCCCTTTTTCTATAAAAGGACGCCCGAGGCGACCAGGAGGAGGATTCAGCTTTTTTGGAGCTCCTAATGCGCCAGAGCTAGCTCAAGAACAGGAATATACATCCACCAAAGCAGGAGTAGGGTTTTACGCATCCTCGCGGCCTGAACGTGGATAAACAAACTGTGTACTATCTGTGTGATCCGCTTTTCTCATGACCCCGCGCCCCGCTAACCATAGTAGGGATTCTTGTGATCCCATAGGTGTCATTCCCATCGACATCTTTGGCGCGCCAGGTAGGGGGCAAAGTTGTGAGAATCAGCTTTAGCAGTTAGTTTGACACTTCTTCATCATCATGGCGCCCAAGAAGAAGACGACGGTGGCGGTTGGCCAGTCGGAAGCCGGACAGCCCGTCCCGACACGGGCGAGCAGCGGACAGGTCGTAGAAAGGACCCGGGGCGCTGCTCGTGAACACCAACACCATCCTAGCAGCCGGAGTTTGGGAGGCGGCGATGTTTGTGCGCCTAGTAACAGGCCACACATCGCCAAATCCAAAGGCGGAGCCAGGCCCTCCGCGGGTGGAGCGGGGCCTTCCAAGGTCATTGCCGAACCCGAAGGCGACGCAAGGGCCTCCAAGACTCCCACGCCGGCGCCAACAGCACGCTCCTCCCAGGTAGCGCGCGACGAACGGCGTAATCACGCCGAAGACCCCGGGCGTCACCGCGGGAAGAGCCCCGAGCGCCACTCCCGGGACGTAGAAGACCTGCCCGCTCGCCGAAGCGCTGGTGAAAACGGCATGCGACCGCGGGGTCGTGATAGAGCTCCTTCTGACATGGTCAGAAGTCGAAGCACATCGCGATCCGTGCAGGTTCCGGTGCCACCGACGCTAGCAGAGGCCCTGGCGCGTGCGCAGTTGCTCCTCGACTTTCCTCCCACTACGGGGAAACTCGATGAATGGAGAGCCACTATCCGAAGCCTTGTTGCGGTGGCCAACAAAGACGAACCAAGTCCGGTGGGGCCCCCGGGTCGACGCTCCGATGGAGTCCCGCGCACCAGTGGCGGAAAAGCCGGTGGCGCCGCGACCACGGTGCATTCACCTCTTCCCCATCCAGCACCGCAGACGCCAGCTCATCGCGACGTCACGGGCGACGGCATCTCCATAGCGTCGTCTGACCCACGGACCCACTGTGACCAGCGCCAAGTTCTTCAGGAACGAGCCCATGAAGACGCTCGAACCACTATCAAGCGCCGGCGCGGAACGCGCCACCAGTCAGACAGGCGAGCAGGGCCTGCTGCAAACCACCCGGCCCCGGAGAGCCCTGGAGGCCTACCTTACGAGGTAGGCTGTCCGGCTTTTACCCGTGAGCTGCGGCAGTTCCAGTAGCCCACTCGCCGTACCTTCAAACCTGACGTTGGCGAGAAGTACAATAGCAAGACCCACCCGTCTGAGTTCCTCAGCATCTACACCATCGCGATGCAAGCTGCCAGAGCCCGCGACAATAAGGTGCTTGCGAATTAGTTTCCATTGGCTCTTAAACCCAATGCCATGTCGTGGTTGATGCACTTGCCAGTAGACTCTATTTCCTCCTGGTCGGATTTGTGCCATGAGTTTGTGGGCGCCTTTACTGGAGGTCACCAAGCCCATGGCCAAGCAAGCGACCTGCACGTCATTCCCCAGAAGGGAGGCAAGAGTCTGCGCAAGTATATACAGAGGTTTAGCCGGGTACAGTACAATATCCCTGATGTTGACCCTGCCGCCATCATCAGCGTGCTCCATCAGAACTTGCGTAACCGCAAGATGCGTGAAGAGCTGGCAATGAACAAGGTGAAAGATGTGGCGGAACTCTATGTTCTTGCTGACAGATGTGCCCGAGCTGAAGAGGGAAGGAAGTACCCCGACGAAGATGCCGGCGTGGAAACCGACTCCTCAGATGAGGATACTGCCGCCCCGACGAAGAAAGGCCGACGCCGCAACAGGAAGCGCAAAGGTAAAGCCGTGCTTGCCGTCAAGGGATCTGACGACGCCGGCTCCGCCAAGAAAACCAAGGCAGATGACCCCGGCAAGGAAATTGCCGGATGTGTCACCTGCCGGGCCTTGGCGGCTGCCGAGAAGCCAGGAAACTCCGACAAGCAATACTGCAAGATCCATCGCACCAAAGCCATGATCTCCAGAACTGCCGACAGGTTGAGCTCCTTGCTGAGAAGCAGAGGGCTGAATATGAGAAGCGGGACAAGGAGAAAGGCCAGGACAGTGCTGAGGGGTCCGGCAAGAAGCGTGATGGCCAGGCGGGCCGTCGCGGCAAAGATAAACAGCAGGAGAGGCCCTCCCGGGGCCATGACAAAAATCCAGAAGAAGATGATTGCGAAGAAGACGATGAGTCTGGTGACCAAGAATTTCAAAAAGCTACGGAGGCCATGTGTGTCGATGGCGGCGCCTCGCTGCATACCTCTCACCGCCAGCTTAAACAGTGGGCACGTGAGATTACAGCGGCAGAGCCGTCGTTTGATTCCCAAAGGCCCCTGAAGTGGTCCAGCACACCTATCATTTTTTACACTGAGGATCACCCTGATCGCACTACTGCAGTCGGGTGCTTGCCATTGTTGGTTTCACCAACAATACGCAACCTCAAGGTGACAAAGATGCTAGTCGATGGCGGGGCCGGTCTGAACTTAATCTTGCCTACCGTGATCGAGAAACTGCAGATTCCTGATGAAGACCTCGAAGACACGGGCACGTTTCAGGGGGTCAACACGGGAAGAAGTCAACAAAAGGGAAAGGTCACGTTGCCCGTGACTTTTGGGAGTGATCTGAACTACAGGACAGAAAGGATTGTGTTCAACGTTGCCAAGATCCCCTTGCCTTACAACGGGATCCTTGGCCGCCCAGCGCTGGCCAAGTTCATGGCGGCGTCACATTACGCCTACAACACCCTGAAGATGCCGGGGCCCGTGACGATCATCACCGTCCCATCAGGCAAGAAGGATGCGCTAATTTGTGCTGACCAACTCTACTAACAAGCAGTTGCAGCAGCCGCCACTGCTCAGGCGCTTGCTCCTGCCGCTGGAGCCCCGGGAAGGAAAAAGAAGAAGACCAGTGAGACCTCAGGCACCCACTCCGGCAAGTGCACCTCTTCGGAGTGTGGCGCTCCCGTCGAGGACGTGCCAGAGAGCTCAACCGATAGAAACAAGAAGTCCAGGGCCACACCGCCGGGAACCAAGAAGGTTTCTGTCAAGGAGGACGGCACGGGAGGGACTTTTACCATAAGATCCGCCCTTGACGACAAATAGGAAGACGCGCTCGTCACCTTCCTGTGGGCGAATGTTGATGTGTTTGCATGGCAACCATCCGACATCCCCGACGTTCCCAGGGAGGTGATTGAGCACCACCTTGTTGTCTGTCCTCATGCGCGGCCCGTCAAGCAGAAGGTCAGAAAGCAAGCCTTGGAATGACAAGAGTTCATCACAAAGGAGATCCGGAAACTAGAAGCAGCGGGTTTGGTAAGAGGAGTGCTCCATCCAACGTGGTTGGCCAATCCAGTGGTAGTGCGCAAGGCAAATGGGAAGTGGAGGTTGTGTATTGATTACACAGATATCAATAAGGCTTGTCCCAAAGACCCCTTCCCGTTGCCGCGCATCGACCAGATTGTTGACTCCATGGCTGGGTGTGATCTGTTGTCATTCCTCGATGCCTACTCTGGCTACCACCAGATCTTCATGACAAGAGAAGACGAAGAGAAAACGGAATTCATCACCCCATGTGGTACGTATTATTTCATACGGATGCCTTTCGGGTTGAAGAGTGCTGGTTCAACGTTTGCAAGGGCGGTCCAGATTGGTTTTGAACCCCAGCTCCATAGAAATATGGAAGCTTATATGGATGATATAGTGGTCAAAACCAAGAATAGGGCAACCCTCATACCAGATTTACAAGAAACATTTGCAAACCTACGCAAGATCAATCTCAAGCTGAACCCTGAGAAGTGCATCTTTGGCGTCCCGTCCGGCAAGCTTCTCGGGTTCTTTCTGTCGTAGCACGGGATAGAGGCCAATCCGGATAAGATCAAAGCTATAGAGCAGATTGAAGCACCCAAGCGAGTCAAGGATGTCCGTTGGCTTGCTGGTTGCGTTGCCGCCATGAGCAGGTTCATTTCCAAGTCCGCCGAGCGCGCCCTTCCCTTTTTCAAGATTTTTAAAAAGGCGGGCCCGATGGAGTGGACACCAGAAGCCGAAGCAGCATTACAAGATTTGAAGAGGTACCTCTCCTCCACGCCAATACTAGTTGCGCCTAGGCCACAGGAACCGTTGCTGCTATACTTGGCGGCAACGAACTAGGTGGTCAGCGCCACACTAGTGGCGCAGAGAGAAATTGATGACGAGGTATTGGCAGCGACAGAGCCCAATGCCACCGATGCATAGACAACACAGCCAGTTGGAGTGCCACCGAAGAAGAAAATGATGCAGCACCCAGTCTACTTTGTTAGTTCCCTCCTGCAGGGGGCTAGATCAAGGTACTTCGGTGTGCAGAAACTGCTCTTCGGCCTTCTTATGGCCTCGAGGAAGCTACGTCACTACTTCCAGACGCACGAAATCACTGTCATCACTCGCTTCCCTCTGCAACAGATATTGCACAATCCAGACGCAACGGAAGAATCGTATAGTGGGCACTGGAACTGTCCAGCTTTGGCCTCAAGTTTGAGAGTACCTCGACGATTCAAAGCCGAGTCCTAGCGGAGTTCATTGCAGAATGGGCTGTGATGCTTGATGAAGAAGCCCAAGAGACTGCTCTCCCCGGCAAGGAGGCAAGTTGCGACTGGATCATGTACTTTGATGGAGCTTTCTCCTTACAGGGCGTTGGGGCTAGCGTACTGCTTGTCGCGCCCACCGGGGAGCACCTCAAGTACATGATGCAGATGCACTTCCCTAGGGAGGTGTCAACAAACAATACGGCTGAGTACGAAGGGCTGACTGCCGGTCTTAGGATCGCGGTGGACCTCGGAATCAAGAAACTCGTCGTCAGAGGCGACTCGCAACTTGTCGTCATGCAACTCAACAAGGATTACCAGAGCCCGTTGATGAAGGCCTACGTCGATGAAGTGAGAAAGCTAGAGGAGCGTTTTGATGGTATACAGGCAGAATACGTTCCCCGAGCGGAGAATGATATTGCCGATTACCTGTCAAAACGCGCTGCCCTCAAGCTACCTGTGGAACCAGGAAACTTTGTGCTTCTGCTAACTCACCCATCCGTTGATCCATCAACAGAGAAGAACAAGAGGAGAAAATCAGGGCCCGGCAAGTACTTTCCCGCCGAGCTCCCCGAAGCCCCCGGCAAGGATGTTGCCGGAGACACTGAGCCCGCCACAGGATGGCTAGCTCCGATGGAGCATCAAGCTCTTGCCGTGGAGACAGCCACTCCTATAGCGGAGGAAATGCCTTTAGTCCTCGCCACTGAGCCCCAGGCTCCAGCGTGGGCACAACATACCGTCTGATTCCTCCAAACAGGGGAACTTCTTGAGGAGCAGGAAGAAGTGGAAAAAGTAGCCCGTCGCTCTACTATGTACCAGTTCGTCGATGACGTCCTGTATAGAAAGAGGCCGAACGGTGTGAAATTGAAGTGTATCCCTCGAGAGGAAGGACTGGGGCTGTTGGCGGAGATACATGGAGGCATATGTGGATCCCACATAGGGTCGAGGGCCCTTGCCGGCAAAGCGTTTCGGCAAGGCTTCTTCTGGCCCACCGCCCTCCTGGATGCAACGACACTAGTCACCAGGTGTGAAGCGTGTCAGTTCCATTCAAAGAAGCTTCATCAGCCAGCTCAAGCCCTTCAAACCATTCCTCTCTCCTGGCCTTTCTCGGTCTGGGGGCTCGACATACTGGGTCCTTTCCCCCGCGCTGTCGGGGGCTTTGAGTACTTGTACGTTGCAATCGACAAGTTCACAAAGTGGCCAGAAGTGGAAGCAGTGAGGAAGGTCACAGCACAGTCAGCTGTCAAGTTCTTCAAAGGACTGGTGTGCCGTTTTGGTGTACCCAATAGGGTCATCACCGACAACGGCACGCAGTTCACAAGCCACACCTTCTTGCAATATATTCAAGACCTCGGCAGCAAGGTCTGTTTCACTTCCGTTGCTCACCCACGAAGCAATGGTCAAGCTGAGAGGGCAAATGCTGAAGTACTGCGAGGCCTGAGGACAAAGACCTTTGACAGACTGCACAAGAGTGGAAAATGCTAGATTGATGAACTGTCGGCGGTTCTTTGGTCAATTAGAACGACACCAAATCGAGCCACCGGCCAGACACCCTTTGCCCTAGTATACGGGGCAGAAGCAGTTCTCCCCACGGAACTCATATACGGGTCACCTCGAGTACTCGCTTATAACGAGCTTGAGCAAGAGCAATTGCGGCAAGACGACGCAACGCTCCTTGAGGAAGATCGTCTTCGGGCGGCTGTGAGAGCAGCGCGCTACCAGCGAGCCTTGCGCCGCTGCCATAGCCGCAAGGTTCATGCCCGAAGCTTTGAGGAAGGCGACCTTGTTCTTCGGCGCGTTCAATCGGCCAAGAATTCCAACAAGTTGACGCCAAAGTGGGAAGGCCCTTTTTGGGTAATACGAGTCACCAGGCCCGGGGCAGTCCACCTAGAGACCGAAGATACCGTTCCGGTGAGTAATTCCTGGAACATTGAGCATCTTCGCAAGTTTTACCCGTGAGGCGCGGCTTGTCGGGCCCCCCAGCAAGCCACCTTTGTACGAGCATTGCCGATGACGCATGTAACCCTTTGTACAAAGCCAGGCGCAGAGCCTGAGCATAAATAAATGAAGCGCTGGCGCCCTAAGTTATAGCATGCATGCCAGGTCGAGTCTCGTCCTTGGTTAGGGTTGATAGTGCTTAGCGGCGACTAACCCCTAGCTTAGAGGTCGAGTGTGCGTCTCTTTGTCTTTCTTTTGTCTTCTTTGGTTCATAGGACACACAGATATCCTTGCCAAACCACTTGGGGAGAAAAAAAGGAACATACCAGCATCTAGGCCCCGGCAAGCCAGTATTGCCAGGGGCTTCAAGAGCAAAGATTCACCCATGGCAAACCAGGGTTGCCGGGGGCTGCAGCTTCAGATAAGTTCTTCATCCCTTATCATGCATTCCATTATGGGCTAAGGTCTGTGAAACCTCGTTTTTCCTTAAGCTACCGTGCTCCCCTAACTCTGGGCCCTAGGGCTTGTTCCTGGGACCAAGTTTGGTCGTAGTCGCGGCAACGAAAGGATGAAACAAGGAGCCTGAACCCGCCTCATCCCTGCCTCCGCCAAAGGCGTGAGAAAGGTCGAGCGAAGTGGGGAGACGGCAAGGCCTGTTGCCGGACGAGAAAATGTTTATCTTAGAGATATCAAGGATTTACTCCTTGTCATGGGTTCCACCCGCAAACAAATGACTCGGCAAGCATCCCTTTTTCATTAAAAACATTCCACTCAGGTACAGTCTGTAGGGAATGAAAAACATGAATGAAGGGATTACAAGTTTTAAATTCAACAAAGGCCCAAAGGCTTACAAACTAAAAAGAGATAAGGTGCCCGTAATCCCTTTCTTGTCCCTCTCCTCAGGAGGTGGGTCAAGGAGGCGAGCTACGGGTGGCAGAAGACGCAGAGAGAACATCTTGGTGGCCGTCCAAAGGCTGGATGGTGATGGTGGCGCCGGAAGCAGAGCTCGAAGACGAGGCGGCAGGACGTCAGCACGCGTCGAAGGCATCGGTGCCCGCGTACTCTGACTTGACGGCCTTGCCGCCCGCCCTCTTCCTCTTCCGCAGCCTCCCAACGCCAGCCGCCCAAGGAGACGACCCCGAGAAGATGATGTGGTCGCCGGTGCCGCACGGAGCGGCACCTGACACCTAGTCGGACCCGTCATCCTGCCGGCTACTGCCCTCGTCGTCGCTGCCGTTGTCCTCCTCGTCATTCCTGCCCGAGGAGGAGTCTTCGCTATCAGAAGAGCTCTCCACGCAGCACCTTGTACGAGTCCCAAAGTGCCCAAAGACCTTGACAGAGAGAAGGCCACCCTCCATCAGCTTAAAATGGAGAGTGAGCCCCTCCGTCAAGCTGTGGATATGAGCAAACGTCTTCCATCCCCGACGAAGATACATCACGTGAGGAGCGGGGAAGTCGATGCGGACCCGCATGCCACTGATCCTGCAGCCCCTCATGTGCAGCCGCAATGACTCCGGCGGATCTAGCTCCATCTCCCGCGCAAATGGAGTCGGAAGACGAAGGCGACGATGCAGCGGTCGGCGCAGCCTGACGAAGAACTCACAAGGGTCATCCCCAACATGGCCCTCCATTGGAGGAGGAGCTGCTGGCAGAGGCGAAGCCGGCACGCCACCCCGTCCTCCTCTTCCCTGAGCGCCCCAGCCTCGCCCACGGCATCACCCCCTCCCCCTTCCCCTCGCGGCCGGCCCTGCCACCGCAGGCACAGCAGAAGGAGGGACGCGTTGTCGAGCGGCGACCCTCGCCGCCACCGTTGAAGGACCGGGATTTCCTCTCTCCATGAAGAATGGAAGAGAGGAGCAGAAGCTGAAGGAGGAAGGAGATGGAAGAATGCGGGACGCCATACCCCTCCCGCTCTTTATAAAGGAACGGGGTTGGGGCTCGGCCGCCCCGCTCGGCCAATCAAAACACGGAAGGCGCAGGGAGCCAGGACCGACCCGCTGCCCCAACCAGCGACGGCCCGGTTTCCCGCCTCCGCCGTTTGCCACCCCAAGCGCATAGGAGGCACGTGGCGGACGTGCAGAACTGAGGGGACGGGTGAGGCGACCTCTCCCCACCCCGTGATCGTGGGGAGTGGACGCCTTGAGGACCGCACCTCGACCCCATTCAGTAAATGGGCCGCGCCTCCACGCCTCCCTCCATTTATGGGGAAGACGCGAACCACCCCTTTACTACGACGTGACGCATGCGTGTAGAGACCAACCCCACGCATGCCGCCCACGTCACACGCACCTCCCCACGCCGCGCCGCGCGCGGGAGTCGTGGGAAGCGCAACGCGTGAAAAATCTTACCGCGGTAAAAAAACCGCCCCGCCTGCCCACGCACCGTTTTTGGGCCTAGCCCAACAACGCGTTGCGCTTATGTGTGGCCCAGGCCCGAGGGCTCCTGTCAGTGTACAAAAAGAGGGGTACACTTTTTTGTACCCCTATAACTGTGCACGGACAGTCTGAGCCACGGGCACCACCACACCAAGCAAGGCAAGGGAGGTGAGCCAGGGTAAGACCGAAGCTCAAAGGAACTAGGACGACGCCAAGGCCAAGACCACGAAGAGAAAAAGGGATGAAGCGAACTCCCCCGGCAAGACCCTTGCCATGGCGACTCGCCCCAGGCCTACAGAGCAAATTACCCTTGAGTCCACTGCCCCCAAGGGGCAAGGATTTGGGAGACATCCCCGTGGTGGCATGCAGATCTTTGTGAAGACATTCAAGATCAGATACGCACTAAGAAGACGATGACCTTTGGCGAGATACCAGCCAGGGAAGACCACGAGACCCCCGGCAAGCGCCTTGCCTGGGATGACAGCAGGCGCCTCGGCAAGACCCTTGTCGGGGCCCCGGCAAGGCCCTTGCCGAAGACATCCGCAGGGCCACCATTAGGCCCACGCTGACTAAACCTCCACCATCGTACGCATGCGGCTACCGACCCAACCAGCTGGGCAGGCACCTACGTGGCGGGATGTAGATCTTCGTGAAAACCCTCCACTGCGCCACCTCAGCTGCCTGCCTACCTACATGGCATCACAGGCATCACTGGCCAGGGCGCGTGTTGAGACAATAAGGAGCGGCGACGAACGAGACAGGGTTCTCCCCCGTCCCTGATAAAGCAAGGACACCTAAGCAAGACGCATTAAATGCGCCTTGTCATGTAATGCGAGGGATAACCTCGCATCACTGTACCCTTTCCACCTCCTGCGTGCCACTGTGGCAACCCCTTTTTCAATAAAAGGAGGCCCGAGGCGACCCGGAGGAGGATTCGGCTTTTTTGGAGCTCCTAATGCCCCAGAGCTAGCTCAAGAACAGGAATATACATCCACCAAAGCAGGAGCAGGGTTTTACGCATCCTCGCGGCCCGAACCTGAATAAACAAATTGTGTACTATCTGTTTGATCTGCTTTTCTCACGACCCCACGCCCCGCTAACCGTAGTAGGGATTCTTGTGATCCCATAGGTGTCGTTCCCACTGACAGATTACCCGGATGTTTTTCCAGAGGAGTTACCAAGCATGCCACTGGATCGAGACATCAATTTTCGATAGAGCTATTGCCACGCACCGGGCCTATATCGAAGCGACCATATCGGATGCCCGCAAATGATCTAGAGGATATTAAGAAACAGATCGAGGAGTTATTGGAGAAGGGTTACATTCGACGGAGCTCATCACCATGGGGAGCCCCAGTGCTTTTGGTCGAGAAGAAGGATAAGTCTCTAAGAATGGTTGTTGATTATCGTGCGTTAAATCAGGTGACGATCAAGAACAAATACCCACTGCCGATGATCAATGATTTGTTTGACCATCTGCAAGGAGCCAAGATGTTTTCAAAGATCGATCTATGATCTGGATATCACCTGCTGAAGATACGAGAGAAGGACATACCAAAGACAACATTCACCACACGGTACAGGTTGTATGAATATATGGTCATGTTGTTTGGATTGACTAACGCCCCTGCCTATTTCATGAGCATGATGAACAAGGTGTTCATGGAATATTTGGATAAGTTTGTTGTGGTGTCCATTGATGATATAATGGTATACTCGAAGAATGAGGAAGAGCACGAAGAGCATTTGCGTTTAGTTCTCGAGAAACTCGGGGAACACCAGTTGTATGCCAAGTTCAGCAAATGCGAGTTTTGGCTGAAGGAAGTCGGATTCCTTGGACATGTTATATCAGGAGAAGGTGTAGCAGTAGATCCCACCAAGGTTCAGTCAGTCACTGAATGGTTGGCACCCACTTCAGTTAGCGAGATCCGTAGTTTTCTTGGACTCGCAGGATACTATCGCAGATTCATTGAGAATTTTTCCAAAATTGTGAAGCCAATGATGGAGTTATTGAAGAAGGATACCAAATTTAAATGGACGGAAGATTGTGAGGCAAGTTTTCAGGAGTTAAAGAAACGTTTGACTACAGCCCAGTGCTGATTTTGCCGGATATACGTAAGGAATTTCAAGTGTATTGTGATGCCTCTCGCCTAGGGCTTGGAAGTGTGCTTATGAAGGACGGAAGAGTTGTTTTGTATGCCTCACGACAACTAAAACCGCACGAAGTGAATTATGCCACGCATGATTTGGAGTTAGCAGCCGTAGTGCATGCGTTGAAGACCTGGAGACATTACCTTATTGGAAATCGTTGTGACGTATACACGGATCAGAAGAGTTTGAAGTACATTTTCACATAGAAGGAGTTGAACCTTAGACAGAGAAGATAGTTGGATCTTATAAAGTATTATGACATGAAGCTTCACTATCATCCAGGCAAGGCCAGTGTCGTAGCCAACGCTTTGAGTCGGAAGAGTTATGCTAATACCCTAGTGAGCACGGGATTGCCAAAGGAGTTAGCAGAGGATCTCAGGGAACTTCGATTGGAGATTGTTCCTAGAGGTTTTGTTGCAACAATGGAGGTTCAGTCTACATTGTTAGGAAAGATTCGAGAAGCTCAGAAGGATGACAACGAGATTGCCGAGATAAAAGAGAGAATGAGCGAAGGAAAGGCCAAAGGTTTTCGTGAGAATGAACACGACACCTTATGGTTTGAGGACCGTGTTTATGTGCCCAATAACCCTAAGATCAGGAAGTTAATACTTCAGGAGGCTCATGACTCACCATACTCGATACACCCCAGAAACACCAAGATGTATTTGGATTTGAAGGAATGTTTCTGGTGGACTAGTATGAAGAAGGATATTGCCGAGTATGTAGCCGTATGTGATGTATGTTAGAGAGTGAAGGCTGAGCATCAAAAGCCAGCAAGACTGTTACAGCCTATGCCGATACCCGAATGGAAGTGGGATAAACTTGGCATGGATTTTATCACCGGATTACCCAGGACCAAATCAGGATATGATTCTATATGGGTGGTAGTCGATCGCTTGACCAAAGTAGCTCACTTTATCCAAGTGAAAACCACCTATACAAGTGCAAAGTTGGCCAAGATATATATGACCAGGATTGTATGTCTGCATGGAGTTCCAAGGACCATTGTCGGTGTCAAAACCGGTGGATCTCGGGTAGGGGGTCCCAAACTATGCATCTAAGGCGGATGGTAACAGGAGGCAGGGGACACAATGTTTTACCCAGGTTGGGGCCCTCTTGATGGAGGTAAAACCCTACGTCCTGCTTGATTAATATTGATGATATGGGTAGTACAAGAGTAGATCTACCACGAGATCAAAGAAGCTAAACCCTAGAAGCTAGCCTATGGTCTGATTGTTGTATCTCTCTATCGACTAGCCTGGCCTCGGTTTATATAATGCACCAGATGCCTAGGATAACAAGAGTCCTAGCCGAATACGCCGGTGGGGAGGAGTCCTTGTCTTGATCACCAAGTCTTGTGGAATCTTCCTTGTATGCGGCAACTGTCCGAACTGGCCCATGAGTATGCGGCCATGGGGGTCCTTAGCCCAATCCAACCGATCGGGAGACGATGTGATGAGTACCCCCTAGTCCAGGACACCGTCAGTAGCCCCCTGAACCGGTCTTCAAGTTAGGAACGCTCCTCGATTCTTCCGAACTGTTCTTCATCTTCGGTCGTCGGTCTTGAAAACTGGTTCAACAAATCTTCTCATCTTCGATCTTGAGGATCGCCAAAGTGCATCCGACAAGTTTACACGTCGGGTATTCGAGGAGCCCCTTTAAGTTTCCGGTCTTTATCAATGCCTTGTTATTTTTATGCCACACCTCGGGTTTGAAGTTGTTCCCAGGCGGCAGTTTCCTCTTGCGTTCAAACCCCAACGCCAGATTGCATTCGAGGTATCTTTTGCAGCCGAGCACCAATGCCGGACTGCTTCTGAGCTCCAACGCTGAAATGTATCCGAGCTCCAACGCCGGACTGTGTCCAAGCTCCAACGTCGGACTATATCCAAGATGTCATAGATCATCTTGGTAAAAAAGTTGAAGGAGTTTAGCCGAGCTTAATGCGGGAAATGCCCTCTATGGAGCTAGCTGTTGGCGCCCGAGCTTTATGCCGGACTGCATCTGAGGTGGTGCACCACCTGACAGCGGGCTGATATTTTGTGAATATTTTTTATTGGTGCAATTTATTCTCTACCGAGATATATAACCGGTATATGTATATCTAGTAGCCCTCAAGGTTTGTGTCGGTCTAAAACCCGAGATGCACCTGAAGGAAAACATGAAAGCGTTATTCCCAGTAGCCCCTGAGACTCGGGCCGATGTGCGAAATCGGCCTGAGGATCAACTCCTAGCTCGGCAGCATACATAGGAATAAAAACGCAGTGTAATATATTAGGGATAATAGTGATCGGCGAATGGGCCCTTGAGACAGGGTCTTGAAAAGTTGCCGTAATTTATTTAGCTTGACGCCGGATAGGTCCAAATGGTACCTATAGTTCGGTCAAGCCGAACACTTGGCATTTGGAATTTTCTGCATTGAAATAGGCAATGCAGTAGCCCCCGAGACACTGGTCGGGTGGCAACACCAGATTAGGGGATCGATGTGCCCCTTTAATTATTGTAAATAATGATCGCAAAGCCCAGTAGCCCCCGAGCCTTAATGTGGGCACGGGAGGCCGAACTAAGGATCGATATCCAGAGTAAAATCATAGATTATGTGTAATGATTCTATGTATCCAGGTACTTTACATCATTATTGTGACTCCATTGTGACCGTTTATCAGTTGAAAGTGGCCCATCGTCGGCTTCTACCCCTTGGTAGATACTACGCAGGGTGTTTCCGCACTAACAAAACAACCCTTAGCCGATGTCTCGGTGCCCGGAGGCGGTTGTGTAGCAGAAACGAAGCAATCAGATATGCGGGCTTTATAACTTTCCCTTAGTCATAGGAGTTTTAAACCGGGGAAGCTAGCTATGAGCCCCCGGTTACTATTCGGCGACATCCGAGGGCAAGCCGTAAACACTTCGGCCAATGTTATGAACGGCCCGTCATTTAATATAGTCATCAGATCGCTGACCAGTTTACGCCTATTGTGACACTCAGTTTTCGGCTTTCTCCACTGAGGTGCTTGAACATGTGAGCTGCAAGCACAATTGCAGTGGTTCTCCCCTTGCACACCTAGCTGAACAAAGCGGAACGTAGGAGGCAAGCACAGGAGCCGGGCAACCCAACTATTGACCGAAGACACAATTCGAAACCGATGCATATATAGCAATATCCGAGAATGTTTTTGCCGGATCCCTAAAGGTGTCCGGCGTTCCACTGCGGGACTAATGCTGGAAACGCACAAATAGTTTAAAAGTGCCATAGGCTTGGAAAACCAAAAAACGTCAGAAAAAATCGACGTCCGAACTAGATCAATTGTTCGGTGCCAATCAGAAAATTGGGCTTTAAAAAAAGTGCTTCTGTCGTGCTTTAACATGACACGTCCTATCTCAAGACTTCAAGCGGGTCATCCTACGGCTTCAACCTCCTATCCTGAAGGCGGAGTACTTCTCATTAGGCCAGTTTAGCAAACTAAACTCTAGCGGCTTTGAGAGAGAAATTAGGCTTCCCGGCTAGTGACCACACACTCGTGTCGAAAAAAGGAGTGATGAATAATAATAGTAATAAAAACTTTGCAACAACTAAGAAGAAGAACACTTATTATGAAATGGCTCATATAAATTTAAGAGCCCCCAAGTGACTTGGGTAAAATAATTTTATGTATAATGATTGTATGTACCGAAGTACTAATATCATATCTTTGTTCACTCGAACTTTAAACGTGTCTTAACCGACCGTCGGCTTCTCCCTCTTCGGTCAAGGACCGAAAGTTGTTATGTACTCCACCTGTCGAGAATATCGACAGTGTTTTCGATAACCAGGCAACCGGGCCATAAGGCTGTAACAGACAAAGCGCGCTCAGGGAACTTATGCTATATTAGAGACGAAGTGTAAGAATCATCTTCGAAGAAGATAGTACCCCCACCGATACCTTTCTTCCGTGCTCACTATTACTATGAGACTTGTGCAATAGATTTTTTGTACCCATGAGTTCCGTTGTGTGCCGACCATGATTGAAAACAATAAGAGCGCTAGCTTTTGGCTTCACCCAGTCTGAGGTCAGAGCTCGGAGGACCCGGTCGTGACAATCGCAGAGGTGCTCCCTTTACTCCCTAGCTGAACAATCGGGAACGTAGGGGTAAGCACAGGAGCCAGGCAACCCGGCTTGCAAATCGCTTAAGTCAATATGGTGCATATTGTGGCGTAATACACGAACAACGAACGAAGCCGTACAAGTATAATCATATGCAAGAGGAAAAGCTTCATAAAGGAAGCCCCCAAATAAACGGGGTATTTGAATTTTTGTGTCACAATCAAAGTTTTGACAAGGAGATTCTCTACAAGCAACTTTTTTTCAAAAAGGTAAAATTCTTGGTCGAACCGAACACAAGTTAAAAATTTAAAACTTTGAGCATGAAGGCAACTTAGCTGGTTAATGTGTTCGGTATTGATGATGCAGCCCGAGCTTGATGCGGGACAAGGTTCTGTCCCCCAAGCTGGTCCCAAGGTGGCGGAGCAAAGAGCTCGGCACTTCGAAGTGGTGACATAGAACGGTCAATGCGGGCCGGCAGACTGATGCCGAAGTACCTGGCATGGGGTAATGAAGTGTTGACGAAGCCCCCCGTCTAGCCGAGGTGACATGGTATGTCAGTACGCCGAGTTGACGATACTGCCCAACCCGGATCATTTTCATGTGCACAAAAAATAGTGCAAACCGGAGATAATAGTAATAATAATAATAAATAAAAAATCGTTGCATAATAAATAATTTATGCAAAGTGAGTAATAAAAGAAATATTGCCTGGTGCCGAAGTCAATGTCGATGCAGGGCGTCAGCGTGATGCGGTAAAGGCGTGGCAAAGCCTGAATTCACAGGTCGGTCCGAGTTCCGGATGCGGTGTTCGCCGGACTATGTACGGAAACTTGACTGAACCACCATGCGATCATTGTTAATGCGGTCACCATTTGATAGACCTGGTTTATTTGTTGTAGCAATCCGAAGAAAGGTGATTCCCAAATTGGGACTCGATCCGTGCACCCATTGCTTGATGGGTCATAAAGCGACGGCACGGCGATGCTGGCAAAGGTTGGCTCGCCGAGGCAAAGCCCTCGGTCTAGCTAACGTGACGGGGTTGGTCGGCTAGTGACGCCGAAGTCTCCGGAGTATAGGTTGATGAAGATATGGCGAAGCCCCCGGTCCAGCCGAGATGTCGAAGCCTCGATGTCAGCCGATGAGTCGAAGTAGGTCGGCGTGATGGACACCGGCTTGAAGAAGCAACAGTGCGGCCCTGCCGATGCAGGTCGTGACGTGGTCGATGTCGGCTTGATGAAGTGACCGTGCGGCGATGCCGGTATGCCCGCTCCATGTAATCTGTGGGGCGGCGATGTTGGTGATGATTTATCCTTCGCGATGTCGGACTCTTGTTCAGCTTGTCGAGATGATGATCCAAAGAAGTTGAGCTCGGCTCAACAAAGTGACGACGCGTCTAGCGCAGGTTGGCAGCCATGGAGCAATATTGCCGAACTGGTTTGACACCAGCATGATGTTGAAGATTATGTTCAAAGATTTCAAAGTTAGTAGGATGTGTTCGGGAACAAAACACAACACCCCATACAAAACTTCCTTCAAAAAGGATGTCCGAAAGCCCGTTCATAAAAAAGAAGAACTCGGGTCGGATTCGTTTTCGCGCAGAAAACAGATCCGAAAAGTGATGCACTAATCGGAAGGTTCCCGGAGTTTGGACGATCGGATCGAGCTGAAATTTTGAGGGGTGGTAGATATAGGAATTCCGCAGCAGATCAACGGTTGGATCTTCGAAAGGACGTCCGAGCTAGAAGCCGGACACCACGCCCGAAACTCGTCCAAATTCTCGTCCAGATTTGACAGGGCTCCGGTATATCGTAGATTGTCAAAGATTCCTCCATCGGAACTCGATGAAATTTTGCGTGATTGTTTTAGACTTAATTCCACACAATTCCACCAAAGAGATTATCAAAGCAATGCTCAAAGAGGTGGTGGCAGCGAATACAAGTTCGCTGTTCGGAAAAATTGCTCGGTCGCCCGAGGGCAATGTTTGACGTTGAGCCCCCGAGCTCCATGGATGATTCCTCCATGATCTTGATAGAGATCGGAGTTGATGTTGATGACGGCCCTCGTCCGAACATGACGATCGGAGATGGAGTACGGTCCTTGGTCGAGGCAAGGTGACCAGTCGAGCCGGCGACGAAGATGCTGGCATCGCAGTTGACCTGCAGACGAGCCATCGATCCTTTTGCCGATCACACAGCGGAACTCTCAATGAAAGCGCCAATGTCGGTGTCAAAACTGGCGGATCTCGGGTAGGGGGTACCAAACTGTGCGTCTAAGGCGAATGGTATGAGGCGGGGGACATAATGTTTTACCCAGGTTCAGGCCCTCTTGATGGAGGTAAAACCCTACATCCTGCTTAATTAATATTGATGATATGGGTAGTACAAGAGTAGATCTACCACGAAATCAAAGAGGCTAAACCCTAGAAGCTAGCCTATGGTCTGATTGTTGTATCTCTCTATCGACTAGCCTGGCCTCGGTTTATATAATGCACCAGATGCCTAGGATAACAAGAGTCCTAGCCGAATACACCGGTGGGGAGGAGTCCTTGTCTTGATCGCCAAGTCTTGTGGAATATTCCTTGTATGCGGCAACTGTTCGAACTGGCCCATGAGTATGCAGCCATGGGGGTCCTCGGCCCAATCCAACTGATCGGCAGACGATGTGATGAGTACCCCCTAGTCCAGGACACCATCAACTATCATATCAGATAGAGGAACACAGTTTACTTCAAAGTTTTAGTATCAGCTCAACCAAACTTTGGGGACAAGGTTGGAGTTCGGTACAGCATTCCACCCGCAGACAGATGGACAGACCGAGAGAGTCAACCAGATTCTGGAGGACATGTTGAGGGCATGTGCGCTAGATTATGGATCTAATTGGGATGACAATTTTCTCTATGTGGATTTCTCATACAGCAATAGCTACCAAGCCAGTTTGAAAATGGCGCCGTTCGAAGCCCTGTATGGACGAAGGTGCAGAACACCGTTGATGTGGGATGAAGTTGGAGACCGACAGTTGTTTGGACCAAATTTGATCAAGGAGTCTAAAGAAAATGTTAAGCTGATCCGAGATAGACTAAAGGTAGCTCAGTCCAGACAGAAGAGTTATGCAGATTCGAAACACAAGGAAATAACCTATAAAATTGGAAATAGAGCATATCTACAAGTGTCACTGAAAGTGCGTTATATCGACTAGAGGGGAGTGAATAGGCGATTTTTATGAAATTCTTCACTAAGGAATTTGCCGGTGAGGAAATTCCTTAGCGAAGAACTACTAGCAGCGGAATAAGTTCTCAACAGTAAACATAACAGAATACGAGCATAGTCATCATGATGCAATGAAGACAGGCACAGAGTACAGGAAGTGTAAGCATAGGATAACACAGGATGAAGACAATCAGACTGAAGAAATTGAACTGACGAAATTGAGAAAGTCTTCAGTCAAAGTCTTCAAACACAGATATGAACAAGTACACAACTCAATTATGAGGAAATGAAAGAGTTGAGGAAATAGAATTAGTAAGCTTGGTGAAGACAATGATTTGGTAGACCAGTTCCAACTGCTGTCTCAGTTGTACGTCTGGTTGCAGCGGCTGAGTATTTAAACTCGAGGACACACAGTCCCGGACACCCAGTCCTCACCGTATTCTCCTTGAACTAAGGTCACATAGACCTCGTCCAATCACTCGTGGTAAGTCTTTAGGCGACTTCCAAACCTTCACAAACTTGGTCACTCGGCGATCCACAATTCCTCTTGGATGCTCTAGACCATGACGCCTAACCGTCTGGAAGAAGCACAGTCTTTAAAGGTAACAAGCGTCGGATCCACGCATGATCAATCTCTTCAGTGATGCTCAATCACTTGGGGTTCGTAGGTGTTTGGGTTTTGGGTTTTTCCTCACTTGATGATTTTCGCTCAAAGTCCTCGGAGGATGGGTTGCTCTCAAATGACAAGTGTCAGTTTCTCTCAGAGCAGCCAACCAGCTAGTGGTTGTAGGGGGCGGCTATTTATAGCCTAGGGAGCAGCCCGACATGATAAGACATAAATGCCCTTCAATGATATGACCGTTAGGTGGATAGATATTTTGGGACAGCTGACGCATAGCACAGCAACGGTCGAAATTTTGAGTAGCAAAATCCTTAGGGCTATCATGTTCCTCACTGTGTAGGTAATCCGCACTGGCGAATTCCTAACTCCTCAGTCAGGACAAATTCCTCAGAGACCAGAAGAACTTCGTCTCTGTCACTGAAGAAATTGACTAAACTGTATGAGATTTCCAATGGCTTCACTCGAAGGGATTGGTAGGTGTAGGATTTTGAGTTGAGCATCACGTGGAAATTTTCCTTAGTATTTCCTCGACCCCCTTTAACAGTACGGTGTTTCCTATGACTCAAGAAAGAGAAAACAAAACTACGAAAATAAAAGTCTTCACGCTTCATGTTCCTCGAACGAATACCAAGTCTTCAAGGTCACACCAACTTCTTCACTTTCAAAGTCTTCAGAAAGTCTTTTGTGATCCAAAGTCTTCAGTCAAAGAACTTCATTTTTAGGGGTCGACTTTCTCTGTAAATATCAAGCTCCTCATAGACTTATAGACCTGTGTACACTCACAAACGCATTAGTCCATTAACCTATAAGTCTTCAATACACCAAAATCACTAAGGGGCACTAGATGCACTTACAATCTCCCCCTTTTTGGGGATTGATGACAATATAGGTTAAGTTTTCAACGGGGATAAACATATGAAGTGTAACTACAGATATTGAGGAATTTGATTGCAAGATATAGAAGAACTCCCCCTGAATATGTGCATAGTGAGGAATTTGCTTTCGAAGCAATGCACACTTGAAGAATTGAATCATGGAGATCTCCCCCTATATCTTGTAATTCATACACGACTTTGACATATCAAAATGAAGAATTTGAAATGCATGATGAAATATGGTGACTGATGTAATTCAGCATGCGTGCATTAGCATATATGAGGAATAAGCATGCAGCAAAACATATCAAAAGTATCAGAGCACCATCAGGTTTAAGTTTACAACTCGATCCAATAAAGTCTCAGAAGAACGAGAGTTGTAACTTAACAAAAGAACGCCCATATAGAAAGACCCGCTTGAGACTAACTCAAAATTCTCCCCTTTGTCATCGAATAACCAAAAGGATCGAATATGAGGACTAATGCCCCTGAAGAATGTCAAGTTGATGAAGGAGCGCCAGCGTTGTTGGGGTCGATTGTTGTAGTAGGGCCTGCCGCAGTGTCGCCCAAGTCTTCATTTTCATCAGTGTCGCGCGATGAAGAATATGAGCTGGCCACCAGAGAAGGAACCTTGACCTTCTTGAATTTCTTCAGTGGAGGTGCAGACCAGTCAAAATCTTCTTTGAGACCCACTTTCTTCAGATCTTCTTCACCATACAGATGTGACAGGATTGCCCAGGTGCGACCGAAGACTTGACGGAGGTAGTAGTGGTTTTTCTTCACTGCATTGTGTGTGGTAGTCATGTTGTGAAGAAGTGAACCAAACTGACGCTTAACCCATTTGTGATTTCGATCCACGTTCCGGTGAAGACTAAGCAGAAGTTCACGGTCAGTCATCACGCGCGAAGCAGTGGCTTGAGGAGTGGACTTGGGTGCATTGGCAGAGTCATGTGTGGCAGAGTCATCATTGGTGGAATAAGATGCAGCTTTGCGAAACTGACCATCCAATGGACGAATGCCTTCATCTATTACAGCTGGTGCCTTGCCCTTTCCGTCAACTGAGGAATATGTTTGCTTAAGGACTTCAATTGGGGGCAAGTAGCTGAGGTGATTCTGGAAATCAGCTTTGTAGTTGAGTGAAGACCTTGTCCTGAGGAATCTCATAATCCAAGGTGCATAAGGCTTCAGCTCAAACGGAGACAGTGCAACATTTGCCATAGTCCTCATGAAGAAATTGTGATAATTGACAGGAATGCCATGAACGATGTTGAATACCAGATTCTTCATGATGCCAACAATGTCCTCATCAGATGAGTCATGGCCTTTGATAGGACTGATTGTCCTCGTAAGAATACGATAGACAGTTTTGGGCACATACAGCAATTCCTTCATGAGGAATTTGGTTCTTGGTGCTTGACCTAGCTTCAAAGGTTTCATCAGCACCTGCATGAAATGATGTGTGAGCTCAGGTTCACTTTAGATGCAGCGAGCTTGAGGACTGAGTGGTAGAGCATGAAGCAATTCAGAGGCTGGTGTAGTGTAGTGAGTGTTTTCAGACATCCAGTCCAGCAACCATGAATTCACATCTTCAGCATCTCCGGTGATGTGCAGCGTTGCATAGAATTGAAGAATCAATTCTTCATTCGAATCGCAGATGTCAGAGCAAAAGTATAGCAGTCCAGCATCATGAAGAACACTGAGGACTGGTGCGAAGCATGACAGAGATTCCATATCCACACGAGGAATATGCTCATGGTGGAAGATTTTCTCCTTGTTGAACAGCACTGAGGAATAGAAATTTGCTTGACTAGCAGTCTAGAAACGCCTCTTCCTAATGCGAGCAGAGTTATAAGGGTTGTAATCTTCGAAGAATACGTGCTCGCTGAAGAAATCATCAACCTTGAACTTTTGCTTGCATGAGAATGGATTCTTTGGCTTCGGTAGAGGAGTGTCAGTGAGTTGCATCATGACCTCAGGAATCTCAATCGCAGGTTCTTCAGGCTGAGGAATTTCTGGTTCCTCCTCAGTGGCAGTCTGCGTCATTGGTTGTTCAGCAGCAGCAGTTTCTTCAGCGCTAGTGGATGGAGTTTCCTCATAGACAGATGAAGTGGGATGAGTTTCTTCAGTGCCCATTTGTACAGTTTGTGTGGGGGACTGAGGAATTTGCTGTAGAGGGGTGAACATTGGAGAGTTTGGATGCTGACTTTCCCAGAATTCATCACTAATTACTAGTGTGGAGCAGCCAACGTCCACATCTTCATCTTCCATTTCTTCAACGCCAGCATCTTCAGCTGTGAACTGAGGCATAGGCGAGGAGATGATAGTGAAGGAAATATGCCCTAGAGGCAATAATAAAGTTATTATTTATTTCCTTATTTCATGATAAATGTTTATTATTCATTCTAGAATTGTATTAACCGGAAACATAATACATGTGTGAATACATAGACAAACAGAGTGTCACTAGTATGCCTCTACTTGACTAGCTCGTTAATCAAAGATGGTTATGTTTCCTAACCATGGACAAAGAGTTGTTATTTGATTAACGGGATCACATCATTAGATGAATGATCTGATTGACATCACCCATTCCATTAGCTTAGCACCCGATCGTTTAGTATGTTGCTATTGCTTTCTTCATGACTTATACATGTTCCTATGACTATGAGATTATGCAACTCCCGTTTGCCGGAGGAACACTTTGTGTGCTACCAAACGTCACAGCATAACTGGGTGATTATAAAGGATCTCTACAGGTCTCTCCAAAGGTACATGTTGGGTTGGCGTATTTTGAGATTAGGATTTTTCACTCCGATTGTCGGAGAGGTATCTCTGGGCCCTCTCGGTAATGCACATCACTTAAGGCTTGCAAGCATTGCAACTAATGAGTTAGTTGCGGGATGGTGTATTACGGAACGAGTAAAGAGACTTGCCGGTAAAGAGATTGAACTAGGTATTGGATACCGACGATCGAATCTCGGGTAAGTAACATACCGATGATAAAGGGAACAACGTATGTTGTTATGCGGTCTGACCGATAAAGATCTTCGTAGAATATGTAGGAGCCAATATGGGCATCTAGGTCCCGCTACTGGTTATTGACCGGAGACGTATCTCGGTCATGTCTACATTGTTCTCGAACCCGTAGGGTCCGCATGCTTAAGGTTTCGATGACAGTTATATTATGAGTTTATGAGTTTTGATGTACCGAAGGAGTTCGGGGTCCCGGATGAGATCGGGGACATGACGAGGAGTCTCGAAATGGTCGAGACGTAAAGATCGATATATTGGACGACTATATTCGGACATCGGAAAGGTTTCGAGTGATTCGGGTATTTTTCGGAGTACCGGAGAGTTACGGGAATTCGTCGGGAGAAGTATTGGGCCTTGATGGGCTTTAGTGGGAAGAGGAGAAAGGGCCTGCTGCGCCCCCCCCTCCCCTCTAGTCCGAATTGGACTAGGGAAAAGGGGGCCGGCCACCTTTCCTTCTCCTCCACTTCCTTCTCCCTTCCTCCCCTCTTGGTGGACTCCTACTAGGACTTGGAGTCCTAGTAGGACTCCACATCCTGGCCGCACCTAGCCTTGGCCGGCCTCCTCCTCCTCCATCCTTTACATACAGGGGCAAGGGGTACCCCATAGACACACAAGTTGATCCACGTGATCTTATTCTTAGCCGTGTGCGGCGCCCCCTGCCACCATAGTCCTCGATAATATTGTAGCGGTGCTTAGGCGAAGCCCTGCGACAGTAGTACATCAAGATCGTCACCACGCCGTCGTGCTGACGGAATTCTTCCCCGACACTTTGCTGGATCGGAGTCCGGGGATCGTAATCGAGCTGAACGTGTGCTAAAACTCGGAGGTGCCGTAGTTTTGGTGCTTGATCGGTCGGGCCGTGAAGACGTACGACTACATCAACCGCGTTGACATAACACTTCTGCTGTCGGTCTATGAGGGTACGTAGACAACACTCTCCCCTCTCGTTGCTATGCATCACCATGATCTTGCGTGTGCGTAGGAAATTTTTGAAATTACTACGTTCCCCAACAGTGGCATCCGAGCCTAGGTTTTATGGTTTGATGTTATATGCACGAGTAGAACACAAGTGAGTTGTGGGCGATATAAGTCATACTGCCTACCAGCATGTCATACTTTGGTTCGGCGGTATTGTTGGATGAAGCGGCCCGGACCGACATTACACGTACGCTTACGCGAGACTGGTTCTCCCGACGTGCTTTGCACACAGGTGGCTTGCGGGTGACAGTTTCTCCAACTTTAGTTGAACCGAGTGTGGCTACGCCCGGTCCTTGTGAAGGTTAAAACGGAGTCAAATTGACAAACTATCGTTGTGGTTTTGATGCGTAGGTGAGATTGGTTCTTGCTTAAGCCCATAGCAGCCACGTAAAACTTGCAACAACAAAGTAGAGGACATCTAACTTGTTTTTGCAGGGCATGTTGTGATGTGATATTGCCAAGACATGATGCTAAATTTTATTGTATGAGATGATCATGTTTTGTAACCGAGTTATCGGCAACTCGCAGGAGCCATATGGTTGTCGCTTTATTGTATGCAATGCAATCGCGATGTAATGCTATACTTTATCACTAAGCGGTAGCGATAGTCGTGGAAGCATAAGATTGGCGAGACGACAACGATGCTACGATGGAGATCAAGGTGTCGCGCCGGTGACGATGGTGATCATGACGGTGCTTCGGAGATGGAGATCACAGGCACAAGATGATGATGGCCATATCATATCACTTATATTGATTGCATGTGATGTTTATATTTTATGCATCTTATCTTGCTTTGATTGACGGTAGCATTATAAGATGATCTCTCACTAAATTATCAAGAAGTGTTCTCCCTGAGTATGCACCGTTGCGAAAGTACTTCGTGCTGAGACACCACGTAATGATCGGGTGTGATAGGCTCTACGTTCAAATACAACGGGTGCAAAACAGTTTCACATGGGGAATACTCAGGTTATACTTGACGAGCCAAGCATATACAGATATGGCCTCGGAACACGGAGACCGAAAGGTCGAGCGTGAATCATATAGTAGATATGATCAACATAGTGATGTTCACCATTGAAACTACTCCATCTCACGTGATGATCGGACATGGTTTAGTTGATTTGGATCACGTGATCACTTAGAGGATTAGAGGGATGTCTATCTAAGTGGGAGTTCTTAAGTAATATGATTAATTGAACTTAAATTTATCATGAACTTAGTCCTGGTAGTATTTTGTAAATCATGTTGTAGATCAATAGATCGCGTTGTTGCTTCCCTATGTTTATTTTGATATGTTCCTAGAGAAAATTGTATTGAAAGATGTTAGTAGCAATGATGCGGATTGGATCCGTGATCTGAGGTTTATCTTCATTGCTGCATAGAAGAATTATGTCCTTGATGCACCGCTAGGTGACAGACCTATTGCAGGAGCAGATGCAGACGTTATGAACATTTGGCTAGCTCAATATGATGACTACTTGATAGTTTAGTGCGCCATGCTTAATGGCTTAGAATCGGGACTTCAAAGACATTTTGAACGTCATGGACCATATGAAATGTTCCAGCAGTTGAAGTTAATATTTGAAGCAAATACCCGAGTTGAGAGATATGAAGTCTCCAACAAGTTCTATAGCTAAAATATGGAGGAGAATCGCTCAACTAGTGAGCATGTGCTAAGATTGTCTGGATACTACAATCGCTTGAATCAAGTGGGAGTTAATCTTCCAGATAAGATAGTGATTGACAGAATTCTCTAGTCACCATCACCAAGTTAGTAGAACTTCATGATGAACTATAATATGCAAGGGATAACGGAAACAACTCCCAAGCTCTTCGTGATGCTAAAATCAACGAAGGTAGAAATCAAGAAAAACATCAAGTGTTGATGGTTGACAAGACCACTAGTTTCAAGAAAAGGGCAAAGGGAAGAAGGGGAACTTCAAGAAGAACGACAAGCAAGTTGCTGCTCAAGTGAAGAAGCCCAAGTCTGATCCTAAGCCTGAGACTAAGTGCTTCTACTGCAAAGGGACTGATCACTGGAAGCAGAACTACCCCAAGTGATTGGCGGATAAAAAGGATGGCAAAGTGAATATAAATATATTTGATATACATGTTATTGATGTGTACTTTACTAGTGTTTATAGCAACCCCTTAGTATTTGATGCTAGTTCAGTTGCTAAGATTAGTAACTCGAAACGGGAGTTGCAGAATAAACAGAGACTAGCTAAGGGTGAAGTAACGATGTGTGTTGGAATTGGTTCCAAAATTGATATGATCATCATCGCACACTCCCTATACTTTCGGGATTAGTGTTGAACCTAGATAAGTGTTATTTGGTGTTTGCGTTGAGCATGAATATGATTTGATCATGTTTATTGTAATACGGTTATTCATTTAAGTAAAAGAATAAATTGTTGTTCTGTTTACATGAATAAAACCTTATATGGTTACACACCCAATGAAAATGGTTCATTGGATCTCGATCGTAGTGATACACATATTCATAATATTGAAACCAAAAGATGCAAAGTTAATAATGATAAGTGCAACTTATTTGTGGCTCTGCCGTTTAGGTCATATTGGTGTAAAGCGCATGAAGAAACTCCATGTTGATGGGCTTTTGGAATCACTTGATTATGAATCACTTGATGCTTACGAACCATGCCTCATGGGCAGGATGACTAAGACTCCGTTCTCCGGAACAATAAAGCAAGCAACTAACTTATTGGAAATAATACATACTGATGTATGCGATCCGATGAGTGTTGAGGCTCGCGGCAAGTATCATTATTTTCTGACCTTCATAGATGATTTGAGCAGAT
Organism: Triticum monococcum; assembly: GCA_034509565.1. NCBI lineage: Eukaryota > Viridiplantae > Streptophyta > Magnoliopsida > Poales > Poaceae > Triticum > Triticum monococcum. The sequence goes on along the minus strand of CM067843.1, from coordinate 96,509,899 downwards.
ATGGGTATATCTACTTGATGAAACACAAGTCTGAAACATTTGAAAAGTTCAAAGAATTTCAGAGTGAAGTGGAGAATCATCATAACAAGAAAATAAAAGTTTCTACGATATGATCACAGAGGTAAAATATTTGAGTTACGAGTTTGGCCTTCAGTTAAAACAATGTGAAATAGTTTCACTACTCACGCCACCTGGAACACCACAGTGTAATGGTGTGTCCGAACATCGTAACCGTACTTTATTAGATATGGTGCAATCTATGATGTCTCTTGCCGATTTACCACTATCATTTTGGGGTTATGCATTAGAGACAGCTGCATTCACATTAAATAGGGCACCATCTAAATCTGTTGAGACGACACTATATGAACTATGGTTTAGCAAGAAACCAAAGTTGTCGTTTCATAAAAGTTTGGGGATGTGATGCTTATGTGAAAAAGTTTCGTCCTGATAAGCTCAAACCCAAATCGGAAAAGTGTGTCTTCATAGGATACGCAAAAGTTACTGTTGGGTACACCTTCTAGCACAAATCCGAAGGCAAGACTTTTCTTGCTAAATTCGGAAACTTTCTGGAGAAGGAGTTTCTCTCGAAAGAAGTGAGTGGGAAGAAAGTAGAACTTGATGAGGTAACTGTACCTCCTCCCTTATTGGAAAGTAGTACATCACACAAACCGGTTTCTGTGACACCTACACCAATTAGTGAGGAAGCTAATGATGATGATCATGAAACTTCAAATCAAGTTACTACCGAATCTCGTAGGTAAACTAGAGTGAGATCCGCACCAGAGTGGTACGGTAATCCTGTTCTGGAAGTCATGTTACTAGACCATGACGAACTTGCGAACTATGAGGAAGCGATGATGAGCCCAGATTCCGAAAAATGGTTTGAGACCATGAAATCTGAGATATGATCCATGTATGAGAACAAAGTATGGACTTTGATGGATTTGCCCGATGATCGGCAAGCCATAGAAAATAAATGGATCTTCAAGAGGAAGATGGACGCTGATAGTAGTGTTACTATCTACAAAGCTAGAATTGTCGCAAAAGGTTTTCGACAAGTTCAAGGTGTTGACTACGATGAGAGTTTCTCACTCGTATCTATGCTTAAGTCTGTTCGAATCATGTTAGCAATTGCCACATTTTATGAAATCTGGCAAATGGATTAAAAAAACTGCATTCCTTAATGGATTTATTAAAGAAGAGTTGTATATGATGCAACTAGAAGGTTTTGTCGATCCTAAAAGCGTTAAAAAATATGCAAGCTCCAGCAATCCATCTATGGACTGGTACAAGCATCTCGGAGTTGGAATATACGCTTTGATGAGTCGATCAAAGCATATAGTTTTATACAGACTTGCGGTGAAGCCTGTATTTACAAGAAAGTGAGTGGGAGCACTATAGCATTTCTGATAAGTATATGTGAATGACATATTGTTGATCGGAAATAATGTAGAATTATTCTGTAAAGCATAAAGGAGTGTTTGAAAGGAGTTTTTTCAAAGAAAGACTTCGGTGAAGCTGCTTACATATTGAGCTTCAAGATCTATAGAAATAGATCAAGACGCTTGATAAGTTTTTTCAATGAGTACATACCTTGACAAGATTTTGAAGTAGTTCAAAATGGAGCAGTCAAAGAAAGAGTTCTCGCCTGTATTACAAGGTGTGAAGTTGAGTAAGACTCAAAGCCCGACCACGGCAGAAGATAGAAAGAGAATGAAAGTCATTCCCTATGCCTTGGTCATAGGTTCTATAAAGTATGTCATGCTGTATACCAGATCTATTGTATACCCTGCACTGATTTGGCAAGGGAGTACAATAGTGATCTAGGAGTAGATCACTGGACAGCGGTCAGAATTATCCTTAGTGAAATAAGGATATGTTTCTCGATTATGGACGTGAAAAAAAGGTTCGTCGTAAATGGTTACGTCGATGCAAGTTTTTGACACTAATCCAGATGATTCTAAGTCTCAATCTGGATAGATATTGAAAGTGGGAGCAATTAGCTAGAGTAGCTCCGTGCAGAGCATTGTAGACATAGAATTTTGCAAAATACATACGGATCTGAATTTGGCAGGCCCGTTGACTACATTTCTCTCACAAGCAAAACATGATCACTCTTTCGGTGTTAATCACATAGCGATGAGAACTAGATTATTGAATCTAGTAAACCCTTTGGGTGTTAGTCACATGGAGATGTGAACCAATCACATAAAGATATGAACTATTGGTGTTAATCACATAGCGATGTGAACTAGATTATTGACTCTAGTGCAAGTGGGAGACTGAAGGAAATATGCCCTGGAGGCAATAATAAAGTTATTATTTATTTCCTTATTTCATGATAAATGTTTATTATTCATGCTAGAATTGTATTAACCGGAAACATAATACATGTGTAAATACATAGACAAACAGAGTGTCACTAGTATGCCTCTACTTGACTAGCTCGTTAATCAAAGATAGTTATGTTTCCTAACCATGGACAAAGAATTGTTATTTGATTAACGGGATCACATCATTAGATGAATGATCTGATTGACATGACCCATTCCATTAGCTTAGCACCCGATCGTTTAGTATGTTGCTATTGCTTTCTTCATGACTTATACATGTTCCTATGACTATGAGATTATGCAACTCCCGTTTGCCGGAGGAACACTTTGTGTGCTACCAAACGTCACAACGTAACTGGGTGATTATAAAGGAGCTCTACAGGTGTCTCCAAAGGTACATGTTGGGTTGGCGTATTTCGAGATTAGGATTTGTCACTCCGATTGTCGGAGAGGTATCTCTGGGCCCTCTCGGTAATGCACATCACTTAAGCCTTGCAAGCATTGCAACTAATGTGTTAGTTGCAGGATGATGTATTACGGAACGAGTAAAGAGACTTGCCGGTAACGAGATTGAACTAGGTATTGGATACCGACGATCGAATCTCGGGCAAGTAACATACCGATGACAAAGGGAACAACATATGTTGTTATGCGGTCTGACCGATAAAGATCTTCGTAGAATATGTAGGTGCCAATATGGGCATCCAGGTCCCGCTATTGGTTATTGACCGGAGACGTGTCTCGGTCATGTCTACATTGTTCTCGAACCCATAGGGTCCGCACGCTTAAGGTTTCGATGACGGTTATATTATGAGTTTATGAGTTTTGATGTACCGAAGGAGTTCGGAGTCCCGGATGAGATCGGGGACATGACGAGGAGTCTCGAAATGGTCGAGACGTAAAGATCAATATATCGGACGACTATATTCCGACATCGGAAAGGTTCCGAGTGATTCGGGTATTTTTCGGGGTACTGGAGAGTTACGGGAATTCGCCGGCAGAAGTATTGGGCCTTGATGGGCTTTAGTGGGAAGAGGAGAAAGGGCATGCTGCGCCCCCCCCGCTCCCCTCTAGTCCGAATTGGACTCGGGAAAAGGGGGACGGCCACCTTTCCTTCTCCTCCACTTCCTTTTCCCTTCCTCCCCTCTTGGTGGACTCCTACTAGGACTTGGAGTCCTAGTAGGACTCCACATCCTGGCCGCACCTAGCCTTGGCCGGCCTCCTCCTCCACCATCCTTTATATACAGGGGCAGGGGGCACCCCATAGACACACAAGTTGATCCACGTGATCTTATTCTTAGCCGTGTGCGGCGCCCCCTGCCACCATAGTCCTCGATAATATTGTAGCGGTGCTTAGGCGAAGCCCTGCGACAGTAGTACATCAAGATCATCACCACGCTGTCGTGCTGACGGAACTCTTCCCCAACACTTTGCTGGATCAGAGTCCGGGGGATCATCATCGAGCTGAACGTGTGCTAAAACTCGGAGGTGCCGTAGTTTCGGTGCTTGATCGGTCGGGCCATGAAGATGTACGACTACATCAATCGCGTTGTCATAACGCTTCCGCTGTCGGTCTATGAGGGTACGTAGACAACACTCTCCCCTCTCGTTGCTATGCATCACCATGATCTTGCGTGTGCGTCGGAAATTTTTGAAATTACTACGTTCCCCAACAGATAGATGTTGAAGGGGTCGCATCCACTTCAATTTCTTCATCCAACGGTTCAGACGAAGCAGCAGAAGGAGTTTCTTCATGTGATCCGCTGGGGATCACATATTCTTCATCAAAAAGAACAAGGTCCTTTGATGGCCTGGTTGAGATGGGAATAGCATCAAATTCTTCGTTAATTTCTTCACACTAAGAGTGTTATTCTTCATTGATTGAAGAAAAATGTTTCTTCATGTGTTGCACATCTAAGTCATCAATTTTGCATAAGTGTTAGGATGAGTGTCCTTTTCAAAGAACATTCGAAGATTCTAGGATATTTAGCTCACACCGCAACTTGCTAAATCTCTTCTCATCCAAGGGCTTTGTGAAGATATCGGCTAGTTGTTCTTCAGTCTTCATATGCTCAATAGAAATTTCGCCCTTCAACACATGATCACGAAGAAAATGATGACGAATCTGAATGTGTTTTGTCTTCGAGTGCTGAACTGGGTTGTGAGAAATATTGATGGCACTCTCATTGTCACAGAAGAAAGGCACATTCTTCATGTTGACGTCGTAGTCCTTGAGAGTTTGCTTCATCCATAGCAATTGAGCATAGCAAGAACTAGTGGCAATGTACTCAGCTTCAGCAGTAGATAGCGTACGCAGTTCTGTTTCTTCAAGGACCAACAGACCAAAGATCGTCCGAGGAAATGACATGTACCAGATGTTGACTTGTGGTCCACACGATCACCAGCATAGTCAGAGTCAGAATATCCAATGAGATCAAAAGCCGAGCCCTTGGGGTACCATAATCCAAGTGTGGGTGTGTGAGCTAGATATCGAAGAATATGTTTCACAGCCTTATGGTGTGATTCCTTCGGTGCATCTTGAAATCGGGCACACATGCAAACACTTAGCATTATATCTGGCCTAGATGCACATAAGTACAATAAAGAACCAATCATGGAGCGGTATGCCTTATGATCGAAGTCAATACCATTTTCATCAGTGCACAGATGGCCATTTGTGGGCATAGGAATTTTGACGCCTTTGCAATCTTGCATGCCGAATTTCCTTAGTACATCCTTGAGGTATTTCTCCTGAGATATGAATATGCCATTGCGTTGTTGACGAATTTGAAGACCTGAGAAGAATTTCAACTCTCCCATCATAGACATTTGATATTCTTCACTCATCATATAGGCAAATTCATCACTATAATGTTGGTCAGTACAGCCAAAGATAATATCATCAACATATATTTGGCACACAAACAGTTCACCATCATAAGATTTAGTGAAAAGAGTAGGGTTGAGTGAACCGGGTTTGAAGCCTTTTGTCATGAGGAATTCTTTCAAAGTATCATACCACGCCCGTGGGGCCTGCTTCAGGCCATAAAGGGCCTTGTTGAGTCTGAAGACTTTGTCAGGATTCTTTGGATCTTCAAAACCTGAGGGTTGAGCAACATATACTTCTTCCTCAAGCTTACCATTGAGGAATGCACTTTTCACACCCATTGATATAAAGTGATATCATGATGGTTAGCATAAGCAAGTAATATGCGAACAGCCTCAATCCTAGCAACAGGTGCAAAAGTTTCATCAAAATCAATTCCTTCAACTTGTGTGTAGCCTTGAGCTACAAGCCGTGCCTTATCCCTCACCACAAGGCCATTTTCATCTTGCTTGTTGCGGTAGATCCACTTTGTGCCGATGATATTGTGCTTGCGAGGATCTGGACGTTTGACCAGTTCCTAGACATTGTTGAGCTCGAACTGATGTAATTCTTCTTGCATGGCCTGAATCCACTCAGGCTCCAGAAATGCTTCATCTACCTTAGTGGGCTCTGTAATAGAGACAAAAGCATAGTGCCCACAAAAGTTAGACAAATGTGAAGCTTTTGAGCGTGTCAGAGGACCTGGCGCTTTGATGGCATTGATGATCTTTTCAAATTGCACTTCTTTTGCAATGCGAGGATGAGCTGGTTGTCGTTGAAGAATTTGATCAGCGTTTTCTTCAGCACCATTTTCTTCAGCATTTTCTTCAGGTGCATTAGCTCGACGTTCTTCATGTTATGGAATAAATTCTTCAGCAAATTCTTCAGTGGGAATGACATGCTCGGTAGCCTTGAACTTGATGGTTTCCTCAGGTGCTGGTTCATCTATCACAGTAGGTAGGTGCTCTCTTTGCGAGCCATTAGTTTCATCGAACCGCACATCTACAGTTTCAACAACCTTGTGAAGAACGTTGTTGAAGACTCTGTAGGTGTGCGAGTCCTTTCCGTAACCAAGCATAAAACCTTCATGTGCTTTCGGTGCAAATTTTGAGTTGTGATGAGGATCTCTAATCCAACATTTAGCACCGAAGCCTTTGAAATAACTTACATTGGGTTTCTTATCAGTGAGGAGTTCATAGGCAGTTTTCTTGAAGAATTTGTGAAGATATACTCTGTTGATGATGTGGCACGCAGTATCAATTGCCTTAGTCCAGAACCGATGAGGCGTTTTGTATTCATCAAGCATAGTGCGAGCCATCTCAGCAAGAGTCCTGTTCTTACGCTCCACGACGCCATTCTGCTGAGGAGTATAAGGAGCAGATAACTCATGAGTAATACCAAGTTCATCAAGATAGTCATCGAGACCAGAATTCTTGAACTCAGTGCCATTGTCACTTCTGATGTGCTTGATCTTCACACCAAAGTTGGTTGAAGCCCTCGAGGAAAATCGTTTGAAGACTTCCTGCACTTCATGTTTGTAAGTAACATGGTGTACCCATGTGTAGCGAGAATAATCATCAACAATAACAAAGCCATATTGAGATGCTTCATTTGAAATAGCAGAATAATGATTAGGACCAAAGAGATCCATGTGAAGCAATTCAAATGGGCGAGTGGTGGTCATGATAGTCTTCGCTGGATGCTTGGCCTTCGTCATCTTCCCAGCTTCACAGGCTCCGCATAGGTGAGCCTTGAGGAATTTGACATTTTTGATGCCAATGACATGCTTCTTCTTCGCAAGTGTGTGCAAATTCCTCATGCCTGTATGACCAAGTCGTCGATGCCAGAGCCAGCCTTCTGAAGCTTTTGCAAGTAAGCACATGGCTGGTTGTGGTCCTGTAGAGAAATCAACAATATACAGGTCTCCTCTCCTAAAGCCTTCAAAGACTTTGGAATTGTCAGCTTCCATAACCACAACACAACGGTACTTGCCAAAGACAACAACCATATCAAGATCACAAAGCATTGAGACAGACATAAGGTTGTATCCTAAGGACTCAACAAGCATGACTTTGTCCATGTGTGGATCCTTTGTGATCGCAACCTTACCTAGACCCAATACCTGACTTTTGCCTTTGTCAGCAAAGATGATATGCTTTAGATCTGATGGGGATAATGGAGCATCCATCAATAGATTCTTGTCACCAGTCATGTGATTTGTACATCCACTATCGAGGACCCACTTGGTGGCTTTGGGTTGATCATCCTGCAGATGAATTAGTGCAGCTTACAAACTCATATACTTCATCAGTGAAGAATATGACATCAATTCATCAGATCGATTTCATCAAGCAAAAAGAACAAATAAAGCAATATGAGGACATGAGAAATGAAAGTTCATTTCTTCATGATTAGCCTGCGTCCTATCAGGCATACTCAGGTCTCTATAAATTCTTCAGACGATTACGTACGTCTGGAGACCTTACCCTGCAGAAGAGATTAGTTCTTTTTCTTCACCACGCACATCTGAAGGGGTGGCAAAGAGTTCATCACTCCGCCAGCTCCATACGAGAAGGATGGCATAGAAGCCAGTCCATTTCGTTTCACATAAGAGGGGTTAGAGTAAGCATAAGAGTATGCAGAGAAATTCTTCGAGGACATATGGACATAATGATTTGAAGAATAATGCACATACCCATATTCCTTAGATCTTCCCTGCGAAACAAACGGGTTAGCACGATGATGTTCATATGAGGACTTTGATCCATATGAGGAACATGATCCATGTGAGGAGTTTGGTCCGTATGAGGACTTTGCTTCATATGAAGAATTTGGTCCATATGAAGAATTTGATCTGGGGTTCCTATTCTTCACAGGTGGTGTCATGATGACATTCACTTGAAGATTTTCAAGGCATCTTTTGGGAACCCAGATTTTCTTCATAGGGGAGCCATTCCTGCAGTTAGTGCCAACATATCTAGCAAATACTTCACCATTTTGATTTTTGAACAGTTTATAGTGGGAGTCAATTGACTCATCATCAGAATTAGGAGATTCACATGCAAATCCAGATAAGTTAGATCGATCAACTGGAGGTCCCTTTGCAGCAACCCATGTAGTTTTGGGGTACTACTCAGGCTTCCAATATGTACCATCAGCATTGAGTTTCCTCTCAAAAGCAATACCCTCTTTCCTAGGGTTCCTATTGAGGATCTGCTTTTTAAGCACATCACAAAGAGTCTGATGCCCTTTGAGGCTTTTGTACATGCCTGTCATGTACAATTCCTTCAGCCCTACATCGTCAATGATACTAGCAATGTCCTCAGGTGAGGAATTAGTGATAGCAGAGGCATGTGAATAATTTGAAACATAAGCAGCATTTGAACATTCAGGTGAAGAATTAGCAGATTCACGTTCAATGCATTTCAAACATGGAGGAACAAATTCTTCCTGAGAAGTGCTGATATGTTGAGCAAGTAATGAATCGCGCTCCTTCCGAAGATCTTCATAACTCACTCTTAGCTTCTCAAGGTCTTGCTTTCTTCGAAGAAACTCATAAGAAAGCTTCTCATGATCAGATAAGAGAGTGTTATGTTGATCTTGAAGGGTGTCATACTTAGTATGAAGTCTCTGAAGACTTTCGGCCAAAGCTTTTGACTAATCCATTTCTTCACCCAACATATCATTGCTCTTGTTTAGCATATAGTGAACCTTTTCCAAAGCTCTTTGTTGTTTAGTGGCAAGGGAAGCAAGTTTGACATAGCTGCGTCCAAATTCATCATCACTAGACTCGGATAGGTAGCATTCAGTTACCTCAGCATCTTTTGCCATAAGGCATGATGCAGAAGATGATGATTCTGGTTCGAATGTCATCGCTTTGAGAGATTCCTTGAAGTCCTCAAACCAAGGATCATGACAGGTTCGATGACCTTCATAGACCTCAGAGAGACGGTCCCAGATGAGCTTCGCATGATCGAGATGCATGATATTCCTGAACTGATTTTGTGACAGACTGGAGCAGATGACATCCTTCGTCGTGAGGTTGAGAAGAGTTTACTTGCGAATGTCATCAGCTTCCGCCGTCTTGCACAAATCAGTCAGACCAATCTCAGTGACGGTCCATAGCTCGCTGTTCATTGCCATGAGGCGTTTCTTCATCACAGCCTTCCACTTGGGATACTCGTGACCGTCAAAGATGGGGCATGTCACTTTCATCATACCTGCGGTCGACATAACTAAAACTCCAGGCGATTAAACCAAAATCACACAGAACAAGGAAGTACCTTGCTCTGATACCAATTGAAAGTGCGTTATATCGACTAGAGGGGGGTGAATCAACGATTTTTATGAATTTCTTCACTGAGGAATTTGCCGGTGAGGAAATTCCTTAGCGAAGAACTACTAGCAGCGGAATAAGTACTCAATAGTAAACATAACAGTATACAAGCATAGTCATCATGATACAATGAAGACAGGCACAGAGTACAGGAAGCGTAAGCACATGATAACACAGGATGAAGACAATCAGACTGAAGAAATTGAACTGAGGAAATTGAGAAAGTCTTTAGTCAAAGTCTTCAAACACAGATATGAACAAGTACACAACTCAATTATGAGGAAATGAAAAAGTTGAGGAAATGGAACCAGTAAGCTTGGTGAAGACAATGATTTGGTAGACCAGTTCCAACTGCTGTCTCAGTTGTACATCTGGTTGGAGCGTGTCGGTGTCAAATCCGGCGCATCTCGGGTAGGGGGTCCCGAACTGTGTGTCTAGGCCGGATGGTAACAGGAGGCAGGGGACACGATGTTTTACCCAGTTTCGGGCCCTCTTGATGGAGGTAAAACCCTATGTCCTGCTTGATTAATATTGATGATATGGGTAGTACAAGAGTAGATCTACCACAAGATCAGAGAGGCTAAACCCTAGAAGCTAGCCTATGGTATGATTGTATGTTATGGTTGTTGTCCTACGGACCTAAAACCCTTCGGTTTATATAGACACCGGAGAGGGTTAGGGTTACACAAGGTCAGTTACAAAGGAGGAGATATCCATATCCGTATTGCCTAGCTTGCCTTCCACGCCAAGTAGAGTCCCATCCGGACACGAGACGAAGTCCTCAATCTTGTATCTTCATAGTCTAACAGTCCGGCCAATGGAGATAGTCCGGCTGTCCGGAGACCCCCTAATCCAGAACTCCCTCAGTAGCCCCTGAACCAGGCTTCAATGACGATGAGTCCGGCGCGCAGTATTGTCTTCGGCATTGCAAGGCGGGCTCCTTCTCCGAATACACCGCAGAAGAATTTGAATATGAGGATAGTGTCCGACCCTGCAAAATAAGTTCCACATTCCACCGTAGAGAGAATAATATTTTCGCAGATCTAATTTGCTGGCTTGTTTTGGCAGCATGATGTTACGTCAGGGCCCGGCGATTATTCGTACCGTTTCTTTTAACCAGCCCCGCACATAACACGAGGCTGTTTCTTGACACGTCTTGTCGAAGCGGAGATCGTGTTCCCCTAATTACGGGATTCTCATTAATGCGGTCGTGGGTAACCCAACCGTGTCTAGGACTCCTAGATTATAGGCAAGTCCGAAACGGCTACGGAGAGGACGCTTGATATTCACCCTCTTTATAAAGGGACAAGGTTTTCGCTTTTTCCCTCTCGTGCTCAATCGAACCCTTCCCCCGCCTCGAGTTCTAACACCCAAAGCCCAGGTTAGGTGCTCCAGATCTTCAGTCATGTCCAGATCCAGCCTTCAAGGCCGATGGATGCCCTCCTCCATTACGGAAGAGGATATTAAGAAGTTGACGGAGGCCAGATACCTGAACGCCGAGGTTTCGCATCGGCTGCCTGCTCGAGGGCAGATCGTCCCTACTCTCAAACCCAACAAGAACGTCGTGTTCGTCTCCCACTTCCTCCGAGGTCTACGCCTCACTCTGGATCCCTTCATCAGGGGTTTGATGTTCTATTACGGGCTAGATTTCCACGATCTAGCTCCGGACTCCTTTCTCCACATCTCGACATTTATTGTCGTGTGTGAGGCCTTCCTCTGCGTTACCCCTCACTTCGGCCTGTGGCTCAAGACCTTTGAAGTAAAGCCGAAGATGATCGAGGGGCAACATGCAGCATGCAGAGGTGCATCAATAGGCAAGATGGCAGGAGCTCCATGGCCGAAAGGTTCCTTTCCAGAGGTGTCCGAATTATCGCAACAGAAGTGGTTTTACGTCACGGCTCCTAGAAGTGCCAAGTGGGCGGCTACCCCCGCTTTCCGCTCGGGCCCCCCACCACAACTGATGTCATGGATTAGCAGAGGTCTGAGCTGGGGTCCAGCCAAGGATGTGCCTATACTACAAAGCCGCATCCGAGATCTCTTCGAGGGAGATTTTAATTTGGTTGTGGTAATACAAGCTATGCTAGTTCGTCAAGTCCAGCCTTGCAAACGCCGGCCCCTTCGCTTGTGGGAGTTCAACCCAAAGGGACCGCATGCCATTCACCGTTTCATCGGCCTAACGCACGAGGAGATGTACAAGTCATTCTTCGGACCTCAAGTAGAGTGTCTAGATATTACCGAGGACGTGGGCCTGAGCAATAACCATGTCACCGAACAAGTAAGAAATCCTCTGGCCGAAGACACTGTCTTTTATTCGTTATGAAGTTACTTCTGAGAGTTCGCTTTTTGACCAGGACTAGCTAACAAAGGCGAAGATGATTCAGTGTTTGGCCCGCCTCCCTAAGGGTTTGGAAAATCCGGTATTGGAAAAGATGCTCGAGGTTGCACCTTGCCCGGAGCCCTCGAAGGAAGATACCGGGGGGGATAATACGGGTGGACGCGGGCCCCCATCGCTGCCCATTCCAACCGAGGGAATGAGCGTCTCCATGAAGGAGGATAACCGAGGGAGGAAAAGGACTGCTTCTGAGGATCCGGAAGCCGAAGCCTCCAAACGGGAGAAGAAGTCTCCCACAGAGGGTCCTGCCTCGGGGGGTGCTTTTGCCGCACAAAGTCCGCGGGGTGATCAGCCCTCCAACGAGTCGTAAGTGATCCAAAATACTTTAATAGTAAAGGTATGCTATCTTTTTTCTAAGAAAATAACCACGCATATATCTTGCAGTTCAGGCCTTAGCCCCTCTCAGCTGAGCTCGTCTTCGGGGGATCTTCTTCCAGAGATGAAGGAGAGCGAAACACCTCCCCCGGGCTCCTCTGCTCAAGAAGGGGGCGACCCCGAAGTGTCGTCACGGAGGGCCTCTCCGGATCCGGTGAGGCCAGAAGATAATCCCATAGACCCCCGAAGTCCCCAGCGTCCGGTTCCCGAAGAGAGCAGACAAAAGAGTCCGGCACCGTCTGGTGTGCGGTCGGACATTCTGAGGGAGTTGGTGGGGCGAGCGACCATCTCAGAAGAACACCATACGCTGATGGGTACGGTGATGGAGAGAATTTCATCCGCCGAAAGCGGATTACATGAAGCCTTTATGAGTCTACTGACGGGTTTGAGGTATGTGAGATAATATGTGATAGTACTGCACATGTTAAGTGTGCCCTATGTAGATAGTAGCCCCTGAGACTTTGGTTGTCATCGAGAATGGCGGCGAACAGAGGATCATATTCCCAGGCAATAACCAGACTGCCCCTATGTGCAGGTGGTGGAAGCTTCGGTGGCTAGCCGGACTAGTGAGTTTGCCAAATTAAAACGGCAACTGGATGCGGCAGACGCCGACATCGAGCTTGTTAACAAGAGGCTTGACGAGGCACAGGGTAAGTGTTATTATCTGGTGAACGCCATATAGTAAGACCAGCATCTTTAATATGTTGTGACTGCAGATGGAGCTGCCACCGTGGAAACCTTGCGGGCAAAACTTGCCCGAGCCAAGGAACAAGCGGGGATTAGTAATGCGGCTGCTTTGAAGGTGGCCGAAGAGTTGAAAGCCGAGAAGCCGCACATTGCGAGAGCTAAGAGAAGATGGCTAAGATGGCGGTAGAATTAAAAGACACTGCCGACCGTTGCCGGGTCCTTGAAAAAGAAAACCGGGCGAAGGCAATGGACCTTGAGAAGGCCACGGCAACGGACAAAGACACCCGTTCTGCTATGAGAGCGAAGAAGGAGGAGCTGCGGGAAGCCGGGGATATTGCGGCTGGGAAACCCTTCATGTTATGGAGGAAGTTCGGAGATCCATGGTATGCCCCTCTAGATCGGCTGTGGAGTTCGGCAGATGCGTATATGGATTTGGCGGCGAGCGCTGCCGATGCGGCCAAGTACTTCCAAGGTCAGACAGATCGTGAAGTCGACAAACTGTTTTGGTCACAATTCCACGTTCCAGAGCGTCCGCTTTCATTGACTGACCAGCTAGCCGAATGGGCCGAACTGAATAGGTTGTCTGGAGTCGCCATGAGGTCTGTTGTGGATCAGCTATGGCCGGAAAAGCCAAAGCCGAACAGCTATTTCAGCTTAGTGCAGCAGTTCCTTGGTGCGGTACCACGCATTAATGTGATGAAGAGGTCGGCGTGCATAGAAGGCTCGCGGATGGCCCTTGCCCGTGTTAAAGCATAGTGGGCGGAGATGGACGCTACTGCTGTCGCGGCGCAGGGTTCGGCCATAGGCCGAGTGGCTGCCGAGCATTATTTCGAGGAGGTTCTCGAGGGTGCTCGTTTGATAGAGGCCCAGTGCTCGAAGAATATTATGTTTGAGTGATATGTATTCTCATTGTAAACACAATGCTTTTATGAAGTTTTTATAAGGCTATGTTTATACTTTTGCCTGAAAGTAGTATGATGCCTCCTGTGCGACCGTTTATGTATACATGTGTATAACCTGAAAGATTGCAGCCGTCGGCTTCAACCCCCATGCATATAATGCGGAGGTGCTCGCAAAAAATGTGTGTTCACACTTAACCCAACGTCTTGGTCCTAATAAGGAGGTGATAGTGCAGTGAGCGAGGCAACCGGACTATAATGCTTTAACACTTTCACTTAGCCATAGGAGTTTGACAATGGGGCTACTAGATAGCCCCTGGTGGCTCCGCACTCTCCCTATCACGGGGTGCATACATGCCTGGCCGGAAAACGGCCCTTCGTTAAGGCAGAGGAATTCTAACATTCCGATAGGTCATCAAGTGGTTGACCAGTCTCACGCTATATCATGACAGTCAGTTTTCGGCTTTCTCTACTGAGGTGCTCGTCCGGATGAACCAGGGCACAATCACAGTAGTTCTCCTGGTGCTACCTTAGCCGATAAAGCGGAGCGTAAGGCACCAAAACACAGGAGCCGGGCAAACCCAACATTTGACCAAAGACAATGATTCGGAGCTGATGCATATAAGGCCAAACTCGCGACGCCGAACACTCCCTAAGGTATTCGGTCTTTATGGTATAAACCAGGCCTAAATAGTGTGCTTTGTAAGAAGCCCCTTGTGTCCAGGTACGTGCATTATTCTGACGTGGCCACATGCCAAGACGTCAGCATCCTTCACAACTGTGCTAAGAATTCGGTGGATATGTATCAACAAGAGACAGTAAAAAAGGTTTACGTAGGGTCTTAATCTAAAAAGAATCCTTGGAGCGGGTCCCTGATGCACGTCTGCGCCTGTGTCTCCGTTGTGCCGTATCCTGGACGGGTGTAGCACGATGATCATCTGTAAAAGAGAGGAACTTAGGTGAAAAAGTTGTCGTGCAAAAAGATAGTTTTTAAAGAAACCACGTATAATTCAAGATGAGTAAAAATTGCCACTTGTCTGCGCGCATTGAGCCCCTTGTATTTGTAATAGGGGTGTGACCATTGATCCGGTATGAATTGCATATAGCTGCGGCGGACTCGTCTAACCGTGTCCGAGGTCGTGACGATCTGTTAAATGCTTTAGTTGGGAGGCCGTTTTTAGTGTGTGGCTGCCAAGGCAGCCGCATGCTCTTCGGCGCACAAAGATCGCTTAATACTTCCGTTCACTGTAATGATGCCACGTGGGCCGGGCATCTTGAGTGTCAGGGAAGCGTAGTGCGGTATTGCATTAAGGGGAGCGAATGCTTCGTGTCCGAGTAGTGCTTGATAGCCACTTTGGAAAGGAGCGATGTGGAATGTTAAATGTTCGCTACAGAAGTTATCGGGGAAGCCGAATATAACCTTTAGTAGCAGGGATCCCGTGCAATGAGCCCCTGGGCCTGGCGTTACTCCTTTAAAGGTAGTATTGCTATGGCAAATTTTTGTTGGGTCTATCCCCATTTCGCGGATTGTATCCTGGTATATCAGGTTTAGACTGCTGCCACCGTCCATCAGGACTCATGTAAAGTGGTATCCGTCAATTATTGGGTCTAATACCAGGGCAGACCATCCTGCACGCCGGGTCGAATGTGATCGGTTGAGACGACCAGTGGCAGGACTCCGCGGTGATAGGCCTTTGGGCATATTTTTCTGGGAGTGTCGTTTTGTTTCTTCCCTTGATCACGTGTAACACGTTTACTATTTTTACTTCTGGTGGAAATTTCTTTTGTTCCCTAGTGTCTTGCTTGAGAGGCTCATCCTCGTCTTCGCTTGGTGTATCCTCCCCTTGTGTACGGCGTTGAGCTTGCCGAACTGCTTGAAGACCCAACATTCTCTGTGGGTATGATTGGCTGGTTTGCCAGGGGTGCGATGGATCTGACATATTTGGTCCAGAATTTTGTTTAGGCTGGACAGTTCGTCTCTGGCACCTTTAGATGGCGGCTTTTGCTAACCTGGCCGAGAGCTTTTGAATCCGGCGTTTACCGTCGTGCTCTTCGTGCTGTCTTCTTTATTCCGGCGTTTGTTATTGCTATTGCGCCGTGATTTCCCATTTCCATCTCTGACTTCAGATGTACTGGAGTCGCTGGTGCTGCATCTGGCTAGCCAGCTGTCCTCACCCGTGCAAAAGAGGGTCATGAGGCTTGCTAATGCTGCCATTGTTCACGGTTTTTCTTGGCCGAGGTGTCTGGCAAGCCATTCGTCGTGGACGCTATGCTTAAAAGCTGCCAAGGCTTCGGCGTCCGGACAGTCGACAATTTGGTTCTTTTTAGTAAGAAACCTGTTCCAAAGCTTTCGGGCTGACTCTCCGGGCTATTGAGTTATATGACTCAAATCATCCGCGTCCGGAGGTCGGACATAAGTCCCTTGAAAATTTGCCCGAAAAGCGTCTTCGAGCTCTTCCCAGCTTCCAATGGAGTTTTCGGGGAGGCCTTTAAGCCAGTGACGAGCTGGCCCTTTGAGCTTGAGGGGTAAGTACTTGATGGCGTGGAGATCATCTCCTCAAGCCATATGGATGTGGAGGATATAGTCCTCGATCCAGACCCAGGGTCTGTTGTTCCGTCGTATGCCTCTATGTTTACGGGTTTGAATCCCTATGGAAATTCATGGTCCAACACCTTATCGGTGAAACATAGGGGGTGTGCGGCACCCTTGTATCTGGGTGTACCACGTTGTTCGGATGTTTGTTGTGTTACATCGTATGCTGGGGCGCGCTTGCGTGGTCCATAGATGGATCTGGTTGCGCCGTCCTTTTGGTGCGAGCCCTCGCGTGGATCGCGTATTGTCTTGTGAGTGGCATTGTTTGCCGCTCTATGTTGGCCGTGAGGTCGTCTATCCGGCCAGGTGGCTGTTTTGATTTTTGGTTGTGGCGGGTCTGAGGCCTCCTCATCGAATTCAGGTAGCAACTTCCACTTTGGGTAGCTCTTGGTGGGGCGGTTGTCACCGTACTTCGCTGTTGTGTTGAGTACTTTACTCCATCTGATTTGGAGTGTGTCCTGCGCAGCCTTGAGCCTTTGCTTCTGCTTTTTTAGACTCCTCGCGGTGGCAACAAGCCTTTGACGGGCATTCTACTACTCTGGGTGCCTGTCCGGCGTTATGTCATCCAGACTATTATCTTTGATAGAATTGGTTTGTTCGGTTTGATTCTCCGTATTGCCGTGGTCCGGCAGTGGTTCGCCCTGCTCCAATGCTGGGTCAGTATGATCATTATTTCTGTCGAGGCGGGATTTGGGGCGGTGCTTGCGCCGCTGCTTTGACTACTTCTCGAGGGAACAAGCCTTCGGTGCGTCCTTCCATTCCTCGTCGTCGTCTTCTTTTGGTGTGTCCACCATGTATACGTCATATGATGAAGTGGACGTCCAACGCCCTGTGGGCAGTGGTTCCTCTTCGCCTCCTGCATCGTCGTCCATACCGTCGATGTCTTCAGAGTCGAAGTCGAGCATGTCGGTTGAGTCATCGATAGTGGCTATTAAGTGGGTGGTGGGTGGGCGTCGAATTTCTTCGTCGTCCGCATCCCAATCTTGTTGGCCATAATCTGGCCAGGGCTCTCCTGACAAAGAGAGAGACCTTCGTGAATTCAGAATATTGCCGAAGGGCGAGTGCTGAAAGATATCCGCGGTGGTGAATTCCATGATCGGCGCCCAATTGGATTCGATTCGCAGGGGCGCGGGCGGTTTGGAGTCAGAAAAAGAGTCTGGCACCTTGGAGTCACGGGCTGCGCAGAGGGTTAGGCTGGTGTTTGGCTCGATCGCCGTTGAGACTGCAGCCCCTAAGGCGGTGTCTAACCACCCGTCCTCGATTAGCGCAGTTGGCTCCGAGCTAAAGGTCGGAGCTGATGCGGGTGCGGCCTCTGGGGTACTGTTCGGCGGCAGAGCTAGGTCATACCCATCGTGACAGTGTGGCGCGCCCGGCTGTGGCTCGAATCCGTCGAAGATCAAGTCTCCACGGATGTCGGACGTGTAGTTCAAACTTCCAAATCTGACCTGACGGCCATGGGTGTAGCTTTCAATCTGCTCTAGATGGCCAAGCGAATTAGCCCGCGGTGCAAAGCCGCCGAATATGAAGATCTGTCCGGGGAGAAAAGTCTCACCCTGGACCGCATCGCTATCGGTGATAGTAGGAGCCATCAAGCCTAACAGCGACGACACAGAGGAACTCTCAATGAAAGCACCAATGTCGGTGTCAAAACCAGCGGATCTCGGGTAGGTGTCCCCTCGAATTATGGCTGCAACACGCCGAGTGCGATGCCCCGATGAAAGTTTCCGTATACAGTTCGGCGAATGCCGCATCCGGAACTCGGACCGGTCTGTGAATTTAGGCTTTGCCACGCCTTTACTGTTGGAAATATGCCCTAGAGGCAATAATGAATTGGTTATTATTATATTTCCTTATTCATGATAATCGTTTATTATCCATGCTAGAATTGTATTGATAGGAAACTCAGATACATGTGTGGATACATAGACAACACCATGTCCCTAGTAAGCATATAGTTGACTAGATCGTTGATCAATAGATGGTTATGGTTTCCTGACCATGGACATTGGATGTCGTTGATAACGGGATCACATCATTAGGAGAATGATGTGATGGACAAGACCCAATCCTAAGCCTAGCACAAGATCGTGTAGTTCATATGCTAAAGCTTTTGTAATGTCAAGTATCATTTCCTTAGACCATGATATTGTGCAACTCCCGGATACCGTAGGAGTGCTTTGGGTGTGCCAAACGTCACAACGTAACTGGGTGGCAATAAAGGTGCACTACGGGTATCTCCGAAAGTGCCTGTTGGGTTGGCACGAATCGAGACTGGGATTTGTCACTCCGTGTAATGGAGAGGTGTGTCTGGGCCCACTCGGTAGGACATCATCATAATGTGCACAATGTGACCAAGGAGTTGATCACGGGATGATGTGTTACAGAACGAGTAAAGAGACTTGCCGGTAACGAGATTGAACAAGGTATCGGGATACCGACGATCGAATCTCGGACAAGTATCGTACCGATAGACAAAGGGAACTGTATACGGGATTGATTGAATCCTTGACATCATGGTTCATCCGATGAGATCATCGTGGAGCATGTGGGAGCCAACATGGGTATCCAGATCCCGCTGTTGGTTATTCACCGGAGAGTTGTCTCGGCCATGTCCGCATGACTCCTGAACCCGTAGGGTTTACACACTTAAGGTTCGATGACGCTAGGGTTATAGGGAAAGTATGTATGCGGTTACCGAATGTTGTTCGGAGTCCCGGATGAGATCCTGGACGTCACAGGGAGTTCTGGAATGGTCCGGAGGTAAAGATTGATATGTAGGAAGTATGGTTTTGGCCACCGGAAGTGTTCTGGGCATCACCGGTAGTGTACCGGGACCACCAGAGGGGTTCGGGGGTCCACCGGGAGCCGCCACGGGCCCCGGAGGCATACATGGGCCGATAGTGGGAAGGGACCAGTCCCTAGGTGGGCTGGGGTGCCTCCAAGAGGGGAGGGGGTCAAACCCTAGGGCAGATGGGCCCTAAGGCCCACCCCAGGTGTGCCTCCCCCTCTCCCCCTTGTGGCCGCCACCCTAGATGGGATCTAGGGCTGCCACACCCCTTGGGGTGGGAACCCTAGGTGGGGGTGCAGCCCTCCCTCTCCCCCTATATATATAGTGGAGGCAAAGGGGCAGCCCAACACACGATTCGATCTCCCTGTTGGCGCAGCCCTACCCCTCTCCCTCCTCGTCTCTCGTAGTGCTTGGCGAAGCCCTGCTGGAGTCCCGCGCTCCTCCACCACCACCATGACGTCGTGCTGCTACTAGACGGAGTCTTCCCCAACCTCTCCTTCTCCCCTTGCTGGATCAAGGCGTAGGAGACGTCACCGGGCTGCACGTGTGTTGAACGCGGAGGCGCCGTTGTTCGGCGCTTAGATCGGAATCAACCGCGATCTGAATCGCTATGAGTACGACTCCTTCATCCACATTCTTGAGCTAGGTCTATGTGTAGTTTCTATGCACAAGTAGAACAGAAGTTGTTGTGGGCATCGATTTTGTCAATTTACTTGCCGTT
Organism: Triticum monococcum; assembly: GCA_034509565.1. NCBI lineage: Eukaryota > Viridiplantae > Streptophyta > Magnoliopsida > Poales > Poaceae > Triticum > Triticum monococcum. The sequence continues at coordinate 96,489,906 of CM067843.1, read as the reverse complement.
AATAGTCTTATCTTGATTCGGCGGCATCATGGGATGAAGCGGCCCGGACCGACCTTACACGTACTCTTATGTGAGACTGGTTCCACCTACTGACATGCACTAGTTGAATAAGGTGGCTAGCGGGTGTCTGTCTCTCCCACTTTAGTCGGATCGGATTCGATGAAAAGGGTCCTTATGAAGGGTAAATAGAAATTGGCATATCATGTTGTGGTTTTGGCGTAGGTAAGAAACGTTCTTGCTAGAAACCTATAGCAGCCACATAATAGACTTGCAACAACAATTAGAGGACGTCTAACTTGTTTTTGCAGCATATGCCTTGTGATGTGATATGGCCAAAAGGATGTGATGAATGATATATGTGATGTATGAGATTGATCATGTTCTTGTAATAGGAATCACGACTTGCGTGTCGATGAGTATGACAACCGGCAGGAGCCATAGGAGTTGTCTTAATTTATTTATGACCTGCGTGCAACCATAAATGTCATGTAATTACTTTACTTTATTGCTAAAGCGTTAGCCATAGTAGTAGAAGTAATAGATGACGAGACAACTTCAAGAAGACACGATGATGGAGATCATGGTGTCATGCCGGTGACAACGATGATCATGGAGCCCCGAAGATGGAGATCAAAAGGAGCAAAATGATATTGGCCATATCATATCACTATTTTATTGCATGTGATGTTTATCATGTTTTACATCTTATTTGCTTAGAACGACGGTAGCTTAAATAAGATGATCCCTCACTAAAATTTCAAGAAAAGTGTTCCCCCTAACTGTGCACCGTTGCGAAGGTTCGTTGTTTCGAAGCACCACGTGATGATCGGGTCTGATAGATTCTAACGTTCGAATACAACGGGTGTTGACGAGCCTAGCATGTACAGACATGGCCTCGGAACACATGCGAAACACTTAGGTTGACTTGACGAGCCTAGCATGTACAAACATGGCCTCGGAACATGGAAGACCGAAAGGTCGAACATGAGTCGTATAGAAGATACGATCAACATGAGATGTTCACCGTTGATGACTAGTCCATCTCACGTGATGATCGGACATGGCCTAGTCGATTCGGATCATGTTTCACTTAGATGACTAGAGAGATGTCTATCTGAGTGGGAGTTCATTAAATAATTTGATTAGATGAACTCAATTATCATGAACATAGTCTAAATTGTCTTTGCAAATATGTTGTAGATGAATAGCTCACGTTGTAGCTCCCTGTTTCAATGCGTTCCTAGAGAAAGACCAAGTTGAAAGATATTGTAAGCAATGATGCGGACTAGGTCCCTAGTACGAGGAGTGTCCTCACTGCTACACAGAAGGCTTACGTCTTTGATGCACCGCTCTGTGGGGACCCCGACTCATAAGTCGAGATCACTGAATGCACGTGTACAGTGATCCCAGAGATCAATGCTCACTGAACACACAGAAGCTGAATAACAAGAGTCTTACATCCATACATACCGTCTTACAAAATTATGACCATTATGGTCAAGTCTTACATTGACAAAGCCTTAAGGGCTGAACATCAAATGAAACACAAGCAGCGGAAATCTTCGTCGATAAGTAGAACCCATGCCATCTGCCTTAACCCTACAGGCATTTTGACTGGGAAACGTCCTAGTTCGCATGTTCGTCTCCAAAGAACTCTTCTTCGAACTCCTGTTCTTCCATGCCTGGCCAATTAAATAACCAGTGGCAAGCCAATGACTACTTTGAATGTACTCGCTGAAAGATCGTGGATGTCGCCTAGAGGGGGCGTGAATAGGCGTTTTAAAATAATTACGGTTTAGGCTTGAACAAATGCGGAATAAACCTAGCGGTTAATTTGTCAAGCACAAAACCTAAAACAACTAGGCTCACCTATGTGCACCAACAACTTATGCTAAGCAAGATAAGCAACTATGTGATAGCAAGATATATGACAAGAAACAATATGGCTATCACAAAGTAAAGTGCATAAGTAAAGGGGCTCGGGTAAGAGATACCGAGGCACGCGGAGACGATGATGTATCCCGAAGTTCACACCCTTGCGGATGGTAATCTCCGTTTGGAGCGGTGTGGAGGCACAATGCACCCCAAGAAGCCACTAGGGCCACCGTAATCTCCTCACGCCCTCGCACAATGCAAGATGCCGTGATTCCACTAAGGGACCCTTGAGGGCGGTCACCGAACCCGTACAAATGGCAACCCTTGGGGGCGGTCACCGAACCCGTACACTTTGGCAACCCTTGGGGGCGGTCACCGGTACCCGTCAAATTGCTCGGGGTGATCTCCACAACCTAATTGGAGACCCCGATGCTTGCCCGGAGCTTTGCACCACAATGATTGAGCTCTGAACACCAACAACCGTCTAGGGCGCCCAAGCACCCAAGAGGAACAAGCTCAAGGGTACCAAGCACCCAAGAGTAATAAGCTACTCAACTTGTAACTTCCACGTATCACGTGGAGAACTCAAACCGATGCACCAAATGCAATGGCAAGGGCACACGGAGTGCCCAAGTCCTTCTCTCTCAAATCCCACCGAAGCAACTAATGCTAGGGAGGAAAATGAGAGGAAGAACAAGAAAGAGAACACCAAGAACTCCAAGATCTAGATCCAAGGGGTTCCCCTCACCTAGAGGAGAAAGTGATTGGTGGAAATGTGGATCAAGATCTCCTCTCTCTTTTCCCTCAAAGACTAGCAAGAATCCATGGAGGGATTGAGAGTTAGCAAGCTCGAAGAAGGTCAACAATGGGGGAAGAACACGAGCTCAAAGGGGTAGATTCAATGGGGAAGAAGACCCCCTTTTATAGGAGGGGGAAAATCCAACCGTTATCCCCCACACAGCCCCGCAGAGAGTGGTACTACCGCTGAGGTAGAGCGGTACTGCCGCCCTCAAGCGGTACTACCGCTCCCCCTCAGCGGTACTACCGCGCCAGAAGAGAAGGGCTGGGGCAGGGGCCCAGGGCGGTACTACCGCGGAGGTAGAGCGGTACTACCGCTCTTAAGCAGTACTGCCGCCACTACTGCCGCAGCTAGTACCGCAAAACCCGACACGAGAAAATGTGCGCAAGAAACGAAGCGGAAGGAGCACCATGCCACCACGGTACTGCGGCTGAGCCCAGCAAGCGGTACTACCGCTCCGAGGAGCGGTACTACCGCTACAGACGCAGTGACAGGACGGTAGTAGCACGGAACCGCAGAGGTACTGCCGCTGAGGCCACCCAGCGGTACTACCGCTCCGGGAGCGGTACTACAACTTAGGGAGTCTCAGCCGCACTAGCGCTGTGGACCGCGGTACTACCGCTGGGTCCAGGAGAAAAACCATACTCCAGAAAACCAGAACTGCCATAACTTCTACATATGAGCTCCGAATTGAGCAAACTCAAGCTTGTCATCAAGATGACCATAAGCTCTAAGACTCACAAAGAGAACCAAACAAGAACCAAGAAAGATGATGCAAGGATGCAATGGTTTGAGCTCTCAGCGAACGATACGATCAAGCTACTCATCGAGAGCCCCCCTTGATAGTACGGCAATCGATCCTATAACCCGGTCTCCCAACTACCATCATGAGACCGGTAAAATAGAAAACCTACCAAGGGCAAACCTTTGCCTTGCACATGGTCCACTTGAGCTAGATGATGACGATCTTGACTCCCTCAAGTTGGACCACCTTTCTTGATTGTGTTGGCTCGATAAAGACTAGTTGATTGCTCCCCCATACTCCACTATGGGTGAGCCTTTCTTCCGCACATCTTCATGAGTCCATTGTCACCACAAAGTATAGCACGCTTCAAGCATTTGATCTCTTCGTGGTGCTCCACTTGAACTTGCACACCGCAACCTAGCCCCACAAAGAACCCTCACGAAGACCATGGGTTAGTACACAAAGCGTAATTGACAATGCTTACCATACCATGGGATCACTTGATCCCTCTCGGTACATCTTCTACGCTTTGTGGGTTGATCAACTTGATTCACTCTTTAACTTAGTCTTGATCAACCTCTTACAAGACCAATCTTTAGGTAATTCCTTGAATAGCACCTTGGTCGACACAAACTCTCCTTGAAACCAACACGTGTACTCCAAGAAAAGCCTATGGACAAAACCTTCAAATATAACTCAAGGCAACCATTAGTCCATAGAGATTGTCATCAATTACCAAAACTAAACATGGGGGCACCGCATGTTCTTTCAATCTCCCCCATTTTGGTAATTGATGCCAATCACTTTCAAGAGAGTTTATTACAAGGAATTATGCATCACCATGCAATGCAACAACCAATAATGCATGCGTATGAGATGCAAATGCTTAGGAACAAAACCAAGGCAGGGAGACAAGGCAACCATTAGTCCATAGAGATTGTCATCAATTACCAAAACCAAACATGGGGGCACCGCATGTTCTTTCAATCTCCCCCATTTTGGTAATTGATGCCAATCACTTTCAAGAGAGTTTATTACAAGGAATTATGCATCACCATGCAATGCAACAACCAATAATGCATGCGTATGAGATGCAAATGCTTAGGAACAAAACCAAGGCAGGGAGACTTCTCCACAAAACTCTCCGAAACCTCCACAAAACTCTCTGAAACTTCTCCCCCATTGGCATCGATTGCCAAAATGGGCGAAAAGCTTAGAAGGCCAATATAGATTGAGTTCCTCCATAAGTTGTGTATTTCTCAACAAGAGAGTGGAAAGCTATACACATAACCAACGGTAAATACTTGGAGGAAGACAAACTATATTGAGGCCCAAAGATTGCTAAAGGAAGAAATGCCACAAAGACATAATCGACAGAGACACAAGCAATCAAGCGATCAAAAGATACCAATTGAAGCAAGCTATCAAAAGATACCAATTGAACCAACTAGGCCAAAAGATCCTACGAGCCACAAGAAGGAAAGATATTATGATATGAGCAGAGGAGTGTTCTAAAGAAACTAGAGAAGCTCCCCATGATTTGTGCACATCAAGAATTTTTGTATTTGGATACAAAGTGCACAAAGTAGGATCATAGCTCCCCCAAAATCAATAGAAACTTACAACAAGTGCAAGTGAGCACATAGGAAACTAAGCCTAGTACTTGCAACTAACACATGGTTGAGCAACAAGTAAAAGAGGCAACTTAAGAATGGGCTCAACCAAAATGATGTGTGTGAGTCAAGGCAATGCACTTGAGAAGACTAATGTACGAATGAGCATAAAGCATCAATAAAGTCTTGAAAGAATGAGGCACACGGTGCAAGGCCTATCATTCCCACAAGGCCTATCATTCCCACACACAACTAGCAAATGGGTTCACAAGCTTACTAATAAGCATATAAAGAACCTATGCTTGTGACAACCCGTGGTGAAGATAGAAGATGAAAGCCTCATCAAGACGAGGGATACCAATTAAGATGGCAAAAGCCTCGTAAAGATAAGCATGAGGAAAGTAATCTTCACCACACAAGAGTGCACCAAGATGCAACGAGATAAGACACGCACTCAAGGAAAAAGCTTTCACGGAACCACCGAAGAAATAACATAAGAAAGACAAGGTGGTCTTGAAAGAAAGGATATCAACTAGATATGCAACTTTTCTCAAGTGTATATGATTCTAGGTAGACGAAATCATGATGATATATATCTACAAAGAAGGATGTACACCCGAAATAGTTGCAACACGAGGAATAAGATATCCACAAGGAAATCATAAATATACCAATAAGATATTTGCTTGAAAGCATAGCACATGGCTAGATATAGTCTTATTGTATACAAACAAATTCCTGCTACACAACTATCAAAGACATCACAACTAGCAACATGAGATCATCGTTGAGATGCTTTGAGAAAGGAAACAAGTATCACAAGAAAGAATGGATAACATGCCATGATACAACCTACACAAGGTTGATGCAAGAAATGTGTGCATGAAGTATATGAAGATACTTGTTACCGAGATAACATTGGAAGGATGTAGTAGATACCAATTGAAGGTACAAAGTAGTTCGTTGATCATCCTAGCTTGACTCCAATAAGCACATGGTGACAACACCTTCCTTGTGAGTGAGCCGAGCATCCAATGCATCTCCACTTGTTCCTAGAACAACACCACAAACAAAATGGTACCCAAACTCATTGGGACCAAAGAGTTAGAGAACCAACAATACATAGGACAAACTCCACATAAATATGTGCACATAGATATGAAAATGAATTTCATGCACATCTAATCCAATTTGAGACTTGGTGGAGTTTCCCCTACCTATTGGGTCAAAGAAAGGAAGCATGCCAAAGATACTACACGAAGTAAATATGCATGCTCAAGACTTTCTAGAACCGATACCAAAAGACAAAGAAATACCAAGGAAAGAAAAGATACCAAATGAATAAATCATCACTTGGAACAAGGAATGAGATATCCATTGATATACACAAAAAAGAGACATCAAACTCCCAAAAGAGAGGATGGTTCCAAACAAACCAAGCTCTCTACAAAGTTTCATGATGGCACAAAGTACCAAAACGAAAAAGGCTTGCCTTCCATCAACACACACTTGATAAGGATCGCAAGATGAGTGTTTTATAGAAAATAGGATAGCTCCCCCAAGACTAGTGCATTATAGAGAATTTGCATTTGAATACAAAATGCACAAGGTGGGATCACCACTTTCACTATATCTAGAAACACTAGACAAGATCAAGAAATACACAAGATCCACAAGTGGTATGGAAGACAAAGGGAGTTGATACAAACCTTGGCAAGAGAAAGGAAAAAAAAGCAAAAGCCAATGTAAAGATGATCAATAATTTCTACCACACATAAGTGAGTACCAATTGTCAAAAGACAAGAAGTATTTGGGAATAATTCCCGGTGGTAGATAACAAGGATATCCGACATCATCTTCACACCAACAAAAAGCAAATTGCAACTTGTAGAGCTAGCATGCCACCTAGGAACAAGATAATTTACAAAATCAACTCTAGATGACAATATCTCAAATGTACACATTTTCTAGGCTAGTAATATACACGTAGCATATTACTCCCCCATAATGTGATACCAATTAAAGACTTTAACAAGAGGCAATAAGAGGAACCAACAAGAGATAATTAATGGACTATTTAGAATTTGAATTTCTCATGAGGAGACATACCACATAGCAACTAGATAATCTTGAAATATCAATACTAGATGGTATTACTCATGTACCCACATATATAGGATTGTGAGGTGCACAAAGCACATCACTCCCCCATAATGGGATATTCCATTAATCTCTCACAAGAGCCAACTAAGATATGACCAAGATGCACAAAGGCTCAACTAACGACACACATGTACATGATGTGCAAACCAACACACACCTACTTGATTGCTCAAGAAAATCAAGTTGGAAGCACAACATATACAAACACATGCAAGGAACAAAGCCAAACATGCAAAGGGGCAAGTAACTTTCAATGTAAACAATTTAAGCACGAGTTACCGCAAGGAGGAACATTGGATATAAGATAGAAACTTGATAATCCGAATGACTTGGCTTGAGACAATAAGAATGATGAAGTCCCCTTAATTCTTCATGATATAACCAAGTCTCCAATGACCTCCAACATCACCTATTGATCAAGTTTTAGCTTGTTGGTCCCCAACCAAGTTGGGTCCTAAGAGGTTAGTCACAATAGGCTTGGCTACCCAAATGGTTCTTTGCTTCAAACCACTTTGAGTACCAACAAACTTGGCAACCACATTGCCAACCTTATCCTTCCCAAGAGAATAGACATCATCAATAATAATTGGGTTGGATAAGTTACCACTGGTGCATGAAGAAGCGAGGTGACCTTTCTCGCGACATAGGTAGCAACGTCGACTCTTCACTTTCTTCTCACTTGATTTCTCAACTTGAGAAGCATTAGCTTGAGTCTTCTTGGGAAGAGGCCTTTCTTCAACTTGAGGTTGAGAATGAGAGTGAACTTGTGGCCGCTTCCCTTGTTGCTTGTCACTAATGGGCTTCTTCTTCAATGGGCAAGATCTAACATGATGCCCTTCTACTTTGCACTTGAAGCAAATAATCTTGGCCGAATTCTTGACTTGTTCTTGGCCCTTCTTCTTGATCATCTTGGACTTCTTCTTCTTATTGGAGTTGAATCCAAGTCCACCTTTGTCATTGGGGGATTTTTGCACACTCAAGATATTGTTGAGTGTGGATTTCCCTTCATGACTCTTTTCCAAGTCTTTCTTCAAAGAAGTGACTTGGGCCTTGAGCTCTTTGATTTCCTCTACATGGTTAGTCTCAACACAAGTACTAGAGGAAGTATAAGCTTCATCGTTAGAGCAACAAGGCAAGAAAAGCAATTCATCACAAGATGTACCAACATTGTGAGTAGATGAATTACAAGGACTAGCACATGGCAATATAGCATTTTGACTAGAAGTAGTGCTAGTATCCACATGAGGCTCACTAGATGTTACCTTAGCAAGCATGGCCTCATGGGCTATCTTTAGCACATTATGGGATACTAGAAGATCATCATGAGAGCTTGTGAGCTTTATATGATTTTCTTCCAACATCCCATAGTTGCTAGATAGCAACTCAAGTTGAGCCCTTAGCTCAACATTCTCCTTTAATATGGATGCTTCACAAGAGATAGAGTTAGTAGCACAAGCATCATCATTAGCAACAAGAGGAGAAGACAACTTGGCAAGCTCTTTAGAATATGAAGCTTTAAGTTGAGCATGAGACTCGGTGAGTTTGATGAGCTCACTCTTAATGACCCTTGAGCCATTTTCGAGGTGCTCAAAGTCCTCAAGGAGTTTAGCATGCGCAACTTCAAGCTCCTCATTTTTAGTTTCAAAATCATTGGCCACCTCAAGAGCTCTATCACGAGATTCCCTCACTCTAGATAATTCTAGAGCAAAAGTCTCCTCAAGAGATTCCTTGGTGGTTTGTTCAAGTTCAAGAGCTTGAGAGAGGTCCGCAATTTCATTTGCGTAATCACGCTCATAACCTTCCATTTTATCAATGGTGACCTCATGCTCCTCAAGACGAGATTCCAACTCATCAATATAATTCTTGCCCTCAATGGCAATGGACATGATTTCCATGAAGTTGGAACGAGCAATTTTGTTTTTATGAAGAGCTTTAAAGACTATTTCCCCCTTAATTTTTAAGGAGGCAACATTATCATTCTCTTCATCATTATCCTCATCATCATTAGCATCAACATCATCATCAAGTGACATATTGGGTTTCAAAGTAGGAGATACCTTTGAAGCCTTAGCCATAAGGAAAAAAGCAATAGATGATGATGTAGGATCCCTTGAAGCACCATTTAAGACCACATCTTGTTCCATGGGGTGTTGGGTTTCCTCTACATTGTTAGCACAACAATTCGAGGACATATATGCATTTTTATCATGGCAACAAGACATAGTAAACATATCATCATGAGATTTAGTCATGAAATTTCTACATGATATGCAAGGACTATCAACACAAGCATGTGAAACATTTGGCGTGCTCGAAGTGTTAAAGCCCAAAGAAGGAGCATTGCAATAAGATAGTGATGAAGGATCATCCATAATAAACATACTATCATCATTGCAATGACCAACACTACTCACCATATCATTACCTTGTGGCAAACCACATGTGGGTGAAGTAGAAGAAGTTGAGAAGACTATACGACCGGAGGTGGAGGGAGAACAATCATCCCCAAAAATCTTGGACACTCCATATTTATCTTGAAGCTTTGTCCATAACTCATGAGCATCTCGGAACGGCATGAGTTGAAATAAAACTATATTGCTCAAAGCATCGAAAAGCACATTAGAAGCTTGAGCATTGAGATAAGAGTTTTTCTCATCCTCTAAAGATAATCTTTGGGGATCCTTCGGAGGAGAAAAACCCATATCTACAATTCGCTCTAAATTTGGGTCCATGACCCTAAAGAGATTAAGCATGCGAATTACCCAAACATCAAAATTTGTGCCATCGAAACTAAGAGTGTCAGAGAATCCTAAACCCCTAGTCGACATCCTTACTCTCTAGGCGGTTAAGCCCTATAAAGAGAGACGAGACTCTGATACCAATTGAAAGATCGTGGATGTCGCCTAGAGGGGGGGTGAATAGGCGTTTTAAAATAATTACGGTTTAGGCTTGAACAAATGCGGAATAAACCTAGCAGTTAATTTGTCAAGCACAAAACCTAAAACAACTAGGCTCACCTATGTGCACCAACAACTTATGCTAAGCAAGATAAGCAACTATGTGATAGCAAGATATATGACAAGAAACAATATGGCTATCACAAAGTAAAGTGCATAAGTAAAGGGGCTCGGGTAAGAGATACCGAGGCACGCGGAGACGATGATGTATCCCGAAGTTCACACCCTTGCGGATGCTAATCTTCGTTTGGAGCGGTGTGGAGGCACAATGCACCCCAAGAAGCCACTAGGGCCACCGTAATCTCCTCACGCCCTCGCACAATGCAAGATGCCGTGATTCCACTAAGGGACCCTTGAGGGCGGTCACCGAACCCGTACAAATGGCAACCCTTGGGGGCGGTCACCGAACCCGTACACTTTGGCAACCCTTGGGGGCGGTCACCGGTACCCGTCAAATTGCTCAGGGCGATCTCCACAACCTAATTGGAGACCCCGACGCTTGCCCGGAGCTTTGCACCACGATGATTGAGCTCCGAACACCAACAACCGTCTAGGGCGCCCAAGCACCCAAGAGGAACAAGCTCAAGGGTACCAAGCACCCAAGAGTAATAAGCTACTCAACTTGTAACTTCCACGTATCACGTGGAGAACTCAAACCGATGCACCAAATGCAATGGCAAGGGCACATGGAGTGCCCAAGTCCTTCTCTCTCAAATCCCACCGAAGCAACTAATGCTAGGGAGGAAAATGAGAGGAAGAACAAGAAAGAGAACACCAAGAACTCCACGATCTAGATCCAAGGGGTTCCCCTCACCTAGAGGAGAAAGTGATTGGTGGAAATGTGGATCTAGATCTCCTCTCTCTTTTCCCTCAAAGACTAGCAAGAATCCATGGAGGGATTGAGAGTTAGCAAGCTCGAAGAAGGTCAACAATGGGGGAAGAACACGAGCTCAAAGGGGTAGATTCAATGGGGAAGAAGACCCCCTTTTATAGGAGGGGGAAAATCCAACCGTTATCCCCCACACAACCCCGCAGAGAGCGGTACTACCGCTGAGGTAGAGCGGTACTGCCGCCCTCAAGCGGTACTACCGCTCCCCCTCAGCGGTACTACCGCGCCAGAAGAGAAGGGCTGGGGCAGGGGGCCAGGGCGGTACTACCGCGGAGGTAGAGCGGTACTACCGCTCTCAAGCAGTACTGCCACCACTACTGCCGCAGCTAGTACCGCAAAACCCGACACGAGAAAATGCGTGCAAGAAACGAAGCGGAAGGAGCACCATGCCACCACGGTACTGCGGCTGAGCCCAGCAAGCGGTACTACCGCTCCGAGGAGCCGTACTACCGCTACAGACGCAGTGACAGGACGGTAGTAGCACGGAACCGCAGAGGTACTGCCGCTGAGGCCACCCAGCGGTACTACCGCTCCGGGAGCGGTACTACCACTTAGGGAGTCTCAGCCGCACTAGCGCTGTGGACCGCGGTACTACCGCTGGGTCCAGGAGAAAAACCATACTCCAGAAAACCAGAACTGCCATAACTTCTGCATATGAGCTCCGAATTGAGCAAACTCAAGCTTGTTGAAAACAAGACGACGAGTAGCATCAAAGCAGCGACTGGTTATAGTAAGAAGAGGCAGGGGAGGTATGCCAACAAATAGAGGAGTGAAACCTCCAACCGAGAAGAACCGGCAAAACCTCCAACATCGAAAACATCATAGAAGATGCATGCGAACTCCGTTTTCGATGAACTCAAGCTTGTCATCAAGATGACCATAAGCTCTAAGACTCACAAAGAGAACCAAACAAGAACCAAGAAAGATGATGCAAGGATGCAATGGTTTGAGCTCTCAGCGAACGATACGATCAAGCTACTCATCGAGAGCCCCCCTTGATAGTACGGCAATCGATCCTATAACCCGGTCTCCCAACTACCATCATGAGACCGGTAAAATAGAAAACCTACCAAGGGCAAACCTTTGCCTTGCACATGGTCCACTTGAGCTAGATGATGACGATCTTGACTCCCTCAAGTTGGACCACCTTTCTTGATTGTGTTGGCTCGATAAAGACTAGTTGATTGCTCCCCCATACTCCACTATGGGTGAGCCTTTCTTCCGCACATCTTCATGAGTCCATTGTCACCACAAAGTATAGCACGCTTCAAGCATTTGATCTCTTCGTGGTGCTCCACTTGAACTTGCACACTGCAACCTAACCCCACAAAGAACCCTCACGAAGACCATGGGTTAGTACACAAAGCGTAATTGACAATGCTTACCATACCATGGGATCACTTGATCCCTCTCGGTACATCTTCTACGCTTTGTGGGTTGATCAACTTGATTCACTCTTTAACTTAGTCTTGATCAACCTCTTACAAGACCAATCTTTAGGTAATTCCTTGAATAGCACCTTGGTCGACACAAACTCTCCTTGAAACCAACACATGTACTCCAAGAAAAGCCTATGGACAAAACCTTCAAATATAACTCAAGGCAACCATTAGCCCATAGAGATTGTCATCAATTACCAAAACCAAACATGGGGGCACCGCATGTTCTTTCACTCGCAAGCAACCCATGTTTTGGTTCAAGGTACAAAAATGCATGATATAGGTAAATTTTTGCGGAAAGCTAGTTTTGAGTGCAATGACATGTTCAACAACTTGTAAGACATGCATCAGGAGAATTCAATTAACCATGAGGATAGGTTACAGATATCAACATAAATAGAGTGGGCATCAACCCAACTCAATCATGTCAAGTCCTTTGACTTGACCCAAGTAGTTCTTCCCACTTATCCAAACACACACACTGGTTTGTAAATATGTGGACGTAGCCCAAGAGTGGTTACCCAACTGTCCTTGACCGTGGACACGGCTATTCGAATAGGTTTACACTCTGCAGAGGTTGCACACTTTACCCACAAGATCCGGGGAACTTCCGTGTCATCCACGACCCGCGGTACCTCAAGTACCCGGGGTAAGCACCCGATCACTATCTTTCCCTAGACGACACTAACAAGGAGTCCACTCGTTGTTCTGTATCCTCACGATGCACATCATACGAGACTCACTCGTGATCGTAACATCTGAGAGGGGACCCAACGGTGTATCCGGTGCCCTATGAAAACAGTCATGGCCGCCCTACCTGGCATGACTCTGTCCCGAGAGAGAGCACCAACTCTCCCCCGTCACTAGTAATGCGGGCTCCAAGCTAGTATCGGCCTAGGTAATCAATAATGCCCTTTCCCATATAAGGGTAGAGTGGTTGCGCATGTAAGGTTGGAATAACGGTCGCAACTTAAACCAATCAATTTTTGAAAACAACACACACACTTGCCTCGGTACACCACTTCATCATCAAATGGCTACCCAACTCATCATCTCCCTCGGGCATAAGTGGCACCCGACGGGGTTTTCGAAAAGTCCTTTGAAAATACTTTGTCCCCATAACTATGCATATTCCCGTCCCTTTTTGCGTAGCACTACTTTAGCATCCTATCTACTCCCACTGGCATAACCCTCATAGAAAGGTAGGGTCATGCATCATGCAAGTGTCAACGAGAAAAGCAACGGAGGCAAACCACCCCAAGTGGTCACCATTTTATCATGACTCAATGCAAACAATAAAAGTGCCATATGACATGCATAAAAGGGGTTTCTTAGACATGGTCAAAGGGCTGCTTGCTTGGCTCAACAAAGTCTTCCGGGCCTTCAAACTCTTCTGGTCCAACTCCTTCGTCAGCAACGCAATCTATCGTCGCAAAATAATAACGAGAAAAATAAGGCAATAATAAAACAGAAAAACCAAAGTGCTCAGAAAAATGTCAACTCATTTTTGTTAAATAGTAGGGCGAAAACTAAGAAGGGGAAAATTCCTTGTTTTGGATTTGGAGTAGCAGAATAGGAGAAATGGATTTACAAGGGCATATTTAAATGCTTAAAATCACATTCAAATATTTACAGTGAAGAAAAGGTTGTTGGATTTGAATGAAAGTTGCACCATTAAATAGGTTGAAATATTTTAGGAATATAGGAATTTGAATTAATTTATTTGGACATATATTTTATCCTGTAGAATATTTGCAAGTTTCCAGAAAAAGAAAAGGAGAAACAGCACTGTGCAACTAGGCCAGAAGGGCCACAGTGCAGCAGTCCCAGATGGGTTTCAGCCCACGCCAGGCTGCCATGTCGAAGGCGTAAAGGCAAAATATGCCTTCAGTCGACGCAGCGAACCGGTACGCGCGCCCGTGCGTTTTAAACCTGATGGGTGGGTGCCACCCGTCAGGGCATGAGGCTGACGGACAGGGCCCACGGCCGTCGTCGTCTACCCCTGTCCAGAGGTGACGGCGAGCTCGCCGGCGGCGATATAGGGCACGGGAGGATGCATGGGTGGTACAGTTGTGCTCAGGGAAGATCCACCGTTCGGATGGAGGTGGAGTTGGACGCCGGGGTGGCCTGGTTCGCTGGCGATGAGGTCGTGCGGCGGAGGAGCTTCGGGTGGTGGTCGTTCCGATCGACTCCGGCTGCAAACGAGGCGGGGAGAGAGGGGAAATGATCAGTGGGAGGAGGCGGTTTCAGATCGGGGCAGAGGAGGAGCGGGGGAGGCCTGTACCTCGCGAACTCCGGCGAGCCGAAGCGGCGGAGCTCGGGCGGTTATGGAGAGGAACTGGGGGCGCAGGGGGATGTTTTGGTGGTGCAGAGAGCGAGTGGTGAGGAGAGGAGGGCTCGGGGAGGCCTTTAAATAGGCGAACGGCGGGGTGCCGTGGACTCGTGCGCCGGCGGGCTCCTGCTCATCGCTGCAGGGCTCGGGGGAAGAGGGCGTGGTGTCTGGGGTGTTCCTGGACGTCGACTACGTCGGGAGAGATAGAGAGAGGGAGTGGGAAGAGGTCAGAGGCGCGCGCGTGTGAGCCACGCCATTGGCACACTCGGGTGGCTGGTGTTTGCTAGCGCGGAGGTGCGGGGAGGAGGAGAAAGGAGGGGTCCGACTGCGTAGCATGTTGCGGACGCCGAGGTGCATCGGCAGGCGCGCGGGGGAGGCCCGAGGTGTCCGGGGGTGGTTGGAAGGGGGCGGCCACAGTGCGGGAGCGCACTGTAGCGCGCTCCAGGGCGCCCAAATGGCCGGCATGGCCATTCTTTATGCATGGTGAGCGCGTCTTTTGGTGTCTAGCAGGTCTAGGAGTGAGTAAAGAAATGGGGTGGTGCATTGGGTGCCATGGATGGCCACTGGAGTGAGGAGGGAGGTGAGGAAGAGGGGTACAGGGGATGTCCAGAGGGGTAAATGAAGTGGTTTCACCCCTCAATCATTGAGCTGAGGTGCAGCCATTGTTACTGGAGGTAGAGGAGGTCTAGGAGGGGCTGTGGTAAAAAGTTGAGTTCAAGGAGAATAGTTTTAGTGGTCAAAATGGTGATTTTTGAAAAGTGGCAGAATGTGTTTGATAAAGATTTTGGCAAGCAAATGATTTCCAATTGCCATGAGACTCCACAGGGTGAAATGACACGTATAATTAGGGCCTCTCACCAATTTGGAGCTTATTTGGGCAAAGTTGCCAATGCAACTTTTGTAAACCCTAGAAATGAGCAGAAATATACTTGTGTAGATCTAGTTGAGCATAACACTTCCCCTTGATGCACTACTTGGTGTAGTGGCCTCATTTGGTCATGTTAACATGCTCACAAAAGTTGGGGTTAAGGGGAGAAAGTTGGTAGTACAAACTTGCTCAAATTAGGTTCTGAACAGAAAGGGTTATGGGGCATTTTGGTGGACAAAAATGACCTTGATTGAAGTGAGGCTTTGCAAGATCATCACAGTATACATTTGTGACTTGCTGGATTTTTCTTGGATTTTTATGGAAATATTTCCTGTAGAAATATTTCAAATCCTTGAAATGGGCAGAAATGGTTTTGGGAGGTTTTGTCCAATATTTTGAACATGACCATGTGTTGAAACTCTTATATATGGGAAATATATGCCCACTGAGTTTCCCTGATTTTTGTCAAATATTTTTAAAATAATAAAATAATTTTTCCCTATTAATGACCATTTTTGGCCTTTACAAAAAGCTTTTAAATAAAATAGGAAAATAACTTTTAAAATTATATTTTTGGGGTTTATGGGAATCCTATATCTAATAGGTTTCAAATATACCTTTTGAAATATTTTTCATACCCCAAATCAGGTACTTGCAGTGCAAACCTCAATCCAGGGGTTTTTGGAAAACTAATTTTTGAAAATACTATTTGGCCAAATTATTTTTGTAAGAAAATACTATATTGTACTATACACATGGCATGATCATTGGGCAGAAGTTTGGGTCAAGGAGATGAAGTACAAAAGGTGGAGTAGTTGACTTTAAAGAGCACTTGAAAAATCACAGAGAGAAAACCAACTCCAAAATAAAAGCAAAATAATGCAAAAGTTTTTGTTGGCCCAACTTTTCTTGCTTTATTAATGCAAATGACATGTTACAAAATGCAGGGTGTGACAGACCTACCCCCCTTACAAGAATATCGTCCCCGAGATTCCTAAACTAGGCTTTAAAGAGATACGGAAACTCGGATCTAAGGTAGTCTTCACGTTCCCAGGTTGCTTCTGCTTCAGTGCGGTTGCTCCACTGGACCTTGAAGTACTTGATCGTGCGGCTTCGAGGGCGTCACTCAGCCTCATCCAAAATGCAGATGGGCCTCTCATGGTAAGTCAAATCATGCTGAAGGTCAATGGCTTGGTGATCGACGTCCTTGTAAAGATTAGGCTTGTCTGGGACTTGGAGACACTTCCGGAGTTGTGACACGTGGAATACGTTGTGCACATTGGATAGTTCAGGTGGCAGTTCCAACTGGTAAGCCACTTCTCCTCGTCGGTCAGTGATCTTGAAGGGGCCGATGTATCTTGGGGCGAGCTTTCCTTTGACATGGAAACGCTGGGTTCCCTTGAGGGGTGTGACCCGGAGATAGACATGGTCTCCAATTCGGAAGGTCATGTCTCTCCGACGTGAGTCAACGTAGCTCTTCTGCCTTAACTTGGCAGTTTTCAAACGCTCTCTGACAAGCTGTACTTGCTCTTCTGCTTCACGGAGGATATCGGGCCCAAAGACTAGTCCTTCTCCGGTTTCTGACCAATTGAGGGCTGTGCGTCACTTGCGCCCATACAACACCTCAAATGGTGCCATCTGGAGGCTTGACTGATAACTGTTGTTGTAGGAGAACTCGACGAAAGGGAGGTAATCTTCCCACCTAGCTCCATATGCTAAGACACAGGCTTGGAGCATGTCTTCGAGTATCTGATTCACTCATTCTGTCTGACCTCCGGTCTGTGGGTGGAAAGCAGTGCTGAAGGACAACTTGGTCCCCATGGTCTCTTGGAACTTCTTCCAGAACCTTAAGGTAAACTGGGTTCCTCGGTCTGACACAATCTCCTTGGGGACACCATGAAGGCTTACAATTCTGTTGATGTAGAGGCTGGCTAGCCGGTTTCCCTTGTAAGTCGTTTTGACAGGAATGAAATGGGCTACTTTGGTCAAATGGTCGACTATGACCCAGATGGAGTCATGTCCCTTATTTGACCTGGGTAATCCAGTGATGAAGTCCATTCCGACTTTATCCCATTTCCATTCAGGCACCTTGAGAGGCTGTAACAATCCAGCGGGTCGCTGATGTTCAGCTTTGACCCTTTGGCATATGTCACACTTAGCGACGAAAGTGGCTATCTCTCTCTTCATGCCATGCCACCAGAATCTTTCCTTTAGGTCTTGATACATCTTGGTTCCTCCAGGGTGGATGGAATACGGGGTGTCATGAGCTTCTTGCAAGATCAAATTTTTGAGCTCAATCTTGTTGGGTACGCAAATGTGATTCCCAAACCACACAATTCCTTGCTCATCCTCTGAGAATCCTAGGGCCTTGCCTGCCTTGATCTTCCTCTTGATGCCTTCAATACTCTCGTGTCCCTTCTGAGCTTCCTTAATATCATCCATCAGGGTAGGCTTGACTTCAAGGTTGGCTAAGAATCCTGGTGCAACCAGTTCCAACCCGAAGCTTTCAAGTTCTACATACAAGGCGGGTAGCCTTTCCTTAAGCATAGCATTCAAGGAACAACCTTCCTTCTTAATGCATCTTCTACCACATTAGCCTTCCCAGGGTGGTATTGAACACTGAGGTCATAATCCTTGATCAACTCTAGCCACCTTCTCTGCCTCATGTTCAATTCCTTCTGAGTGAAAATATACTTCAGACTTTTGTGATCCGTATATATCTCACACCGCTTCCCTAGGAGGTAATGTCGCCATGTTTTTAGGGCATGCACTACAGCTGCCAACTCGAGGTCATGAGTAGCATAGTTCTCTTCATGAGGCCGTAGTTGCCTTGAAAGGTAAGCTACGACTCTGCCTTCTTGCATCAGAACACCTCCCAATCCGGTTCTTGACGCATCACAACATATCACAAACTCCTTGTGTATATCTGGTGTGGCCAGAACTGGGGCGGTGGTCAATCTCTTCTTTAGCTCCTGGAAGCTTTCTTCACACTTCGGCGTCCATTCAAACTTCTTGTCCTTCTTCAAGAGATGAGTCATGGGTCGTGCAATGCTTGAGAATCCTTCAACGAACTTGCGGTAATATCCCGCGAGTCCGAGGAAGCTTCTGACTTCCTTCACATTGCTTGGGGATTGCCATTCAGTCACGGCTTCAATCTTAGTGGGATCGACCGACAATCCTTCTTCAGTCAAAATATGACCCAAGAATCCAACTTCGCGCAGCCAAAATTCGCACTTGCTGAACTTGGCATACAGTTGGTGCTCTTGAAGCTTGTCTAGGACCATCCTCAAGTGTTGCTCGTGCTCTTCTTCCATCTTCGAGAAGACAAGAATGTCATCAATGAAGACAATGACAAACTTGTCCAAATATTCCATGAAGACCTTATTCATGAGATACATGAAGTAAGCTGGGGCATTGGTCAATCCGAAGGACATGACCGTGCACTCATACAGGCCATATCTGGTTACAAATGCCGTCTTCGGAATATCTTGGGGTCTGATTTTCAGCTGGTAGTACCCAGATCTGAGGTCAATCTTGGAGAACACCTTGGCCCCATTGAATTGATCAAACAGATCTTCAATCTTGGGAAGTGGATACTTGTTCTTGATTGTAACTTCATTGAGGGAGCGGTAGTCAATGCATAAGCGGATGGTACCGTCCTTCTTTGCCACAAACAGAACAGGTGATCCCCAAGGGGAGGCACTAGGGCGGTAAATCCCTTCCTTAATTGCTCTTCCAGTTGCGGCTTCAACTCTGCTAACTCTTCTGATCCCATTCTATAAGGCTTCTTATAGATGGTTCCGACTCCGGGCATGAGCTCGATGATGAACTCTACGTCTCGGTCAGGAGGCATTCCCGGTAGCTCATTAGGAAAGACATCGGGGTATTCGCATACTACCGGCACTTGCTCCAATCCAACTTCTGACAGACAGTTGACTTGGGCACCTTGAGCAGAGGAGGGGTTGGGAGCAAACTTAACTTCGACTCCTTGGTCATTGGTCACAGTGACGGTCCGGTTGGCACAATCTAACAAGCCTTGGTGCTTGATGAGCCAATCCATTCCTAAGATCACATCCAAGCCTTGCGATCTTAAGATGATAAGGTCTGCTTGGAAGTCTACCCCATTAATGAAAATCCCGACTCCTTTACATCCTATCTTGGATCTCATCTCTGCTCCGGGGGTTTGTACCACCATAGGGTTATTCAGGGGTGTAGGGGTCATGCCATTTTTTAATGCAAACTTTTGGTTGACAAATGAATGTGTGGCTCCAGAATCAAACAAGACAGTTGCAGGTGCTGAGTTGACAAGGAACGTACCCAGCACGAAGTCCGGGTCTTCCTGGGCTTCTTCTGAAGTGACATGATTCACACGACCCTTGCCGTTGTTGGGCGGGTTGCGGGGAGCTTGGTTCCTTGGTGGCATTCCACGGCCTTGTCCTGGGTTCTGCGCATTGGGGCGTGGGGCGTCGGGCTTCTTATTGGGGCAATACTTGGAGTAGTGTCCTGCCTGACCACATCCGAAGCAAGTGACTTGATTGGGGTTGCTGCTCTTGCCGGCATTGTTATTGGGGTTGTTGTAAGCTGGCCTGGGGTTGGCATACTGCTAAGGTGGATAGTTGGTGCGGGGTGCAGGAGCTCTTGGCTGCTGATAGGTTGGCTTGACCGGGGTGGGCTGCCACAGGCGAGGCTTCTGGTTGCTGGAGCTACCCTTGCTGATCATCTTGCGCTTACGGGTATCATCCAAAGCACGTCGCTTGTCTTCAAGCATGAGTGCCTTGTTCACCAGATCAGGAAAGGTCGGGCAGTCACACACAACAAGCGAGTACTGCAGAGTCTGGTTAAGGCCTTCCATGAAGCGCTCCCTTTTGGTAGCATCAGTGCTGACATCTTCAGGGGCATACCTTGAGAGAACACTGAACTTCTGCATGTACTCCTTGACAGTGCTACTACCTTGCTTCAGGGCTCGGAACTCACGCTTCTTGATGGCCATGATTCCGGAAGGAATGTGGGCCTTGCGGAATTCTGCCTTGAAGTTATTCCAAGTGATGTTTCGCTCAGCATGCATGGCCTTGAATCCATCCCACCAAGCTCTAGCAGTTCCCCCGAGGCAGTCAGCAGCATATGCCACCTTCTCACGGTCTTAGTGCATCCGACTACTTCCAATAGATCCTCAATGGTGCGGACCCAGTCGTCTGCATCCAGGGGTGCAGCAGTCTCGATGAAGGTGGGTGGTGCATGCTTCTTGAACTCCACCAACGTGGAACGTCCATTGCCGTTTCCCACCGGCTGGCGATTGACAGCTTGAGCAATCATCTGGAGGGCTGCAGTGTTGGCTTGGCGTTCCTCTCGGAAGGCTTGGAGAAGCTGAGCCATGTCCATGTTTGGAGGTGGTGGCGGTGGTGGAGCTTGTCCTTGGGTTTGGTTCTGACTGGCTCCTTCTCCGGCTTCTTACTGCTGGGTAGAGGCACCAGTATGAGTTACAACAGGCATCATGTTGGAGCGGTCAAGGTCTCATGATGGGGAAAGATGGGGAAAGCAATATAGATGGGACGCCTAGTAAGGGGGTTGGTATGACACTAATTGTTTTCATGCAAGGGCCAAAAGGCCAAACACATTCATTAAAATCCAAATGGGTGATGTAGTCACTTACAAGTTCCCGAAGGAAAGTACGACATCCATCAAACACATCAAAAGCAAACACCATACTACATGGTTTCATATGAACCATTACAAGGACTCGACTTCGCATAGGGGTACACGACCTATCCTACCGTAAGGGTTACTAATGGGCATATCCGGGTTGCGAATGATGCCTAAGTGGTGGAATGCTCGGTCACGTAGTCTGGATCTTCTGGGTCTTCCTCCTCGTCATCGGTGGCCTGACTTTCCTCTTCACTTGAAGGGGTGGGGGAGTGGAGGAGCTCAACACGGCATTGCTTTGCCAGTGGTGCGAAGAGCTTGCGGTATTCCTTTGCGCTCATGCGGTGTTGTTGTGGTGGTTCTCCATCCTTTGGGGGTCTTTCGCCTCTGTATGCGATTGCGGGTTGTCCAGGGGGAGCACCTTCCTTCTTGATCCTATCTATCTTTCCTTGTGCTTGAAGAAGAAGTGCCTTGGTCGCATGAAGTTCCTTTCGGAGTTCCATTGATTTAGAGGCCAAGTGTTGTGCCAAACTATCGGCACAAAGGCTGAAGCAGGTCTGGAATCGGAGTGGAAGTCCTTCTTCTAATGGTGGAGCTGGTGCACTACTCTCATCCTCACCTTCCTTCCGATAAGGCAAGAAACGGGTTGCCAACTCATCTGCCATCTCTGGAAGAAGGTCTCGGAGGCGGGTGAGTGCCTTGAGGGTTGTTGTCTCGACGGCAAGAACCAATGTTGCCATTTGGGGTCCCTCGAAGAACCAGCTTGTTGGAGAGTCATTGGCCTTCACGATCACTTCCACATGATACTCCATCTCGGTGTCATTGATCCAATGCTCATGGTAGGCGAAAATGGGGGCTCGGTGAAACTGGCACTTCTTGAGGCTATCCTCGAGAAGCACAAGGAATCCTGTGGTCAGGAAGTCTTCAGGTACGGCAGCCATCTACAAAGGTTGAATGGGAGAGGTCAATAAGGGAAATTTATCTTGGGTTGGGTAAGCTTTAGAAAAGAAGAGAAGTTTAGATGGTCTCAAGCTAACTAACGCCCATGCTAACTAAGGCTTCCTACAGTCAGGATGGCTCTGATACCAGCTCTGTGGGGACCCCGACTCATAAGTCGAGATCACCGAATGCACGTGTACAGTGATCCCAGAGATCAATGCTCACTGAACACACAGAAGCTGAATAACAAGAGTCTTACATCCATACATACCGTCTTACACAAATTATGACCATTATTGTCAAGTCTTACATTGATAAAGCTTTAAGGGCTGAACATCAAATGAAACACAAGCAGCGGAAATCTTCGTCGATAAGTAGAACCCATGCCATCTGCCTTAACCCTACAGGCATTCTGACTGGGAAACGTCCTAGTTCGCATGTTCGTCTCCAAAGAACTCTTCTTTGAACTCCTGTTCTTCCATGCCTGGCCAATTAAATAACCAGTGGCTAGCCAATGAGTACTTTGAATGTACTCGCAAGCAACCCATGTTTTGGTTCAAGGTACAAAAATGCATGATATAGGTAAATTTTTGCGGAAAGCTAGTTTTGAGTGCAATGACATGTTCAACAAATTGTAGGACATGCATTAGGAGAATTCAATTAACCATGAGGATAGGTTACAGATATCAACATAAATAGAGTGGGCATCAACCCAACTCAATCATGTCAAGTCCTTTGACTTGACCCAAGTAGTTCTTCCCACTTATCAAAACACACACTGGTTTGTAAACATGTGGACGTAGCCCAAGAGCGGTTACCCAACTATCCTTGACCGTGGACACGGCTATTCGAATAGGTTTACACTCTGCAGAGGTTGCACACTTTACCCACAAGATCCGGCGAACTTCCGTGTCATCCACGACCCGCGGTACCTCAAGTACCCGGGGTAAGCACCCAATCACTATCTTTCCCTAGACGACACTAACAAGGAGTCCACTCGTTGTTCCGTATCCTCACGATGTACATCATACGAGACTCACTCGTGATCGTATCATCCGAGAGGGGACACAATGGTGTATCCGGTGCCCTGTGAAAACAGTCATGGCTGCCCTACCTGGCACGACCCCGTCCCGAGAGAGAGCACCAACTCTCCCCCGTCACTAGTAATGCGGGCTCCAAGCTAGTATCGGCCTAGGTAATCAGTAATGCCCTTTCCCATATAAGGGTAGAGTGGTTGCGCCTGTAAGGTTGGAATAACGGTCGCAACTTAAACCAATCCGTTTTTGAAAACAACACACACACTTGCCTCGGTACACCACTTCGTCATCAAGTGGCTACCCAACTCATCATCTCCCTCAGGCATAAGTGGCACCCGACGGGGTTTTTGAAAAGTCCTTTGAAAATACTTTGTCCCCATCACTATGCATATTACCGTCCCTTTTTGCGTAGCACTACTTTAGCATCCTATCTACTCCCACCGGCATAACCCTCATAGAAAGGTAGGGTCATGCATCATGCAAGTGTCAACGAGAAAAGCAACGGAGGCAAACCACCCCAAGTGGTCACCATTTTATCATGACTCGATGCAAGCAATAAAAGTGCCATATGACACGCATAAAAGGGGTTTCTTAGACATGGTCAAAGGGCTTCTTGCTTGGCTCAACAAAGTCTTCGGGGCCTTCAAAGTCTTCTGGTCCAACTCCTTCGTCAGCAACGCAATCTATCGTCACAAAATAATAACGAGAAAAATAAGGCAATAATAACACAGAAAAACCAAAGTGCTCAGAAAAATGTCAACTCATTTTTGTTAAATACTAGGGTGAAAACTAAGAAGGGGAAAATTCCTTGTTTTGGATTTGGAGTAGCAGAATAGGAGAAATGGATTTACAAGGGCATATTTAAATGCTTAAAATCACATTCAAATATTTACAGTGAAGAAAAGGTTGTTGGATTTGAATGAAAGTTGCACCATTAAATAGGTTGCAATATTTTAGGAATTTAGGAATTTGAATTAATTTATTTGGACATATATTTTATCCTGTGGAATAATTGCAAGTTTCCAGAAAAAGAAAAGGAGAAACAACACTGTGCAACTAGGCCAGAAGGGCCACAGTGCAGGAGTCCCAGATGGGTTTCAGCCCATGCCAGGCTGCCACGTCGAGGGCATAAAGGCAAAATACACCTTCAGCCGACGCAGCGAACCGGTACGCATGTGCGTGCGTTTTAAACCTGACGGGTGGGTCCCACCCGTCAGGGCATGAGGCTGACGGACAGGGCCCACGGCCGTCATCGTCTATCTCCGTCCAGAGGTGACGGCAAGCTCGCCGGCGGCGACATAGGGCACGGGAGGATGCGTGGGTGGTACCGTTGTGCTCAGGGAGGATCCGCCGTTCGGATGGAGGTGGAGTTGGTCGCCGGGGTGGCCTGGTTCGCCGGCGACGAGGTCTTGCAGCGGAGGAGCTTTGGGTGGTGGTCGTTCCGGTCGACTCCGGCTGCAAACGAGGCGGGGGAGAGAGGGGAAATGATCAGTGGGAGGTGGTGGTTTCAGATCGGGGCAGAGGAGGAACGGGGGAAGCCTGTACCTTGCGAACTCCGGCAAGCCGAGGCGGCAGAGCTCGAGCTCGATCTCGAGCTCGGGCGGTTATGGAGAGGAACTGGGGGCGAGGGGGATGTTTTGGTGGTGCAGAGAGCGAGTGGTGAGGAGAGGAGGGCTCGGGGAGGCCTTTAAATAGGCGAACGGCGGGGTGCCGTGGACTCGTGCGCCGGCGGGCTCCTGCTCGTCGCTGCAGGGCTCGGGGAAGAGGGCGTGGTGTTTGGGGTGTTCCTGGACATCGACTACGTCGGGAGAGATAGAGAGAGGGAGTGGGGAGACGCCAGAGGGGCGCGCGCGTGAGCCGCGCCATTGGCAGGCTCGGGCAGCCGGTGTTTGCTAGCGCGGAGGCGTGGGGAGGAGGAGACAGGAGGGGGCTGACCACGTAGCGTGTTGCGGACGCCGAGGCGCATCGACAGGCGCACGGGGGAGGCCTGAGGTGGTCGGAGGTTGTTGGAAGGGGGCGGCTACAGTGCGGGAGCGCCCTATAGCGCGCTCCAGAGCTCCCAAATGGCCGGCATGGCCATTCTTTATGCATGGTGAGCGCGCCTTTTGGTGTCTAGCAGGTCTAGGAGTGAGTAAAGAAATGGGGTGGTGCATTGGATGCCATGGATGGCCACTGGAGTGAGGAGGGAGGTGAGGAAGAGGGGTACAGGGGCTGTCCAGGGGGTAAATAAAGTGATTTCACCCCTCAATCATTGAGCTGAGGTGCAGCCATTGTTACTGGAGGTAGACGAGATCTAGGAGGGGCTGTGGTAAAAAGTTGAGTTCAAGGAGAATAGTTTTAGTGGTCAAAATGGTGATTTTTGAAAAGTGGCAGAAGGTGTTTGATAAAGGTTTTGGCAAGCAAATGATTGCCAATTGCCATGAGACTCCACAGGGTGAAATGACACATATAATTAGGGCCTCTCACCAATTTGGAGCTTATTTGGGCAAAGTTGCCAATGCAACTTTTGTAAACCCTAGAAATGAGCAGAAATAGACTTGTGTAGATCTAGTTGAGCATAACACTTCTCCTTGATGCACTACTTGGTGTAGTGGCCTCATTTGGTCATGTGAACATGCTCACAAAAGTTGGGGTTAAGGGGAGAAAGTTGGTAGTACAAACTTGCTCAAATTAGGTTCTGAACAGAAAGGGTTATGGGGCATTTTGGTGGACCAAAATGACCTTGATTGAAGTGAGGCTTTGCAAGATCATCACAATATGCATTTGTGACTTGCTGGATTTTTCTTGGATTTTTATGGAAATATTTCCTGTAGAAATATTTCAAATCCTTGAAATGGGCAGAAATGGTTTTGGGAGGTTTTGTCCAATATTTTGAACATGACCATGTGTTGAAACTCTTATATATGGGAAATATATGCCCACTGAGTTTCCCTGATTTTTAAAATAATAAAATAATTTTTCCCTATTAAAGACCATTTCTGGCCTTTATAAAAAGCTTTTAAATAAAATAGGAAAATAACTTTTAAAATTATATTTTTGGGGTTTATGGGAATCCTATATCTAATAGGTTTCAAATATACCTTTTGAAATATTTTTCATACCCCAAATCAGGTACTTGCAGTGCAAACCTCAATCCAGGGGTTTTTGGAAAACTAATTTTTGAAAATACTATTTGGCCAAATTATTTTTGTAAGAAAATACTATATTGTACTATACACATGGCATGATCATTGGGCAGAAGTTTGGGGCAAGGAGATGACGTACAGAAGGTGGAGTAGTTGACTTTAAAGATCACTTGAAAAATAACAGACAGAAAACCAACTCCAAAATAAAAGCAAAATAATGCAAAAGTTTTTGTTGGCCCAACTTTTCTTGCTTTATTAATGCAAATGACATGTTACAAAATGCAGGGTGTGACACGCTCGATGTGCAAACCCCTACAACGTCGTCTGTGGATGTTGTGAACACCTGACAGACACATCCTGATGACTACTTGATAGTTTAGTGCACCATACTTTACGGCTTAAATCGGGATTCCAATGACGTTTTGAACGCCATAGAAGATATGAGATGTTCCTAGAGCTTAAATTCCGATTTCGGGCTCATGCCCGTGTTGAGAGGTGTGAGACCACTGACAAGTTTTTTTGCCAACAAGATGGAGGAGAATAGCTCAGCTAGTGAGCATGTGCTCAGAATGTTTGGGTGCTACAATCACTTAAATCAAGTGGGAGTTAAACTTCCAGATAAGATAGTGATTGATAGTGTTCTCTAGACACTATCACTAAGCTACTAGATCTTCGTGATGAACTATGACATGCAAGGGATGGAGTTGATCTCGGAGCTGTTCGCGGTGCTTAAGACCGCAAAAGGTAGAAATCAAGAAGCAGCATCAAGTGTTGATGGTTTATCAAGACCACTGGTTTCAAGAAGGGCAAGGTCTAGAAGGGAAACTTCAGGATGGCAAACCAGTTGCCGCTCGAGTGAAGGAACCCAAGGTTGAACCTAAACCCGAGACTAAGTGATTCTATTGTAAAGGGAACGGTCACTGGTAGCGGAATTACCCCAAATGCATGGTAGATAAGAAGGCTGGCAACTTCAACAAAGTATATACATGTTATTAATGTGTACCTCACTAGTACTCCTGGTAGCACCTGGGTCTTGGATACCGGTTCAATTGCTATTATTGGTGACTTGAAGCAAAAGCTACGGACTAAATGGAGAATGGCTAAGGGCGAGGTGACGATGTATGTTGGAAGTGTTTCCAAAGTTGATGAGATCACCATCGCACGCTCCATCTACCTTCGGGATTAGTATTGAACCTGGATAAATGTTATCAGGTGTCTATGTTGAGCATGAATATGATTAGATCATGTTCATTGCAATATGGTTATTCATTTAAGTTAGAGAATAATGGTTATTCTGTTTACATGAATAATACCTTTCATTGTCATGCACCCTATGTGAATGGTTCATTGAATCTCGGTCATGGTAATACACATGTTCACGCCAAAAGATGTAGAGTTAATAATGATAGTACCACTTTCTTGTGGCACTGCCGCTTAGGTCATATTGGCGTAAGATGCATGAAGAAACTCCATATCGATGGATGTTTGGAGTCACTTGATTTTGAATTGCTTGACACATGCGAGCCATGCCTCATGGGCGGGATGACTAAGACCCTGTTTTCAGGTACAATGAAACGGACAAGTGACTTGTTGGAAATCATGCATGCGGATGCGTGTGGATCCAATGAGAATTGAAGCGTGCGGTGGATATCGCTATTTTCTCATCTTCACTTACGATTTGGGTAGATATAGGTATATTTACTTAATGAAGCACAAGTCTGAAACGTTTGAAAAGTTCAAGCAATTTTCAGAGTGAAGTTAAGAATCATCATAACAAGATGATCATGTTCCTATGATCTGATCAAAGGGGATTTTCTGAGTTATGAGTTTGGCAATCACTTAAGACATTGTGGAATTGTTTAGCAGTTGAAGCCACCTGGAACACCACAGCGTAATGGTGTGTCCGGACGTCATAATCGAACCTTATGAGATATGGTGCGATCTATGATGTCTCTTACCAATCTACCGCTATTATTTTGAGGTTATGCATTAGAGACAGCTGCATTCACTTTAGATAGGACACCATATAAGTCTGTTGAGACGACGTCGTATGAACATTGGTTTGGCAAGAAACCAAAGTTGTCGTTTCTTAATGTTTGGGGATGCAATGCTTAAGGCTTTAGCCGGAGAAGCTCGAACCCAAAAGCGGACAAACACATCTTCATAGGATACCCAAAGGTGACAGTTGGGTATACCTTCTATCTCAGATCCGAGGGCAAATTGTTTGTCGCTAAGAACGGGTCCTTTCTCGAGAAGGAGTTTCTCTCGAAAGAATTGAGTGGGAGGAAGATAGAACTTGATGAGGTTGTCAAACCTTTACTTCAACCAGAGAGTGATGCAACACAGAAAGATGTTTTCTGTTGCGCATACGTCTGTTGAATAGGAAGTTAATGATAGTGATCATGAAGCTTCGGATCAAGTTGTTATCGAACCTCATAGGTCGACAAGGATATGTACTACTCCTGAGTGGTACGGTAATCATGTCTTAGATATCATGTTGTTAGACAACAATGAACCTACGAGCTATGGAGAAGCGATGGTGGGCCCGTATTCCGAAAAATGGTTAGAAGCCATGAAATCCGAGATAGGATCCATGCATCAGAATAAAGTATGGACTTTGGTGGACTTGCCCGATGATCGGCAAGCCATTGAGATAAATGGATCTTTAAGAAGAAGACGGACGTGGGCGGTAATGTTACCGTCTATCACTATAGGAATCAGCTATTTTGCCGTCTGCCACGGCGGACGGCAAAGGCATGAACGGCGGACGGCAAAGGCCTTTGCCGTCAGCCGCGGACGGCAAAAGGCTCCGGCAAACTAGGCTACGGTAAACAGCTACTTTGCCGTCTGCTTCCTGGCGGCTGACGGCAAAGGCCCTTTGCCGTCTGCGGCGGACGACAAAGAGAGCGGACGGCAATAATTGCGCTGTCAGTCCGTTAAGTGGCTAACGGCAGGCCTTTGCCGTCCGCCGCTGACGGCAAAATTTCTAGTGTCTTTGCCGTCCGCCGTATGATGTCATCTACACGTCACTACATGGCAGGTTCTTTGCTGTCTGCCACTGATGGCAAAGTCTTTCCTGTCTGCCACTGTAGGCAAACTGGCCAAATGGTCAGCTCCTAGGAAGCACAGCTGGATGCCATGTGTCTTCTTTGCCGTCCGCGGCAGACGGCAAAGAGCCCGTTGTCGTCGGTGGCAGACGGCAAAGAGCCTGCATATTGGCTCTTTTATCTGTTTTTTATTAAATCCAACAATTTTCATCACAAATATATATGACATATATAGATATATTTCAAAAGGCCATTACAGAGCAAACATATAAGATATCCAACACATAACTTCATCATCCAACCATATATATTACATGCATAGTTCCATCATACATAACAAGTTCAACATAGAGGCATCCAACCATATATATTACAATAGTTTCATCCAACGATACATGCATAGTTCAACGATACAAAAGAAACAGAGAAAGGGATAAGGAGCACTCCATCTATGCAAGCTTTCGTCAAGTGAATGAAATCTGCAAAATGAAAAATAAGAAAGTTTGAACAAGAAGAGTAGAACAAGAAGAAGACTAGAACAAGAAGAGTAGAACAAGAAGAAGACCAGAACAAGAAGAGTATGTCATTTATGAGCTAACTTACGTGAAATGGATCATATATGAGCTAACTAAGTTGAAATGGGTCGTTTATGAGCTAGCTAAGGTGAAATGGATCATTTATGAGCTAACTTAGTTGAAATGGGTCGTTTATGAGCTAACTAAGGTCAAATGGATCGTTTTTGAGGTAACTAAGGTGAAATGGATCGTTTTTTAGCTAACTTAGGTGAAATGGATCATTTATGAGCTAACTTAGTTGAAATGGATCGTTTTTTAGCTAACTTAGGTGAAATGGATCATTTATGAGCTAATTTAGTTGAAATGGATCTTTTTGAGCTAACTTAGGTGAAATGGATCATTTAAGAGCTAATTTAGGTGAAATGGATCTTTTTTAGCTAACTTGGTGAAATGGATCGTTTATGAGCTAAATTAGTTGAAATGGATCGTTTATGAGATAACCTATGTAAGATGGGTCATTTTGGAGTTAACCTAGGTGAAATGGGTCATTTTAAAGCTAACATAGGTAAAATGGATCATTTAGGAGCTAATCTAGGTAAAATGGGTCATTTTTGAGCTAACTTGGATGAACTGGATCATTTATAAGCTAACCTAGGTAAAATGGGTCATTTTAGAGCTGACTTAGGTAAAATGGATCGTCTATGAGCTAACTAAGCTGATTATGCAATTTTTGACATAAGTAAGCTAAGTACAGATCGTTTTAGAGCTAACTTAGGTAAAATGGATGGTTTTGGAGGTCAGTAAGCTTATTAAGTCATTTTGGAGGAGAAGAAGCTAAGTCTAGGTCATTATGGTAAGCATTGGAGGAAATAAAGCTAAGTCTAGGTCTTTATGCATGTGTTAAGCAAAACACTAGATAAACTTACCAAGATCCAGGAGGTGTAGGAGCGGGGTGGCTCGTGTCGGTAGCTGGAGAAGGATCGTGCGATGCTTGTCTAGAGTTACGCTGCACCAAAGATCATTTCCAATGTCTTGTTAGCATGATGACACTCAAATGTTAAGACTAGCAAGTAATGTCCATTCAAATAAAACTCACCATGGTCCCAGGAGCAATCACTGGCATCGGCGGAGCAGTCTGACCTGTCTTCTCGCACACAGACTGCACATTTGGTTTTGACGACTCAGTCATACTAGTTAGTAATGAGACAAACACTACATGAATGTTTTGGCTAATCTGCAGAAGAAATTTACCACAAGGAGCGCGTACATGGCCCTTGCATGCATGTCATTCCGTGCCCTCTCCTCCTCCATCATCTTTGTCGTCCTCTCCTCCAACTCTCGCTGCCTCTCCGCTGCCTCCACCAGAAGTTTCTCCGTTCTATCTCTCTCACTCTGTGTAGCAGCCTGCAACACCACTCACATGACCATTTGTAATCATTGATGGAAGCGCACACAATGTAATGGAGAAAGATAACTGAGTACATATCACTAACCTTGATGGCGAGTTGCACTGGCCGTTCACGAGGCCTTATCTCAGGAGCGGAGCTCGACTGGCGCGCATTGATCTCCGGGAGAGTGCTAGGACAACGGATATGTCACAGCCCTAGCTTTGGCCTTTGCTTGTCATTGCATATGCATCCATGCATCATCTTAAATTCAAGAAAATTGAATTAAGGGAATTCTCAAGCCTCAGAAATCTTTAAAAATGATCAACATTAAAATATTTCAAATGAGCCCAACAAAATGTTCCTGCTAACCTCTGAAAATATTGGCAAGAGCTATAACTCAAACCAATATTTTTGGAATTACAGAAATAATTATTCAGGGGCCTTTGAATTAAATCACTAGCTATTTGATTTGGGTTTATATTTACTATAAAATAGATATAAGCCCAATAATTTTGAAAATTTGCATGTGGCTCTGAACTAGTTCCCTAAGTCCACATAATAATTTTCAGAAGCATAAAAATTGGTTTGTGTAAAAACCAAACTCAAAACAAACTTCAAAAAAATAGAAAACAGAAAACAAATAGAAAATAGAGAGAGACAGAGGAGCTACCTGGGCTTACCTGGCGCCCCACTAGCCCACCTCTGTAGCAGCCCAACTGGCCAAAGCCAGCCCGGCCCATCAGGGGCAGCACTGTCTTCTTCCTCCTGCCAGGAGGAGAAGCAGCTGCGTGCCCGATGGCCGGCGAGCCGCGCTGGCTCCTCCCTGCCTGCGTGCCCTCCCCTCGACTTCCTGTTCGCCACCACGACACCCCTGACCCCCTCTCACTTCCCCTCTATCGCTCTGGACTCCCTCCCCCTCCTCTGCTCCCTCTCCTGCGTTCGACCACGGCCACCCGAGAGCACCGACGAGCACCACCGGGGCCATCGTCCACCCCGCACCTCGCTGTTGCTTCCAGAGGAACCGCCATCGCCTTCTGCGTCATCTACACCAACCCATTCGACTGCGGGAGCCCTGTAGCGTCGTCCCCGAGCTCGTCCTCTACCTTCGGCCGCCGTCAACCTCACCTTCAATTCGCCGCCGTTTCCGCGTCCTCGAGCTCGCCGACTTGCTCGTCCGACTCGCCGTGAGCCTCTGATCCCGAACATCTCTCTCGCCTTCCTCGTAGGCCGCCGTAGCCACCGGACCACCTACGCCCGAAACCGCCGCCGCCTGCGCTCGCCGCCGATGCGACTCCGGCGACCAATTGGTCACTCCGGCGAGTCCAATCTTCTCCCCGCATCGCGTAGGCCCCAGCTAGCGCCTCAGCTTGCTTGCTTGTGCACCGCAGCACTGCCCGCCCTCACGCCCGAGCTCCGGCCGCCACGGCCGAGCTCCTCGCCATCGCCTCCGGCCACCCCACGCCCGACTGGCGCCACTGCCCGACGCGCGCTGGTCTGGGCTCTCGAACAAGCCCAGCCACGCTGCGAACGGGTCACCACAGCGCATTCCCGAGCCCCTCCGCCGCGGTTGCCCTCGCCAGCGGCTAAACGCCGGCAGAGTTGACCCCGCTGGCCCGGGTAGACCCCGGTTTGACCTCCCCTGGGTCCTGACGTGTGGGCCCAGGGCCCTGTTAACTTTCGTTAAGTTTTTTTATTAAACCTAATCAACCCCGCTGACACTGACATGTGGGGCCAGCCCCTGCTAATTACCTAGTATAGATTTAACTAAAATAGGATTAGCCTTGAGTCACTAACAGGCGGGTCCCCCAGGTCAGGTTTGACCTGGACCGGCCCTGTTGACCTGCTGACGTCATAATGACGTAGTACGGACGTAGTAAAGGAATTTCTGGATTTTAAATAATACAGGAAATTCCAGAAAACAATTTAAACTTCTAAAAATCATATAAAATCAACCGTAACTCCAAATGAAATAAATTATATATGAAAAATTATCAGAAAAATTCAAGGAATCCATCTGTACCATTTTCATGCATGTTTGAACAACTTACCCTCACTGTTTAGACCAAAACATGATAATGCACTATTTGAATTCATAGTTTGAATTTGAATTTGAACCTAGTGTTCAAACCAACTCCATTTAACTTGTTGTTAGTTGCATTAGCTCAATCAACAGCATATTGCCATGTCATGATCATGCATCATATTGTTGCATCGCATTGATTGTGTCCTTCCCTGTTTGCCGGTAATCGTCCCCTCTCAAACGATGATGTTTCCGACGACGTGATCGTTGACACCGATGAAGAACTATATTGTCTTCAGGAGTGCCAGGCAAGCAAAACCCCCTTGTTCATTTCGATACAATCCCACCCTCTCGCTCCTGCTCTCTTTTACCGCATTAGGACAACATGTTTCCTCTGTTACTTGCCACGGTAGTTGAACCCCTTATCCTCTGCATGACCTGTCATTGCCACAGTAAATAGATGAAACCCACTAGCATGAGTAGGAGTTGTTTGAGCCCTGATGTGCCTACTCATTCATGCTTGTTTGTCATGCCTGCTACTGCTTAGAGTTGAGTCAGTCCCGATTCATCGGGAATGAATCGGAGATGTGTGAACATGTCCTACTGTGTGTGAGCTAAGTGTGTGAACACTATTTGGTAAAGGTAGCGGTGAGAGGCCATGTAGGAGTACATGGTGGGTTGTCTCATTGAAACCGTTCTTAGGAACTGAGTTCTGTGTTTGTGATCCATGAAACAGTTACTACCACACATTGGGCCCGAAACCAATGGACCCTCTCGGCTTCTTGATCACCCTTGTCCTCTGTCCAGGAGTTGCAACTAATTTCTGGTGTTTATAGGATATGTGTTGGCGGCTGTGCGTTGCACTAACCCTGGGGGTGGGCTATGTTGCGGTAGATACACCGTGGCACGGTGTACCGGGCACCCATTTGGTGTCTCGGGATCCCTGTTCACATCGTTCGGGGCCGTATGTGGAAACCTCGGCCGGACTCCCTGCTGATGGAACCTGGATAGGCGATAAACCTGGACTAGAGACTTGAGTGTTTAGGTAGGCCGTGGCCGACACCCTCGTTGGGCTTCCGCTTGAAGGCTGCCGAGTACATATCGTGTAAACGGCGGTAAGTGGTGAGAGCGTGTGTGAAGAAGTACACCCCTGCAGGGTTAACATCATCTATTCGAATAGCCGTGTCCGCGGTAATGGACTTCTGGGTTACTTATAAAAGTTCATAGACAAGTGAAAGTGGATACTCTAAAACTCGCAAGATAAGTGTGAGTGCTATGGATGGCCTTCTCGTAGGGAGACGAGAGCGGATCCATAGTGGTGTATTGAATGGTGAATATGTGGACTCGTGTGCGCCACCTCAAAAGAGTTGCTTGCAGTCGTAGTTCAGATAGCCACCGAGTTAAAGCTGGCTTGCCGCAGTTAAACTCCACCCCCCCTTTGTTGATACCGATGCATATGTAGCTAGTTCTGATGTAAGTCTTGCTGAGTACCTTTGTACTCACGTTTGCTTAATTTATGTTTTGCAGAGAGACTTCAGTCTCGCTAGTAGTTCCGCATGGACTTCGATGTTTAGCTTGATTCCTCAGCTACAATCTTGTGCCCTCGACAGGATCTGGTAGATAGTCAGGCTTCTTAGCCTTTTTCATTTATAGATGTCTGTACTCAGACATGTTAAGCTTCCGCATGTGCTTGCATTGTATGCTATGATTGTTGGGTCATGAGACCTATCTTTGTAATATCTGGCTCTTCGGAGCCTAATGAATTAATACTTGAGTCGTAGAGTCTTGTTGTGATGCCATGTTGTATGTACTCATATCGGGCATGTTGTGTATATGATTGAAATGCTTTGTATGAGTGGGATCCGACAATCTAGTTGTTTATCCTTGGCAGCCTATCATATGGGGAAATGTAGTCTAGTGCTTTCTGGGCGATAGTAGTCCGCTACAGCCCGGTTCACCGGAGTCCTGCTAGCCCAGCACTACTGCTCAGGACACTTGACTGGCCGGCATGTGTTTCACTTCGTTCCTGTGTCTGTCCCTTTGGGGAAATGTCACGCGGTGACATCCGGAGTGCTGCCTAGCCTGCTACAGCCCGGGTTACCGGAGTCCTGTTAGCCCAGTGCTACAGCCCGGATTCACACACTGTTGACCGACATGCTCGAGGTTGATTCATGTATGCATGTTCCCATGGGTTAGTGCCGCTTTGGGTTCACGACTAGCCATGTCGGCTCGGGTTCTTTGTCATATGGATGCTAGCGACACTATCATATACGTGAGCCAAAAGGCGCAAACGGTCCCGGGCCAGGTAAGGTGGCACCCGTGGGAATACCGTGCGTGAGGCCACAAAGTGATATGATGTGTTACATGCTAGATCGGTGTGACCTAGGATCGGGGTCCTGACAGCGTTGGTATCAGAGCCTGACTGCCTGTAGGATTACCAAGCCAAACTGGTCGAAGTTGAGTCTAGAAATGCTTTAGTTATATAAGAGAATTGATTGTGGAAGGGAATGTAAGGCTCTTTTTACTCCTTATTCTCATGACCTTCTGATCTAAGTCAACCTCTTCTTTTCTACGGGGATTAAGAACTAGGCCTTCTCATCTATCTATCAGGATGACGTGTTACTAATCCATAGACTTATAGAATTGATAGTTTCAAGCCTCTTTTCAGTTTCTACTACTTCCATGTGTTCTCAGTTGATCTCAGAACTTTGATATTGTGATGTTAAGTGGTTATGCCACCTTTTTGCAGGATGTCTCAAATCATTTTGAGCATTTACAGTCGTTATGCTGTCCGAGTCATCCCAAGTTTCTAAGTAGTCTGATGCATTTGCAAATCCCTTCTTTCCATTCTCGATGTTCCTTTGGGCCAGATTAATCACACTAATCGGTGAGTTGAGGTACTTTGTTGCCTCGGCATATATGTTGGAGCTATTACTATGACCCTAGGTGTTTTAGGGAGTCACCTAGTGATCTAGCCATGTTTTGTATCCCCAGTGTGTGATTCTGGCCATTATTCTCAAAAGCATCCCATGATGCCATGTAGTGGAGGTATTCTATTCATGGGTTCCTGAACCCAAGATTCATCCTACTTACCTCATGTTGATAGTGTTTGATAGTTCCTTTAGGATATTAGTAACCTTTGCATCAGTCCTCAAGGTTCGTGGTATATCCTTCTTCCAATTATCATGAACCATTCTTGGCAGGAGTTCTTTTGAACCAAAAGGTCACGACAGAGTGCTCCCGATGAGTTCTCCATTCTATGTTGTGGCTCTGCCAGTTCTACCTTTCTGCATGGGTTATCTGGAAGAAATATGTTGAGCTTTGCTCGACATACTAATCTATGCCTCCACAGCTCAGAAAATTATATGTTCCTTGAGTTGTTCCTCTTCAGTTGTATTCCGACCATCCTCTATCAGTAGATAGCCAAGAGTATGTGTGCATTTGTGTTCATCGGTGCCTTTTATTCTTGTGGTCCATCGAGCCGTTCTATTTTAGAATGACTAGGAGAAACAAACTCCAGTACCTCATCCATATCTAGGGTTGGGTCAAAATAGTTGTATTCCGCAGATCAAAATGCAACCTAGCTTTTGGTTCTGTTCTACCCTGAAGTATTACCCACCTTATGTCAAGAGCGTCGTGAGAATTGCACCTTCTCCTATGAATTCTTGACGCAGTGATACTTCTTGCCATCATTGTTCATTCCTCGGTTCCCGTGTTATTGTAACCGGAATGCCGGCACGTGAGTCGTGATGTGTGAAATCAATACTCCTAGCAACTGTGTTGCTTGGTAGTTAATGGACACTATTCTCATTCTTAGCGTGTTGGTTATCAAATCATCATTCTAAGATTGATCGTGCTACCTAGTCCTTATTTCCGGTGCACTCTTCGATCAACGAGTTAGGGTTGTGTCAATCCCTCACTCCTTGATCATATCGTCTTGCCCTGAAAAGCAAGATTGTTCTCGAGCTTAGTAACATATCGGTGGTTCGTGATGTTTCGATTATCTTCTCGAAAGTATTACCTGGTTGTCACCTGACCGCTATGTTGAGTTCGTGATCATGTTGGTTTTCCTCCAACCACCCATTCTCCAAGAATCTATGTTGGATACCCCTGAGCTAGTTGGTTAAGCTTAACAACAACTTGGAGAGTTGGAAGATAAAAGCTTGTCTGACTTAGTTCATGTTAAGGGATATCTTTGTGTTTGTGTGTGTGTTGAAGAAAGATGATATATTCATCGATTGATCGCCGTGACCAATTGGTGGAGCTATTGTTTTGTCCAAACCTTGATTTGAGTGTGGGCTATCGTCAAATCAAATCAGACCCAACGATGTTCGTAATGTTGTCTTACTTGCGATTGTCCCTCGAGCATACACCATTATATCTTTGGTCTGACCAATACTATCACATTGTTCACATAGTGGTGGAAGTCCAGTGATATGGAAATTCTGATGAGTTGCTATTGATCCCATCAATAGCATTTTGTCTCCCCCATGATTCATGTTGAACATCAACCTAGTGTTGAAAACTTGTAAGCAATGCCTTCGTGTTCCGTTCATGAAGCTTATGCTTGGATGGAAGAAGTGACTTCCTCGAATTCATGTGCATTTGGTGCAAGTTGCTGCCGTGAGTTCGAGAAAGATTGTTTTTGTTTCCCTTGGAATCATCCCAAGTCAGTCATGCATACGTGCGAAGTATTCTATGGTTTGGTAGATTAATTACCTCCACTCCGTATGTGTTCCTAGCACACCAAGCCACTGATTGACTTGTTCAAGGAACACGAGTCTATGCTTGGGATCTAATCCATGGACTTGCATAAGACTCTGAAATCCTTGATGATGGTTCCCCACCTGAACTCGATAGTGTCTTACTATAAGACTACTACGTGGTCATGCTCGACTTGGATAGCGTGTTCACAGGTTTGTAGCAGAACCAGCTCATGTTTTGGAGCTTGCTATCGCAGTTCATTCCCCGAGAATATCGCAACATCGTCTCGTCGATTTGTGTTGCAAACCTTCATTTTCCTTTCTAGAATCGATGAGTCTGGAATATCCTGACACCAACCAGATCTGAATCTCAGGCAGATATGATGGTTGGAGCATTTCCCAAGAACTATAATATTGGTCTCTCGATAACCGGTAAAGTGGATGTCGTGGCCAACACACCTAGCCGGAAGACCCATTATTGTAGTATCTTGATTGAGGAAGTTGGTCACCTACCCATAAGGATTTCGTAGGATTTACTCCAGAAGTTGTCCCTTATGGATCAATTGTATTCCGAAGTCCGACCACTACTTGGTGGCTATGCCGATGCCTTAAAGCATGACCGTGGTAACCAGTACATCAAGGAGAACATTAGAAGCGGAGAGCTAAATGTCTCTCGGTCGATCATCCAGATTTTTATCGCTTGGCCTCGCTAAGGTGAAATCTGAGAAAGTGTTATCTTCCTTTGCATCTGCATTATCCATCACCATTCATCATGGTGGTATGTTGTGTTATCAGGATCCTTGACTCGGATGTTGGTAAGACCTTGATGATTACGGAAATGCTCAAGTTCTTGAGAGCACGCTCAGGCACTAGGCTCTGATGTTGTCGTTAACTGGAATGTGCCTCCGTCCTCTCAGTTGTTCGATAGCCATCCAATTGGTGAAATCGCCTTTGCCGGTGAACCTTCTCCCCAATTACTAGAATCATTCCCAACATTTGCATTTTGTTCCCAGCTTGCACCGCCATTGTGTCATCCTACTACGGACTACCCTTCTCAGTAAATACTGATCAGGATCATCTTCAAAAGTTGGCTTACCATGGGTCCCATCCATTTCCGACGATAAGAAAAATCATCCATTGCGTTGTCCTCAACAAGGTAGTCCACATCATCCATTCTAGTATGAGTATGCCATCCCTTCAAGCTCCTTCACGCGATTGTTTGTGATTGCCTTAGGCTGGTATAAAGAGTTTCAATGATCTATGAATCAAAAGTAATTCTTTTTGCCACTTAAGGGATGATTCCACGGGTCACCCTCCTCCAAGATGTCTCGTTTTGGTGGCATGGCAACTCAATTCCTCGCTATGTTGGCAACCGACCACCACCCTTTTAGGTGTGGAATTGTTGCCTACCTAGTGAACCTTTGTCATGTGCTTCACTCCATTCCTCTTGATGTATGCTTCGTGTCTCAGCTCGAGAGTTGTTCAGCGTCTCACTCCCCGAGTTGATCCTGAGTTGTTCGATCCTCGATAAGATCAATCCTTCTAGAGTTTTTCTTTTCCTCTCATTCTCATGTTAGTTGTAGTTCTCAAAGCAAGACGTCGAGATCAAGGTGATGCAATGAATCAACATCCTCGAGAAAGACATCTGGATCGTGAAGATCATGTTAGCTTTGTGTCCCCTCTGTCTTCTTACCTCACGTCTTGAATCTCGGGACGAGATCCTTGTTAGTGGGGGTGAGTTGTCATAGCCCTAGCTTTGG
Source organism: Triticum monococcum (assembly GCA_034509565.1). Lineage (NCBI taxonomy): Eukaryota > Viridiplantae > Streptophyta > Magnoliopsida > Poales > Poaceae > Triticum > Triticum monococcum. The sequence goes on along the minus strand of CM067843.1, from coordinate 96,450,052 downwards.
ACTTTGCTTGTCATTGCATATGCATCCATGCATCATCTTAAATTCAAGAAAATTGAATTAAGGGAATTCTCAAGCCTCAGAAATCTTTAAAAATGATCAACATTAAAATATTTCAAATGAGCCCAACAAAATGTTACTGCTAACCTCTGAAAATATTGGCAAGAGCTATAACTCAAACCAATATTTTTGGAATTACAGAAATAATTATTCAGGGGCCTTTGAATTAAATCACTAGCTATTTGATTTGGGTTTATATTTACTATAAAATAGATATAAGCCCAATAATTTTGAAAATTTGCATGTGGCTCGGAACTAGTTCCCTAAGTCCACATAATAATTTTCAGAAGCATAAAAATTGGTTTGTGTAAAAACCAAACTCAAAACAAACTTCAAAAAAATAGAAAACAGAAAACAAATAGAAAATAGAGAGAGACAGAGGAGCTACCTGGGCTTACCTGGCGCCCCAACTAGCCCACCTCTGTAGCAGCCCAACTGGCCAAAGCCAGCCCGGCCCATCAGGGGCAGCACTGTCTTCTTCCTCCTGCCAGGAGGAGAAGCAGCTGCGTGCCCGATGGCCGGCGAACCGCGCTGGCTCCTCCCTGCCTGCGTGCCCTCCCCTCGACTTCCTGTTCGCCACCACGACACCCCTGACCCCCCCTCACTTCCCCTCTCTCGCTCTGGACTCCCTCCCCCTCCTCTGCTCCCTCTCCCGCGTTCGACCACGGCCACCCGAGAGCGCCGACGAGCACCACCGGGGCCATCGTCCACCCTGCACCTCGCTGTTGCTTCCAGAGGAACCGCCATCGCCTTCTGCGTCATCTACACCAACCCATTCGACTGCGGGAGCCCTGTAGCGTCGTCCCCGAGCTCGTCCTCTACCTTCGGCCACCATAAAACCTCACCTTCGATTCGCCGCCGTCTCCGCGTCCTCGAGCTCGCCGACTTGCTCGTCCGACTCGCCGTGAGCCTCTGACCCCGAACATCTCTCTCTCCTTCCTCGTAGGCCGCCGTGGCCACCGGACCACCTACGCCCGAAACCGCCGCCGCCTGCGCTCGCCGCCGATGCGACTTCGGCGACCAATTGGTCACCCCGGCGAGTCCAATCTTCTCCCCGCATCGCGTAGGCCCCAGCTAGCACCTCAGCTTGCTTGCTTGCACACCGCAGCACTGCCCGCCCTCACGCCCGAGCTCCGGCCGCCGCGGCCGAGCTCCTCGCCATCGCCTCCGGCCACCCCAGGCCCGACTGGCGCCACCGCCCGACGCGCGCTGGTCTGGGCTCTCGAACAAGCCCAGCCAGGCTGCGAACGGGTCACCACAGCGCATTCCCGAGCCCCTCCGCCGCGGTTTCCCTCGCCGGCGGCTAAACGCCGGCAGGGTTGACCCCGCTGGCCCGGGTAGACCCCGGTTTGACCTCCCCTGGGTCCTGACGTGTGGGCCCAGGGCCCTGTTAACTTAAGTTAAGTTTTTTTATTAAACCTAATCAACCCCGCTGACACTGACATGTGGGGCCAGCCCCTGCTAATTACCTAGTATAGATTTAACTAAAATAGGATTAGCCCTGAGTCACTAACAGGCGGGTCCCCCAGGTCAGGTTTGACCTGGACCGGCCCTGTTGACCTGCTGACGTCATAATGATGTAGTGCTGACGTTGTAAAGGAATTTCTGGATTTTAAATAATACAGGAAATTCCAAAAAACAATTTAAACTTCTAAAAATCATAGAAAATCAACCGTAACTCCAAATGAAATAAATTATATATGAAAAATTATCAGAAAAATTCAAGGAATCCATCTGTACCATTTTCATGCATGTTTGAACAACTTAACCTCACTGTTTAGACCAAAACATGATAATGCACTATTTGAATTCATAGTTTGAATTTGAATTTGAACCTAGTGTTCAAACCAACTCCATTTAACTTGTTGTTAGTTGCATTAGCTCAATCAACAGCATATTGCCATGTCATGATCATGCATCATATTGTTGCATCGCATTGATTGTGTCCTTCCCTGTTTGCCGGTAACCGTCCCCTCTCAGACACTGATGAAGAACTATATTGTCTTCAGGAGTGCCAGGCAAGCAAAACCCCCTTGTTCATTTCGATACAATCCCACCCTCTCGCTCCTGCTCTCTTTTACCGCATTAGGACAACACGTTTCCATTGTTACTTGCCGCGGTAGTTGAACCCCTTATGCTCTGCATGACCTGTCATTGCCACAGTAAATATATGAAACCCACTAGCATGAGTAGGAGTTGTTTGAGCCCTGATGTGCCTACTCATTCATGCTTGTTTGTCATGCCTGCTACTGCTTAGAGTTGAGTCAGTCCCGATTCATCGGGAATGAATCGGAGATGTGTGAACATGTCCTACTGTGTGTGAGCTAAGTGTGTGAACACTATTTGGTAAAGGTAGCGGTGAGAGGCCATGTAGGAGTACATGGTGGGTTGTCTCATTGAAACCGTTCTTAGGAACTGAGTTCTGTGTTTGTGATCCATGAAACAGTTACTACCACGCATTGGGCCAGAAACCAATGGACGCTCTCGGCTTCTTGATCACCCTTGTCCTCTGTCCAGGAGTTGCAACTAGTTTCTGGTGTTTATAGGATATGTGTTGGCGGCCGTGCGTAGCGCTGACCCTAGGGGTGGGCTATGTTGCGGTAGATACACCGTGGCACGGTGTACCGGGCGCCCGTTTGGTGTCTCAGGAATCCTGTTCACATTGTTCGGGGCCGTATGTGGAAACCTTGGTCGGACTCCCTGCGGATGGAACCTGGATAGGCGATAAACCCGAGTGTTTAGGTAGGCCATGGCCGACACCCTCGTTGGGCTTCCGCTTGAAGGTTGCCGAGTACATGTCGTGTAAACGGCGGTAAGTGGTGAGAGCGTGTGTGAAGAAGTACACCCCTGCAGGGTTAACATCATCTATTCGAATAGCCGTGTCCGCGGTAATGGACTTCTGGGTTACTTATAACAGTTCATAGACAAGTGAAAGTGGATACTCTAAAACTCGCAAGATAAGTGTGAGTGCTATGGATGGCCTTCTCGTAGGGAGACGAGAGCGGATCCATAGTGGTGTATTGAATGGTGAATATGTGGACTCGTGTGCGCCACCTCAAAAGAGTTGCTTGCAGTCGTAGTTCAGATAGCCACCGAGTCAAAGCTGGCTTGCCGTAGTTAAACTCCACCCCCCCCCCCTTTGTTGATACCGATGCATATGTAGCTAGTTCTGATGTAAGTCTTGCTGAGTACCTTTGTACTCACGTTTGCTTAATTTATGTTTTGCAGAGAGACTTCAGTCTCGCTAGTAGTTCTGCGTGGACTTCGATGTTTAGCTTGATACCTCAGCTACGATCTTGTGCCCTCGACAGGATCTGGTAGATAGTCAGGCTTCTTAGCCTTTTTCATTTATAGATGTCTGTACTCGGACATGTTAAGCTTCCGCATGTGCTTGCATTGTATGCTATGATTGTTGGGTCATAAGACCTATCTTTGTAATATCTGGCTCTTCGGAGCCTAATGAATTAATACTTGAGTCGTAGAGTCTTGTTGTGATGCCATGTTGTATGTACTCATATCGGGCATGTTGTGTGTATGATTGAAATGCTTGGTATGAGTGGGATCCGACAATCTAGTTGTTTATCCTTGGCAGCCTATCATATGGGGAAATGTAGTCTAGTGCTTTCTGGGCGATAGTAGTCCACTACAGCCCGGTTCACCGGAGTCCTGGTAGCCCAGCACTACTGCTCAGGACACTTGACTGGCCGGCATGTGTTTCACTTCGTTCCTGTGTCTGTCCCTTTGGGGAAATGTCACGCGGTGACATCCGGAGTGCTGCCTAGCCTGCTACAGCCCGGGTTACCGGAGTCCTGTTAGCCCAGTGCTACAGCCCGGATTCACACGCTGTTGACCGACATGCTCGAGGTTGATTCATGTATGCCTGTTCCCATGGGTTAGTGCCGCTTTGGGTTCACGACTAGCCATGTCGGCCCGGGTTCTTTGTCATATGGATGCTAGCGACACTATCATATACGTGAGCCAAAAGGCACAAACGGTCCTGGGCCAGGTAAGGTGGCACCCGTGGGAATACCGTGCGTGAGGCCACAAAGTGATATGATGTGTTACATGCTAGATCGGTATGACCTAGGATCGGGGTCCTGACAGGATAAGTCCATCTCCAATGGCTATAGAGCCATGGGACCTCCCGCCACCAGATATCATCACCATCTCTGGATCAATGGGACCCTGGCTCGGGTTAAAGTCCTCCCCTTTCTTCGCCTTCCCCTCATCTCTATATCTCACGAGCTTGTTGTGGGAGGAGATGTTGGTGAAGTTGTTTGCATCATCAAGGTCAGACGGAGAGAAAGCCTTGACTTTCATGAAAGAGGCAGTGTGGGCCATGGCATACAGGTCGTACACCTCTGGCACCTTATCCGCTTTATTGTAGCGTGCCTGAAAGAGAGAAATAATGAAAATTAGTAATTAAAGGGCTCAAGCTAGCATGATGAATGAATTGCATGAATCATGAAGCAAACCACATACCCAGTTGCGCCCAAAGTGATATAAGTTGGAGCTGCCTTGATGGTGTGGCACACCTTCCATTTGGGCACGTTTGTTCTTGGCCTCGTTGTGGAGGGCTAGCCATTGTTTTGAGCACCACTCATCGACCAAAACCTCCCAACAATCCATCTGATCTGCACACCATCTCGGAGGCGCCTAAGTTAGCAAATAGAAACTTGAGCGCTACGGCTAAGAATTACTAAATGAAGGAACTTAAGTAGAGAAGGCCTTAAGAATTACCTTCATGTACTGGTCCTTACTCAGGAACTTATCGCGGCACACCGGCTTGGTCTTCTTGATACCACCCAAGGCGTAGTAGTCTCGAACAGCCTACACCCGAGCCTCATGCCGTAAGTTCTGGAGTAGGCGCTTGCAGATGTTCTTGATAACATGTGCCGCGTCCTCCTCGTATCCCTCCTCACACCTGTAGAATGTCTGCAATCAAATGAGACAATATTGATTAGTACAATTAATAACTAGCTAGTTGAAGATTTTTAAATGTGTAAAGGAGAAATTACCCAGAACTTTCTGATCACCATGTCTGCCCTCGTATCGCACACGACACCGTCGATAATCTCATCGGGCGTAAAACCACTCTTCTGCAGGTGTTTGCCCATTTCAGCCTCTGTCTTCTTTTCCCAATTGCCGCACCGGAAACAGGAGCACCAGGTTTTCTTTTGGCCATTTGCAAATGCGGCTTGCACAAACCCCTTAGTTTTTGTGAACCATTCAGCGCTCCATTTGTTCTGACCAGTGTGACCGGTATACATCCATGCACGGTCACTCATCTTGACTTTCAGAGCTACTGGGCACACAACAATTATATATGTAATTCACCATGTATATATTCATCAGTTGATCTACTTTGTCAATTCTATTACGTCCATGCAACCTACACTCTAATAGGTAATGATAGGTCCTAATCCCACCCGTGTATGTGTAGATTGGGTTCATTTTCCCTTGCTATGCTCCGGATCTGACACAAAATTTCGGCAGCACCTCCCCGCTGTTCTCCTGATACACGTCTCTGCAATAAACAGAGAGGATGTGTACCCGGAGAACAACAGGGGAGGCACCGACGAAATATATGCGTCGGATCCGGAGCAAAGCATATGGGAAAACGAACCCAATCTACACATACTCGGGCTGTCCATGGATAGCGTTGGACAATTTGAAAGAATCAAGGTTATAAATATGCAAATGCATGCATATTTATAACTATGACGCTTTCGAACGGGAGACACATATTGGTTACGCATACTGATGATTCAAGACACGTATATAGCTAGCTATCAAGTTTCATCGGAATAGATCAAATAATTAATGGGGGAGGAGGACTTGTCATTTGTGCTCACCCACGAATGAACGGGCAGAGCTCGTCAAACGCACGGCGAGGTCGTCGAATACCAAACCTCGCAGCGATGAAACAACTGCACATTTAAAACTAGACGATCAACACAATTATATATGATGTTTTTCATAACAAAATCGAAAAATATATGACCTAACTAATAATTCACAAATATATGACCCCGTCGGCCTCTAGAAGGCCAAAGAACACCTTTTCGAGAGGTGTCGGTGGTCGGGGTGTCCTGTCGGTGTCGGGGTGCCGTGTCGGGGTCGGGGTCGGGGTCTCGGGGTCGGGGTGTCGGGTCGGGGTGCGAAGTCGGGGTCGGGGTGCCGTGTCAGTGTCGGGGTCGGGGTGTCGGGTCAGGCTCGGGGTCGGGTGTCGGGGTCGGGGTCGGGGTCTCGGGGTCGGGGTGTCGGGTCGGGGTGTCGTGTCGGGGTCGGGGTGCCGTGTTGGTGTCGGGGTCGGGGTGTCGAGTCAGGCCCGGGGTCGGGGTCTCGGGGTCGGGGTCTCGGGTTGGGTGCCGGGTCGGGGTCGGGGTCTCGGGGTCGGGGTGTCGGGTCCGGCTCGGGGTCGGGGTCTCGAGGTCAGGGTGTCTGGTCGGGGTGCCGGGTCGGGGTCGGGGTGTCGTGTCGGTGTCGGGATAAGGGTGGGTGTGGTGTCAGGGTGTCGGTGTCGGGGTGTCGTGTCGGTGTCGGAGTCGGGGTCTCGGGGTCGGGGTGTCGGGTCGGGGTGCCGGGTCGGGGTCGGGGTGCCGTGTAGGTGTCGGGGTCGGGGTGTCGGGTCAGGCTCGGGGTCGGGGTGTCGGGGTCGGGGTCGGGTCGGGGTGTCGGGGTCGGGGTCGGGGTGTCGGGGTCGGGGTGTCGTGTCGGGGTGCCGGGTCGGGGTCGGGGTGCCGTGTCGGGTCGGGGTGCCGTGTAGGGTCGGGGTGCCGTGTCGAGTCGGGGTTTTTTCCTCTTTTTCCTTTTCTTCTTCTTCCTATTCTTCCTTTTTTTCCTTCTTCTTCTTCTTACTATTCTTCCTTTTTTTCCTTCTTCTTCTTCTTCCTCCTTTCCTTTTTCCTCTTCTTCTTCTCCTCCTCTCCTCTTTTTTCTTCTTCTTCTTCCTCTTCTTCTTCTTTTTTTCTTCTCCTCCTCCTCTTCTTCTTCTTCCTTTTCTTTTTCCTCTTCTTCTTCTCCTCCTCTCCTCTTTTTCTCTTCTTCTTCTTCTTTCCTCAAATTAACTAAACCAAAAACTAAAACTAAAACTAAAACTAAAACTAAATCTAAACTAAACATAAACCTAAAACTAATAAAACAGAAAAAAGGAAAAAACTAAATCTAAACCTAAAACTAAACTAAAACTAAACCTAAAACTAAAACTAAAACTAAATCTAAACTAAAACTAAAAAGGAAAAAACAGAAAGAAAAAAAGGAGGGGGCTCACCTGGGGCAGGGCCGGTGGAGGAGGGGGCGGGGCGGTGGAGGAGCTGGCCGGGGCGCGGGGGCGGCCTGGGGCGGCGGGGGGCCGGGGCGGGGGGCGACGGGGCGGTGGGGCGGGGGGGCCGGGGTGGTGGGGCGAGGGCGCCGGGCGGCAGTGGCGACGGGGCGGGGGGCCGGTGGGGCGGTGGGTGGTGGGGCGACCGGGCAGCGGCGAGTGGTGGGGGCGGCGGCGCGCGGCGGGCGGCGCCGGCGGCGGTGGGGTGGGAAGTGGTGGCGGGGCGCGTCGGCGAGGAGAGAACAGAGAGTAACGGGCGGGGGGTACGGGCCGTTAGGTAGTGTCCTCTTTGCCGTCCGCCTCTCTTTGCCGTCCGCCCTTTTGTCTCTTTGTCGTCTGCTGGCAGACGGCAAAGAGGTGGGCCGTTAGGTTTTTTCCAAACGGGCGGGGGGTGGGGGCCACCTCTCTCTTTGCCGTCTGCAAGCGGACGGCAAAGGATCTTTGCCGTCTGCTGGCAGATGGCAAAGAGCTGGCGGACGGCAAAGAGCTTCTTTGCCGTCTGCTGGCAGATGGCAAAGAGCTGGCGGACGGCAAAGAGCTTCTTTGCCGTCTGCCGTTTCTTTGTCGTCTGCTTTTGGGTAGCTGATGGCAAAGAGCTTCTTTGCCGTCAGCTAGCAGACGGCAAAGAGCTGGCAGATGGCAAATTCGCTGATTCCAGTATTGTACGAAGCTCGACTTGTGGGAAAGAGTCTTTTCACAAGTTCAAGGAGTTGACTATGATGCTTAAGTCCGTCGGAATCATGTTAGCATTAGCTGTATTTTTTGATTATGAAATTTGACAGATGGATGTCAAAACAAGTTTTCTTACCAGTTTTCGTAAGAAAAGTTGTATGTGATACAATAAAAGGTTTTGTCGATCCTAAGGATGATAAAAAGGTATGCTGGCTCCAGCAATCCTTCTATGGACTAGAGCAAGCGTCTTGGAGTCGGAATATATGATTTGATGGAGTGATCAAAGCTTTTAGGTTTATACAATGTTTGCGAGAAACTTGTATTTACAAGAAAGTGAGTGGGAGCACTACAACATTTCTGATAAGTATATGTGGATGACATATTGTTGATTCGAAATGATGTAGAATTTCTGGAAAGCATAAACGGTTGTTTGAAGAGTAATTTTCAAAGGAAGACCTGGATAAAGCTACTTACATATTGGGCATCAAGATCTATAGAGATAGATCAAAATGCCTGATGATACTTTCAAAGAACGCACACCTTGACATGTTTTTGAAGGAGCTCAAAATAGATCAGTCGAAGAAGGGGTTCTTGCCTGAGTTGTAAGGTGTGAACTTGAGTAAGACTCAAAGATTGACCACGGCAGAAGAAAGAGGAAGGACGAAGGTCTTCCCCTATGCTTTTGTCATAGGCTCTATACAGTATGCCATGCTGAGTACCACACCAGATGTTTGCCTTGCCACATGTCTGGCAAGAGGGTACAAAGTTGATCTAGGAGTAGATCACCAGATAGCGGTCAAAATTATCCTTAGAGGAATAAGGAAATGCTTCTCGGTTATGGAGGTGATAAAGAGTTCGACGTAACTTACGTCGATGCAAGCTTAACACCTATCCGGATAGCTCTGAGTAGAGATACCGGATATGTATAATGGAGCAACATTTTGGAATAGCTCCAAGTGGAACGTGGTAGCAGCATCTATGATATGACATAAAGTTTTGCGAAATACATAGGGATCTGAATATGGCAAGACCCGTTGACTACAACCTCTCTTGGATAACATGATCAAACCCAGAACTCTTTGAGAGTTAATCACATAGTGATGTGAACTAGATCATTGAGTCTAGTAGACTCTTGGATGTTGGTCACATGGTGATGTGACCTGTGAGTGTTAATCACATGGCGATGTGAACTAGATTATTGACTCTAGTGCAAGTGGGAGACTACTGGAAATATGCCCTAGAGGCAATAATAAATTGGTTATTATTATATTTCCTTGTTCATGATAATCGTTTATTATCCATGCTAGAATTGTATTGATAGGAAACTCAGATACATGTGTGGATACATAGACAACACCATGTCCCTAGTAAGCCTCTAGTTGACTAGCTCGTTGATCAATAGATGGTTACGGTTTCCTGACCATGGACATTGGATGTCGTTGATAACGGGATCACATCATTAGGAGAATGATTTGATGGACAAGACCCAATCCTAAGCCTAGCACAAGATTGTGTAGTTCGTATGCTAAAGCTTTTCTAATGTCAAGTATCATTTCCTTAGACCATGAGATTGTGCAACTCCCGGATACCGTAGGAGTGCTTTGGGTGTGCCAAACGTCACAACGTAACTGGGTGGCTATAAAGGTGCACTACGGGTATCTCCAAAAGTGTCTGTTGGGTTGGCACGAATCGAGACTGGGATTTGTCACTCCGTGTAACGGAGAGGTATCTCTGGGCCCACTCAGTAGGACATCATCATAATGTGCACAATGTGACCAAGGAGTTGATCACGGGATGATGTGTTACGGAACGAGTAAAGAGACTTGCCGGTGACGAGATTGAACAAGGTATCGGGATAGCGACGATCGAATCTCGGGCAAGTATCGTACCGATAGACAAAGGGAATTGTATACGGGATTGATTGAATCCTTGACATCGTGGTTCATCCGATGAGATCATCGTGGAGCATGTGGGAGCCAACATGGGTATCCAGATCCCGCTGTTGGTTATTGACCGGAGAGTTGTCTCGGCCATGTCTGCATGACTCCCGAACACGTAGGGTCTACACACTTAAGGTTCGATGACGCTAGGGTTATAGGGAAAGTATGTACGCGGTTACCGAATGTTGTTCGGAGTCCCAGATGAGATCCCGGACGTCATGAGGAGTTCCGTAATGGTCAGGAGGTAAAGATTGATATATAGGAAGTATGGTTTTGGCCATCGGAAGTGTTCCGGGCATCACCAGTAGTGTACTGGGACCACCGGAGGGGTCCGGGGGTCCACCGGGAGGGGCCACGGGCCCCGGAGGCATACATGGGCCAATAGTGGGAAGGGACCAGCCCCTAGGTGGGCCGAAGCGCCTCCCACCAAGGCCCAAGGCGCCTCCACGAGGGGAGGGGGTCAAACCCTAGGGCAGATGGGCCCTAAGGCCGACCCCAGGTGCGCCTCCCCCTCTCCCCCTTGTGGCCGCCACCCTAGATGGGATCTAGGGCTGCCGCACCCCTTGGGGTGGGAACCCTAAGTGGGGGCTCAGCCCTCCCTCTCCCCCTATATATAGTGGAGGCAAAGGGGCAGCCCAACACATGATTCGATCTCCCTGTTGGCGCAGCCCTACCCCTCTCCCCCCTCGTCTCTCGTAGTGCTTGGTGAAGCCCTGCTGGAGTCCCGTGCTCCTCCACCACCACCACGCCGTCGTGCTGCTGCTGGACGGAGTCTTCCCCAACCTCTCCTTCTCCCCTTGCTGGATCAAGGCGTAGGAGACATCACCGGGCTGCACGTGTGTTGAACACGGAGGCGCCGTTGTTCGGCGCTTAGATCAGAATCAACCGCGATCTGAATCGCTACGAGTACAACTCCTTCATCCGCATTCTTGCAATGCTTCCGCTTAGCGATCTACAAGGGTATGTAGATGCACTCCCCTTCCCCTCGTTGCTAGATTACTCCATAGATTGATCTTGGTGATGCGTAGAAAATTTTAAATTTCTACTACGATCCCCAACATTCATCGCATTACGCCGACGCCCTACATCGACATTGACTTCGGCGCCAGGCCACATCTCTTTCAATAAATTATTTTTTTGAAAAGCAATTATCCTTTTTGGATCGCACTATTTTATGTGTGTAGGTGATCGACTTCGACTGCGTCACGCGGTCACTTTGGCAAGTCGACGTCGTTGTCCCAATTGGCATAAATCAGCTCGCGTGATCACCTTGTTGGTCGAATGGCCATACCGACATGTTCGGTTGCCTCGGGGACTTCAGCATCGCTGAGAGAGCTCTACCTCATCGAGTGTTTGGCACACGGGCCATATTTCTTTTATTACTCACTTTACGTAAATTATTAATTATGCAACAATTTTTTTATTACTCCTATTATCTCCGGCTTTATGCACAGGTAAAGGATCCGGGTCGGGCAGTGTTGTCACCTCGGCGTACAGACATACCACGTCACCTCGGCTGGACTGGGGGCTTTGTCCTCACTTCACTAACCCACACCGGGTACTTCGACGTCACACTGCCGGCCTGTATCGGCCGTGCTATGTCGCCACTTCGGAGCGTCGAGCTCTTTGCTTTGCCACCTCGAGACCGGCTTGGGGGCTGGGAGCTCATCCCACGGTAAGCTCGGACCGCGTCATCAATACTGAGCACATTAACTAGCTAAGTCGCTTTCATGCTCAAAAACTTTCAGTTTTAAATTTTGTTTGGTTTGACCAAGCATTATACTTTTTGGCAAAAAGTTGTTTGTGACAAAATTCCTTGTCAAAACTTTATTTGTGACACACAAATTCAAATTCCCCATTTATTTAGGGGCTTCCTTTATGAAGCCTTTCCTCTTGCATATGATTATACTTGTATGGCTTCGTTCCTTGTTCGTGTATTACGCCACAATATGCACCATGTTGACTTAAGTGTTTCGCAAGCTGGGTTGCCTGGCTCCTGTGCTTACCCCTATGTTCCCGATTGTTTGGCTGGGCGGTACAGGGAGCACCTCTGTGATTGTTACTACCGGGTCATCCGAGTTAGTACCTCAGACTGGGTGAAGCCGAAAGCTAGCGCTCTTATTATTTTCAATAATGGTCGGCACACAACGGAACTCATGAGTACAAAAAATCTATTGCACAAGTCTCATAGTAACAATTAGCAACCGAAGAAAGGTATCGGTGGAGGTACTATTTTCTTCGAAGATGCTTCTTACACTTCGTCGGTAATATAGCATAAGTTTCTTGAGCGCGCTTTGTCTATTACAGCCTTATGGCCTAATTGCCTGGTTATCGGAAACACCGTCGATGCTTTCGACAGGTGGAGTACATGACACTTTTCGGTCCTTGACCGAAGAGGGAGAAGCCGACGGTCGGTTAAGACGCGTTTAAAGTTCGGGTGAACACATATATGATATAAGTACATTGGTACATACAATCATTATACATAAAATTCTTTTACCCAAGTCACTTGGGGGCTCTTAAAATTTATATGAGTTGTTTTATAGTAAATGTGTCTTCTTCTTGGTCGTTGCAAAATCTTTTTCTACCGGTCCTTTTTCGACTCGAGTGTATGGTCAATAGCCGCATAGCCTGTCTTCTCTCTAAAAAGCCGCTCGAGTTTAGTTCACTAAACTGGCCTCGAAGAAGTACTCCGCCTTTGGGATAAGGAGCTTGAAGCCGTAGGATGGCCCGCTTGAAGTGTTGAGATCGAATGTGTCATGTTAAAGCATGGCAGAAGCACATTTTTTTCTTTTTTCCAATTTTCGGATTGGCACCGAACACTTGATCTTATTCGGACATCAAGTTTTACTGATATTTTTTGGTTTTCCAAGATTATGGCACTTTTAAACTATTTGTGTGTTTCAAACATAAGTCTCGCAGTGCAACGCCGGACAACTTTAGAGATTCGGCAAAAACATTCTCGGATATTGCTAAATATGCATCGGTTTCGAATTGTGTCTTCGGTCAATAGTTGGGTTGTCCGGCTCCTGCGCTTGCCTCCTACGTTCCGCTTTGTTTGGCTAGGTGTGCAAAGGGAGAACCACTGCGATTGTGCTTCCAGCTCGCATGGTTAAGCACCTTAGTAGAGAAAGCCGAAAAACTGACTGTGACAATAAGCGTAAACTAGTCAGCGATCCGATGACTGTGTTAAATAACGGCGTGACCTCGGCTGTCGCCGAACACTAACTGGTGGCTAGTAACTGGCCTCCCAAATTTAAGCTCCTATGACTAAGTGAAAGTTATAAAGCCCGCATATCTGATTGCCTCGTTTCTGCTACACAACCGCCTTTGGGCACCGAGACGTCGGCTAAGAGTTGTCTTGTTATTGCCGAGACACCCTGTGTAGTATCTACAAAGGGGTAGAAGCCGACGATGGGCCACTTTTCAATTGATAAATGGTCGCAACAGAGTCAAAATAAACATATCATCATCATTTGTATTTAATATATGAGGGCTACCTTCCATAATAATCGTTATAAAGCCATAAATATGCATCAATTTGACTTATGATTTTGGCCAAGCTGGGTTGCCTGGCTCCTGTGCTTACCCCTATGTTCCCGATTGTTCGGCTAGGTGGTAAAGGGAGCACCTCTGTGATTTTTACTACCGGGTCATCCGAGTAAGTACCTCAAACTGGGTGAGGCCGAAAGCTAGCAATCTAAAAGGATCACATTGGTCGGCAACGACGGAAGTGAAAATTTTTGTTCATTAATACCATAGAGTTCGGGAACTTTTCCTGAACTAAATCCTCAATATTTTCCTCCCACATTGATCGGAGGTGAGGTTTCATGATCATGATAAGCATGACGACCCAAAGAAAGGAACCGATAGCGGGACTATTTTCTTTGGAAGATGTTTCCTACGTTAAAACATAATATAACATATCTCTCTGTGTACCTTTGTTTATAAAACCATATGGACGGATTGCCTTGTTTTCCATAAATCTTTGCCCTTATAACGGCTTTATAAAGTAGGAAAACACTCCTCGGCTACTGGCCGAAGAGGTTGAAGCCGATGGTCGGTCGACAAAGTTTGTACAATGCGATCTGAGCATTAATGATGTAAAGTACTTAGATACATAGAGTCATTACACATAATTTGTGAGTTTACTATGGATATCGATCCTTAATTCGGCCACCCGTGCCTACATTAAGGCTCAGGGGCTACTGGGCTTCGGGCTTATTATTTACAAATATTAAAGGGGCACATCGATCCCATGCTCTGGTGTTGCCACCCGACCAGTGTCTCGGGGGCTACTGCATTGCCTATTCAATGCAGAAAATTTTAAAGTGCAATACATTTTCTGAGGAGATTATGATCCTCAGGTTGGTCAGCCGCACCCAACCTGAGTCTCGAGGACTGAGCACGCCGCTTTTTGTGTCCTGAAGTATTCTGTCGAGCTAGGACTTGATCCTCAGGCCGATTTTGCGAATCAACCTGAGTCTCAGGGGCTACTGGGATCAACGATATTATGTCATCCTTCAGGTGTATCTCGGGTTTTAGACCGACACACACCTTGAGGTCTACTGGTTATACATATTAACAACAAATAAAATCTGCAAGCAAGCAGCCCATGACCGAGGTGTTCAACCACCTCGAACACATTTCGGGATATAGCTCGGATGCAAGTGGCTGGCTCCATAGAGGGCATTTCCGGCATTAAGCTCGGCTAAACTCCTTCAACTTTTTTGAACCAAGGTGATCTCTGACACCTCGGATATAGTCCAGCGTTGGAGTTTGGACATAGTCCGGCGTCGGAGCTTGGATATAATCCGGCGTTGGAGCTCGGATATACTCCGGCATTGGAGCTCGGAAGCGGTCCGGTGTTGGTACTCGTCTGCAAAAGATACCTCGAATATAGTCCGGCGTTGGAGCTCGGAAGCAAGAGGGCACTGCCGCCCGGGAACAACTTCAAACCCGAGGTGTGGCATGAAAATAACAAGGCATTGATAAAGGCCAAAGACTTAAAGGGCTCCTCGGATACCCAATGTGTAGATCTTCAGATTTAGCTCAGCAATCCTCAAGATAGAATATGGGAAGATTTGTTGAACCAGTTTTCAAGACTGATGACCGAAGACGAAGAATAGTTCGGAAGAACCGAGGAGCGTCCCCAACTTGAAGACCGGTTTAGGGGGCTACTGACGGTGTCCTGGACTAGGGGGTACTCACCACATCGTCTCCCGATCAGTTGGATTGGGCCGAGGACCCCCATGGTCATTTACTCATGGGCCAGTTCAGACAGCCGATCACATATACGAGGAAGATTCCACAAGACTTGGTGATCAAGACAAGGACTCCTCTCCACCGACGTATTCGACTAGGACTCTTGTTATCCTAGGACTCTGGTATGTTATATAAGCCGAGGCCAGGCTAGTCAATAAATGATTAGGACATTACTCATCATACCTGTAGGGTGTAGACCACAACATATGATCTCGAGGTAGATCAACTCTTGTAACCCCTATACTCATCAAAGTCAATCAAGCAGGAAGTAGGGTATACCTCCATCAAGAGGGCCCAAACCTGGGTAAACATCATGTCCCATGTCTCCTGTTACCATCGATCCTTAGACGCACAGTTCGGGACTCCCTACCCGAGATCTGCCGGTTTTGACACCGACAGTCATCTCCCTGGGAAAGATCTTCATGACCCGCGGCTGGGATGAGGTCGCCCGAGTTTGCCGCACGGGGGGCGCCCTCGCCATCCACTTCGAGTGCGATGGCGCCTCTGTGATGTTCTTCAAGGTCTTCGACGAGGAAGGCCGCTGCTTGGATTGCTGCCCTGGAGGGGGTCGCAGCGGCAGGAGCCAGGTCTGCCGTTGGCCTCGCCAAAGTTCCTCCAGCAGCAACGGCGACGCTTGGAAGTCCAGCGACTCTCCTGAGCCCTAAGAGACTTCAGAGACGAGCGACGAGAGCTGCGATCCCACGAGCTCTCGTCGTGCCCGGAGCGTGTCCGCAGCGTCCGACCGTTGCTGTCGCTGATCTGGATGGGGTTAGCGCCGGCCTCCCGTGGCCCGCTATTGATGAAGGCGTCGGCGGCGTTGGCGCGTGTTGATAGGGCTCCTAGAAACCTTCTTCTTTTGTTCCCTATGAGGAATCGAGACGAACCCCGTGGAGGGCATGTAAAGGGTCTGTAGTGCCTTTGTTGATATCATCCTTATTATGAAGATTTATGAATGCATGTCCTCCTTCGGATCGGTCTCCCCTTTCCAACTTCGCGGTAGCTTGGTGCTCTACGCCAACAGGTCCCGATCCCCAGGCAGGCTGCGGCCGTCGCTGGTATGCCAGGTCGTGATGTCGTGGTCAAGGCCAGGAGGTGAGCGGCCCGAGGTCCAGTAAGAGCTCCTGAGGCGCGATGCTCAAGATGTCCCCTTTAGCGTGCAAGCAGCTACCTAAAGGTAGGAAAGGGAGGCGACGTCGCCGTAACAAGGTTGCAACAGTTGGGGATCCTATGTCGTAGCGCTTGGCTGACCCGAGTGCGAAACATATCTTAGCGGTCCAGAGTCGATTCCTTGTACTGCGCCAGACTCTTGTGCATCGACGGCCATAACGTAGCCAGGTTATGCCTGTGCGAGCCTCCCCTCTTTCCCACGCTCTTATGTGTGCTCTACGTCCTCGGGTCCCGGCTCTCGAGCGAGCTCAGCCGCCGCTGGTATGCCAGGTTGTGATGCCGTGGTCAAGGCTAGGGGGTGAGGGCTGGAGAGCCAGTAAGAGCTCCTGAGTCGCGATGCTCAGGAGCCCCCCCTCCCCCTTAACGCGCAAGCGAATTGCATGGGAAAAGAGGGAGCTCGTGGTACCGCCTATTGGGGAATGCGGTAATTTCAAAAAGAATCCTACGCACACGCAAGATCTATCATGGTGATGCATAGTAACAAGAGGGGAAGAGTGTTGTCCACGTACCCTTGTAGACCGTAAGCGGAAGCGTTATGACAACGCGGTTGATGTAGTCATACGTCTTCATGATCCGACCGATCCTAGTACCAAAAATATGGCACCTCCGCGATCTGCACACGTTCGGCTCGGTGACGTCCCACGAACTCATGAGCCAGCAGAGTGTCGAGGGAGAGCTTCGTCAGCAGGACGGCATGATGACGGTGATGATGAAGCTACCGGCGCAAGGCTTTGCCTAAGCACTACAATGATATGACCGAGGTGAATTATGGTGGAGGGGGGGCACCGCACACGGCTAAGGGATCAATGATCAACTTGTGTGTTCATGGGGTGCCCCCCTCCCCGTATATAAAGGAGTGGAGGAGGGGGATGGTCGGCCCTCTACTATGGCGCGCCCTGGGGAGTCCTACTCCCACCGGGAGTAGGATTCCCCCCTTCGATGTAGTAGGGGTAGGAGAGAAGGAAAGGGAAAAGAGAAGAGAAGGAAGGAGGGGACGCCGCCCCTCCCCCTAGTCCAATTCGGACTAGGCCTTGGGGGGGCACGCAGCCTCCCTTCTCTCTTTCTCCTAAGGCCCACATACTCCCCGGTGAATTCTCGTAACTCTCCGGTACTCCGATAAATACCTGAACCACTCAGAACCTTTCCTATGTCCGAATATAGCCTTCCAATATATCGATCTTTACATCTCGAACATTTCGAGACTCTTCGTCATGTCCCTGATCTCATCCAGGACTCCGAACAACCTTCGGTACATCAAAACACATAAACTCATAATACCGATCGTCACCGAACGTTAAGTGTGCGGACCCTACGGGTTTGAGAACTATGTAGACATGACTGAGACTCATCTCTGTTCAATAACCAATAGAGGAACCTGGATGCTCATATTGGTTCCTACATATTCTAGGAAGATCTTATCGGTCAAACCGCATAACAACATACGTTGTTCCCTTTGTCATCGGTACGTTACTTGCCCGAGATTCGATCGTCGGTATATCAATACCTAGTTCAATCTCGTTACCGGCAAGTCTCTTTACTCGTTCCATAATGCATCATCCCGCAACTAACTCATTAGTCACATTGCTTACAAGGCTTATAGTGATGTGCATTACCGAGAGGGCTCAGAGATACCTCTCCGATAGACGGAGTGACAAATCCTAATATCGATCTATGCCAACTCAACAAACACCAATGGAGACACCTGTAGAGCATCTTTATAATCACCCAGTTACATTGTGACGTTTGATAGCACACAAGGTGTTCCTCCGGTATTCTGGAGTTGCATAATGTCATAGTCAGAGGAACATGTATAAGTCATGAAGAAAGCAGTAGCGATAAAACTGAACGATCATTATGCTAAGCTAACGGATGGGTCTTATCCATCACATCATTCTCTAATGATGTGATCCCACTCATCAAATGACAACACATGTCCATGGCTAGGAAACTTAACCATCTTTGATTAACGAGCTAGTCAAGTAGAGGCATACTAGGGACACTCTGTTTGTCTATGTATTCACACATGTGCTAAGTTTCCAGTTAATACAATTCTAGCATGAATAATAAACATTTAGCATGATATAAGGAAATATAAATAACAACTTTATTATTACCTCTAGGGCATATTTCCTTCACCGCCTACTATCACCCTCATGAGGTTCCTGCAGGTTAGCGCGTGGAGGGATACAAATTGCAGCCACGCTTGCCGGTCTGCCACTGGTCGTTCCGCAAGAAGATGAAGGCACTAAGGGCCTGGTGAGGTAACATGCGTGGGCATGCCGCGAGCCAGAGCTCGACCGCTCAGATTTGTCAGCATTGCAGGGACGGACCCGAGCACAAGTGACGTGCTACCATGAATAGGCCCCGTTGCGGGATGAGCAAGGGGCCGATCCACGACACGGGCGGCCATGGTGAGTGACAATCAAGCAAGTGATGACTATAAATAACTCGTGCAATGGAACAAGCTAGCTTGGATAAACGCGAGAGCGATGCATGCCACTAGGACGGACCCGAGCGGCCTGGGGACAATGCAGCCCGAGGGGCGCCCCCAGTAGAGTAATCTAAAAATGCGAAAGGATACATGCCGCGGGGACAAGCCCATGCGACCTGGGAATGATGTAGCCCGAGGGACGCTCCCAGCTGAGTAAACCGAAAAATGTCACCTGGTTCCGTTGTCGAAGAAGTGTTGGAGTAGCTGATGACGCGCGTTGGAAGGTCACTCCTCACGAGCCGCCAGAACCCTGAGCCTCAAGAGGCTCTGGGGGCTTGGGTGGTTCCTTGAGGACGATCACCATCTCGCCCGGACTGCATGATGCCTGGCCTCCTGAGCTGTCGGGTGGTAGGAGCGACATATGCCAACGGGTGGCTTATCATTGTGGGAGGCAATAAAACATCGCCGGTGCCTGGAAACGGGATAAGGCGAAGACATGCACGCTGGCGAATCTTACCCAGCTTCAGGGCTCTCCGAGGAGATAACACCCCTACTGCTGCTTTGCGGGGTCTTCGCATGGTTACTAAATGAACAAGTAGCTACACAATGCTCCTTGAGCTGTTTTGAGTGGAAGGAGGAAGAAGGGCTCAGCTAGCTTGCTTCCTCTCCTTGTATGGTGTCTAGGTCTAACTTGAGAGTCCAACCCTTTGCATGGGTGCACCAGGGGGTTTATATAGGCCTACCCCCCGGGGGTACAATGGTAATCCAGCTGGGCGCGGGGCCCGGCTGTCTGTGACTATGCTCGCCGGCTACTGGGGCCCGCCGGCTGGTGGGTCCCGCCGGCTGCCGGCTCCTTGTTCGACAGGCAGGCCCCATAGGCCAGGGCCTAGTCGGTGGCTGGTTACTGTTACTCCGTGCTGTTGACGCAGGCTTGGTCGGGGTAAGCGTGGCTATAGTAACGCCGCCCTGGCGGGCGATTACTGTAGCCCCGCCGTATCTTGTCTCCTTAATGGGCGTCTCCTTCGAGGAAGGTGGCAGGCCGGCTATGGGAAGCCGGCCCTCTATCTTGCCGGCTTGAGAGGAGGTGCGGCCGCCTTCGGCATCTCTCTGCCCGAAGGGGCCCACCGCCTCGAGGACCATGCTGGTGGCCCGTCGTGGACGGCGTCGGAGCCGCCGTGGCAACAGTGCCGCGCCGGACGGGTCGTGGCCTCCCGTACGGCGCACTGTACCAGGCGTGCTCCGGGTTTTGGGGGTGGCAGGCTCCACTGTAGCCACGCCCCGCTTCATCATCGCAGGGTGGACGCGTACATTGTGGGTACGGCTTTGACTGCTTTATGGGAGCCGGCTTTCTCGTAGCCGGCCATGCTGTAGCCGGCCTCTCGTAGCCGGCCTTGCTGTAGCCGGTTTCTCGTAGTCGGCCATCCACAGCTTTCTTCATGAGGGTGAAGGGCGGGCCGCCCCCGAAGCCGGCCTAGGAGGTAGCCGGCTGAGCGGGGAGGCGGCCCTAGGTCTCGAATCTTCTTGAGAGTCGGCCAGGCTTGTAATTTTTTCTGATGGGCCAGGGGAAGCCGGCTAGGCTACCCATGGCTATTTACTCCGACAGTAGTCCCCGAAGCTGGGCGAGCTTCACAGCGGACAGAGGGACGAGGAGCTTGGTCAGCTTCATACCCTGAGGAGCCGACCTCGCCGTCGTAGGCCGACTTCGGAGAACTTTCTTGTTCATTAATATGACCGCAGTTGACCCGCGGGCTGGCCGCGGGCCCCACGACGGGCCACATGGCGGAGAAGTCCTGTCGTCACACGCGCGCGACGGGATGCCGCCGCAGGCCCGGGCCCGCCACTCCTTGGCCTCGGCCCGGGCGCAGATCTTCTGCGGCCCGAGGGGACTGCTCGCCTCCCCGCGGCCGTTTCTTCGTGTCTTCAAGGCGCGCAATTAACGCGGGGCGTGGGGGAGATGGGCACGATCGATCCCCACGATCCCCCACGCTGCGCCTCCTCGGCTCCGGCGCACGAGCCTACAAGTAGGAGGGGGAGGGGGAGAGACAAGGGCTTGCTCACTCCCCCGCTCCCCGTCCCTCCTTGCTCTTCTTCCCTTTCTTCTTCCTTCGCGCCCGACGCAGCCTCCCGTCGCAGCCCGCCCACGCCGCCATGTCCATGGCGCTGTCAAGCTCGTGGGACGGGTCCAACGTCCACGAAGACCACATAGAGTTTCTCCGCCGGACCCGGCGCCAGCCCGCCGCCAACCTCGTGCAGGCTTGTCTGGCGCCGGAGAAGGAAATCTCGCCGGCGCCGGAGGAAGGCGAGCGCGTCGTCTTCCGCACGCATTTCTTGCGTGGCTTCGGCTTCCCGGTGAGTGGCTTCATGCGCTCCTTCCTCGACTTCTATCAACTCCAGCCGCATCACCTCACGCCTAACACGGTGATGCTGCTGTCGTCCTTCGTCTCTCTCTGCGAAGGATTCTTGGGAGTGCTGCCCACGCTGGAGCTTTGGGCGTTGTTCTTCCAAAACAAGCTCGGCACTGTCACCGCCGGCGTGCCCACCCACTGCGGGGCCTTCATCGCGATGAAGAGGTCAAGCGACAACAACCCTTTCCCGCACATTCCTTTAATCCAATCGGTCAAACTCTGGCAGAAATCGTATTTCTACTTCAAGAACGTCGCCCCGCACGGAGACTACGTCAACCTGCCGGCTTACGTGGCCGGCCCGCCGGCTGGGAGGCGGCCGTCTTGGGGCTTCCGGTCCAAGTCCTTGTCAACGGCCGGGAACGCCTCCATCGCCCGGCTTCGGGTAATGATCCAGTCGGAAGGCCTGCGCGGAGCCGACCTGGTGGCCGCCTTCGTCGAGCGCCGGATTCTTCCCCTTCAGAGCCGGCCCCACATGCTATGCCAGATGAGCGGCCGCTTCGACCCCTGCCGGCCGAGCACATGGGAGATGCCCCATGCTGAGGTAGCACTCATGGTGAACTACATCGCCAACCTCAAGCTCGCCGACGACTGGCAATTCGGCAAGGCGCCGTACTCTCGCGCCCATCCTCTGCCCGTGGTAAGTCCTTCTTTCTGTCATCAGCCGGCTTGTGCCGGCCGGCTTCTGACCGGGCGGCTCTTGTCTTTTCTCTTTTTTATCAGAACCCTCTTCTTCCGCCGCCAGCCGGGGCGGCAGGAGTCGAACGCCAGTACGCCCCGGACCGCACGGTAGACGACATCGACGACCCGGATTTGGCTGCGGCCGCCATGGAGGACGTCGCCACCGGGGATGTCACCGAGCTCGGAGGCACGGGGCTCTCGGCCAGTTTTTACGACTGGCCGGATGACGCCGACGCCGAAGAAATCCCGCGCCACCAGCCGGCAACCGATCATCACAGCACGGGCTCGTCCGCCGCGCCGGCTGCTGGTGGTGGAACGTCGAAGCGCCGAGCCGCGCTTCCTCTCTTCGGAAGCCGGCCAAAAAAGACGAGGGCCTCTGCCGCGGCCACGAAGCAAGACGAAGCGGCGGCGAAGGCGGCCCGTTTCCGGAAGGCGGTGAAGAAACCTCTGGCAGTTTCCTCGTAAGCCCTTTGGCCGCTTGCGTGCTTGTTTTTTGTTGTCTTCCTTTGTTTTAACTCTTCTCCGACTTCCGAGCAGGGCGCCGCTTTCCCTCGAGCGAGGCCCAGGCGGCTCTATGGTCGGGCCGGGTGCTGGATCTTCAGGGCCCCGCCGCGTGGACCCCCGCGCTGATCTTGCAGAAGCCACGGAGCAGAACACCCGCGAGGCGCGACAAGAGAGGGAGGCGGCGGAGCGGGAGGCCACCCGGGCGGCGATGGAGCGAGCGGGCGCGGCAGCCGAGACTCCATCGGTGCGGGCGACCGCGGAGACGGAGGCAGAGGGCACGCATAGCCGGCCTCCGCTGCTCTCCATCCCCCTCCACACCTTGGACCCGGACATCCCACTGCCCACGGCGGAGGAGATCACCCCTGATCAGCCGCCGGTGCAGAGGGATGAACTCTTCGAGATCTTCGCGGAGAGGACGCCGCTGGCAGCGCCAGCCGGAGCAAGCGAAGGCGGCCAGTCGTCGGCGGTGCCAGAGGAGCCGGCCCGGGCCGCACCCGAGGCCGGAGCCGGCCTTGAAATTCAGCTGGCGGCGAGCCAGCGCGCCGTAGGGAGACGGCCCCACCGGATACGCACCAAGCCGCGGGTGCCAACCAGTTTCTGTCGACGCGGTCCGCAATCCGGGTAAGTTTTTTACTTGCCAACCGCTCTGGTCCTCTGATTTTTTCCGTGGGGGCGCGCTAGCGCACCCACTGGGTGTAGTCCCCGAGATCCGGGCCGACTGCAGCGTAGTCGGGTCGGATCTTTCTCGACGACTATCTTAACTGTTTTCTGTCTGATCTTTAGGATTATCACAACTCTCGTGTCGACGCCTTCAACTCCCAGGCTCGGGAGCTGAGCCGGAGGACCGAGGACCTGGCCAGCAGCCGACATAAGTATATTGCTTTTATCTGTTTCTCGTGGGGGCGCGACAGCGCACCCACTGGGTGTAGTCCCCGAGATTCGGGCCGACTGCAGAGCAGTCGGGTCGGATCTTCCTTGACGACCTTTCCCTTGCTGACTTTTTCTCTTTGTCTTTTGCTCGTGCAGAGGCCAACGCCGACTTGCGGAGGGAGCTCGGCGAAGTGCAGGCCGCTCTTCGTGCCAGGGACGCCGAGTACGCCGACTTGGTTCAGGAGCGTGACCGCCTGGTCAAGAAACTGGCCGACCAGGAGGAAAGCCATAAGGCGGCCCTGCAGAAGGCGCAGGACGGCGAGACTGCCCTGAAGGCGGAGTTCGAGACCAAGGAGGCGAGCTGGGCCGAGACGCGCCAGGCGCTGGAAGAAGGCTTCGGCCGAATCGAAGATTTGATCGATGGTAAGCCGCCTTTCTTGCCCTTCCTCCATCTGCCGGCCGCCTGAGGTTTTGTTTTGACTTGTGCCTGCTACCTTGCGCAGAATACTTTCCCGGCCACTCCGTCCTTGCCGCCCAAGCCATCGAGGCCCATCGCGAGGCGCGCCGTCAGGCCGGAGTTGTTATTCCGCCAGATGCAAATCGAACGCTGTCGGAGCAGCTCATCGCCATCCAAGTGCGACTGCAGCCGGCCCATCGGATGCTCCGCCGGCTCCAACGTGCCAGGGCGCAGGTGCTGGCCGCGCTCTGGCCCGGCCAGACGATTCCCCGCACCCCAAGCCGGACTACCGACTGGCTAGAAGTCGCAGTCGGCCGCTTCGAGGCTTGGAAGGCGTCAGCAGCCCGTCTCGGAGCCGGGCATGCGCTGGAGTTCGTCCGCGCATGGTACCCAGGGCTGAGCCTGGACCAGCTGCGGACTTGGCGGTTGGAGGCCGACGCGGAGCTGGAGGAAGTGCGGCCGGCGATCGCGCAGCGCGCCTCGACGATCGCCAAGTGCACCGACACCAGCGTCTTTGCGTCGGAACTCAATGATGACGGCATCGCCCAGCCGGAGGAGTGGTTCGGGCTGAACCCGGCGGAAGGCGAGGACTCGGCCGAGGAGATTGCCTCCAGCGACGAGGGCGAGGACGACGAGGAAGAAGACGGCGGAGACGCCGAGCCGACTGGTGAGACGGCCGACCGCCCTCAAGCCGACCGTGCCTCCAGCAACGAGCCGCGCGGGAGCGCGCCCTCTGCCGGAGGTGATGATTAGGCCGAAGTCGGCCAGCCGGCCGCTCCTTCAGCCGACGCGACCGTCTCCACCGCCCAACCTGGCTCATCAGCGGCCCCGCCGGCTTAATCTGCCATCCCAGTTGTTCCTGCTTTTGCTTTTTCGAACAATTTTAAGTTTCCGCAATTCCACCCACTGGGGGTGTATCGAACAATGTTGGATGTTGGCCTCTCTGGAGGTCCTTTGTGTAAATATTATTGTATGCATGTGCCGGCTTCCATTCAAGTGCACTTTTTTATCCTTAGGCTTTTTTCCTTTGCCGCCTTCCCTCTTTGGGAAGGCAAGTACTCGAGCTTTCTTGGATTTGAAGTAGACTGAATGTAAGCCGGCCGGTCGGCTACTCTGGTAGTCGGTGGACGGGAGGCGGCAAGCCGGCTTTTGTTATATATATAAGCCCGTTAGTCCCTAGCCGTTTTTCGTGTGCGCACCCTTTCGGGCTTATGACTCTTGCCAGCCGGGCAGTCGGTTCTTCGAGCTGCGATTTTGGCAAGAGCCAAGCCTGGGTGTCGGCACATTACTTGTCTGACTGCGGGTAGGGCTTCTAATATAACTCCAGTCGGCTAGTCCCCGGGCCGACTCGTCGAACCCAGTGCAGGACAAAATAAATGAACAGGCGATATCATACGCATGACAACTTTCATTCATAAAATAAAAGATGGCAGTCCCCGAGTCTTCCTCGAGGAGCCTATTGTTTCGTACTTAATACAAAAGTGGACATGATACATACTGCATTTTAACTGTAAAACTTCCGAAGAAGATTGGCATTCCATGGTCGTTCCGACTCCTTGCCGGAGTCGTCTCTCTTGCGTGCCTTCGGCTTCTGTGCGTTGATGAGGTAGTAGGCATCGTTGCCTAAAGCTCTGCTGACGACGAAGGGGCCTTCCCAGGGGGCTGCGAGCTTGTGCTGGCCGGCTGTTCGCTGGATCAGCCGGAGCACAAGGTCGCCCTCCTGGAAGGATCTTGGTCGGACCCTCCGGCTGTGGTAGCGGCGCAAACCCTGCTGGTAGATGGCAGACCGGCTGAGGGCTAACAGCCGGCCTTCTTCCAGCAGGTCGACGCCGTCTTCTCTTGCTTCTTTGGCTTCCGCTTCCGTGTACATGGTTACCCGAGGCGAGTCGAACTCGATGTCTGTTGGGATGACCGCCTCGGCACCATATACAAGGAAGAAAGGAGTGAAGCCGGTTGATCTGTTTGGGGTAGTACGCAGACTCCATAGGACAGCCGGCAGCTCATCGAGCCTACAACCGGCTGAGCGCTCCAGAGGTACGACCAGTCGGGGCTTGATGCCGGACAAGATGAGGCCATTTGCTCGCTCCACTTGGCCATTTGACTGCGGGTGGGCGACGGACGCAAGGTCCAGCCGGATACCTTGTGCCGCGCAGAACCGCGCCAAGGCACCTGTGGGAAAATTCATGCCGTTGTCGGTGATGATGCTGTGCGGTACGCCGTACCGGGTTGTTATATCTGCAATGAAAGTCACCGCAGTCGGCCCATTCAGCTTCTTGATCGGCTTCGCCTCAATCCACTTGGTGAATTTGTCGACGGCGACGAGCAAATGCGTCATGCCGCCGCGCGCCGTCTTGAATGGGCCCACCATATCCAATCCCCAGACGGCAAAGGGCCAGGTGATGGGAATGGTCTTGAGTGCCGAAGCCGGCATGTGTTGCTGCGAGCTGAAAAGCTAGCAGCCTTTGCAGTGTTTGACTAGCTCTTTAGCGTCGTCCAATGCAGTCGGCCAGAAGAAACTGTGGCGGAAGGCTTTGGCAACAAGTGATCTTGATGCGGCGTGGTGGCCGCATTCTCCTTGGTGTATATCCCTGAGGATTGCAATGCCTTTCTCCTGCTCGACGCATCGCTGTAAGACTCCGGTGATGCTGCGCTTGACAAGCTCTCTATTGACGATTGTGTATGCTCCGGCTCGGCGCTGGACTTGTCTCGCTTCGGTTTCGTCGGCCGGCAGATCTTGGTTCACCAAAAAGTTGCGGATGGTTTGGGCCCATGATGGAGCTGCGACTTCCCCTGCCGCCAAAGTGGCTACAGCCACCAGGGTGGGCGGGCTGGGTAATGAAGTGCTGGAGTCGGTCGCCGCTTGCTGTGCTGAAGAAGTCCCCGGGCCGGCTACCGCAGTCCTCGAGCCGGGTGCGGCAGTCCCCGGGCCGGCTACTGCAGTCCCCGAGCCGAGTATTGAAGTCCCCGGGCCGACTGCCTGATTCTTCAAGCCGGACCCGGCCCCATCGGGGTTAGGCGACACGAAGATGGAGTCGGATTCCGGAGATGGCTTGATGGACGGCTTGAGGAGGCGTTGTAGGGTGACGCCGGTTGGTATTGCTTGCCGCGTGGAGCCTATTCGGGCCAGGGCATCTGCTGGCTCGTTGTCGGCTCGCGGCACATGGAGGAATTCACATCCATCGAAGTATCCACTGATTTGCTGCACTAGGAGGCGGTAGCAAGCCATGTTTGCGTCCTTGGCGTCCCAGTCGCCAGAAATTGCTGAACCACCAAATCCGAGTCGCCATAGCACAGGATCCGGCGGATGCCGAGTTCCTTGGCAAGCCGGAGCCCGTGTATGAGCGCTTCGTACTCGGCTACATTGTTGGAGGCGGCGAAGTGGATCTGCAGCATATATCTGAGCTTGTCGCCCTTAGGAGAGGTAAGGACGATGCCGGCTCCCAAGCCGGTGCGCATCTTTGATCCGTCAAAGTGCATGCGCCAATGGGTGGAGTCGGGAGCTGGCGGTAAGTACTGGGTCTCGGCCCAGTCGATGAGGAAGTCGGCCAGTGCTTGCGACTTGATGGCGGTGCGGGGTTGGTAGAAGATCGTGTAAGGGGCCAGCTCGATGGCCCACTTAGCCACCCGGCCGGATGCATCCCGGCTGCCTATGATCTCGGCCAGCGGGGCAGTGCATACGACCGTGATGGGATGTTCTTGAAAGTACGGCTTCAGCTTCTTGGCGGTGAAGTACATGCCGTAGCACATCTTCTGGTAGTGCGGGTAGTTCTGTTTCGAGGCGGACAGCACCTCGCTCAGGTAATAAACCGGCCTCTGGACCGGCTGGGCTCGACCTTCTTCGGGGCGTTGGACCACAATGACGGTGCTGACCACCCGCCTAGTGGCGGCAATATAAAGGAGCATGGGCTCTTTCTCAGTCGATGCCGCCAAGACAGGCGGCGTGGATAGCATTTTCTTCAGCTCATGGAAAGCTTGGTCGGCCTGGTCATTCCACTCAAAGTGGGTACTCTTCTTCATGAGGCGGTAGAGAGGGAGGGCTTTCTCTCCAAGCCGGCTGATGAAGCGGTTCAGAGAGGCCAGGCACCCGGTGAACTTCTGAATCTCTCGAAGCTTGGTTGGGACCGCCATCCTCTCGATGGCCTTGATCTTCACAGGGTTGCACTCGATGCCGCGTTCGGAGACCAAAAAGCCTAGGAGCTGGCCGGCTGGCACTCCGAACACGCATTTCTCAGGGTTGAGCTTGATTCGGAACCGGCGCAGGTTCTCGAATGTCTCCTTCAAGTCTTCTAGCAGAGTGCCACGCTTCTCCGTCTTCGCCACAATATCATCCACGTAGACGTGGGCGTTCTTGCCGAGTTGCGTGAGGAGGCACTTCTGTATGCAACGCTGAAAAGTGGCGCCGGCATTCCTCAAGCCGCACATCATGGTCAGGTAGCAGAAGGCTCCAAACGGCGTGATGAAGGCGGTCTTCAGTCGGTCATCCGGGTTCAGCTTTATCTGGTGGTATCCCGAATAAGCATCCAAAAAGCTCAACAGCTCGCATCCGGCTGTGGAGTCTATCACTTGATCAATTCTGGGCAGAGCGAAGGGATCTTTTGGGCAGGCTTTGTTGAGGCTTGTGTAATCTATACACATGCGCCACTTGTTATTCTTTTTCAGCAGGAGAACCGGGTTCGCGAGCCACTCGGGGAAGAAAACTTCCATGATGAAGCCAGCTACGAGAAGCCGCGCTATCTCCTCCCCTACGATCCTTCTCTTCTCCTCTGACAGTCGGCGGAGAGGCTACTTGACTGGTTTGGCATCCTCCCGCACATGTAACTTATGCGCGGCGAAATCCTTCGGAACACCCGGCATGTCCTTGGGGGACCATGCAAAGATATCCCGATTCTCACGGAGGAAAACGACGAGCTCGCCTTCCTATTTGCTATCCAGGCTCGCCCCAATGACGGCAAACCTCTCGGGGTGCTCGGGGTCGAGCTGTATCTTCTTAGTCTCCTTGGCCGGCTGGAAAGATCCTTGGGCATCATACTCCTTGGAGTCGGTGGGTTGGTTTAGCTGCTTGCTGGCCAGGGCCACGACCCTGTTCAGCGTCTTCTTCTCCTCGGCAATCACGAGGGATTCGGCCAGCCGGCTGCTGGCCACGGCGCAGTCAGCGGACTTCTTGTAGTCGCCGGCGATGGTGATGACGCCCTTGGAGCTTGGTATCTTCATCTTGAGGTATGCGTAGTGGGGGACCGCCATGAACTTGGCCAAGGCGGGTCGGCCAAGCAAGGCGTGGTAAGGGCTCTCCAGGTCCACCACCTCGAACCAGATTGCTTCCCGGCGGAAATGATCCTTGCCCCCAAAGAGTACATCGATCTTGATCTTGCCGATGGGGGCGCAGGACAAACCGGGTACGATGCCATGAAACAACGTTCGAGTCGGCACAAGTTGTTTTGCCTTGACACCCAACTTCTCCATGGTGTCGCGGTACAGGATGTTGATGCTGCTTCCACCGTCGATCAGCACGTGGGAGAAGCGGGCGGCACGCGTGTCCGTCGCAAGGGTGGCCTCCAGGACCAAAGCGTAGGAGCCGGGGGACGGCATCACCTCTGGGTGGTCGGCCCGGCTCCAACTGATGGATTTCTCTGACCAATGCATGTGGCCGGCTGGGTTGGCGGCGGCCACATTGACTTCTTGTTGCTCTCAGCGCTTGCTGCACCGGTCTTCGGGCTGGCTCATGAAGACAACGTAAGATGCTTGCTCGTCGGGGAACTTGTCCTGCACGGCGTCGACCGCGGGCCGAGCGGCCTTGGGCGGCGGAGCCGGAGGCGGCGGGCCGGCAGGCGGAGCCGGCGTGAGCCCTTCGCCCTTGGAGATTCGGGCGAGCCAGTTACACTTTCGGGTCGTATGGTTGGACGGCTTCGCGCCGCTGTGGAACTTGCACGGGGCATCAAGGGTTTGTTCGTAGGAGAAGGCCGGCTGCCAAGCCGGCCGGCCGCCCTTGGGCTTCTTGGGCGCGGGCCGCCCCTCAGGCGGCGTATCTTCGACCGTGGCCACCTGCCGGCTAGCGGGAGGCGGCGCAGGGCCTTTGCGCTTCTGATCATTCTGGTGTTGGCGTCGGCCGGCATCTCCAGCCGGTGCTTGGGGCGCCGGATTGAGCACTTTTCCGGACGCGTCCACCCGGAGCTCGGTCTTCATCGAGGAGTCGGCGGTGGCGTACTTGTCGGCGATGTTCAGGAGCTCGTCGAGGGTAGTCGGCTCATCGCAAAGAAGCTTGTGCTTGAGGAGGGTGCCCTCTCGGCACCCGGCAGTGAAGTATTCGATGGCTTGCACCTCGTAAACCCCCTCGCAGGAGTTGCGGAGCTCGGCCCAACGCGTAAGGTAGTCGCGAGTGGACTCGGCTGGGCCCTGTACGCACAGGGAGAGCTGTCTGGGCTTGGGAGCCCGCTTGTAGGTGCTGGTGAAGTTGCGAACGAAGGCTTCAGTGAAATCCACCCAGCTGTTGATGCTGACAAGCTTAAGGCTGTTAAGCCAAGTCCGTGCCGTGCCTTGTAGCATGAGGGGCACGTACTTCACGGCAACGCGCCGGTTGCCATTGGCGATGCTGATGGCTGTGGAGTAGTCGGTCAGCCAGTCTTCCGACTTCACCGAGCCGTTGTACTTGGGCGTGTCTCTTGGGAGCGAGAACCCTTTGGGGAAGGGCTCGTCACGGATGCGGGGGCCAAAGCAAGGCGGGCCAACATCGTCTTCTTCTTCTAGCGCCAGGGATCTGGCCAGGCGGTCGATCCGGTGGTGGGCGTCGTTTTCGCCGACTCCTTCGCGGCGACCAAGCCGGCCGCTGAGAGTCGGGTGCGCTACTGGAGGCGGGGTGGGTTATCTCTCTCCACGAGCTCGAGGCGGAGGCGGGGTGCCCCGCCATTCCATGGCTCGGGGGCGGCCGTCCGCGTCTCACTCGATGGAGATTTGGGTCCGGCTTCGGCTGGAAGCCGGCTCTTTCTCACGCCGCGCGCGGGTGTTGCTTGTAGTCGGTGATCGGGAAGTCGCGCCGTGGTCGCGGCGCGGGGGAGGGCTCCCCGCGCAGGCGTCGACCTCGTGCCGTCGTGCGGCCGCATCGATTAGTTGCTGTATATGCCGCGTCATGTGGGGGAGGTCTTCGGCTCCCAAGCCGTCCAGCTCGTCTACGGCCGCCTGGGCGGCGCGCAGGTTCTCGAGCGGAGTGGCGTAAACCGGGCGATCGACTCCAAGCGTGTCGGCGATGACGGCGCCGCGTTGCCTGACAGCACCAGCCCGGCTTGGGCCAGCCGGAGCCGGCGTGCCGAAGGCGGCGCGGTCAGCTTCGCGCTGGTAGGCCTCGGTGAGGCGTCTTACGGAGGCCAGCCGCCGGCCCTCCGCGAGGAGGGCGAGGCGGCGTGCCTCCAATACTTCGTCGTTGGTGTCAGCTGGAAGGGGGGCGGACAAGTCGTGGGCTGCCGCGCGTGGGGCGTCGCGGGCGCCCTCGTCAGTCGGGCCGTCGTGGCCGATAACCATCACCTCGGTAGTGTCAGAATCGCGATCGCCAGCCGGAGGGAGCGGGTCGTTGTAGATCGTGACGTTGGTGGGGAAGGTATCATAGGATGCCGTGTCGGAGTCGACAGGCATCGGGTCGGTGGAGCCAACCGACTCCAAATCCGCAGCGGGCTCGCTGGAGACGTGGAGCTGGCCGAGGAGGTTGGCGAGATGATCGGTGCCCGCATCGGAGGCAAGCTCGTCGGAGATGCGGGCCTTGTCGAAGAGGTCGGCGAGGCCGCTCACCGCGCAGATGTTGGTGACGCCATGCAGCGCGTTGCGGCAAGCGCCATCGGGCGAGCCGGGCTGGCTACGCTCGCGAGGAAGGAAAAGGGTTCCCGTCCAGAACAGGTCTCCAGATGACGGTGCACCTGGCCCCACGGTTGGCGCCAAATGTCGGGTGGTAGGAGCGACATATGCCAACGGGTGGCTTATCATTGTGGGAGCCAATAAAACATCGCCGGTGCCTGGAAACGGGATAAGGCGAAGACATGCACGCCGGCGAATCTTACCCAGCTTCAGGGCTCTCCGAGGAGATAACACCCCTACTGCTGCTCTGCGGGGTCTCCGCATGGTTACTAAATGAACAAGTAGCTACACAATGCTCCTTGAGCTGTTTTGGGTGGAAGGAGGAAGAAGGGCTCAGCTACCTTGCTTCCTCTCCTTGTATGGTGTCTAGGTCTAACTTGGGAGTCCAACCCTTTGCATGGGTGCACCGGGGGGTTTATATAGGCCTACCCCCCGGGGGTACAATGGTAATCCAGCTGGGCGCGGGGCCCAGCTATCTGTGACAATGCTCGCCGGCTTCTGCGCCGGCTACTGGGGCCCGCCGGCTGGTGGGTCCTGCCGGCTGCCGGCTCCTTGGTCGACAGGCAGGCCCCACAGGCCAGGGCCTGGTCAGTGGCTGGTTACTGTTACTCCGTGCTGTTGACGCAGGCTTGGTCGGGGTAAGCGTGGCTACAGTAACGCCGCCCTGGCGGGCGATTACTGTAGCCCCGCCGTATCTTGTCTCCTTAATGGGCGTCTCCTTCGAGGAAGGTGACAGGCCGGCTATGGGAAGCCGGCCCTCTATCTTGCCGGCTTGAGAGGAGGTGCGGCCGCCTTCGGCATCTCTCTGCCCGAAGGGGCCCACCGCCTCGGGGACCATGCTGGCAGCCCGTCGTGGACGGCGTCGGAGCCGCCGTGGCAACAGTGCCACGCCGGACGGGTCGTGGCCTCCCATATGGCGCACTGTACCAGGCGTGCTCCGGGTTTTGGGGGTGGCAGGCTCCACTGTAGCCACGCCCTGCTTCATCATCGCAGGGTGGACGCGTATATTGCGGGTACAGCTTTGACTGCTTTATGGGAGCCGGCTTTCTTGTAGCCGGCCATGCTGTAGCCGGCCTCTCGTAGCCGGCCTTGCTGTAGCCGGTTTCTCGTAGTCGGCCATCCACAGCTTTCTTCATGAGGGTGAAGGGCGGGCCACCCCCGAAGCCGGCCTAGGAGGTAGCCGGCTGAGGGGGGAGGCGGCCCTAGGTCTCAAATCTTCTTGAGAGTCGGCCAGGCTTGTAATTGTTTCTAACGGGCCAGGGGAAGCCGGCTAGGCTACCCATGGCTATTTACTCCGACATGAGCCACCAGGATGCTCCGGAGATGACGCTGGTAGGAGACAGCCGCGTTCGGCGAGCCAAACGGCATGCGAACATAGCTGTGAGATGGACCCTCGCATCGGCCAGCACACGAAGGCCAGAAGCACTCCTGAGATGCGGCCCTGTTGAGCCATGGAATGTCGACGCAGACGCGCAGCCCGCCGTCCTCACCAGGATGGGGAGCTGCACCGAGTGGTGGGCGGCGGTCGCTGCGCATGGTCCTTGCTTCTTGAAGCTCCTGGGTAGCCTTGATGATGAACTCCTGAGCACCGGGCGCTTCTCGCCCAGCGCTCTCTTGAGGGAAGCGTGCAGCGAAGCGCGCCTCCATGTGGTGCCCGGGTGCCTCCCTCGTGATGTTGGCTAGGTCTGAGGCCCTCCAGAAGAGAGCCCCCGAGCCTTGCCCGGGGAGGGCGTCGGGCGCGCCTTCCTATGCGAGGGAGGGAGGCGCCCCAGGTGTGGGTGCCGATCTAGAGGGGGTGCCGCTGAAGATGCCGCTCTCCTGAAGCCTTGTGCGGAGTAGTTGCTTCTTCTTGGGGACGGCCTTAGGAGGGTACTGGACGCCCTTGTTGTTGGGGTCTTCGATTGCTACGGCTTGGAAGGCGCGCTCCAGGGAGCACACCGCATCTCTTTCTTTGCAGGGGACTGTGATGATTCCGCCGCTTCCTGGCATCTTGAGGACGTTGTAGCCATGGTGGGTCCCTGCCATGAACTTGGCTAATGCTGGGTACCCAAGAATGGTGTTGTATGGTAGACGGATGTGGGCGACGTCGAAGTCGATGAGCTCGGTGCGGCAGTTGTCGCGTTGGCCGAAGGTGACAGGGAGGCGGACCTGCCCTATCGGGGTGGTGGAGCCGTCAGTCACTCCTGAGAAAGGCTTGATAGGCTGTAGCTGATCATAGGGCACTTGAAGGCTGTCGAACGTCTTGACGGACAGGACACTGAGCTCCGCACCGCCGTCAATGAGGGTCTTGGTGACTTGGACTTTGCTGATGACGGGTGAACAGAGCATCGGGAGGACGCCGGCGATTACTGCACATTTGAGCTGGGCCGCCGAGCTGAAGGTGATGGCGTACTTGGACCACATGAGTGGGCGCGTGGCCTCGTGCCTGGGAAGAGCCGCGTTCACCTCACAAGCAAACTGTTTGAAGACGTGCTGGGATGCTGGGGCCTGAGCTCCGCCCAAGATGCAGACGATAGCGCGTGGCTCCTGGAAGCCCCCAGCCCCCCCTCATCCTGATGATGGTCGGCATTCCTTCTTGGTGGTGGCGGCAGCGAAGGGAGGCCAGGATTGCCCTGAGGATGGTCCTCGCGAGGCTGGTCGCGCCAGGCGCCCTCACGAGGCTGCTCCTGTCAGCGGTCCTCATGAGGCCGGTCGCGCCACTCCTGGTGGGAGCCGCGGTCGTCCCAGCGTCCTCCACTTCATCCTCCTCATCGGCCATAGCCCCGGTTTTTGCGCTCGGGGCATCGACCGAAGCTTCCATCTCGAATGGCCCTGAGCTCTTGACAATCATTGGTGTTGTGGCTGTGTACGTTGTGGAAGGCGCAGAACGGACGGCTACTTTTGGACGACTCGGGGTGGTCCCGGACGCGCTTCGTGTCCGCCTCCGCCGCGAGCATGGCTACTCCCTTGCGCTTCACGTCCTTGACCTTGGCTTTCTTCTCTTCTGGCTCGGCAGTAGGGAGCTCGAGCAGGGAGAGACGCCCTTCCTCAGCTCTTGTGCACTTGGTCGCCATGTTGAACATCTCTAGAGCCGTGCACAGCTCCTCGTGGATGGCGAGCTCCTCCTTCATCTTGATGTCGCAGACGCCATCGGAAAACGCTGAGATGATGGCCTCGTCCGTCACCTTGGGGATCTTGAGGCGAACGTTGTTGAAGCGCTGGATGTACTTCTGTAGGGTCTCTTGGTTGTTGCTTGATGCGGCGCAGGTCACCTGCGGCCGAAGGGATGTCGCGAGTGCCCTGGAAGTTGGCGATGAAGCGGTCGCGCATCTCACCCTAGGAGGAGATTGATCCCGCGGGCAGCTTCAGGAGCCACGAGCGAGCGCCATCCTTGAGAGCCATGGGAAACCAGTTCGCCATGACTTTCTCGTCGCCGTTGGCCGCCTCGATGCTTAGCTCGTAGAGCTGCAGGAACTCCGCGGGGTCGGGGGTGCCGTCATAGCGCGGAGGCAGATCCGGCTTGAACTTGCCTGTCCAAATGACGGTGCACAGCCCGAGAGTGAAGGCTCGGCAGCCTGCTGTGGTCACCGGAGCCCGTCGTGGTGGAGGAGCCTAGTCTTGGTACCCACGCACCACCACTGCAGACGGCGCGCCGTCTTGACGTGGTGGTGCGGGGAGTGCAGAAGTGTTTTCCTGCGGCCAGGGAACTTCTTGGTAGCTTCTTTCTTCGTGTGTGGGCACGCGGCATGGCGGATCGCGTCGTGGGACCGAGTGTGTCGGGGCGAGGATGCCTTCTTGGTGCGGAGGAGGCGGGGGTGCTCCATTTGCCACGCGTCTCGGTGCGAGGGTGCCGTCTTGATGCAGGGGCGGCGGAGGCGCCCCATGGGCTACGTCTCCCGCGGTCGGAGGCGCGCAAGGCAGCGAGAGGGATGGTGTTGGAGAGCCCCCAGCGGCGTTGACGAGCTCGGTGATGCGGTCCAGCCAGTCCTTGTAGTGGTCGTCGACTAGGCGGTTGCTACCTCCTTTAGCACTGCGTTGGTTTTCCCCAAAGAGGAAGGGATGATGCAGCAAAGTAGCATAAGTATTTCCCTCAGTTTTTGAGAACCAAGGTATCAATCGCGAGTCCCTCGCACCTGCACAGAACAAATAAATCCTCACAACCAACACAAATAGGGGTTGTCCACTTACGAGAGTGAGATTTGATAGATATGATAAGATAATATTTTTGGTATATTTATGATAAAGATGCAAAGTAAAATAAAGCCAAAGTAAATAACTAAGTAGTAGGAGATTGATATGATAAAGATAGACCCGAGGGCCATAGGTTTCACTAGTGGCTTATGTCGGCGTTCTGGGAACGGGGGTCCCCAGACTTGCCTGCCTGCGGCCTGCGGCGTGGCTCAAAGGGGGCCCAGCACGGCCCATCTTCATCAACACAGACCCAAGACCCTCGCGAGGGGCCAAGCCTCGCGGGGCGGACGACATGGAGCTTCCTCAGGCACGGCCCCATCAGGCTGGCTCGCGAGGAGGCGGAGAGATCAAGGCGGGGTACCTCACGAGGTGCCCGTGACGCAAGCCATGACGACCAAGGGTGCCAGGCGGGCGCCAGCCCGCGCAGTGTCCTCCTTTCCTCTTTGGTGCAAAGGGAGCAAGCGCAGGCGAGAGCATCAAGCAAAGGCACCCGTTTCGGTGCAACGAGACCAAGACCAGTCCAACGGCAGGGAGGAAGTCATTGTGGAGCCCAAGACAGCGTCACCACCAGAGTCTTTGGCAGGAGAGGACCAACTTTAGTCAGGATAAGTGTACCAAATGTTCCCCTTCAAAATGGCCAATTGTTGGCGCCCTCCCGCTCAATATTTGGGGAAGAGGCCCAGGGCCTTTGCCTATATATAGGACTAGCCACCCCCAGGGTAGGGGGGTGGAGAGATCGGATCTAGAATCGGACAACCCAGAAACAAGCTGGGATCGGATCAAGTAGCATCACACACACACATAGAGAGAGAGAGAGAAGGGTGACTGAACTCCTCCTAGCAGTTCAACCCCACAACCAAGAACAGACCCTCGCAAGGCTGTTCTTCCTTGTATTGCTCATCGTTATCAGCCCTAGAGGCAATCCACCACACCACACACTGGAGTAGGGTATTACACCACAACGGTGGCCCGAACCAGTATAAACCCTGTGTCTCTTGTGCTGTTCTTTCCATAGCTTTGATCTTAGCAAGCCGGAGGGGTGCAGGTAGGTAGGAGGCGAAATCTCCGCGCGTACCCCAGTGTTCGAACCTCAAGGGTCTGCCGAAACCCGAAATCCGACATTTGGCGCGCCAGGTAGGGGTGCGCCGGAATTCGTCTTCCACCACCCCGTTCTCCTCCGACCATCGCGTCCATGTTTGACGCTCGTCGGGCCCGCACCGAGCGCCGGGCCACTCTCGCTTCCCGCGTCGCCCAGACGGCCCCTGTCGGCGGGCGTCCTCGCCGTTCCCCGTCACATGTCGTCAACGCCGCCACCAGCCCGGCGGGGGACAAGCAGCAAGCGTCGTCTCAGCATCCGTCCATGCGACAAGACGGCCGCACCGCTACTCCCTCGCTCACCCCAGCTGGTTCTTCGTCCCGCGCGCTCCACGCACCCATGGAGGCTCAAGCTGCGCTCATCGCGGCAAACGAGCTCCTGCGCTACTGTCCCGTCGACGACGTCTACAAAGAGTGGCTCAACCGCCTCGCCGAGCTCGTCCGCGCCGCAGGGGGCTCTCCTGCGCCGTCCGTTCCGCTGCACCGCACCCCGCCCCGCGCGGGCGACGAAGCTCCGGCGGCGCCCCGGCCGCCTCCCCCTCAAGAAGGCGCCATGGCTCCAAGGCGCGTGGCCCCTGGGCGGAACCCGCTCTGTCAGGTGCCAGCGCGGCAAGAGCAGAGCTGCCAAGAAGTCCCTCGCCCGCAAGAAGCTGCCCGTGCGCTCCATGCTCCAGCACGTCGCGACCATGCTCCTGCTCCCGCACGTCAAGACCCCGCGCTGCTCCCAGCTACAGCGCGTGGGGACATGCAAGACCAAGCTCTCCACCACCCAAGGCCTCCCGTGAACACAGCAGGCTGCCGCGCCTTCACCACCGAGCTACGCAGCGTCGCGTGGCCCGGCAAGTTCAAGCCAGACTTGCCTCCTTGTTATGACGGCACGGCCGACCTTGCGGAGTTCCTCCAGCTCTATGAGCTGGGCATCGAAGCTGCCAACGGAGACGAGAAGGTCATGGCGAACTGCTTTCCCATGGCGCTCAAGGACGGGGCCCGCACCTGGCTGCTGAACCTGGCTCCAGGCATGATCTCCTCCTGGGACGAGATGCGCACCCGCTTCATCGCCAACTTCCAAGGTACCCGCGACCAGCCACCCGCCGTGAGCGACATGCGCCGCATCAAGCAACAACCCGGAGAGACCCTACAGAAGTACATACATCGCTTCAACAACGCACGCCTCAAGATTCCCAAGGTGACCGAGGAGGCCATCATCTCAGCCTTCTCCGACGGCGTGCGCGATGTCAAGATGAAGGAGGAGCTGGCGATGCATGAAGACCTGTGCACTTCCTTGGAGTTGTTCAACTTGGCAACCAAGTGCGCCAGGGCTGAGGAGGGGCGTCTCTCCCTCCTTGAGCTGCCTGCCGCAGACCCAGAAGAGAAGAAGCCCAAGGCCAAGGATGTGAAGCGCAAGGGGGCTGCCATGCTCGCGGCAGAACCAGACACCAAGCGGGGCAGAGATCAGCCTGAACCTTCCAAGGGCAGTCGGTACTGTGTGTACCACGACCTCCACACCCACAATACGAACGAATGTCATGAGCTCCGAGCCGTGCGAGAAGGAAGGATTGGCCGTCGCCCTGACCGCAGTGACCGGGGCTACGGTCGAGGAGGAGGAAGGAACGCAGGACGCTGGGAAGACCGCTGCCCGCGCCAAGGGTGGCGCGATCGACCTCGCGAGGATCGCTGGCAAGACCCGCCTCGCGAGGGAGACTGGAGGGATCAGCCTCGCGAGGATCGCCCGCAAGGCAACGCAGGCCTCCCTCCGTTGCCGCCGCAGCCAAGGAGAAACGAGGACCGCCATCAGGATGAGGGGGCTGGGGGCTTCCAGGATCCATGTGCGATCGCCTGCATCCTGGGCGGGGCTCAAGCCCCAGCCTCTCAACGCATCTTCAAGCAGTTCGCCCGCGAAGTGAATGCAGTCCTCCCCAAGCTCGAAGCCACGTGCCCTCTCAGGTGGTCGGCGTGCACCATCACGTTCAGCTCGGCAGATCAGCTCAAGTGTGCGGCCACAGCCGGAGTCCTCCCGATGCTTTGCTCCCCAATCATCAGCAACGTGGTGGTCACCAGGACCCTCATTGATGGCGGGGCAGGGCTCAACGTCCTGTCCGTGGAAACATTCAACAATCTTCAGGTGTCCTACACCCAGCTTCAGCCAACCAAGCCTTTCTCCGGAGTCATCGACGGCTCCACGGTCCTGATTGGGCAGGTCCGCCTCCCAGTCACCTTCGGGGCGCGCGACAACTACCGCACCGAGCTCATCGACTTCGATGTTGCTCACATTCGCCTGCCGTACAACGCCATCCTTGGGTACCCAGCGCTGGCCAAGTTCATGGCCGTAACTCACCATGGCTACAACGTCCTCAAGATGCCAGGAAGTGGCGGAGTCATCACGGTGCCCTATGAAGAGAAGGACACGGTGTGTTCCCTGGAACGAGCCTTTCAGGCCGCATCACTAGAAGACCCGGATCACGGAAGCGGGAGGCTTCCTAAGACCGCCCCCAAGAAGAAGAAGACATCATTCGGCCCAGCCCCTCAGGAGGCAGGCCCCTCAGGGCTCGTGCCTGCCCAAGGGGAACCTCCTTCCATCGCATAGGAAAGCGTTCCCGGCGCCCTCCTCAGGCAGGGCTCGGGGGCTCTCCCCTGGAGGGCCACCGACCTGGCTAAGGTCACGAGGTAGGCGCTTGGGCACCACATGGAGGCGTGTTTCAAAGCACGTTTCCCTCAAGAAGGAGTAAGGCAAGGAGAGCCAGACCCTCAGGAGTTCGTCAGCAAGGCCATTCAGGAGCTACAGGGGTCAAGAGTCATGAAAGGCGGCCGCCGCCTACCAGCTGTGGCTCCCCATCTAGGCGAGGATGGTGGGCTGCGCGTCTGCATCGACATACCAGGGCTCAATTGAGTCGCCTCTTTGGAGCGCCTCTGGCCCTCGCGAGTGGGGCGCTGCGAAGGTCCACCCCACAGCTACGTTCACATGCCTTACGGCTTGCCGAACGCGGCTGCCGCGTACCAGCGCCTCATGAGGGGCATCATGGAGGCTCAAGAGGCCAGGCGTTCCGCAGCCCTGGCGGAGATGGAGATGGTCCGCGAGGAGCCACCAGCGCCTCCGGAGACTCCCGAGGCCCCTGGGCCTGGGGGCTCGTGAGGATCGGCTTCCGCGGCCCACCGAGTCTGCTACACCAACACTCCTTCGTCCTCAACATCATCAGGTGACATCTTTCAAGTTTCACTTCCAGCTAGGAGCGCCCCCCAGGGCTGCATTATTCCCAGGCCGCGTGGGTCCGTCCCTGCGGCATGTATCCCTTTTTATTTCATGTTGTTAGCTTACCTTGTTGGGGGCGCCCCTTGGGCTGCATCATCCCCCAAGTCGCTCGGGCCAGACCCAGCGGCATGTATCCCTTTTGCGTTTGTTTCCGGCTATGCGTTCGACCCACCATGCTTGATTATTTGATGCCTGTCCACGGCACCTCTTCTTCTCCATGCCGACCACTTGCACGTGAAAGGGGGGTACCTGAGCATCGCGACTCAGGGCTCTTACTGGCTCTCCAGCCCTCACCCTCTGGCCTTGTCCACGGCATCGCGACCTGGCATACCAGTGACGGATGAGACCAGCTCAAGGGCCGGGACCCGAGGACGTAGAGTACCGGCATCTAACCAAATTTGCAGGGACACATCACAAGATAAGGCCCAGTGCCAGGCGCAACCCGCCTAGAGGTAGGGCCCCGTGAGTCCCGTGCTGGCTCACGGGTGCCCAGATACACCTCACCAGGCCCTATCGTGCCAGCCACGCGTCAGGGCGGGGCTGTACACGCCTCGGGGGCTCCTCCCGGAGGGGGGCCCCCTCCCACGTACCAGTGGAAGCACCATGCTCCGCGCTGGCTGACGACACTGCCGAGGAGCGGCTATACCTGTACACATACGGAAGCGCTATGCTCCGCGCTGGTGATAAACAACTGAGGGCGGCCCCCGGGCCGCATCAACCTTAGGGAGCCCAGAGCTCAGTGTCTAGCCCCATCGTAACGCCTCCCCTCGGGAGTGCCGCGCGAGGGGGCTGGGCACGGGGGCTGCGCCTGGGTCACGCCCAGACGCACGCCACCCAGCCAGGCCCCCCCGGGCCTGGTTCGTCGCGCGTCTCTCCCCGAGAGGAGCCAAGGTACGAAGGCCGTTTGAGCGTCAAGGGGGACTCCTGAGCATCGCGACTCAGGAGCCTAATTGGTCACGTAGCCCCTCACCCCTTAGTTCCGAAAGGCTAACGGCGGTTGAGGTATGCGCGCGGCCGGGCTCTGCAGACGTAGAACGGTAGATCCACCCACATCACACCTCCCTACTTGTTGTTCGTGCGCCAAGGGGGACTCCTGAGCATCGCGACTCAGGAGCCTAACTTGTCACGTAGCCCCTCACTCCTTGGTCCCGTCCTGGTTTCCGGTCGGGGCTAACGGCGGCTGAGGTATGCGCGGGGCCGGGCTCTGCCGGCATAGTACATAAGCAAGTAGGAAGGAAAAGCGTAAATTTCAAGGAATTCAAAAGCAAATATTACAGTACACACTATTATCTCAATGCCAAACGCAAGTTTAAACGCCTCCTCGAGGCATGATACATGTGCAGGAATTAAAGGCAGGACAGGAGCCACAATGGAGTCACTTGTCGGCGGTGGAGCAGCGCGGAGTGGGTTCGCCTCATGGAGTAGCGGGGTCGGCAGCGCCTTGCTTCGGCTTGGTGCTGAAGGCCCGGAACTTCCCCAGCAGAGCCACCGCGCGACCCTTCACGGCCTCAGCAGCGGCAGCGGCACGCTCGCCGTTTACTAGCTCCAGCAGGCTGTCGAGGTCGACGCCAGGATCACGAAGGTAGATGTGGGTGAGGACCCGCGTCAGCGCTGCAGAAGACAGGACACGCACCTCGGCCTCGGCTGTGCGGCCAAGGCCAAGGGCGACATCTTCAAGAGCGCGAACCAGGAAGGGAAGCAGCTTGGCGGGGCCGTCCTCGGCGCCAGCCAGCGAGCTCTCTAGGCCGCTGTCGTGAAGCGTCCTCAGCGAGGAGCGAGCCTTCGCCTCCATCTCCGCGAAGGCCACACGGTCCTCGGCAAGAACCTGGGCCTTGTCGTCCAGCTCGACCTTCCTCGCCCCCAACTCCTGCTCCAGCGCACCTAGGCGGTCGCGGCACTTCCTGACCTTGGCCTCCCGGCCCTCGACGGCCGCCTCGCGAGCCTTCACGCCTTCTTCCTGCTCTTGGCGAAGGTGGACCTCTTTCGTGAGCTAGTCCCGCAGGCCTTGCAACTCTTCCTCTAGTGCCTTGCAGCGACCACGGACGTCGACCACCTCCCCCAGGGCTGCGTCACGAGCAGCCTTCGCCTCAAGGACGGCCTGCCTCTCCTCATCGCAAGCCGTCGAGGCCTGAACCAGCGCCACCCAAATCGAAGCGTCGGAGTGAATCCATCCTGAAGCCAGCTCCAAGCGCCCGGCCACCAAGCGAGGGTCGGCGCCAAGAAGATCCTGCCACAGCCGGTCCAGCTCAGCAGCAGCACGATCCAGAACGGCAAGAGGAGTCGGAGAGACAGCAGTCGGTGGGGTAGGAGGAGAAGACGGCAGCGCGACCACGGCATCCTGAGGCGAAGCCTGCTGCGCCCCAACGGCTGTAGTGGCGCCAGCATGCAAAGGCACCTCGGGAGTCACTTGGGTCATGGGGGCTGAGCTCGCCCCAGCCGGCTCAGCCAGGCCTCGCGAGGACGACCGGGCAGGAGAAGCTTGCGCGTCGCGGTCACCTTCCTTCGCGGGCAGAGGCGCTGCCACGGAAGGAACCTCAGGAGCTCCCTTCGGCTTCTTTGCTGCGGGCGCCAGCCTATCCAAGAGATGCGGACGTCAAGCCTCAGAAGCAAAACAAGAAATAAAGACAAGATTCAAGCACTTACGGGTCGTCGCTAGTGAGCTCAAGCGGCCTCCAGCCAAATTTGAAGCCTGAAAGCCGGCTGGAAGGGTCAACCTCGGGAAGCTTGGAGGCGGAAGGCGCGTCTGTGGTCCGCCTCGGGGCCGGGGCAGACCCACAGGAGATCAGCCCGGTCCTGTCCTTCTTCGAGATCGGAGGCAAGCTCCCGCCGTCCTGCTCTTCATCATCCTCGTCATCATCGCTCGGAGAGAGGCGGAGAACGCGGGACCTGTGCCGGGGGAGGGGAGCCCTCGACTCTCCGTCAGTCGCCTCGGAGTCAGGCCCTTTTTCCCGCTCCCCTCCTTCCTCCTCTTCGCTGGAGTCGTCAGAGGACACGTCCACCGACTCCCCGGGAGTTT
Source organism: Triticum monococcum (assembly GCA_034509565.1). Lineage (NCBI taxonomy): Eukaryota > Viridiplantae > Streptophyta > Magnoliopsida > Poales > Poaceae > Triticum > Triticum monococcum. The sequence continues at coordinate 96,406,918 of CM067843.1, read as the reverse complement.
CCGTGGGCACGGGCCCGTCCCCGTTGAAGACGGGCATGGACTCCACCACCTGCTCCCAGTTGTCGCGGAGGAACAAGGGCGTAGGAGCGCCCTCCAACCTCACCACATCACCCCCGACCAGAGATTGGAGGACCGCAGCCAGATCTCCGTCGGCCAAGGCCGCAGGGCTCGGATGGGGCCTCCACATCGGAAGTGAGTACTGCCGAAGCGGAGCTAGCTGGTGCTCCAGGAATTCCCTCAACAGCGACGCGCCGGTCAGCTTCGCCGCCACCATGTTTGCTGGCCTCAGATCCGCGTTCATCTTCTCCAACACCAACTTCGCGCGGGGGTCCGCGAGCTCCGCTCGACCCCAATCGCTGGAGCTCGTGGGTTGCTCCGTGGGCAAGATCAGCCAAGGGTGGATGCGCCCAGCATCTGCCATGACCCACTTGCTCCTGAAGCCCTCAATCCTTTTCCCGGGGTTCAAAATGGCAATGGCGCCACCGTACGCGATGAAGCTCGCGCACGCGGAAGCAGGACCGTGAGAGGTCCGGAGGTAGAAGTAGTGGCGCAGCAAGGCCACCGAGGGCTGCACCCCTACGTGAGCCTCGCAGTAATAGGCGAAGATTGCCAGGAGAAGGACGGAGTTGGGGTGGAGATGCAGAGCCTGTAGCTTATAATGGCGGAGGACAGAGAAGAAGAACTCGGAGAAGGGAGGCACCAGGCCAGCAGCAATGGCGCTTACAAAGAATGGATAGAAGGTGCTCCCTTGGCCCTCAGGGGTGGCGGAGCCGGCCTTGAACACCTTCGCCCCGTCGATGCCCTGTGCCGCTGCCATCCGGCGCAACCGGGCGAGGCTCGCCTCCGACACGTTCGGCGAGTCCAGGGCAGACGAGTACCAAGCTCCGGCAGGGGACTGACGAGGCGCCATGGCTTCCTAGGTCACGCGGTCGGAGTAGATCTGGAAATTTTGGAGGAAGGAAGGAGAGGCGCAAGAAAGGGGATCTAAGCAGCAACCGGAGAAAGCAAAAAAGCAAAGCCTAGGCAGATGCCGCTCCCTTATCAACTCGCGCGGTTGCTGAGGCACCCACGTCCAGTCAACCGCCACGCGGCGCCCAAGGCCGCTGGCTGTTAGGGCCCGCGGCGCTTCGCTCTTGCCCTTTCGCCTCCCTGCACGGCCAAGTCTGGGCGTGCCTTGGGCCCGGGGGCTACTGTCGGCGTTCTGGGAACGGGGGTCCCCAGACTTGCCTGCCTGCGGCGTGGCTCAAAGGGGGACCAACATGGCCCATCTTCATCAACACAGACCCCAAGACCCTCGCGAGGGGCCAAGCCTCGCGGGACGGACGACACGGAGCTTCCTCAGGCACGGCCTCATCAGGCTGGCTCACGAGGAGGCAGAGAGATCAAGGCGGGGTACCTCACGAGGTGCCCGTGACGCAAGCCATGACGACCAAGGGTGCTAGGCGGGCGCCAGCCCGCGCAGTGTCCTCCTTTCCTCTTTGGTGAAAAGGGAGCAAGCGCAGGCGAGAGCATCAAGCAAAGGCACCCGTTTCGGTGCAACGAGACCAAGACCAGTCCAACAGCGGGGAGGAAGTCATTGTGGAGCCCAAGCCAGCGTCACCACCAGAGTCTTTGGCAGGCGAGGACCAACTTTAGTCAGGATAAGTGTACCAAATGTTCCCCTTCAAAATGGCCAGTTGTTGGCGCCCTTCCCGCTCAATATTTGGGGAAGAGGCCCAGGGCCTTTGCCTATATATAGGACTAGCCACCCCCAGGGTAGGGGGATGGAGAGATCGGATCTAGAATCGGGCAACCCAGAAACAAGCTGGGATCGGATCGAGTGGCATCACACACACACACACACACACACACACACAGAGAGAGAGAGAGAGAGAGAAGGGTGACTGAACTCCTCCTAGCAGTTCATCCCCACAGCCAAGAACAGACCCTCGCGGGGCTGTTCTTCCTTGTATTGCTCATCATCATCAGCCCTAGAGGCAATCCACCACACCACACACTGGAGTAGGGTATTACACCACAACGGTGGCCCGAACCAGTATAAACCCTGTGTCTCTTGTGCTATTCTTTCCATAGCTTAGATCTTAGTGAGGCGGAGGGGTGCAGGTAGGTAGGAGGCGAAATCTCCGCGCGCACCCCAGTGTTCGAACCTCAAGGGTCTGTCGGAAGCCGAAATCCGGCAGCTTCTCTCGAGAGCATAAGTATTCTACGGTGGATGAACAAATTACTGTTGAGCAATTGACAGAATTGAGCATAGTTATGAGAATATCTAGGTATGATCATGTATATAGGCATCACGTCCGAGACAAGTAGACCGACTCCTGCCTGCATCTACTACTATTACTCCACTCATCGACCGCTATCCAGCATGCATCTAGAGTATTAAGTTTAAAACAGAGTAACGCCTTAAGCAAGATGACATGATGTAGAGGGATAGACTCATGCAATATGAAGAAAACCCCATGTTGTTATCCTCGATGGCAACAATACAATACGTGCCTTGTTGCCCTTACTGTCACCGGGAAAGAACCCCGCAAGATTGAACCCAAAGCTAAGCACTTCTCCCATTGCAAGAAAGATCAATCTAGTAGGCCAAACCAAACTGATAATTCGAAGAGACTTGCAAAGATAACCAATCATACATAAAATAATTCAGAGAAGATTCAAATATTATTCATAGATAGACTTGATCATAAACCCACAATTCATCGATCTCAACAAACACACCGCAAAAAGAAGATTATATCGAATAGATCTCCACAAGAGAGGGGGAGAACATTGTATTGAGATCCAAAAAGAAAGAAGAAGCCATCTAGCTACTAACTATGGACCCGTAGGTCTGAGGTAAACTACTCACACTTCATCGGAGGGGCTATGGTGTTGATGAAGAAGCCCTCCGTGATCGATGCCCCCTCCGGCGAAGCTCTGGAACAGGCCCCAAGATGGGATCTCGTGGATACAGAAAGTTACAGCGGTGGAATTAGGGTTTTTGCTCCGTATCTGATCGTTTGGGGGTACATGGGTATATATAGGAGGAAGAAGTACGTCGGTGGAGCAACAGGGGGGCCACGAGGGTGGAGGGCGCGCCCCCTACCTCGTGGCCTCCTGTTACGTGTCTTGACATAGGGTCCAAGTCTCCTGAGTTGTATTCGATGAGAAAATCACGTTCCCGAAGGTTTCATTCTGTTTGGACTCCGTTTGATATTCCTTTTCTTCGAAACCCTAAAACAGGCAAAAAAACAGCAATTCTGGGCTGGGCCTGCGGTTAATAGGTTAGTCCCAAAAATAATATAAAAGTGGATAATAAAGCCCAATAATGTCCAAAACAGTAGATAATATAGCATGGAGCAATCAAAAATTATAGATACATTGGAGACGTATCAAGCATCCCCAAGCTTAATTTGTGCTCGTCCTCGAGTATGTAAATGATAAAAACAAAATTTTTGATGCGGAGTGCTACTTGGCATAATTTTAATGTAATTCTTCTTAATTGTGGTATGAATATTCAGATCTGAAAGATTCAAGACAAAAGTTCATATTGACATAAAATGGTAATACTTCAAGCATACTAACTAAGCAATTATGTCTTCTCAAAATAACATGGCCAAAGAAAGTTCATCCCTACAAAATCATATGGTTTAGTAATGTTTCATTTTCGTCACACAAGAATGCTATCATCATGCACAACCCCGATGACAAGCCAAGCAATTGTTTCATACTTTAGTAATCTCAAACCTATAAACTTTCACGCAATATATGAGCGTGAGCCATGGACATAGCACTATAGGTGGAATACAATATAATGAGGGGGATTATGTGGAGAAGACAAAAAAGGAGGAAGTCTCACATCAACGAGTCTAATCAATGGGCTATGGAGATGCGCACCGATTGATGTTGATGCAAGGAGTAGGGATTGCCATGCAACGGATGCACTAAAGCTATAAATGTATGAAAACTCAATAAAAGAAACTAGTGGGTGTGCATCCAACTTGCTTGCTCACGAAGACCTAGGGCACTTGAGGAGGCCCGTTGTTGGAATATACAAGCCAAGTTCTATAATGAAAAATTCCCACTAGTATATGAAAGTGATAACATGAGAGACTCTCTATTATGAAGATCATGGTGCTACTTTGAAGCACAAGTGTGGCAAAGGATAGTAACATTGTCCCTTCTCTCTTTTTCTCTCATTTTTTTCTTTTCTCTCTTTTTGGGCCTTTTCTCCTTTTTTATGGCCTTTCTCTTTTTTGGGGCCTTCTCTTTTGTTTTATGGCCTTTCCTCCTTTTTTATATTCCTCACTTGGGACAATGCTCTAGAAAATGATGATCATCACACTTCTATTTATTTACAACTCAATGATTACAACTCGATACTAGAACAAAGATGACTCTATATGAATGCCTCCGGCGGTGTACCGGGATATGCAATGGACCAAGAGTGACATGTATGAAAGAATTATGAATGGTGGCTTTTCCACAAATACTATGTCAACTACATGACCATGCTAAGCAATATGACAATGATGCATGTGTCATGATGAACGGAATGATGGAAAGTTGCATGGCAATATATCTCGGAATGGCTATGGAAATGCCATAATAGGTAGGTATGGTGGCTATTTTGAGGAAGATATAAGGAGGTTTATGTGTGAAAGAGTGTATCATATCACGGGGTTTGGATGCACCGGCGAAGTTTGCGCCAACTCTCAATGTGAGAAAGGGCAATGCACGGTACCGAAGAGGCTAGCAAGGATGGAAGGGTGGGCGTGCGTATAATCCATGGACTCAACATTAGTCATAAAGAACTCACATACTTATTGCAAAAATCTACAAGTCATCAAAAACCTCGGTACTACGTGCATGCTCCTAGGGGGATAGATTGGTAGGAAAAGACCATCGCTCGTCCCCGACCGCCACTCATAAGGAAGACAATCAAATAACACCTCATGTTTCAAATTTGTTGCATAATGTTTACCATACGTGCATGCTACAGGACTTGCAAACCTCAACATAAGTATTTCTCAATTTCACAACTACTCAACTAGCAAGACTTTGATATTATTACCTCCATGTCTCAAAACAATCATCAAGCATCAAACTTCTCTTAGTATTCAACACACTCATAAGAAAGTTTTATTATTAATCTTGCATACCAAGCATATTAGGATTTTAAGCAAATTACCATGCTATTAAGACTCTCAAAATAATATAAGTGAAGCATGAGAGATCAATAGTTTCTATAAAACAAATCCACCACCGTGCTCTAAAAGATATAAGTGAAGCACTAGAGCAAAATTATATAACTCAAAAGATATAAGCAAAGCACATAGAGTATTCTAAAAAATTCCAAATCATGTATGGCTCTCTCAAAAGGTGTGTACATCAAGGATGATTGTGGTAAACTAACAAGCAAAGACTCAAATCATACAAGACGCTCCAAGCAAAACACATATCATGTGGTAAATAAAAATATAGCTCCAAGTAAAGTTGCCGATAGAAGTAGACGAAAGAGGGGATGCCTTCTGGGGCATCCCCAAGCTTTGGCTTTTAGGTGTCCTTAGATTATCTTGGGGGTGACATGGGTATCCCCAATCTTAGGCTCTTGCCACTCCTTGTTCCATAATCCATCAAATCTTTACCCAAAACTTGAAAACTTCACAACACAAAACTTAAAGTAGAAAATCTCGTGAGCTCCGTTAGCGAAAGAAAACAAAAGACCACTTCAAGGTACTGTAATGAACTTATTCTTTATTTATATGGATGTTATACCTACTGTATTCCAACTTCTCTATGGTTTATAAACTATTTTACTAGCCATAGATTCATCAAAATAAGCAAACAACACACGAAAAACAGAATCTGTCAAAAACAGAACAGTCTGTAGTAATCTGTAGCTAGAGCAAGATCTGGAACCCCAAAAATTCTAAAATAAATTTCTGGACGTGAGGAATTTATCTATTAATCATCTTCAAAAAGAATTAACTAAATATAACTTTCCAAATAAAAATGACAGCAGTTCTCGTGAGCGCTAAAGTTTCTGTTTTTTACAGCAAGTTCAACAAGACTTTCCCCAAGTCTTCCCAACGGTTCTACTTGGCACAAAAACTAATTAAACACAAAAAACACAACCAAAACAGAGGCTAGATAATTTATTTTTTACTAAACAGGAGAAAAAAGCAAGGAATAAAAATAAAATTGGGTTGCCTCCCAACAAGCGCTATCGTTTAACGCCCCTAGCTAGGCATAACAAGCAAGAATAGATCTAGGTATTGCCATAATAGTAAGATAGATTATTAAAACTCATTTCATATTCTCTACGTTCAGCAGCAAGTTTTCTTTGAGGCAAGCAAAAGTAATCAAAAGGGCCAAATTTATTGGGACAAAAGTCTCCAAGATCAACCTTGGGAGGTATAGGTTCCTCCTTCGGTCCTTCATATTGCACAACCAATTCATCATTATAAGCATTCTTTCGACAGAACTTTGTAAGCCTATATTCAAGAGAATATCCTAATTCATTATTTCGAATAGCCAAATCATCATTAAGTTTAGAAATTCTATCAACTAAAACATTGGTAGGCACCCTTTTTCTAAGATTTTCATTGAAAGCAACATAGTCTAGAGATTGAAAACGCATTATTTCTTCTTGATCAAAGAGGATGGCCTCTATGGGAGGATGGCAAGCATCCACCCTATAATGCGCAAAGATTTCTTTGGCCTATTTTATTATGAATCGAAACTCATGAGCCAAAAAGATAGTAACGGCATGCTTAACAAAAGAATGCTCAATATTAGAACATTCTAGGAAAATCCTTTGTATGGAAGGATGCATGTGCATGAATTGCCTTTCAAGTTCAACTATAAGCATGGCAATAGCATCCGCAAGACTACTAGTTCTATGAAGGATAGAACTACCCATAGAGGGTAAAGCACCGGCACAAGTAAAGAAATCTTGAATAACTCATTTTCCAATAATATTACCACTACCAACACGGAATCTTTTTATATGTGAGATAGTGAGTTCTTTAGTAGGAGCATCAAAATTATTATCGACAATAGTATCCCCAATTTCAGACATAGGGGCAGAAGGTAAAGAACTAGCCATAATGACAATCAAACAAACTAACACACAAGCAAACAAAAAGCAAGCGGGCAAATAGAGGGAGGATAGAGAGAGAGGGCAAATAAAACGACAAGGGTGAAGTGGGGGAGAGGAAAACGAGAAGCAAATGGCAAATAATGTAATGTAGGAGATAAGGGTATGTGATGGGTACTTGGTGTCAGTGTCAAAACCGGCGGATCTCGGGTAGGGGGTCCCGAACTGTGCGTCTAGGCCGGATGGTAACAAGAGGTAAGGAACACGATGTTTTACCCAGGTTCGGGCCCTCTTGATGGAGGTAAAACCCTACGTCCTGCTTGATTAATATTGATGATATGGATAGTACAAGAGTAGATCTACCACAAGATCAAGGAGGCTAAACCCTAGAAGCTAGCCTATGGTAATGATTGTTGTATGATGAAGTTGTCCTACGGACTAAAACCCTCCGGTTTATATAGACACCGGAGGGGATTAGGGTTCCACAAAGTCAGTTACAATGGTAGGAGATCTTGAATATCCGCATCGCCAGGCTTGCCTTCCACGCCAAGGAAAGTCCCATCCGGACACGGGACGAAGTCTTCAATCTTGTATCTTCATAGTCCTGGAGTCCGGCTAAAGGTATAGTCCGGCTACCCGAACACCCCCTAATCCAGGACTCCCTCAGTAGCCCCTGAACCAGGCTTCAATGACGACGAGTCTGGCGCGTAGATTGTCTTCGGCATTGCAAGGCGGGTTCCTCCTCCAAATTCTTCATAAAACTTTGTAAACACCAAGAGTAGTGTCCGGCCCTGCAAAATAAGTTTCCACGTATTGCCACAGAGAGAATAAAATTAACACAAATCTAATCTGCTGACGTATTCCGCAGCGTGACATCACACTACGGCCAAGCCTTTATTCAAATCGTTTTCACTTTTCCACCTCAGCGTGTTTTGCGAGCCGGTTTCCTTGGCATGTCTTGTCAAAGCAGAGATCGTGTCCCCCATTTACGGGATTCTCATCAATACGGACGTGTGTAACCCAACCGCGCCATTTATCACGGCGCTTGGGAGGCAAGCGAGTTTTACTAGGCTGGTGGGGACGCATAGTCACATCCGCCCATATAAGGGGATAAGGATCCACCTTTTTACCTACGCCTTCTTCCTCCTTTGCCTATCCATCTTCTGCGCACCCGAGCTCCAGCGCCCAAGCCCGCACTTCCTACCTCAACCTTCTCCAACAATGTCTGGAGCGGGAGGCAAGTGGATTGTCTCCTCCGTCACGGAGGGCCATGTCAAAAAGCTAAGGAAGGCCGGATACCTGTCCAAAGACATCGCGCATCGGCTTCCTAAGGAGGGGCAGCTTCTCCCCACCCCAAGGCCCCATGAGAGGATAGTATTTCTTCCCCACTTCCTCCGTGGACTGGGTTTTCCTCTCCACCCATTTGTCCGTGGGCTCATGTTCTACTATGGCCTAGATTTCCACGATCTGGCCCCGAACTTCATCCTCAATATCTCGGCGTTTATCATCGTGTGCGAGGCTTTCCTCTGCATCCGCCCCCATTTCGGCCTCTGGCTCAAGACCTTCAACGTCAAGCCAAAGGTGGTGCGTGGCAACCAGGCGGAGTGTGGAGGTGCCATGGCGGGCAAAATAGCCAATGTCCTATGGCTCGAGGGCACCTTTGTGGAGACTTTGAAGGGGTGGCAGTCAGGGTGGTTTTACATCACCGAGCCACGCGATCCGAAGTGGATCGCAGCCCCTGAATTCCGATCCGGACCCCCTACACGGCTCACGTCCTGGAAGGAGACGGGCTTGTCGTGGGGCGACGAAGAAGAGGTGACCGGACTGCAAAAATGCATCTAGTCCCTGGTGAACAAGCAGCTCAAGCTTGTCAACATAGTCCAGGTCATGCTCGTCTATCGGATCCTTCCGTGTCAAGAACGGGACTTCAATTTGTGGGAGTTCAACCCGGCGCAGCACCAAACTCTGAGCAGGCTCTTCGACACGACGTACGAAGATGTCTGGAAGGGGCTAACCAAAAGCGCTGAGGCTCCCACATCCGCCTCCAAAGACCGTGGATTCAGCTCGCAGTGTCCTGCTGGCGAGGTAAAATATTTTCATCTTTTACAGGATGTTAAGTTTTCTTCATAGTTTGACTCTATGAGGGATCTAAACTCCCTCACCTTTGACAGGATTGGCAGGCGAAGTCCGGACTGATTAACTGTCCGGCTCCCTTGCTCGAAGACCCAGGCCCTGCTCTCCTAGTGAAGCTGCTGGTTCCGGCACCTTATGTGGTGCCGAAGAAGAAGGCCAAGAAGAAGAAGGCCACGAGGACTTGAAAGAGTTCCCGGCATATGGTGGTGTCGGACTCGTCGTCCGATGAGTCCGAGACGCACTCCTCCTGTGAAGACGGGGAGGAGGAAGAAGAGACCTCTCCCCCTCCAGCGGGGGGAGGAAAGAAGAGGAAGGCCGCCCCAGTAGGGGAGGCCGAAGGGTCCAAGAAGAGGAAAACCCCTACGCCGGACTACGCCCACGACGCCGACGAGGACGAAGAGGAGTGGCCGGACAGGGCCAAGCGTCTGGCGAAATCGTAAGTGTTCGGATACCAGAGTAACTCATGATATTCCTTTTGTTGCGCAGCTTTCCCTAATGTCGAATATAATCATGCAGCCCGCCCAAGGACGGGCTCGACGAGTTGTCGAGCGGCTCCCTGGATTCATCGGACGTGAATTCAGTTCCGCCCGCTGCCTCCCCCTGTGCTGCGGATGACGCCGAAGTGGCGTCGTGACAAGCTCCGGGGCAAGAGGAGGTGGTCCAGGAGGAACCGCGAGGCGACCTCCCGGACACCAAGAGTAAAGGGGACCAGACCCCCCAGGGCTCCAAGTCCGGCTTTAAGCCGGACACTGCACCGGAATCATCAACGGTTCCGGACCGCGGCAGGCGAACTCCTGCCAAGAAGAGCAAGCCTATTGAGCCGGCGTCCTCCGTCCAACCGGAGGCGCCGGACAATCTGCTGGAGGTTCTTAAGGGCGCCTCCATCGACGAGGAGCACCGTACCATCATGAGTACGGTGGTCCAGAAGGTTCGGTCCGCTAAAAGCGGACTGACTGAAGCTTGTGCTAGCCTTCTAACAGGCTTCGAGGTAAGTAAAAAATATGTAAAAATATTACCGCATAGACAGTAGCCCCTGATGCTCTGTTTGGCATTCGGAAAGAAAAGCCGAATAGAGGATCTATTAAATATCGCAGGAGTTTAACTAAAAAGGAGTCAATATACGTATGCAGGCTTCGCTGCTGGCCACCGCTGCACTAACTGCGGAGGTGGGTGCCCTGAAGCAGGGCCTCGAGCGGACCGAGAAAGAGCTCGGCCTTGCCAAACGGCAGCTCAAGGAGAAAGAAGGTAAGAGATACCTTATAGAAAAAATGCCTATAAGAAGACGCAATTGCAAAAAATGACAGGAGTACATTGCTTATTGTAGGGGCCACAACAGAGGTGGTGACCCTCAAGCAGGCGCTGTCCGAGGCCAAGAAGAAAGCGGCCACGGAGCGCACCGAGCGGGAGAAATTTGAGGCGCAGGTCGGCGAGGTGCGGCAAGAGCTTCAGGCTCTCATGAAAAAACATGAGAGTTTGGAGCTCGACTCAAAGACGCGAGCATCCGAGCTTGCTGCGGCCCTTAAAACTGCCAAATCTGCCAAGGCCGAAGCCCAGAAGGCCCTCCAGGAATTGGATGCGGTGAAAAAGATAGCAGCGGGTAAGGCATTCTCTATGCAAAGCAGACATATAAAAGTAAACTATTTGTTACTTACCCGAATCCGGAGCTCTCCAGAGGCATTCGCAGATCTTCCCCGCAGTGTATCCGATGCCGCCGCATTCTACCGAGCCGAGGAAGGCAGCTCGACAGAGAAGGTGTTCTGGTCTCAGTACGCTGAGGCCGGACACCCTGTGCCCTTGAGCAACCAGCTGAAGCAGTTGGTCGAGCTCCACAAGGCGGCCGAACAAGCCCTGAAGGGCTTCATAGTTTGGATGTGGCCTGGAGAGGCCCTGCCTGGGAGCTACTTCGGACTGGTGCCGCGGTTGGTGGAGGCTTCTCCAAGGCTCGAGGTCATCAAGCGCTCCGTCTGCATCGAAGGTGCCCGTAGGGACCTTGCCCGTGCAAAGGTGCACTGGGGTAAGCTGGACGGTGAGAAGCTTGTGAGGGACGGGCCGCCGCCGGGGAAGGAGCATCGCAAGCCCGAGAACTATTACAAGGATGTTCTCGCTGGTGCCCGCCTTATGGCGGATGAATGTACCAAGGATGTAATTTTTGAATGAACTCACTCGTGTTATCCTGTGCGCTGAAAACTTGTTCATATGCGCTAAGCAATGCTTGTTGAATTTAAAATATTACTTTCTGTGCGGCCATTTACCAAAAAATTGACAGATGGCTAGTCGTCGGCTTCTGCCCCCATGCCACTAGTGCTGGGGTGTTCGGGATAAACCTGAGCGCTCTTTTTCCCATGATTGGGTCCGTCGAGGGAGGCGCTCAGCACAACGAACAAGGCAATCGGCCTATAATGCTTGAACACTCTCACTTAGCCATAGAACTCTATAATTTTAAATTTCGGCAAAGCCCCTAGTATTCGGAAGACCAAGTTCGGGGCGCTATCCACGCCTTGGCCGAACAAAGCCGGTTCCTCGCTCGAAGCGGCATAAGTCTTTAAGGACTCGAAAAACCTCTCGAACAGCGACCGGCCTCTCGCCTCATCATGACAGTCAGCTTTAGCTTTCTCTACTGAGGTGCTCAGCCTAGGGCACAATCGCAGTAGTTCTCCTAGTGCTACCTTAGCTGATATAGCGGAACGTAAGGCACCAAAACATAGGAGCCGGGCAAACCCAACTATTGACCCAAATCATGATTTGGAGCCGATGCATATAGTGCTATAAGTTCAGGGTGCCGCACTTGTGAAAGTGTACAGACTTCTCATGCCATATTGATGGGTACTGAAGCCCCTGGCGCATTTTTGCCATACCACAGTGTACGGATGCAACATGTTATTAATAAACATATATATAAAAAATAGGATAATGCAAAAAATAGACAAAAAGCTATGCATTGTTTATAGAAAGGCCGCTATGAAAGCGGAACGATACAAATAGTGCGATAAGAAAAATAAATTGGACTATTTAACATGTCCTGGCCAGGGGCAGGCCGCGGAATTGTATTAAAAATAGGTATACTGCTCGCAATAGAGACCACCTGGGAGTTCCATAATGCGGCGCGGCTTGTCTGCTTTCCTGGATCTTGTATCGTTTGTGCGGCAGTTGAATTGCCGAACGGGTCATCCGAAGTATGGAGTCCTGAGAGTAAGAGAGAGAAAAAAGGAATCCGGCAGCCCCTGGTGCGGTTTAAGCCGTATTTCGGGCGTGCCGTGATAGTGCCCCTTCCCCTGTGCCCATGGTATTTCAAGAGCATAGTTATGTACGCAAAGCACTGGTTTCGCTATATCGCGAGGGCTAGGATTGGGGCCGCATTGCTATGCTAGCTCAGAATGTGCTAGGTGGTCTTGTTGTAGGGTACTCCGGGCGCGCTTGACAGTGTCCGGCTTTTTGAAGGCCGAACTGGAGAACTGCCTAGAGAGGCTGCTTTGTACTTCTGCTGCGAGCGCTGCCGTGTGCTCCTCCGTTCGGAGGGAGCGTTCAGTGTTCCCATTGACCGTGATTACTCCTCTAGGGCCTGGCATCTTGAGCTTGAGGTATGCATAGTGCGGTACCGCGTTGAATTTTGCAAATGCGGTTCGCCCGAGCAGTGCGTGATAGCCACTACGGAACGGGACTATGTCGAAGATTAACTCCTCGCTTCGGAAGTTATCCGGAGATCCGAAGACCACTCCTAGTGTGACTGAGCTTGTACAGTTGGCTTCTACACCTGGTATGACGCCTTTAAAGGTCGTTTTGGTGGGCTTGATCCTCGAGGGATCTATGCCCATTTTTCGCACTGTATCCTGGTAAAGCAGGTTCAGGCTGCTGCCGCCGTCCATGAGGACTCCTGTGAGATGAAATCCGTCAATGATTGGGTCTAGAACCAATGCGGCGAAGCCACCGTGACGGATGCTAGTGGGGTGGTCCCTTCGATCAAAGGTGATCGGGCAGGAGGACCATGGGTTGAACTTTGGGGCGACTAGCTCCATCGCATATACGTCCCGTAACGCACGCTTCCGCTCCCTCTTGGGGATGTGGGTTGCGTATATCATGTTCACCGGCCGCACTTGCGGGGGAAATCCCTTCTGTCCACTGTTGTTTGGCGGCCTGGGCTCCTCCTCGTTGTCGCTATGCAGCCCCTTGTCTTTGTTTTCGGCTCTTAACTTGCCTGCCTGCTTGAACACCCAACAATCCCTGTTAGTGTGATTGGCTGGCTTTTCAGGGGTGCCATGTATCTGGCACAAGCGGTCGAGTATTCGATCCAAACTGGATGGGCCCTGAGTATTTCTTTTGAATGGCTTTTTCCGTTGACCGGATTTGTAGCCTTGGAATCCGGCATTAACTATCGTATCCTTGTTGTTGTCGCTGTTAACGCGGTGCTTTTGTTTGTTCCGACGCAACCTGTCACTTTTGTCCTTGGTATTCGGATTACCAGGGTTCTTGGTTAAGTTGTTGCTGCGAGCTAGCCAGCTGTCTTCTCCCGCACAAAAGCGGGTCATGAGTGTCGTGAGGGCTGCCATAGATTTCAGCTTTTCCTGTCCCAGGTGCCGTGCAAGCCACTCGTCACGGATATTATGCTTGAAGGCCGCTAAGGCCTCTGCGTCCGGACAGTGGACAATCTGGTTTTTCTTTGTTAGGAACCATGTCCAGAATTGCCTAGCCGATTCCTCTGGCTATTGAATTATGTGTCTTAGGTCATCGGCGTCCGGTGGTCGCACATAAGTGCCCTGGAAGTTTTCAAGGAATGCAGCTTTCAGGTCCTCCCAAGAATCGATTGAGTCTGCTGGCAAGCTGTTAAACCAATGTCGGGACGGTCCCTTAAGTTTGAGTGGGAGGTATTTGATGGCGTAGATCATCACCGCGGGCCATGTGGATATGAAGGAGATAATCCTCGATCCATACCGCAGGATCTGTTGTGCCATCGTATGATTCGATGTTTACGAGTTTGAAGCCCTCAGGGATTTTATGATCCATTACTTCATCTATGAAGCATAGCGGGTGTGCGGCGCCTCTGTATTGGGCTATATCACGACGCAGCTCGAAGGAGCTTTGTCTGTTGTGTCGGAGTAAATAGCCATGGGTAGCCTAGCCGGCTTCCCCTGGCCCATCGGAAAAAATTACGAGCCCGTCCGGCTCTCAAGAAGACTCAAGACCTGGGCCGCCTCCCCCTTGCCGACTATCTTCCTGGCCGGCTTCGGGGGGCGGCCCGCCCTTTATCCTCATGAAGAAAGCTGTGGAGGGCCGACTACGAGAAGCCGGCTACAGCAAGGCCGGCTACGAGAAGCCGGCTCCCATAAAGCAGTCAAAGCCGTACCCGCAATGTACGCGTCCACCCTGCAATGATGAAGCGGGGCGTGGCTACAGTGGAGCCTGCCACCCCCAAAAAACCGGAGCACGCCTGGTACAGTGCGCCGTACGGGTGGCCACGACCCGTCCGGCGCGGCACTGTTGCCACGGCGGCTCCGACGCCGTCCACGACGGGCCGCCAGCGTGGCCCCTGAGGCGGTGGGCTCCTTCGGGCAGAGAGATGCCGAAGGCGGCCGCACCTCCTCCCAAGTCGGCCTGATGGAGAGCCGGCCCTCCATAGCCGACTCGCCATCATCCTCGAAGGAGACGCCCATTAAGGAGACAAGATACGGCGGGGCTACAGTAATCGCCCGCCAGGGCGGCGGTACTGTAGCCACGCTTACCCCGACCAAGCCTGTGTCAACAGCACGGAGCAACAGAAACCAGCCACCGACCAGGCCCTGGCCTGTGGGGCCTGCCTGTCGACCAAGGAGCCGGCAGCCGGCGGGACCCACCCGCCGGTGGGCCTAGTAGCCGGCGTAGAAGCCGGCAAGCATAGCCACAGACAGCTGGGCCCCACGCCCAGCTGGATTACCATTGTACCCCCGGGGGGTAGGCCTATATAAACCCCCCGGTGCACCCATGCAAAGGGTTGGTCTCTCAAGTTAGACCTAGACACCATACAAGGAGAGGAAGCAAGCTAGCTGAGCCCTTCTTCCTCCTTCCACCCAAAACAGCTCAAGGAGCATTGTGTAGCCACTTGTTCATTTAGTAACCATGCGGAGACCCCGCAGAGCAGCAGTAGGGGTGTTATCTCCTCGGAGAGCCCTGAAGCTGGGTAAGATTCGCCGGCGTGCATGTCTTCACCTTATCCCGTTTCCAGGCACCGGCGATGTTTTATTGGCTCCCACAATGATAAGCCACCCGTTGGCAGATGTCGCTCCTACGACCCGACATTTGGCGCCCACCATGGGGCCAGGTGCACCGTCGTCCGGAGACCTATTCTGGATAGGAACCCTTTTCCTTCCCCGCGGGTGTAGCCAGCCCGGCTCGCCCGATGGCTCTTGCCACGACGCGCTGCATGGCGTCACCAACATCTGCGCGGCGAGCAGCCTCGCTGACCTCTTCGACAAGGCCCGCATCTCCAACGAGCTTGCCTCCGATGCGGGCACCGACCACCTCACCAACCTCCTCGGCTAGCTCCACGTCTCCAGCGAGCCCGCTGCGGATTTGGAGTCGGTTGGCTCCACCGACCCGATGCCTGTCGACTCCGACACGGCATCCTACGACACCTTCCCCACCAACGTCACGATCTACAATGACCCGCTCCCCCAGGCCAGCGATCGCGATACTGTCACTTATGAGGTGATGGTTATCGGCCACGACGGCCCGACTGACGAGGGCGCCCGCGACGCCCCGCGCGCGGCGGCCCACGAGTTGTCCGCCCCCCTCCCGGCTGACGCCAACGACGAAGTACTGGAGGCGCGTTGCCTCGCCCTCCTCGCAGAGGGCCGGCGGCTGGCCTCCGTAAGACGCCTCACCGAGGCCTACCAGCGCGAAGCTAACCGCGCCGCCTTCGGCACGCCGGCTCCGGCTGGCCCAAGCCGGACTGGTGCTGTGAGGCAAGGCGGCGCCGTCATCGCCGACACGCTTGGAGTCGATCGCCCGGTTTACGCCACTCCGCTCGAGAACCTGCGCGCCGCCCAGGCGGCCGTAGACGAGCTGGACGGCTTGGAAGCCGAAGACCTCCCCCACATGACGCGGCGCATACTGCAACTAATTGATGCGGCCGCTCGGCGGCACGAAGCCGACGCCTGCGCGGGGAGCCCTCCCCCGCGCCGCGAGCACAGCGTGACTTCCCGATCGCCGACTACGAGCAACACCCGCGCGCGGCGCGAGAAAGAGCCGGCTTCCAGCCAAAGCCGGACCCAAATCTCCATCGAGCGAGACGCGGACGGCCGCCCCCGAGCCATGGAATGGCGGGGCACCCCGCCTCCGCCTCGAGCTCGTGGAGAGAGATACCCCACCCCGCCTCCAGTGGCGCACCCGACTCTCAGCGGCCGGCTTGGTCGCCGCGAAGGAGTCGGTGAAAACGACACCCGCCACCAGATCGACCGCCTGGCCAGATCCCTGGCGCTGGAAGAAGAAGATGATGTCAGCCCGCCTTGCTTTGGCCCCCGCATCCGCGACGAGCCCTTCCCCAAAGGGTTCTCGCTCCCAAGAGACACGCCCAAGTACAACGGCTCGGTGAAGCCGAAAGACTGGCTGACCGACTACTCCACAGCCGTCAGCATCGCCAATGGCCACCGGCGCGTTGCCGTGAAGTACGTGCCCCTCATGCTGCAAGGCACGGCACGGACTTGGCTTAACAGCCTCAAGCCTCTCAGCATCAACAGCTGGGTAGATTTCACTGAAGCCTTCGTTCGCAACTTCACCAGCACCTACAAGCGGGCTCCCAAGCCTAGACAGCTCTCCCTGTGCGTACAGGGCCCAGCCGAGTCCACTCGCGACTACCTCACGCGTTGGGCCGAGCTCCGCAACTCCTGCGAGGGGGTGCACGAGGTGCAAGCCATCGAATACTTCACTGCCGGGTGCCGAGAGGGCACCCTCCTCAAGCACAAGCTTCTTTGCGACGAGCCGACTACCCTCGACGAGCTCCTGAACATCGCCGACAAGTACGCCACCGCCGACTCCTCGATGAAGACCGAGCTCCGGGTGGACGCGTCCGGAAAAGTGCTCAATCCGGCGCCCCAAGCACCGGCTGGATATTCCGGCTGACGACAACACCAGAATGATCAGAAGCGCAAAGGCCCTGCGCCGCCTCCCGCTAGCCGGCAGGTGGCCACGGTCGAAGATACACCGTCTGAGGGGCGGCCCGCGCCCAAGAAGCCCAAGGGCGGGCGGCCGGCTTGGCAGCCGGCCTTCTCCTACGAGCAAACCCTTGACGCCCCGTGCAAGTTCCATAGCGGCGCGAAGCCGTCCAACCATACGACCCGAAAGTGTAACTGGCTCGCCCGAATCTCCAAGGGCGAAGGGCTCACGCCGACTCCGCCTGCCGGCCCGCCGCCTCCGGCTCCGCCGCCCAAGGCCGCTAGGCCCGCGATCGACGCCGTGCAGGACGAGTTCCCCGACGAGCAAGCATCTTACGTTGTCTTTACGAGCCAGCCCGAAGACCGGCGCAACAAGAAGTCAATGTGGCCGTCGTCAACCCAGCCGGCCACATGCATTGGTCAGAGAAATCCATCAGTTGGAGCCGGGCCGACCACCCAGAGGTGATGCCGTCCCCCGGCTCCTACGCTTTGGTCCTGGAGACCACCCTTGCGACGGACACGCGTGCCGCGCGCTTCTCCCGCGTGCTGATCGATGGTGGAAGCAGCATCAACATCCTGTACCGCGACACCATGGAGAAGTTGGGTGTCAGGGCAAAACAGCTTGTGTCGACCCGAACGGTGTTTCACGGCATCGTACCCGGTTTGTCCTGCGCCCCCATCGGCAAGATCAAGATCGATGTACTCTTTGGGGGCAAGGATCACTTCCGCCGGGAAGCAATCTGGTTCGAGGTGGTGGACCTGGAGAGCCCTTACCATGCCTTGCTTGGCCGACCCACCTTGGCCAAGTTCATGGTGGTCCCCCACTACGCTTACCTCAAGATGAAGATACCAAGCTCCAAGGGCATCATCACCATCACCGGCGACTACAAGAAGTCCGCCGACTGCGCCGCGGCCAGCAGCCGGCTGGCCGAATCCCTCGTGATTGCCGAAGAGAAGAAGACACTGGACAGGGTCGTGGCCATGGCCAACAAGCAGCTAAACCAGCCCGCCGACTCCAAGGAGTATGATGCCCAAGGATCTTTCCAGCCGACCAAGGAGACCAAGAAGATACAGCTCGACCCCGAGCACGCCGATAGGTTTGCCGTCATTGGGGCGAGCCTAGAGAGCAAATAGGAAGGCGAGCTCGTCGATTTCCTCCGTGAGAATCGGGATATCTTTGCATGGTCCCCCAAGGACATGCCGGGTGTTTCGAAGGATTTCGCCGAGCACAAATTACATGTGCGGGAGGATGCCAAACCAGTCAAGCAGCCTCTCCGCCGACTGTCAGAGGAGAAGAGAAGGATCGTAGGGGAGGAGATAGCCCGGCTTCTCGCAGCCGGCTTCATCATGGAAGTTTTCTTCCCCGAGTGGCTCGCGAACCCGGTTCTCGTGCTGAAAAAGAATAACAAGTGGCGCATGTGTATAGATTACACAAGCCTCAACAAAGCCTGCCCAAAAGATCCCTTCGCTCTGCCCAGAATTGATCAAGTGATAGACTCCACAGCCGGATGCGAGCTGTTAAGCTTTTTGGATGCTTATTCGGGATACCACCAGATAAAACTGAACCCGGATGACTGACTGAAGACCGTGTTCATCACGCCGTTTGGAGCCTTCTGCTACCTGACTATGACGTTCGGCTTGAGGAATGCCGGCGCCACTTTTCAGCGTTGCATGCAGAAGTGCCTCCTCACGCAGCTCGGCAAGAACGCCCACGTCTACGTGGATGATATTGTGGTGAAGACGGAGAAGCGCGGCACTCTGCTGGAAGACCTAAAGGAGACATTCGAGAACCTGCGCCGGTTCCGAATCAAGCTCAACCCTAAGAAATGTGTGTTCGGAGTGCCAGCCGGCCAGCTCCTAGGCTTTCTGGTCTCCGAACGCGGCATCGAGTGCAACCCTATGAAGATCAAGGCCATCGAGAGGATGGCGGTCCCAACCAAGCTTCGAGAGATTCAGAAGTTCACCGGGTGCCTGGCCTCTCTGAACCGCTTCATCAGCCGGCTTGGAGAGAAAGCCCTCCCTCTCTACCGCCTCATGAAGAAGAGTACCCACTTTGAGTGGAATGACCAGGCTGACCAAGCCTTCCACGAGCTGAAGAAAATGCTGTCCATGCCGCCTGTCTTGGCGGCACCGACTGAGAAAGAGCCCATGCTCCTTTATATTGCCGCCACTAGCCGGGTGGTCAGCACCGTCATTGTGGTCCAACGCCCCGAAGAAGGCCGAGCCCAGCCGGTCCAGAGGCCGGTTTATTACCTGAGCGAGGTGCTGTCCGCCTCGAAACAGAACTACCCGCACTACCAGAAGATGTGCTACGGCGTGTACTTCACCGCCAAGAAGCTGAAGCCGTACTTTCAAGAACATCCCATCACGGTCGTATGCACTGCCCCGCTGGCCGAGATCATAGGCAGCCGGGATGCATCCGGCCGGGTGGCTAAATGGGCCATCGAGCTGGCCCCTTACACGATCTTCTACCAACCCCGCACCTCCATCAAGTCGCAAGCACTGGCCGACTTCCTCGTCGACTGGGCCGAGACCCAGTACTTACCGCCAGCTCCCGACTCCACCCATTGGCGCATGCACTTTGACGGATCCAAGATGCGCACCGGCTTGGGAGCCGGCGTCGTCCTTACCTCTCCTAAGGGCGACAAGCTTAGATACACGCTGCAGATCCACTTCGCCGCCTCCAACAATGTAGCCGAGTACGAAGCGCTCATACACGGGCTCCGGCTTGCCAAGGAACTCGGCATCCGCCGGATCCTGTGCTATGGCGACTCGGATTTGGTGGTTCAGCAATCTTCTGGCGACTGGGACGCCAAGGACGCAAACATGGCAAGCTACTGCTTCCTAGTGCAGCAAATCAGTGGATACTTCGATGGATGTGAATTCCTCCATGTGCCGCGAGCCGACAACGAGCCAGCAGATGCACTGGCCCGAATAGGCTCCACGCGGCAAGCAATACCAACCGGCGTCGCCCAACAGCGCCTCCTCAAGCCATCCATCAAGCCGTCTCCGGAATCCGACTCCATCTTCGTGCTGCCTAACCCGGATGGGGCTGGGTCCGGCTCGAAGAATCAAGCAGTCGGCCCGGGGACTTCAATACTCGGCTCGGGGACTGCAGTAGCCGGTTCGGGGACTGCAATAGCCGGCTCGGGGACTGCGGTAGCCGGCCCGGGGACTTCTTCAGCACAGCAAGCGGCGGCCGATTCCAGCACTTCATTACCCAGCCCGCCCACCCTGGTGGCTGTAGCCACATTGGCGGCAGGGGAAGTCGCAGCTCCATCATGGGCCCAAACCATCCTCAACTTTTTGGTGAACCAAGATCTGCCGGCTGACGAAACCGAAGCGAGACAAGTCCAACGCCGAGCCGGAGCATACACAATCGTCAACAGAGAGCTTGTCAAGCGCAGCGCCACCGGAGTCTTACAGCGATGCGTCGAGCAGGAGAAAGGCATTGCGATCCTCAGAGATATACACCAAGGAGAGTGCGGCCACCACGCCGCATCAAGATCACTTGTCGCCAAATCCTTCCACCACGGTTTCTTCTGGCCGACTGCTTTGGATGACGCCAAAGAGCTAGTCAAACACTGCAAAGGCTGCCAGCTTTTCAGCTCCAAGCAACACATGCCGGCTTCGGCACTCAAGACCATTCCCATCACCTGGCCCTTTGCCGTCTGGGGACTGGATATGGTGGGTCCATTCAAGACGGCGCGCGGCGGCATGACGCATTTGCTCGTCGCCGTGGACAAATTCACCAAGTGGATTGAGGCGAAGCCGATCAAGAAGCTGAATGGGCCGACTGCGGTGACTTTCATTGCAGATATAACAACCTGGTACAGCATACCGCACAGCATCATCACCGACAACGGCACGAATTTTGCCAAAGGTGCCTTGGCACAGTTCTGCGCTGCACAAGGTATCCGGCTGGACCTTGCGTCCGTCGCACACCCGCAGTCAAACGGCCAAGTGGAGCGAGCAAATGGCCTCATCCTATCCGGCATCAAGCCACGACTGGTCGTACCTCTGGAGCGTTCAGCCGGCTGTTGGCTCGATGAGCTGCCGGCTGTCCTATGGAGTCTGCGTACTACCCCAAACAGATCAACCAGCTTCACTCCTTTCTTCCTTGTATATGGTGCCGAGGCAGTCATCCCAACAGACATCGAGTTCGATGCGCCTCGAGTAACCATGTACACTGAAGCAGAAGCCAAAGAAGCAAGAGAAGACGGCGTCGACCTGCTGGAAGAAGGCCGGCTATTAGCCCTCAGCCGGTCTGCCATCTACCAGCAGGGTTTGCGTCGCTACCACAACCGGAGGGTCCGACCAAGATCCTTCCAGGAGGGCGACCTTGTGCTCCGGCTGATCCAGCGGACAGCCGGCCAGCACAAGCTCGCAGCCCCCTGGGAGGGCCCCTTCGTCGTCAGCAGAGCTCTAGGCAACGATGCCTACTACCTCATCGACGCGCAGAAGCCGAAGGCACGCAAGAGGGACGACTCCGGCAAGGAGTCGGAACGACCATGGAATGCCAATCTTCTTCGGAAGTTTTACAGTTAAAATGCAGTATGTATTATGTCCACTTTTGTATTAAGTACGAAACAATAGGCTCCCCGAGGAGGACTCAGGGACTGCCATCTTTTATTTTATGAATGAAAGTTACCATCCGTATGATATCGCCTGTTCATTTATTTTGTCCGGCACCGGGTTCGACGAGTCTGCCCGGGGACTAGCCGACTGGAGTTATATTAGGAGCCCTACCCGCAGTCAGACAAGTAATGTGCCGACACCCAGGCTTGGCTCTTGCCAAAATCGCAGTTCGAAGAATCGACTGCCCGGCTGGCAAGAGTCATAAGCCGGAAAGGGTGCGCACACGAAAAACGGCTAGGGACTAACGGGCTTATATATAACAAAAGCCGGCTTGCCGCCTCCCGCCGACCGACTACCAGAGTAGCCGGCCGGCCGGCTTACATTCAGTCTTCTTGAAATCCAAGAAAGCTCGAGTACTTGCCTTCCCAAAGAGGGAAGGCAGCAAAGGAAAAAGCCTAAGGATAAAAAAGTGCACTTGAATGGAAGCCAGCACATGCATACAATAATATTTACACAAAGGACCTCCAGAGAGGTCGGCATCCAACATTGTTTGATACACCCCTAGTGGGTGGAATTGCGGGAACTTAAAAATTGTTCGAAAAAGCAAAAGCAGGAACAACAGGGACGACAGATCAAGCCGGCGGGGCCGCTGACGAGCCGGGCTGGGCGGTGGAGGCGGTCGTGCCGGCTGAAGGAGCGGCCGGCTGGCCAACTTCGGCCTGATCATCACCTCCGGCAGAGGGCGCGCTCCCGCGCGGCTCGCTGCTGGAGGCACGGTCGGCTTGAGGGCGGTCGGCCGTCTCACCAGTCGGCTCGGCGTCTCCGCCGTCTTCTTCCTCGTCGTCCTCACCCTCGTCGCTGGAGGCAATCTCCTCGTCCGAGTCCTCGCCTTCCACCGGGTTCAGCCCGAACCACTCCTCCGGCTGGGCGATGCTGTCATCACTGAGTTCCGGCGCGAAGACGCTGCTGTCGGTGCACTCGGCGATCGTCGAGGCGCGCTGCGCGATCGCCGGCCGCACTTCCTCCAGCTCCGCGTCGGCCTCCAACCGCCAAGTCCGCAGCTGGTCCAGGCTCAGCCGTGGGTACCACAAGCGAACGAACTCCAACGCACGCCCGGCTCTGAGATGGGCTGCTGACGCCTTCCAAGCCTCGAAGCGACCGACTGCGACTTCTAGCCAGTCGGCAGTCCGACTTGGGGTGCGGGGAATCATCTGGCCGGGCCAGAGCGCGGCCAGCACCTGCGCCCCGGCACGTTGGAGCCGGCGGAGCATCCGATGGGCCGGCTGCAGTCGCGCTTGGATGGCGATGAGCTGCTCCGACAGCGTTCGATTCGCATCCGGCGGAATGACAACTCCAGCCTGACGGCGCGCCTCGCGATGGGCCTCAATGGCTTGGGTGGCGAGGACGGAGTGGACAGGAAAGTATTCTGCGCGAAGTAGCAAGCACAAGTCAGAACAAAACCCCAGGCGGCCGGCGGATGGAGGAAGGGCAAGAAAGGCGGCTCACCATCGATCAGATCTTCGATTCGGCCGAAACCTTCCTCCAGCGCCTGGCGCGTCTCGGCCCAGCTCGCCGCCTTGGTCTCGAACTCCGCCTTCAGGGCAGCCTCGTTGTCCTGCGCCTTCTGCAGGGCCGCCTTATGGCTTTCCTCCTGGTCGGCCAGTTTCTTGACCAGGCGGTCGCGCTCCTGAACCAAGTCAGCAAACTCGGTGTCCCGGGCACGAAGAGCGGTCTGCACTTCGCCGAGCTCCCTCCGCAAGTCGGCGTTGGCCTCTGCATGAGCAAAAGACAAAGAGAAAAAGTCAGCAAGGGAAAGGTCGTCAAGGAAGATCCGACCCGACTGCTCAGCAGTCGGCCCGAATCTCGGGGACTACACCCAGTGGGTGCGCTGTCGCACCCCCACGAGAAACAGATAAAAGAAATATACTTACGTCGGCTGCTGGCCAGGTCTTCGGTCCTCCGGCTCAGCTCCCGAGCCTGGGAGTTGAAGGCGGCGGCACGAGAGTTGTGATAATCCTAAAGATCAGATAGAAAGCAGAGTTAAGATAGTCGCGGGAAAGATCCGACCCGACTGCGCTACAGTCGGCCCGGATCTCGGGGACTACACCCAGTGGGTGCGCTAGCGCGCCCCCACGGAAAAAATCAGAGGACCAGAGCGGTCGACAAGTAAAAAACTTACCCGGATTGCGGACCGCGTCGACAGAAACTCCTGAGTAAATTGCCGCAGGAGGGCGGCCTGAGCCTGCAGCCGGCTCCGAACCCCTTGGGCCGCCACGTTCAGCTCGCCACTTCCTCCACTGGGAGTCCACCCGGACGTGGCGGAACTGGCCGCCTCCAAAGCTTCTGCTGTCTGGTCGGCACCCGCGGCTTGGCGCGTGTCCGGCGGGGCCGTGCTCCCTCCGGCGCGCTGGCTCGCCACCAGCTGAATTTCACGACCGGCTCCGGCCTCGGGTGCGGCCCGGGCCGGCTCCTCCGGCACCGCCGACGACTAGCCGCCTTCGCCCGCTCCGGCTGGTGCTGCCGGCGGCGTCCTCTCCACGAAGACCTCGAAGAGCTCATCCCTCTGCACCGGCGGCTGATCGGGGGTGATCTCCTCCGCCGTGGGCAGCGGGATGTCCGGGTCCAAGGTATGGAGGGGGATGGCGAGCAGCGGAGGCCGGCTATGCGTGCCCTCCGCCTCCGTCTCCGCGGTCGCCCGCTCCGATCGAGTCTCGGTTGCCGCGCCCGCTCGCTCTGTCGCCGCCCGGGCGGCCTCCCACTCTGCCGCCTCCCTCTCTTGTCGCGCCTCGCGGGCGTTCCGCTCCGTGGCTTCTGCAAGATTGGCGCGGGGGTCCACACGGCGGGGCCCGGAAGATCCAGCACCCGGCCCGACCACAGAGCCGCCTGGGCCTCGCTCGAGGGAAAGCGGCGCCCTGCTCAGAAATCGGAGAAGAGTTAGAACAAAGGAAGACAATGAAAAACAAGCACGCAAGCAGCCAGAGGGCTTACGAGGAAACCCCTGGAGGTTTCTTCACCACCTTCCGGAAACGGGCCGCCTTCGCCGCCGCTTCGTCTCGCTTCGTGGCCGCGGCGGAGGCCCTCGTCTTTTTCGGCCGGCTGCCGAAGAGAGGAAGCGCGGCCCGGCGCTTCGACGTTCCACTACCGACAGCCGGCGCGGCGGACGAGCCCGTGCTGTGACGATCGGTTGTCGGCTGGTGGCGCGGGATTTCTTCGGCGTCGGCGTCATCCGGCCAGTCGTCAAAACTGGCCGAGAGCCCCGTGCCTTCGGGCTCGGCGACGTCCCCCATGGCGGCGTCCTCCATGGCGGCCGCAGCCAAATCCGGGTCGTCGATGTCGTCCACCATACGGTCCGGGGCATATTGGCGTTCGACTCCTGCCGCCCCGGCTGGCGGCGGAAGAAGAGGGTTCTGATAAAAAAGAGAAAAGAGAAGAGCCGCCCGGTCAGAACCCGGCCGGCACAAGCCGGCTGATGACAGAAAGAAGGACTTACCATGGGCGGAGGACGGGCGCGGGAGTACAGCACCTTGCCGAATTGCCAGTCGTCGGTGAGCTTGAGGTTGGCGATGTAGTTCACCATGAGTGCTACCTCGGCATGGGGCATCTCCCATGTGCTCAGCCGGCAAGGGTCGAAGCGGCCGCTCATCTGGCATAACATCTGGGGCCGGCTCTGAAGGGGAAGGATCCGGCGCTCGATGAAGGCGGCCACCAAGTCGGCTCCGCGCAGGCCTTCCGACTGGATCATTACTCGAAGCCGGGCGATGGAGGCGTTCCCAACTGGAGACAAGGACTTGGACCGGAAGCCCCAAGACGGCTGCCTCCCAGCCGGCGGGCCGGCTACGTAAGCCGGCAGGTTAACGTAGTCTCCTTGCGGGGCGACGTTCTTGACGTAGAAATACGATTTCTGCCAGAGTTTGACCGATTGGATTAAAGGGATGTGCGGGAAGGGGTTGTTGTCGCTTGACCTCTTCATCGCGATGAAGGCCCCGCGGGGGGCGGGCACGCCGGCGGTGACGGTGCCGAGCTTGTTTTGGAAGAGCTCCGCCCAAAGCTCCAGCGTGTGCAGCACTCCCAAGTAGCCTTCGCAGAGAGAGACGAAGGACGACAGCAGCATCACCATGTTGGGCGTGAGGTGATGCGGCTGGAGACGGTAGAAGTCAAGGAAGGAGCGCATGAACCCACTCGCCGGGAAGCCGAAGCCACGCAAGAAATGCTTGCGGAAGACGACACGCTCGCCTTCCTCCGGCGCCGGCGAGATTTCCGTCTCCGGCGCCAGACGAGCCTGCACGAGGTTGGCGGCGGGCAGGCGCCGGGTCCGGCGGAGAAACTCTATGTGGTCTTCATGGACGTTGGACCCGTCCCACGAGCTTGACAGCGCCATGGACATGGCGGCGTGGGCGGGCTGCGACGGGAGGCTGCGTCGGGCGCGAAGGAAGAAGAAAGGAAAGAAGAGCAAGGAGGGACGGGGAGCGGGGGAGCGAGCAAGCCTTTGCCTCTCCCCCTCCCCCTCCTACTTGTAGGCTCGTGCGCCGGAGCCGAGGAGGCGCGGTGCGGGGGATCGTGGGGATCGATCGTGCCCATCTCCCCCACGCCCCGCGTTAATTGCGCGCATTGAAGACACGAAGAAAACGGCCGCGGGGAGGCGAGTAGTCCCCTCGGGCCACAGAAGATCTGCGCCCGGGCCGAGGCCAAGAAGTGGCGGGCCCGGGCCTGTGGCGGCGTCCCGTCGTGCGTGTGCGACGGTAGGACTTCTCCGCCACGTGGCCCGTCGTGGGGCCCGCGGCCAGCCCGCGGGTCAACCACGGTCATATGAATAAACAAGAAAGTTCTCCGAAGTCGGCCCATGACGGCGAGGTTGGCTCCTCAGGGTATGAAGCTGGCCAAGCTTCTCGTCCCTCTGTCTGCCGTGAAGCTCGCCCAGCTTCGGGGACTACTGTCAGAGTAAATAGCCATGGGTAGCCTAGCCGGCTTCCCTGGCCCATCGGAAAAAATTACGAGCCCGTCCGGCTCTCAAGAAGACTCAAGACCTGGGCCGCCTCCCCCCTTGCCGACTATCTTCCTGGCTGGCTTCGGGGGGGCGGCCCGCCCTTTATCCTCATGAAGAAAGCTGTGGAGGGCCGACTACGAGAAGCCGGCTACAGCAAGGCCGGCTACGAGAAGCCGGCTCCCATAAAGCAGTCAAAGCCGTACCCGCAATGTACGCGTCCACCCTGCGATGATGAAGCGGGGCGTGGCTACAGTGGAGCCTGCCACCCCCAAAAAATCGGAGCACGCCTGGTACAGTGCGCCGTACGGGTGGCCACGACCCGTCCGGCGCGGCACTGTTGCCACGGCGGCTCCGACGCCGTCCACGACGGGCCACCAGCATGGCCCCCGAGGCGGTGGGCTCCTTTGGGCAGAGAGATGCCGAAGGCGGCCGCACCTCCTCCCAAGTCGGCCTGATGGAGAGCCGGCCCTCCATAGCCGGCTCGCCATCATCCTCGAAGGAGACGCCCATTAAGGAGACAAGATACGGCGGGGCTACAGTAATCGCCCGCCAGGGCGGCGGTACTGTAGCCACACTTACCCCGACCAAGCCTGTGTCAACAGCACGGAGCAACAGTAACCAGCCACCGACCAGGCCCTGGCCTGTGGGGCCTGCCTGTCGACCAAGGAGCCGGCAGCCGGCGGGACCCACCCGCCGGCGGGCCCCAGTAGCCGGCGTAGAAGCTGGCAAGCATAGACACAGACAGCTGGGCCCCGCGCCCAGCTGGATTACCATTGTACCCCCGGGGGTAGGCCTATATAAACCCCCCGTGCACCCATGCAAAGGGTTGGACTCTCAAGTTAGACCTAGACACCATACAAGGAGAGGAAGCAAGCTAGCTGAGCCCTTCTTCCTCCTTCCACCCAAAACAGCTCAAGGAGCATTGTGTAGCCACTTGTTCATTTAGTAACCATGCAGAGACCCCGCAGAGCAGCAATAGGGGTGTTATCTCCTCGGAGAGCCCTGAAGTTGGGTAAGATTCGCCAGCGTGCATGTCTTCGCCTTATCCCATTTCCAGGCACCGGCGATGTTTTATTGGCTCCCACAATGATAAGCCACCCGTTGCATATGTCGCTCCTACCACCCGACATGTTGAGTTCGGCCCGGCCGGATTTATTGCATCCGGAGTGACGATCACTGTCACGTGCCGTGGGGCGCATGTGCGATCCATAGATCGATCTTGTTTGCCTTGCCTTGTCCTCCAGTATGTCATGCAGGTCGGGCGCATTTTCCCATGCCTTAGTATGCTTGACGCGGCGTCGGGGCATGGCTTGAGTGGAGGGCCAAGAGGCCTCTCTGTCGCGGCCACGAGGTGGCCGGTCGGCCATGTCATGCGCTGGTGATGTAGGTGCTTCCTCCTCTAGTCAGGGTAGCAGCCTGCGCTTTGGGTAACTCTTGGAGGGGCGTTCGAGTTCATACTCTTCGACCGCAAGGACTTCAGTCCATCTGTCAGCTAGCAAATCCTGATCAGCTCTAAGCTGTTGCTGCTTTTTCTTGAGGCTACTTGCCATGGCCATAAGCCTGCGTTTAAAACACTCTTGTTCGGCGAGATCCTCTAGCACGATGAACTCGTCGTCATCGAGGCTTGCCTCGTCTTCGGAGGGAGGCGTATAATTATCGTCCTCAACCTCTTGGTCCACCGCCCTCTCGTGAGGGTTGGCTTCTCTGTCCTCCTGTGCTAAATCTTGCTGGAAGGGGTGTTCTTCGGCGCTATCTGGAGTAGTATTATCTCCCGTGCTGGAATCACCGTTTTTGCTTTGGCGGGATTTAGAGCGGCGCCGCTGACGCCAGCGCTTGGGTTGTTTCTTAGAGGTATCGTCCCCTGCTGTTCCATCGCCATCTCCATCCTTTGGAGTGTCCACCATATATATGTCATATGACGAGGTGGCCTTCCAGCGCCCTACAGGTGCTGGTTCTTGTTCATCTCCTGCATCGTCGTCCATGCCGTCGATGTCTTCGGAGTCGAAGTCAAGCATTTCGGTTAAGTCGTCGACAGTGGCTACGAAGTGGGTGGTGGGTGGGTTTTGAATTTCTTCATCGTCCGTATCCCAACCTTGCTGACCGTAGTCCGGCCAGGGCTCTCCTGATAAAGAGAGAGACTTTAGAGAATTCAGGATGTCGCCGAAGGGCGACTGCTGAAAGATGTCCGCGGCGGTGAACTCCATTATCGGCGCCCAATCGGATTCGATCGGCAGGGGCGCGGGGGGCTCGGAGTTCGGAGAGGAATCTAGCTCCTCGGAGTCACGGGCCATGGGGAGTGCGGGGCTGGAGTTCGGCTCGATCGCCTCTGAGATCGCAGCCCCTGAGGCAGCGTCCAACCGCTGATCCTTGATCGGCGCAGTAGGCTCCGAATCAATGGTCGGAACCGATGCATGTGCGGCCTCCAAGGTGTTGTTCGGCGGCAGAGCTATATCATGCCCATCGAGACAGTGCGGCGCGGTTGGCTGTGGCTCGAATCTGTCGAAGATCAAGTCCCCGCGGATGTCAGCCGTGTATTTTAGGCTTCCAAACCTGACCTGATGGCCAGGGGCGTAGCTTTCAATCTGCTCAAGGTGGCCAAGCGAATTGGCCCGCAGTGCGAAGCCCCCGAAGACGAAGATCTGTCCGGGGAGAAAAGTCTCACCCTGGACTGCATCGTTGTTGGTGATCGAAGGAGCCATCGGGCCTAAAAGCAACGACATAGAGGAACTCTCAATGAAAGCACCAATGTGGGTGTCAAAACCGGCGGATCTCGGGTAGGGGGTCCCGAACTGTGCGTCTAGGCCGGATGGTAATAGGAGGCAAGGAACACGATGTTTTACCCAGGTTCGGGCCCTCTTGATGGAGGTAAAACCCTATGTCCTGCTTGATTAATGTTGATGATATGGATAGTACAAGAGTAGATCTACCACGAGATCAAGGAGGCTAAACCCTAGAAGCTAGCCTATGGTATGATTGTTGTATGATGAAGTTGTCCTACGGACTAAAACCCTCCGGTTTATATACACACCGGAGAGGGTTAGGGTTACACAAAGTCAGTTACAATGGTAGAAGATCTTGAATATCCGCATCGCCAAGCTTGCCTTCCACGCCAAGGAAAGTCCCATCCGGACACGGGACGAAGTCTTCAATCTTGTATCTTCATTGTCCTGGAGTCCGGCTGAAGGTATAGTCCGGCTACCCGAACACCCCCTAATCCAGGACTCCCTCACTTGGTATGTTGACTTTTGCATAGACCTCCCCGACAACGGCGCCAAAAATCCTTCTTGCTACGTCTTGAGCTTGCGTTGGTTTTCCCCGAAGAGGAAGGGATGATGCAGCAAAGTAGCGTAAGTATTTCCCTCAGTTTTTGAGAACCAAGGTATCAATCCAGTAGGAGGCCACGCTCAAGTCCCTCGTACCTGCACAAAATGATTGCTACTCGCAACCAACGCGATTAGGGGTTGTCAATCCCTTCACTTACGAGAGTGAGATCTGATAGATATAATAGTTTTGGTATTTTTGGTATAAAGATGCAAAGTAAAAAGTAAAAGCAAAGAAAAAAAGCAAAGCAAGATTAAAGTGATGGAGATTGATATGATGAGAATAGACCCGGGGGCCATAGGTTTCACTAGTTCATAAACCCACAATTCATCGGTCTCAACAAACACACCACAAAAAGAAGATTACATCGAATAGATCTCCACAAGAGAGGGGGAAACATTGTATTGAGATCCAAAAAGAGAGAAGAAGCCATCTAGCTACTAACTATGGAGCCGTAGGTCTGAGGTAAACTACTCACACTTCATCGGAGGGGCTATGGTGTTGATGAAGAAGCCCTCCGTGATCGATGCCCCCTCCGGCGGAGCTCCGGAAAAGGCCCCAAGATGGGATCTCGTGGATACAGAAAGTTACGGCGGTGGAATTAGGGTTTTTTCTCCGTATCTGATCGTTTGGGGGTACGTGGGTATATATACGAGGAAGAAGTACGTCGGTGGAGCAACAGGGGGCCCACAAGGGTGGAGGGCGCGCCTGGGGGTAGGCGTGCCCCCTACCTCGTGGCCTCCTTTTACGTGTCTTGACGTAGGATCCAAGTCTCCTGAGTTGTATTCGATGAGAAAATCACGTTCCCGAAGGTTTCATTCCGTTTGGACTCCATTTGATATTCCGTTTCTTCGAAACCCTAAAACAGGCAAAAAAACAGCAATTCTGGGCTGGGCCTCCGGTTAATAGGTTAGTCCCAAAAATAATATAAAAGTGGATAATAAAGCCCAATAATGTCCAAAACAGTAGATAATATAGCATGGAGCAATCAAAAATTATAGATACGTTGGAGACGTATCAGCCGTAGCGCAGGAGCTTGTGTGCCATGAGCAGCGCGGCCTGCGCGTCCGTGGATGCGCGACGAGCGTGGGACGATGAGCTGGCTGGAGTCAGCGACGGGATGGCGGTGTGGCCGTCCCGCCGCATGGAGGGGTGCAGTGATGGTGCTTGCTGCTTGTTTGCTGCCAGGCCGGTAGCGGCATTGGCAACAGGTGATGGAGAACGGCAGGGAGGTCCGCCAATGGGCGCCGTCTCGGCAACGCGAACAGCCAGGGCGGCTCGGCGCTTGGCGCAAGCTCGGTGAGCGTCTGACATGGACATGGTGGAGTCACGAAACATGGATCGACGAAAGGAAAGCTTCAGCGCACCCCTACCTGGCGCGACAAATGTCGGATTTTGGGTTCCGGCAAAACCCTTAAGGTTCGAACACTGGGGTGCGCACAAAGATCTCTCCTTCCCCCTAGCTCACGCTCTCGCAACAATCTAAAAAGCCTAGCTCGCTGAACTCGACGAACAAAGGACACAGGGTTTATACTAGTTCGGGTCACCGATATGGTGTAATACCCTACTCCAGTGTGGCGTGGTGGATTGCCTCTTGGGCTGAGGATGAACAAGTACAAGGGAAGAACAGCCTCCTGAGGAGTGGTGTTCTTGGGCTCGATGAGCTTGTGTGGTTGAGGATGGAATGGATCCGATCCCAGATGAGTTGCCTCCTACTATGGTGGTTAGTCCTATTTATAGAGGCATTGGTCCTCTTCCCAAATGTTGGCAGGAAGGGATCCAACAACAGCCAAATTTGAAGGGAGACAACTAGTACAAGTTATCCTGATAAAAGGTGGTCTTCGCCTGCCAAAGGCTCTGGTGGTGACGTCGTCCTGGGCTCCATAGTGACCTCCGTCCAGCCGTCCTGCTGGTCTTGGTCTTGTTGCACCGATATGGAAACCTTTGCCTGATGCCTCGGGACTCCTCGCTAGCACCTGCCTCTTTAGAACCAAAGAGGAAACGAGGGCACTCTGGCGCTGGCACCTGCCTAGCCTTGGTCGTTATGGCTTGTGTCACAGGAACCTCGCGAGGTGCCCCTTGCCTTGATCTCTTCACCCTTTGCGAGCCAGCCTAGTGAGGCCGCCCCCGAGGAGGTCTTGCATCGTCCACCTCGCGAGGCTTGGCCCCTCGTGTGGGTCTTGAGTGTTTGCTGATGAAGATGGGCCGTACAGGCCCGCTGGTGGAGCCACACTGTGGGCCGCAGGCAGGCAAGTCTGGGGACCCCCATTCCCAGGACGCTGACAGTGAGGGATGTGAATTGCCGTTAGATTGCGGCGCATCCAATGGTGCACACGCGTGATCCGCGTGGCTGGGGTTCCGACCAATCATAACGCAACACAATAGGCTCAACGCACACTGTTTCCAAAAGCGACGGAGATGAACCGTGTGCGATAATGAACAAGCAAAATTTTAAGGGAAGCCAAATTTGTGTTGTCGTTTGTGGTTGAGCTCTTGAATACCACCGCATTGTACGGCTGCCCGGCCCCTCCGTCCTAGAGCTCTCTCCAAACGTCGTCCATGGCACCACAGGGCACAGTAACTGGTAAGGAAGCGATGGCATCCCGCCATGCCATGTTCCTCACCGCCCGCGACCGCACACATGGTAAGGAAGCGATGGCATCTCGCCGCACTGAGTTCATCGCCGCCACTGGCCAGACAGTTACATGGGCGGACTTTGAGGCTGCCATGGCCGAATGGGTGGTGGATCTAGAGGCGGCCAAAGCCACACAAAAGGAGCGGAAAAGGCAGAAAGCAGTCAAGAAAAGAGATTCCCACCGCCGCAAGAAAAAAGAGGCCACACGCCGTGGTGAGGAGAGCTTGGCGGAGATCGAAGCACGGTGGGCTGCCGCCTACAAGGCTGGGAAGGAGAACGCCGGCGTCTGGCCAGCATGCCCTGATGACAGCATGTGAGAAGTAGTTTAAGTTTGTAGTATTAGAGCAAATTTCTAGTAGTACTTTAAGTTTGTAGTATTAACGTACAATGTCGGTAAGAGCATCCTTTGAGGGATTTAAGCGTTGATTAGCATGTGTGCACGTATGTGTTTTTTGCGTTAATCATTACAAGATCACAAAACACACGGTTTCTATGCCGTACACGTCTGCGTTTTTTGCGTTAATGATCCATAAGTCAGTTACATGTGCGATATTTCCTAATAAACCAGATGTACCATTGACCGGAAAAAATCAAGTACACGTTTCTTGGAGACGGGATCTGCCAACTTTCTTTTTTCTCGCACACGAGTATTTTACGCTCTTCGTCTGCGTTGTGTGTTTCCCCCGCCCAAGTTTCAAATTTCGCACCGAAATTTTCATTAGGCGCACGATTTCAGAATTTATTCCTCCAACCACATCCCCTTCCCCTCAGTAACCCCCTCCCTTGCGCCTCCCCCTACCGGCATCTCAACCCGCCGCCGCTGCAACCGCAGCTTCAACCACATCTAAGTTCTGCTTGGATCCAGTCAGGTAACCCACCAATCTCTATCACGTCCCCGGCCTGATTGCTTAAATGGCGCCTGCTAAACATCCTCATGCCTCCAAATCCCCCCCCCCCCACCACCACCACCACCACTAGGAGCTGGTGGCGGTCCATGGCGTGATGGCCACTATGTGTGTCGACCCAGAGGAACACCTCGCCTCCGCCGCCGCCGCCGACATGGTGCAGGCTTTGGCCCAGATGAAGTCCCCGAGCGACTACCCCCTAGGACTTAACAAGTAAGATCTGACCAGCTAAATCTTACCAATACCACTTGCAACGGCTATGATTTGTATGGTTGATGTATTAAGCATGTTCGTGCCTTGTTTATTTCAGTACTACACACTGTGTGATGTTCAAATATTACCGTGTCCGGCTCAATTTCACCAATACCAGCAACAAACTTACAATACATGACTCAGCATATTGATACGTCCATTTTGCATCATGCTTTTATATCGATATTTATTGCATTATGGGCTGTTATTACACATGTCACATTACTTATGCCTATTCTCTTTTATTTTACAAGGTTTACATGAAGAGGGAGAATGCCGACGGCTAGGATTCTGGGCTGGAAAAGGAGCAAATATTAGAGACCTATCCGGCACAGCTCCAAAAGTCATGAAACTTCACGGAGGTTATTTCCAGAATATATAAAAAATATTGATCGCAAGAAGTTCTAGAGGGGGGCACCCACCAGCCACGAGGGTGGGGGTGCGCCCTACCCCCCTAGGCGCACCCCCTGCCTCATGGGCCCCCTGGTGTCCCTCCGATGCCCATCTTCTGCTATATGAGGTCTTTCGTCCGAGAAAAAATAAGAAGCAAGCTTACGGGATGAAACTCCACCGCCACGAGGTGGAACAAATCTAGGGCTCTGGCGGAGCTGTTCTGCCGGGGAAACTTCCCTCCGGGAGGGGGAAATCATCACCATCGTCATCACTAACGATCCTCTCATCGGGAGGAGGTCAATCTCCATCAATATCTTCACCAGCACCATCTCCTCTCAAACCCTAGTTCATCTCTTGTATCCAATCTTTGTATCCAAACCTCAGATTGGTACCTGTGGGTTGCTAGTAGTGTTGATTACTCCTTCTAGTTGATGCTAGTTGGTTTACTTGGTGGAAGATCATATGTTCAGATCCATTATGCATATTAATACCCCTCTAATTATGAACATGAATATGCTTTGTGAGTAGTTACGTTTGTTCCTGAGGACATGGGAGAAGTCTTGCTATTAGTAGTCATGTGAATTGGTATTCGTTCGATATTTTGATGAGATGTATGTTGTCATCCCTCTAGTGGTGTCATGTGAACGTCGACTACATGACACTTCACAATTGTTTGGGCCTAGAGGGAGGCATTGGGAAGTAATAAGTAGATGATGGGTTGCCAGAGTGACAGAAGCTTAAACCCTAGTTTATGCATTGCTTCGTAAGGGGCTTATTTGGATCCATATGTTTCATGCTATGGTTAGGTTTACCTTAATACTTCTGTTGTAGTTGCGGATGCTTGCAATGGGGGTTAATCATAAGTGGGATGCTTGTCCAAGTAAGTACAGTACCCAAGCACCAGTCCACCCACATATCAAATTATCAAAGTACCGAACGTGAATCATATGAATGTGATGAAAACTAGCTTGACGATAATTCCCATGTGTCCTCGGGAGCGCATCCCTTCATATAAGAGTTTGTCCAGGCTTTTCCTTTGCTACAAAAAGGATTGGGCCATCTTGCTACACCTTATTTACTTTTATTACTTGCTACTCGTTACAAATTACCTTATCACAAAACTATCTGTTACTGATAATTTCAGTGCTTGCAGAGAATACCTTACTAAAAACTGCTTATCATTTCCTTCTACTCCTTGTTGGGTTCAACACTCTTACTAATCGAAAAGGCTACGACAGATCCCCTACACTTGTGGGTCATCAAGACTCTTTTGTGGCGCCGTTGCCGGGGAGTAAAGTGCCTTTGGTAGGTGGAATTTGGAAAGGAAAAATTTATATAGTGTGCTGAAATTTACTGTCACTTGTTAGTATGGAAAGTAATCCTTTAAGGGGCTTGTTCGGGGTATCTTCGCCCCGATCGGTAGAGCAAATAGTTGCTCCTCAACCCACTGAACCTACTAAAAATGTTTACCTTGAAATTCCTTCGGGTATGATAGAGAAACTGCTAGCT
Organism: Triticum monococcum; assembly: GCA_034509565.1. Lineage (NCBI taxonomy): Eukaryota > Viridiplantae > Streptophyta > Magnoliopsida > Poales > Poaceae > Triticum > Triticum monococcum. Next base: position 96,371,001 of record CM067843.1, on the reverse strand, counting down.
AATCCTTTTGCAGGAGATGGAACATTACATCCCGACTTACACTTAATCTATGTGGATGAAGTTTGTGGATTATTTAAGCTTGCAGGTATGCCCGATGATGTTATCAAGAAGAAGGTCTTCCCTTTATCTTTGAAGCGAGATGCATTGACATGGTATAGGCTATGTGATGATATGGGATCATGGGACTACAAACGGTTGAAATTGGAATTCCATCAGAGGTTTTATCCTATGCATCTTGTTCATCGTGATCGTAATTATATATATAATTTTTGGCCTCGTGAAGGAGAAAGCATCGCTCAAGCTTGGGGGAGGCTTAAGTTAATGTTATATTCATTCCCCAATCATGAGCTCTCAAGAGAAATGATTATTCAAAAAAATTATGCTCAACTTTCTGACAATAATCGCTCCATGCTCAATACTTCTTGTACTGGTTCCTTTATGATGAAGACTATTTGAATTCAAATGGAATTTACTGGAGAGAATTAAACGCAACTCTGAAGATTGGGATCTCAACGAAGGTAAGGAGTCAGGTATAACACCTAAGTTTGATTGTGTTAAATCTTTTATGGATACCGATGTTTTCCGTAAATTTAGCACTAAATATGGACTTGACTCTAAGATAGTAGTTTCTTTCTGTGAATCCTTTGCTACTCATGTTGATCTCCCTAAGGAGAAGTGGTTTAAATATAATCATCCTATTGAAGTAAAAGTAGTTGCACCTATTAAAGTTGAAGAAAAGACTATCACTTATAATGATCCTATTGTACCTACTGCTTGTGTTGAGAAACCACCTTTCCCTGTTAGAATAAAGGGTCATGCTAAAGTTTCAACTGTAGTCAACAAAAGTAATATTAGGACACACAAACCCCCTGAGCAAATTAAAGTTGAACCTAATATTGCTATGGTTAAAGATCTCTTGGCCGATAATATTGATGGGCATGTTATTTATTTCTGTGAAGAAACTGCTAGAATTGCTAAGCCCGGTGCTAAGGATAAACATAGACCTGTTATAGGCATGCCTGTTATTTCTGTTAAAATAGGAGATCATTGTTATCATGGCTTATGTGATATGGGTGCTAGTGCTAGTGCAATACCCCATACCTTATACAAAGAAATTATGCATGATATTGCACCAACTGAGATAAAAGATATCGATGTTACCATTAAGCTTGCTAATAGAGATACTATTTCACCAATTGGGATTGTTAGAGATGTTGAAGTCTTGTGTGGGAAGGTTAAATATCCTGCTGATTTTCTTGTTCTTGGTTCCCCTCAAGATAGCTTTTGTCCCATTATATTTGGTAGATCCTTCTTAAATACTGTTAATGCTAGGATAGACTGCGAAAAGGATGTTGTTACTATTGGTTTGGGTGATATGTATCATGAGTTTAACTTCTCTAAATTTCGTAGACAACCCCGTGATGAGGAATTGCCTAGTAAAGATGAAATTATTGGTCTTGCTTCTATTGTCGTTCCTCCTAGTGATCCTTTAGAACAATATTTGCTAGCCCATGAGAATGATATGTTTGTGAATGAAAGAAGGGAAATAGATGAAGTATTCTTTAAACAAGGACCTACTCTGAAACACAACTTGCCTGTTGAAATCCTAGGGGATCCTCCTCCACCCAAGGGTGATCCCGTGTTTGAGCTTAAACCATTACTTGATACTCTTAAATATGCTTAGCTTGATGAAAAGAAGATATATCATGTTATTATTAGTGCTAACCTTTTAGAGAAGGAGGAAGAAAAATTATTGAAAACTCTGAAGAAGCACCGTGTTGCTATTGGATATACTCTTGATGATCTTAATGGCATTAGTCCCACTCTATGTCAACACAAAATAAATTTGGAGAAAGATGCCAAACCAGTTATTGATCACCAACGACGGTTGAATCCTAAGATGAAAGAAGTGGTAAGAAAGGAAATATTAAAGCTCCTTGAGGCAGGTATAATTTATCCCGTTGCTGATAGTTAGTGAGTAAGTCCTGTCCATTGCGTCCCTAAGAAGGAAGGTATTACCGTTGTTCCTAATGATAAAGATGAATTGATCCTGCAAAGAATTATTACAGGTTATAGGATGGTAATTGATTTCCGCAGATTAAATAAAGCTACTAAAAAGATAATTACCCTTTGCCTTTTATTGATCAAATGCTAGAAAGATTATCCAAACATACACATTTTTGCTTTCTAGATGGTTACTCTGGCTTCTCTCAAATACATGTGTCAGCTGATGATCAAGCAAAGACCACTTTTACTTGCCCTTTCGGTACTTTTGCTTATAGACGTATGCCTTTTGGTTTATGTAATGCACCTGCTACCTTTCAAGGATGCATGATGGCTATATTCTCTGACTTTTGTGAAAAGATTTGTGAGGTTTTCATGGATGATTTCTCTGTTTATGGATCCTCTTTTGATGATTGCTTGAGCAACCTTGATCGAGTTTTGCAGAGATGTGAAGAAACTAATCTTGTTCTGAATTGGGAGAAGTGCCACTTTATTGTTAATGAAGGTATTGTCTTGGGGCATAAAATTTCTGAAAGAGGTATTGAAGTTGATAAAGCTAAGGTCGATGCTATTGAAAAGATGTTGTGTCCTAAGGACATCAAAGGTATAAGAAGTTTCCTTGGTCATGCCGGTTTTTATAGGAGGTTCATTAAGGACTTCTCAAAAAATTCTTGGCCTCTGACTAATCTATTACAAAAAGATATTCCTTTTGTCTTTGATGATGATTGTGTAGAAGCATTTGCAATACTTAAGAAAGCATTGATTTCTGCACCTATTGTTCAGCCACCTGATTGGAATTTACCCTTTAAAAGCATGTGTGATGCTAGTGATTATGTTGTAGGTGTTGTTCTAGGGCAAAGAGTTGATAAGAAATTAAATATTATCCAATATGCTAGTAAAACCCTAGATGGTGCCCAAAGAAATTATGCTACTACTGAAAAGGAATTCTTAGTAGTTGTATTTGCTTGTGATAAGTTCAGACCTTATATCGTTGATTCTAAAGTAACTATTCACACTGATCATGCTGCTATTAAATACCTTATGGGAAATAAAGATGCAAAACCTAGACTTATTAGATGTGTTCTCTTGCTACAAGAATTTGATTTGCATATTATTGATAGAAAGGGAGCTGAGAACCCCGTTGCAGACAACTTGTCTAGGTTAGAAAATGTTCTTGATGACCCACTACCTATTGATGATAGCTTTACTGATGAACAATTAAATGTCATAAATGCTTCTCGTACTGCTCCATGGTATGCTGATTATTCTAATTATATTGTTGCTAAATTTATACCACCTCGTTTCACATATCAGCAAAAGAAAAAGATCTTCTATCATTTGAGACATTACTTTTGGGATGACCCACATCTTTATAAAGAAGGAGTGGATGGTATTATTAGATGTTGTGTACCTGAGCATGAACAGGAACAGATCCTATGCAAGTGTCACTCCGAAGCCTATGGAGGACACCATGCTGGAGATAGAACTGCACACAAGGTATTGCAATCTGGTTTTTATTGGCCTACTCTCTTCAAGGATGCACGTAAGTTTGTCTTGTCTTGTGATGAATGTCAAAGAATTGGTAATATTAGTAGACGTCAAGAAATGCCTATGAATTATTCACTTGTTATTGAACCATTTGAACCATTTTGGTCAGTAAAAATTCATTATATAATCTCCCGAAGGTTTTGACCACCGTATCACGCAAATATCTCTTGTCTTTGTTTCGAGCTGTTTTTCTGACACATCTAGGTCATCATGTCGTCTTCAAGTGCCCCAAGGACAAGTTCTTCGAGAAGGTCATCAACCCCTACCTCGCGGAGGTGCTGCAACACCCTCAAACCATTGAGATGCATGAGGGGTTTTTGCACATCCGCGATGTTGAGGGACCAAGGAGGACCAGAAGCACGGAGGCAAGGCTCGAGGCATTGGAGCAACAAGTTTTTAAGTGTCAGGAGATGGAGGAGCGTGAACTCGACTCCAATCACATTATGATCACGGAGTTCACCAACAACCACAAGCTGGACGTCAAGGACATTGGGGAGGCCATCTTCAAGCTTCATGAGAAAATCGAGCACCTCCAAGCCCAGATCTATGACCTGCAAAATCAAAACTGTGAATATGAATATAGATTCAAGAGGATGAGTTTGGTTGCAGATTTGAGGATTCAGGAGACTCGATCATCCTTCTATGATGGTGAGCCTATGCCTTGGAAGAGGGACGACAAGCCTACATCATCAACAACTCCACCTTCTTCACCAACAAAGAAGAACTGAGTATCTAGTATGGGCACTCCCCTTGGCAACTGCCAAGCTTGGGGGAGTGCCCCGGTATCGTATCACCATCACTTTTACCTTTACCATTTTTCTTAGTTCGATCCTTTTGATAATATCTTGATCTAGTAGAATAAATTTTTAGTATGATCCAGTTGTGAGTTTTGCTTTATGATCCTTCTATGTAATCGAGTTCATGAGCTATATATAATAAAGTTTAGTGTTGAGTCAAGGGCTTGTTTATTTTGCTATGATCTTGAGGGAATTAAATAAAATAAAAGAGAAGAATAAAAAGAAATAAAGAGACCATATGGATCTTATGGAGAGTAATGAGCTCACATATAAAGAGTATGATGAATAAAAGTTGTTGAGAGTTGACAAACATAGTTTTGGTCATTGTTGCAATTAATAAGAAGTAATAAAGAAAGAGAGGTTCACATATAAATATACTATCTTGGACATCTTTTATGATTGTGAGCACTCATTAAAGTATGATATGCTGAAGAGTTGACGTTGGACCAGGAAGACAACGTAATGGGTTATGTTTTCTTTCATTTGAGATAAATTATATTGTCATGGATCATCCAACATGTTGAGCTTGCCTTTCCCTCTCTTGATAGCCAATTTCTTTGCACCAAGTAGAGATACTACTTGTGCTTCCAAATACCACTAAACCCAGTTTTGCCATGAGAGTCCACCATATCTACCTATGGATTGAGTAAGATCCTTCAAGTAAGTTGTCATCGGTGCAAGCAATAAAAATTGCTCTCTAAATATGTATGACTTATTAGTGTGGGAGGAAATAAGCTTTGTACGATATTGTTGTCACACCCTAGCTAGTTCATGCATTAGAGTGTTGCATCATGTCTACTTCCACAGAAACTTGAAATGGGGATGACAGAACCCCCAGCAACCCCCCGGAAACAACTAGGGTTTACTAAAATTATTTTCAATGAACCCAAAATGCCCTTCACAAAATGTTCATCACTTCTGGATTGGGTTAAAACCCCTGGAAAAAATGGTGCACTCTTTTCTAGGACATTCTGGATTCTTTGAATTAAATCATAAGTATTTGAATTTGGGCATTTAAATGCTATAAAATATTTAAATGCCCAAATAATTCTGGAGTTAAGTGAGGGCTGTTAGGAATAATCCCAACAGAGCCCACAATTATTTTCAGGATTTTAGCAAGTGCCTAAGTATTTTTAATAAAGCCCTAAAGTTACAGAAAAATAGAAAAAGAAAACAAACACGAAAGAGAGAAAGAGAAAAGCTTACCTGGCGCCCACCCAGCAGGCCCACCTGTCGGCCCAGCCCAGCCAACGCTCCACTAAGCTGCTTGGCTTGGCCAGGCAGGCAAGCAGCTGCTCGACGGCGAGCACAGCATGCATGCCACGCAGCTGCCCGCCGCCTAGCGGCTCCCCTCATCGAGCTGTCGACGTGGGACGACCCCCCTCTCTCTCCATGACCTTGCAGACATTCACTCTTCCCTCTAGTTCCTCTCTCTCGCCCTCCCCGCGCCCTCTCACCGCGTCACCGTCGCCGCCGCTCGCCATAGCCACGTCCAACACCGTCCCCACGCCCTCTCACCGTGTCCGGACGGGTCGCTGTCATCGATTACATCGACTAGCCAAGCCACACGACGCCGGAGCCCCTGCATCATCCCCGCCGTCGTCGTCTTCAACCTCGGGCTGCCAAGATCCCCGTCGTCGTTCCAACCGCACCGAGCCTTCCCCGAGCACGCTGACCTTCTCTGCGGCTTCCCAGTGAGCTACTGCTCCTCCCCCTTCTCTCCGCTTCGTCGCTAGAGCTCTATAGCCGCCGTGCCTTTTCCGTCCGAACACACCGCCGCCTGAGCTCATCGCCGACGTAGCTCCGGCCGCTTAGCGGTCCCGCTGGCACGTCCAGCATGCTCACCACATCGTGTACGTGTTGTAGGTGCTAGCGACACGCCGCCTAGGCCACTGCAGCCACGCGCACGAGCTGACCCGAGCTTTGGCCTCCGCCAAGCTCATCGCCGGCGATGCTCCGGCCACTCCCCGGCCAAGCCATCACCACGGCTGGATGCGGGCGAGCACCAGCTGCTCGTAGCTGCTCTCCGCGCAGCAAATGATGTTGTGTGGGCAAATCCCGCAGCGCGCCGCCGCATCTGGCCTTGCCGGCGGCTAAACGCCGGAAGGCTTTGACCCGCTGACCGGCGAGTTGACCACGCCTGACCCGTGTGGGCCCAGGTTGACTCCCCCCCCCCCTAAGCCTACGACAGGTGGGGCCGGCCTGTTAATTAGTTTAGGATTAGTGTTAACTAATTTTAGTTAGTTCAGGTCACTGACATGTGGGCCCAGGCCCCACTAATAGTTAATTAGTACTAACTTAATTCTGTTAGTTAGCTAAGACACTGACAGACGGGGCCCACCAGTCAGGTTTGACTGGCCCTAGCGCCTTTGACTCGCTGGCGTCACAGTGACGTAGTGCTAACGCAATTATTCATTTTCTAGATTTATTTTTATATAGGAAATTCCATAAAATAACCAAAACTTCTAAAAATCATAGAAAATCAACCATAGCTCCAAATCAAACAAATTATATATGAAAAATGATCAAGAAAATTCAATCTATCCATCTGTAATGGTTTAATGCATGACAAACCACTTTAATCTTGTTGTTTAGGTGAAACAAGCTAACACACTTATTTTGCATAAGAACTTTAACTTCCATTTGAATCTTTGGTTTAAATGGACCCATTTCAACTTGTTTCACATTGCATTAGGTAGGACACATCATTTTGCCATGTCATAGCATGCATCACATTGTTGCATATTGTCATGTGTTGATTATGTTCTGTGTGTCCTTCGTGGTAGGTTCTGCCTCTGAGGATATCTCTGAGTATCCAACTGAAGGGCAGTACCCTACTACCACTCCATCAGGCAAGAATCCCCATTGATCATATCGATACAATCCCAGGTTCTCGCATCTGCTCTCATTAAACTTCATTAAGACAACATCGTTTCAAACTGATGTGTGCTACGGTAGTTGAACCCTTATCCTCTGCATGACCTGTCATTGCCATAGTAACTAGATGAAACCCACTAGCATGTGTAGGAGTTGATTGAGCCATGTTTGTGTTTCCTACCTTGCTATGCCTGCTATGCTTAGAGTTGTGTCAGGTCTGGTTCATCTGGGTGATGGGCTAGAGTGAAATGATTATGTCCGTAATGTGAGGAATGTGTTGAACATGATTTGGTAAAGGTATCGATGAGAGGCCATGTAGGAGTACATGGTGGGTTGTTTCATTGAGGCCGTCCATAAGAACTGAGATCTGTATGTGTGATTTAAGATTCAGTTACTACCATACGTTGGGCCCAAAACCAATGGACCCTCTCGGCTTCTTGATCACCCTAGTACTCTGTCCAGGAATTGCAAATAGTTTCTGGTGTTTGTAGGTTATGTGTTGGCGGCTGTGCGTAGCGCTGACCCTAGGGGTGGGCTATGTTGCGGTAGATACACCATGGCCGGGTATGCCGGGCGCCCGTTTGGCGTCTCGGTACCCTGTTCACATCGTTCGGGGCCGTATGTGGAAACCTCGGCCGGACTCCCTGTGGATGGAACCTAGATAGGCGATAAACCTGGACTAGAGACTTGAGTGTTTAGGTAGGCCGTGGCCGACACCCTCGTTGGGCTTCCTCTTGAAGGTTGCCGAGTACATGTCGTGTAAATGGCGGTAAGTGGTGAAAGCGTGAATGAAGAAGTACACCCCTGCAGGGTTAACATCATCTATTCGAATAGCCGCGTCCGCGGTAAAGGACTACTTGGTTGCCTATACAGTTCATAGACAAGTTAATGGATACTACTAAAAGACTCAAGATAAGTGTGAGTACCGAGGATGGCCCTCTCGTAGGATGACGAGGGAGGACCCCCGGTGGAGTATTGTGTTGGTGATTAGTGGACTCGTGTGTGAAAACTATTTTACTAGTGGTGTCCCATAGGATAGCTTAGCCAAGAGTCAAAGCTGGCTTGCTGCAATAACTCCACCACCTTCTTGAGAATGAGCATGTATAGTAGGTTCTGATGTAAGACTTGCTGAGTACCTTTGTACTCATGTTTGCTTAATTACTGTTTTCAGACGACAACACCGCCCCCTCCGATGGGTTTTATGTAGATCTCGATGTCGATGAGTGACTTGCCACCCAGGTGGTGATCCCGTCCATGGAGGGCCCTATGTAGATAGACAGGCTTCGAGAAGCCTTCTTTCTTTATAGTGTCTGTACTCAGACTATTTGCTTCCGCATGTGCTTGTATGCTTGTATAACTTGAGTGTCGGGTCATGTGACCCCTACCTGTAAGAACATGTTATGTTATGTAGAGTTTTGTTGTGATGCGATGTTGTATTTGCACATATCGAGCATATTGTGTGTATGATTGAAATGCTTGGTATGTGTGGGATCCGACAATCTAGTTGTTTATCCTTGGTAGCCTTTCTTATGGGGAAATGTAGTCTAGTGCTCCTCGAGCCATAGTAGTCCGCTATAGCCCGGTTCACCGGAGTCCTGCTAGCCCAGCACTACTGCTCAGGGCACTTGACTGGCTGGCATGTGTTTCACTTCGTTCCTATGTCTGTCCCTTCGGGGAAATGTCACGCCGTGACTTCCGGAGTCCTGCCTAGCCTGCTACAGCCCGGGTTCCCTGGAGTCCTGTTAGCCCAGTGCTACAGCCCGGATTCACTCGTTGATGACCGACATGCTCGATGTGATTCATGTATGCCTGTCTCCATAGGTCTGTGCTGCTTTGGGTTCACGACTAGCCATGTCGGCTCGGGTTCTTTGTCATATGGATGCTAGCGACACTATCATATACGTGAGCCAAAAGGCGCAAACAGTCCCGGGCCATGGTAAGGCGACACCCGTGGGGATACCGTGCGTGAGGCCGCAATGTGATATGGGGTGTTACTGACTAGATCTATGTGACTTGGAATCGGGGTCCTGACAGCATTGGCATCAGAGCCGGAATGCCTGTAGGTTCGTTGAGCCAAACTGGTCGATGTCAAGTCTAGAAATGCTTTAGTTATATGTAGGGGAATTGATTGTGGGAGGGAACGTAAGGCTCTTTTACTCCTTTACCCTATGCCCTCTGATCTGAGTCATTCTCTTCCCATTCAACGTGGGTTAAGGACTAGGCTCTCTTCTTCTATCAGGTTCACGTGTTACTAATCCGTAGTGGCTTATAGGATTGTTGTTAAAAGTCTCAGTACAGTTTCTACTACTTTTAGTATGTTGCCAGTTGAATCAGAACCTTGGTATGATGTTGTTGAGTGGTATTGCAAACTGTTGTGGATGTCTCAAATCTTTTTCTGAGCATTTACAGCCGTTATGCTGTCTGATTTCCCCTAGAAAATTCTAATGCCTTTGCATTATTCTGTGCTTTCATATGGCCACCCATTCGCAGAACCAAGTGGTTTGTCTGACCCGGTGCCTTGATGTGCCCAGCCACACGGCCATGTTGGTTCGAGTGATGGTTGAGTCAGGCTATCGGTGGTATCCGGAATATACCGTCGAGGAGCAGTTCAGAGACTTCAACCAGAGCCAGTACCTCTGTACCGTCAGGATATATCCCTCTTATCCTGGAGCCACTGAGCCCCTTCACTGTTCCTATGGACTTGGGGTCACTATTGAGATGTCGGTGCGGGATGCAGCCTATTCAATGATGACTATCATTCGAGCCAGGACTACCTTGCTACAGAACACCGATTTCCGATACATGCCAGCCTCACTTCCCGGAGCACAGGGGTACTATCAGGCCTTGTACTATGACTCTACACATGAGGAGTCACTACTCCGCACCACTGTCGTGATGCTCGAGGATAAGGACCGCGAAAATCGTGCCTTGCGTATGGAGCTTTTCCACACTCGTTCTGATCATTGGGCCACTTTGACTCGGTTTGCACCTGCGGTGCAGGCAAGATACATGGACATGAGGGGTCTGTACCCTGTACAGTCTGGATTGCCAGATTTTATGGAGTGGCGCGATGTAGGAGGCATCACCCCTCCTCGTGGTCTTGGTCTGCCACCACCTGTGGGACCAAGGACACATCCGAGTCCCTATGGTCTGCAGGCTCCGTAGGACCGTCTGTTCCCAGATGATCATGTTCCACTTCCAGGCCTTGGTGGCGACTTCTATGAGGATTACTGCGGAGCCGTCTGAGCTAGTAGTAGTTTCACTAGTATTGTAGTAGTTGTATTCTCCACAGTCCTGCGTGACCGTGGCATACAACTTGGTGTGTATCACACTCCAGAGGTGTAGAAAAATAATGTATAGGAGCTTGGAAAGCCTTCGATGAGATGTAGTGTCTTTCACCGTAGTTGTACTCTAGCCTGGGCTTGTACTAAACTATGTACGGTGTGTATAACCAATGGTATATATATGGCAGTTTCTATATTACCATGCCGTGCAATGCACATCTTAGCGTTCCATGTTATCCATTACATTCTGCACTTCCTTGCTAAGTTTGTGCCATCCTTATCTAAACTGTTGTCTTGTTTTCTCCAAGGATGGTCAACACCCGCAGCAACCCTGCTGCCCCAGAGCAGGGGGAAGCCAGTGCAGTTAGGGGTGAAAATCTGCCTCACCCGCCTTCTCTAGCCGAAGTGATGCTGGAGGCGGAAAGAAACAAGCGTGAGACTAACCGCTTGCTGGAGCGGATTGAGCAGACCAATGCACGCCATCAGCGAAATGACTTGGTGTCAATCAATGATTTCATCAAGTTGTACCCAGCAAAGTTCAATCATTCTGTCAAGCCCCTCGACTCGGATGACTGGCTCCGCAGCATCACACACAAGCTACGTTCTGCCAACGTAGCCAAAGCTGATAAGGTTACTTATGCTGCCTATCACCTCGAAGGCCCTGCTAGCCTTTGGTGGGAAAACTTTGAGGCTATGCGCCCGGTCGGCCAAATCACTACTTGGGCTGAATTCAATGAGGCTTTCCGTGAGCATCACATCCCGGAAGGTCTCATAGATTGCAAGAGGGAAGAGTTCTGCAATTTCACCCAAGGAAGATTGACTGTGGATGCATATAGTCGTGAATTTGGGAATCTGGCACGATATGCTCCTGAAGAGGTATCCACCGACGCTAAGAAGCAGGCAAGGTTCCGCAAACTTAGCCCTGAGCTCTGCCGCGATCTTCGTCTGCACGAGTGCACCTTCTTTCAGAAGCTGGTCAATAAAGCCATCAGTGCTGAGACGGGCCAGTCTGACTATGATGCTTCACGCAAGCACTCTCGTGATTTTGGCTCTTCATCCGGCTCTGGATCTTAGAAGCGCCGGGTGTGGATTCCAAGCACGGCACTGCCACCCAGGTTCATTCTGAGGCCATCCTTTGAGGCGCCTCGTCCCAACCAGCAGTTTGCACCGTCCAAGCCCTATGGTGGCCCCGCTGCTAATGCTGCTCCACGCCCCAATGTTGTGACATGTTTCAAGTGTGGAGAGCCGGGACACTATAGTCGAGATTGTCCCCAGAACAACAACCCCAATTAGTCTGGAAAATCCGTTGGTCGTGGTAAGCCAGCGGGAAAGACATTCTACGCCAAGCCGGTCAGCACTGCACGTGGCCATGTCAACTATGTCTTAGCCGAGGAGGCTCATGAGGATCCTAACGTCATCCTTGGTACGCTCCTTGTTAATTGCCATCTGGCATCTGTTCTTTTCGATACTGGAGCATCTCATTCATTCATATCTGAGAGCTATGCTCGATTGCATAACACAACATTCTGTGACATGCCCACTACCATGGAAATTCAAACCCCTGGCTCTAGATGGCAAACCTCTAGAGTAAGCCATGGGAACGAAATTCTTGTCGATAGACTTGTCTTCCTTGCATCCTTAATAGCTCTCAAGTCCTCAGACATAAACATCATCTTGGGTATGGACTAGATGTCAGCCCATTATGCTAAGATTGATTGTGCCACTAGAACCGTTCAACTTACTCACCCATCGGGCAAGACAGTCAATGTCTTAACTCGAGTGGCCAAGCGCCAGCTTTACTCCCTAAATGCCAACCCCCTTCCAGACCTTGAAGATATTCCGGTAGTCCAGGACTTTCCGGATGTCTTTCCAGAAGACCTGCTAGGTGTTCCACCTAACAGGGATGTCAAGTTTGTGATAGACCTTGTTCCAGGAACCGTTCCAATTTCTAGAAGACCCTATAAGATGGCACCCTTAGAACTAGCCGAGCTTAAGAACCAACTCGATGAGTCCTTGAAAAAGGGTTTCATCCTTCCTAGTTCCTCTCCTTGGGCTTGCCCCGTCCTCTTCGTCAAGAAGAAGGATGGAACGGATCGGGTGGTTGTAGATTACCGACCTGTCAACTTGGTCACTATCAAGAACGAGTATCCGCTTCCCAGGATCAACGATCTATATGACCAGCTCGCTGGATCCTCAGTCTTTTCCAAGATGGATTTGAGGTTGGGCTACCATCAAATCAAAATCAGAAACGGGAACATTCCCAAAACGGCCTTTGTTACTCGTTATGGCCAATACGAGTACACCGTTATGTCCTTCGGTTTAACCAATGCCCCAGCCACCTTCTCTCGGTTAATGAACTCGGTCTTCATGGAGTATTTGGATAAATTCGTCATAGTATACCTCGATGACATACTCATCTACTCCAAGAATGAAGAGGAACATGCCGAACATCTAAGGCTGGTATTGACGAAACTTTGAGAGCATCGCCTTTATGCCAAATTCTCCAAGTGTGAATTTTGGTTGCCAGAAGTGACCTATCTAGGCCATGTAATCTCTGGTAAGGGTATTGCTGTCAATCCCGAGCGAGTTCAAGCCGTCCTTTATTAGACTCCACCTGAGACGGTCAAGCAAGTTTGGAGCTTCCTTGGCTTAGCGAGCTACTGCCGCCGCTTCGTCGAGAATTTCTCCAAGGTTACTAAACCTCTAACTGAACTCCTCAAGAAAGATAAAAAGTTCGAGTGGACCCCATAGTGCGAGTTCAGCTTTCAGGAACTGAAAAGACGCCTGACATCTTCCCCCGTACTGGTACCACCAGATTTCTCCAAGGACTTTATTATCTATTGCAACACCTCGCGACAAGGACTAGGTTTCATACTCATGCAAGATCGTCAGGTAATTGCCTATGCCTCATGGCAATTACACCCTCATGAGGAAAACTATCCCACACATGATCTAGAGCTTGCAGTTGTAGTCCATGCACTCAAAACTTGGCGACATTACCTTCTCGGTAATCGTTGCAAGATCTTCACCGATCACCAAAGTTTGAAATATATCTTCACCCAACCGGATTTGAATCTCAGACAACGACGTTGGGTCAAGTTGATCTCGGATTACGACTTAGGAATAACTTACACCCCGGGCAAAGCCAATGTCATGGCTGATGCACTAAGTTGTAAATCTTATTGTAACAACCTAATGTTACAACAAAGTCAACCACTTCTCCATGAGGAATTTCGTAAGCTTAATCTTCACATTGTTCCTCGAGGATTCCTATCCACCCTGGTGGCGAAACCTACCCTTATGGATCAGATCATCAAGGCACAGAAGGTAGATCCGGGAATCTCCCGTATTAAGAGAAAAATTAAGAAAGGAGTCGTGAATTATTTCTCCGTTGATGATCAAGGTGTCGTATACTTTGGAAACCACTTAGTGGTTCCCAAGGCATGAAACCTGAGGCGACTGATCCTTAAGGAAGCTCATGAATCCCCTCTCACCATTCATCCCGGTAGTACTAAGATGTATCAAGACCTACGCCAAAGGTTTTGGTGGACTAGGATAAAGAGAGAAATTGCTCAATACATTGCTAGTTGTGACGTCTGTCATCGTGTTAAAGCAGAGCACCAACGGCCTGCTGGCACCCTTCAACCTTTGGCTATTCCTGAGTGGAAATGGGATAAAATCAGTATGGATTTCATTACTGGGTTTCCCAGGACCAAGAGAGGGAATAATGATATCTTCGTCGTGATCGACCGTCTTTCCAAAGTAGCCCATTTCCTACCTGTTCGTGAGAGTATCACCGCTAGCCAGCTAGCTGATTTATACATCTCCCGAATAGTGTCTCTTCATGGTGTCCCATTGGAAATTAACTCAGACCGTGGGAGTCTCTTCACCTCTCGATTTTGGAAAAGTTTCCAAAATGCTATGGGAACTCGTCTCTCTTTTAGCACCGCCTTCCATCCTCAATCAAGTGGTCAAGTAGAGCGAGTCAATCAAATTCTGGAAGATATGCTCCGAGCTTCTGTCATCTCATTCGGAATGGGTTGGGAGAAATGCCTTCCATTCATGGAGTTTGTCGGATTTCGGGTTCCGGCAGACCCTTAAGGTTCGAACACTGGGGTGCGCACAGAGATTACACCTTCTATCTCCCTGTCTCGCAAAGATCTAGACTACTGAAAGAACTACGCAAGAGACACAAGGTTTATACTGGTTCGGGCCACCGTTATGGTGTAATACCCTACTCCAGTGCGTGGTGGGTGGATTGCCTCTTGGGGCTGATGATGATGAACAATACAAGGAAGAACAGCCTCGCGAGGGTCTGTTCTTGGCTGGGGTGATGAACTGCTAGGAGGAGTTCAGCCACCCTTTCTCTCTCTCTCTCTCTCTCTCTCTCTCTCTCTCTCTCTCTCTCTCTGGCTATCTTACTCTCACTTACACACCAACCGAATGAACCAACCAACCCCTTGCTATGTGGGCGGCTGGTCCTATTTATAGAGGCCCTGGTCCTCTTCCCAAATATTGAGCAGGAAGGGAGCCAACAATGGCGGGCTAATTTGAAGGGGGACAGCAAGTATCAACTATCCTGACAAAAGCAGTCTTCGCCTGCGCAAAGCTCTGGTGATGACGCCGTCTTGGGCTCCACGGTGACCTCCGTCTCGTAGTCCTCCTGGTCTTGGTCTCGTTGCACCGAAATGGCAACCTTTGCCTGATGCCTCGGTACTCCGCGGCTGCGCTTGCCCCCTTTGCACCAAAGAGGAAAGGAGGACGCTGCGCGGGCTGGCACCCGCCTGGCACCCTGAGTCGTCATGGCTTGCGTCACGGGCACCTCGCGAGGTACCCCGCCTTGATCTCTCCGCCTCCTCGCGAGCCAGCCTGACGAGGCCGTGCCTGAGGAAGCTCCGTGTCGTCCGCCTCGCGAGGCTTGGCCCCTCGCGAGGGTCTTGAGTCTTGTGTTGATGAAGATGGACCATGTTGGGCCCCCTTTGAGCCACGCCGCAGGGCGCAGGCAGGCAAGTCTGGGGACCCCCGTTCCCAGAACGCCGACAGTAGCCCCCAGGCCCAAGGCGCACCCGGACTTGGCCGTGCCGAGAGGCGAAAGGGCAAGGGCGAAGCGCTGCGGGCCCTAACAGCCTGCGGCCTTGGGCGCCGCGTGGCAGTTGTTGGGACGTGGGCGTCTCCGCTTCCCCACGACGCCTCAGTGGTCGCGCGAGTTGGACAAGTCCCTACATGCAAATCGCGTCATGATTACCTGTGATCATGGAGGCCGGCGGTTGGCCTTCGCCGGCTATAAGTACGGAACTGCGCGTGCCCTTCCAGTTCATCCCTCCTTGCTTCTCCTTTTTCTTCATGGCCCCGTCGAGGAGGTTCTCGACCGCCGAGAAGGGGAAGGCTTGCCGGGTTGAGCCCACCTCTCCCCACCCAAGCGCGGCAGAGGGCGCCCTCGCAAGCATCCTGTGGCCACCATGGTGGCTCCTCGAGGTCGTGGAGGTGATCTTCGGCACGGCAACGGGCGGATTGCTGCAGCCGGGGGGCGCGCTCCGGCTGCGCGTCCCCCCAGGCCGCGTGTTCGTGCTGCTGAAGTGCTGCCGGAGTTCGTCGTGTGGTCGATGGAGCCGGCTAGCACCCGGCTCTCGCTTCCTCCTTGGCGAGCTCCCGGCCGGCGCCCCGGGCGGCCTCTGGCTCCAGGCCGACGGCTACTGCAGCGGGGCCTCATGGGTCTCCCTGGAGGTCTCCACGGCCGGGAGCCTGTCCCTGGCCCGCGGTTCGCAGACGTTTGCTCGTGCGCGTGGCCTGAGCCGTCGGTGCACCCTGCACTTCAAGTTCGATGGCGACGCCACCCTCTATGTGAGGGCGTTTGGGGAAGATGGTCGCCGCGCAGGGTGTTGCCCCGAGGGTGACGACCGCGGCTGGGAACCCAGCTCCGGTGATGATGGAGGGAGCAGCGATCGCGCGGCTGGCGGCGTTCGGGGTTCCTCAAGCTTCTCCAGTTCTTCTTCAGGCGGCGACTCCTCCAGCAGTGGCCGCGATTAGCCTCCACGCCGTCGTATCTGCTTGGGGGGTGGTGACGTGTCCGCACGCCGCCGCGCCCTGGTGAAGCGCGAGAGGGAGTCTGCCTGAGCCCCGGAGGCAGCTCGGGCCTTCCCCGTGGGCCGGTGTGAGGCGAGCCGCGCCGGATTTGTTCTTCCTTTTCCCTTTTTCCTACGTAACAAAGACAATAGTACGGAGCCCCGCGGGGGCGTGTTTGGGTTATTGCGGTTAATCATCGTTTTGCTTTCGTTACCGTTCCTTCCGACCATGTGCCCGAGCATGGATAGTTCCCGACCCCGGCCGTGGGGGGCTACCGACCCAGGCCCTTTGTTTGTGTCGCGGTGCCCGTGGGGCACGGACTAGAGGGGTGCTCCTGTAAGGGGCCCAGGTCGCGAACTCTTTGAATGACTAGGATAGGAACGCTCGCGAGGGCGCTCAGCTGCCCCCCTCGCGAGGCCTTGCGCAAGAGAAATCGAGGTAGGAGAGCGAAAGCCGAAGAACCGCAAGCCAAAGATGGCAACAACTTCGATAAAACTTCAAATGAGAAGGAACAAGCCAACTGCGGAAAGCAAATGAAAAGCCGCGTCCGGCACCTAATCTAGTCTTCGACGTCTTCTCACCTGTGTGGAGCTAAGTGCTGCCACTGGGTGTGGGAGGGAGCCCCAGGGCCTGAGGCCGGCGCTCCTGAGACTCCGGGGCATGTACAGCCCCAACTCATTATTACGTGAGAGTGTCACGGGTGGTGAGCTTCACAGGCATTGGCCTTCTTCACAGGCTCCAGGCCTTTTCCGAAACGCGATAGCTTCACAGGCACTCGCCTTGCTTCACAGGCTCTGGGCCTTTTCCAAAACGCGATAGCTTCACAGGCACTCGCCTTGCTTCACAGGCTCTGGGCCTTTTCCAAAACACGATAGCTTCACAAGCACTCGCCTTGCTTCACAGGCTCTGGGCCTTTTCCAAAAGGTGATAGCTTCATAGGCACTCGCCTTGCTTCACAGGCTCTGGGCCTTTTCCAAAACGTGATAGCTTCACAGGCACTCGCCTTGCTTCACAGGCTCTGGGCCTTTTCCAAAACACGATAGCTTCACAGGCACTCGCCTTGCTTCACAGGCTCTGGGCCTTTTTAGGGGTAGAACCTCCGGAGGTGCTGGATGTTCCATGCATTCTGGACCGGCACTCCCTCCTGAGTCTCCAAGCGCGCGGAGCCGGGCCTGGAAACATGAACAACCTTGAACGGGCCCTCCCACATGGGAGAGAGCTTGTGTAGTCCCTCCCCGGAGAGGACCCGCCTGAGCACGAGGTCTCCTACCTCAAGAGTCCTGGGACGGATGTTGCGGCAGTGATATCGCCGCAGCGCTTGCTGGTACCTCGCCGCTCGCAGCGCGGCTTCTCGGCGACGTCCCTCCCCCAGCACGAGGTCCATCCCCCGCATGGCGTCCTGCTACGCCTCGTCGAACGCCAGGACCCGCACGGAGCGACGTCTGACCTCGTGAGGGAGGACCGCTTCCACTCCGTAGACCAAGAAGAATGGGGTCTCTCCAGTCGGTTTGGTCGCAGTGGTGCGGATGGACCACAGCACGGACTGAAGCTCGTCGTACCAACCTCTGCCACAGGCCTCCAGCTTCTTCTTGAACGTCCTGGTCTTGAGGCCCCTCAAGACCTCCGCGTTGGCTCGCTCGGCCTGGCCGTTGCTTCGGGGGTGCGCCACTGAGGCGTAGCATATCTGCGTTCCAAGGTTAGCACAGTATGTTTTGAAGAGGTTACTGGTGAACTGCGAACCGTTGTCCGTGATGATGCGATTCGGCACCCCGAACCGGCTTACGATGCCCTTGATGAACATGACCGCGGAACCCGCGGGAATGGTGCGGACAGCCTCTACTTCAGCCCACTGGGTGAATTTGTCCACGGCAACGTAGAGGTAGCGGTAGCCCCCTGGCGCCCGAGGAAACGGGCCTAAGATGTCCAGCCCCCAGACCGCGAATGGCCACGAAAGGGGGATAGTCTGCAAGCCTCCTGCTGGCTGATGGATCTTCTTGGCGTGGAACTGGCAGGCTTCACAAGCTTTCACTAGTTCCACGGCGTCATTGAGCGCGGTGGGCCAATAAAACCCACTGCGGAACACCTTGCCGACGAGGGTCCGCGATGATGAATGGTGTCCGCAGTCTCCGCCATGTATATCTTCCAGTAGTTCCTTCCCTTGCTCCCTGGAGATGCAGCGCAGGGATACATTATTTGGTCGCTTCCGGTAGAGCTCTCCGTCTCTGATACAGTACGTCGTGGCCTGGCGTGCCACTCGCTCCGCTTCCTCCTCCTTCTCCAGCAAGGTCCCTTGCACTAAGTAGCTCCGGAGCTTCGTGATCCAACATCCCTCCTGAGGTTCCATCGTCAGGAGCAGGCGCGCTCCTGAGGCCGGGCCACAGGTCGGAGCTCCTAAGGCAGGCGGCTGGGGGAGCTCCTCCCAGGGCTGAGCCATGCTTGATAGTGACGGCAGAGCTGAGGGCTTGAAGAGCCGCTCCTCGAAAATGCCAGGCTCCTGGGGTAACCGTCTGGACGCACGTTTGGTGATATCGTCGGCCTCCTGATTGGTGCCACGGGGCACATGCTGCAACTCCAACCCCCAGAATTGCTTCTCCATCTTGCGGACTTCCGGAAGGTAGGCTTCCATGTGCTCATCCTTCGGCTCGTACACCTTGTTGGAGAAATTGACAAGGAGCTGCGAATCGCCCTTGATGGTGAGGCGTTTCACTCCCAGGGCGGCCGCGGCCTTCAAGCCTGCTATTAAACCTTCATACTCCGCTATGTTGTTGGAGACCTTTTCGCCTTGCTGGAAACAGAGTTGCACGGCGTAATAGAGCTTGTCCTGTGTGGGCGATATGAGCACCGCCCCAGCTCCAGCGCCATGCCTGGAGAACGCCCCATCGAAGTACATGACCCAGCCTTCTGGCACCTTGCTTCCCGGGGATAGGGACCGATCCTCATCGGCCTTGAGGCTTGGTGCCTCCGTCCACTCTGCCACAAAATCCGCCAACGCTGCTCCCTTGATGACCCTGGTCGTGCTGAATTCGAGCTGAAACGCTTGCAGTTCTATGTTCCACTCAGCGACCCTTCCAGCTGAATTAGGGCTCCTAAGCACTCTCTCCAGGGGGTATGACGAGACGACCTTGATGGGGTGACCCTGAAAATAGTGCCGCAGCTTGCGCGACGCCACCAGTAGCGCGAGGAGGAGTTTCTGAGGCATGGGATATTGTGCTCTTGCATCCCGCAGCACTGTGCTGACGAAGTACACTGGGTGCTCAACGAGGCAGAGTGCGTCAGTGCTGGTGGCTCCTTCCGGAGACCGTGGCGCCTCTTGAGGCAATGAGGCCTCCTGAGACTGGCCATCTGGAAGAGGGGCCTCTTCCGCCTCTGGTGCGCCCCTCTGCGGCGGCTGATCCTCCTCAGCCACGGTGGTGGTTTCTGTAGGCCTTCCTTGTCCCTGTTCTGCCTTGTCTTGGGCTGCTGCCATGGTTTTGATTCGGCGCTCCTCTCTGACTGCCACCAAGGCTGCGCTGGCGGAGTAGGGAGTGGCGGCGAGGTAAAGCACCAGGGGCTCCTGAGGGCGTGGTGCCACCATGACCGGTGGGCTGGTCAGGTATCTCTTGAGATCCTGGAACGCTTTGTCGGCCTCTTCAGTCCACTCGAAGGGCCCCTTTTCCTTCATTAGCTGGAAGAAAGGCAGGGCTCGTTCTCCCAACTTGGAGATGAAGCGCCCTAGCGCGGTCACGCGCCCCGTGAGCTTCTGCATTTCTCTGAGGGTCTTTGGCGGGCTCATGTCTTCCACCGCCTTGACCTTCTCTAGGTTAGCCTCGATGCCTCAGTGGGACACGAGGAAACCCAAGAGCTTGCCCGAGGGGACTCCGAACACACACTTCTCTGGGTTGAGCCGCAGGTTCACTGCGTTGAGGCTCGCAAAGGTTTCCTCCGAGTCCTGTATCAAGGTCCCGGCCTCCCGAGACTTTACCACAATGTCATCGATGTAAGCTTCAACATTCTTCCCGGGTTGCGGGCCCAAGGTGATGTGCATCAGCCGCTGAAAGGTCGCCCCTACATTACGTAGCCCGAATGGCATGCACGTGTAGCAGTATACCCCACACGGGGTTAGGAAGGCTGTCTTCTCGACGTCTTCTACCGCCATCTTGATCTGGTGATACCCAGAGAAGGCATCCAGGAAGCATAATAGGTCGCATTCCGCAGTGGAATCGACGATCTGGTCGATGCGGGGGAGCGGGAACGGATCTTGTGGGCATGCTTTGTTGAGGTTCGTGAAGTCGACACACATATGCTCCTTCCCTCCCTTCTTGGGCACAACGACAGGGTTGGCCAACCAATCTGGGTATCGGACCTCGCGGATGACCCCAGCGGCCTCTAATTTGCGGGTCTCCTGGACGATGAAGGCCTGCTTTTCTGTGGACTACCACCTGGCCTTTTGCTTCACAGGGCGCACGTTGGGGCACACGTTGAGGTGATGCTCGATTACACTCCTGGGGATCCCTGCCAAGTGGTCCGGCTCCCAAGCGAATACCTTCTTGTTTGCGCGCAGGAACCCGACCAGGGCCTCCTCCTGCTCGGGTTTGAGGTGGGCGCCTATGGTGAAACTGGCGTTGGTGGACCCGTCCTCATCGACGGGTATCTGCTTGGTTTCTGGCTTGTCTTGGGTGAACAACTGCTTCTTCTTGGCGGGTGCAGCCCCCTTGGGCCCGGGGGTCTCCAAGTCGGCGGGCTGTGCTGACACCGCCGTCTTGAAGGCGAGCTTGAGCGCCCGCAGCGTGTCCCCGGTGTCCCCGTGCACAGTGAGGACACCGCTGCTCCCAGGCATCTTCATGAGGTTGTACGCCGGGTGCTTTGCGGCCATGAATTGGGCCAGCGCTGGGTAGCCGAGGATGGCGTTGTAGGGGAGGCCAATGGGGGCGATGTCGAAGTCAACCAGCTCCGTGCGGAAGTTGTCGTAGGTGCCGAAGGTCACTGGGAGCCGGATCTGCCCCAAGGAACTGGACGACTTGCCTCCGACGCCTGAGAAGGGCCGGCTGGGTTGCAGCCGTTCCAGGGGTATGCGGAGGAGGTTGAAGGCCTCGACCGAGAGCACGCTGAGGCCCGCGCCGCCATCAACGAGGGTTCTGGTGACGGCCACCTGGTAGATGGTGGGGGTGCATAACATGGGGAGCGCGCCCGAGCAGGCCGAGTTGGAGGGGTGGTCCTCCGAACTGAAGGTCAGGCTGGCCTCGGGCGCCGTCCGATCCGGGGGAGCCCCCTGCCGCGTGGAAGCGGCACTGACTCTGCGGATGAACGGCTTGACATGGTGACTTGTGGGTGGCGGCCGCGAGCCGCCCAGGAGGGCCGCGACGACCGGGGGTGTTGGTGTAGCGCGATGGGACGGCGTAGGAGAGCCCCCTGCGGCGCGGACGAGCTCGGCGACGCGGTCGAGCCATTCCCCGTAGACGTCATCGGCGGGGCGGTAGCGTAGGAGCTTGTCTGCCGTGATGAGTGCGGCCCGAGCCTCCATGGGCGCGCTAAGAGTGGGGGGCGAAGATCCAGCTGGTGCGAGCGATGGAGTAGCGGTGCGGCGTCTTGCCGCACGGATGGATGCTGAGACGACGCTTGCTGCTCGCCCCCCGCCGGGCTGGTGGCGGCGTTGATGGCGGGCGACGGGGAACAGCGAGGACGTCCGCCGACGAGCGCCGTCTGGGCGACGCAGGAAGCGATGGTGGCCCGGCGCTCGGCACGGGTCCGACGAGCGTCGGACATGGATGCGATGGTCGGAGGAGAACGGGGCGGTGGAAGACAAATTCCGGCGCACCCCTACCTAGCGCGCGAAATGTCGGATTTCGGGTTCCGGCAGACCCTTAAGGTTCGAACACTGGGGTGCGTGCGGAGATTACACCTTCTACCTCCCCGTCTCGCAAAGATCTAGACTACTGAAAGAACTGCGCAAGAAACACAAGGTTTATACTGGTTCGGGCCACCGTTGTGGTGTAATACCATACTCCAGTGCGTGGTGGGTGGATTGCCTCTTGGGGCTGATGATGATGAACAATAAAAGGAAGAACAGCCTCGCGAGGGTCTGTTCTTGGCTGGGGTGATGAACTGCTAGGAGGAGTTCAGCCACCCTTTCTCTTTCTCTCTCTCTCTCTCTCTCTCTCTCTCTCTCTCTCTCTCTCTGGCTGTCTTACTCTCACTTACACGCCAACCGAATGAACCAACCAACCCCTTGCTATGTGGGCGGCTGGTCCTATTTATAGAGGCCCTGGTCCTCTTCCCAAATATCGAGCGGGAAGGGAGCCAACAATGGCGGGCTAATTTGAAGGGGGGCAGCAAGTATCAACTATCCTGACGAAAGCAGTCTTCACCTGCGCAAAGCTCTGGTGATGGCGCCGTCTTGGGCTCCACGGTGACCTCCGTCTCGTAGTCCTCCTGGTCTTGGTATCGTTGCACCGAAATGGCAACCTTTGCCTGATGCCTCGGTACTCCGCGGCTACGCTTGCCCCCTTTGCACCAAAGAGGAAAGGAGGACGCTGCGCGGGCTGGCACCCGCCTGGCACCCTGAGTCGTCATGGCTTGCGTCACGGGCACCTCGCGAGGTACCCCGCCTTGATCTCTCTGCCTCCTCGCGAGCCAGCCTGACGAGGCCGTGCCTGAGGAAGCTCCGTGCCGTCCGCCTCGCGAGGCTTGGCCCCTCGTGAGGGTCTTGAGTCTTCTGTTGATGAAGATGGGCCATGCCGGGGCCCCTTTGAGCCACACCGCAGGCCGCAGGCAGGCAAGTCTGGGGACCCCCGTTCCCAGAACACCGACAGAGTTTGCTTATAACAATAGTTATCAAACTAGCTTGGGGAAAGCTCCTTTCGAAGTTCTCTATGGACAAAAATGGCGAACGCCTCTTAACTGGTCAGAAACCAGGGAAAGACAACTCTTTGGCCCGGATATGATTCAGGAAGCAGAAGAGCAGGTTCGCGTTATTCGTGAGAAATTGAAAACAGCCCAATCTCGTCAAAAGAGCCAATATGATCGTAAACATAAGCTCATGACTTATGAAGTCGGCAAGAAGGCTTACCTTCGGGTTACTCCGTTAAAGGGAACCCATCGCTTCAGTATCAAAGGCAAATTGGCTCCTCGTTACATTGGACCCTTTCGCATTCTTGCCAAACGAGGAGAAGTTGCCTACCAATTGGAACTACCTTCGCATATTTCCAGAGTTCACGATGTCTTCCACGTTTCTCAACTCAGGCGTTGCTTCACGGATCCTATCCGTGGAGTGGACCACGAAACGTTTGATCTACAAGATAACTTCTCATATCGGGAATATCCCGTTCGTATCCTTGATCAAGCCAAGCGTACCACTTGACGCCATGATATCAAGTTTCTCAAGGTTAAATGGTCACACCATTCCGAGAAAGAAGCCACTTGGGAAAGGGAGGATCGTCTTCGACTCGAGTACCCCACCTTCTTCCCGGAGGATCCTAAATCTCGGGACGAGATTCTTTTGAGTGGGGGTGATTTGAGACACCCTAGCTGGTTCATGCATTAGAGTGTTGCATCATGTCTACTTCCATAGAAACTTGAAATGGGGATGGCAGAACCCCCAGCAACCCCCCTGGAAACAACTAGGGTTTACAAAAATTATTTTCAATGAACCCAAAATGCCCTTCACAAAATGTTCATCATTTCTGGATTGGGTTAAAACCCCTGGCAAAAATGGTGCACTCTTTTCTAGGACATTTTGGATTCTTTGAATTAAATCATAAGTATTTGAATTTGGGCATTTAAATGCAATAAAATATTTTAAATGCCCAAATAATTCTGGAGTTAAGTGAGGGTTGTTAGGAATAATCCCAACCGAGCCCACAATTATTTTCAGGATTTTAGCAAGTGCCTAAGTATTTTTAATAAAGCCCTAAAGTTACAAAAAAATAGAAAAAGAAAACAAACAGGAAAGAGAGAAAGAGAAAAGCTTACCTGGCGCCCACCCAGCAGGCCCACCTACCGGCCCAGCCCAGCCAATGCTCCAGCGAGCTGCTTGGCTTGGCCAGGCAGGCAAGCAGCTGCTCGACGGCAAGCATAGCATGCACGCCACGCAGCTGCCCGCCGCCTCGCCGCTCCCCTTGTCGAGCTGTCGACGTGGAACGACCCCCCTCTCTCTCCCCGACCTCGCAGACATTCGCTTTTCCCTCTGGTTCCTCTCTCTCGCCCTCCCCGACGTCGCCCGAGACGTCACCGTCGCCGCCGCTCGCCGCAGCCGCGTCCAACACCGTCCCTGTGCCCTCTCACCGTGTCCGGACGGTTCGCCGTCGTCGACTACGTCGACTAGCCAAGCTGCACGACGCCGGATCCCCTGCATCGTCCCCGCCGCCGTCGTCTTCAACCTCGGGCCGCTGAGATCCCCGTCGCTGTTCCGACCGCACCGAGCCTTCCCCGAGCACGCTGACCTTCTCTGCGGCTTCCCAGTGAGCTACTGCTCCTCCCCCTTCTCTCCGCTTCGTCGCTAGAGCTCTGTAGCCGCTGTGCCTTTTCCGTCCGAACGCACCGCCGCCTGAGCTCGTCGCCGACGTAGCTCCGACCGCTTAGCGGTCCCGCTGGCACGTCCAGCATGCTCACCGCATCGTGTAGGTGTTGTAGGTGCTAGCGCCACGCCGCCTAGGCCACTGCAGCCACGCGCACGAGCTGACCCGAGCTTGGCCTCCGCCAAGCTCGTCGCCGGCGATGCTTCGGCCACTCCCCAGCCAAGCCATCACCACGGCTAGATGCGGGCGAGCACCAGCTGCTCGTAGCTACTCTCCGCGCAGCAAATGATGCCCTGTGGGCAAATCCCGCAGCGCGCCACCGCGTCTGGCCTCGCGGCGGCTAAACGCCGGTAGGCTTTGACCCGCTGACCGGCGAGTTGACCACGCCTGACCTGTGTGGGCCCAGGTTGACTCCCCCCTGAGCCTATGACAGGTGGGGCCGGCCTGTTAATTAGTTTAGGATTAGTGCTAACTAATTTTAGTTAGTTTAGGTCACCGACATGTGGGCCCAGGCCCCACTGATAGTTAATTAGTACTAACTTAATTCTGTTAGTTAGCTGAGACACTAACAGACGAGGCCCACCAGTCAGGTTTGACTGGCCCTGGCGCTCTTTGACTCGCTGACGTCATAGTGACGCAGTGCTGATGCAATTATTCATTTTCTGGATTTATTTTTATATAGGAAATTCCAGAAAATAACCAAAACTTCTAAAAATCATAGAAAATCAACCATAGCTCCAAATCAAACAAATTATATATGAAAAATGATTGGAAAAATTCAATCTATCCATCTATAAAGGTTTCATGCATGACAAACCACTTTAACCTTGCTGTTTAGGTGAAACAAGCTAACACACTTATTATGCATAAGAACTTTAACTTCCATTTGAATCTTTGGTTCAGATGGACCCATTTCAACTTGTTTCACATTGCATTAGGCAGGACACATCATTTTGCCATGTCATAGCATGCATCATATTGTTGCATACTATCATGTGTTGATTATGTTCTGTGTGTCCTTCTTGGTAGGTTCTACCTCCGAGGATATCTCCGAGTATCCAACTGAAGGGCCGTACCCTACTACCACTCCATCAGGCAAGCATCCCCATTGATCATATCGATACAATCCCATGTTCTTGCCTCTGCTCTCATTTATTGCATTAATACAACATCATTTCAAACTACTGTGTGCTATGGTAGTTGAACCCTTATCCTCTGCATTACCTTTCATTGCCACAGTAACTAGATGAAACCCACTAGCATGTGTAGGAGTTGATTGAGCCATGTTTGTGTTTCCTACCTTGCTATGCCTGCTATGCTTAGAGTTGTGTCAGGTCTGGTTCATCTGGGTGATGGGCTAGAGTGAAATGATTATGTCGGTAATGTGAGGAATGTCTTGAACATGATTTGGTAAAGGTATCGATGAGAGGCCATGTAGGAGTACATGGTGGGTTGTTTCATTGAGGCCGTCCATAAGAACTGAGATCTGTATGTGTGATTTAAGATTCAGTTACTACCGTACGTTGGGCCCGAAACCAATGGACCCTCTCGGCTTCTTGATCACCCTAGTACTCTGTCCAAGAGTTGCAAATAGTTTCTGGTGTTTGTAGGTTATGTGTTGGCGGCCGTGCATGGCGCTGACCCTAGGGTTGGGCTATGTTGTGGTAGATACACCGTGGCCGGGTATGCCGAGCGCCCGTTTGGCATCTCGGGACCCTGTTCACATCGTTCGGGGCCGTATGTGGAAACCTCGGCCGGACTCCCTACGGATGGAACCTGGATAGGCGATAAACCTGGACTAGAGACTTGAGTATTTAGGTAGGCCGTGGCCGACACCCTCGTTGGGCTTCCGCTTGAAGGTTGTCGAGTACATGTCGTGTAAACGGCGGTAAGTGGTGAAAGCGTGTATGAAGAAGTACACCCCTGCAGGGTTAACATCATCTATTCGAATAGCCGCGTTCGCGGTAAAGGACTACTTGGTTGCCTATACAGTTCATAGACAAGTTAATGGATACTACTAAAAGACTCAAGATAAGTGTGAGTACTGAGGATGGCCCTCTCGTAGGATGACGAGGGAGGACCCCCGGTAGAGTATTGTGTTGGTGATTAGTGGACTCGTGTGAAAACTATTTTACTAGTGGTGTCCCATAGGATAGCTTAGCCAAGAGTCAAAGCTGGCTTGCTGCAATAACTCCACCACCTTCTTGAGAATGAGCATGTATAGTAGGTTCTGATGTAAGACTTGTTGAGTACCTTTGTACTCATGTTTGCTTAATTACTGTTTTCAGATGACAACACCGCCCCCTCCGATGGGTTTTATGTAGATCTCGACGTCGATGAGTGACTTGCCACCCAGGTGGTGATCCTGGCCATGGAGGGCCCTATGTAGATAGACAGGCTTCGAGAAGCCTTCTTTCTTTCTAGTGTCTGTACTCGGACTATTTGCTTCTGCATGTGCTTGTATGCTTGTATGACTTGAGTGTCGGGTCATGTGACTCCTACCTGTATGAACATGTTATGTATGGCTCTCTGGAGCCTTTAAATAAAGTACTTGAGTTGTAGAGTTTTGTTGTGATGCCATGTTGTATTTGCACATATCGAGCATATTGTGTGTATGATTGAAATGCTTGGTATGTGTGGGATCCGACAATCTAGTTGTTTATCCTTGGTAGCCTTTCTTATGGGGAAATGTAGTCTAGTGCTCCTCGAGCCATAGTAGTTTGCTACAGCCCTGTTCACCGGAGTCCTGCTAGCCCAGCACTACTGCTCAGGGTACTTGACTGGCCGGCATGTGTTTCACTTCGTTCCTATGTCTGTCCCTTCGGGGAAATGTCACGTGGTGACTTACGGAGTCCTTCCTAGCCTACTACAGCCCGAGTTCCCCGGAGTCCTGTTAGCCCAGTGCTACAGCCCGGATTCACTCGCTGATGACCGACATGCTCGATGTGATTCATGTATGCATGTCTCCATAGGTCTGTGCCGCTTTGGGTTCACGACTAGCCATGTAGGCTCGGGTTCTCTGTCATATGGATGCTAGCGACACTATCATATATGTGAGCCAAAAGGCGCAAACGGTCTCGGGCCATGGTAAGGCGACACTCGTGGGGATACCGTGCGTGAGGCCGCAATGTAATATGAGGTGTTACCGGCTAGATCTATGTGACTTGGAATCGGGGTCCTGACACTTGTGATGTGGAAGAAATAAAAACAACGGACTGCATAATAAAGGCCCATATCACAAGTGGCAATATAAAGTGATGTTCTTTTGCATTAAGATTTTGTGCATCCAACCATAAAAGCGCATGACAACCTCTGCTTCCCTCTACGAAGGGCCCATCTTTTACTTTTATCTTGCACATTATATAAGAGTCATGGTGATCTTCACCTTTTCTTTTTATATTTTATCCTTTGGCAAGCACAATGTGTTGGAAAGATCCTGATATATATATAGCTAATTGGATGTGAGTCTTCATGAACTATTATTGTTGACATTACCCTTGAGGTAAAATGTTGGGAGGCAAAACTATAAGCCCCTATCTTTCTCTGTGTCCGATTAAAAATTCATACCCATAAATATTGCATGAGTGTTCGCAATTGTGAAAGACTAAAATATGGTTGAGTATGTGGACTTGCTAAAAAGCTCTTATATTGACTCTTTCCTATGTTATGATAAATTCCAATTGCCTCAATGACTGAGATTAGAGTTTTTTGGTTGTCGATGAAGTTTATGATTCATACTTGAAATTGTGATTGAATTGTTACTTTAGCATAAGAGACCATATGACAATATATATAGGGTGGGTCTATTATGATAACACTCCTTAAGACCTTATTCTGATAACACCTACCCCTTATTCTGATAACAGTTCCACCCGGCGAAACGAAACGCACCAGCGAACTGAACCGAGCTGCATGAAAAAAGAAAAACAAACCCATGCCCACCCACCCACGATCTAACCACCCCTGCTCCCTGCACAAACACCACACCAAACACCCCGCGCCGCCAAGCCCGGCCAGCACCACCCACCGCCCAGCCCTGGCCTCTACCGTGCGCCGCCCAGCCCTGGCCTCCATCGTGCACCACCCCGGCCACCACAGCGCGCCGCCCCGCCACAACCACCATCCACGCCGCCCCGCGCCACCCTCTCCACCAGGCCCCCACCGCGCGTAGCCCCTGCCACGATGTAAGTGCATCTAGTGCCCCTTAGTGATTTTGGTGTATTGAAGACTTATAGGTTAAGGGACTAATGCGTGTGTGAGTGCACACAGGTCTATAAGTCTATGAGGAGTTTAATATTTACAGGAAAAGTCGACCCCTAAAAATGCATATCTTCGACTGAAGATTTTGGTATTTCTGAAGACTTTCATGAAGACTTTGAAAGTGAAGAAATTGGTGTGTCCGTGAAGATTTGATATTCATTCGAGAAATATGAAGCTTGAAGACTTTCATGTTCATAGTTTTGTTTTTCTCTTTCTTGAGTCATAGGAAACACCGTACTGTTAAAGGGGGTCGAGGAAATACTAAGGAAAAAATTCCATGTGATGCTCAACTCAAATCCTACACCTACCAATCCCTTCGAGTGAAGCCATTGGAAATCTCATACAGTTCAGTCAATTTCTTCAGTGACAGAGACGAAGTTCTTCTGGTCTCTGAGGAATTTGTCCTAACTGAGGAGTTAGGAATTCGCCAGTGCGGATTGCGTACACAGTGAGGAACATGATAGCCCTGAGGATTTTGCTACTCAAAATTCCGACCGTTGCTGTGCTATGCGCCAGCTGTCCTAAAATATCTATCCACCTAACGGTCATATCATTGAAGGGCATTTATGTCTTATCATGTCGGGCTACTCCCTAGGCTATAAATAGCCGCCCCCTACAACCACTAGCTAGTTGGATGCTCCGAGAGAAACTGACACTTGTCATTTGAGAGCAACCCATCCTCCGAGGACTTTGAGCGAAAATCATCAAGTGAGGAAAAACCAAAAACCCAAAACCCAAACACCTACAAACCCCAAGTGATTGAGCATCACTGAAGAGATTGATCCTGAGTGGATCCGACGCTTGTTACCTTTGAAGACTGTGCTTCTTCCAGACGGTTAGGCATCATGGTCTAGAGCATCCAAGAGGAATTGTGGATCACCGAGTGACCAAGTTTGTGAAGGTTTGGAAGTCGCCTGAAGACTTACCACGAGTGATTGGACGAGGTCTGTGTGACCTTAGTTCAAGGAGAATACGGTGAGGACTGGGTGTCTTGGACTAAGTGTCCTTGACTGGGTGTCCGGGACTGTGTGTCCTCGAGTTTAAATACTCAGCCACTCCAACCAGACGTACAACTGAGACAGCAGTTGGAACTGGTCTACCAAATCATTGTCTTCACCGAGCTTACTGGTTCTATGTCCTCAACTCTTCCATTTCCTCATAACTGTGTTGTATGTTTGTTCATATCTGTGTTTGAAGACTTTGACTGAAGACTTTCTCAATTTCCTCAGTTCAATTTCTTCAGTCTGTTTGTCTTCATCATGTGTTATCCTGTGATTACGCTTCCTGTACTCTGTGCCTGTCTTCATTTCATCATGATGACTATGCTTGTGTTATGTTGTGTTTACTTTTGAGTACTTATCCCGCTGCTAGTAGTTCTTCGCTAAGGAATTTCCTCACCAGCAAATTCCTCAGTGAAGAATTTCATAAAAATCGCCTATTCACCCTCCCCCCCTCTAGTCGATATAACGCACTTTCAATTGGTATCAAAGCAAGGTACTCCCTTGTTCTGTGTGATTTTGGTTTAACCGCCTGGAGTTTTAGTTATGTCGACCGCAGGTATGACGAAGGTGACATGCCCCATCTTTGACGGTCACGAGTATCCCAAGTGGAAGGCCATGATGAAGAAACGCCTCATGGCGATGAACAGCAAGTTGTGGACCGTCACTGAGATTGGCCTGACTGATCTGTGCAAGACAGCGGATGATGATGACATTCGCAAGTATACTCTTCTCAACCTCACGGTGAAGGATGTTATCTGCTCCAGCTTGTCACAAAATCAGTTCAGGAATATCATGCATCTCGATCATGCGAAGCTCATCTGGGACCGTCTCTCTGAGGTCTATGAAGGTCATCGAACTTGTCATGATCCTTGGTTTGAGGACTTCAAGGAATCTCTCAAAACGATGACATTCGAACCAGAATCATCATCTTCTGCATCATGCCTTATGGCAAAAGATGCTGAGGTAACTGAATGCTACCTATCCGAGTCCAGTGATGATGAATCTGGTGATGAATTTGGACCCAGCTATGTCAAACTTGCTTCCCTTGCTACTAAACAACAAAGAGCTTTGGAAAAATCTCACTATATGCTAAACAAGAGCGATGATATGTTGGGTGAGGAAATGGATCAGTCAAAAGCTTTGGCTGAAAGTCTTCAAAGACTTCATACTAAGTATGACACCCTTCAAGATCAACATAACACTCTCTTATCGGATCATGAGAAGCTTTCTTATGAATTTCTTCAAAGAAAGCAAGACCTTAAGAAGCTAAGAGTGAGTTATGAAGATCTTCAGAAGGAGCGCGATTCATTACTTGCTCAACAAATCAGCGCATCTCAGGAAGAATTTGTTCCTCCATGCTTGAAGTGCATTGAACGTGAATCTGCTAATTCTTCACCTGAATGTTCAAATGCTGCTAATGTTTCAAATTCTTCACATGCCTCTGCCATCACTAATTCCTCATCTGAGGACACTGCCAGTATCACTGATGATGCAGGGCTGAAGGAATTGTACACGACAGACATGTACAAAAGCCTCAAAGGGCATCAGGCTCTTTGTGATGTGCTTAAAAAGCAGATCCTCAACAGGAACCCTAGGAAAGAGGGTATCGCCTTTGAGAGGAAACTCAATGTTGATGGTACATATTGGAAGCCTGAGCAGTACCCCAAAACTACTTGGGTCGCTGCAAAGGGACCTCCAGTTGATCCATCTAACTTATCTGAATTTGCATGTGAATCTCCTCATTCTGATGATGAGTCAATTGACTCCAACTATAAGCTATTCAAAAATCAGAATGGTGAAGTATTTGCTAGATATATTGGCACTAACTGCAGGAACGGCTCCCCTATGAAGAAAATCTGGGTTCCCAAAAGATGTCTTGAAAATCTTCAGGTGAATGTCATCATGACGCCACCTGTGAAGAATAGGAACCCAGATCAAATTCTTCATATGGACCAAATTCCTCATATGAAGCAAAGTCCTCATATGAACATCATCGTGCTAACACGTCTGTTTCGCAGGGAAGATCTAAGGATTATGGATATGTGCATTATTCTTCAAATCATTATGTCCATAACTCCTCGAAGAATTTCTCTGCTTACTCATATGCTTACTCTAACCCATCTTATGTGAAACGAAATGGATTGGCTTCTATGCCATCCTTCTCGTATGGAGCTCGCAGAATGATGAACTCTTTGCCACCCCTTCAGATGTGGGTGGTGAAGAGAAAGAACTAATCT
The DNA here is from genome assembly GCA_034509565.1 of Triticum monococcum. NCBI lineage: Eukaryota > Viridiplantae > Streptophyta > Magnoliopsida > Poales > Poaceae > Triticum > Triticum monococcum. The sequence continues at coordinate 96,338,438 of CM067843.1, read as the reverse complement.
CTTCTGCAGGGTCAGGTCTCCAGATGCATGTAATCGTATGAAGAATTTGCTGGAGACCTGAGCATGCCTGATAGGACGTAGGCTAATCATGAAGAAATGAACTTTCATTTCTCACGTCCTCATATTGCTTTATCAGTTCTTTTACTTGATGAAATTGATCTGATGAATTGATGTCATATTCTTCACTGATGAAGTATATGAGTTTGTAAGCTGCACTAATTCATCTGCAGGATGATCAACCCAAAGCCACTGAGTGGGTCCTTGATAGTGGATGTACAAACCACATGACTGGTGACAAGAATCTATTGATGGATGCTCCATTATCTCCGTCGCATCTGAAGCATATCATCTTTGCTGACAAAGGCAAAAGTCAGGTAATGGGTCTAGGTAAGCTTGCGATTACAAAGGATCGACACATGGACAAAGTCATGCTTGTTGAGTCCTTAGGATACAACCTTATGTCTGTCTCAATGCTTTGTGATCTTGATATGGTTGTTGTCTTTGGCAAGTACCATTGTGTTGTGGTTATGGAAGCTGACAATTCCAAAGTCTTCGAAGGCTTTAGGAGAGGAGACCTGTATATTGTTGATATCTCTACAAGACCACAACCAGCCATGTGCTTACTTGCAAAAGACTCAGAAGGTTGGCTTTGGCATCGACGACTTGGTCATGCAGGCATGAGGAATTTGAACATGCTTGCGAAGAAGAAGCATGTCATTGGCATCGAGAATGTCAAATTCCTCAAGGATCACCTATGCGGAGCCTATGAAGCGGGAAGATGACCAAGGCCAAGCATCCAGCGAAGACTATCATGACCACCACTCGCCCATTTGAATTGCTCCACATGGATCTCTTTGGTCCTAATCATTATTCTGCTATCTCAAATGAAGCATCTCAATATGGCTTCGTTATTGTTGATGATTATTCTCATTACACATGGGTACACCTTGTTACTTACAAACATGAAGTGCAGGAAGTCTTCAAACGATTTTCCTCGAGGGCTTCAACCAACTTTGGTGTGAAGATCAAGCACATCAGAAGTGACAATGGCACTGAGTTCAAGAATTCTGGTCTCGATGACTATCTTGATGAACTTGGTATCACTCATGAGTTATCTGCTCCTTACACTCCTCAGCAGAACGGCGTCGTGGAGCGCAAGAACAGGACTCTTGCTGAGATGGCTCGCACTATGCTTGATGAATACAAAACGCCTCGTCGTTTCTGAATTGAGGCAATTGATACTGTGTGCCACATCATCAACGGAGTATATCTTCACAAATTCTTCAAAAAGACTACCTATGAACTGCTCACTGATAAGAAACCCAATGTAAGTTATTTCAAAGTCTTTGGTGCTAAATGTTGGATTAGATATCCTCATCACAACTCAAAATTTGCACCAAAAGCACATGAAGGTTTTATGCTTGGTTACGGAAAGGACTCGCACACCTACAGAGTCTTCAACAACGTTCTTCACAAAGTTGTTGAAACTGTAGATGTGTGGTTCGATGAAACTAATGGCTCGCAAAGAGAGCACCTACCTACTGTGATAGATGAACTAGCACCTGAGGAAACTATCAAGTTCAAGGCTATTGAGGATGTCATTCCTACTGAAGAATCTGCTGAAGAATTCATTCCAGAACATGAAGAACATCGAGCTAATGCACCTGAAGAAAATGCTGAAGAAAATGGTGCTGAAGAAAACGCTGATCAAACTCTTCAACGACAACCAGCTCATCCTCGCATTGCAAAAGAAGTGCAAGTTGAAAAGATCACCAATGACATCAAAGCGCCAGGTCCTCTCACACGCTCAAAAGCTTCACATTTGTCTAACTTTTGTGGGCAGTATGCTTTTGTCTGTATTACAGAGCCCACTAAGGTAGATGAAGCATTTTTGGAGCCTGAGTGGATTCAGGCCATGCAAGAAGAATTACATTAGTTCGAGCTCAACAATGTCTGGGAACTGGTCAAACGTCCAGATCCTCGCAAGCACAATATCATCGGCACAAAGTGGATCTACCGCAACAAGCAAGATGAAAATGGCCTTGTGGTGAGGAATAAGCACGGCTTGTAGCTCAAGGCTACACACAGGTTGAAGGAATTGATTTCAATGAAACTTTTGCACCTGTTGCTAGACTTGAAGCTATTCGCATATTACTTGCTTATGCTAACCATCATGATATCACTCTATATCAAATGGATGTGAAAAGTGCATTCCTCAATGGTAAGCTTGAGGAAGAAGTGTATGTTGCTCAACCCCCAGGTTTTGAAGATCCAAAGAATCCTGACAAAGTCTTCAGACTCAACAAGGCCCTCTATGGCCTCAAGCAGGCCCCACGGGCTTGGTATGATACTTTGAAGGAACTCTTCATGAAGAAAGGCTTCAAACCCGGTTCACTCGACCCTACTCTTTTCACTAAATCTTATGATGGTGAATTGTTTGTGTGCCAAGTATATGTTGATGATATTATCTTTGGCTGTACTGACCAATGTTATAGTGATGAATTTGCCTATATGATGAGTGAAGAATATCAAATGTCTAGGATGGGAGAGTTAAAATTCTTCTTAGGTCTTCAAATTCGTCAACAACACAATGGCATATTCATATCTCAGGAGAAATACCTCAAGGATGTACTGAGGAAATTCGGCATGCAAGATTGCAAAGGCGTCAAAATTCCTATGCCCACAAATGGCCATCTGTGCACTGATGAAAATGGTATTGACTTGGATCATAAGGTATACCGCTCCATGATAGGTTCCTTATTATACTTATGTGCATCTAGGTCAGATATAATGCTTAGTGTTTGCATGTGTGCCCGATTTCAAGCTGCACCGGAGGAATCACACCATAAGGCTGTGAAGCATATTCTTCGATATCTAGCTCACACACCAACACTTGGATTATGGTACCCCAAGGGCTCGGCTTTTGATCTTGTTGGATATTCTGACTCTGACTATGCTGGTGATCGTGTGGATCGCAAGTCAACATCTGGTACATGTCATTTCCTCGGACGATCTTTGGTTTGTTGGTCCTTGAAGAAACAGAACTGCGTATCACTATCTACTGCTGAAGCTGAGTACATTGCCGCTGGTTCTTGCTGTGCCCAATTGCTATGGATGAAGCAAACTCTCAAGGACTACGGCGTCAACATGAAGAATGTACCTCTCTTCTGTGACAATGAGAGTGCCATCAAAATTGCTCACAACCCAGTTCAGCACTCGAAGACAAAGCACATTCAGATTCGTCATCATTTTCTTCGTGATCATGTGTTGAAGGGCGACATTTCTATTGAGCATGTGAAGACTAAAGAACAGCTAGCCGATATCTTCACAAAGCCCTTGGATGAGAAAAGATTTAGCAAGTTGCAGTGTGAGCTAAATATCCTAGAATCTTCGAATGTTCTTTGAAAAGGACACTCATCCTAACACTTATGCAAAATTGATGACTTAGATGTGCAACACATGAAGAAACGTTTTTCTTCAATCAATGAAGAATAACACTCATAGTGTGAAGAAATTAACGAAGAATTTGATTCTTAGAACCCTACGATAATTGTACGCGGTGTCTGAAATCATCATTCTTATACGGTGGGTCACGCCACCACCAAAAGTTGAAATTCCTCAAATTATTCATATTCTTCAACTTTGCATAGTCTTCACTGGTTCCATCGTTTTTCTTCATTGGCTATATATATATATATATATATATATATATGAGTTTATGTCCTCTACAGCATTCACTTATTGCTATTTCTTCAAGTTAGTTTTCTGCTAAGTGAATGTGATCGGACCCTTCCCCTCTATGCTATACTCAACCCAATCTGTTCACAAATTCTTCATGTGCGTTCTATTTGAAACTCGTTCAAAATCTTCACTGTGTCCTTGTGAGCTGAAGAAATTGCGAACGGAACTTTAAAACCTATCTTATCGAAATTTTTGGTCTTGCCGCTCAAACCGTTCTGCATCCCTCGATACACTTATCCACTCACCCACGATCTAACACGATCTCACATCTCACTACGTGGGTGACACATGTCATGCGAATGAGAAGGGTCAGGGGCACGTTCGTCCAATTTCTTTGGGTGAGCAGTTTTTCACCATGGCTATAAATACCCCTCCTTCCCTTCCTCACTTCTTTTACTCCGCTTGACCTCTCTCTCCAGCTCGAGCTTCTCAAACCCTAGCGCCGCCGCTACTTCATCGCCGCCGGTGAGGAAGAGCTTCACTGCCTCGACCTCGTCACCGACGTACTCGCGCCGACCGCGGACATCTTCACTCCACCTCCGCCGTAGCCGTCTTCCTCCGCCAAGTTAGGGCGTGGAAGATCTGCACAGACGAACTTCACATCTCCTCACTCCAGTTCGTCGTGTTCTTCATCCAGGGTAGTTAAAAGTTACTTTTACTGCCCTCATTGATTCGAATGATTATCTACAAAATCTTCAAAAGTGTTTTTCTTCATATCTTCACACACTGAACACCTCACAAGTCATCTGTTCTTGATTCGTTTCTCTAAGCTTCATTTTTCTTCAAGATTCCTCAATTGTGTGGATCATCGATCTATACAACTCTGGAACCTAAGACAAAGAACGCTTAGTGAAAATCTTCAAGACTCATCTGGTCAAATTCCTCAAACTTGTTCATTTTGAAAAACCTTCTGAGAACGCATATGACCTCTCCAAATTCCTCACAACTATACTCTATTCACAGGTACACATGTCAGCTGCTGAATCACTAGGTTCTCATCAACTTAACTCATTTGCAGCGTTCCTCGAAGAAAAGTTGCATACTTCTTCAGAGAATTCGATTGTTCAAATTCCTCAACTGAAGAAAATGGCTGATGGTAAAAGGCCACAGAAGGGAGGAAAGAGGCGCGAGGTAAATACAGCGTTTGAGATCCCTGATGACATATATGATGGGTACTGCACACCTACTGAGGAAACCAAGAATGAGCACAAAGTGCGCGTTCAGAAGATAGAGAGGAGATGGGCAAGAGAATGGAGGGAGTACAGATATGTCACTCCTAAGTATATGAAGAAATTCGCACTCAATCCTCCATGCCCAAGAGCTCCATTAGCACCTGGCCAAATCGCTGATCCCACCAGCCTCAAGCGCGGTGAGGACTATCCTAATGAATGCGCCAAGCGCCAAGCCAAGCTGGCTAAGCAAGCCAAAGAAGCAGTGAGGAAATTTAATGAAGACTCTGCTGCTGCTGCAGCTGCTGCCTCTGCTGAGGCCTTTGCTATCAAGCCAAAGAAGTCTATGTCAAAGAAGCATGCACGCAAGCCAAGTGCTTCATCAGCAATGCCCTCACGGCCAGAATCATCAAAGCCCTCACAGTCAATTCCTCATGTTGCTCCTATTCCTCCAAAGTCCTCAACTCCTCTGCCAAAGCCTTCAGCTGTTCCGACCAAATCCTCAGCACCTGTGCATCTCGCTTCATGCCAAAGGACTGCCGGCATCTCCATTGCCTCAGGTGTCTCAGCTAGTTCCTCAGCTGCACCAAGTTCCTCAGCTGGCCCCTCACTACTGAAGACAAAGGCCACTGCTGGACGAGGTCCATGCCCAAGTCCTCAAAAGAAGCAAGTCGCTTTCCAAGTGTCGTCTGATGAAGACGAAGCTGATGATGATGAACTTGCAGAAATCATCAGAGACAGGCAAGTCAGGGCCGCTAGAGCCAAAGGATCAGAGGTGCCACTGCTTTTGGATCCCAAGCTGATCCTCGACTACATTGATGATTGGCACAAGAACCCCAACACTCCCTTGCCTGACTTCAAGCTGACTCCTGGCCAAAGTCACATGCTGACCCACTTCATTCAAGAAGAAAAGTGGAAATTTGAGAAGGCCAGGCAGATCAAGAAGGCGCAGTACAAGAAAAAGCGCTATCTGAAGAAAAACGTTGTCTCTATGACAACTGAAGAACTTGTCACTACTCAGACTAAGATTAAGAAACTCAATGATGACTTTGAAGCATATCACGCTGATTGGCTTGGAGCCAAGGTTCGTTTTGTGAAACTTGCGGATAACTTCACTTCCAATGTTGCAGCCCCAACGCAACAGGAAATTCCTCAGGCAGATGCTTCAGCCTACTGAAGAAAATGCCAGCACCGCTGATGACAATCAGGCTGCTGAAGATAATGTGAGTTCCAGGGCTGATGACTGCATTCCAGCCGCTGAAGAAATTGCCAGGGCACCCACTAGTGGTGTGCCTGAAGAAACTGAAGAACTCAGGGCAACTGCATCAGTTGTACCTGAAGAAAATCAACCAGATTCCTCAGCTGCTCCTGCACCAACTTCAACTCCAATCATTCCATCTGCATCACATGTGAAGAAGACCAAGGCTGCAGAGCATGCTGCAGTGAAGAAAAGGAAAGCATCAGCTGCTTCAGATTCTTCAGCTCCGAAGAAAATGAAGCCTATGACAAGTTCATTTGCTAATCTGATTGATGTTGTTCCCATCTCAACCAGGCTATCAAAGGACCTTGTTCCTTTTGATGAAGAATATGTGATCCCCAGCGGATCTGATGAAGAAACTCATTCTGCTGCTTCATCTGAACCATTGGATGAAGAAATTGAAGTGGATGTGATCCCTTCAACACCTATCATCTCCTCGCATGTGCCTCAGTTCATAGCTGAAGAGGCTGGCGTTGAAGAAATGGAAGATGATGATGTGGACATTGGCTGCTCCACACCCATCATCAGTGATGAATTTTGGGAAAGTCAGCATCCAAACTCTCCAATGTTCACTCCTTTACAGCAAATTCCTCAGTCCCCCACACAACCTGTTCACATGGGCTCTGAAAAAACTCATCCCACTGCATCTGTCCATGAGGAAATTCCAGCCACTAGCGCTGATGAAACTGCTGCTGATGAACAACCAACTGCGCAGACTGCCACTGAGGAGGAACCGGAAATTTCTCAGCCTGAAGAACCTGCGATTGAGATTCCTGAGGTCATGATGCAACTCACTGACACTCCTCTGCCGAAGCCAGAGGATCCTTCCTCACACAAGCAAAAGTTCAAGGCTGATGATTTCTTTGGCGAGCACGTATTCTTCGACGATTACAACCCATATGACTCTGCTCGCATTAGAAAGAGGCGTTTCTAGACTGCTAGTCAAGCAAATTTCTATTCCTCAGTGTTGTTCAACAAGGAGAAGATCTTCTACCATGAGCATATTCCTCACGTGGATATGGAATCTCTGTCGTGCTTCGCACCAGTCCTCAGTGTTCTTCACGATGCTAGGCTGCTCAACTTTTGCTCTGACATCTGCGATTGGAATGAGGAACTGATTCTTCAATTCTATGCAACGCTGCACATCACCGGAGATGCTAAAGATGTGAATTCATGGGTGCTGGACTGGATGTCTGAAAACACTCACTACACTGCACCAGCCTCTGAATTGCTTCGTGCTCTACCACTCAGTCCTCCCCTTGAAGAAGCTCGCTGCATCTACAGTGAACCTGAGCTCACACATCATTACATGTAGGTGCTGATGAAACCTTTGAAGCCAGGTCAAGCACCAAGAACCAAATTCCTCGTGAAGGAATTGCTGTACGTGCCCAGAACTGTCTATCGTATTCTTACGAGGACAATCAGTCCTATCAAAGGCCACGACTCATCTAATGAGGAAATTGTTGGCATCATGAAGAATCTGGTATTCAACATTGTTCATGGCATTCCTGTCAATTATCACGATTTCTTCATGAGGACTATGGCCAATGTTGCACTGTCTCCGTTTGAGCTGAAGCCTTATGCACCTTGGATCATGAGATTCCTCAGGACAAGGTCTTCACTCAACTACAAAGCTGATTTCCAGAATCATCTCAGCTACTTGCCCCCAATTGAAGTCCTCAAGCAAACATATTCCTCGGTTGATGGAAAGGGCAAGGCACCAGCTGTAATTGATGAAGGCATTCGTCCATTAGATGGTCAGTTTCGCAAAGCTGCATCTTATTCCACCAATGATGACTATGCCACACATGACTCTGCCAAGGCACCTAAGTCCACTCCTCAAGCCATTGCTCCGCGTGTGATGACTGACCGTCAACTTCTGCTTAGTCTTCACCAAAGGTGGATCGAAATCACAAATGGGTTAAGCGTCAGTTTGGTTCACTTCTTCACAACATGACTGCCACACACAATGCAGTAAAACCACTACTACCTCCATCAAGTCTTCGGTCGCACCTGGGCAATCCTGTCACATCTGTATGGTGAAGAAGATCTGAAGAACATGGGTCTTAATGAAGATTTTGACTGGTCTGCACCTCCACTAAAGAAATTCAAGAAGGTCAAGGTTCCTTCTCTGGTGGCCAGCTCATATTCTTCATCGCGCGACACTGATGAACATGAAGATTTGGACGACACTACGGCAGGCCCTACATCAACAAATGACCCCAACAACATTGGTGCTCCTTCATCAACATGATTATCTTTCAGGGGCATTAGTCCTCATTTTCGATCCTTTTGGTCATTCGATGACAAAGGGGGAGAAATATGAGTTAGTATTCAAGCGGGTCTACTATATGGGCGTTTTTTTGCTAAGTTACAACTCTCGTTCTTCTGAAACTTTATTGGATCGAGTTGTAATCTTAAACCCGATGGTGCTCTGATACTTTTGATGCACTGTGCTCTGATACTCTTGATGCACTATTTTGCATGCTTATTCCTCGTTAATATTATTGCACGCATGCTGAATTTCATCAGGCACCACATTTCATCATGCATTCCAAATTCTTCATATTATATGTTAAATGCGTGTATGAAATACAAGATATAGGGGGAGATCTCCATGATTCAACTCTTCAAGTGTGCATTGCTTCAAAAGCAAATTCCTCGCTATGCACATCTTCAGGGGGGGTTCTTCTATATCTTGCAATCAAATTCCTGAATATCAGTATTTACACTTCATATGTTTATCCCCGTTGAAAACTTAACCTATATTGTCATCAATCACCAAAAAGGGGGAGACTGTAAGTGCATCTAGTGCCCCTTAGTGATTTTGGTGTATTGAAGACTTATAGGTTAAGGGACTAATGCGTGTGTGAGTGTACACAGGTCTATAAGTCTATGAGGAGTTTGATATTTACAGGAAAAGTCGACCCCTAAAAATGAATATCTTCGACTGAAGATTTTGGTATTTCTGAAGACTTTCATGAAGACTTTGAAAGTGAAGAAATTGGTGTGTCCGTGAAGACTTGATATTCATGCGAGAAATATGAAGCTTGAAGACTTTCGTGTTCATAGTTTTGTTTTTCTCTTTCTTGAGTCATAGGAAACACCATACTGTTAAAGGGGGTCGAGGAAATACTAAGGAAAAATTTCCATGTGATGCCCAACTCAAATCCTACACCTACCAATCCCTTCGAGTGAAGCCATTGGAAAACTCATACAGTTCAGTCAATTTCTTCAGTGACAGAGACGAAGTTCTTCTGGTCTCTAAGGAATTTGTCCTGACTGAGGAGTTAGGAATTCGCCAGTGCGGATTGCCTACACAGTGAGGAACATGATAGCCCTGAGGATTTTGCTACTCAAAATTCCGATCGTTGCTGTGCTATGCGCCAGCTGTCCCAAAATATCTATCCACCTAACGGTCATATCATTGAAGGGCATTTATGTCTTATCATGTCGGGCTGCTCCCTAGGCTATAAATAGCCACCCCCTACAACCACTAGCTGGTTGGCTGCTCCGAGAGAAACTGACACTTGTCATTTGAGAGCAACCCATCCTCTGAGGACTTTGAGCGAAAATCATCAAGTGAGGAAAAACCAAAAACCCAAAACCCAAACACCTACAAACCCCAAGTGATTGAGCATCACTGAAGAGATTGATCCTGAGTGGATCCGACGCTTGTTACTTTTGAAGATTGTGCTTCTTCTAGACGGTTAGGCGTCATGGTCTAGAGCATCCAAGAGGAATTGTGGATCGCCGAGTGACCAAGTTTGCGAAGGTTTGGAAGTCGCCTGAAGACTTACCACGAGTGATTGGACGAGGTCTGTGTGACCTTAGTTCAAGGAGAATACGGTGAGGACTGGGTGTCTTGGACTAAGTGTCCTTGACTGGGTGTCCGGGACTGTGTGTCCTCAAGTTTAAATACTCAGCCGCTCCAACCAGACGTACAACTAAGACAGTAGTTGGAACTGGTCTACCAAATCATTGTCTTCACCGAGCTTACTGGTTCTATTTCCTCAACTCTTCCATTTCCTCATAACTGTGTTGTATGTTTGTTCATATCTGTGTTTGATGACTTTGACTGAAGACTTTCTCAATTTCCTCAGTTCAATTTCTTCAGCTATTTGTCTTCATCCTGTGTTATCCTGTGATTACACTTCCTGTACTCTGTGCCTGTCTTCATTTCATCATGATGACTATGCTTGTATTCTCTTGTGTTTACTTTTGAGTACTTATTCCACTGCTAGTAGTTCTTCGCTAAGGAATTTCCTCACCGGCAAATTCCTTAATGAAGAATTTCATAAAAATCGCCTATTCACCCCCCCTCTAGCCGATATAACGCACTTTCACACGACCACCAACCATGCCGCCTTCATGCCGCCCTCTCCACCCGGCCAGCACCGCGCGCCGTGCCGCCCCAGCCACCACTCCGCGTTGTCCCGCCTCCATCGCCTGTCCCGTCCCGGGTCCGGCGTGGATCCACCGTCCGCGTCAGCTACTGCTCTGGATCTGGGGAGTCCCTTCGCCACCCGATACAGGTGGAGAGATGCGTCGCCGGATGCCCCTGCCTCATACTCCGGCGACCCGCTGCTTCCCGGAGCTCCGACGCGCCAACCACCCCAGCCCCTCCCCACCTCCACCCCCAAGCTTCCACTAGGTGGTGGTTTGTTGCATCTCCACGCCAGCGACAGAGAGGAAATCCACCTTGATGACGGCAAGGTTCATTTCGGGGAGAAGACAACGACCACCCCTGTCCTCCACTCGATTAGGTGCCAAAATCAACGACCATGATGTGCAGATCGGCGAACCACTCGCGTGCAGGTCTGTCGTCACCAACATGCAGTTCCTTAGCTCCTCCATCCATGCTACATGTACAAAAAACTGCCAAGATCCAATTCTTCACAGTTTGTTATTTGCTGGCGAGCGAGCAGTGTAGGTTGCTCTTTCGTTGCAGGGCGACATGCGGCTCTATCGACGGCGGCTTACAGTTCTGACCACGGGCCCATGCAGTACGGCGACGCCCTTTGTGTTCCCCATCTCCACTTGCAGTCTAGTCACCGGATGCGTGAAGAACATCTCTTCACTCCATGCAGTCCTCTCCGCTGACGAGCATCATCGTGCCTTTTTGCACATTATTTCGCCTCTACCTACAGTGCTCTATTTGTTTTCGTCTAAAAAAAGTCACCCTCGGGCCGCACTACAGTACGATGGCAGGGCGCGTGCAGTGCTCTCTTGCTTTGGTGGGAGAAAAGGGAGTCCTAGTGTCGCCTCTACCTCTTTTGGTGATCCAGCTATGCCCACATGCACGCACAACCCAGAAAAAAGAGTGACTACATGGTTGGCTGTTCCTGGGTTCAGTTCACCAATGTGAGTGGCCGTGTAATGAATGGATACGTATGTTTTTGAAGCTCAATTTGTCCTCTCACGCAGTTCACTAAAAAACTCCTCGCGGTTTACTTGGTAACCAGAAACAAAAACATGCCAAATGAAGCTCGCTTCTCATTATATGTGGTTCACTCGCTCAATCTATGCGGTCCACTCGCCCGGTCTATGCACACAAAAAATATTGAGTTTGGAAAAAACTCACACGGTTTACTTTCGGTAGTGTCGTGGCCCGTTTACAGTAGTCTCGAGGTTCACTTTTCATAGTATTGCGTTTCACCAACGCTCGACATGAAGTGCACTCCACCTCGTTTGGGAAAAATTATGTCCCATAAAAAAGAAAACATGCAGTGCACTTGTTCGTCCGATGAAGTTCGGTGTCGTGGCCCGTTTACGGTAGTCTCGAGGTTCACTTTTCATAGTATTGCGGTTCAACAACACTCGACATGAAGTGCACTCCATCTCGTTTAAGAAAATTTACGTCCGACAAAAGAAATTATGCAGCTCGCTTGCCCGTCCGATGCAGTTGGGTTTTCATTCTGAAGCAGTGCGGTCGGCCGTATGATGTTCTTCATCCCGTAAGTTCATAAAAATGTTACGAAAGCGAAAAAAAGGTAATGTGGTTCACTTCTTGATAGTATTGTGGTTCATTTACATCTGATGTGAAGTGCACTTTACTTTCTCATCCTTGAAAAAATTACGTTTGAATAAAATAAATCATGCAGTTCTCTAACACGTCTGATGTAGTGCAGTTTTTGTCCGATGCAGTGCGGTTTTCAGTCGGATGAAGTACCCACGTCGATTTGGGTGTCGCGAAAAACAAAGTGTCTGCATTTCGGTAAATTTAAAACTGCTTTTAAACCGTAAGGAATTAGAGAGAGTGTTCTACATGAAAAAGTTGTGTCTCGTCGATATTTTTCCAACAGCATATCATTTGAATCATTTCGACGACCGGTTTGTAAAAATTTCGCGAAAAACGGCAGCTGCCACTTGTCGTCTACCACACGATTTTCAAAATTAACTTAAAACTGTAAGGAATCTCAAAACCATTTCTACATGTGAAAGTTGTGCCTTGTCCATAGCTTTCCAATGACATATTGCACGCCTCGTTTCGACAAACGGTTAAAAACTAGAGCGAAAACAGTACCGAAAATTTGGAAATTTTCAAAAAAATTAGAATTTCACGATTTAGTAAATTTGAAAGTGCTCTTAAACCATAACGAATTAGAGAAAGAAATAGATATGAAAAAGATGCACCTCGACGATATCTATCCAACGGTGTATCATTTTCTTCATTCCGACGAGCGGTTTAGAAAAAAATGCGAAAAAACGCTCGCTGCCACTTGTTCTGGGCCGCACCATTTTCAAAACTGCTCTTAAACCATGAGGAATCTCGAAAAGTGTTCAACATGGCGAAGTTGCGCCTAATACATAGCTTTTCAACAATATATTACACGCCTCATTCTGACAAACAGTTCAAAAACTAGAGCGAAAACAGTACCAGAAAAAACACTGCGTGCAGTTTTTTACCACTGGAAGTTCACTCGCCTCGGTACTGCAGCACACTTGGTTCAAACAATGACGTGCACTTGCGTTGAGCGTGCAGTGCCGAAGTGTTATCAGAATAACTATTCTGATAATATTATCAGAATAGACCGGCTGTATGTATGTATATATATATATATATATATATATATATATATATATTTGTGTGTGTGTGTTGTTCTAAGAATGATCATGATGCCCTCATATCCGTATTTTATTTTTATCGACACCTCTATCTCTAAACATGTGGACATATTTTTTAATTTCGGCTTTCGCTTGAGGACAAGCGAGGTCTAAGCTTGGGGGAGTTGATACGTCCATTTTGCATCATGCTTTTATATCAATATTTATTGCACTATGGGTTGTTATTACACATTATGTCACAATACTAATGCCTATTCTCTCTTATTTTCAAGGTTTACATGAAGAGGGAGAATGCCGACAGCTGGGATTCTGGGCTGGAAAAGGAGCAAATATTAGAGACCTATTCTGCACAGCTCCAAAAGTCCTGAAACTTCACGGAGATTATTTCCAGAATATATAAAAAATATTGAACGCAAGAAGTTCCAGAGGGGGCCACCCACCAGCCATGAGGGTGGGGGCGCCCTACCCCCCTGGGCGCGCCCCTGCCTCGTGGGCCCCCTGGTGGCCCTCTGATGCCCATCTTCTTCTATATGAGGTCTTTTGTTCGAGAAAAAATAAGAAGCAAGCTTATGGGACAAAACTCCGCCGCCACGAGGCGGAACCTTGGCGGAACCAATCTAGGGCTCTGGCGGAGCTGTTCTGCCGGGGAAACTTCCCTCCGGGAGGGGGAAATCATCACCAACGATCCTCTCATCGGGAGGGGGTCAATCTCCATCAACATCTTCACTAGCACCATCTCCTCTCAAACCCTAGTTCATCTCTTGTATCCAATCTTTGTATCCAAACCTCAGATTGGTACCTGTGGGTTGCTAGTAGTGTTGATTACTCCTTATAGTTGATGCTAGTTGTTTTACTTGGTGGAAGATCATATGTTTAGATCCATTATGCATATTAATACCCCTTTGATTATGAACATGAATATGCTTTGTGAGTAATTACGTTTGTTCCTGAGGACATGGGAGAAGTCTTGCTATTAGTAGTCATGAGAATTGGTATTCGTTCGATATTTTGATGAGATGTATGCTGTCATCCCTCTAGTGGTGTCATGTGAACGTCGACTACATGACACTTCAAAATTGTTTGGGCCTAGAGGGAGGCATTGGGAAGTAATAAGTAGATGATGGGTTGCTAGAGTGATAGAAGCTTAAACCCTAGTTTATGCATTGCTTCGTAAGGGGCTGATTTGGATCCATATGTTTCATGCTATGGTTAGGTTTACCTTAATACTTCTATTGTAGTTGCGGATGCTTGCAATGGGGGTTAATCATAAGTGGGATGCTTGTCCAAGTAAGGACAGTACCCAAGCACTGGTCCACCCACATATCAAATTATCAAAGTACCGAACGCGAATCATATGAACATGATGAAAACTAGCTTGACGATAATTCCCATGTGTCCTCGGGAGCGCTTTCCTTCATATAAGAGTTTGTCCAGGCTTGTCCTTTGCTAAAAAAAGGATTGGGCCATCTTGCTGCACCTTATTTACTTTTATTACTTGCTACTCGTTACAAATTACCTTATCACAAAACTATCTGTTACCGATAATTTCAGTGCTTGCAGAGAATACCTTACTGAAAACTGCTTATCATTTCCTTCTGCTCCTCGTTGGGTTCGACACTCTTACTTATCGAAAAGGCTATGATAGATCCCCTACACTTGTGGGTCATCAGATATCACTAGAGATGTTGTCCATTTGCTATTTTTAGTGGATGCTAACCCCGTTGCACTTAACATGCCTGTCCATGTACTTACGCAGGGTCATAACGTCGATGCTTTTGTTTGCCGTCGAAGTGAGCTGCATCCCATGTCTTACAGTATTTCACATAATTTGTGCGATTGCAGTTTAACTTCTACCCATTTACTAGTTGCATGTAGGTACACATGTCAGTGGCACTGATCCACGCTTCGACCCAGAGGAACAGCTCGCCTCCGCCCTCGCTGACTTTGGGCGAACTCTGGCCAAGATGAAGTGCCCCAGCAACTTCCTCTCAGGACTTACCAAGTATGTACTCACCGGTTCAATCTTACCAATACCAGTTGCAATTAATGGCTATGTTTTGTACGGTCGATGTATTAAGCATGTTCTAGTAAACATGCCTAACATGTTTTTGCTAATTTCCCTACCTTTTTATAGACATCTGAGCCATTCTCTGCTCTGGCCGCACCTGCCTTGTGATGTTTAACTATGTCAATTGCATTTTTATCAGTACCGGTTTCAATGTCTATTAATCCTGTTGCAATTAACAGTTGAATCCATTTTTGAACAGTTGCATTTCAATGGCTACAAACTTACAAAACATGACTTAGGATGTTTTTAAGCCCGTTGCAATTAACAGTTGTATCCATTTTTTAATCTGTCCATTTGCTATCATGCTACTCTCCTCAATGAAGATATACTAGAGATGCTACCCCATTTTCTTTTTTTGGTGGATGCTAACCCTGTTGTACTTAACATGCTTGTCCATGTACTTACGCAAGGTCATAATGGCTGATGCTGTTGTTTGCCGTCAAGGTTAGCTGCATCCCATGTCTTATAGTATTTCACATCATTTGTGCAATTGTAGTTTAACTTCTACCATTTACTGGTTGCCTATAGGTACACACGTCAGTAGCACTGATCCATGCTTCGACCCGAAGGAATAGCTCGCCTCCGCCACCGCTGACTTTGGGCGGGCTCTGGACAAGAGGAAGTGCCCCAGCAACTACCTCTTAGAACTTACCAAGTATGTACCCACCAGTTCAATCTTACCAATACCAGTTGCAATTAATGGCTATGTTTTGTACTGTCGATGTATTAATCATGTTGTAGTAAACATGCCTAACACGTTTGAGTTATTTTCCCTACCTTTTTATAGACAACTGGGTCATTATCTGCTCTGGCGGCACCTGCCCTATGATGTTTAACTCTGCCAATTGCATTTTTATCAGTACCGTTTCAATGGCCATTAAGCATGTTGCAATTAACAGTTGTATCCATTTTTAAAGAGTTGTATTTCAATGGCTACAAACTTACAAAACATGAATTAGTATGTTGTTAAGCCTATTGCAATTAACAGTTGTATCCATTTTTTAATCCGTCCCTTTACTACCATGCTACTCTTTCGAAATGAAGATATCACTACAGATGCCGTTGTTTTATTATCATTTGCTATTTTTGGTGGATGTTAACCCTGTTGTAGTTAACATTGGCTTTCCATGTACTTACACAGGGCTACAATGGGCGATGTTGTTGTTTGTCGTCGAGGTTAGCTACATCTCATGTCTTATACACCATCTATTCCTAAATATACGTATTTTTAGAGATTCCAATATAGACTACATAAGGAGAAAAATGAGTGAATCTAGATTCTAATCTAAACTATATCTAAAATTCTATATACATCCGTATGTAGTTCATATTGAAATCTCAAAAAAATACTTGTACTTAGGAACATAGCTAGTTGTATTATACATCATTTGTGCAATCTCAGTTTAGCTTCTAACATTTACTGGTTGCTTGTAGGTACATATATGAGGGGTACTGATCCATGCTTCGATCCCTTTTGTGTATGGGGTAATGAGATATTCATGAACAAGCGTCAAGTGAGGAAACTAAGAAAGATTGTTAGGCGAAAGAAACGGGTGATTGGAATTAAGCTCTTTATTTACACTTTGTCGAAGACAATAGTGAACTTTAGGATGGTAAGTAATGTGTTGCCTTTTCCCCCTGCCCACAACAAGTTACTCTATTAGACCTCAGTATCTGATATTTTCTCTTTTCAGTGGTTTCCGAAGCTATTTACTAATGATTACCTTGCAAACTACATGACCGGAGTGGAGGCAACTAAGGTTAAAGTATATAATTCATGCTACCATGATAATGCTCTAGAAGTCTTCCTGAAGGCGGTGAAGGATGGGCGGGCAATCGTCACAAGGGGTTGGACAAAAGTGGTTCGTGTCTATGACATGCAGGAAGGCACATTATGGGCATTCCGCTTCTTTGACACCGTCGGCAGTCAAAATGATTTACACTTGTCTTTTCACCTTTACCGCCTTTAAATAATGCGGTTCATCATAGTTAATTGATCCATAATCCTATAATTACTAAACATTTGTTACTAGAAATTTTATTTATGGATTCGTTGTTGAATCATTGTGCTGAGAATTTGAATTGCACATTTCGTATTTCAAAATTTACAATTAGAATAATAAATTACAGGTAAAAATAAAAATAGAACAGACGGTCATGGACCTTTGCAAATGGTTCTAGCAGTAAAAGTGCTTGCGATGGATAGCCCAATGCCACATAGTTTTCTACATCAAATCGTGTGTGATGTAGTTAATGAAAGCAAACAGTTAACCAAGGCAGAGCATGTGTGATAGTTACACCTTTCACACACGATCGTATACATAAAACCGTGTGGGATGTACATCTGAACGGAAACGTTTTCCCTGGATTGACTGTGTGGGATGTACATAAGAATGGAAACGTATTCCTTGGATTGACTGCGTGTGATATACATACGAACGGAAATGTTTTTCTAGGATTCACCGTGTGGGATGTACATACCTACGGAAATGATTTTCTCGGATTACCATGTGGGATGTACATACCTACGGAAATGATTTTCTCGGATTACCGTGTGGGATGTACATACCTACGGAAATGATTGGGTTTCGATGCCTTGCCCGATCGCACACGGACCCAGCCTGGGTCCCAGGAGGGCCTATCCTCGACGATTTCTGGGTCGTGTGGGAAGGACACCCTATCACACACACTCACTTGGCGACGGTTCCAAATGCCATCACGGAAAGGGGTAAAAAACCGTTTTTTAAGACTGACTTGCACCAGTGGTGATTGAAGAACTCTGTCAATGACACTATCATCAGGAATATTAACTCCCAGTTGAGTCAAGTGGTTGTGGTACCCAGACATTCTGAGTATATGTTCACTGACAGAACTATTCTCCTCCATCTTGCAGCTATAGAACTTATTGGAGACTTCATATCTCTCAATTCGGGCATTTGCTTGAAATATTAACTTCAACTCCTGGAACATCTCATATGCTCCATGACGTTTAAAACGTCTTTGAAGTCCCGATTCTAAGCCGTAAAGCATGGCACACTGAACTATCGAGTAGTCATCAGCTTTGCTCTGCCAGACGTTCATAATGTCCGGAGTTGCTCCTGCAGCAGGTCTTGCACCTAGCGGTGCTTCCAAGACGTAATTCTTCTGTGCAGCAATGAGGATAATACTCAAGTTACGGACCCAGTCCGTGTAGTTGCTACCATCATATCTCAACTTAGCTTCCTCTAGGAATGCATTAAAATTCAAGGGAACGGTAGCATGGGTCATTGATCTACAACAACATAGACATGCAAAATACTATCAGGTACTAAGTTCATGATAAATTAAAGTTCAATTGAATCATATTACTTAAGAACTCCCACTTAATAGACATCCCTCTAGTCATCTAAAAGATCAAGTGATCCATATCAACTAAACCATGTCCGATCATCACGTGAGATGGAGTAGCTTTCAATGGTGAACATCACTATGTTGATCATATCTACTATATGATTCACGTTCGACCTTTCGGTCTCAGTGTTCTGAGGCCATATCTGCATATGCTAGGCTCGTCAAGTTTAACCCGGGTATTCTGCACGGGCAAAACTGGCTTGCACCCGTTGTATGTGAACGTAGAGCTTATAGCACTCGATCATCATGTGGTGTCTCAGCATGATGAACTGTAGCAACGGTGCATACTCAGGGATAACACTTGTACCTTGAAATTTAGTGAGGGGTCATCTTATAATGCTACCACCATACTAAGCAAAATAAGATGCATAAAGGATAAACATCACATGCAATCAAAATAAGTGATATGATATGGCCATCGTCATCTTGTGCCTTTGATCTCCATCTCCAAAGCACCGTCATGATCACCATCTTCACTGGCTTGACACCTTGATCTCCATCGTAGCATCGTTGTCGTCTCGCTAATTATTGCTTCTACGACTATCGCTACTGCTTAGTGATAAAGTAAAGCAATTACATGGCAATTGCATTTCATACAATAAAGCGACAACCATAAGCCTCCTGCGAGTTGCCGATAACTTTTACAAAACATGATCATTTCATACAACAATTTATACTCATCATGTCTTGACCATATCACATCACAACATGCCCTGCAAAAGCAAGTTAGACGGCCTCTACTTTGTTGTTGCAAGTTTTACGTGGCTGCTACGGGCTTCTAGTAAGAACCGTTCTTACCTACGCATCAAAACCACAACGATTTTTCGCCAAGTGTGATGTTTTAACCTTCAACAAGGACCGGGCGTAGTCAAACTCAATTCAACTAAAGTTGGAGAAACAGACACCCACCATCCACCTGTGTGCAAAGCATGTCGGTAGAACCAGTCTCATGAATGCGGTCATGTAATGTCGCTCCGGGCCGCTTCATCCAACAATACAGCCGAATCAAAGTAAGACGTTGCTGGTAAGCAGTATGACTATTATCGCCCACAACTCTTTGTGTTCTACTCGTGCATATAACATCTGCGCATAAACCTAGCTCGGATGCCGCTGTTGGGGAACACAGTATTTCAAAAAAAATCCTACGATCACGCAAGATCTATCTAGGAGATGCATAGCAACGAGAGGGGAGAGTGTGTCTACGTACCCTCGTAGACCGAAAGCGGAAGCGTTAAGTAACGTAGTTGATGTAGTCGAATGTCTTCGCGATCCAACCGATCCTAGCACCGAACGTACGGCACCTCCGCGTTCTTCGGCACGATGACGTCCCTTGAGCTCTTGATCCAACTAAGGACGAGGGAGAGTTCTGTCAGCACAACGGCGTGGTGACGGTGATGATGAAGTTACCAGCATAGGGCTTCGCCTAAGCACTATAACGATATGATCGAGGTGTGTAACTGTGGAGAGGGGCACCGCACACGGCTAAGACAATTGATCTTGTGTGTATTTGGGGTGCCCCCTCCCACGTATATAAAGGAGGGGGAGGCCGGCGGCCAGGGAGGAGGCGCGCCAGGTGTGGGGAGTCCTACTAGGACTCCCTAGTCCTAGTAGGATTCCCTCTCCTTTTTCCTTTTCTGAAATAGCAGAAAGGGGGAAAGAGAGAAGGAGTAGGAGAGGGAAGGGGGCGCCACCCCCACCACTTGTCCAATTCGGATTGGCAAGGGGGGGCGCGCCACCTCCTGGCCGGCCCTCTCTCTTCTCTACTAAGGCCCATGTTGGCCCATTAACTTCCCGGGGGGGTTCCGATAACCCCCAGTACTCTGAAACTTATCCAAAACTTCCCGAAACCATTCCGGTGTCCGAATGTAACCTTACAATATATGAATCTTTACCTCTCGACCATTTCAAGACTCCTCGTCATGTCCATGATCTCATCCGGGACTCCGAACAATCTTTGGTCATCAAATCACATAACTCATAATACAAATCGTCATTGAACGTTAAGCATGTGGACTGAAAGGATCGATATAGTTGACTAGAGGGGGGTGAATAGGCAACTAACAATTTTTAGCTTTTATTTACCAATTTAAACTTTGCATCAAACTAGGTTGTATAGATATGCAACTAGCTGAGCAACCTATATGATGCAACAACAACGAGCACTCAAGCAAGCAAGAGATGCAACACAATATAAGCTTGCACAAGTAAAGGTACGAGATAACCAAGAGTGGAGCCGGTGAAGATGAGGATGTGTTACCAAAGTTCCTTCCTTTTGAGGGGAAGTGCGTCTCCGTTGGAGCGGTGTGGAGGCACAATGATCCCCAAGAAGCCACTAGGGCCACCGCATTCTCCTCACGCCCTCACACAATGCGAGATGCCATGATTCCACTATTGGTGCCCTTGGAGGTGGCGACGAGACCTTTACAAGCAAGGTTGGGGCTCTCTCCACAACTGAATTGGAGGCTCCCAACGAAACCACGGAGCTTCACCACA
This sequence comes from Triticum monococcum, assembly GCA_034509565.1. Lineage (NCBI taxonomy): Eukaryota > Viridiplantae > Streptophyta > Magnoliopsida > Poales > Poaceae > Triticum > Triticum monococcum. Next base: position 96,317,251 of record CM067843.1, on the reverse strand, counting down.
ATGGAATGTGGCTCCGAGGTGACCTCAACCTTCTAGGGTGCTCAAACACCAAAGAGTAACAAAATCCACACAAGAAGGTATGGGGGAAGCAAATATCCTTTGGTGTGGAAGTGTAGATCGAGGTCTCCTCCTTCAATCCTAGCAAATCAACAAGTTTGAGCGGCTAGAGAGTGAGATCAGGCAAGAGAGCTTGAGTGGCCTTAATGGTGGAGTGAGAGAGGTAAGAGGTAGGTCTGGTAGGTGGAAGAACCACCCTTATATACCAAACCCTAAAATCCAACCGTTACTGTGAAAGTAGCCCCGCAGCGGTACAACCGCTCCTTGTCCCGGTACAACCGGGACTCATGGGTACGCTGCAGAAACCCTATCAAGTGGTACAACCGGGCAGACGGGTGGTAGTACCGGTTATGGGGACCAGCTGGAACAACCGCCCAGCCACCGCTCAACCACCGCTTGAAACAGTAGGGTGTCACCCCTGTGTGTGGTGATCGAGTGGTACAGCACCGGTGCAATCGCCTGGCCTTGGTCATTTGAGTGGCTAATTCCCAAGAGGTAGAACCGCTTGGGGCACCGATGGTACCGGTGTGCGGGGCACAAGCAGGCCACTACCGCCCAAGTACCGCATCAACACAGGAACAGGACTGGTTGTTGAGCGGTACTTGGCAGGTACAACCGCCAGAGACACACCCTAGTCAAATTTAAGCACGGTGGTGGTACCACCGCCCGGAAGCAGCGGTACAACCGCTTGGTCATGACTGGGTTGTTCAACCCCAGGGTATCACCCCTGGGGTGGAGGTTGGGTTAGAGCCAAGCACCAGCGGTACAACCGCTCGCACGAGCGGTACAACCGTTGGGAGAACACAACAGGAAGTTTGAAAAAGAAAGGGAGCTCTCTCTCACATGAAACAAGGAAGGCCAAGCAGGGTGTGGCAGAAGTGTACATGCAAAGATTCCCCCAACTCCTTCCAATGTGGATTCCCTCTTAATAGTACGGGTTCCCTATGACCAAAGAGATAAACACGTGGAAAAACGCCGTCTTCGATCTTTTCCTTCCAGAGAGAATAGTCAACCGATGTAAGACTAATCACCGAGAACCTGAAGCACTTAGCACATGATTAGACCAACAAAGGGTTGTCATCATCATCCAAAACACAAAGTAGGGAAATGCCCTTACACCTATGGGTTCGAGAACTATGTAGACATGACCGAGACGTATCTCTGGTCAATAACCAATAGCGGAACCTAGATGCGCATATTGGCTCCTACATATTCTACGAAGATCTTTATCGGCCAAACCGCATAACAACATACGTTGTTCCCTTTGTGATCGGTATGTTACTTGCCCGAGATTCGATCGTCGGTATCATCATACCTAGTTCAATCTCGTTACCAGCAAGTCTCTTTACTCATTCCATAATGCATCATCCCATGACTAACTCATTAGTCACATTGCTTGCAAGGCTCATAGTGATGTGCATTACCGAGAGGGCCCAGAGATACTTCTCCGATACACGGAGTGAAAAATCCTAATCTCGAACTATACCAACTCAACAAACACCATCGGAGACACCTGTAGAGCATCTTTATAATCACCTAGTTATGTTGTGACGTTTCATAGCACACAAGGCGTCTGAGGGAGTCCTGGATTTGGGGGTGTCCGGATAGCCGGACTATAACCTTTGGCCGGACTCTTGGACTATGAAGATACAAGATTGAAGACTTCGTCCCGTGTCAGGATGGGACTTTCCTTGGCGTGGAAGGCAAGCTTGGCAATACGGATATGTAGATCTCCTCCCATTGTAACCGACTCTATGTAACCCTAGCCCTCTCCGGTGTCTATATAAACCGGAGGGTTTTAGTCCATAGGACGAACATACAATCATACCATAGGCTAGCTTCTAGGGTTTAGCCTCTCTGATCTCGTAGTAGATCTACTCTTGTACTAGCCATATCATCAATATTAATCAAGCAGGACGTAGGGTTTTACCTCCATCAAGATGGCCCGAACCTGGGTAAAACATTGTGTCCCCTGCCTCCTGTTACCATCCGGCCTAGACGCACAGTTCGGGACCCCCTACCCGAGATCCGCCGGTTTTGACACCGACATTGGTGCTTTCATTGAGAGTTCCTCTGTGTCTTCGCCGTTAGGCTTGATGGCTCCTGCTATCATCGATAGCGACACAGTCCAGGGTGAGACTTTTCTCCCCGGACAGATCTTCATGTTTGGCGGCTTCGCACTGCAGGCCAATTCGCTTGGCCATCTGGAGCAGATTGAAAGTTACGGCCCTGGCCACCAGGTCAGGTTTGGAAGCTTAAACTACACGGCCGATATCCGTGGAGATTTGATCTTCGATGGATTCGAGCCTCTGCCTTGTGCGCCACGCGGTCACGATGAGTATGACTTAGCTCTCCCATCGGACAGTGTTAGGATATCGCACCGGCAGCCGCTCCGACCCTCAATTCGGAGCCAGTTGCGCCTTCCGCGGACGGGTGGATGGACCCCGCCACGGAGGCCTTACCCTCAGCGGCGGTCGAGCCGAACATCGACCTTACCTTGCACGAGAGTCGTGCTGTTAAACTGCCGGATCCTTCTCCAGCCACGGACTCCGAACCGCCTGCGCCCGATCCTATCGAATCCGATTGGGCGCCGATCATGGAGTTTACCTCCGTGGATAGTTTTCAGCACTTGCCCTTTGGCGACATACTGAACTCATTAAGGTCTCTCTCCTTATCAGGAGGATCCTATCCGAACTATGTCCGACGGGACTGGGATGCGGATGATGAAGAAATTCGCAACCCACCCACCACCCACTTAGTAGCCACTATCAATGACTTAACCGACATGCTCGACTTCGACTCCGAAAACATCGACGGTATGGATGATGATGCGAGAGACAAAGAGGAACCACTGCCCATAGGGCACTGGACGTCCACCGCATCACATGACATATACATGGTGGACACACCAAAAGAAAACGACGACGAGGAACGGAAGGACGCAACGAAGGGTTGTCCCCTCGAGAAGCAGTCAAAGTGGCGGGGTAAGCGCCACCCCAAATCCCGCCTCGGCAAAAATAACGATCATACAGACCCAGCGTTGGAGCAGGGCGAACCACTGCCGGACCACGGCAATACGGAGAATCAAACCGAACAAACCGATTATGTCAAAGATAATAGTCCGGATGACATAACGCCGGACAGGCACCCGGAGCAACAGAATGCCCGTCAAAGGCTTGTTGCCACCGCAAGGAGTCTAAAAAAGAAGAAGCAAAGGCTCAAGGCTGCACAAGACACACTCCAAATCAGATGGAGTAAAGTACTCAACACAGCAGTGAAGTATGGTGGTAATCGCCCCACCAAGAGCTACCCGAAGCGGAAGTTGCTACCCGAATTTGATGAGGAGGCCCTAGATCCCCACAACCAAAAATCAAAACGGCCACCTGGCCGGATAGACGACCTCACAGCCAACATAGAGCGGTAAGCAATGCCGCACACAAGCCAATACGCGATCCACGCGAGGGCTCGCATCAAAAGGACGGTGCAACCAGATCCATCTATGGACCACGCAAACGCGCTCCAGCATATGATGCAACTCAACAAACATCCGAACAACACGGTACACCCAGATACAGGGGCGCCGCACACCCCCTATGTTTCACCGATGAGGTGCTGGACCATGAATTTCCAGAGGGATTCAAACCCGTAAACATAGAGGCATACGATGGAACAACAGACCCTAGGGTCTGGATTGAGGACTATATCCTCCACATCCATATGGCTCGAGGAGACGATCTCCACGCCATTAAATACTTACCCCTCAAACTCAAAGGGCCAGCTCGGCACTGGCTTAAAAGCCTCCCCGAAAACTCCATTGGAAGCTGGGAAGAGCTCGAAGTCGCTTTTCGGGCAAATTTTCAAGGGACTTATGTTCGACCTCTGGACGCGGACGATTTGAGTCATATAACTCAACAGCCCGGAGAGTCAGCCCGAAAGCTTTGGAACAGGTTTCTTACTAAAAAGAACCAAATAGTCGACTGTCCGGACGCCGACGCCTTGGCAGCTTCTAAGCATAGCGTCCGTGACGAATGGCTTGCCAGACACCTCGGCCAAGAAAAGCCGAGAACAATGGCAGCATTAACAAGCCTCATGACCCGCTTTTGCGCGGGTGAGGATAGCTGGCTAGCCAGATGCAGCACCAGCGACCCCAGTACATCCGAAGCTAGAGATGGAAACAGGAAATCACGGTGCAACAACAATAACAAACGCCGGAATAAAGAAGACAGCACAAAGAGCACGGCAGTAAACGCCGGATTCAAAAGCTCTCGGCCAAGTCAGCAAAAGCCGCCCTCTAAAGGCGCCAGAGACGAATTGTCCAACCTAAACAAAATTCTGGACCAAGTATGTCAGATCCATGGCACCCATGATAAACCCGCTAATCATACCCACAGAGAATGTTGGGTCTTCAAGCAGTCCGGCAAGCTCAACGCCGTACACAAGGGGGAGGATACACCAAGCGAAGACGAGGATGAGCCTCTCAAGCAAGACACTGGGGAACAAAAGAAGTTTCCACCAGAAGTCAAAACAGTCACCGTGTTACACGTGATCAAGGGAAGCAAAGCGGCACTCCCAGAGAGACACGCCCAAGGGCCTATCACAGTGAAGTCCTACCACTGGTCATCTTGAACGATCACTTTCGACCATCGTGATTACTCAGCAAGTATCCGGCGTGCAGGATGGGCTGCCCTGGTATTAGACCCAATAATTAACGGATACCACTTTACACGAGTCCTGATGGACGGTGGCAGTAGTTTAAACCTGATATACCAGGATACAATCCGCGAAATGGGGATAGACCCAACGAAAATTTGCCATAGCAACACTACCTTTAAAGGCGTAACGCCGGGCCCAGGGGCTCACTGCATGGGCTCCCTGCTACTAAAGGTTATATTCGGCTTCCCCGATAACTCCCATAGCGAACATTTAACCTTCCACATTGCTCCGTTCCAAAGCGGTTATCAAGCACTACTTGGACGCGAAGCTTTTGCTCGCTTTAATGCAATACCGCATTATGCTTCCCTCACGCTCAAGATGCCCGGTCCACGTGGCATCATTACAGTGAACGGAAATATTAAGCGATCTTTGCGCGCCAAAGAGAATGTGACTGCCTTGGCAGCCGCACACTAAAAATGGCCTCACCAACTAAAGCATTTGATAGGTCGTCAAGACCACGAACACGGTTAGACGAGTCTGGCGCTGCTATATGTAATTTGTACCGGATTGATGGCCACACCCCCATTACAAATACAAGGGGCTCAACGCGCGCAGACAAATGACCATCGTGCTACACCCGTCCAGGATACGGTGCAACAGAGACACAGGCGCAGACGTGCAGCAGGGACCCGCTCCAAGGATTCTTTTTAGATTAAGACCCTACGTAAACCTTTTTTACTGTCTCTTGTTGATACACATCCCTCGAATTCTCATCACAATTGAGAAGGATGCTGACGTCTTGGCATGTGGACACGTCAGAATAATGCACGTACCTGGACACAAGGGGCTTCTTACAAGGGGCACTATTTAGGCCCGATTTATACCATAAAGACCGAATACCTTAGGGAGTGTTCGGCGTCGCGAGTTTGGCCTTATATGCATCAGCTCCGAATCATTGTCTTTGGTCAAATGTTGGGTTTGCCCGGCTCCTGTGTTTTGGTGCCTTACGTTCTGCTTTATCGGCTAAGGCAGCACTAGGAGAACTACTGCGATTGTTCCCTGGTTCATACGGACGAGCACCTCAATAGAGAAAGCCGAAAACTGACTATCATGATATAGCGTGAGACTGGTCAACCACTCGATGACCTATCGGAATGTTAGAATTCCTCCGCCTTAACGAAGGGCCGTTTTTCGCCCAGGCATGTACGCACCCCAAGATCGAGAGAGTGCGGAGCCACCAGGGGCTATCTAGTAGCCCCACTGTCAAACTCTTATGGCTATGTGAAAGTGTTAAAGCATTATAGTCCGGTTGCCTCGTTCGCTGCGCTATCACCTCCTTAATAGGACCAAGATGTTGGTTTAAGTGTGAACATGCGTTTTTTGCGAGCACATCCGCATTATATGTGTGGGGGTTGAAGCCGACGACTACAATCTTTCAGGTTATATACATATATACATAAACAGCCGCACAGGAGGCATCACATTACTTTCCGGCAAAAGTATAAATACAGCCTTACTATATTTCATAAAAACATTGTGTTTACAATGGGAATACATGTCATTCAAACATAATATTCTTCGAGCACTGGGACTCTATCAAACGAGCACCCTCAAGAACCTCTTCAAAATAGTGCTCGGCAGCTACTCGGCCTATGGCCGAACCTTGCGCCGCAACAGTGGTAGCATCCATCTCCGCCCAGTATGCCTTGACACGGGCAAAGGCCATCCGCGAGCCTTCTATGCACGCCGACCTCTTCATCGCGTTGATGCGCGGCACCGCACCAAGGAACTGCTGCACTAAGCTGAAATAGTTGTTCGGCTTCGGCTTCTTCGGCCACAAATGATCTACAACAGACTTCATGGCGAGTCTGGACAACCTATTAAGTTCGGCCCATTCGGCTAGCTGATCAGTCAAGGGAAGCGTATGCTCTGGAATGTTGAATTGCGACCAGAATAGCTTGTCCACTTCATGATCTGATTGATCTTGGAAGTATTCGACCGCATCGACGGCGCTCGCCGCCAAGTCCATATATGCGTCTGTCGAACTCCACAGCCGATCCAGAGGGGCATATCGCGGATCTCCGAACTTCCTCCACAGCAGAAAGGGCTTCCTAGCCGCAATATCCCTGGCTTCGCGCAGCTCCTCCTTCTTCGCCCTCATAGCAGAGCGACTGTCTTTGGTCGCCATAGTGGCCTTCTCAAGGTCCGCTGCCTTCACTCGGTTCTCTTCTTCAAGGAATTGGCAACGATCGGCAGTGCCTTTTAATTCTACGGCCATCTTGGCCATCTTTTCTTTGCTTTCGCAATGGGCAGCCTTCTCGGCTCTTAACTCTTCAGTCGCCTTCAAAGCAGCCGCATTACTAACCCTCGCTTGTTCCTTGGCTCCGGCGAGTTCCGCCCGAAGGGTCTCCACGGTGGCAGCTCTATCTGCAGCCACAACATATTAAAGATACTGGCATCATGCTGCTCTTATTATGTGACATTCACCAGAAAACATTACTTACCCTGTGATTCGTCAAGCCGCTTGTTAACAAGCTCGATGTCGGCGTCTGCCGCATCCAGTTGCCGCTTTAATTCGGCAAACTCACTAATCCGGCTAGCCACCGGAGCTTCCACCACCTGCACATAAAGGCAGTCTGGTTATTGCCTGGGACTATGATCCTCTGTTCGCCGCCGTTCTTGATGACAACCAGAGTCTCAGGGGCTACTATCTACACAGGGCACACCTAACATGTGCGGCACTGTTCAAGATATCTTCTGATATGCCGATAAATCGGCCGATTTATCGCTTATCGCTGTCAGACCGATAAGATAAATCGGCCGATAAATCAGCCGATATGGCGATAAATCGACCGATATGCCGATAAACTGGCCGATTTACCCCTTATCATGGGTCGACCGATAAGTTCCCGATAAGCGATATCCCCAACATTGATGTGTGGTACTATCAAATATTATTTCACTTACCTCAAAGTCTGTCAGTAGACTCATAAAGGCTTCATGTAATCCGCTTTCGGCAGACGAAATTCTTTCCATCACCGTACCCATCAGTGTACGGTGTTCTTCTGAGATGGCCGCTCGCCCCCAACAGCTCCCTTAGAACGTCCGACCACATACCAGACGGTGCCGGACTCTTTTCTTTGCTCTCTTTGAGAGCCGGGCGCTGGGGACTTCGGGGGACTATGGGATTATCTTCTAGCCTCACCGGATCCGGAGAGGCCCTCCGTGACGACACTTCGGGGTCGCCCGCTTCTTGAGCGGAGGAGTCCGGGGGAGGCGTTTCGCTCTCCATCATCTCCGGAAGAAGATCCCCCGAAGACGAGCTCAGCTGAGAAGGGCTAAGACCCGAACTGCAAGATATATGCGGCGGTTATTTTCTCAGAAGAAAGATAGTATACCTTTACTATTAAAGTATTTTTTGGATCACTTACGACTCGTTGGAGGGCTGATCCCCCCGCGGACTTTGTGCGGCAAGAGCACCCCCCGAGGTAGGACCCTCTGTTGGAGACTTCTTCTCTCGTTTGGAGGCCTCGGCTTCCGGATCCTCGGAAGCAGTCCTCTTCCTCCCCCGGTTATCCTCCTTTATGGAGGCGCTCATTCCCTTGGTTGGAACTGGCAGCGATGGGGGCCTGCTTCCGCCCATATTATTCCCCCCTGTATCTTCCTTCGAGGGCTCCGGGCAAGGTGCGAGCTCGAGCATCTTTTCCAATACCAGATTTTCCAAACCCTTAGGGAGGGGGGCCGAACACCGAATCATATTCGCCTTTGTTAGCCAGTCCTGGTCAAAGAGCGATCTCTCAGAAATAACTTCATGATGAATAAAGGACGGTGTGTTCGGCTAGAGGATTACTTACTTTCTCGGCGGCGCGGTTACTGCTCAGGCCCACGTCCTCGATAGTATCCGAACACTCTATTTGAGGTCCGAAGAATGACTTGTACATCTCCTCGTGCGTCAGGCCGAGGAAGCTTTGAATGGCACGCGGTCCTTCTGGGTTAAACTCCCACAAGCGAAGGGGCCGGCGTTTGCAGGGTTGGACTCGACGAACCAGCATAACTTGCACTACCACAACCAAATTAAAATCTCCCTCGAAGAGATCTTGAATGCGGCTTTGTAGTATAGGCACGTCCTTGGCTGGACCCCAGCTCAGTCCTCTGCTAATCCATGACATCAGTTGTGGTGGGGGGCCCGAGCAGAAAGCGGGGGCAGCCGCCCACTTGGCACTTCTGGGAGCCGTGATGTAAAATCACTCCCGTTGCCATAATCCGGACACCTCTGGAAGGGAACCTTTCGGCCACGGAGCTCCTGCCATCTTGCTTATTGACGCGCCTCCGCACGCTGCATGTTGCCCCTCGATCATCTTCGGCTTCACTTCAAAGGTCTTGAGCCACAGGCCGAAGTGAGGGGTAATGCGGAGGAAGGCCTCACACACGACAATAAATGTCGAGATGTGGAGAAAGGAGTCCGGAGCTAGATCGTGGAAATCTAGCCTGTAATAGAACATCAAACCCCTGACGAAGGGATCCAGAGTGAGGCCTAGGCCTCGGAGGAAGTGGGAGACGAACACGACGTTCTCATTGGGTTCGGGAGTAGGGACGACCTGCCCTCGGGCAGGCAGCCGATGCGAAACCTCGGCGCTCAGGTATCTGGCCTCCCTCAACTTCTTGATGTCTTCTTCCGTAATGGAGGAGGGCATCCATTGGCCTTGAAGGCTAGATCCGGACATGATTGAAGATCCGGAGCACCTGACCTGGGCTTTGGGTGTTAGAACTCGAGGCAGAGGAAGGATTCGATTGAACACGGGAGGGAAAAAAGTAAAAGCCTTGTCCCTTTATAAAGAGGGTGAATATCAAGCGTCCTCTCCATAGCCGTTTGGGACTTGCCTATAATCTAGGAGTCCTAGACACGGTTGGGTTACCCACGACCGTATTAATGAGAATCCCGTAATTGGGGGAACACGATCTCTGCTTTGACAAGACGTGTCAAGAAACCGCCTCGCGTTATGTGTGGAGCCGGTTGAAGAAAAACGGTTCGAATAAGCACCGGGCCATGGCATAATGTCATGTTGCCAAAACATGTCAGCAGATTAAGATTTGTGTAAATGTTATTCTCTCTACGACAGTATGTGGAACTTATTTTGCAGAGCCGGACACTATCCTTGTGTTCAAAATCTTCTATGAAGTATTCGGAGGAGGAACCCGCCTTGCAATGCCGAAGACAATCTGCGCGCCGGACTCGTCGTCATTGAAGCCTGGTTCAGGGGCTACTGAGGGAGTCCTAGATTAGGGGGTGTCCGGATAGCCGGACTATAACCTTTGGCCGGACTCTTGGACTATGAAGATACAAGATTGAAGACTTCGTCCCGTGTCCGGATGGGACTTTCCTTGGCGTGGAAGGCAAGCTTGGCAATACGGATATGTAGATCTCCTCCCATTGTAACCGACTCTGTGTAACCCTAGCCCTCTCTGGTGTCTATATAAACCGGAGGGTTTTAGTCCATAGGACGAACATACAATCATACCATAGGCTAGCTTCTATGGTTTAGCCTCTCTGATCTCGTGGTAGATCTACTCTTGTACTACCCATATCATCAATATTAATCAAGTAGGACGTAGGGTTTTACCTCCATCAAGAGGGCCCGAACCTGGGTAAAACATTGTGTCCCCTGCCTCCTGTTACCATCCGGCCTAGACGCACAGTTCGGGACCCCCTACCCGAGATCCGCCGGTTTTGACACCGACAGTGTCCTCCAGTATTCGGGAGTTGCATAATCTCATAGTCAGAGGAACATGTATAAGTCATGAAGAAAGCAATAGCAATAAAACTAAACGATCATTATGCTAAGCTAACGGATGGGTCTTGTCCATCATATCATTCTCTAATGATGTGATCCCGTTCATCAAATGACAACACATGTCTATGGTTAGGAAACTTAACCATCTTTGATTTAACGAGCTAGTCAAGTAGAGGCATACTAGGGACACTCTGTTTGTCTATGTATTCACACATGTACTAAGTTTCCGGTTAATACAATTCTAGCATGAATAATAAACATTTATCATGATATAAGAAAATATAAATAACAACTTTATTATTGCCTCTAGGGCATATTTCCTTCAGCACCCGCTCACCTTTACGATGGCATTGTCCACCCAGGACATGTCCGTAGCCAGGTACACTCCCTCCCCCCTGGTCGACGTCGACCATGGTGAACACCACACCCGGTAGGTGTCTCGTCAAATGCCAATGGGCTTATTTTCGAACGCAATGTCACTTTTTTTAGAGTACAAAGGATGGCGGGTTACTCGGCCGTGGAGGACGAGTTTTTTGCGATGTGTGGTTGGTCGTATATGCAGATTTCATAGGCGGGAGCAGAGGGGGTCGTTCTGGCAGCACGTGCATGATTCATTTCACGCGCGAAAACACGTTACGCCCAACAACATGCACATCATCCATGATCGCAATGTGAAGTCATTATCGTATCGATGATATGCCATCCAAACCACCGTCGCCAAGTTTTGTGATGTTGTTGATATGCTGGAGGCAAGGTGGTCATTGCGCAGCAACATCCAAGGAGATCAGAAGTTTTGCTTCTTCTTGCTCAATTTGTTGATTGATTCATTCATCCATTCAATATTGATCTACACATTGTGTAGCCCGTACACGCTGAAGTGATGTACCACAGGCTAGAGAGACGGAAATTTACGCACATACATTGTTGAATGAAGCTGAAGGAGCAGTATGTGTGGGACGACATGATCTGTTTGCGAAGAACTTGTTGAACATCCAGTTAATCTCGTTGAATTTGAATTATTGTTGTAGTAGACTTATTTGCATGCTATGTATGAACAATTATGTTATTTTTTATCCTAACTTTGATGAAATCCATCGTGTTTGCATGAATTTCGTCCCATTAGTTGAAACCCGACTTGAAATGTATGCAGGCGTCGTTGGATGGCCGCCTCCTGCATCCGTGCCGCGGTCTGGTCCATCCTGTTCGCGGATATGGATGTCGGAGCAAATTTGTGGGCCATCATTGGAGATGCACTAACCTGGTTAAAATAACAATTTCCCATACGATATAGAAATATCATACATTTAGAACTTGATTGAGAAATTGTTAAAAGAAATTTTTATTGGATATTGTGAATTGGCTCCCTTTTAATAATAACCAATCAAATAAGTAGCTTCCCAAAATTAAATCATATAAGTAGTTTAAATTACAGGGAAGGAGTTGAGCAACGCATAACACAATTGTACTAAAGTGTACCTACAAACACGTCACCAACAACTCAGTTTAAACACCCTTGCTTGTTTTTCCTGCCATTATTGCTTTCACCGTGGTGTTTTCCGCCACGTTTTCTCTCGCCACCGCCAACTTTAGCACCAACATTGTGGCCCATTCTACCATCTCCACTAGTGCCACGGCCAGCTCCAAGACCGCCTCTAGTGCCGAGGCCCTTTCCGTCTCCAGCACCTCCGCCGACTTCAATCCCTCCTCCAGCACCAACACCCTTGCCCAATCCACTACCTACACCAACACCGCTGCCACTGCCAGCTCCGATGCCGCCTCCAGCACCAACGCCCTTGCCCAATCCACTACCTCCATCAATACCGCTACCACTGCCAGCACCGATGCCACCTCCGACACCAGCTCCCATGCCTGCACCCGCACCACCACCACTTCCAAAGCCGCCTCCTGCACCTCCGCCGGCTCCAAAGCCACCTCCTACGCCACCTCCACCTCCAAAACCGCCACCTATACCACTGCCAGCTCCGAGGCCGCCTCCAAAACCACTACCTGCACCACCACCGCCTCCGAAGCCGCCACCCATTCCAACACCAGAACCTGCTCCAGCACCAAATCCACCACCACTGCCACCTCCAAAACCACCGCCTTTTCCTCCACCGCCTCCAAAGCCGCCTCCCATTCCAGCACCAGATCCAGCTCCGGCACCAAATCCACCATTGTTTCCACCGCCACCTCCAAAACCACCGCCCTTCCCTCCACCTACACCGTTGCCACCTCCAAGGCCTCCACCGTTGTCATCGCCTATGCCTCCCCCGGAACCACCACCCATACCGCCGCCGCTACCAAAGCCTCCACCGCTCCCGCCACCTATGCCTCCGCCGGAACCACCACCCATACCGCCACCAAAGCCTCCACCGCTTCCGCCACCTATGCCTCCACCGGAACCACCACCCATACCCCCGCCGCCACCTATGACTCCACCGGAACCACCACCCATGCCACCTCCGGCTCCAAAACCTCCACCGCTCCCTCCACCAATGCCACCACCAGAGCCACCACCCATGCCGCCTCCGGCGCCGCCTCCAAGACCTGCGCCGCTACCAACACCACCTCCTGCGCCACCACCAGCACCGAATCCGCCGCCGCTGCCAAATCCTCCACCACCACCTGCACCAGCTCCTCCTCCAAGTCCCCCGCCACCACCAATTCCTCCACCATCTCCAGCTCCGGCTCCTCCTCCAAGTCCACCACCAGCGCCCATTCCTCCGCCAGATCCTCCTCCAAACCCACCTCCACCACCGCTACCCATGCCGCCGCTAGCTCCGCCTCCGAATCCACCTCCACCACCAGCGCCAACACCACCACCCGCTCCCGCTCCACCTCCGAGTCCACCGCCCGCTCCCACACCTCCTCCGCTTCCAAACCCTGCACCGGCACCGCTGCCCATGCCGCCGGCGGCGCCACCTCCTCCCCCAAACCCACCACCGCCTCCCATACCTCCGCCTGCACCGACACCACCGCCCGCTCCACCTCCAGCACCAACGCCGCCTCCCATCCCACCACCTACGCCAACGCCAGCACCCTTGCCGTGCTTCTTCTTGTCGCAGCCCTCCGCCTCCGGCCCAACCGTGCCCGTGGTCCACACCACAGGCTTGTCCCACGCCGCAGCACTCGCCGCCCACGCAAGCGCCAGCAGCAGCAGGCACGCCATTGCCCGGCTCCCCATCGGAACGCCGCCTTTCAGCCGCGAGGCTGCCGCTATCAACGTCGTACGGTAAGGGTGGGAGAGTTCTGTGGTGCTACTCGCTCGCTGCGTGCATGCGCTGGGGAAGCCAGAAGCGCCGCGCGGGGTATTTATAAACGGCAGGAGCACGCGCTGCATCGGCTCTGGATTAAAATTGGGCGCTTTCGGTTTGGTGGCGGGTGGATGAGGGCAAGGGAGCGTTGACGTGGCTCAACTTACGTCTTTTTAATGCAGTGCCCTGTGGCGGGAGGCTTTGGTTTGCGCAGCCCAGCGCCGCGTTTCTCACTTTCGAGGCCGTGAGCGAGAAGCTACTCATGCATGTCTAGCTGTTCTGCGTATGCGGTAGCTTGATCGGTTGGCTACTTGCCTTCTTTACTTCTTTTAGCCTGTGATTTGTACAGTTGTGTCTCTCTGTGTTGTGCAACTGTGCGTGCACGATGATGCAATGGATGGTACAGCTGTTCATTAATGGCGAGGAGCTCGCAAAGAAGCGATGCGGGTGGTAGGAAGAGAGGACGGACAGCTCGGCGTGCACGGGGATGCTTGTGTGCGGCAAATGGCGGTAAGCCCTTTTCTCTGCAAGTGGGCTTTGTAGCCGTCCATCCAGGCAAATGGAGTTCGATGATACTTGAGGTGTTGGTGCTTCATCTTGGCAAACCTTGTCAAAACTCTCAACTAATCACTAGGATTGTGCATGTGATTACAAACTACGAGATGATTTTTGACAGTTCAGATGAACTCAGGCCCAGGTGCGGTTGCGATGACAAACGCGAGGTGAATATGTACAAGCCGTCGACTGGGACGGATTAAAACACTGATGATTAGTGGTGAGCAGCGACTTTCTCGTTGCTCATCTTCTTCCTGCAGACTAGCTACATCTAATGATATGCCACACATAATTACTGGTGGCGACTCTTCTCAGCGCTCATCTTCCTACTTTCCTGAAATGGGACTTGAGCTCCTGGGCGACGCAGAACATCGTGTCCATGGTGTCCTCGTCCAGGTGCGCGTCCTTGACGCCGCCGATCGCCAGGATCGTCTGCAGCCAGTCCTCGTGGAGGGTGGAGAACTCCGCTCGCCCTTCGCTCGACCTGAAGTTCCCCGCGATCCTCGACTTCATCATCTCGCCCGCGACCGCCGCCTTCTCCACTATGGACTTTGGGATCCCCGCCATCGTGGCGACCTGCAGGCCGTAGCTCTCCGGGGAGGCGCCTGACGCGAGCCGGTAGAGGAAGGTGAGCTCCATCTCGCCGTTGCCGCCGCTCCTTGGCCTCAGCATGCAGGCCATGTGCTGGAGGCTCACGTGGGGGTGGGAGGCGAACTCCTTGGTGAGAGGGTGGTAGTGTGTGGCGAAGAGCAGGCGGCATCGCACCTGTTCCACCAGGTGCCGGAATACCTGAGGCAAAACACAGTCATCAGAAGCACGAAATTGTTTGTCAGAAAATGGATACGATGTGAAAACAATGAGAAAGCACACGGTAATGGCTGATATGCCATGTTGAACGTACGGAATTTATCGGTTTTCTGACTGTCCTATCAATGGCTGATATGCAAAACTACTCCTTCCGTCCCATAATATAAGATCGTTCTTGAAGCTATGTAGCCTACTGATACGGACAATGACCTTAAAAGACACGGCGACAGCATCTACCATGAAAAAGGCATACTGAAGGGTATGGCAAGCATGGTGATGTAATGGATTGAAGGAAGACTTACAGCATATGCAATCGCATATCCATCAAATGTGCTAGTTCCTCTGCCAAGTTCATCAAGCAAGACAAGAGAATCCTCAGTTGCATTCTGAAGAACAGATGCAGTCTCACTACATTCGACAAGAAAAGTACCTGCAAGACCGCAAATAATGTTGTAACAATCCAAGTTAGGGTCATTGTCATCTCATACCTCATGATTCATGGTACGGCCAAAAGAAAATTGACAAGTGCTTTAGAAGTTAATATTGAGAACCCATGGATTTACTCAACAGATATACCATGTAAAAATAGCTATATAATTTATGTGCAAATGTATATTTGACTATACAAGTATCATTTTATTGGGAACCAGTGTCAGAATATATTATTTATGCAGAACAATAAAAAATAAACCCATGTCTGACCAGATCCAGTTGTAGGACAACCCATATAAAGACCTTATCCATTTTTAACTCCTGTTTTGCGCCAAAAGCAATAGGATTTGCAACACTGACTTACTTTCTCCAGACATAATCCGATCCGTTGCGCCTAGCCGTGTAAAGATGGAGTCTGCAAGGGTCAATTCACATGATATGCAGGGGACATAACAGCCAAGCTGCAGACAAGAAATTCCATTTATACATCCAAATAGGGAGCCCAGGAGTTAACAAGCAAAAGGGTATAACCAGATTTATTTATACATACCTGGGCAAGCACGATAGCCAAGCAGGTAGCACGCATTATTGTAGATTTTCCTCCCATATTTGGACCAGTCAACAACAATGCAAAGCGATTATGACCCGATAAATCCTGGCCAAGAGACAAATCGTTTGGTACAAGCCCAGTTCCACTTTCTGCAAAAGCATATGGATGCCATAGACCCTTCATCCGAAGTATAGGCGATTTGTCTTTCAACAGAATACATGGTCTGCACATGGTGCCAAATGATGACAATGCCATTGCTGCAAAGGACCTAAGGACATCAACAGTGCTGATGGCATTGATTACCAAAGACCATTCGGTAGCTTTTCCAACAAAATGTTCCACTAAATTAGCCAAGGTGGTAGCATCACCGTCTTTGATATCATGATCCTGTCAAAAACTCAAAACACATAATCAGTACTGTGGAAGTCCAAAACACAGACAGCAAATACTAGAAAAAGAAATAACCGCTTCTTAGATAGATAGCGTCCGAAGAAATTCCCAGCATATTCATACCTGGTACTGTTCAAAGTCATTGCGTATATCCTCTTCAAACTGATGAACTAATTCATCAAGAGAACTCAGGGTTGGAATATCAACTGATTTTGACAGCACTGGGATGCCATGGTCCTCTCTACGCAAGGCACTTAATAAGTCAATTCCAACCCGGAGGCCCTTGATAAGCATGCCAAATGTTTTAATCTGGAAAATGCAGAAAATTTGCATGTCATTAGCAGTAGTGTAGATACAAGAAAGGCAAACTTCATAATTTGCAAAAATGGGCATCTCATTGATTGAATCTAATCCATACAAAAGAGAACTTTAAGCTACGATAAGCTTAGGACTGGGAATGAAAAAGAAAGAACAACCACTAACCCGCCTCTTTAATATCTTTTCACCAACAAAAGGCAACAGGACAGCAGATGTTAACCCAACAGTAGATCTGATTCGCCCAAGTAACCTCTCAAGGTCAGGAATTTTCCGGAGATAATCAAGTGTAATAGAGCCTACCCCACAATGTTGGATGAAACCCTCAACAACATCAAGCCTTCTATTTATAGCATCGACATCTTTTAGTGGATGGCATATCCATCTTCTTAAAAGCCGCTTACCAGATGCGGTTATGCAGTGATTGAGGTGCTTGTACAGAGTACCTAAAACAAAGTAAATATAATACAAAGTTTATCTGTGTTTTTATGTTTGGATATGTTAGGAAATTGTCACAGCAGGCTGCAAAAATAAGTAGAGAAGAAAATAGGTAGAAGGCAAACTCCTACCTGATGAGCCACCATCAAAGTTATTGCCGAAAATCTCCAGGTTCACAAGAGTCTGACCATCCATCCTTAAACAAGTTTGGTACACATTGTAAGGTAAGACTTCCCCATTTTTTAGAGCATCATCTAGCTGTTTCCAGATTGCAGCTTATCAGAACGTAAACAGGCAGTCTTATGAAAACAATCGTTTCCCAAGCAAATAAAAAAAGAAAGGCAAGCACATCATTTACTCTGTGATTTGTGCAAACAATTTTTTGACATTATACTAGTTTAAAACTAGAACACCTTTGCACATATAACTTGTGAAGTTGATATGGTCAGCATAGAAAATGAGAAAAAAATTATATATTAAAGAAATTACATACTCCCTCCATTCCAAAATATAGTGCGCCCGCGCTTCCCGAGGTCCAACTTTGACCATAAATTTAACCAACGAGACCAATTGCGGCGGGAGAAAAAATTATATAATTGAAAAAAAATTCGAATACGAATTCACTGATATAATTTTTGCTCCCGCCGCAATCGGTCTTGGTAGTTAAATTTACAGTCAAAGTTGGAGCACGTGGATAGAGGAAGCACTACATTGTGGAATGGAGGGAGTACTAATTAGTTGTATCTAGGAAACAGGAAAGTGATGTCTAATGACAGTGTTCTGAAGCAATTTGAAGTGTTGCTGAAAAGGAAAATGTTGCAACAGAGGCACTCGGAGAGAGAGAGTTGGATTAAGATAAGTATACCATAAGTCTAGTCAAATGACCAATAAGTCCACCAAGTGCAAAGATAACTGCATCTCGATTCACTGAATAATCCAATGCAGATAACCAAGAATCTGTTGATGCTTTAAAGTATCCTTTAGAATGTACTAGCATTTGAATTTGTGAGGCATCAGAGAAATCTGTCCCAGGTAGTGGGGTCAGTTGCATTTTCACAGAGCCTGCTGTTAGAAGAAAGATGTTTAACAAAGAAACCAGGTGAAAATAGAAACTAAAAGAGCAAAAGATTACAACATTTTACCTGCTGAGGCATATTTTATCATTGATTTACGACTTTCTCTTGAGAGGCCTGGCAAAAGAAAACAAATATTAGTTCTTAATACATCGAGATTACAAGATAAAAGATGTACTGACCTGAGGATTCATAGATTATCTCCCTCGGGGAAACCTGAAAAAGCATGCTGATGAATGATCATTTCTAATCTGTTGAACCAAAGCAAATAAATTGCTACAGCAAAGCGCCTACCTGCACCAGCAAAGCCCCCAAAGCTGCAGACGAATCATCATCTTGAAGTGAACCAACCCAGATTTTAAGTGCAGCATAATCTAGAAAAGCAAATCCGTAGACCCGAGAACCATTAGAAGCTAGAGTAACCTGAAAATTCCCAAAAAAAAAAAGGACTGGCTACATTAGGTCAACATCACCTATGAAAAATGTTGATAAAAGTAATTCAAGATGAATTACAGAATTTGTGAACAAATTGCAGGACAAAACTGACTCGTAAAATCTAGGATACATAACACTGCATGTTTCACAGGGACAGTGAAAATATCATTTTACTAAAACAATAGCTGAATTAAGTATCAAGATTGTCTTCTGCAAGTTACATATATTTCTACATTATTGCCACAATATTTTACATGTTTATACACAGTGATCAACTAGACTTAGATTTATCACTATGTTTCTATGTAAATTTATTTGGTCATTGTGTCCAAAGACCACGAGTTTGTAGTTCTTTCCTGTCTTTTGAGGAAATAGTGTTCTTTCTATTATCAGATGGTTAGCTTTTGTGGTAGTATTGTGTCTTCTCATGTGCGTCAGATGAACATACAAAACATTATACCAAATCATATTGCCAAATGCAATGTATTGCTTTGTTAAAAAAGGCAAACCTCTTTCAATGCAAGAAGATGAACAGCATCAGGCCCTATGTTGCTGTCAGCTGCAGTTGACGGTGTGGATACATGAGCTAACTTTCTTTCGATAACCTTGCAGGAGTACAAAAAAAAAGTCACACTTATATACAGTCAATCTCTTGTAACTTGAAAGGACGTGCATCCGTCAATGGAGATGCCAGGGTACATATTAATATATGCATTCAAGTTCTGCTGCACAGACCACAGGTTATGTAACTACTACCTTGATCAATTCTACTACATGTTTTAGACCATGAGAGTGTCTAATGTGTGTGCTTCACCATTAGTTTTGCAGTCACATGTCAATGTAAGTTCTTAAAACTGTACTGACCTCTAAGCTTTTTTATGACAATCTAGTAATAACATTTACACGAGATTAATCAAAATACTATTGTGTATATACCTCCGTTTCTAAAATCTAAATATATGACTTTTTAGAGATTTCAATATAGACTACATACGGATGTATATAGACGTATTTTAGTGTGTGGATTCACTCATGTTGCTCCGTATGTAGTCCACATTGGAATCTCTAAAGGGCTTATATTTAGGAACGGAGGGAATAATATATTAGTGGTCAAAGTTTCAAAGTGTTGACTACACACATTCTGAAAGGGCATCCAAAAAAGAATGGAAGTGGAAAACTTACTGAATTTGGTCCTCTAGATTTTGCCTGTGCTGCAGATTCCATTTGTTCTATCCTTCCAACTTTATATCTGGAGGGAAATGCTAGATTGATCAGCAGTCAAACCACCAAAAGAAATAAAAGTAGAGCAAGAAGTAATTTATATCCAGTATTATAATGGATGTGTCACATCACAAATCATATCATATACATTTCAGTATACAAGGCCACTTCATATTTTTTTATGTCTAATTTTGACCATTAAATTTACCAACAAAAAGTGAGTTATATGCCACAAAAAGTATGTCAATGTATACACATTGGAAAGAACTTTCCAATGATATATTTTTTATGACATAACCCGTATTTTGTTGACCAAAATTATAAGTCAAAGTTTGACAAGAAAAACCAAAGTGGCCTTGCATACAGAAATGGAGGGAGTACTCAAATATAGCGTTCAGATGGAACTAAATGCATTTTGCAGCTGAACAGATATAGTTTTTTTTCACAACGACACTGGCACAGAAACCAATAAGGAATCAATCTTGAGTGCATTTCTCATATTATAATCAACAACAATACCGATAGAAACAAACATATGGCCTATCAATACCAACCGGAAGAACTGTGCATGAACTTGCTGATGTTCAAGATAATTTTAAGATCAAAATGCTGAAAATGAGCAAAGCATAAGGAGACTAAGAAGTTTACCCCCGAGCTAAAAGCTTTTCAACAGCATCGTCAATCCCACTGTCTGAAATACCAACCTTCACATAAGATGAACAAGTCAGCCTCATGTACCACAGCGAGAGTGTTTACTAAAAGGCTTTTAAAACTCCCTTCT
This sequence comes from Triticum monococcum, assembly GCA_034509565.1. Taxonomy (NCBI): domain Eukaryota; kingdom Viridiplantae; phylum Streptophyta; class Magnoliopsida; order Poales; family Poaceae; genus Triticum; species Triticum monococcum. The sequence continues at coordinate 96,296,498 of CM067843.1, read as the reverse complement.
TCAAGAGTGTTTAATACAAAAGCATTAGTTGAAACAGAACATGAAATGCTACTATAGTGGCCAACAAAATATGAAAAAGACAAGCTGCTGCGGATAGACCCTGGAGGAAGTGGTGTATTGCCAAAAGCTTGAAGCAATGTACCCAATCATCTCCAAAATGCCAATAGAACTACATTACCGAGAGTATTGTCTAAATAATACAAAATAATATAGCGTACACATGATATTATAGGACAAATGATCTAGCAAATGATACTTATTACTCAACCAACAAGCAACCATGAGGGAGTATATATTAGCAGGGTCAGCACAGCAGACATTCAGACATCAGAACCAAGCATTCCAGTGGCAAAATAAGAATGGTCACAGTTTATGACTTAAGTTACCTGTCGGCATTTTCCCACCCCACTAATAGTCATTTTCCAATCAAGTTCCTTTTGGCCGATCTCAGCATCTACTTCATAGAGCTCATAAAACTTCCCCTACACATACAGGCAAAAAACTTCTGTAGGTTATATATCTCAAGTAGCAGAAAATAACTGGTCAACTTAGATAATTTTGGAGGTCAGGGGAGTCTGGGAGAGGGATCAAAGCAGCATTCAAAACTGTGAGGTGTAAGCAGACTGAGAGGATAAGAACAAATGAAGGAACCCAAAATAAAAGCAAATAACATTTTGGATTATTAACCAGAACAAACATCATTCATAAATGTCTAACTTCTGATGCATATGTCAATATGCATGGAGTAATTGAGTAGAACTGTCTAAGTATGAGAAGTAAACAAAGAATTGTGCGGTAGTCCCATGAGAAAAATGCATCTAGTTCATAATTATAGGGTTAGGCAATAGCCCAGTATGACACCAAGGTATGAGAGATACTAGTTAGCATTGCAGTAATCTTTGACGTGATAATCTTACAGATAGTATACTGCATATATGCAGTGTATGAGTCAATGATGATGGAATTTACCACTTTGAAGAAGAGGAGAACATCCATATATTTGCACTTAATAGTCCAGTATTGCTTTTGAGATGTTGACATCTTTCTCAGTGCATCAGGTGGAATAAAAAGAGTTCTCTTGTCATAAAGTGGGTCATCTGGCCGCCTTTTATTTGCATCCCTGATATTCAAAGGATTCAGCCATTCAAATTTACTATGTGCACTTTCAGCCATTTCATCATGAGCCATTTTCCCAGCTGGAGAACAATGAGCTGATTTCACCTTCTTATTTGAACCCCACAAAGGAGACTGACTGTTATTGGCAGTCATGCATTGATCCTGTTGAACTCTCTTCCCACGAGGAGCCACTGCTCGTGTCACTGGAGTTTCTGGTTTCAGAAGAACAGAATCAAGTTCCGGAAACAGTGTAGCAGGTGCTCCAATATGCTTACCATTCATAGATACTGAGAACTTATTCAAGTGGTTCTGCAGCGGAGTTCCATTTGAATCAAATTCCGGAAACAAATTAGTTGCTTTAATGTATGAATGGTCTGAAGACCCAGAGAATAGCTTCTTTGAGTGTTTCGCTATAGGAGTATCATTCAAATCAAGTCCAAGCGGTGTCACTGCTCTAAGGTATTCACCACTAGAAGAGCCCGATGACGACTTTTTCGATGGATGCTGCAAAGGAATTGGATATGAACGATACTCTGATAAAGGTGTATCTGCTCCATGAAAAGGCCCAGAAAAGATTCTCTTTAACGGATCCCGGGACGGTGTTTGTACATCAAATGCTTCAAACACTGAATTAGCTTGAACGTACTGGTTGCTGGGGCACTCTGAGGATAACTTCTTCGGACACTCCTGAAGCAGAGTTGGATAACCAAGTTCAGGGAACAGCGTGCTTGCTCTAACAAATTCATCGGTGGAAGACCTTGCAGAGAACTTCAATGGCTCCTGCGGCGGAGTGGTATCCGTGCTATGTTCTGCAAATAACACAGTTCCTCTGCTATATTTGCCATTGTGCCGTACAGGGAATGATGCACTTGGCTGCTCATTTGAGGTATCTTCATTTCTACCAGGTAAGGCTCTCTCAGCATTTCTAATCTGAGCGGCATCTTTGTTTCTGCAACAAACACAGAGAGCATCACCATGATGGCACAGCAAAAAAAAAGTGTTCTCCAAAATAAGCAGAAAATCTGCCGATGCAAACAAACAAACAAGAAACTTTAGGGACCAAGAAGGCAATAGCATACACCTGTCATACACCCAATAACACAGAAACAAATGCATCCAACCCAAACAATCCATAGTCCATTACAGCAATCCAAGCTTGCACTAAAGTGAAGGACGATTAGCACAGTTAAACACTGGACCCAAAATCCACTAAGCTTAAGGCTAGTTGCAATGTAGATGGAGTGAACCACATGCAAATTATGAATCTGCAATCAATGGTGATGTGTATTAGACCAGATTCTTCCTTTCGATTGTACGGAACAGCTTCCAACCTGAAGTTTACTTTGGTTCGCAAAATTATGGTGGATCATCTATCCATGCTCAAAAACTACAACCATGTGAATCAAAACATAGATAGATCACATAAAACACCATCCAACAGCCAGGAGACACGGTCAGTAAGCAAATTGGAGTTAAGAGAAACGGATTTAGCAGCAAGCATGGCGACTGATGAGGACAACGCAATAGCAAAAACAAACTGAATAACTGAGGATGACAACGCGGCCCGTAAACTATCAGGCACAACACATGCAGTGGCCAAACACCAGTCGCGGTCAGCAGCTAAGCCCGTCAAAAGACAGCGCAACTGCAAACTCGCATCGATCTCATCCCTGCTGCTACCGGCCACACAATAGCGCTACCCGCAACAAATGAAGCCACGCCAGAATTTGGGGTTCAAGCAATTCCAGCAGAATACATGTGGAGACCAATGGAACGATAAATCGGCCGAATCGGCATCCACTATCAAGCGGCAACCACCTAAGCGAATGCGCGCGCGGACCCGTTAGCCAGATACCGCGGCAGCTAGCCCAATCAAACGGCACCCAAACCCGGACAAAACCCTAGGACGGCGGGAGCTGCATTGGTCGCGTACCTCCCCTGCGACGGCGGCCGCACGAGACGCTCCATGATGCCGTCGACCGACGACGCGGCGGGGGGGCGCGGGGGCCTCTCGGGGGTCCTGCCGGCGCCGGGCGCCTCCTGCGCCGGGCCCTGGCGCGGGTGGAGGAAGGGGAGGATGGACTGCTGCTGCTGCCGCCGCGGCTGCATCGCGGTGGCCGGGATTCGATTCGAGGTGGCTCCGTCCGGGCGGGAGGAGCGGGGTTCTCTGGGAGGTGGTAGCGGGGAGGGGAATGGGAGGGAGATGAAATTATTTGGGGGAATTTCCGAGCGGGAAATGCGAGCGCGGTGGAGAGGGGAACTGGGTGGGGGTTTTCCGCTTTCAATCCCCGCCGTCTCGCGTCTCGCGCCCTGCGTGCGGGGAAGAAGAGAGGTTTGGGCCTAGGCCTGAAAGCGTTGTGCCAAATCGACGGCCCGGGCTTCCAGCGCGCTCCTCACACGATGGGCCCCTGCATTTGTTTCGGTGGGATTCCTCTGACGCCATCAAAACAGGTGAGCTATGAGGGACACATATCACTTGCGAGTCCCAGCGACCATCCCCTCTCGCTAGGGTTTCTCTCCTCTCGGGCGACGGCGCCGCCATCACCGTAGAGCCCGACATCCCCTCTCTTTCCACCCCGTCGGTGGCCTGCCGCGTCTTCAGGGCGTGGTAGCCACGCAGCGGAGGAGGAGATAGGGCCCATACCGCTCGCGGATCCACACCCCGAGCGAGAGGATCATGGCTGCGAACGCATCTTCGTCGAGTTCGGGCTCCTCCAAACTTGAAGCGATGATGGAGGAACTAGGATTAAAGGAAGATGACTTGGAAGACGTCGTGGTTGAGGACGGTGAACTTCCGCAGGAGGCAACCAGGTGGATGGCAATAGCTAGGGTTCACACCGAAAAATCCTATAGCCAGTACTGGTTTTACAGGGGCATGGGATCTGGCACAGGAAGTTAAGATCAGGCCGTTGGAAGAAAACCTCTATACCCTCCAATTCTCGTGCCTCGGCGATTGGGAGAGGGTAATGGAGGAGGGACCATGGAACTTCAAGGGGAAGGCAGTTGTCCTGGCGCCTTATGATGGATTCACCAAGCCGTCGACCATCGAGCTCAAAAAGATCGATATATGGATTCGGATACATGATCTACCAGATGGTTACTTTCCCAAGATTAAAGCCATGTCTGCTACGGTGGGAGAGTTCATATTCGCTGAACCAAAGTCACAAGATTTTGAAGGTAATTTTGCCAGGGTTCGGGTGCGAATAGATGTTACGAAGCCTCTGAAAAACGCGGTCTCGCTGGTTCTTAAGAGAAAGGATGTGGTGGAACGTGTGATCTTCAGAATCAAGTACGAGAGGCTGCCGGATTGGTGTGCTGTTTGTGGGTACTTGGGGCATCTATACAAGGAGTGTGGCGATGGAGTTCACCCTTCAAAAGCACTAGTGTTTAAGGACATAAAAGCAGGATGGTCCCAGGGTCCTGGCAGAGGCCCTGGAGAGAATGAGAGCCCTAGAGGAGGCCGTGGACGCGGTCGAACAGGGCGTGGTGGAGGAAGAGCTGCAGCTGGTCGCGGTGCTTTTGATGGCCAACCTATCGTTGATCCTGAGCAAATGGCTGGTGATGTGACGATGGAAGATCTTGACAGAAATAGGAAGAGAACTGCCCTGGCGGACAAACTAGCACAACCGCAACAGTCCATCCTGTCAAACAAAAACCTGCTAGCGATGCCACCTCCGGTCCCTTCGAGCCCGACACCCAAGCAGGAGACAAAGAGAAATAAACTGAGTCCTTCCACTACTGAAACAAACATGGCAAAGAGTGCAACATCCAGCAAAACTACTGATGCGCGTTTGGCGAACCCCCAGGAAGGGGTTCGCCCAGCGCAATGAGTCTCATGTGCTGGAACTGTCGCGGAATTGGCAAAGCTGCGACAGTTCGGGAGCTTCGCACTCTTGCGAGGCAGTTTGCCCCCTCAATCCTCTGTATTCTTGAAACACGATTAGAAGGAACGAGGGTAGAACAGTTAGCGGAAGGTTTAGGTTTTAATAAAAGTTTTGCAGTTAGTAGCTCTGGACGCAGCGGTGGTCTTTGTATCTTTTGGAATGATGAAATAAAATTGCAAATTCTCGGTTATTCGCGGTATCATATTGATGCCCTAGTTGACAATATGGTTGATATACAGGTCAGAATCTGCTTTGTCTATGGGGAGGCCCAGGTACCTAATAGGCAAAACACATGGGATACCCTCAAGAACATATCCGAGACGCAAAACAGGCCATGGGCGGTCATTGGTGACTTCAATGAGGTCCTGAATCTTAGCGAACATGTTGGCGTGGGAAGCCGTAGCCAAGCACATATAGATGGCTTTCGTGAAGCAGTGGACACTTGTGAATTGTCTGACATAGGATATACGGGTACAGATTGGACTTTTGAAAAAAAGGTTGCTGGGGGTACCTACACTAGAGTACGGCTCGACAGATGCCTGGCTAACCCGGAATGGTTGCTAGCGATGCCAGATTCTACGTTGCATCACAAGACGGCAGCCGGCTCTGATCATTGTCCAATTCTCCTCACGTTACGTAACACACATGCATGCAGGGCGGGGCCCAGGACCTTTAAATATGAAACTATGTGGGAGAGAGAGGAATCCCTCTTCACCACGGTTGCAGGCAGATGGAGCATGCAGGATGGAGGGGATGTGCATTCATTGCACGGAAAACTGGGAGACCTGGCGGGTGACTTGGCAGCTTGGGATCGGCAAAGCTTTGGATCGGTTCGGCAGCAGATATCACAACTAAAGGTACAGCTACAGCTCCTGCGCGCTACCCCAGGCAGATCCGGCCCCCACGAGGGAGGAGACGAAAATCACTGATATGTTGGTGGAGCTCTTTCACCGGGAGGAAATGCTATGGCGACAAAGAGCGCGAGTGGAATAGTTAGTTCATGGGACAAAAACACGTATTTCTTCCATTTGCGGGCAAGCAGGAGACGGCACAAAAATCAAATCAAATCATTGCAAGATGCGCAGGGGCAAGTAATTGAGGATCCAGCCGGGATGGAGGAGTTGACAACGGCATACTACAAAGAATTGTACACGTCGGAAGGGGTGCATAACATGGATGAAGTTCTGCGGTATGTCCCAACAAAGGTAACATCTGAGATGAATGATATCCTGAATGCGCCATACACCCATGAGGAGGTCAAGTGTGCCTTATTCCAAATGTTCCCAATTAAGGCTCCTGGCCCGGATGGATACCCAGCTCACTTTTTTCAGCGTCATTGGGAAATTTGCGGAGAAGAGGTCACGAAAGTGATACTCAAAATAGTTGACGGCACCGAGTCAGCAGCCTGTATCAACGACACAATCTTAGTGCTCATTCCCAAGGTAAAAAACCCAACGTTACTCAAGCAGTTCAGGCCAATCAGTCTTTGCAATGTTCTCTACAAGATCGCGTCTAAGGTAATATCCAACCGTCTCAAACAAATACTTCCAGAGATTATCTCACCGGAGCAGTCAGCCTTTGTACCTGGCAGATTAATTACAGATAATATCATAACAGCCTATGAGTGCCTGCACTTCATGAAGAGGAATAAGGCCAAAAAAACATCAGTCATGTGCTCTCAAGCTAGATATGATGAATGCCTATGACAGAGTTGAATGGGACTACCTCCGGGCTGTAATGCTGAAGCTGGGATTCACTCCAAGATGGGTGGATATTGTTATGAATATGGTATCTTCAGTGAAATTTTCTGTCTTGTTCAATGGTAAAAAGCTTGAGCAGTTTTGCCCCTCACGTGGTATCCGACAAGGGGACCCGATATCTCCATACTTGTTCTTGTTAGCAGCAGAGGGCCTGTTGTGCCGGTTAAAATCACAAAGAGAGTCATCCAATTTGGGTGGGATACAAGTGGCTCCTACGGCACCACTAGTTAACCACCTTCTATTCGCTGATGACAGCCTGTTGTTCTTCAAGGCAAACGGTGTGGGAGCTACCGAGGTGAACCAAGTGCTGGATATATATTGTACTGCTTCAGGCCAGCGAATAAATTTTGACAAGTCCTCTATATTCTTCAGTAAAGGTGTCCCCGAGGCGGTTCGGAATGAGATCAAAATCACCCTGAACGTCCCCAATGAAACTCTGAATGAGAAATACTTAGGCATGCCAACGGACGTTGGAGCCTCCAAGAATGGCGCGTTCAAGTATTTGAAGGACAGACTGTGGAATAAGATCCAAGGATGGGTTGAGAGAACTATGTCCTCCGTGGGCAAGGGCAAGGAAGTGTTGGTCAAAGCGGTGGCTCAAGCAATCCCAGTATTTTCTATGTCGTGCTTCAAATTGCCAAGGGGTTTATGTGAGCATCTCAACAAGTTGATTAGGAAGTTTTGGTGGGGAAGCAAGAACGGGCAACGCAAGCCACACTAGGTCTCTTGGAAGGCGATGACCCAACCAAAGAGCATGGGAGGCCTGGGATTCAAAGATTTTGAGCTGTTTAATCTAGCTATGCTGGCCGTCAAGTTTGGCGTATGCTACATGATCCTCATTCACTCAGCGCACGCATTTTGAAGAGCATCTACTTCCCTGATTCCAGCATTCTTGAAGCGCCGCTTGGGAGTCATCCAAGCCAGATTTGGAGAGCTCTAGTGGAGGGCCGTGATATACTAAAGTTGGGTCTAATCAAGCGCATTGGGAACGGAGAAAGCATGGACATTTGGTCCGAAAACTGGCTCCCTCGCCCGGAGATGATGAGACCTTATGGTTGCCTATCTACTATACCACCAACTACAGTGTCAGAGTTGATAGATCATACAAGTGCAGCATGGGATAGGCCAAAGATCAATGCCACTTTCCTAGCTTTTGACGCCAAGTTAATCCTCTCAATTCCTTTGCCCACGACACCCATGCAGGATTTTTGGAGTTGGGCGCATGAGCGATCTGGCCAGTTCACCGTGCGTTCAGCATACAATATGTTGGTCTCGATGATGCAACGACGAGAAGCCTGGCTGGAAGGGGTACCGGGGTCCTCAACCTCTCATGCAGATTCCAGTTCTTGGAAGTTCTTGTGGAAGACGGAGGTGCCATCCAAGGTTCGTATGTTCCTATGGAGACTTTCGAAGCAGTCGTTACCGACAGAAGACGTGAGGGCACACCGGAAAATGTCTACGACAAGCACTTGGACTATGTGGAGCTCCGGACTCTTGGCGCCATAGCCTCCTTGATTGCACTGTCTCAAGATGCACTTGGGCGATCGTGGATGATGAAGTGGGCAGTACTATCATAGCCACATATGAGAGCCTAGCCAAGAGTTGGCTCTTTAATTTGATGGAATCCTCTCGCACGGCCAGTTCACCTTGGCTGCAGTGACACTATGGGCTATATGGACATCGAGGAGGAAAGCTATTCATGAGGGTATATCTCAGACCCCACATGCGATCTCAGCGTTTATAACTAGGTACATGAGAGACCTTGATGTGCTCAGGAAACCCAAGAGGCAAGTGCAGGCGCCGTCGGCAAGGAATACGGTGGTGCGCCCCAGGGCGCCACCGGCAGGCTATGTCAAGACTCATGTAGACACGGGCACGCGGATGCAGAGAGGAGGCTCAGCCGTGGCCATATGCAGAGATAACCAGGGGGCATTCTTGGGCAGTTCTGCTCTCGTTATAGCTAGAGTTTGGGACGCTCCAACGTTGGAAGCAATTGCGTGCCGCGAAGCAGTGGCACTTGCTGAAGATCTCAATCAACATAACTACATCGTGGCATCCGACTGTAAGCAAGTGGTTGAAGAGCTAGTCAAAGGCGGTCAAGGTTTTTATGATGCTGTTATTAGAGAGATTAAACATAGAGTATCTCCGACTAGTAAGTTCACTTTTGAAAAACGTGAGGCTAATGTTGAAGCCCACAAGTTAGCTAAACACGCCTTATCTTTAGTTCCAGGGCGTCATGTGTGGCTTGGCCAACCACACGATCAATCTTGTATCCCACTCTCTGTGGACTTCGAGTAATAAAAGGCTATTACCCCTAAAAAAATCAAAACAGGTGAGCTTGTCTCCAAAATAAAAATAAAAATAGATGAGCAAACACCAACTCTATTATATTAGCCCGTTAAAGGGTTGCCCAATAAGCTTAAAGGTGTTCTTATTATTATTTTTTAGAAGTTTGATTTGATGATATTTTCCTAAAAAAATGATTTTAGAAAAATAAAATATATATTGGGAAATATTCATTTGCCATGTATTTGATAAAAGTTCATGGTGTGTTAAGAATGTCCACAGTATTTTCAAAACATATTCATGTGTACAAATATAGAACGAAATTTAAAATGAAAAAAAGGAAAAGGAAAGGATGAGAGAAAAGAAAAGTAAATCCGTGCAAAAGCCAAAAGAACCAAATAGAAACCAGTTTAAAATTGGAGGGAAACTAATAAGGTTGAAAATTCCGACAAATGGCCTTGCCTAGGAGGCTGTTATGACCGGCATATTAGGGGTTTAGCCCAGTGGGTTGTGAATCAATTTATCTTATCATTATTAGGGGCTTAGCCCAATTATCTTATCGTTATTAGGATCGTTTGCTTAGGAGTCAAGTAAACCTTTTTATATAAGGAGAGGAGATGTATCAATCTAATCAAGCAAGAAGCAATCATTATTTGCTCGGCTTTCCGAAGGGAGCCGGGAGACTTAACCCTAACCGCCTCTCGCCTCCGCCGCCTTTTCTTCATCGCGCCACGGCGCCCTGCCGCCGGCAGCCGCGATCGCATCTCCGTTAACCCTCCCCCTTTTCGTACAACCTACGCCCTAGACCGGGTAGGATCCTAGTTCCTACCAGAGGCACACATGTGGGCGTCCGCCCTCTTATCTAATGCAATGGACGCCCGAATCGGAATTCTGATCCTAATGAAAGGAATAGTTCAAACAACATCTACTACTATCACTGAAAACTTTGTGTTAGTATTTACCATCTGTATTGGCCTTAAGCTTTTACTGGAACAAAAATACCTCGAGATAGAAAGGAAAGCAAATGTTATAACTCGCTTGCCTACAATTGTTCTGCCCAGTAGCGCACGATTCACAGGGAGAGGTTCCCAGTGCTTTTTTTACGATTTATGCATTGGTTTTTTATCTAGTTTCCATGTGCTCTAACGCTTTCCTTTTGGATTTTTATGGTACATCTGTTTTTATTTTTCAGATCTTACCAACTTTATTTATTTTATTTTCATTATTTAATATATTCCTGCTTTTTTAATTACCCAAAGATTTTTCGAAAAATCAAAATTATATGTGTTGAACACTTTTTCAAATTTCCCTTTCTATTCTTCGTGTATGTTTTTTATTTATACTATATGAACGCAATTTTAACAACAAGCCCACATTTTAAACATTGCTCCTTTTAAATTACATTACTGTTTTACTTAAAAGATATGAAAAAAATAGATCACATGAACCTTTTTCGTAATGTTCTTATTTAAAAATTATAGGAGCATTTTATAAAATTCTTGGAACACTTTTAAAAATACATTAACATTAGAAAAAAGTGTATCTAACACTTTTCAAAATTATAAAAGAAACTATAGTTATATGATTGTTTTTACAAAATGCATCAGACACTTTTCTTAATGACGTGATTTTTTAAAATGTGTTGAACACTTTTTTTAATAACATGAGTATTTTTCTATTTACAAGCAGATTTATAAAAATACATTGAGCACTTTAATTAATCAATTGAATATTTTAAAATAAATGCAGTAACCTTTATTAATTAAATGATCATTTTTATGTTTTCCTTTTATATTTTTTTTACCTTTTCTATTCCCCCTATCTGTTGTTTATCTAAAATAAACATATATTTTTACATAAGAATATTTCTTCAATTATATGTCAAACATCGTTTTCTAAATGTATGCTAAATATTTTTTTAAATACATGTTAATCTTTTTCCTGACACAGGTTGATTTTTTTCACTGAACTCGTTTAATATTTCTAAAATATATGATGAACCATTCCGAAATGCGTGAACACTTTTTTAAAATTTCATAACAAATGTAAATATTTGTTTACATTTATGTGTACATGAATAATGAAAAATATCAAACAAAAAAGAAAATATAGAGAGAAATAAAAACTATTCCCTCCGTTTCTAAATATAAGGTTTTTTAGAGATTCGATACATACTGCATTCAGATGTGTATAGATGTAGTTTAGAGTGTAGATTCGATTATTTTGCTTTATATGTAGTTCGCATTGAAATATCTAGATGGGTTATATTTTGAAATGGGGGAGTAATAAAATGGAGAAAAAGATCAACCCTAACGGGATTTATATACATCGTACCCCTATTGTTGACCCGAGAAGTTTGAATTCCATATATTTTTCTCGTTTGGAAAAAGAAAGAGGTCAATAAATAAGGTGGTGTAGTACGTTTAGCCACACGTTTTCCCTACTCTTATTTTAGCCTTTTCGCGGAGTATCTAAATACGTGAACTACGGCTAGTGCGTCATTTGCACCACAAGTGGACCAGTCCACCTCTTCTTCTTTTTTCTTTTTTTTTTGTGAGGGCAGTCCACCTCTTCTAGTACGAGTACCTTCCAGCTTTTTTTTTCTTTTGCGCATATTTCGACAGTTTTAATTATCCCGATGATGACTGGTCTATCCCGCGGTAAGCGTGATCAGCAATCTACAAATCATGTTTTCAAAAAAGATTATTTGGACTTCCCTAGTTGATATGAAGATGGAAGCATTGAGCATTTTCAGGTTGATGACAAGTTTCAAGATTTCCAAGATTAACAGAAGAGCTAATAGGATGGCGCGTGAAATTGCTAAATTCAGTTTTGTTAATAGATCTGATGGTGTGAGTCTTAATAGTGTTCCGTCCTGCGTGGCTGAAGCTGTAATAGACGATTGTATGAATATTTTTAATTAATTAATATATGGGAGGGGTTTTCAAAAAAAAATGATGACTGGTCTAGTCTACTAGAAGTTCTCATCGGTGACGCTTGGCCAAAGCCAAACCCAAAGCCGACCTGATTCGATTTGGACGTGGCATCCTCGTCCCAGCCACGTGGAAACACCGCAGAAGCTTCCGAGCAAACGACTTTTACGCGCCCAAGCAAAAGGCCGGCAGGCACGTTTGACCGGGAACCCGGCCCGCAATACCCTCCCAAATCTTATCTCGCTATATAACCACGCCAGATCCACCGCCTCTCCACGAAGCACAAATTGGCCACGACCAACACCCACAGCCCGGATCCAGATCTTGTTCTAGTAGCACCTTCTTCTCCGTCGGCGGCTCACAGGGAAGGGAAGGACTCCACCGTCGATCGGCCCGGTTCTTGTTAGAGGATTGTTCACCGGTCATCAGGCGATGGCTCGCGCGGCGAACGTCGACGCGCCCGCTGCCGGCGCGGCGCAGGGCGGGGCGAGGAAGGCGGAGGGGTTGGCGGCCGTGGCCGGCGACGGCAGGAGGGTCGACCAGGCCGTGGCGTACCTGCTCATGGCCGCCGCGCTCGCCGTCACCTACCTCGTGCACTGACCGACCGATCGGTCGACGGACGGCGGCTGGGAGAGTTCATATTCGTGTCGCTTCATCTTTGTAAATCTTTAGCGAGGAAAAGAAAAGAGATTATATTACTTTTGTATCTCTGTAGCTAGTTGGAAGCAGTTAGATTCGTAGGTGAATCGCATGTTTGTGTCGTTTCATTCATGTTCGTTCTGAAGGTCTCTTGACACGCTCGTGGTCAGGCCCAGTTAATTGAAGAACTAGGTTGACGTCTCCCAATCCTGCGCAAGATCGTTAGCCCTAAGGCTGGTTGTAACGGGGAGTATCATATACTAGTATCATGCATACGATACTAGTGTATGATACTACTTCTCTAATGCATAATATCATATATTAGTATCATATAGTATTCTATTTATTGTCATGTATGACACAGAGTAGAATAACATTTATTATGATACGGTATCATGATATAATACTTCACCCTCTTTTTTTTTATTTAATGCTATGACACCTTATCAAAATTGCCTAGTTAGCATGCATGATACTAGCTATGATACTATCATTACGACCAGCCTAAGCACCACTGCCCACGTGTTGCTTTCATAGGCGGCTCGGACGGCCGCCTCGTTAAACCCATTAGGCCTCCTTTGATTTGGAGAAATTTTAGAGGATAGGATTCTTATAGGATTTTTTCTTTTAGAGCCCTTTGATTCATAGGAATGGATTCCTATTTCTACATAGGATTGGTTCCTATCCTTCATATTTCATAGGAAAATAAAAATGAGCCTAGACTTAATGGAAAAATTTCTTTGGTGTCTACCAAATAACATCTCGTTTCATATTCCTACTCATAGAATTTGAGATATATGTCATCTCATTTCCTACAAAATTCCTATTCCTACGATAATCCTAATCCTATAAACCAAAAGAGGCCTTAACAGTGGCGCATGGAGCGTCCGCTCGCGCTAGCCACGTCGAAGCATTTACTGTTGCAGGCGAAATGAAAAATATTTACAGTAATTTTTTTCCTTCCTCAGGAAGCAAACCCCGTCTCTTCCCTTTTCGCCTCTGTAGCACGCAATCTCCTTCGTCTCCGCATCTCCACACCCATCGTCCCTCTAGGTTGCTGCCGCCGCCGCCGTCTCCCGTGCTCGTGCCCTCTTCATGTCCCACCCCAAGCTCTCGTTTCCTCTCTCACTCCACCAAGATCGGCACGTCCTTCTCCTCGCCATCCACAGCCATAGGAGGATGCCGAGCAGAGCAGAGCATGGCTGGTGGGACAGGCACTGGTTCCGCCGGAACGGTCGACCGTGTGGTGTGGGGGTGAGGAAGATGGAGAAACGGAGGGTGTAGGGGTGGCAGCTGGAGAAGGTAGGCAGGCGGATCTGCAGGGCTGTGGCGGCCTTTCCGGAGGAGGGCGGGACGGCCGGATGGTGGCGTCCGACGTGTGATGACGGAGAAGATGGGGTCGAGGCCATGGCCACCGCGGCCACTTCTCTCCTCACTTCGCTCTCAGCCGTCCTACCTCTTCCCAATCTGGAGCGGCGGATGATAGAGAACGAGAGGTTGAGCTCGAGGGGAGGAAGAGGGGTGGCCGCTTGACGGTGAGGTCAGACGTTGAGGCGAAGATGACTCTGAGATCAAGCTGTTGGAGAGGAATTCCATCCACGCACCAGTCCCCGACGCCCCTCCTCTTCAGCTGGTTATCGTCTCCGTCAGGCAGGTGGGCTCTCGGTCTCCGTCCGATTTCATGTTGGTACTTTATTGTGTGCTTGTGGTGTTGCCTTGTGGGCTAGCTGCTAAGATATGTGCGCTGCTGGTTATACATGTGTCCAGTGTGCTGCTGGTTCTGCTACTGCTAGGCTTGCCTGCTGCTTGTGCTGCTGCGATGTGTTACTGGTTACTGCTGGTTGCTTGTGTTGCTGCTATGTGCTACTACCTGCAGCTTCTGGTTGCTTCTTTATTTGGTTATTTTTTGAAACTGAAAACTCTTTGGGAGAAGCAAGAAATGAAGATGAGCTTCATTTTTAGTACTTCATTTAAGAAGTAATGAAGGATGTCATGTTTAGTTGCGCACATTTTCTCTATGATGTATGTAGTTGTTGTTCATTGCATTGGAGGAAGAAGACTGCAAGAGTAAGAGGGTATTGCAATGTGAAGACAGTAGCACGCAGCACCAGTTCGAGTGCACTAGCCGCACGGTAAAAGACCAGTACCATCAGGTTCACTTCCTTCCTTCCTTGGCTGCTTGCTAACTAGCCGAGGCGGGGAGCTTTAAGGTGGTGCCGCTCAACCGGATCGACAATGCTGGATGTAGAAAGCTAGAGGAATCACCCACTCGACGGACTGGTCTTAGAGCCTGGCCAATTTTTTGGGCCATAATATTGTTTTGTGTTCACTTCCATTAATATTTGCAGACAAGTGCTGATTCCGTGGGGTTCTTTTGTGCAGGTTCATGTCGAGTATGAGACCGGTAAGAGGCATTACGCCCATGTGTACTTTCCAAGGCATGTCGATTATGTCAGGGTATATGATATTGATAAGTTATCTTATAAAGAAATAAGGAATGCCCTGCATATGTTAAATCCATGGCTTCTTACCACATCTGAACTTTGCATTCTAGAGCTTAATTGTCTGTCTAGCACAAACTTCTCTGACGCTTTGCTTGTATGCTTCTTTATTTCTGTGGATTATTTAGAATGTGATCACGGGAGCTGCTCAAATGGATGCTGGTGTTCTCGTCGTGTCAACTCTTGATGGCGTGAGGCCACAAACAAGGGAGCATATTATTCTAGATGGACAGGTTACAAGTTCTCAGTATTCTTGGCAGCAATTTGTCTCTTTAGCATGTTCTCTTTGCAGTTCTGAGCAGATGAATACTTCTCCTCTCTGTTTTTTTAGGTTGGCGTGCCATCAATTGTTTATTTCTTGAACAAAAATGATGTAGTTGGAGATGAAGATTTCCCAGAACTAGTTGAGATTGAGCTTCGAGGTATGTCAACATTTTTCAGTTATCCACATTATTTTGATTATGCTCCTCTGTAAAGTAACTTTGCCGCCTTACTTTTTTTCCTGCAGAGGTCCTCAGTCTCTACATGTTCCCTGGCAATGAGATTCCTATCATTCGTGGATC
The DNA here is from genome assembly GCA_034509565.1 of Triticum monococcum. Classification (NCBI taxonomy): domain Eukaryota; kingdom Viridiplantae; phylum Streptophyta; class Magnoliopsida; order Poales; family Poaceae; genus Triticum; species Triticum monococcum. Next base: position 96,280,816 of record CM067843.1, on the reverse strand, counting down.
TGCTTTGGCAGCATTGGATAGAAGGGACGAGGAGATTGGAAAGAATGCTATTTTGAAATTGATGGAATTCCGTCAATTCATGCATCCCTGATCCTGTGAGGGTGCTTGATAAGTCTTTCTTGATGCCGTATTGGTGTTACATTTTCACTCTGACGTCTGATTGTTAGAAAGCATAGCTAACTGTTATCTATGAGAATCAAAACATCTCCATTGTTCCATGATAGATGTACTATGCCATGTGTTGTTAGGGCACTTGTGTTGATGTATCCGTGCATTGGTGAATCTTTGATAACATAATTTGTTTCCACGTTTCATCTTCACACCATGCTTCCCACTTTGATAACGTGGTTTGCCAAATAAAACCATGTTTTTTTATCAGTTACTCCCAGAAGGTACAATCTAAATATTGATTAATTGGTTCCAATTTGCAGGGTCGTGGTACTGTTGTCACTGGATGTATCGCTTTCATGCACTGTTCTCATCATGTCTCCCTTGTGGGCAGGTGGCGATCGACGGCTGATGACTCTCCATGGTGGCTTGGTGGCGGGACATAATAGGGCAGTGGAGGCGAGGTAGAGAGTGGGTGCTAGCCACACTCGATGGGCCATCCGCGACACATCCAATATGTTAGCAGGTTGGCACTACGCTCATGACCATCTTATGTTTGTTAAAATGCATTTCCTTCTCAGTTTGTATGTTCAAATTTTTGAACTATAGGTACTATATAAAGTTATAAACTGAGATGCGGAGATTGAAATATTGATCAAAGTTCAGTTTAGTCTATTACGTGACCCAACTTGCTTATCCATGATTGCAATATTGATCTAGGTTGTTTTGATCTGAGTACGTGACGCCTAGCTTTTCATTGATTTATTGGCATTGTTCATTATCTCTAGCCACGCCTGATACTGAATCTGAACATTTCCATCTCCGATACCACAACACGACATTGGCATCGGTATCTTTGGAAAGAAGATGATCATCAGTGGCGATAACGAAGTTCCTTATATGAAGATGCTCTCATGTCATGTATGCTATGATCCAAACTGCCTTCCCTGTCTTCTGAACCAGCTACCATGATTCATTTGTATCATGTACCTGGCTATTAAGTTGAATGCTACTCCCCGGCCGACTGTCACATGTAATGGATTTCATATACTTGAATAGCTTTTCAGTTGGGTCTGTGTACTACACCCACAATCCAAAAGGCACGGGCTGAGGTGCTCCAACAATTAAAGGGCGCACAGCTTCGTCTCAGGAGGCGTGCCTAGGGCGCGCCCCATCCACTAGTCCTCCACCACCAGCGCCTCTCCTTCCCTCACCGTGGCAATTGCAATTGGAGCAGCGTTTTTTATAAACTGTGCCCATCGTTAATCAACGGAAATGATAAAATCCGAATGTCAGATTTTTTTACCATGACAAATCCAACGCTTTTTATTAAAATTTTAGTTGACGCGAGAATGACTAGTTTAGTTGGCAAGCGTGGCAATTTTCTGGCAAAACACAAACTGAAAGCGGATTTATCATGCTTACCAACTGGTAAACAAATATAAATTACAAAAAAAAAATCAATTTGCCATGGTCAAATCCCAAACGTTTGGTACTTATTGGCGTTCTTAATCAACAATCAGGATATAAGTACAAACACACGCAACAACTTTAAGAGAAATTAAGAGTAGACAAATGTCCTGAAAACTATGCAAATGACCCAGGACATAGAATAAAAAGGCCTGTACAAATCCCTGCATACACCAAAACTAACGGTTGTAGCTAATATACAGCGCCGCCCTAATGGAGGATGAGGCCCGTAGATATCCATGCATACATCGAAACTAATGGTTGTCTTGGTTTGTTTGTTCTCGTGGAGTCGAAGCTGCGGTGGCGGGGCCATGTGATATACGATGACTGGTGCAAGTGGTCCGTTCGGCGATCTTTCGTGGCGCTAGCCGTGTCTGGTTTTGTCCTTTAAAGTTCTTCGTCAGAGTCGAAACTATGCTATCTGGTTGCAGGTGGCTGAGTTTTGGCGCAGATTTTCATTCAGCTTCGCGTGTCCGCTACGGTGTGGTTTGTGTCGACGATCGCCTACAATGAAGTCGGAGTCGTTTGCTCAGAGTTTAGAGATGGCGATGACACCTCTAGAGGAGGGATGGCGATGGTGTCTGCATGTTGTCTCGACGAGGTCCTCATTGGAGTGGTATGTGTGCCGCTTAGTGGTTGTGATGGTTTTCGCCTGACTTCATAATTAACTGGACAACCTGGTTCGCTCGGTTTCTCCTAATTAACCGAGCAACTCTTTTCTTCTTAATGAATGCAGAAAATCTGTCACTTTGAAAGAAGAAAAATCCAACCCCGCCTAGATGTTTAATGACTTAATACCATCGCCATAAAGACTTTTGAAGTCAATGAACAGTCATGTTACAAGGGACATGTCACTGCGTTACGTCGACTGGGGAACATCTCGTGTTGGCCTGGACGCAAAACCGTCGCATTCCATCGACATAGTCTGAAAAAAGCGCCAGAGCCGCAATCGTGGAAGCACCAATGCAGCTTGCGAAAATGAAGAGGAAAAGATGACCTAATCTCACCGCCCCAACTGGACGGTGAGAAGACGAGGCCATCAGCTTCTCAACACTGTCATGGAGAGTGTCGTCATGGTGAGGAGCACGGGAAAAAACAAAGACGACTTTATTTGACGTGGAACTGTCCTCATCCTTCCGGCGCCACCACATGAAAGACTAGGGGTTGTTTGGTTTCTAGCCACATATTACCAAATCTCATCTTAGACAAGTTTGACCAAGTTTGATGGGTGTTTGGTTCTAGCAATAACTAAGGCAAGAAATTTTTTTATGAACAGTGAATTCCACATGTCATAAACCCAAAAAATATGGCAAAATTCTCTTAAACAAGTCAAAGTATGGCTAATAACAATTTAAAACTTAAGAGCGTGTTCGGATTCTCACCACTCCTCAACTCCACTCCCAGAGTCGACGGAGCAGGGCCAAACGCTTTAACTCTGCAGAGTTGAAAACGAGGAGTGGAGCAGGCTACAGTGCAATTGCAGGGAGCTACTATTTCGGTAATCTCAGATCTTAAAAATCCTGGAGTTGATAAGATTTACAATGATACTGCCACCGCCAAGTGAAAAACGGTTCGAGTGGCACGCCGGACTCTCTTGTTTAGCACCACTAGTGCCTCCTCACCTAGCTACTCCTGGATCAGGAGCAGAGCTAGCTGCCGAACAAGTTTTTCTAGTGCTATCTAATACGTGGAGCAGCATTTTGGGTGGAGGAGCTGGAGTTAAGGATTAGGAGGAGTTGGGCCAGTTCCGAACACGCTCTAAGTTAGACAAGTATGGTAAGTATAACAAAAATAATGTAACAATATAAAATAAACATAGTCACAATCCAAACAACAAAAGAATGGGATCCCCCCTCCACCTGCAGCCGAAGCAGCGAGCAGGGGCGGAGGAAACCACGCCCTCGCCGGCTTTCACCAAGAGAAACCGCCTGCCGAGTCGCAATTTTTTCCTGGGGAGGGAGTCCGGGTACGGGCAAGTACCATCTAGTACTATGTACGTTTCACTCACGACACTGCTCCTGCTCCATATCCTTTGCGGCAGCGGCTTCCTCCTTTGCCATTGGGCAACGCTCTGCGTCGGCGCGCCGGCCCAATTTTTCGGCCGGTCAGCCCAGATTCGTCCGATTTGCACGCGCGCAGCTGTCAGATCTCTCCTTCTCCTCCTCCTTCCCCGCACCCCATCTTCAACCTCCCGCACGGAAGAAAGGGAGAGGAAAGACCGAAGGAGGGCGCCGCCCCGCACACGCTGCCCCCTCGCCTCCTCATCTCCTCTCACCGCCGGTTGTCCCTCGTCGCCGTCGAGCTCCGTCATGGTTGGATACCCGGCAAGCTCTTGGCCATGGCTGACACGGAGCCTCCGTTGGCAGCGGTTGAAGCTCCCCGCCCCGCGGTTGTAGCATCTGATGCGCCACCCCCACCCCGTCCATCCTTGCCGTCGAGCTCGTCGCAGGGTGCACGCTGCAGGCACCGCAGTCGTCTTCTTCCCTGAGTAACCCAATTCCACATGTCGCCGTTGTAGCAAAACAGCCCGACGTCTGTAGCTTTTTAGAATCCCCGATGTAGCAAAAAAACAAGCGACTTATCTTCGCCCTGTACCATTCCCTTGATATAGCAAATCAAATCGCAGGTTCCAGCTTCTATAGATACTGATTTCAGCAATTCTGCTTGCTGGTTGAAACCTTTTTGTGCTGCTAGTCGGAGTGCCTTGGATGCAGCTCCGCCTCACCGATGATTGGTTTCAGCAAAAAACAGAGATGCCCGTGGTAGCATTTTTCCATGTCAGTCGTAGCAAATGAAGACAACGGTTGCAGCAAAAAAAATCCATCGGCGTCGCCATTGTAGCAAAAATGTTAATCGGATGTAGCAAAACACATCACCAATGGTAGCAAAAAAACGAGGATGTTGCAACAAAAATGTCATCCCCGTCGTCGCCGGTCACACCTCAGTCGTAAAAAAGCACCATGGCCGCATGAATGGATGTAGCAAAAGGCACAAACGGCAGTAGCAAAAAATTGATACGGTTGTAGCTTTTATCTCAATGGTTGAAGCTTTTCCCCTTTACGGTGGAAGCTTTTCTGTAAACGATTGAAACTTTTTTCATTTTGAGCAGCGCCTGGGTGAAATATTCCTCTCTCATTCGGTTGAAGCTTTTTTCATCAAGGTTGTAGCATTTTATGTCAACGGTTGTAGCATTCGGCCATGGCAATGACTGCTTGCAGCTTTTCATATATTTGATTGAAGCTTTTTTCACCTCGTTTGAAGCTTTTTGGTTAGCGGTTGTAGCATAAGCGTGTGCAGCAGGTTCTGCAATGCCTCCGCCACCGTCCAGTCGAGGGTCACCGGAGTTGTAGGGTTCTTCGGGAGGAAGCGGAGGTGATTTCTCCGGCGGCTTGCTTTGGCCGCTCGCTGAAGGTAGGGGATGAATAAGTGGACGAGAAGAGTCTGTACGGGATGCCGGTTCCAGCAAAAAAAACTCATAGGTTGTAGCAAAAAATGATGCCGGTTCCAGCATCTGAGGTCTTACTGGTTCCAGCATGGGTGGGCGTTTGTTCCAGCACGCGGCGTCAACGGCCATGGCAGAGGTCGCCAGAGCTGCGGCTGCAACCTGATGCGTAGGTGGCTCCCCCATCGGACATCACCTCGCCTCTGTCACACATCACCAAAGTCGCCATGGCTTGCCGTCGCCATGAAGCAAAAAGAAGAGATGGGATCAAGAGACGGAGAAAGAAGACACTCGCGTGAGAAGATAAGGCTAACGAGACGCGGGCATGGGCCAGCCAGCCCACATGAGCCGTGGTCATGGCACCCCCTGCGTAAAAAGGATCCAGCACAATCTGATTCCCACATGCCCCGACTCGCACGCAACCGGCCGAAACGCTCGGCCGGCGCACCAGGGAAACGTTTCCTTTTGCCATTGGGCTCCTCCACGAGACACGGCAAAAGATCCAATTTCTCCTCCACTGCTAGCGCCTCCCCCCCCTTCCCCAATGTTTGTCCTTGCAGCGGGAGCATGCCACTTACCCTAGTTTTTTCTGGTAAACAAAAGAAGAAAAACGCCCCATTTTACCTTACCCTAGTAACCCTTGCAACAGCATGCATCATAAGCCGGGTCATGCTTATCAGTTTAAAGTTTCATAAAACACAACTTAAGCTAACCGTCCGGCAACACGACAAGTATGTACAATCACAACAACAAAGCATACACAGGTATTTCCCACGACTCTGAAGACAACCAGGCAATTCTTCGCCAAGAAAAGAGAAGATAAAACTCGGGTATTGTCTGTCTGACTCCCACTACCCCGAGCTGGTATAAGTGGAAGCCGGCGAGGGCCCTAAACCTATCGAACTCGCCGACTTCCTTCCATCCATAGCACAAAATGCAAAAGAGATGCACATATACTCATCTCTAAGACGACTCAGAGTCAGATTCCTCCTCGGAATCTGCAGCTGACTCTGAATGATGATCATCATCTTTGGAGCCATCTTCAGGTTCCTCCTCAGAATCTGCAGCTGACTCTGAATGATGATCATCTTTGGAGCCATCTTCAGGTTCCTCCTCAGATTCTGCAGCTGACTCTGAATGATGATCTTCTTCGGAGCCATCTTCAGGTTCCTCCTCAGAATCTGCAGATGACTCTGAATGATGATCATCTTTGGAGCCATCTTCAGGTTCCTCCTCGGAATCTGCAGCTGACTCTGAATGATGATCTTCTTCAGAGCCATCTTCAGAGCCTGACATAGAGAACTGCTTGGAGATGGGCGTCGGTCTTTGCCTCGTTGTTTTCTTTGTCATAGCTTCAGGAGTCACCTCACCTGGGCGCACCATCTCTTCATCAGAACCTTTCATGTTTCTTCGACTCCGACGAACCCCTGGTAGAAACTGCTTGCTAGCAAGAGCCCGGGCAGCAAGGCGGGTCCTCTTGCGTGGTACAATAACCTCCTCATCCGAGTTGCTCTCGTGGGAGTCTGAAGCATCAGTGTCTGCATCGCTGCTGGAGGAGCCGTCATCCTTGTCATCATAGTCTGAGACTTCATCGTCGCCAGAACTAAGATCGTCTAGGTCCTCCTTGGCATCCTCCTGTTCTCTGTCTTCATTATGCTCGATGCCAGCACCTATATCAGTTCTGTTGTCTGCCTGACGAGGAACTTGCTTTCCCTTTTTTGCCGCCTCCTTGCGTGAATCAGCTCCCTTTCCTTTCCTGCATCCAAGTAGGTAGATTCTTTTCACATATGCACCACTATAGTACTCCCTCCGTCCGAAAATACTTGTCGGAGGAATGGATGTATCTAGACGTATTTTAGTTCTAGATACATCCACTTTTATGCATTTCTCCGACAAGTATTTCCGGACGGAGGGAGTATTTACTAAGAAACTAGGGGAAAACAGCAGTGGAATTGTTTGAACTTACGCTGTAGCTTTTATTGCCTCGTTTATGCGACGATCATAATCAGCTGCACAGAAAACAAACACATGGTGTCAACGCCAAAAGGATAGCAGGTGATCACAAAATATAAATATTTTTAATTAACGGACAAGATATAAACTTCTACAAAATTGGAACATAGTGGAAGCAACCTACATCACATATTGCAAATAACAAATACTAACAAATACAGTAGAATCAGTGTTCCAACTCCCCTAATTTGCCTCTGACTATCAGAACCAGTAAAAGCATATTGATGAATGCATAAATTTGATTACATAAACAAGGGATGCCAAAAGAACACGAGTTTTAATATAACAACCAAGCTGCAGGCCATGAAGCCAAAAGATATTGCCAATGTAAGGAACAATTGTGACAAGGTTTCATTAAAATTGCAATTATTCATCTACTGCTGGAAATTTAGAGTGTTTTTTTTTCATCTGTAGCTAAGGTTGTGGAATAGAAATGATCCTTACAGTAATCGTAGCTAACAGCTTTACGTTCGCGCAATGAACGGGTTTGGAAAACATTAGCAAAAGCTAAACGCTCCAAACGCTCATTCTTCTGCTGCCGACGTTTCAAGTCCCTCTCTTTCTTCTGCAAGTTAAAGAACAGGTAAAAATGCTGTGCTAAACCATCAGCGCAAAAGTAAAATCTGTTGCCAAGGATAGATAGAAGCAAACATAACAAAAAATGCAACTAGGGTAGAACTTACCTTCTGGAACTTCTCCACAGCTGGAACAATATTTTCCTTAAGATGCTCCCCAATGGTAGCTTCAGATCGACCCTTACTGCATAACTTCTCCTGTAAACATCACATGTCAAATATCGGTACTAAAAAGTGAAATGCACATGAGGAACATTTCAGCAGGAAACGTAACTGATATCTCAAGAAACTCATCAAGGTTAGTTGCAACTGTTTCCCACTGAATATTGGTAACTGGTTTTGTCAAACGGCCATCCTTCCCCTTCCAGTTATTCTTAAAACCAACCAATACATCTTCTTTGTATAATCTATGTCCAATAGTTGAGTCCCCAACATACCTTCAAGCAGAAAAATTAAGAAGTGTCAGCAAGACAACAAAAGATACAAAGGGGGCAATCAATTACTTTTCTGGAATGTGCAATGGACAGAAAACAAACACAAGATGAAAAGATTCAAGGTCCAACCCAGCATTAGTAGGGCGTAATATATCACATGGCAAGAAATATGAAATTATACAGTAGGTGGGTATTTGAAAACCAAGAAGGGCAATACCAAGGATGGAGGAATAAATCCTTATCAGTCAGCCACGTTCATCCCTATCGAGTTTTAGAACAGTCATCCAATTTGCATTAGTAGCAACTAGCAAATTGCTTGCCTGACAGCTGACCATCTCAATTTGGTCATCTATGATCTATGCTTTAAAAAGCACAAGGAAAACCAAGACAAATATGGACTATATCTATGGCAACAGCTTATGGTGTAATCCAAGTCTTTCAACTGTCCAACAGAATCAAGCCAAAGTTTTCATGTTGCTGAGTCAAGGCAAGTTGAGTCGACATGGCGCCCAGCACGGTGACAATTAGGTGCTCCGTGAAAATAATAATAAGCACTCCCTCTGTTCCATTTTAATTGCCGCTGATTTAGTACAAAGTTGTACTAAATCAGCGACAATTAATATGGAACGGAGGGAGTAATATATCACATGGCAAGAAATATGAAATTATACCCCATATGGTAGCAAATTCCAACATTATGTCAAAAGTTAGGCCCAATAGGTATCCCAGAGCCAACCCATTAGGTCCAACAACCTGGACTACATAAGCTAACAGAAACTCTAGCAGCTCTCCGTGCCTCTAAGCCTCTCCCTCCAACCTAGCTCCCTTCTACCGCATCGCCCAGCTCAGTCTCTTCCCCGTATGCTCCTGTCATGCCGCCCCTACAGCCAACAACCCCATCCCTACTGCCACTCCAGCAGCTGCACAGCTCCCCGTCTCTGTCCGCAAGCGACTCGGACATGCCGGTGGCGTCCCGCCCAGATCCAATGTATTCACCCATTCTTGTGCCAAAACTCAAGTTTACGCCATCAATTCCCCCCTGGTCAAGCGACACAGTTAGCTGAGGCGACACCATTAATTTCTGGGCACCCACCTAACTGATAAATCCTGGGCATTGCTCCCAGTCGTCCACGTCAGAGTACCCAAACAAAATGGCGACAACGCGATGACTTAATAATCTTGAGTCAAGCCATGAATATCAAAGATTGCATCAACTTCTGATTTGGAAGTTGTGATTGCAATTTTGGAATATGCAGAAACAGATTTAAGAAGTGAGCTTGAGGAGTAAGGAATATTAAATGAGCACCCCCCGCCCATGTCGTGGCCGACGTGTGCATGGAAGGGTTTAAAATTTATGGAATGGGCATATTAGGTTTCCTCCCATTAGGGTAACAAGACCTTTCTGTCTGAGCTTACTGTTATAGTAATACCAAAAAACTCAAATGCGAATAGAAGTGACCAAAGATGATAGATTATGGAAAATGTAACGAAAAGGAAAGAGGAATACTGACCAGTATATAGCCCCATCACTAGCACTCCCTAACTTATCTTTCCTAAAGTTGCCAATACTAACTCCTTTCTTCATTTCATCAGTTATGTGGCATACTGCATCATCTTGCTGAAATATAGAAAAAATATATCAATCTACCATGTGTAAAACACTCAAGGAAACTTGTTGATATTTAACATGTGTAAATGCTCAGCTGGCTAAAACTTCAGCGATTAAGAACATGTCTCACAAAAGCAATACCTCTAAGCGAACTTCACAAAGCGCTTTGAGTATAAATAAACGGTTCACTGGATCCTGCTCCTTAAACGTCTCAACTTCCTTACTGCACCAATAAAGGGTTATAGTGATGAAAAATCAATAAAGAGTAAAGGGTTATAGTGATGAAAAATCAATAAAGAGTACAACACACAGAGCCTTATTAACAATATGATGATGCATACCCACGATTTTTTTCGAATGGGTTTTCCCCTTCAGCGACCTGAAACCAACACTTAGTAAGGTCTGGGATAATCTATTTTATTTACAATAGTAAAAAGGCCAAGCAATATGTACTAGCAACCTACCCATGACCACCAGTTGGCTAGTTTCTTGGCAGTTGCTATCACCCATCCATCATCAACATTGAGTTTGAGTTTTTTGTTAACTGGTGGTATTCCCTGATACATTTGACCACTATAAGTTAGTGAACAACATCACGGAGAAACATGGCATCGTACGACAAAAAAAAGAGGTGATACTTCAATATGTCAGAAGCAAAATGTACCAAACTAAAATAATTGTAGGGACATAAAATCGCTTTCTGCAGATGCATAGGCCATGTATTATACAATAAGCAACACAAACATTTGGTACAAATACATAAACAATGAAGATGCCCCACACATGTCCTGTTCAGAAATGCTGACTGCACTACAAGATCGGGGGGGGGGGGGGGGGGGGGGGGGGAGGGGACTAAGACACAGGTACTATAGACATATAGTCGGTAGAAGATATGCACTTGGCAACATATTTTCTGGAATGACAGGTATGAAACTTGAGTACATAAAAGAAGAGTAATTTAGTTTAGAAAATAATAGGTGGACAGACATCTTGATGACTTGGTGAAAGACGTTGATCAGTGAATAAGATGCTGTTTTAGCTCTATGCCAGATATATTGGCGCCTGGTAATAATTCCAAAGTCAAACACACATTCATAACAAGAATATGAAACCAATCAGGCCACCTTGTTTCACAAAAATTAACATGAATACCTCATGTTCACAGTAATCGGTTTACATGATAGAAAACAAAAAATTATAAGGAAAATAAATGCTAAATCTTTTTTATAGATTGCATCAGTTTTTAGTTTTTTTGTGTGTGAATCAGATTGCATCAGCTTAAAACAGAGCATACTAGGCACTCCAAACCTAGACTATTTCGACATGCCACGATGCATCTGATCTCTGCGCAAACAATCAATCGCACTGTTGGCCGGACCAAATCAGATCAGCAAAGTGCTTGCACGCGCTCTGCGACCCACGACCCACGCAAACTCGGCACAAAAATTATGCGGGCGACGAAAACCTTCAAAAGGGCAATGTGGATGCGAGCGAGGTCGTCGTTGTTGGTGATGAGCGCCGTCTCGATCTCGTCGGCCGAGAGCCCCAGGTTCGCCTCGATCACCGGCTCGAAGACCTGCAAATCCGCACCCGATTACGCCGACGCGAAGCGGAAAACCAACAGATGCCAAAAGGGGAGACGGAAACCCTAGACGAGGCCGCGCTCACCTGGAGGAAGTGGAGAACGGAGGCGAACTCCCAGCGGCGGCGGAGGAGCACGCGGGGATCCTCCGCGGGGCCTTCCTCCGCAGGCGGCGGCATCTCCGGGCGCTTCCCCGGCGACGAGTGCTTCGGGCGCTTCGCCGGCGAGGCCATGGGGGCGGGGGAGCGTTGGGTGGGCGGGAAGGGGGGAGAATTCGGGGGTGGAGGCGGGACGGAGGGCGGGGAAGAGTCGAGGCGCACACGGGTAAGCGGCGCTTGCGAGTGGTTGGGTATTATAGGGTTTTTTTTCTCACACAAAGCGGCCACACATTTCGTTTTGAACCCTGACAAAGGCATGGATTTTTTTTTGAAGGGACAAAGGCATGGATTTATTAGTATGGACAGGGGCCTATATTTGGATAGAAACTGATTGAAGGTTTTCGTAGCATTTTATTACCTTCAAAAATTATTCATATTTATTTAGATACAAATGTATCTAACACTAAAACATGGCTACATATATCTGTATCTATATTTGTATCTAGATAAATTTAAAACAATAATCCATGAGCGCCCTAATACTCCCTCCGTCCATAGTGAACATATTTTGAAATTTTAAAATATCATTATTTTAGACTCCAAGCGTCTAAATCGAAATCGGTTTCACCGATGTATTCCTCACAACTTGATATTCAAACTTAGATCTCACATGGGCATATTCCCGCAAACATTTCTGAAAAGCAATCTTGTATCGCTAAGCATGCTTTTCTATCATAATGATAACCCAATTATTTGTTATGAATGAGCCCTTTTGGATTCGTTCCCTTGGTCACGTAGGTTACATCAGGTGATTTCATCTTTCCTTTTTTATTCCTCTTTTGTGACTGGCGATCTTTCCACCCTCCTAAGACAAGGTGTGTTGGTGAACGCCATTGAGCCAGTGAAGGGGTGCACTCGTGCGCTCGAGGTGTTCATCTTCTCTTCACCGAGGACACAGTCTTGTTTTCATCTTCTCGTGCGCTCAAGGAACCATTGGTGGCTATGTGTTGGCAATAAGGCAAGTCATATATCATGCCAAATGCTCCATCGTGTTTGGACCTAATTGACTCCCCTTGTTCAACAAGAAGTACGTCGTCTTTTACAAGTTGATAGTATTGATTTTGAAGTCAGATTCATGGAATTGTCTACACCAAAGGGTGGCATGCATATGAAGAAGATTCAAATTTACAAGCAAAAATCACTAGCAAAGTAAATAGGTCTTTATCAAAAGTGGTCAATTAGACCATTCCTACATACGCAGGGTCTTAATGAAGAATATTCAAAAATTACAGGAAAAATTCACTAGTGGGTAAAAGGATCATGATCAAAAGTGGTCAATCAGGCCATTCCTACATACGCGGGGTCTTAACTCTTTATGTTTGTGCGTGATAACCTTACATGCATGGTGGGGAACAACCGACTAGGGTCGGCAAACAACAAATGCAAGATGCACTGGAAGTCATGGGAGTCTCTTAGCCAACCAAAGCACATGGGTATCCTCAGATTTCAAGATTTTTTGGATGTTCAACCAAGCTTTGCTAACTTGGCAAGCCTGGCGCCTACTCACAATGTAGGCTAGATTGTGTGCTTAGGTAAAAGGCCAAATATTATCCTAACGGACGCCTTGAGGATATCGTGTTCGCGAGAAACGCTTCGTCTACCTAGCAGACAACCCAACACAGTTCGAATGTGCTAAAGAAGGGCCTATTGTGACAATTGGCGCCGACAAGTAGGTATGCATCTGGCACGACCCGTGGCTACAACGAGCAACGTCATACCGACCGACTTCTGCATGTGGAAACTTCCGCCTCATCCGGGTGTATGAGATCCTCGACGAGAATGATGCATGGAATGTTGAACTTCTAAGTCGAGACTTCATGCCGCTCGACTTTGATGAGATACTCAAGATCAAGTTGTTGCCGCATTTCCTTGAGGACGTCTTGGCCTAGGCTTCATAGCGGAGGACATCTTCTTTGTCCTCTCTTCTTATGGCCTCGCCCTTGACGGACATTTTCGCATGACGTCCTACACTACAAGCAGGTACCAGACGGCCAACTTATATAAGATCATGGGTATGTTTAGCTTATATACTAAGTTTCTCGGTATTTTCCATATTTTCTTGCCATACATGCCTAAGGATAGCCAATCAAACTGGTGCCACAATTTACCACACTTGAGGCATTTATTGCCACATGTTTCCAAGTAAATTACAAGTAAGGCCTAAAATACATAAAATACAGGAAATAATCTTGCCATAAGTGTGGTTGCAAACCAAACACCAAAGTTTAATCCAATGATCCATCTCTAATTGCCAACATGCCATCACGAACTGCATAAACGAATTCATTAAAGTGATGAACTACCAACATGCCATCAAGAATAATAACGAGTTCGATTGCCAGGAATGTTTAGTCCAGCGCTCATGTGTAGCACCAGTACAACGTCGTTGGTCACCATGGTGATGCCAAGAAGCTTGCTTAGATCCTTGTCATTTCACATCGTATTAGCGACAAAAGTACTAGGTACACCAATTCAAAACATGATTTTGTCATGCCATTATTCCATTTGGAGAGGAGACGGCAGGGGTATTTTCGATCAAGATGAAAAGGGACATTTGGTCAGATAGACATGACGAGAAATCATGGGGTGTTCGATGAAAAGTATAACATATCTTTTAAATGAAAGTTTGATTCTATTGTTACTTTAAATCTCTTTACGAGGTACCAGGGTATTGTAAAGATCCTCTTAAACATTCTACTCCAAACAAACTATTCTTTATATGCGAGAAAGAGTGTATGAATGCTTGTTGTACTACTGCATCCGAGATCCCCAACACTATCGGTTTTCTTTGCTTGGCCATTTTCTTAAGAGAAAACAATTCACCGGTGCATATCATGCAAAAAAGCTGATGGTGTACGGTTTGTGGTATACGTAGTTAATTAATTGTACCTTTGCCCCGGAGACGTAGCACCTTGTCATGCCATTGGTTAAAGGGAAATATTGCCACACGTAGCCGAACAAATTACTATTGGTAAATTTTTTCTTTAGAGTAATGTTCATGGAATGCAAGGAAGGAATGGCAGGCTACTGTAGCTACCCTAACATCCCTTGATAAGTCAGAGGATCTCATTCCAGCCAAACCTCGGGTAGGAGTAATAAGGGCAGTCCCAATGCTCTAATGTGTAATATAGATAAAAGAACATGTCACTTCGTTAAAAATCTGGGTTGACACCATATTTAATGAAGGGGAGTATTGCTACATCTTAATCTATATATAGGTCTTAGCATCGAAACCAAGAAAACTACTCTCTCATAAACCGTATTAAATGAGAGGTTCTTTTGGATATAATTCATTGAAGAAGTTGTATATCTAAACACACATTTAATTTATATGATTGTGAGCTAAAGATTCAAGCTCAGTAATGACATCTTTCCCCTTTACCACATCATGATCTTGATCGTGTTCAACTAACATCGGAAATGAGATATGGCAACAAAGTAGCATATTTGATACATAAGGTGGTGGCTTCGAATGAATTATCTTGTTTTCGATGTACCAAATCTTCTAAAATAGCATAAGAAATTTCACCCTTGGTGCTTTGCCATCTCACATGTAGTATGGAGCACCCACTCCGGTCCAATATTTTTTAGCTCGACGACGTGAGACAAGCTCCAAGTTCTATCCATAGAATGACACAAGACTCAAGACAAAGTGCATTTGCACAATGCATTATATGATCTTCAGGCTTCGCACCAGAAGCGGGCAATCATCAGAGGGCTTGAGGTTCCTAGAGTGTTGTAGAAGCCAGGTCGGAAGAGTCTATTGCAAGTATGCAGGAGAAAAAATTCACCATGGAGCAGATTGTAGCCCCATATGGCCAACCACATAGTCCAGTTACCATTAGACATAGAACTGGATGCACATTAATCGACTTGGTACATTTCTTCAAAGCGAGATAGTAGGCACTACATACAGTGAAGTTCTAGATTTCTCACAAGCCCAGGCAATGAAATTGTCAGGATTCCCATAGAAGGTCTTGATCTTCAAATTATCTTCGGCATCGAGTGGAAAATACTGGCAAATTGGCTATGTGTTCCATGTCCCACTCAAGTTCACAAGTTCATATACCTAGCGAAGGCGGCAACCGCCCTTAAGGGAGAAGATCTTGAAATCAGGCTTCTGAAGTATCCATCGGTCCCTCCAGATCATAATTTTAGTACCATTGGTATTGGTTCATCTTAAACCCTTTTTTTGAGCAAATCAAGACCATGAGATATACTTTGCCATGAAGACAGGGGATTTTTGGTGAACACCATATCCTCGAGCCTGTCATGAGGATAATACTTAGCCCTTATAACTCTGGCACATAAACTATATGGGATAGTCGGTAGGCACCATGCTTGGCAAGAAAGCAACGCCATACTAAGAAGTCAAGAGTCTTGGAAGCCAAGGCCACCCATTCCTTTTAGTTTGATAATTTGTTCCCACGAATTTTGGTGTGTACTACTCTTCTCTTTCCTCAAGCCTACCAATAGTTGCAGACCATTTGACCAAGGCCATCACACAACCCAAAGGTAATTTGAAGACACTTGCTAAATATATGTATGCAAAGATCAATCAATGGATTTTAACAAATACTTATTTGCCTACTTGAGACATGTTGGAAATATGCCCTAGAGGCAATAATAAAAGCATTATTATTATATTTCCTTGTTCATGGTAATTGTCTTTATTCATGCTATAATTGTGTTATCCGGTAATCGTAATACATGTGTGAATAACAGACACCAACATGTCCCTAGTAAGCCTCTAGTTGACTAGCTCGTTGATCAACAGATAGTCATGGTTTCCTGGCTATGGACATTGAATGTCATTGATAACAAGATCACATCATTAAGAGAATGATGTGATGGACAAGACCCAATCATAAACATAGCATAAAGATCGTATAGTTCGTCTGCTAGAGTTTTGCAATGTCAAGTATCTTTTCCTTAGACCATGAGACCGTGTAACTCCCGGATACCGTAGGAGTACTTTGGGTGTGCCAAACGTCACAACGTAACTGGGTGACTATAAAGGTAGACTACGGGTATCTCCGAAAGTATCTGTTGGGTTGACACGGATCAAGACTGGGATTTGTCACTCCGTATGACGGAGAGGTATCACTGGGCCCACTCGGTAATGCATCATCATAATGAGCTCAAAGTGACCAAGTGTCTGGTCACGGGATCATGCATTACGGTACGAGTAAAGTGACTTGCCGGTAACGAGATTGAACGAGGTATTGGGATACCGACGATCGAATCTCGGGCAAGTAATATATCGATTGACAAAGGGAATTGCATACGGGGTTGATTGAATCCTCGACATCGTGGTTCATCCGATGAGATCATCGTGGAGCATGTGGGAGCCAACATGGGTATCCAGATCCCGCTGTTGGTTATTGACCGGAGAGTCGTCTCGGTCATGTCTACATGTCTCCCGAACCCGTAGGGTCTACACACTTAAGGTTCGGTGACGCTAGGGTTGTGAAGATATGTATATGCAGTAACCCGAATGTTCTTCGGAGTCCCGGATGAGATCCCGGACGTCACGAGGAGTTCCGGAATGGTCCGGAGGTAAAGAATTATATATAGGAAGTGCTGTTTCGGCCATCGGGACAAGTTTCGGGGTTACCGGTATTGTACCGGGACCACCGGAAGGGTCCCGGGGGTCCACCGGGTGGGGCCACCTATCCCGGAGGGCCCCATGGGCTGAAGTGGGAAGGAACCCAGCCCTTAGTGGGCTGGGGCGCCACCCCCTAAGGGGCCCATGCGCCTAGGGTTAGGGGAAACCCTAAAGGGGGGCGCCCCCTTGCCTTGGGGGCAAGCCCCCCACCCTTGGCCGCCGCCCCCCTAGGAGATCCATCTCCTAGGGCCGGCGCCCCCCCCCCTTGGCACCCCTATATATAGTGGGGAAGAGGAGGGACTTGGGCCTACGGCTTTGGTGCTTCCCTCTCTCCCTGTTACATCTCCCTCTTGCGTAGTATAGGCGAAGCCCTGCTACTGTGACGCCCTGCATCCACCACCACGCCGTCGTGCTGCTGGATCATCACCAACCTCTCCTTTCCCCTTGCTAGATCAAGAAGGAGGAGACGTCTCCCGTCCCGTACATGTGTTGAACGCGGAGGTGCCGTCCGTTCGGCACTCGGTCTTCGGTGATTTGGATCACGTCTTGTTCGACTACATCATCCCCGTTCGTTGAACGCTTCCGCACGCGATCTACAAAGGTATGTAGATGCATCTCATGACTCGTTGCTAGATGAACTCCTAGATGGATCTTGGTGAAACGAGTAGGAAAATTTTTGTTTTCTGCAACGTTCCCCAACAGTGGCATCATGAGCTAGGTCTATGCGTAGTTCTTCTTGCGCGAGTAGAACACAATTTGTTGTGGGCGTGGATTTGTCAACTTTCTTGCCGCTACTAGTCTTTTCTTGCTTCAGCAGTATTGTGGGATGAAGCGGCCCGGACCAACCTTACACGTACGCTTACGTGAGACCGGTTCCACCGACTAACATGCACTAGTTGCATAAGGTGGCTGGCGGGTGTCTGTCTCTCCTACTTTAGTTGGAGCGGATTCGATGAACGGGGTCCTTATGAAGGGTAAATAGAAGTTGACAAATCACGTTGTGGCTTTCACGTAGGTAAGAAAACGTTCTTGCTAGAACCCTAATTCAGCCACGTAAAACTTGCAACAACAATTAGAGGACGTCTAAACTTGTTTTTGCAGCAAGTGATTGTGATATGATATGGCCAAAGTTGTGATGAATGATGAATGATCTATATGTGATGTATGAGATGTTCATGCTATTGTAATAGGAATCACGACTTGCATGTCGATGAGTATGACAACCGGCAGGAGCCATAGGAGTTGTCTTTATTCTTTTATATGACCTGCATGTCATTGAGAAACGCCATGTAAATTACTTTACTTTATTGCTAAACGCGTTAGCCATAGTAGTAGAAGTAATAGTTGGCGAGCAACTTCATGGAGACACGATGATGGAGATCATGATGATGGAGATCAAGGTGTCAAGCCGGTGACAAGATGATCATGAAGCCCCAAGATGGAGATCAAAGGAGCTGTGTGATATTGGCCATATCATGTCACGTTTATTATTTGATTGCATGTGATGTTTATCATGTTTTTGCATCTTGTTTACTTAGAACGACGGTAGTAAATAAGATGATCCCTCATAATAATTTCAAGAAGTGTTCCCCCTAACTGTGCACCGTTGCGACAGTTCGTTGTTTCGAAGCACCACGTGATGATCGGGTGTGATAGATTCTAACGTTCACATACAACGGGTGTAAGACAGATTTACACTTGCAAACACTTAGGTTGACTTGATGAGCCTAGGATGTACAGACATGGCCTCGGAACACAGAAGATCGAAAGGTCGAGCATGAGTCGTATAGAAGATACGATCAACATGAAGATGTTCACCGATGTTCACTAGTCCGTCTCACGTGATGATCGGACACGGCCTAGTTAACTCGGATCATGTTATACTTAGATGACTAGAAGAGGGATGTCTATCTAAGTGGGAGTCATAAATAATTTGATTTGATGAACTTAATTATCATGAACTTAGTCTAAAATATTTACAATATGTCTTGTAGATCAAATGGCCAACGTAGTCCTCAACTTCAACGCGTTCCTAGAGAAAACCAAGCTGAAAGACGATGGCAGCAACTACACGGACTGGGTCCGGAACCTGAGGATCATCCTCATAGCTGCCAAGAAATATTATGTCCTACAAGCACTGCTGGGTGACGCACCTGTCCTCCCTGCTGAACAAGACGTTATGAACGCTTGGCAGGCACGCACCGATGACTACTCCCTCGTTTAATGCGGCATGCTTTACAGCTTAGAGCCGGGGCTCCAAAAACGTTTTGAGAGACACGGAGCATATGAGATGTTCGAAGAGCTGAAAATGGTTTTTCAAGCTCATGCCCGGGTCGAGAGATATCAAGTCTCCGACAAATTCTTCAGCTGTAAGATGGAGGAAAACAGTTCTGTCAGTGAGCACATACTCACTATGTCTGGGTTGCATAACCACTTGACTCAGCTGGGAGTTAATCTCCCGGATGATGCGGTCATTGACAGAATCCTCCAGTCGCTTCCACCGAGCTACAAGAGCTTTGTGATGAACTTCAATATGCAGGGGATGGAAAAGACCATTCCTGAAGTATTTGCTATGCTGAAATCAGCAGAGGTAGAAGTCAAGAAGGAACATCAAGTGTTGATGGTGACTAAAACCACTAAGTTCAAGAAGGGTAAGGGTAAAAAGAACTTCAAGAAGGACGGCAAGGAAGTTGCCGCGCCTGGCAAGCAAGCTGCCGGGAAGAAGCCAAAGAACGGACCCAAGCCCGAGACTGAGTGTTTTTATTGCAAGGGAAGTGGTCACTGGAAGCGGAATTGCCCTAAATACTTAGCGGACAAGAAGGCCGGCAAAACAAAAGGTATATGTGATATACATGTAATTGATGTGTACCTAACCAGTACTCGTAGTAGCTCTTGGGTATTTGATACCGGTGCAGTTGCTCACATTTGTAACTCAAAGCAGGAGCTGCGGAATAAACGGAGACTGGCGAAGGACGAGGTGACGATGCGCGTCGGGAATGGTTCCAAGGTCGATGTGATCGCCGTCGGCATGCTGCCTCTTCATTTACCTACGGGATTAGTTTTAAACCTCAATAATTGTTATTTAGTGCCAGCTTTGAGCATGAACATTGTATCAGGATCTCGTTTAATTCGAGATGGCTACTCATTTAAATCCGAGAATAATGGTTGTTCTATTTATATGAGAGATATGTTTTATGGTCATGCTCCTATGGTGAATGGTTTATTCTTAATGAATCTCGAGCGTAATGCTACACATGTTCTTAGAGTGAATACCAAAAGATGTAAGGCTGATAATGATAGTCCCACATACTTGTGGCACTGCCGCCTTGGTCACATAGGTGTCAAACGCATGAAGAAGCTCCATGCAGATGGACTTTTAGAGTCTCTTGATTATGAATCATTTGACACGTGCGAACCATGCCTCATGGGTAAAATGACCAAGACTCCGTTCTCAGGAACAATGGAGCGAGCAACCAACTTATTGGAAATTATACATACTGATGTGTGCGGTCCAATGAGTGTTGAGGCTCGCGGTGTCTATCGTTATGTTCTCACTCTCACTGATGACTTGAGTAGATATGGGTATGTCTACTTAATGAAACACAAGTCTGAAACCTATGAAAAGTTTAAGGAATTTCAGAGTGAGGTTGAGAATCAACATGACAGGAAAATCAAGTTTCTACGATCAGATCGTGGAGGAGAATACTTGAGTCACGAATTTGGCACACACTTAAGAAAATGTGGAATAGTTTCACAACTAACGCCGCCTGGAACACCTCAGCGTAACGGTGTGTCTGAACGTCGTAATCGCACTCTATTAGATATGGTGCGGTCTATGATGTCTCTTACCGATTTACCGCTATCTTTTTGGGGCTATGCTTTAGAGACTGCCGCATTCACTTTAAATAGGGCTCCGTCGAAATCCGTTGGGACGACACCGTATGAATTATGGTTTGGGAAGAAACCTAAGCTGTCGTTTCTAAAAGTTTGGGGATGCGATGCTTATGTCAAGAAACTTCAACCTGAAAAGCTCGAACCCAAGTCGGAAAAATGCGTCTTCATAGGATACCCTAAAGAAACTATTGGGTATACCTTCTACCTCAGATCCGAAGGCAAGGTCTTTGTTGCCAAGAATGGATCCTTTCTAGAGAAAGAGTTTCTCTCGAAAGAAGTAAGTGGGAGGAAAGTAGAACTAGATGAAGTATTGCCTCTTGAACCAGAAAATGGCGCAACCTAAGAAAATGTTCCTGAGGTGCCAGCACCGACTAGAGAGGAAGTTAATGATAATGATCAAGATACTTCTGATCTAGCTCCTACTGAAATTCGAAGGTCCACAAGGACACGTTCCGCACCAGAATGGTACGGCAACCCTGTCTTGGAAATCATGTTGTTAGACAACGGTGAACCTTCGAACTATGAAGAAGCGATGGCGGGCCCGGATTCCGACAAATGGCTAGAAGCCATGAAATCCGAGATAGGATCCATGTATGAAAACGAAGTATGGACTTTGACTGACTTGCCTGTTGAACGGCGAGCCATAGAAAATAAATGGATCTTTAAGAAGAAGACAGACGCGGATGGTAATGTGACCATCTATAAAGCTCGGCTTGTCGCTAAGGGTTATCGACAAGTTCAAGGGGTTGACTATGATGAGACTTTCTCACCAGTAGCGAAGCTAAAGTCCGTCCGAATCATGTTAGCAATTGCCGCATTCTACGATTATGAAATATGGCAAATGGATGTCAAAACGGCATTCCTTAATGGTTACCTTAAGGAAGAATTGTATATGATGCAGCCAGAAGGTTTTGTCGATCCTAAGAATGCTGACAAGGTATGCAAGCTCCAACGCTCGATTTATGGGCTGGTGCAAGCATCTCGGAGTTGGAACATTCGCTTTGATGAGATGATCAAAGCGTTTGGGTTTACGCAGACTTATGGAGAAGCCTGTGTTTACAAGAAAGTGAGTGGGAGCTCTGTAGCATTTCTCATATTATATGTAGATGACATACTTTTGATGGGAAATGATATAGAACTCTTGGACAGCATCAAGGCCTACTTGAATAAGAGTTTTTCAATGAAGGACCTTGGAGAAGCTGCTTATATATTAGGCATCAAGATCTATAGAGATAGATCAAGACGCCTCATAGGTCTTTCACAAAGCACATACCTTGATAAGATATTGAAGAAGTTCAATATGGATCAGTCTAAGAAGGGGTTCTTGCCTGTGCTACAAGGTATGAAATTGAGCTCGGCTCAAAGTCCGACCACGACAGAAGAAATAGAAGAGATGAGTGTCATCCCCTATGCCTCAGCCATAGGTTCTATTATGTATGCCATGCTGTGTACCAGACCTGATGTAAATCTTGCCGTAAGTTTGGTAGGAAGATACCAAAGTAATCCCGGCAAAGAACACTGGACAGCGGTCAAGAATATCCTAAAGTACCTGAAAAGAACTAAGGAGATGTTTCTCGTTTATGGAGGTGACGAAGAGCTCGTCGTAAAGGGTTACGTCGATGCTAGCTTCGACACAGATCTGGATGACTCAAAGTCACAAACCGGATACGTGTATATTTTGAATGGTGGGGCAGTAAGCTGGTGCAGTTGCAAGCAGAGCGTCGTGGCGGGATCTACATGTGAAGCGGAGTACATGGCAGCCTCGGAGGCAGCACATGAAGCAATTTGGGTGAAGGAGTTCATCACCGACCTCGGAGTCATACCCAATGCGTCGGGGCCGATCAAGCTCTTCTGTGACAACACTGGAGCTATTGCACTTGCCAAGGAGCCCAGGTTTCACAAGAAGACAAGGCACATCAAGCGTCGCTTCAACTCCATTCGTGAAAATGTTCAGGATGGAGACATAGATATTTGTAAAGTACATACGGACCTGAATGTAGCAGATCCGTTGACTAAACCTCTCCCTAGGGCAAAGCATGACCAACACCAGAATTCCATGGGTGTTCGATTCATCACAATGTAACTAGATTATTGACTCTAGTGCAAGTGGGAGACTGTTGGAAATATGCCCTAGAGGCAATAATAAAAGCATTATTATTATATTTCCTTGTTCATGGTAATTGTCTTTATTCATGCTATAATTGTGTTATCCGGAAATCGTAATACATGTGTGAATAACAGACACCAACATGTCCCTAGTAAGCCTCTAGTTGACTAGCTCGTTGATCAACAGATAGTCATGGTTTCCTGGCTATGGACATTGAATGTCATTGATAACGAGATCACATCATTAAGAGAATGATGTGATGGACAAGACCCAATCATAAACATAGCATAAAGATCGTATAGTTCGTCTGCTAGAGTTTTGCAATGTCAAGTATCTTTTCCTTAGACCATGAGACCGTGTAACTCCCGGATACCATAGGAGTACTTTGGGTGTGCCAAACGTCACAACGTAACTGGGTGACTATAAAGGTAGACTACGGGTATCTCCGAAAGTATCTGTTGGGTTGACACGGATCAAGACCGGGATTTGTCACTCCGTATGACGGAGAGGTATCACTGGGCCCACTCGGTAATGCATCATCATAATGAGCTCAAAGTGACCAAGTATCTGGTCACGGGATCATGCATTACGGTACGAGTAAAGTGACTTGCCGGTAACGAGATTGAACGAGGTATTGGGATACCGACGATCGAATCTCGGGCAAGTAATATATCGATTGACAAAGGGAATTGCATACGGGGTTGATTGAATCCTCGACATCGTGGTTCATCCGATGAGATCATCGTGGAGCATGTGGGAGCCAACATGGGTATCCAGATCCCGCTGTTGGTTATTGACCGGAGAGTCGTCTCGGTCATGTCTACATGTCTCCCGAACCCGTAGGGTCTACACACTTAAGGTTCGGTGACGCTAGGGTTGTGAAGATATGTATATGCAGTAACCCGAATGTTGTTTGGAGTCCCGGATGAGATCCTGGACGTCACAAGGAGTTCCGGAATGGTCCGGAGGTAAAGAATTATATATAGGAAGTGCTGTTTCGGCCATCGGGACAAGTTTCGGGGTTACCGGTATTGTACCCGGACCACCGGAAGGGTCCCGGGGGTCCACCGGGTGGGGCCACCTATCCCGGAGGGCCCCATGGGCTGAAGTGGGAAGGAACCCAGCCCTTAGTGGGCTGGGGCGCCACCCCCTAAGGGGCCCATGCGCCTAGGGTTAGGGGAAACCCTAAAGGGGGGCGCCCGCTTGCCTTGGGGGGCAAGCCCCCCACCCTTGGCCGCCGCCCCCCCCTTGGCACCCCTATATATAGTGGGGAAGAGGAGGGACTTGGGCCTACGGCTTTGGTGCTTCCCTCTCTCCCTGTTACATCTCCCTCTTGCGTAGTATAGGCGAAGCCCTGCTACTGTGACGCCCTGCATCCACCACCACGCCGTCGTGCTGCTGGATCATCACCAACCTCTCCTTTCCCCTTGCTGGATCAAGAAGGAGGAGACGTCTCCCGTCCCGTACGTGTGTTGAACGCGGAGGTGCCGTCCGTTCGGCACTCGGTCTTCGGTGATTTGGATCACGTCGTGTTCGACTACATCATCCCCGTTCGTTGAACGCTTCCGCACGCGATCTACAAAGGTATGTAGATGCATCTCATGACTCGTTGCTAGATGAACTCCTAGATGGATCTTGGTGAAACGAGTAGGAAATTTTTTGTTTTCTGCAACGTTCCCCAACAAGACAAGCATTCCCATAACAACATTTTTTAGTGAGCTTATCTTGTATGTTTGTAATTTTTGCTTAACCAGACCATCTGGAGTAGGCAAGCCAAAGTGTCTTCATCAAAATTGATATTTTCAATTTGCATTTCTTACATATGACAACCCCGTTAGTAACAGGGCATGGCCCATCAAACATTCATCAAGGTTTATCAATTTACATAATTGGTTTGAATTTGATTTGCCTGAAAGAATAGGGGTGGGTCGTCTACAAAAAATAAATGAGATGCCCTGGAGGTATGAGTTTTTTGTTCCTAACGACGTTCCGTTCATAAGTGCATCACTAACATTGTCCCCTAAAACGGGCACACTATTTGTGCACGGACTAGTCTAGGCTCGGCCGTGAACATGGATACAGGAGCCGGCTATCAGACCATGTCCCCTAAACGCTCGTCCTTGCTTGTTTTCTCTAAATCCGTGACAATCAAAATAATTATAGAAAGTAGCACAATTCATCCATAAAATAACATGCAAATATCCATACTACAAAAATGGTTCAAGTATAAATATTACATACGAGATAACCGAATGTTCAACAAGTTTTTCAAATCCATTGTTTCCAAATTCAACGATACTCAAGTCAGAATCTGCACATGTCGTCCCACACATTGTGCCCCTCGAGCTTCGTCCGATAATGTATGAATGTAAACGGTTTGCCCTCGGTTCGGTGGTAAAACACGACATCACATTCGGTCTATAGAATGTGATGATTACCAAGTTGCAACACTGATCGAATCAATGAATTGACCAACATGTAGAGCAACAAGAAGCAAAACTTTCGTTCTTCATGATTGATGCGCCCAGTGGCCATCTTCTCTCCATTTGTGCAACCGCACCACAATACATCATGCTGAAGTTGGAGATGGTGTACCACTGATGGGCTAGCAACTTCACATTGCATATACGGGTCATGTGCAAGTTGTAGGGCGCGAAGTGCTTTTGCTCATGAAACGAGGAATGCATGTTTTGCCAAAAGGTCGAGCTCCCTTGTCTCATACCTAAAATTTTTGCGGATATGACCAACCACACTTCACACAATAACCCATCCTCCACACCAAGTACCCCACCATCGCACTTACTTGGGAAATAACGAGAAGGTAAAAAGAAGCTCAATGGCATTTGATTGAACACTTGGCGGGCATGGTATCCGACGATGTTGGCATGGGGGTGATACGTTCATTTCGCATCATGTTTTCTTACTGTTATTTATAATGTTTTTATCCATAATAATGCCTTTTGGAGTAATTCTAATGCCTTTTTCTCTCATAATTTGCAAGGTACACACCAAGGGGGAGAATTCCGGCAGCTGGAAATCTGGACCTGGAAAAGCTACGTCAGGCTACCTATTCTGCACAAGTCCAAACAAGCTGAAACTTCACGAGGATTTTTTTATGGAATATATAAGAATTATTGGAGCCAATAAGTACTAGAGGGGGCCTACCAGGTGGGCACAACCCACCTGGGCATGCCAGGGAGCCCAGGCACGCCCTAGTGGGTTGTGCTCCCCTCGGGCCACCTCCAGTGCCCATCTTTTGATATATAAGTCATTTTGACCTAGAAAAAATAAGAGGAGGACTTTCGGGACGAAGCACCGCCACCTCGAGGCGGAACTTGGGCAGGAGCACTTTTGCCCTCCGGCGGAGCGATTTCGCCGGGGGAACTTCCCTCCCGGAGGGGGAAATCATCGTCATCATCATCACCAACAACTCTCCCATCTCGGGGAGGGCAATCTCCATCAACATCTTCAACATCACCATCTCCTCTCAAACCCTAGTTCATCTCTTGTGTCCAATCTTGTTACCGGAACTATAGATTGGTACTTGTGGGTGACTAGTAGTGTTGATTACATCTTGTAGTTGATTACTATATGGTTTATTTGGTGGAAGATTATATGTTCAGATCCAATATGCTATTTAATTCCCCTCTGATCATGAGCATGTTTATCATTTGTGAGTAGTCACCTTTGTTCTTGAGGTCATGGGAGAAATCATGTTGCAAGTAATCATGTAAATTTGATATGTGTTTGATATTTTGATAGTATGTATGTTGTGATTCCCTTAGTGGTGTCATGTGAACGTCGACTACATGACACTTCACCATATTTTGGGCCTAAGGGAATGCATTGTGGAGTAGCAATTATATGATGGGTTGCGAGAGTGATAGAAACTTAAACCCCAGATTATGTGCTATTTCGTAAGGGACCGATTGGATCCAAAAGTTTAATGCTATGGTTAGAATTTATTCTTAATATTTTTCTCATAGTTGCGGATGCTTGCGGGAGGGTTAATCATAAGTAGAGGTTTGTTCAAGTAAGAACAACACCTAAGCACCGGTCCACCCACATATCAAATTATCAAAGTAGCGAACATGAATTAAACTAACATGATGAAAGTGACTAGATGAAATTCCTGTGTACCCTCAAGAACGCTTTGCTTATCATAAGAGACCGTTTTGGTCTGTCCTTTGCCTCAAAAGGATCGGGCTACCTTGCTGCACTTTTGTTAGTACTATCGTTACTTGCTCGTTACAAATTATCTTGCTATCAAACTACCCTACTACTTACGATTTCAGCACTTGCAGACATTACCTTACTGAAAACTACTTGTCATTTCCTTCTGCTCCTCGTTGGGTTCGACACTCTTACTTATCGAAAAGATCTACAATTGATCCCCTATACTTGTGGGTCACCAAGGCTATTTTCTAGCATCGTTGCCGGGGAGTGAAGCGCCTTTGGTAAGGAAACATTTATATAGTGTGCTGAAATTTATTGTCACTTGTTATCATGGAAAACAATCCTTTGATGGGTTTGTTCAGGGTATCTTCACCTCGTCTAGAACCACAATTAATTACCCCTCGACCTACTGCACCTACTGAAAATATTGAATGTTAAATTCCTTTGGGTATGATAGAACAACTGCTAGCTAATCCTTATGCAGGAGATGGAATGGAACATCCTGATATGCACTTGATATATGTAGAACAAATTTGCGGATTGTTTAAGCTTGCAGGTTTACCCGGAGATGAAGTTATGAGAAAGGTTTTCCCTTATCTTGAAGGGAAAAGCATTGGCATGGTATAGGCTATGCGATGATATTGCATCTTGGAATTGGAATCGTTTGAAATTGGAGTTCCACCAAAAAAATTATCCTATGCATCTAGTTCATCGTGATCGGAATTATATATATAATTTTTGGCCTCGTGAAGGAGAAAGTATCGCTCTAGCTTGGGGAGGATTAAGTCACTGTTATATTCATGCCCCAATCATGAGCTCTCAAGAGAAATTATTATCCAGAATTTTTATGCTCGGCTTTCTCATAATGATCAAACCATGCTTGATACTTCTTGTGCGGGTTCTTTTATGAAGAAGACTATTGATTTCCGGTGGGATCTTTTGGAAAGAATTAAACGCAACTCTGAAGATTGGGAACTCGACGAAGGTAAAGAGTTGGGTATTAAACTTAAGTATGATTGTGTTAAATCTTTTATGGATACCGATGCTTTTCAAAAGTTTAGCACTAAATATGGACTTGACTCTGAGATAGTAGCCTCCTTTTGTGAATCATTTGCTACTCATGTTGAACTTCCTAAAGAGAGTGGTTTAAATATCACCCACCTATTAAAGAAGAAATTAAAGAACCGACACCAATTAAAGAAGAAACTATACTTTATAATGTCAGTTGTTACTTCTGCTTATATTGAGAAACCACCTTTCCCTGTTAGGATAAAGGAACATGCTAAAGTTTTAGCTGTGGTTAACAAAAGCTATACTAGAACACCTAAACCCGATGAAAAAATTAAAGTAGAACCTAGTATTGCTATGGTTAAAGATCTCTTGGAAGAAGATATGGATGGGCATGTTATTTACTTTTGTGAAGAAGCTGCTAGAATTGCCAAACCTGATAAAAAGGATAAACATAGACCTATTGTTGGCATGCCCATCATCTCAGTTAAAATAGGAGATCACTGTTATCATGTTTATGTGACATAGGTGCTAGTGTGAGTGCTATTCCTTACACATTATATCAAGAAATTATGAATGACATAGCACCCGCGGAAATAGAAGAAATATATGTTACTATTAAACTTGCTAATAGAGACACTATATCACCAATTGGGATTGTTAGAGATGTTG
Organism: Triticum monococcum; assembly: GCA_034509565.1. Taxonomy (NCBI): domain Eukaryota; kingdom Viridiplantae; phylum Streptophyta; class Magnoliopsida; order Poales; family Poaceae; genus Triticum; species Triticum monococcum. The sequence continues at coordinate 96,251,960 of CM067843.1, read as the reverse complement.
AAGTCTTGTGTGGGAAAATAAAATCCCTACTGATTTTCTTGTTCTTGGTTCCCCACAAGATGACTTTTGTCCCATTATCTTTGGTAGACCTTTCTTGAACACTATTAATGCTAAGATAAATTGTAAGAAACAAACTGTCGGTGTTAGTTTTGGTGATGAGTCTCATGAGTTTAATTTTTCCAAGTTTAGTAGAAATTTTCATGAAAAAGAATTGCCTAGTAAGTATTAATTAATTGGCCTTGCTTCTATTATTTTACCACCTACTGATCCTTTAGAACAATATTTGCTAGACCATGAGAATGATTTTCATATGCATGAAAGAAATGAAATAGATAAATTTTTCTTTGAATAATGTCCTCTACTTAAACACAATTTTCCTATTGAAACTCTAGGAGGTCCTCCACCACCTAAAGGTGATCCTGTGTTTGAATTAAAACAATTGCTAGACACTTTGAAATATGATTATCTCGATGAAAAGAAGATATATCATGTTATTATTAGTGCTAACCTTTCAGAACATGAAGAAGAAAGATTATTGAAAGTTCTAAGGAAGCACCGAGCTGCTATTGGATATACTCTTGATGATTTAAAGGGCATTAGTCCCACTCTATGTCAGCACAAAATTAATATGGAACCTAATGCTAAACCCGTTGTTGATCACCAACGTCGGTTAAATCTGAAGATGAAAGAAGTGGTAAGAACGGAAATATTAAAACTTCTGGAAGCAGGTATAATCTATCCTATAGCTGATAGTAGATGGGTAAGTCCTGTTCATTGTGTTCCTAAGAAAGGAGGTATAACTGTTGTTCCTAATGATAAGAATGAACTTATTCCACAAAGAATTGTTACAGGCTGTAGAATGGTAAGAGATTTTAGAAAATTAAACAAAGCAGCTAGAAAAGATCATTACCCCTTGCCTTTTATTGATCAAATGCTTGAAAGACTATCTAAGCACACACACTTTTGCTTCCTTGATGTATATTCTGGCTTTTTCACAAATACATGTTTCTCAACCTGATCAAGAAAAGGCCACTTTTACTTGTCCCTTTGGAACCTATGCTTATAGGCGTATGCCTTTTGGTTTATGTAATGCACCTGCTACCTTTCAAAGATGTATGACTGCTATATTCTCTGACTTTTGTGAAAAGATTGTTGAGGTTTTCATGGATGCCTTTTCTGTTTATGGGAAGTCTTTTGATGATTGTTTAAGCAATCTTGATCGAGTTTTGTGGAGATGTGAACAAACAAATCTTGTCTTGAATTGGGAGAAGTACCACTTTTATGGTTAATGAAGGCATGGTCTTGGGTCATAAAATTTCTGAAAGAGGTATTGAAGTGGACCAAGCTAAGGTTGATGCAATTGAGAAAATGCCATGTCCTAAAGATATAAAAGGTATTCGTAGTTTCTTAGGCCATGTTGGTTTCTATAGGAGATTTATCAAAGACTTTTCTAAAATTTCTAGGCCTCTCACTAGTCTCTTGCAGAAGGATATTCCCTTTGTTTTTGATGATGATGATTGTTTAGAAGCCTTTGAAACACTCAAGAAAGCCTTAATTTCTGCTCCTATTGTTGAACCACCTGATTGGAACCTGCCTTTTGAAATTATGTGTGATGCTAGTGATTATGCTATTGGTGTTGTTCTAGGACAAAGAGTTGATAAGAAACTGAATGTTATTCATTATGCTAGTAAAACTCTAGACAGTGCTGAGAGAAATTATGCTACTACTGAAAAAGAATTCTTAGCAGTGGTGTTTGCTTGTGATAAGTTTAGACCTTTTATTGTTGATTCCAAAGTAACTGTCCACACAAACCATGCTACTATTAAATATCTTATGGAAAATAAAGATGCTAAACCTAGACTTATTCGATGGGTTCTCTTATTACAAGAATTTGATTTACATATCATTGTTAGAAAAGTAGTTGAGAACCCAGTAGCTGATAATTTATCTAGGCTTGAAAATGTGCTTGATGACCCACTACCTATTGATGATAGTTTTCCTGATGAGCAGTTAGCTGCAATAAATGTTTCTCATAGTACTCCTTGGTATGCTGACTATGCTAATTACATTGTTGCTAAATATTTACCACCTAGTTTTACATACCAACAAAAGAAAAAAATCTTCTATGATTTAAGACATTACTTTTGGGATGACCCACATCTTTATAAAGAAGGAGTAGATGGTATTATTAGACGTTGTCTACCTAAGCATGAACAAGGACAAATCCTATGGAAATGTCACTCCGAAGCTTATGGAGGGCATCATGCTGGAGATAGAACTGCTCACAAGGTATTGCAATTTGGATTTTATTGGCCTACTCTCTTCAAGGATGCCCGTAAGTTCGTCTTATCTTGTGATGAATGTCAAAGAATAGGTAATATTGGTAAGCATCAAGAAATGCCTATGATTTCACTTGCTGTTGAACCATTTGATGGTTGGGGATTTGATTACATGGGACCTTTTCCTTACTCTAATGGGTATACACATATTTTGGTTGCTGTAGATTATGTTACTAAATGGGTAGAAGCTATTCCAACTAGTAGTGCTGATCACAACACCTCTATTAAAATGCTTAAGGAAGTTATTTTCCCAAGGTTTTGAGTCCCTAGATATTTAATGATTGATGGTGGTTCACACTTTATTCATGGTGCTTTCCGTAAAATGCTTGCCAAGTATAATGTTAACCATAGAATTGCATCACCATATCATCCTCAGTCTAGTGGTCAAGTTGAAATTAGCAATAGAGAAATAAAATTAATTTTGCAAAAGACTGTTAATAGGTCCAGGAAGAATTGGTCCAAGAAATTAGATGATGCACTTTGGGCTTATAGAACAACATATACAAATCCTATGGGTATGTCTCCTTATAAAATGGTTTATGGAAAAGCTTGTCATTTGCCTCTTGAGTTACAACATAAAGCATTTTGGGCAATCAAAGAACTCAATTATGATTTCAAACTTGCTGGTGAAACGAGGTTATTTGATATTAGCTCTCTAGATGAATGGATAACCCAAGCTTATGAAAATGCAAAATTATTCAAAGAAAAAGATAAAAGATGGCATGACAAAAGAATCCAAAAGCATGAGTTTAAAGTCGGAGAATATGTTCTTTTGTACAACGCGTTTTAGATTCTTTGCAGGAAAACTCCTCTCAAAATGGGAAGGCCCATATGTCATCGAGGAGGTTTACCGGTCTGGAGCCATCAAAATAAATAATTCGGAAGGTACAAACCCAAAGGTTGTCAATGGGCAACGAATAAAGCATTATATCTCAGGTAAGCCTATTAATGTTGAAAGTAATATTATCCAAACTTTGACACCGGAAGAACACATAAAAGTGTCCTTCCGGAACACTCCAGAACCGTGAAAATAAGGAGGTACGTGATACGGTAAGTAAACGGACTTCGAAAAATCCACAAAAATATTTATTATCAGTTTTGGAATATTTGAGAATTTTGGAAATAAAGAAACTTCCAGGAAGCGTCCCCTGGTAGGCACAAGACACCAGGGCATGCCAGGCTTGCCTAGCGCGCCCAGGTGGGTTGTGCCCACCTGGGACACCTTCCGTACTCCGTTTTTCTACTATATACTTGTCCTCCCAAGATAAAAAATCTATATATACTTCCAGAACCTGTTGATCACCGTATCACGGAGAAATCCTCTATTCTCTTTTCTTGCTGATTTCTGACAGACTCAAGTAGACCAACTTCACGTCTTCCTCACCCTTCAACAATGGAGAAGGAGACATAAGGTCGGTTCAGGAAGATCTAAGGAGGGAGGAAGCCGAAGAGGTTGCTATGGAGGAAGAAGGGGAAGCCATGCGATCATCAAACAATCAAGTGAGCCTGGAAGTGCAAGAAGAGCTCCCAACGAGGAGGCCCTTACACAAGTTACATCGTAAAAAATTCATAATCTGATTCAGAATTATGGGTTCGAGAACATGATACGTCTCCGTTGTATCTACTTTTCCAAACACTTTTGCCCTTGTTTTGGACTCTAACTTGCATGATTTGAATGGAACTAACCCGGACTGACGTTGTTTTTAGCAGAATTGCCATGGTAGAAGTTCTCGGAATGACCTGAAAATCAACGGAGAATTATTTTGGAATATATAAAAAATACTGGAAGAAAGATCCACGTCAGGGGGGCCACCACCTGTCCACGAGGGTGGGGGGCGCGCCCCCTGCCTCGTGGGCCCCCTGACGCTCCACCGACCTCAACCTTGACTCCATATATTCACTTTCGGGGAGAAAAAAATCAGGGAGAAGGATTCATCATGTTTTACGATACGGAGCTGCCACCAAGCCCTAAACTCTCTCGAGAGGGCTGATTTGGAGTCCGTTCGGGGCTCCGGAGAGGGGAATCCGTTGCCATCGTCATCATCAACCTTCCTCCATCACCAATTTCATGATGCTCACCACCATGCGTGAGTAATTCCATCGTAGGCTTGCTGGACGGTGATGGGTTGGATGAGATTTATCATGTAATCGAGTTAGTTTTGTTAGGGTTTGATCCCTAGTATCCACTATGTTCTGAGATTGATGTTGCTATGACTTTGCTATGCTTAATGCTTGTCACTAGGGCCGGAGTGCCATGATTTCAGATCTGAACCTATTATGTTTTCATCAATATATGAGAGTTCTTGATCCTATCTTGCAAGTCTATAGTCACCTACTATGTGTTATGATCCGGCAACCCTGAAGTGACAATAATCGGGACCACTCCCGGTGATGACCGTAGTTTGAGGAGTTCATGCATTCACTATGTGTTAATGCTTTGGTCCGGTACTCTATTAAAAGGAGGCCTTAATATCCCTTAGTTTCCATTAGGACCCCGCTGCCACGGGAGGGTAGGACAAAAGATGTCATGCAAGTTCTTTTCCATAAGCACGTATGACTATATTCGGAATACATGCCTACATTACATTGATGAATTGGAGCTAGTTCTGTGTCACCCTATGTTATGACTGTTACATGATGAACCGCATCCGGCATAATTCTCCATCACCGATCCAACACCTACGAGCTTTCCATATATTGTTCATCGCTTATTTACTTTTCCGTTGCTATTGTTACAATCACTACAAAGCACCAAAAAAACTACTTTTGCTACCGTTACTTTTGCTATCGTTACCACCACTATCATATTACTTTGCTACTAAATACCTTGCTGCAGATATTAAGTTTCCAGGTGTGGTCGAATTGACAACTCAGTTGTTAATACTTGAGAATATTCTTTGGCTCCCCTTGTGTCGAATCAATAAATTTGGGTTGAATACTCTACCCTCGAAAACTGTTGCGATCCCCTATACTTGTGGGTTATCAAGACTATTTTCTGGCATCGTTGCCGAGGAGCATAGCTCTATTCTTTGAGTCACTTGGGATTTATATCTGCTGGTCACTATGAAGAACTTGAAAGACGCTAAAACAAAAATTTATCCCTCAACTACGAGGGGAGGTAAGGAACTGCCATCTAGCTCTGCACTTGATTCACCTTCTGTTTTGAGTAAACTTGCGACACCTATACCTGCTTCTGATATTAATTCTGATATGTCGCTTGTTATAGATGATGCCACTTCTACTATGCATGATAATTATGATGAAACTACTTCCATGCTTGATACTACTGTGCCACTTGGTGAATTTCTTGATGAACAACTTGCTAGGGCTAGAGAGAATGAAATTACTGAAACTGATAATATTGATGAAAGTGATGATGAAGATTCTCCCCCTAGATATGAATTACCTGTTGTGCCTGAGGGCTATGTTATGGATGAAGAAATTGCTAGAGATTTTCTTGCTTGCAATGATAGGAGTGATCTTAAGAAATTATTAGCTAAGCTGAAACAAAAAACTTTGAATGCTAGAATGAAATATGATCCTGCTTATGCTACTTCACCTATCTTTGTTACTGATAAGGATTATGATTTCTTTGTTGATCCTGAGATAATTACTTTAGTTGAATCTGATTCTTTCTATGGCTATGAATCTAAAACTGTTGTGGCACATCTTACTAAATTAAATGATATAGCCACCCTGTTCACTAATGATGAGAAAACTCGCTACTATTATATCCTTAAATTATTTCGGTTCTCATTAAAGGGTGATGCTAAGATATGGTTTAATTCTCTTTATCCTGGTTGTGTGCGTAGTCCCCAGGATATGATTTACTACTTCTCTGCTAAATATTTCCCCGCTCATAAGAAACAAGCTGCTTTAAGGGAAATATATAATTTTGTGCAAATTGAAGAAGAGAGTCTTCCACAAGCTTGGGGGAGGCTTCTCCAATTACTTAATGCTTTGCCTGATTATCCTCTTAAGAAAAATGAAATACTTGATATCTTTTATAATGGACTAACCGATGCTTCTAGAGACCACCTGGATAGTTGTGCTGGTTGTGTTTTCAGGGAAAGAAGACCAGATGAAGCTGAAATTTTATTGAATAATATGTTGACCAATGAAAATAATTGGACACTTCCTGAGCCAACTCCTAAGCCAACTCCAAAGAAAAGGGGTATTATATTTCTCAGTCCCGAAGATATGCAAGAGGCAAAGAAATCTATGAAGGAAAAAGGTATAAAACCTGAAGATGTTAAGAATTTACCTCTCGTTGAAGAAATACATGGTCTTAATTTAGCGCCTGTTGAAGAAATACATGGTTTTAATCCATCACCTATTGAAGAAACACATGGTCTTGATAACCCGACACAGGTAGTAAAGGTAAATTCTCTCTATAGATATGATAAAGCTGAAATCCCATTTACTAAGTTTGCTAGCCCATGCTTGGATGAGTTTGATGACTTTATGGTTAAACAAGAAAACTTCAATGCTTATGTTGGCAGACAATTGAAACACAGTGCTGATATGCTTGAACACTTGGGTGATTATATGGCTAATGTTAAAGGTGAACTTAAACTTATTAGTAAACATGCTTCTATGGTTACCACTCAAGTAGAACAAGTACTTAAAGCTCATAATGATTTGCTCAATGAATTAAATAGTAAGAAAAATGATAATGTTGTTAGAGTTATTACTAGAGGTGGTAAAATGACTCAGGAACCTTTGTATCCTGAGGGCCATCCTAAGAGAATTGAGCAAGATTCTCAGAGAAATAATATTGATGCACCTAGTCCTTCTAAGAGGAAGAAAAAGAAAAATGATAGGAGTTTGCATGCTTCTAGTGAACCTGTTATTGACACACCTGAGAATCCCAATGATATCTCTATTTCTGATGCTGAAACACAATTTGGTAATGAGCGTGAACCTAGTGATAATGTTAATAATGATGTTCATGTTGATGCTCAACCTAGTAATGATAATGATGTAAAGATTGAACCTGCTGTTGATCTTGATAACCCACAATCAAAGAATCAACATTATGATAAGAGAGACTTTGTTGCTAGGAAGCACGGTAAAGAAAGAGAACCATGGGTTTAGAAACCCATGCCTTTTCCTCCTAAAGCATCTAAGAAAAAGGATGATGAGGATTTTGAGTGCTTTGCTGAAATGATTAGACCTATCTTCTCGTGTATGCGTTTGACTGATATGCTTAAAATGAATCCTTATGCTAAGTAAATGAAAGATATTATTACTAATAAAATAAAGATATCGGAAGCTAAAATTTCCACCATGCTTGCTAATTATACTTTTAAGGGTGGAATACCTAAGAAACTAGGAGATCCTGGAGTACCAACTATACCATGCTCCATTAATAGAAACTATGTTAAAACTGCTTTATGTGATCTTGGAGCCGGTGTTAGTGTTATGCCTCTCTCTTTATATCATAGACTTGATTTGAATAAGTTGACACCTACTGAAATATCTTTGCAAATGAATGATAAATCAATTGCTATACCTGTCGGTATTTGTGAGGATGTGCCTGTTGTGGTTGCAAACGTTACTATTTTAACGGACTTTGTCATTCTTGATATTCACGAGGACGATAGTATGTCTATTATTCTTGGAAGACCCTTTTTGAAGGGATAATTAGATTTATGCCCCTAGTTGTGTCCCACTCGGCTGTTTTACCCCTAATTTCCAAAAGTCACCGCTTCTGTCCAAGTCACTTCGCTCCTCTTATGCTTTTGCCCTTTGACCGTTTGACCGTCAGTTTGAAAACTCCATAACTAATTCATACTAAATCAGAAAAATGCAAATAAGATACCAAAATGTTCGGAAAAACATCACCTATATGTCAGTGTCATTTGCATTCATGAAAAAAGTGTTTGAAAGTGCCCATCCGAGTTTTAGCTCTTATGCTACCACCATGAATAGTAAAATCTAAAAAAAATCAAAAAATTCAAAAAAAATGGTGGCAAAGAATGAGAAATGTTTCAAGTGCTCACCAAGTTTCGCCAGGGAATGACATTCATGGGTGCCCTAGGAGAAAAAACAATCAACACTCCAAAATAGATTATTTGTTTGCCATGACTTCCACGAATGTCGTTCCTTGATGAAACTTGGCAAGCACTTAGAACATTTGTCGTTCTTTGCCACCATATTTTTTTGAATTTTTTAGATTTTACTATTCATGGTGGTATCAAAAGAGCTAAAACTCGGATGTGCACTTTCCAACACTTTTTTCATGAATGCAAATGACACTGACATATAGGTGATATTTTTTTGAACATTTTGGTATCTTATTTGCATTTTTATGATTCAGTATGAATTAGTTATGAAGTTTTCAAACTGGTAGTCAAATGGTCAAAGGGCAAAAGCATAAGAGGAGCAAAGTGACTTGGACAGAACCGGTGACTTTTGGAAATTAGGGGTAAAACAGACGAGTGGGACACAACTAGGGCATAAATCTAATTATCCCCTTTTTGAATACTGCAGGGGCTATTACTGATTGCACCAAAGGCAATGTCACTTTTCATGTTAATGGTAATGAGCATACGATACACTTTCCGAGGAAACAACCTCAAGTTCATTGTATAAACTCTATTGGAAAAATTCCATCGATTATTTTTGTAGGTTTTGAATTTCCTCTTCCTACTGTCAAGAAGAAATATGATATTCTTATTGTTGGGGATGTGCATATCCCCATTGAGGTAACCTAGTGTTATTCGAAAATTCTCCGGTTCCATGTTACTTGGAATGAGTTTGTTAACAAGACCTGATCAACCTTATTAGTGGATTCCTTTTGATGAGCATGAGCTGGATGAATTTAGAAAACACAACTCTGTGTACCCTCTTTTTACTTTCTGTTATTTATATTAAATAAAGCAAAAATAGTATTTTTCTGTCTATTTTCTGAATTATCAATGCAATAAAAAATATCCCGAAAATAAAAGTTCTCCAAATGCCCTGAAACTTAAATATGATTTTTTCTAGAATATTTGAGAATATCTGGGAGTGAGAACACAATAGGGGGAGCAAGCACCTGGCCACGAGGGTGGAGGGCGCGCCCTACCCCCTGGGCGCGCCCCTACCTCGTGGGCCCACGATGGCTCCCCTCCACTTATTCCAGCTACCACACACTCCTTCTTCCTCCCAAAAAACATCACTAGCCAGCTCAAAACCGAGTCCAAGCTCATCTTGCTGCCATTTTCGATCTCCTTTCTCAAAGCTCCATTCACAAAACTGATTTGGGGGATTGTTCTTTGGTATGTGACTCCTCTAATGGTCCAATTAGTTTTTGTTCTAGTGCTTTATTCATTGCATATTTTTGCTGCTTAGGTGACCCTGTTCTTGAGCTTGCATGTCAAATTTATGTGGTCAAAAGTAGTTTTGATGCATGATATTGTCTCTAGGCACTTGTAGGAGTAGTTGCTATAAATTTTGTTGAGTTTGGTTCACTTTATTTTGAAGTTACTAAAAATTTCAGAAATTTTTAGAAAAAGATGAAGAGATTTTTGAGGAGCTCATCGAGCCGAAGCTCGAAGGATAAGCAAAGTGAGGAGGATAAGAGGCCCAAATACAATCTCCCTCGCACCGCGGAAGTTCGACCGTGTGAATGGCCTTGTGATAATTTCTTGAGAGCAGCCGGGATTTATGATGATTTCTATGAATTGGATGAGAATGCAGGCCTCACCGCCTTCCTCCATGACCAACGCGAATAGTATCTCTTACTCACCAATATCTTTGTGCAAAACTTTCATTTCCGTGCTAGGAGCTCACCACCTACGGTGGACTTTTATTTATATTATGAGCATAAGGAGATGTCACTTCGTGATTTTTGTCGGGTTTGTTTGATACCTTTTGAGGGCAGCATAGAGGAACCACATCGTGACGATGTGGATGGGTTTATTGATACCATTGATGTAGGGGAAACGAGGAAGGTTTCCGACGCACGAATTACTAGCATACATTTTCCTATTTTATGTTACTTCACAATATTTGCTAGTAGATGCTTAACTGGTCGCGGAAACTGTGGCAACCTTAGTGCCCCTGATATTGTTATTTTGTGCCATGCCTTGTTCCATGATGACACATTTAGTATGGGCGCTATTGTTGCAAAGCGGTTAAGTCTTAGCCGTACTAAGGGCCCCTTCCTTGGAGGCATCTTCGCCTCGCGCCTCGCTGCACACTTTAACATACCTATTAGGCATTATGAGAAGGAAGAGAAGTTGCTGCCTCCTGTTTTTCTAGATTATAAGAGTATGGTTGCACATGATTTTATTGTTAAGAATAGGGAAAAGGCACTTAAGTACAAATTAATATTTGGTAAAAATCATCCTGAGACTATTACCTTGCCTGCTCCTTCCTTGTTTGATTTATCTACAGGCAAGCGCCTTGTTCCGTTGGAGGCCATTCACGCCTACCGGAACCCTACATCAGCTACAGAGCCAGAGCCGGAACCACAATTTGATCCTCCACGACAGTCTGATTACCAGTGGGATCCGGAGGTGATTGCCAACCAGTGGCAATCCGAGGCTTCTTCATAGTACGACCCCAAGTATTACTTTGGATATCCGCCAGGCCAATCGTGGCCATAGACCAACTTAGGCCAAAAGCCTAAGCTTGGGGGAGTACGCATTTCTCACCGACATTACACTTATGTTCACACACTCATGCTAGGTGTCGGTGCTCATACTTTTTCACTGTAATATCCATGCTAGTTTATTTTCCTTTTTATGCTTTCTTCTTGTGTGTTTAATAAACCTTAAGAAAAACGAAAAAAAATAGTTGTAGCTTTTAGCTAGTTTACTTTCCATACCTGTAGTAGTAATACTAAAAAGAAAACCCAAAAAGATTTCTCGTTCTTCTTTTGCTTGTTGGGAGCTTTCCCGTGTAAATAGTTTTATTTCTTTTCTTACCTTTGGGGGTCGAGAGGAGAAGACCATGATTAAAATGTTAAAGTGGCTCTTATATGCATTATTGTTGATCTGAAAAAGAGCCCATATTACCTCTTGTCTTCTCTCTTGAATTGAATGCCTGCAGATTCCAGCTTAGTCCAATGCACGTGCACTATTATTATTTTCCACACTATTCGGTCATGCAAGTGAAAGGCAATAATGATGATTATATGATGAACTTATTGAGATGAGAAAAACTAGTATGAACTCGACCTCTCTTGTTTTTGTAAATATGATTAGTTCATCATTCCCGATTCAGCCTATTATGAATAAACATTTTTGCAATGACAATTAGAGATTGTAGTTGCTTATGCCACACTTAATAGGTAGGAGCTTATAATGGTTTACCTTGCAAGCCAACATGCTATTAAAATGGTTGTGATGTGGTATGATAGGGTGGTATCCTCTTTTGAATGATTCGAGTGGCTTGACTTGGCACATGTTCACGCATGTAGTTGAAACAAAATCAACATAGCCTCTACGATATTTATGTTGATGGTGCATTATATCCTACTCATGCTTGCATTCGGTGTTGATTAATTTTAATGCATGTTCATGACTGTTGTCACTCTCTAGCTGGTCGCTTCCCAGTCTTTTTCTAGCCTTCACTTGTGTAGGATCGAAAGTATGTCTAGAGGGGGGGGGGGTGATTAGACTACTTGACCAAATAAAAACTTAACCTTTTCCCAATTTTAGTTCTTGGCAGTTTTTAGCTATCTTAGGACAAGTCAAGTAATCATTACACAATTCAAGCAAGCATGCAAAGAGTGTATTGGCAGCGGAAAGTAAAGCATGCAACTTGCAAGAATATAAAGGGAAGGGTTTGGAGAATTCAAACGCTATTGGAGACACGGATGTTTTTCCCGTGGTTCGGATAGGTGGTGCTATCCTACATCCACGTTGATGGAGACTTCAACCCACGAAGGGTAACGGTTGCGCGAGTCCACGGAGGGCTCCACCCACGAAGGGTCCATGAAGAAGCAACCTTGTCTATCCCACCATGGCCATCGCCCACGAAGGACTTGCCTCACTAGCGGTAGATCTTCACGAAGTAGGCGATCTCCTTGCCCTTACAAACTCCTTGGTTCAACTCCACAATCTTGTCGGAGGCTCCCAAGTGACACCTAGCCAATCTAGGAGACACCACTCTCCAAGAAGTAACAAATGGTGTGTTGATGATGAACTCCTTGCTCTTGTGCTTCAAATGATAGTCTCCCCAACACTCAACTCTCTCTCATATGATTTGGATCTGGTGGAAAGAAGATTTGAGTGGAAAGCAACTTGGGAAAGGCTAGAGATCAAGATTCATATGGTTTGAATGGAATATCTTGGTCTCAACACATGTGTAGGTGGTTCTCTCTCAGAACATACGAGTTGGAATGGTGTATGTGTTCTGATGGCTCTCTCCACGAGTGAAGAGGAGGTGGAGGGGTATTTATAGCCTCCACACAAAATCCAACCGTTACACACAATTTACCAATCTCGGTGGGACCGAATCAGAAAACTCGGTTGGACCGAAATAATAAACCTAGTGACCGTTAGGAATTTCGGTGGGACTGACATGCAACTCGGTAGGACCGATTCGGTTAGGGTTTGGGCATAACGTAATCTCGGTGAGACCGATTGCACAAACTCGGTGAGACCGAGTTTGGCAATAAGCTAACCAGAGAGTTGGTCAGGCAAACTCGGTGGGACCGACTTGCTTTTTCGGTGAGACCGAAAAGTTACAAGAAGGAAACATAGAGTTTACCTTGCATTCTTGGTGGGACCGATTCGCTCTTTCGGTGAGACCGAAAAGTTACGAAAGGGAAACAGAGAGTTTGCAAGCCCATCTCGGTGAGACCGAGATCCTTATCGATAGGACCGAATTGCTAGGGTTTGGCAGTGGCAAATGACAAGTGAAACTCGGTGGCGCCGGATTGAAAGAATCGGTATGACCGAGTTTGGCTTAGGGTTTAGGTCATTTGTGGATGTGGGAAAGTAGCTGAGGATTTTGGGGCATATCATTAAGCACATAGAGCAAGAGGCTCATTAAGCAACACCTCATCCCTCCTTGATAGTATTGGCTTTTCCTAAAGACTCAATGTGATCTTGGATCACTAAAACATAAAATGAAGAGTCTTGAACTTTTGAGCTTGAGCCAATTCTTTGTCCTTAGCATTTTGAGGGTTCCACTTTCACATCCATGCCATGCCAATCATTGAGCTTTCCTGAAATAATCATCTTGAAATAGCATTAGCTCAATGAGCTATATGTTGTTATGAATTACCAAAACCACCTAGGGATAGTTGCACTTTCAATCTCCCCCCTTTTGGTAATTGATGACAACATATAGATCAAAGCTTCGACAAATGATAATAAGCATGAAATATATCGTCGCTTTGAGAAGTATGTGACAAATAAGAGCCCCCCCCTAAATTTGTGCATATTTAAAATTTGCTTTGGACTGCAAATGCACAAGGAGTTAGAATCATGGGTTACTCTTCCATGTCACATACATCTTGGTGGAGCGCTAAAAAATGATAAGATTGAAATACATGCACTCATCACCAAGAATAGTGAATGATCACAAATGATCGATAGAATGATAATATTTAAGCAAGCATTAAGCAAACATTAAGTGTAGCTTATGATCAAACACATGATCATCGATATCTCACAAACATAAGGACGTAGTATCTCACACACAAGCAAACAAAGTTCGGAAAACCACCAAATAAAACAAGAGAGAATAAAAGCAACACTCTCTCTCGAAGCCTAGATCTATACATTTTCTCCCCCTTTGGCAACAAGTTACCAAAAAGTTCCTAGAAAATGCATAGTGCTAAGTCGACGCTCAGGCTTGATCTTCAGGTGGTGGTGGAGTCCGGAGCACTCCAAGGACAAAGCCTTCGGTAGACATGGTCGGAGTCGAGGCTGAAGTGGATGCTGGAGCTGGTGGAACTGAGGCTGTGGCTGGCACAGACGTTGTGGCTCTGGTGTCAGCAACTGGCAGTGCAGACGACCTCGGACCTCGTGGCACCCTCGCAAAAGCATCAGTCGTGGTCCTGCCTCTCCTCTCATTCATGTCCTCCTGGAGCTGCTCCACGGCGGTCTGTATCTCTGTCACCTCGATGTCCATGTCATAGAACCTCTGTTCCATGATCCTCTCTAGGCTTGCCTGGTTCTGAGTCAGGGTGGAAAGTCCTTGCTCAATCCGCAGGGTGGACGCAATCAGGTACCAAGCTGCTCTTGTTTGGTTTTCAGGAAGTAATCAGATGCCTCCGCTTGAGTAGGCATCCTGGCAGCTTTCTCCTTCTTCGCCTTCTCCTTCTGAGCTTGTGCATGGACAGATGATGGCTCATTCTCAGTCATGACCACTTGGTTATCCTCGAAATCTGGACGGATGGGCAGATGTTCCTTGTCCAAGAGGTATATGCCCGTGCCCATCTTGGAGTTGATGAGCTCCTGAATCTGTGGGGCATATCCACAACTCCTCTTCTGGTCTGCTGCTGTCCTCTTGATTGTTTCCACTATGAGACTCATGACTTTGAATTTTTGAGGCACGTCAAAAACATGAAGCAAATTGATCGCGTGACCTCTGATCATCTTGTGATCTCCAGACTTGGGCAGAAGAGTGTGCCTAAGGATCCAGTTGATCGTAGGCAATCCTGACAGAAGATAGTGCACTAAGCCAAACTTGAACGTGTCAAGTGCTTCATTCGGAATCTCCTTGTACATGTTGGACATAGAGTTGTGGTCCATCTTATTCTTGGCATAAATGTCCAAGTCATCTGCTTGCTCCTCTGGGGCATTGATCAACTTCGCCCATTCCTCAACAGTGGATTGGTACCTTGTACCCTCTGACATCCAAGTGATCCTGCCATCCGGATAAAAGTGTGCTATGGAGTAGAATTGCATGATTAGCTCCTCGTTCCACTTTGTGAGCTTCTGCCCAACAAAGTCTGCCACTCCACACGCACTAAAGCTGTCATATACTCCAGGGTAGTGTTCCTCATTCTCCTTCATGTAGGTCCAGTCGACCCATCTCATGTCACACACAATTGGCTTCTTGTCAAGCAAAACAGTCTCATAGAAATCCTGTTGCTCCTTGGTATGAAACCTGTAGTCCACTGCAGTCCTTCTCCTAGAAGCATACGGATCTGCTTCTCTCCACTTCCTCAGCCCTGAATCTCTCCTGAGCTTCATATCCTCAGCCACAGGATGAGCATCGTTGTGTTCTGGGATCTTGTGCTTGAGCTTCCTAAGGACATGCTCTTCTTCTTCTTCCTCTGCAACTTCAGGCACTGGGGCCTTGTTCTTCTCAGTGGCTGGGATGCTTCTGGTGTTTCTCTTTGGTGCACTCTTAGGCTTAGATGCAACCTTGGGTGCTTCCTTGGGCTTGGATGCAGCTGTCCCTGACCTTATGGCATCTCCCATAAGTTTGGCTGCCTTGGGTGCTGGTGCAGCAACCTCTTCTTCTTCCTCCTCCTCATCTACCATGATGGAGGCCTTCCCAAGCACTCTGGCCACAGTCTTCTTCACTCGTTCTTTCCTTTTCTTGCCCTCAGCAGCAACGGGCTCAATGGGAGCAGGCTTCACAGTTGAAGCTCTAGCCTTTGACATGGGCTGCCTGCCTGCTGGCCTGTTGATTTTCAGGCCTGGCTTTGTGCCTGCTGCTGGCTCAGCTCTCTTTGATGTAGCCTCTTCCTCTGCCACATAGTCCTCATCTTCCTTTGACGTGTGGCAGCTTTAGGCAGGTTGCTGGGTGTGCTCCTGCTGCCATCATCTGAGGAACTTGAGGGGCTAGTGCCCTCACTCAACTGCACTTGCTGCTCTGACAAGTTCTGGCTGTCACTCTGGTCTGACATGATGCAAGCTGACTGCTGACCCTGTGAATAGATTATAGATGAGATAGAGTGGATGAGCATCACAAAATGCAGAGATTTTTGCAAAAGAATAATTCAAAAACTTAGTTTTAGTTTCCCACTGAAATCATCTCGGATCTACCGATTTTCAAATCGGTGACACCGAAGCAGTGTTGGCACCAG
This sequence comes from Triticum monococcum, assembly GCA_034509565.1. NCBI lineage: Eukaryota > Viridiplantae > Streptophyta > Magnoliopsida > Poales > Poaceae > Triticum > Triticum monococcum. Next base: position 96,235,634 of record CM067843.1, on the reverse strand, counting down.
AACTAGTGAACTCGGTCAGACCGAGTCACAGTTCGGTGGCACCGAGACTGCCAGGGTTTCACAGAGTTCCAAAATCGGTCACACCGATAAGTAATTCTCGGTCAGACCAAGTTTTACTTGTGCAATGGCATAAGCCAAATCAGTGGGACCGAGTTTTTCAACTCGGTGGGTCCGAGATGGTTTCGGCGGAAACCTAACCCTAAAATTTTCGAATTAAACGTAATCTACGAGTTCATTGGCTGGATAGGAGTTTATCAAACGTGGCAAGAATCATGATGATCACAATGTGCTAGGAATCGGATTGAAGAATAGCACAAAGATCGAGTCCATACCCTAGTTCGGCGGAGACTCGCTACGGCGGCAACGGCGGGGCAGAATTCCGTTGACGACGGCGGAGACCAGCGACAGGAGGCTGCTGGCGGCGAGGAGGACGATCCGGAGACCCAGGAGGCAGAGCGAGCTATGCGCGGGCGAAGAGGTTTCGGAGAAATTTCCAAAATTCTGCCCGTCACTATATATAGCCCGACCCTGTCGGTGTGACCGAGTGGAACAACTCGGTGGCACCGAGATGCAACACTATATATAGTTATTGCAACTCGGTGTGACCGAGTGGTTCAAATCGGTTGCACCGAGATCGAAAACCTAGATCAACTTAATGATCTCGGTAGGACCGAAAGTATGGTATCGGTCAGACCGAGAATCACAAAGAGGTTTTGGAGGTTTAAGTCTATGACGAATCAGGGACTCCGAGCGCTCCTCACACAGAGTGGTTCGAATCTGACTTGATCAAGTTTTGTGATGCAGCATGAATAGAGTTTGAGACGAGAAAAGCATAGATAGCTAGAGGAGGTTCTTAGGCATTCTTGTCCATCCACTTGGCAAAAGAAGATAAAGCCAAACAATCAAAACAACAAGTGGATATCTCGAATGAGTAAAATATGCAACCAACATGCTCACACAATAAGATGGCAAATGAAATATGTGGCAAAGCATGCACAAACAATTCTAGCATCTATCAAGCAATTTGCGATGACTAGGTCATCTATATATGAGTATATTGACTTAGGAGTCAAGTGAGAACACTTGATCATAGGTCATACTCATCGTTTAAGCTCAAGTGGGGTTACCACTTTTACATAAAGCATTGTTGTATTCACATCTTTAGAGTTGCTTTAGCTCAAGTCTTAGAGTAAAGCTCCCCCTAGATGTGATATCCCCCCTAAGAGGGATGAACTAACCTTGGGTTTTGTCGATGATGACTTCATGTAGATGTTGAAGATGTGGATGCTCAATGTTGATGTAGATCACTTGGAGCTATCCATTTGAGTGAATTGCACTTTCAATACCTACATGGGTTAGTCCCACAAGGAACAAACAAGGATATCCATAGACATAGAGTGATGCATACACAAGATGATGTCCATGAAAACTTTAGGTTACCTTGTCCCTTGTCTTACCAACAAGAGGGTTTGTGACTCCTTGAACTAGTGCATGATGTGGAAGTTGATTGCACTTGTTCTTGCCAAAATGATGAGAGTGAAATATGTTGGCGGAGTCACCCTCAAGAACTCTCTAGTTCTTCTTCTTTTGGATCCACACCATCTTGATGGGAATCCTTGGAGTTGTAGTCTTACTTGATGAAGTGGAACTTGACGTGGTCTTGGGAATCCACTTGACTAAGGTCTTAGGAGCTTCTTCAAATGCATCAATCTCCTCTTGAAGCTTGTCCTTGCCTTTATGCTTGTAGTCTTGTGGTGGAAGATCATCTTGAGCTTGTGTCCCCTTGAAAGAAGTATCATACTTCTCGTGTTGAGGAACAAACTTTGTCTTGGGGTATTGATCTTCTTCCCATTCAACTCCATTGGCATTGAACTTTCGTTCAAAACCAACACCTTGATTCTTCCGGTGCATTCCTTGCTTGCGCACAATTTCCTCGAATTGCTTACTCCCGGCAAGGCTCTTGTACACTCCTTTCTCTATGATTCCCTTCAATAAGCTATTTTCTTGCTCAAGTGTAACTTGGCTAAGAGAATCATTAGTGGAATCAAGAGAACTACTAGAAGCAACAATATTGGATTTAGCATGATCATTGTTACTACTAGAGGAAGAATCTTTCTTGTTCTTGTTACTAGACTTGACTTGAGGCATGTAAGTGGATAATAGTAAACGCTTGGCAATGTAAGAAGAACTTTTCTTGCGGAGATCATCATTGATTGCCTTTAAGAACTCATGCTCTTGCTCAAGATTGAGCTTTTCAAAGCGTAATTTCTGATGAGCTCTTAAAAGTTCTCGATGATCTTTGAAGATAGTTTCATGAGCTAACTTAAGAGTATTTAGTTATTTAGTTAGAGCCTCAATCTTCTCCTTATCATTGTCATTCGTTTTAGCATGATTAATTGATGTTTCATCATAGTACTCATCACTAGAGTTGTCAACAAGCAAGTCATCATCACCTAACAAGTCATCTTCATCACTGTTAAAATCAACGTACTCGGGGTGTGTTACCTTAGGACCTTTGGCCATGAAGCATCTTCCAATTCCTTCACTTGGTGAGTCAAATATGTCGTAGGAGTTGGTTGACACAAGTGCTAGACCGGCAACACCTTCATCTTGAGTATCTTCGGAGTCGGAGTGATAACTTCTCTCGGAGTGGCTGTCGGAGTCGGAGCCGGATACCCATTCACCAACATGAGCTTGATGTCTTTGTTTTGTGTAGCTCCTTGATGATTTTTCCTTCCTTTCCGAATCCTTTCTTCTCCGTGAGTATCTCCGTTCATAACGATCATCTCTACTCCTTCTCTCTCTTGGTGGTGATTCTTTGCTTCTTCTTTTTGGAGAATCTTCTCTTCTCTTGTAGGGAGCCGTACACTCATTGGAATAGTGTCCGGGTCTTCCACAATTGTAGCAGTTTTGCTCTCGACTAGAAGATCTTTTGTCATTGTAGGACCTTGACTTGAAGCTTCTATCTTTGCTTCTACTCTTGTAGAACTTGTTGAAGTTCTTCACCATTAAGCTCAATTCTTCATTAAAGGTTTGTTTTTCACTTGATGATGTGGGGACTTCACATGAGGCTTTGTAGGCACCACTTATTTTGTTGTGAAGTTCCTCTTTATCCTTGAGTGACATCTCATGAGCAACAATCCTTCCAATCACTTCCGTTGGCTTGAGATCTTTGTAATTGGGCATCATTTGAATCAATGTGCACACGGTGTCATATTTCCCATCCAAGGCTCTTAGGATCTTCTTGATGATGAATCTATCGGTCATCTCTTCACTTCCTAAGCCGGCAATCTCATTTGTGATGAGAGCAAGCCTAGAGTACATTTTGGCGACACCTTCACCATCCTTCATCTTGAACTTGTCAAGTTGACTTTGGAGCACATCCAACTTGGATTCCTTGACGGAGTTGGTACCTTCGTGCATATCAATCAAAGTGTCCCAAATTTCCTTTGCATTCTCAAGGCGGCTGATTTTGTTGAATTCTTCGGGGCACAATCCATTGAAGAGAATATCACAAGCTTGAGCATTGTATTGCAACATCTTCAACTCATCCACGGTAGCTTCACGGTTTGGTTCCCTCCCATCGAAGAACTCACCTTGCACACCAACACAAACAATAGCCCATACGGCAGGGTTATGTCCAAGAATATGCATTTTCATTTTATGCTTCCAACTAGCAAAATTAGTACCATCAAAGTAAGGACCTCTACGGTGATAATTTCCCTCGCTAGACGCCATACTCTCCTAGGTTGTGAAACCAAGGCTATGACCACCAAAAGCTATGGAGATCAAGGCAAATGGAGACCAAACCTCTGATACCACTTGTAGGATCGAAAGTATGTCTAGAGGGGGGGGGTGATTAGACTACTTGACCAAATAAAAACTTAACCTTTTCCCAATTTTAGTTCTTGGCAGTTTTTAGCTATCTTAGGACAAGTCAAGCAATCATTACACAATTCAAGCAAGCATGCAAAGAGTGTATTGGAAGCGGAAAGTAAAGCATGCAACTTGCAAGAATATAAAGGGAAGGGTTTGGAGAATTCAAACGCTATTGGAGACACGGATGTTTTTCCCGTGGTTCGGATAGGTGGTGCTATCCTACATCCACGTTGATGGAGACTTCAACCCACGAAGGGTAATGGTTGCGCGAGTCCACGGAGGGCTCCACCTACGAAGGGTCCATGAAGAAGCAACCTTGTCTATCCCACCATGGCCATCGCCCACGAAGGACTTGCCTCACTAGTGGTAGATCTTCACGAAGTAGGCGATCTCCTTGCCCTTACAAACTCCTTGGTTCAACTCCACAATCTTGTCGGAGGCTCCCAAGTGACACCTAGCCAATCTAGGAGACACCACTCTCCAAGAAGTAACAAATGGTGTGTTGATGATGAACTCCTTGCTCTTGTGCTTCAAATGATAGTCTCCCCAACACTCAACTCTCTCTCATATGATTTGGATCTGGTGGAAAGAAGATTTGAGTGGAAAGCAACTTGGGAAAGGCTAGAGATCAAGATTCATATGGTTTGAATGGAATATCTTGGTCTCAACACATGAGTAGGTGATTCTCTCTCAGAACATACGAGTTGGAATGGTGTATAAGTTCTGATGGCTCTCTCCACGAGTGAAGAGGAGGTGGAGGGGTATTTATAGCCTCCACACAAAATCCAACCGTTACACACAATTTACCAATCTCGGTGGGACCGAATCAGAAAACTCAGTTGGACCGAAATAGTAAACCTAGTGACCGTTAGGAATTTTGGTGGGACTGACATGCAACTCGGTAGGACCGATTCGGTTAGGGTTTGGGCATAACGTAATCTCGGTGAGACCGATTGCACAAACTCGGTGAGACCGAGTTTGGCAATAAGCTAACCAGAGAGTTGGTCAGGCAAACTCGGTGGGACCGACTTGCTTTTTCGGTGAGACCAAAAAGTTACAAGAAGGAAACATAGAGTTTACCTTGCATTCTCGGTGGGACCGATTCGCTCTTTCGGTGAGACCGAAAAGTTACGAAAGGGAAACAGAGAGTTTGCAAGCCCATCTCGGTGAGACCGAGATCCTTATCGGTAGGACCGAATTGCTAGGGTTTGGCAGTGGCAAATGACAAGTGAAACTCGGTGGCGCCGGATTGAAAGAATCGATATGACCGAGTTTGGATTAGGGTTTAGGTCATTTGTGGATGTGGGAAAGTAGCTGAGGATTTTGGAGCATATCATTAAGCACATAGAGCAAGAGGCTCATTAAGCAACACCTCATCCCTCCTTGATAGTATTGGCTTTTCCTAAAGACTCAATGTGATCTTGGATCACTAAAACATAAAATGAAGAGTCTTGAACTTTTGAGCTTGAGCCAATTCTTTGTCCTTAGCATTTTGAGGGTTCCACTTTCACATCCATGCCATGCCAATCATTGAGCTTTCCTGAAATAATCATCTTGAAATAGCATTAGCTCAATGAGCTATATGTTGTTATGAATTACCAAAACCACCTAGGGATAGTTGCACTTTCAAGTTGTACTAAGTGGGAATACTGCTTATGCATCCAATTCCATAAACCCCAAAGTTGTTCCATATGAGTCCACCATACCTACCTATATACGATATCTACCTGCCGTTCCAAGTAAATTTGTATGTGCCAAACTCTAAACCTTCAAATAAACATCCTGTTTTGTATGCTCGAATAGCTCATGTATCAACTAGGGCCGTCCGTATCTTCCATGTTAGGCTGGTTATTCTCAAGAGGAGTGGACTCCGCTCCTCACTCACGAGAAAATGGCTGGTCACCGGGATGCCCAGTCCCATGCTTTATACAAATCAAATCAAAATAACTGCAAACAAAACTCCCCTGGGACTCTTGTTAGTTGGAGGCGCTCGTTGTTTTGAGCAAGCCATGGATTGATGCTTGTTGGTGGAGGGGGAGTATAAACTTTACCATTCTATTTGGGAACCGCCTATAATGTGTGTAGCATAGAAGATATCACCATCTCTCGGTTGTTATGTTGAAAATGAAAGTATACCGCTCAAAATATTATTCATATCTATTTCAAAACCAAGCTCTGGCACCTCTACAAATCCCTACCTCCCTCTGCGAAGGGCCTATCCATTTACTTTTATGTTTAGTCATCATCCTCTTATTAAAAAGCACCATTTGGAGAGCACCACTGTCATTTGCATCCATTACTGTTAGTTTACATTGAGTATGACTTGACTGGATCTCTTTTACCATGAATTACAATGTCTAGTCAGTCCTTGATCTTTAAAGGTGCTCTGCATTTATGTTTTGTAGTCTCAGAAAGGGCTAGCGAGATACCATCTTGTTATATCATATCATGATTGTTTTGAGAAAGTGTTGTCATCCGAGATTTATTATTATTGCTCGCTAGTTGATTATGCCATTGATATGAGTAAACATGAGACCTAAGTGTTATTGCGAATATGGTTAGTTCATAATCTTTGCTGAAAACTTGAATGCTGGCTTTACATATTTACAACAACAAGAGCAAACGGAGTTTGTAAAAGTTTTTCTTTATCACTTTCAGTTTATCAACTGAATTGCTTGAGGACAAGCAAAGGTTTAAGCTTGGGGGAGTAGATACGTCTCCGTCATATCTACTTTTCCAAACACTTTTGCCCCCGTTTTGGACTCTAACTTGCATGATTTGAATGGAACTAACCCGGACTGACGCTGTTTTCAGCAGAATTGCCATGGTGCTATTTTTGTGCAGAAATAAAAGTTCTTGGAATGACCTGAAAATCAACGGAGAATTATTTTGGAATATATAAAAAATACCGGAAGGAAGATCCACGTTAGGGGGCCACCACCTGTCCACGAGGGTGGGGGCGTGCCCTACCTCCTGGGCGCACCCCCTGCCTCGTGGGCCCCCTGATGCTCCACCAACCTCAACCTTGACTCAATATATTCACTTTCGGGGAGAAAAAAATCAGGGAGAATGATACATCGCTAACGGAGTCCTGGATTAGGGGGTCTCCGGACAGCCGGACTATATCCTTTGGCCGGACTGTTGGACTATGAAGATACAAGATTGAAGACTTCGTCCCGTGTCCGGATGGGACTCTACTTGGCGTGGAAGGCAAGCCAGGCAATACAGATATGCATATCTCCTCCTTTGTAACCGACCTTGTGTAACCCTAGCCTCCCCCGGTGTCTATATAAACTGGAGGGTTTTAGTCCATAGGACAACAGACAATCATACCATAGGCTAGCTTCTACGGTTTAGCCTCTCTGATCTCGTGGTAGATCAACTCTTGTACTACTCATATTATCAAGAACAATCAAGCAGGACGTAGGGTTTTACCTCCATCAAGAGGGCCCGAACCTGGGTAAAACATCGTGTCCCCTGCCACCTGTTACCATCTGCCTTAGACGCACAGTTCGGGACCCCCTACCTATCACAGCCCTAGCTTAGCCTTTGCTTGTCCTTGCATGATCATCATATCATCATGTTTAATTTTCTCAGAAACTTGAAATGGGGATTGATCAAACCCTAGCACCAGATCAAATCAAATAGTTTCAACATAAAATCATTTTCAATATACCCAAAATGCCCTTTGAAAATGTTCATGATTTATGATAAAGGTGAAAACCTCTGCCAAAAATGATGAGCATATTTCTTGGACATTTATGGATTTTTGAGTTAAATCATATTGTATTTGAATTGGAGCATTTAATGTCTATAAATATTTTAAATGCTTCAATACTTCTGAAAACAATTGGGGGCTGTTGGGAATAATCCAGTATGTGCCCACAATGTATTTCAGGATTTTATAAAGTGGTTTAGTATTTTACTAAATCCAAAAAAACAAAGACAGAAAATAGAAAACATAAAAAAGAGAGAGAGAGAGAGAAGGACTGACTTGGTCTCACCTGCAGCCCACCTGGCCGGCCCAGTCGGCCCGCCTAGCCACCTGGCCTAGCCCACCTCCTCCTGTCGTCTTCCTCTTGCCAGAGGGATGGGCACGTGTGGCCGATGCACGCAGGCGCGCCCCGGCCACCTCCTGCTTCGCCGTGTCGATGCCTCCTTCCCCCCAACCCCGCGCCCCGGAGACGTGGACGAGGCCGTGCTGACCCCCCCTTCTTCCCTGGCCATTTCCCCCTCTTCCTCTTCGTTCTTCGCCCGAACAGAGAGCCGTCGTCAACGCTGCTCGCCGTTGCCGTGGCCACCGAGCCCCCCGCGCCTAGCTAGGATGCCCAACAGCTCTGCCATCTCGTGCTACGCCTCTCCACAGAAGGAAGCCAGTCGGAGCGCCCCGTAACGCCGCCATCGCCGTCATCCCCTTCTTCGGCCGCCGAAGATTCGCCTCGCCGTCCCGGCGTCGTTCGACCTTCCCCGATCCCACCGAGACGCGTGCTGCAACCGCTGTGAGGCCGCCCATCTTTTCCCCTACTCTCGTCGTCGGTTGCGTCCTCTAGCTGGTAGCCCCGCCGCATCCGTCAGCTCACCACCGGCGACCCCGTCGCCGCCATCGACCTAGCATGCATTAGACGCGCCCGAGCGCATGGTCGTGTTCCTAAAGATGCCAGGAGTCCAGAGGACCCCTTTGGTTAGCCACTAGCGCCCTATAGCCGCGCTTGCTCGCACACTGAACTCCGGCCGCCGCCCAAATGCTCGCCGTCCACGAACCAGGCCACCCGGCGACCTCCTAACACCTCCCCTGGATGCGGGAGAGCACGAGCTTGCCTCCGGTGCCCTCGGTGCGTCCAGCCGTGGCCGGAAACGGCCGGCCGGCGATCGCCGCCGTGTTCTGTTAGCGCCGGTGGTTAAACGCCGGTTAGGTGGCATGGCAGGTTAGTTTAGCCACTAACCCCGCGGTTAGCTTAACCTTGTGCCACTGACGGAAGGGCCCCACACCCTAATTAATCCCCGGTTTTTATTCCCTGTTTAACTTGGACTAATCCACTCGGCTCACATGTTAGGTTGACCTTGCTGACGTGGCCATTGACCAGGCCCACCTGCCAGCCACACAACACAACCCTGGGTCACTGACCAGTGGACCCCACTGGCCAGGTTTGACCTGGTCAGTCACAGTTGACTTGCTGACGTCACAGTGACATCATGCTGACGTAGTAATCCTTTTCTGGGATTTAAATAAATCTTAAATGATTTATTTATTTCAGAAAATATCCAAAACTTTGAAAAATCATAGAAATTAATCTATAGCTCCAAATGAAATAAATTATATATGAAAAATGATAAAAATCCAAAGAATCTGTTTATGGCATTTTCATGCATGTTTGAACAACTTAACCTCACTGTTTTGTCCAAAACATGATAATGCACTATTTGAATTCATAGTTTGAATTTGAACCTAGTGTTCAAACCAACTAGATTTAACTTGTTGCTAGTTGCATTAGCTCAATCAACAACATATTGCCATGTCATGATCATGCATCATATTGTTGCATCACATTGATTGTGTTCTTCCTTGTTTGCCGGTAATTGTCCCCTCTCGGTAGATGCTGCTCCGATGCTGTGATCGTTGACACCGATGAAGACTCAATGCTATCTTCAGAAGTGCCAGGCAAGCAAAACCCCCTTGTTCATTCCGATACAATCCCACTCTCTCGCTCCTGCTCTCTTTTACTGCATTAGGACAACACCGTTTCAACTGTTACATGCTGCGGTAGCTGAACCCCTTTCCTCTGCATGACCTGTCATTGCCACAGTAAATAGATGAAACCCACTAGCATGAGTAGGAATTGTTTGAGCCCTGATGTGCCTACTCATTCATGCTTGTTGTCATGCCTTCTACTGCTTAGAGTTGAGTCCGGTCTGATTCATCGAGAATGAATTGGAATGTGGTGAACATGTCCTATCGTTGAGAGCTAAGTGTGTGAACACGATTTGGTAAAGGTAGCGGTGAGAGGCCATGTAGGAGTACATGGTGGGTTGTCTCATTGTAGCCGTCCTTAGGAACTGAGTCCTGTGTTTGTGATCCATGAACAGTTACTACCACACATTGGGTTCCGGTAACTCGGCCCCTCTCGGCTTATTAATCAACTCGATCTCTGTCCAGGAGTTGCAACTAGTTTCTGGTGTTTGTAGGTAGTGTTAGTAGTCTACCAAGTGGCACCCGGTACAGGTGGGCTTGGGACAGACTAGGCACAGTGGCACGGTGTACCAAGTGGCACCCGGATGGTGGGCTTGGGAACCCTGCTCACATCGTTTGGGGCCGTGAGCGACACCCCGGCCGGATCTCCTTGCGGATGGAACCCGAATAGGCGATAAACTTGGACTAGAGACTTGTTGGTTAGTCAGGTCGTGGTCGACTCCCTCGCCCGGCTTCTGCTTGAAGGTTGCCGAGGTACGTGACATGTACATGGCGATAAGTGGCGAGAGCGTGTGTGAAGAAGTACACCCCTGCAGGGTTATCATTATCTATTCGAATAGCCAGATTCCTCGGATATGGAAACTTGGACCCCTTGCATAGTTCATAGACAAGTGAAAGTGGATACTCTAAAATGCGCAAGATAAGTGTGAGTGCTATGGATGGCGTTCTCGCAGGGAGACGGGAGCAGATCCATAGTGGTGTATTGGTATGGTGAATTTGTGGACTCGTGTGCGCCACCTCAAAAGAGTTACTTGCAGTCGTAGTTCAGGTTAGCCACTGAGTCAAAGCTGGCTTGCTGCAGTTAAACTCCACCACCCCCTTTGTTGATACCGATGCATATGTAGTTAGTTCTGATGTAAGACTTGCTGGGTACATTTGTACTCACGCTTGCTTAATTTATGTTTTGCAGAGAGACTTCAGTCTCGCTAGTAGTTCCACGCGGACTTCGACGTTTAGCTTGTTACCTCAGCTATGATCTTGTACCCTTGGGAGGGTCTTGTAGATAGTCAGGCTCCTCAGCCTTCTTCATTTTTAGTTGTCTGTACTCAGACAAGTTAAGCTTCCGCATGTGCTTTGACTTGTATGCTCTGAATGTTGGGTCATGAGACCCATGTTTGTAATATCTCGCTCCTCGGAGCCTAATGAATAAATACTTGAGTCGTAGAGTTATGTTGTGATGCCATGTTGTATTTACACATATCGAGCATATTGTGTGTATGATTGAAATGCTTGATATGTGTGGATCCGACAACCTAGTTGTTTATCCTTGGTAGCCTCTCTTATGGGGAAATGTAGTCTTGTGCTTCCATGAGCCATAGTAGTCCGCTACAGCCCGGTTCACTGGAGTCCTGCTAGCCCAGCACTACTGCTCCAGAACACTTGACTGGCCGGCATGTGATTCACTTCGTTCCTGTGTCTATCCCTTCGGGGAAATGTCACACGATGACATCCGGAGTCCTGCCTAGCCTGCTACAGCCCGGTTCACCGGAGTCCTGTTAGCCCAATGCTACAGCCCGGATTCACACACTGCTGACCGACATGCTCGATGTTGATTCATGTATGCCTGTCCCCGTAAGTAAGTGCCACTTTGGGTTCATGACTAGTCATGTCGGCCTGGGTTCTCTGTCATATGGATGCTAGCGACACTATCATATACGTGAGCCAAAAGGCGCAAATGGTCCCGGGCCATGGTAAGGCGACACCCGTGGCAATACCGTGCGTGAGGCCGCAAAGTGATATGAGGTGTTACCGGCTAGATCGATGTGACTTGGAATCGGGGTCCTGACAGTTTTGGTATCAGAGCCTAACTGCCTGTAGGATTACCAAGCCAAGCTGGTCGAAGTTGAGTCTAGAAATGCTTTAGTTATATAAGGGAATTGATTGTGGATGGGAACGTGAGGCTCTTTTACTCCTTTACCCTATGCCCTTCTGTTCTGAGTCAACCTCTTCTTTTCTACGGGGAGTAAGGACTAGGCTTCTTGTAAGTGCACCTAGTGCCACCCCTAGTTGGTTTTGGAGTATTGACGACAAACCTAGTTGAGGGACTAATGTGTTTGTGAGAATTGCAGGATAACACAGGTAGAAGTCCCTCATTGATTCGGTTTAGCTACCAGAGATGACCCCCAAAAATGTACGAAGACATTGAAGACAATGGTGGTTCATGAAGACATTCGTGTCGAAGACAATGACGTATGAAGACTCCCCATGAAGCTTTTGGAACTCGAAGACTTAGATCCTTCGTAGCTTTACTTTATTCATGTTGTGTCATAGGAACCACCGTACTGTTAAGTGGGGTCCAAGAAAACCAGTCAGGATGACTGAAGTGATGCCTAATTCAAATCCTATGTCTTCAAGTGAAGACAATAAGAGAAAATCTTGTCCAGAGTCAGACAAGTCAGCTTTACTTGCAGCCCAAGTAAAGTTGCCGTGAGAGTTCAAAATCCGACCGTTAGTACACGTGTCAGTTCCTTAGTGACCCAGGGTCATTTCGGACAAATCAGGTCAGGGTTGCCAAGTGGCTATAAATAGCCCACCCCCACAACCATAAACGGTTGGCTGCTCAGATTTCAGTGCACGGCTTTTGTCGTTTGAGAGCAACCCACCTTGAAGCCTTTGAGAGAATCCTTAGTGAGGAGAAAAGCCCTAACCACCCAGAGCCAGAGTAATTGGGCATCACTTAAGTCTTCTTGTCTGAGTGATCTGAAGACTTATTACACTTGAGGACTGTGCATCCTCCAGACGGTTAGGCGTTGCGTTCTGAGCATCCAAGAGGAATTGTGGATTGCCGGTGAACGAAGTCTGTGAAGGTTTGGGAGTCTACCTTGAAGACTTACCAGAGTGATTGGGCGGGGTCTGTGTGACCTTAGCTCAAGGAGAAAACGGTGAGGACTGGGTGTCCTGAGCTGCGTGTTCAGGACTGGGTGTCCGGGACTGTGTGTCCTTTGGTTTAAATACCTAGCCGCTCCAACCAGACGTACAGTTGTCACAGCAACTGGAACTGGTCCAACATATCATTGTCTTCAACGTGTCACTGGTTTCATCTTCACCTCTCTTTACTTACCAGTACACATTGTGAAGCTATTGCATGCCTGCTTAATCTTCTGTCTTCACAACCTGACTGTATGATCTGTTTGGCTTCATAAGTTCTTCCAACCTGATCCTCATTACACTGAAGCTATTTGTCTCTGTGCTTTCACTGTACTGTATATTTGACTATGGCTTGCGTTGTGTAATCTACCTTCCGCTGCATAGTGATAGGCTTCAAGTCTGTTTGTCTTCATAACTTCCACGTTTTGAAGACTTTCTTAAAAATCGCCTATTCACCCCCCTCTAGTCGATATAACGCACTTTCAATTGGTATCAGAGCAAGGTGCTCCCTTGTTCTGTGTGATTCGGTTTAACCACCTGGAGTTTTAGCTATGTCGACTGCAGGGATAATTAAAGTCTCCGCTGCGTGCCCCGTCTTCGATGGAACTAAATATCCCTACTGGAAGAATAAGATGCGCATGCATCTTGAAGCCATTGACGTCGACCTATGGTATGTCGTCGAAAACGGCGTTCCCAAGGCTGGAGAAGGTGTCACTGCTGCTGATGTCAAGAAGTTCACTCAACTGGACTCCACTGCCAAGAATATTATCTGTGGTCATCTGACCAAGGGACAGTACGGCCGTGTGAGTGCCTTGAAGACATCCAAGCTGGTCTGGAACTGGCTCTCCAAGGTCAATGAAGGCATCTCAACCCAGAGAGATCAGAGAATCAGTGTTCTTCACAATCTCTTCAACCGCTTCAAGCGAAATGACAATGAGAATGTCCAGCACACATTTGACCGGCTCACTGACATCACAAATGAGCTTCAAGCCCTCGGCGCCACTGAGATCACCAAACATGAAATCGTCAAGACGCTGCTAAGATCACTTGACAGTTCATTTGACATTCTAGCCCTGATGATTCAAGAACGTCCAGACTTCAAGACACTCGATCCGTCTGACATACTTGAGAGGCTCAACACACATGAGTTTCAGCTTTCTGAGAAAAGAGATATCTACGGTCCAAACTATGGGCGAACTCGTGCCTTGAAGGCAAAAGCTGTGTCATCATCTGAAGAGGAATCTGACAGCAGTTCTGATGATCCTGAAGACATTGGAAGGGAACTTGCAATGCTAGTGAAGAAGTTCCAGAAATTCACCAAGAAGAAAGGCTTCAGAAAGTCTTCACGATCAAGCTCAAGGAATGATGAAGCTTCTGCGCATGACTACAAGAGGAAAACTTGTCACAAACGCAAGAAAACTGGACACTTCATCTCTGAATGCCCACAGTGGGACAATGAGAACAGAAAGAAGAAGAAGAGCAAGGAATATGACTCTGATGATAAGAAGACGAAGAAATACTCAAAGTCTTCGTCCAAGTCTTCCTCAAAGTCTTCATCACACAAGAAGAGTTCATCTGGCAAGGCTCGTGCGTTTGTTGGCAAGGAAATGGATTCAGAGGAGGAGTCCGCTTCTGAGGAGGCAGGGGTGGAGTCTGAGGAGGAGTCTGATTCAGGCATTGCAAGTTTGGCTACAGCCTATGTCGCCAAGTCCATCTTCAACACTGAAGACAATGACTCCATCACCATCACCGATGCAAATGTCAAGGACGACTCTACTCCCACCTACTGCTTCATGGCACGTGGTGCCAAGGGAAAGGTCTCCAGCTCAAAACCAAAATCTTCTGATGCTATTGCTGGGGACCTTAAAAAACTCGTGGGGCGCACGATCAAATGCCCGAATGGCATCACTATGTATCTCATATCTGAATCGCATGCTACTCTCCCTGCTTGTCCTAACCTGGATCTCAGTTTTCATAATCCACTGGTCCGTCAAATGTTTTTGCTTCACAACACTCTTGGTGAAGCCTATCCCCCTAACTGCACTGTAGGGTACGACACTAGTAACTTCGGAGTCTTCAGTATGGATTATTGACAGCGGGTGTACAAATCACATGACTGGCAAGAGAAGTCTCTTTATGGACTCAACCTTACGTCCATCTGACAAGAGCCACATCACATTCGCTGACACTGGTAAAAGTAAAGTACTGGGTCTAGGTAGAGTTGCAATCTCAAAGGATCAACACATGGATAAAGTCATGTTTGTTGAATCCCTTGGCTTCAACTTAATGTCTGTCTCAATGCTTTGCGATTTAAACATGATTGTAATCTTTGGAAAATATCGCTGTCTGGTACTAATGGAATCTGACAAGTCTCTAGTGTTTGAAGGGTATCGAAAAGATGATTTGTACGTGGTAGATTTCTCAGCAGGGCCACAGCTTGCAGTTTGTCTTCTCGCAAAGGCTTCAGAATGCTGGCTTTGGCATCGAAGACTTGGGCATGCTGGCATGAGGAACCTCCACACCCTTGCTAAGAAGAAGCATGTCATAGGCATCGAGGGCGTCAAGTTCAAGAAAGATCACTTATGCGGTGCCTGTGAAGCTGGGAAGATGACAAGGGCAAAACATCCTTCGAAGACAATCATGACCACTACTCAACCCTTCGAACTGCTTCACATGGATCTCTTCGGTCCTACTCACTACTCAACTTTCTCCACTACTGCTTGCCTCTATGGCTTCGTCATTGTGGATGATTACTCTAGATATACTTGGGTGCACATAATCCTTTACAAGACTGAAGTGCAGGATGTCTTCAGACGCTTTGCAAATCGGGCAATGAACAATTATGGCGCCAAGATAAAGCACATCAGAAGTGACAATGGCACAGAATTCAAGAACACCGGCCTTGACACATATCTTGATACATTGGGCATCACTCATGAATTCTCAACTCCATACACGCCACAACAAAATGGCATCGTCGAACGCAAGAACAGAACACTCATTGAGATGGCCAGAACAATGTTAGATGAGTACAAGACACCAAGAAAATTCTGGACTGAAGCCATTGACACTGCATGCCATACTATCAACCGTGTGTATCTTCACAAGCTGCTGAACAAGACATCTTATGAACTTCTGACTGGCAAGAAGCCAAATGTGAGTTACTTCAGAGTATTTGGATCGAGATGCTGGATCAAGGACCCTCACCACACCGCAAAATTTGCTCCAAAAGCACATGAGGGCTTCATGCTTGGATATGGAAAGGATTCGCACTCCTACAGAGTCTTCAATCTCTTTCACTACAAAGTGGTTGAAACAGTGGATGTGCGGTTTGATGAGACCAATGGGTCACAAAGAGAGCAACTACCAGATGTACTAGATGAAGTTCCAGCCAGTGAATCAATCAAGCTAATGGGAACTGGAGAAATTATACCTTCTGAAGCTCGTCCTGAAGAAGAACTTATCATCTCAGCACCTGATCCACATGAAGACAATGCTCAGCCTGAAGACATTCCTCCCCATGACAACGTAGATCAGCAAGAGCAAAGTCTTCGACCCCTACATCCTCGTGTTGCCAATGAAGTGCAAGTTGACAGAATAATTGATAGCATCAATGCACCTGGTCCACTGACTCGTTCAAAGGCAACTCAACTGGCAAACTTTTGCGGACACTTCGCATTTGTTTCAATCACAGAACCCAAGAAAACTGATGAAGCCTTTATGGAACCTGAATGGATTCAAGCTATGCAAGAAGAGCTTCAACAATTTGAGCTGAACAATGTATGGGAGTTAGTTAAGCGTCCTGATCCACGGAAGCATAACATAATAGGCACCAAATGGATATACCGCAACAAGCAAGATGAGCATGGCCAAGTCGTCAGAAACAAGGCTCGTCTCGTTGCTCAAGGATATACTCAAGTGGAAGGCATCGACTTCGACGAAACATTTGCTCCTGTGGCCAGACTTGAAGCCATCCGTATACTGGTGGCCTATGCAAATCATCACAACATAATCCTGTATCAAATGGATGTAAAAAGTGCCTTCCTCAATGGCAAAATTGAAGAAGAAGTGTATGTTGCGCAACCACCTGGGTTTGAAGATCCAAAACATCCTGACATGGTGTACAAGCTCAAAAAGGCACTATATGGCCTCAAACAAGCCCCTCGGGCCTGGTATGATACACTCAAATACTTCCTGAAGAGCAAAGGCTTCATACCTGGTTCCCTGGATCCCACTCTCTTCACAAAGACATATGATGGTGAACTGTTTGTGTGCCAAATATACGTGGATGACATTATCTTCGGCTGCACCAATCAGAAGTACAGTGAGGAGTTCGGATATATGATGCAAGAGCAATATCAGATGTCTATGATGGGGGAGCTGAAATTCTTCCTCGGTCTTCAGATAAGGCAACAACGCAATGGCATCTTCATATCTCAAGAGAAATACCTCAAAGACTGCCTGAAGAAGTTCGGTATGCAAGATTGCAAAGGCTTCACAACACCAATGCCAGCCAAACATCATCTGGGTCCTGACGACAATGGTAAAGAGTTCGATCAAAAGGTATACCGCTCCATGATTGGTTCTTTGCTTTATTTATGTGCATCTAGGCCAAATATTATGCTCAGTGTTTGCATGTGTGCTCGGTTTCAAGCGGCACCAAAGGAGTCGCATCACTTAGCAGTGAAGCGAATTCTTCGATATTTGGCTCACACACCAACTCTAGGGTTATGGTATCCAAAGGGCTCAGAGTTTGATCTGGTTGGATTTTCGGACGCTGATTACGCTGGTGACAAGGTTGATCAGAAGTCCACATCAGGCACATGTCATTTCCTGGGCCGATCTCTTGTCTGTTGGTCCTCAAAGAAGCAGAACTGTGTATCTCTCTCCACTGCTGAATCTGAATACATTGCTGCTGGATCCTGCTGCGCTCAGCTTCTATGGATGAAGCAAACCCTCAAGGATTATGGCATTCATCTGAAGCAAGTGCCACTTTACTGCGACAACGAAAGCGCCATCAAGATCGCCAACAACCCAGTTCAGCACTCGAAGACAAAGCACATTGAAATTCGTCATCATTTTCTCAGAGACCATGTTACAAAGGAAGACATTGATACCATACACGTCAACACTGAAGAGCAATTGGCAGATATCTTCACCAAGTCCTTAGATGAGAAGAGATTTTGCAAGTTACGGTGTGAGCTAAATATCTTGGAATCCTCAAATGTCCTGTGATCAGGCACACATCCTAACACTTATGCATGATGATGACCTAGATGTGCAACACACAAAGTAACGTATATCTTCAATCAATGAAGACATACATTCTAAGTGTGAATACATTAACGTGGAATTTGACCTCGAAGCGCCACGATAATTATGCGCCGTGTCTGGGTTCAAATCCTATACGGTGGGTAGCGCCACCACCAAAATTTTTCTGCTTGAAGTGTTTTACTCATGGCTTTACATTTGCTATGTCTTCACATTTGGTTTGGCTTCAATCTCAACATGTCTTCATGATTATCTTCACTATGTTGGTTATATATGCACTGGTGTTCTGTCCTCTACAACATTCACTTATAGCTATGTCTTCTTGGCTGAATCTTTTGAACTAAGTGAATGTGATCGGACCCTAACCTCTCCATGCTTCCTACCTCAAACTCTGTCTCTCCAAGTCATATGCACTCTATTGAAACTGTCGAATGTCTTCACTGCATCCTTGTCAGAAGAAGACACAGAGACAAACTTTAAAACAGCCTTTAATGTCTATCCATCAACTAGAATTCCGGAGAAGTAGGAACCTCTCCCGACAAACCAGGCGTGCGTGGGGTGAAACTGCCCCCACAATTCCGCATGCTGGCCACGTACTGATCAGATGCGAATCGCCAGGGGCACCTGAGTAATAGGGCAGTGCCGCCCATATCCCTAACTACTCGTTTCACTGCGGTCATTATCTCTTCTTCCTCCCTCGCACAAACCCTAGCACCACCGCTAACTCTCGACGACGCCGCGACGAAGTGCTTCACTACTGCGACCTCTCCGACGCCGTTCTCACGCCGACCGCGGCCACCAGTCTCTCCGCCGTCGTTCTAAGTGTCTTCCGTCGCCAAGTTCGGGCACGAAGGATCGAACTGCTCGGCCTCACCTCTCTTCTCGTCTAGCAGTTCCAAGTCTGGTAAATAACAAGCTTTTTACAGCCTCTTTTGATCCTATTGATCCATCACTTTCTGCCAAAAGAGGTTTCTATTCCTTCAAGTTTCATTCCTCTTGTCTGAATCTCATAACTTGCCTAGCATATTCACTTGTTCTTCATGAAGTAGTTAGATTCCTCGCTTGTACTAATCTATGGGTTCGTACAAATCTGGAACCAACTTCTTTTCTATAAAGTGAATGTCTTCGCATGATGAGGTCAATGTCTTCTACACTGATTTATCTTCAAAATCTTCTGAGAATGCATATGACCTCTTCCCCTTCCCTCGCACCTTAATGCTGTCACAGGTACATGTCCGTGGGAGAATCTTTTGGTTCTCATAGTCTGCATTCATTTGCAGAATTCCTACAGTGTCACATCAATTCACCTGAAGCAAGTTCCTGTTGGTCAAGCAAAAGGAAGCCTTTGAAGCCTTTGAAAGCTTTGAAGCCTTTGAAGCTTTTGAAGTCTTCCAAGTTAAGCTTCATGGCATCCGAGAAACCATCAAGGAAGGGAGGCAGGCAGAGACGGGGTGACACATCAAAGGATCTGCCTGCAGATTTGGCAGAAACGTACCAAACAGATCCTGAAGAAACCTATGCTCAGCGCAAGACACGAATCCAATGGATTCGCAGGTACTGGGCAGAGCAGTGGTTCCTATACCGCTTCGTCACCAAATAATATGCAGAGAAGTGCGCCATCAAGCGGCCATGGGGAGATGCCTTGTACAAGAACCTCGTACCCCGAACCAGAGACGAAGCCATTGCTCAAGGTTTCTTTCCATGCATGGTCAGGGGACAACAGCCAGCTGATGCACATCCATCGTCCCTTCTCTGGTGTCGCGATGACACTCTTTTCAAGCGCAACTTCCAATTTGCCCAGAACTTTGCGAAGCAAAACAAGAAGGAGTTTGGATTGGACTTCAACCCTGGTCCCTCCAGACCAAGGGCAGATGGCACACGCGACGCAAATCCCAATGTCATCGGGCCATTTGCCAATCTCGACGGCCTCATCACTCACATTATAGTCCAAGGGACTGCCGTGAACGACCCTCCAGCACACACTGAGTCTGATGATGCTCCTGCTGCCCCTGAGCCGAAGCAGATGAAGAAGAAGCCAAAAGCTTCCAAGCCAGTCGCCTCCCCCAAGATCTCCAAAGCGAAGCCATTGGCCACTGCACCTCCTGAAGCCAGTGTGCAGTCTGAAGGCTTATCAAGAGTCTCCAAGCCTCAAGAAGCAAAGAAACCACAGCCACACACCAGCAAAGAGCTAACTGTCGCTGCTGTTCTTCGCTGTGAAGCCATTGATCTGTCCAGTGACGAAGATCTTGGTGATGACGCCCTTGAGCAGCTCATCAAGAGCAAGGAGGAGGCTGAAATCTTCAACAATCTGCCTCTGTTCGATGCAAAAATCATCCACAACTTCATAGATGAGTGGTTTGACACGCCCAACATCAGCTTTGATGATCTGCAGCTGCCCATTGGCCTCAGCGTAGCCTTCCAAGGAGCTATCGCTTCAGAACTCGCTATTGCCCAGCGCATCGTGGAACTGAAGCAAAAGATAGATTTCGAGAAGGCTCAGTTTAAACAGAACATGGCCACGCTCAGCGTCCAAGAGATCAAAGACTTCAAGGTCATGCTGCATGAGATGAAGGAAAACTTCATGCAGAAACGTGCAGAGGCTCAGGGATCACGCGAGCGCATGAAGAATTTGGCTGATCTCTGCGTACAGGCCTACAATGAGGCCGAGAAGCGAAAGGCACTTGGGCGTCCCGGCATCGACCCCAGGATGGCCGCCAAGAAAAAGAAGACGCCCACCGTGGCTGAAGAAGAGGCCCCACGCCAAGAAGCTATTCCAATTGTCTTCCCCACCGCCAAGCCTAGCTCGAAGCCAAAGCGCTCACCCGCTTCAGAGCTTAAGAAGACAAGGATAGCCGAAGCCAAAGCAAGGGAGAGGAAACACTCTGAAGCCTCTCCTTCAGACCCCACCACCAAGAAGCGCAAGTCCAAGAAGTCTCGGGCTGCTCCCACAGAGCCCTTGATAGTTGAACCCCTTTCCGTTCGCCGTCCTAATGAAGATCGTCAGATGACCGTCCATGAGCCTGCTCTCACTGAGGCTCAGCATGATGAAGACATTCCAGCAGCCGACCCCACCGCTACTGAAGACATTGGTCTCCAAGACAATGTACAAGATGATGCAGTCCTTCCTCAGCTCGAATCGAGTGAATTGCTCAGTATTGGCCGTCCCTTGACGCCAATCACACAAGATGCATCGTGGGCAGATCGCCCACAAGAGGAAGAGGATGAGCCCCAACCCACTGCAGCTCCACCTGCGTCGCCTGCATTCCGTAGGCTTCGCAGAGGACCAAGGGCTCAGACTGCTGACGACATTCCGGCTGCATCAGCCGAAGCACAAGCAGAAGAGCATGAAGAACCTCAAGCTCCATCTTCCCCACACCAGCAAGAAGAAATTCTCAAGGAGGCTGACACCACTGCGGCTGCCACACATAATACTGAAGCATTTGTGGAGCCAGACCAACCAACAGCTTCAAAAGATACTGAAGCAACTGCCTCTGACCCTTCTGTGCCTGTGTCTGCTGCCGGACCACAGTTCAATTATCATATTGCGCACAGGCCCCAGGTACAGAAGCCAATCCCACGACTGCCAAGGTTCCCAGGCCCAGTCACTGCTCCTGGCTCCTTCAATGTCAATAGCTTCAGGGCAGACAACACTTTCTTCAACCGCTCCAAGAACCCTTACTCAAGGGAAAAGATTGTGTCAGATAGGTTCTGGAGCTACCCACAGCGCAGCTACTACTCCTGCGTCCTCTACAACCAGAATCGTATCTTTCCACATCAGCGCCTTGAAGTTGAAGCTTTTGCTGGTCTGCCTGGTCTGGAAGAAGCCTTGGACTGCTTCAAGCAAGTTGGCCTGCTGCCGTTTGTCACGGATGAAGAGCACTGGAATGAAGAGCTTCTGCTTCAGTTCTATGCAACATTGCACATCAAGGGCTACAACAGAGATCCGAAGACTTGGGTCCTGGAGTGGATGACCGGCAACGTCCATCATGAAGCCAATGCGTTTGATATCATTGAGCTCACCGGCATACCCACTCCAGGCGAACACTTCGAAGAAGGCTGCCAACTCCATACTGAAGCAGTTGAGAGCATATTTCAGCGACCTGAGCCAAATATGAGTCAAATGCTCTCAATGATGAAGCCATTGCCTTCTGACGCACCTTACCCAACGGAGTTCTTTGTTGAAGACTTAGAGTACCTGCCGAGAACCATCTATCACATCATCAGGCGGACTCTATGGCCCATTAAGGGGCACTCTCGATATGCCAAGGTTGAAGGTGCCATGAAGACTCTCATCTTCTACATCCTACACGGCAAATGCTTCAATGCCCAGGATCTCTTCATTCGTCAACTTGCTGCGTCTGGCTCAGATCTCTTTGGTCTGAAGATTTATGCTCCATGGGTTATGAGGCTAATCAAGCTCCACTCTGCGATATCATATCAGCCCTCAGCCCGCAACCACAGAATCTTCTTACCCGATGTGGACACCTCTGCTGAAGCCATTTATCCTGAGCCTGCCAAACAGCCACTAAGTCTTCAGAATGCAGAACACCAAAGCTTCACTGAACATGATGAAGGTGTTGAAGCCATTTCCAGAGTCTATCCAATGGCTGGCACCACACGTGCCCCTGCATCCACTGAAGCCACTGACAGCGAAGCTGGGCAGAGACCCAAGAAACGAGCTCGTACACTCACTGATCGTGAACTTCTTGTGGCTCTGCATCAAAAGCAAGATAGGCATCACGACTGGCTCAAGAGGCAGATGCACAGTCTCATGCAAGACATCAATCGCATCAGGAATCTGGCCACCAAGAACGCCTTCATAGCACACGAAACCTGTCGCCGCACTTGGAAAGGCCTCACTATGATGTGCACTGAAGCTGAGTTGCAAGAGGATGGCTTCAAGGAGCGTTTCAAGTTTGACTCCACTCCCCCCAGACGAGCTGTGTTGCGTGGGACTCCTTCACTTGAAGAATCCGAGTTCTCTTCATCTGCTGCCACCGTGACGGGGAAGATCATTGAGGAGGAAGACGACGCCACATCACCACAAATGTCTTCACCGCGCGTCGTCACTGCCCCAAGCTCGCCTGCACCACCAAACGTCTCCACCGACCCTGCTGCGCCTGGGAACGCATAGAAAACTCTATGTCTTCAAACCTTTTTGGTCATCACTGACAAAAGGGGGAGAAGCATATGATGTTTATAGTCTTCAAGCGGGTCAATAATATGGGCGGGTGCCTTATATTTTGCAATTTTCTTCGTGTTTACAACTCTCGTTTTGCTACATTTGGTTCTTTGAGTTGTAACACTTAAACTTGATGGTCGTCTGCTACTATGTTTGCCAATGTGTTCTTGCGAAGATAAATTCCGCATGTACGACGATAATTTCCGCACTCTTATCATTTCGCAGACGTCCATTTTTCATTATGCATATCATTATATTCATATATCTTTATGTGCATGATGGATTGTCATCATAAGTTGAAGCGGATTCCCACAAATACAACCTGCTATGTGCATTTGCATTCCAGAAGCAAATCACTTAACATGCACATCTTCAGGGGGAGCCCTTGCTGCTTATGAATACAATTCCTTTACAATTTCACAAATTATATTCCCCGTTGAAAACTTCAACTAGTTTGTCATCAATCACCAAAAAGGGGGAGATTGTAAGTGCATCTAGTGCCACCCCTAGTTGGTTTTGGAGTATTGATGACAAACCTAGTTGAGGGACTAATGTGTTTGTGAGAATTGCAGGATAACACAGGTAGAAGTCCCTCATTGATTCGGTTTAGCTACCAGAGATGACCCCCAAAAATGTACGAAGACATTGAAGACAATGGTGGTTCATGAAGACATTCGTGTCGAAGACAATGACATATGAAGACTCCCCATGAAGCTTTTGGAACTCGAAGACTTAGATCCTTCGTAGCTTTACTTTATTCATGTTGTGTCATAGGAACCACCGTACTGTTAAGTGGGGTCCAAGAAAACCAGTCAGGATGACTGAAGTGATGCCTAATTCAAATCCTATGTCTTCAAGTGAAGACAATAAGAGAAAATCTTGTCCAGAGTCAGACAAGTCAGCTTTACTTGCAGCCCAAGTAAAGTTGCCGTGAGAGTTCAAAATCTGACCGTTAGTACACGTGTCAGTTCCTTAGTGACCCAGGGTCATTTCGGACAAATCAGGTCAGGGTTGCCAAGTGGCTATAAATAGCCCACCCCCACAACCATAAACGGTTGGCTGCTCAGATTTCAGTGCACGGCTTTTGTCGTTTGAGAGCAACCCACCTCGAAGCCTTTGAGAGAAAATCCTTAGTGAGGAGAAAAGCCCTAACCACCCAGAGCCAGAGTAATTGGGCATCACTTAAGTCTTCTTGTCTGAGTGATCTGAAGACTTATTACACTTGAGGACTGTGCATCCTCCAGACGGTTAGGCGTCGCGTTCTGAGCATCCAAGAGGAATTGTGGATTGCCGGTGAACGAAGTCTGTGAAGGTTTGGGAGTCTACCTTGAAGACTTACCAGAGTGATTGGGCGGGGTCTGTGTGACCTTAGCTCAAGGAGAAAACGGTGAGGACTGGGTGTCCTGAGCTGCGTGTTCAGGACTGGGTGTCCGGGACTGTGTGTCCTTTGGTTTAAATACCTAGCCGCTCCAACCAGACGTACAGTTGTCACAGCAACTGGAACTGGTCCAACATATCATTGTCTTCAACGTGTCACTGGTTTCATCTTCACCTCTCTTTACTTACCAGTACACATTGTGAAGCTATTGCATGCTTGCTTAATCTTCTGTCTTCACAACCTGACTGTATGATCTGTTTGGCTTCATAAGTTCTTCCAACCTGATCCTCATTACACTGAAGCTATTTGTCTCTGTGCTTTCACTGTACTGTATATTTGACTATGGCTTGCGTTGTGTAATCTACCTTCCGCTGCATAGTGATAGGCTTCAAGTCTGTTTGTCTTCATAACTTCCACGTTTTGAAGACTTTCTTAAAAATCGCCTATTCACCCCCCTCTAGTCGATATAACGCACTTTCACTTCTCTTCTATCTCTCAGGATGACGTGTTACTAAACCGTAGTTGCCTAGGATTGTTGAGTTCAAGCCTCAGTTCAGTTCCTACTACTTCTGTATGTTGACCATTGATCTCAGAACCTTGATTTTGTGATGTTGAGTGGTTATGCCACCATTTTTGCAGGATGTCTCAAATCATTTTGAGCATTTACAACCGTTATGTTGTCCGAGTCATCCCAGGTTTCTAAACAGTCTGATGCATTTGCAAATCTCTTCATCCCGTTTCCGATGTCCTTTTGGGCCAGATTAAGCACACTAATCGGTGAGTTGAGGTACTCTATTGCCTCGACATATATGTTGGAGTTGTTATTATGACACTAGGGTATCTTAGAGTTCGTAATCTAGCCATGTTTGGTGTTCCCAGTGTGATGATTCTGGCCACCTTTCTTGAAAGCATCCCGTGATGCTACTTAGTAGTAGGTATTCTACTCCTGGGTTTCTGAACCCGAGATTCACCCTACTTACTTCATGTTGATAGTGTTGCTAGTTCCTTTAAGATATTAGTAACCTTGCGATAGTCCTCGAGGTTTGTGGTATTTCCTTCTTCCAAATTCCATGAAGTGCTTGTGGTAGAAGATCTTTTGAACCAAAAGATCACAACCAAAGTGCTCTTGATGAGTTCTCCGTTCTACATTGTGACTCTGCCAGTTCTACCTTTCCACATGGGTTATCTGGAAGAAACCTGTTGAACTTGGTTCAACATATTAATCTATGCATCCACAACTCAGAAAGATATATGTCCTCTTGAGTTGCCCCCCTTTAGTTGTATTCCGACCTTAGCCTATCACTTGATAGTCAAGAGTATGCGTGCATTCGTGTTTATCGGTGCCTATTATTCTTGTGGTTCGTCGAGCTGTTCTATTTCAGAATGACTAGGAGAAACAAACTCCAGTACCTCATCCATATCTAGGATTGGGTCAAAGCAATTGTATTTCGCAGATCAAAATGCCAATCTAGCTTTTGCTTTGTTCTACCTTGAAGTGTTACCATCTTCATGTCAAGAATATCATAGGAATTGCACCATCTCTTATGAATCTTGACGCAGTGATACTTCTTGCCATCATTGTTCTCGGTACCCGAGTTATGGTAACCGGAATGCCGACAAGTGAACAGTGGTGTGTAAAATCAATATTCCTAGCTACCGTGTTGCTTGGTAGTTAATGGACAATACTCTCATTCTTAGCGTGTTGGTTATTGAATCATCATCCTAAGATTGATCGTGCTACCTAGTCCTTATTTCCTGGTGCACTCTTCGATCAACGGGTTAGGATTTTGCCAAACCCTTGCTCTTTTGATCATATCGTCTTGCCTTGAAAAGCAAGATTGTTCTCGAGCTTAGTAACATATCGGTGGTTTGTGATGTTCAGAATATCTTCTCGGAAGTATTACCAGGTTGTCACCTGACCGCTATGTTGAGTTCGTGATCATGTTGGTTTTCCTCCAAACCACCCATTCTCCAAGAATCTGTGTTGGATACCCTTGAGCTAGTTGGTTAAGCCAAACAACAACTTGGAGAGTTGGAAGATAAAAGCTTGTCTGACTTAGTTCGTGTCAAGGGATATGGAAAGTGCTAGTGATCGACTAGAGGGGGGGGGGGTGAATAGGCGATTTTTATGAAAGTCTTCAAAACATGTAAGTTTCGAAGACAAACGATAGAAATAAACCTATTACTATGCAGCGGAAGGTAGACTACACTAGGCAAACCATAGTCAAGTATTCAATGAAGTGAAAGCACAATGACTAATAGCAGCTAGGCAGTAAGGATCAGGTAGGAAGATATTGTGAAGCCAATCAGAACAAGTAATCACTCAGTGAAGCCAAATGGTGATGCAATCATACAATGACTTCACAAGGACCAACAGTAAGTAAAGGGAAGGGAAGGATGAAACCAGTGACTCGTTGAGGAAAATGATTTGTTGGACCAGTTCCAGTTGCTGTGACAACTGTACGTCTGGTTAGGGAGGCTGAGATTCAACTCAGAAGACCTCGTCTTCATCTTATTCCCCTTGAGCTAAGGACACCCAGCCCTCGCCCAATCACTCGGGTAAGTCTTCAAGGTAGACTTCCAAACCTTCACAGACTTCGTTCACCAGCGATCCACAATGGCTCTTGGATGCTCAGAATGCGACGCCTAACCGGCTGGAGGATTCACAGTCCTCAAGTGTAATAAGTCTTCAGATCACACATACATGAAGACTTAAGTGATGCCTAACACTCTTTGGCTCTGGGTGTTTAGGGCTTTATCCTCGCAAGGAATTCTCTCTCAAAGGCTTCGAGGTGGGTTGCTCTCAAACGACAAAAGCCGTACTCTAACTCTAAGCAGCCAACCATTTATGGTTGTAGGGGGTGGGCTATTTATAGCCACTAGGCAACCCGACCTGATTTGTTCAAAATGACCCTGGGTCACTAAGGAACTGACACGTGTTCTAATGGTCAGATTTCAAACACACACGACAACTTTACTTGGGCTACAAGCAAAGCTGACTTATCCAACTCTAGACAAGGTTTGCTCTCATAGTCTTCACTCGAAGACATAGGATTTTGGTTAAGCATCACTTTAGTCATTCTGACTAGTTCTCTTGGACCCCACTTAACAGTACGGTGGTTCCTATGACTCAACAAAGAAAAACACAGAACAACAAAACTGCTAAGTCTTCGCGCTCCATAGTCTTCACGCGATGTCTCCTCTCGTCATAGTCTTCAATGTGAATGTCTTCACATACCACCTTTGACTTCAATGTCTTCATACATTTTTAGGGGTCATCTCTGGTAGGAAAACCAAATCAATGAGGGACTTCTACCTGTGTTATCCTACAATTCTCACAAACACATTAGTCCCTCAACTAGGTTTGTCGTCAATACTCCAAAACCAACTAGGGGTGGCACTAGATGCACTTACAATCTCCCCCTTTTTGGTGATTGATGACAAACTAGTTGAAGTTTTCAACGGGGAATAAAATATGTGAAATTGTAAAGGATAGGTTATTGTCTTCATAAGTGGCAAAGGCTCCCCCTGAAGATGTGCATATAAGTAATTTGCTTTTGGTATGCAAATGCACATGGCAGGTTGTACTTGTGGAGATCCTCTTCAACTTATGATGAAAATTCATCATGCAAAAAAATATGTGAAGATATTGACATGCATAATGAAAAATGGACATCTGCAAAATGATCTAAGTGCGGAATTTATCGTCGCACATGCAAAATTTATCATCGCATCGTAGAATAGCAAATAAGTAGCAGACGACCATCGAGTTTTAAGTGTTACAACTCAAAGAACCAAATGTATCAAAACGAGAGTTGTAAACACTAGGCAAAATATAAAGCAACCGCCCATATGGACCCGCTTGAAGACTATCAAACTCATATGCTTCTCCCCCTTTTGTCAGTAAGGACCAAAAAGGTTTGAAGGCATAGAGCGTCTACTCGTTCCCATGAGGAGTACGTGAAGCAGCAAGGTCGTCAGTGTTGTTAGGCGGTGCAGACGAACTCGGGGCAGTGTCGATGCGTGCAGAAGTAGGGGGCGGTGAAGTAGCATCATCTTCGTCATCGATCACTCTGGCATTCACAATTGCCGCGGAGGAAGAGAACTCAGAGTCTTCAAGAGATGGAGTTCGTCGCAGCACATCCCTTCTTGGAGGTGTGGAGTCAAACTTGAAGCGTTCAGAGAAGCCATCCTCTTGAAGATCATCCTCAGAGCACATAAGCGTCAGTCCTTTCCATGTACGCCGGCAGGTTTCATGGGCAACAAAGACATTCTTGGTGGCAAGATTGCGAATCCTGTTTACGTCCACCAAGAGGCTTTGCATTTGGCGCTTCAGCCAGTCATGATGCCTATCTTGTTTCTGATGAAGGGAAACCAGAAGCTCTCGGTCATTGAGAACACAAGATCGCTTCTTGGGCCGTTGGGCAATGGTGCTTTCAGTGGCTTCAGTGAGGGCACGATGAGGTGCATGTGTAGTACCAGCCAGAGGATAAACACGAGTGACTGCTTCAACTCCTTCAATGTTTTGAGAGAAGCTTTGATGCTCAGCATTCTGAAGACTAAGAGGCTCCTTGGCAGGCTCTGGATAGATGGCTTCAACGGACATATCAACGTCAGGCAGAAAGATCCGGTGATTGCGAGCAGAGGGCTGATATGAGACAGCTGAGTGTAGTTTGATCAGTCGCATTATCCATGGAGCGTAAAACTTCAAGCCAAAAAGATCAGATCCTGATGCAGCAAGTTGGCGGATGAAGAAGTCTTATGCATTAAAGCATTTGCCGTGAAGAATATAAAAGACCAAAGTCTTCATTGCACCTTCCAGCTTTGCATGTGGAGAATGTCCTTTGATGGGCCAGAGAGTTCACCTTATAATGTGATAGATAGTGCGTGGCAGATACTCAAGGTCTTCAACAAGGAACTCCTTAGGATATGCAGCATCTGGAGGCAAAGGCTTCATCATGCTAAGCATCTGACTCATGTTTGGTTCAGGCTTCTGAAAGATGCTCTCCATAGCTGCACTGTGAAGCCAACAACCAGGTTCATAAAGATCTCCAGGAGTGGGCAGACCAGTGAGCTCAATGATATCAAAGGCTTTGGCTTCGTGATGAACATTGCCGGTCATTCACTCAAGGACCCAAGTCTTCGGATCTCTGTTGTAGCCACGAATGTGAAGAGTGGCATAGAATTGGAGCACCAATTCTTCGTTCCAGTGCTCTCTGTCGGTGACGAACGACAACAATCCAAACTCTTTGAAGCAATCCAGAGCTTCTTCCAAGCAAGGTAGACCAGTTATGGCTTCAGTGTCAAGACGCATATGAGGGAAAATGCGACCTTGATTGTACAGAATGCATGAGTAATAACTTCGCTGTGGATAGCTCCAGAACTGATCAGAAGATATTCTTTCCCTTGAGTAGGGGTTCTTGGCGCTATTGAAGAAGGTGTTGTCTGCTTTAAAGCCGTTGACATTAAAAGATCCGGGTGCCGATGCAGGACCTGGAAACCTGGGCAACCTTGGCATTGGCTTCTGTACCTGAGGCCTGTGCTCAACGTGATAGTCGAACTAAGGACCAGCAGCAGGCGCAGGAACAGGAGTAGTTGCATCATTTGCTTCATTGACTTCTGGCACATTGGTTGGTGCAGGCTCCACATTTGCTTCAGCCATGACTACGTCATTGGCTTCATTTGTGTTGGTGGTGGCAGCCTCAAGATTCTCAACCTCCACTTGATGAGCTGGAGGGTCGGGCACAGACACGTTCTCCTCGAGAACAGCTTCTTCAGTAATGGGGGGAGTAGGGACACGTTCTTCTTCTTGTGTGTCATCGGTTGATGCAGCCGAAATGTCTTCAGTAGCTTTAGCCTCAGACTCAGAGACATTCACAGTAGGAGTGGCATCTTGAAACACTTGACGTGCAACAGATTGGTGAGACACTTCTCCTTCTGGAACGCTCAAAAGAGAGACTTGAGGCCTTGGTCCTTTGCGAAGCC
Source organism: Triticum monococcum (assembly GCA_034509565.1). Classification (NCBI taxonomy): domain Eukaryota; kingdom Viridiplantae; phylum Streptophyta; class Magnoliopsida; order Poales; family Poaceae; genus Triticum; species Triticum monococcum. The sequence goes on along the minus strand of CM067843.1, from coordinate 96,205,103 downwards.
TGCATAACGCAGGCGACGCCTTTGAAGATGGAGTTGGCTGGGCCTCAAGGTCATCTTCTTCTTCTTGCCGGGGTGGTGTGACTTGTTGTTGTGGGTGATCAGCCCATGATGCATCCTGAGCAATTGGCGTCAGAGGACGACTAATGCTGATGAGTTCGCTGTGCGTAAGCACAGGCGATGATACGAGTTGGTGCTCGATCTGAGGAAGAACTACATCATCTTCAACATTGTCATGGTGACCAATGTCTTCAGCAGCGGTGGGATCAACTGCTGGAATGTCGTCAGCTTCATGAGCTTCTGTGGAAGCAGGCTCATGGACAATCAGTTGGCGCTCTTGATGTTCAGCTGCAGGGCGAACCATGGAGATATGTTCAACAACTAAGGGCTTTGTGGGAGCAGCCCGATCCTTCTTGGTCTTGCGCTTCTTCTTGGAGGGAGCAACATCAGAAGCTTCAGGATGTTTCCTCTTTCTCGCTTCAGCCTCAGCATTCCTCGTCTTCTTTAGTTCTGAAGCGGTTGACCTGACCTTTGGCTTTGAGCCGGTCATGCTGGCTGGGAAGACAATGGGATGTGCTTCCTGCCTTGGTGCTTCGGGTTCGGCCACAGCTGACTGCTTCTTCTTCTTTGCAGCCATCCTGGGATCGATGCTAGGACGACCAAGAGCCTTGCGCTTCTCAGCCTCATTGTAGGCTTGCACACACTTGTCAGCCAGGCTCTTCATGCGCTCACGAGAACCTTGAGCTTCTTCACGCTTCTTGAGAAAGGCTTCTTTGAGCTCGTGCAACATGATCTTGAAGTTTTTGACCTCTTGCACGCTGAGCTCTGCCATGTGCTTCTTGAATTGAGCTTTCGCATAGTCAATTTTGTGCTTCAACTCAACTATGCGCTGAGCTAGAGCTAGCTCAGAAGCAATGGCACCAGAGAAGGCAACGCTGAGGACAATTGGAAGTTGCAGATCCTCAAAGCTAAGATTGGGGTTTCAAACCACTCATCAATGAAGTTGTGGATAATTGCCACGTCAAAGAGAGGCAAATCATTGAAGATTTCTACTTCTTCTTTGCTCTTGATCAGTTGCTCAAGAGCGTCATCTGCAAGATCTTCATCGCTGGACAGATCAATGGCGTCGTTGCGCAGAATAGCAGCAGCAGTCAGTTCTTGGCTGGTGTGTTGCAAAGGCATCTTTACTCTCGAGGGCTTGGAGATGCGTGACAAATCTTCAGACTGCACACTGTCTTCAGGAGGTGCAGTAGCCATTGGCTTCACCCGTGAGATTTTTGGTGCTGAGGTAGGCTTTGAAGCTTTAGGCTTCTTCAGTTTCTTTGGCTTCGGCGGTGCAGGTGCTTCATCAGATTCAACGACATCTGCAGGCTCATCCATGGCTGTCCCTTGAACCATGATATGAGTGATGAGACCTTCCAGGTTGTAGAAGGGCCCAACAAGATTGGGTTCAACTTCGTGGGTGCCATCGGCACGGGGAGCAGAAGGGCCAGGGTTGAAGTCAAGTCCCCATGACTTCTTGTTTTGCTTGGCTGAATTCTTGGCAAACTGGAAGTTGCGCTTGAACAGATTGTCGTCATGACACCATAGCAATGACGATGGGTGTGCATCCGCAGGCTATGGTCCACGGACCATGCAGGGATAGAAGCCTTGTTCAATGGCTTCATCTCTGGACCTAGGTTGAAGGTTTCTGTATAGGATGTCTCCCCATGGTCGTTTGATGGCATTTTTCTTAGCATATTCCTGGGTCACAAACCTGTACTTGAACCATTGTTCTGCCCAACATCTTCGAATCCATTGGATTCGGGTCTTGCGATGATTGTAATCCTCTCCAGGATCTGTCTTGTAAAGCTCTAAGAGGTCATCAGGAAAATCTCTTGACGTTCCCCCACGACGCTGTCTGCCACCCTTCCTTACTGATTTCTGTGCAGCCATGAACTTCAAACTGAATGGCGTCAACACGTTCAAAGGATTCAAAGGCTTTCGCTTGCTGGACAGACAGGAACTGGCTTCGGGAGAGTTAATGTGATGCTGTAAGAATTCTGCAAACGAATGCATACTATGAGAACCAAGGGATTCTCCCACGGACATGTACCTGTGACAGCATTAGAGATGCGAGGGAAGGGGAAGAGGTCATATGCATTCTCAGAAGATTTTGAAGATAAATCAGTTTAGGAGACATTGACCTCATCGTGCGAACACATTCACTTATATGTTGAGAGTTGGTTCCAGATTTGTATGAATCCGCGAATAAGTACAAGTGAGGAATCTAACTAGATATGAAGCTTAAGTGAATATTCTAGGCAGTATGAGATGCAGACAGGATAGATCTAACATTGTATAGGCAGCAACTTATTTTGGTAAACAGGATGAATCTTTGAGGATCAAAAAGATGGTAAAAATAGAGTTATATTTACCACGCGAAGAACTGCTAGATGAGAAGAGTAGGAGATCGAGCAGTTCAATCCACCGTGCCCTATCTTGGCGACGGAGAACACCTACGACGGCAGCGGAGAAGACGATGTCCGCGGTCGGCGTGAGGACGGCGTCGGAGAAGTCGCGGCAGCTAAGCGCTTCGTCACCGGCGTCGTCGAGAGCTAGCGGGGGCGCTAGGGTTTGACGAGGTGGAGAGGTGGAAGAAGGTTTTCTTGACCGTAGGGGACATGTATTTATAAGGAAGTGTGCGGCACAACGCAATTATGCAGGTGCCCCTGGCGGTTCACATCTAAGGAACACGTGGCAAACATGCAACATACTTGGAGTTGTCCCACGTTCCCATGCATACCTAGATTGTCAGGTGGTCGTTCCCACTTCTTCGGGTTTCAGGTGAAGGAATTAGCATTGAAAACAGACTTAATGTTTGTCTCTGTATCTTCTGCTGACAAGGACGCAGAGAAGATATTCGACAGTCTCAATAGAATGCATATGATTTGGAGAGATAGAGTTTGAGATAGAAAGCATAGAGAGGTTAGGGTCCGATCACATTCACTTAGTTCAAAAGATTCAACAAGAAGACATAGCTATAAGTGAATGCTGTAGAGGACAGAACACTAGTATATATATATATAGATTAGACAGACAATCAAATCAACATAGTGAAAACAATCATGAAGGTAAGTTGAGATTGAAGCCAAACCAAATGTGAAGACATACCAAACGTAACGCCATGGGCGAAACACTTCAAACAGAAAAATTTGGTGGTGGCGTTACCCACCGTATAGGAAGTATTAGACCCGGACACGGCGCACAATTATCGTGGCGCTCTGAAGTCAAATTCCACATTAATGTATTCACACTTAGAATGTAAGTCTTCATTGATTGAAGACATACTTTACTTTGTGTGTTGCACATCTAAGTCATCAATATGCATAAGTGTTAGGATGTGTGCCTGATCATAGGACATTTGAGGATTCCAAGATATTTAGCTCACACCGTAACTTGCAAAACCTCTTCTCATCCAAGGGCTTGGTGAAGATATCTGCCAATTGCTCTTCAGTGTTGACGTGTATGATATCAATGTCTTCCTTCACAACATGATCTCTGAGAAAGTGATGACGAATTTCAATGTGCTTTGTCTTCGAGTGCTGAACTGGGTTGTTGGCAATCTTGATGGCGCTTTCGTTGTCGCAATAGAGTGGCACTTGCTTCAGATGAATGCCATAATCTTTGAGTGTTTGCTTCATCCATAGAAGCTGAGGCAACAAGATCCAGCAGCAATGTATTCAGATTCAGCAGTGGAGAGAGATACACAGTTCTGCTTCTTTGAAGACCAACATACAAGTGATCGTCCCAGAAAATGACATGTGCCTGATGTAGACTTGCGATCCACCTTGTCACCAGCATAATCAGCATCCGAGAATCCAATCAGATCAAACTCTGAGCCCTTTGGATACCATAATCCTAATGTTGGGGTGTGAGCCAAATATCGAAGAATTCGCTTCACAGCTAAGTGATGCGATTCCTTTGGTGCCGCTTGGAATCGAGCACACATGCAAACACTAAGAATAATATCTGGCCTAGATGCACATAGATAAAGTAAGGAACCAATCATGGAGCGGTATACCTTTTGATCGAACTCTTTACCATTGTCGTCGGGACCCAGATGATGTTTGGCTGGCATTGGAGTCGTGAAGCCTTTGCAGTCTTGCATCCCAAATTCCTTCAGGCAATCTTTGAGATACTTCTCTTGAGATATGAAGACGCCATTGCGTTGCTGACGTATTTGAAGACCAAGGAAGAACTTCAGCTCACCCATCATGGACATATGATATTGCTCTTGCATCATATATCCAAACTCGTTAGTGTATTTCTGATTGGTGCAGCCGAAGATAATGTCATCCACATATATTTGGCACACAAACAGTTCACCATCATATGTCTTCGTGAAGAGAGTGGGGTCGAGGGAACTAGGTTTGAAGCCTTTGCTCTTCAGGAAGTATTTGAGTGTGTCATACCAAGCCCGATGGGCTTGTTTGAGGCCGTACAGTGCCTTGTTGAGCTTGTACACCATGTCAGGATGTTTCGGATCTTCAAAGCCAGGCGGTTGTGCAACATACACTTCTTCTTCAATCTTGCCATTGAGAAAGGCGCTCTTCACATCCATTTGATACAGAAGAATGTTATGATGATTTGCATAGGCCAGCAGTATGCGTATGGCTTCAAGTCTAGCCACAGGAGCAAATGTTTCATCGAAGTCAATCCCTTCAACTTGAGTGTACCCTTGAGCAACGAGACGAGCTTTGTTTCGGACAACTTGACCATGCTCATCTTGCTTGTTGCGATATATCCATTTGGTGCCTATTATATTGTGCTTGCGAGGATCAGGACGCTTAACCCGTTCCCATACATTATTCAGCTCAAACTGTTGAAGCTCTTCTTGCATAGCTTGAATCCATTCAGGTTCCAAGAAGGCTTCTTCAGCTTTCTTGAGTTCAGGTATTGAGACAAATGCGAAGTGCCCACAGAAATTTGCTAGCTGTGTTGCCCTTGAACGAGTGAGTGGACCTGGTGCATTGATACTATCAATTATTCTCTCAATCTGTACTTCATTTGCAACACGAGGATGTACAAGACAAAGATTTTGCTCTTGCTGATCATTGTCATCGTTAGAGGGATTGTCTTCAGGCTGAGCATTGTCTTCAGGTTAATCAGGTGTAGAGATGATAAGTTCCTCTTCAGGCTGAGCTTCAGACGGTATGATTTCTCTAGTTCCCATAAGTTTGATTGATTCACTGGATGGAACTTCATCTAGCACATTTGGCAGGTGCTCTCTTTGTGAGCCATTCGTCTCATCAAACCGCACATCCACTGTTTCTACCACTTTATAGTGAAAAAGGTTGAAGACTCTGTAGGAGTGCGAATCCTTTCCATATCCAAGCATAAAACCCTCATGTGCTTTTGGTGCAAATTTTGAAGTGTGATGTGGATCCTTGATCCAGCACCTGGCGCCAAATACTCTGAAGTAAATGTCATTTGGCTTCTTGCCAGTAAGGAGCTCATAGGATGTCTTGTTCAGAAGCTTGTGAAGATAAACACGGTTGATGATATGGCATGCAGTATCAATGGCTACCGGCCAGAATTTTCTTGGAGTCTTGTATTCATCAAGCATCGTCCGGACCATCTCAATAAGTGTTCTGTTCTTGCGTTCGACGACGCCATTTTGCTGTGGCGTGTACGGAGCTGAGAATTCATGTGTGATGCCTAAGGTATCAAGATATGTATCTAGGCCAGTGTTCTTGAATTCAGTGCCATTGTCACTTCTGATGTGCTTTATCTTGGCGCCATAGTTATTCATTGCTCGATTGGCGAAGCGTCCGAAGACATCCTGCACTTCAGTCTTGTAGAGGATTATATGCACCCAAGTATATCTTGAATAATCATCAACAATGACAAAGCCATAGAGACAAGCAGTAGTAGTAAGATTTGAGTAATGAGTGGGACCGAAAAGATCCATGTGGAGCAGTTCGAAGGGTTGAGTCGTTGTCATGATTGTCTTTGAGGGATGCTTGTCCCTCGTCATCTTTCCTGCTTCACAGGCACCGCATAAGTGATCCTTCTTGAACTTGACGCCCTCGATGCCTATGACATGCTTCTTCCTTGCAAGGGTGTGGAGGTTCCTCATGCCAACATGCCCTAGCCTCTGATGCCAGAGCCAACATTCAGAAGCTTTTGCTAGAAGACATACGGCAAGTTGTGGTCCTGCTGAGAAATCTACCACTTACAAATCATCCTTCCGATACCCTTCAAACACTAGAGACTTGTCAGATTCCATTAGAACAAGGCAACGATATTTTCCAAATATCACAATCATGTTTAAATCGCAAAGCATTGAGACATATATTAAGTTGAAACCAAGGGATTCAACAAGCATGACTTTATCCATGTGTTGATCCTTTGAGATTGCAACTCTACCTAGACCCAATACCTTGCTTTTACCAATGTCAGCAAATGTGATGTGACTTTTGTCAGATGGACGTAAGGTTGAGTCCATGAGAAGGCTTCGCTTGCCAGTCATGTGATTGGTACACCCACTATCAATAATCCATTCTGAAGCTGCTGGTGTCGTACCCTACATTGCAGTTAGGGGGATAGGCTTCACGAAGAGAATTGTGAAGCATAAACATTTGACGAGCAAGTGGATTATGAAAGCTTAGATCATAGTTAGGACTGATAGGGTAAGCAGCAAGCGACTCAGGAACAAAATACATAATAATACCATTTGGGCATTTGATCTTGCGCCCTACAAGATGTTTAAGGTCCCCAGCAATAGCGTCAGACGATTTTGGTTTTCGGCTGGAGACCTTTCCCTGCAAAAGAGAGTTAAGCTTTCTTAGCTACCCACATCTTTAAGGGTGGCTTCGAAGCAATGAGTCTAAGTGCAGCATCTTAGAACTTTGGCTTTGGAGCCCTAGCAAAAAGTCTTGCAGGTGGACAATAGTACTCATAAGAATAGGCATAATAGTTCTTGGTCTTATGAACATGGCGGTTTGATGAAACACGCTCATATTCACAGGCCTGAGTATGGTTTCCCTGCCAAACATTTGCGTTAGTGCGGCTTAGGTGAGTCCTCTGTCTGTATGAAGCCTTTGGACCGTATGAAGCCTGTGGTATGGGGTTTGTCTTCTTCACCTGTGGTGTCATGATGACATTCATAGGAAGATTCTCCAAACACCTTTTCGGCACCCAGATCTTCTTCATAGGCGGTCCATTCCTACAGTTAGTACCAATATACCTGGCAAACATTTCACCATTCTGATTCTTAAACAATTTATAGTTTGCATCAAAGGGTTCATCAATAACAATGGGATTAGCACAAGTGAAGCCATATAGGGTGGATGGATCCGCTGAAGGTTCCTTTGCAGCAACCCATGTGGTTTTGGGGTACTGCTCAGGTTTCCAGTAAGAGCTATCAGCATTCATTTTCCTTTCGAACCCAACACCCTCTTTCCTAGGGTTTCGGTTCAGGATCTGCCTTTTGAGGACATCACATAGTGTCTGATGCCCTTTGAGACTTTTGTACATCCCTGTTTCAAGCAGTGTCTTCAACCTAGCATTCTCATCAGCAATAGCAGTAGTACCCTCAGCAGAGGGGTTAGTTACCACATCAACAGTTGAAGATATTGCAATAGTAGCAGCAGTAGAACATTCAGCAACAGAAGTAGCGTTATCACGCTCAATGCATTTAAGACATGGTGGTTCAAATCCTTCCTGGGCTAAACTGATCTGTTCGGCGCGAAGTGACTCGTTTTCCTTTTGAAGATCTTCATGAGCCGCTCTCAATTTCTCAAGATCTTGCTTCCTTTGAAGATAATCATAGGAAAGCCTTTCATGAGTTGTTGAGAGCATTTCATGACGACTTTCAAGTTCCTCATACTTAACATGAAGATTTTTTATGTCTTCAATTAAGGACTGAGATCGAGTCATTTCAGCATCTAACAGATCATCGCTTTTGTCTAACAGTTTTTGAATGTGTTCCATAGCTTTCTGTTGTTCAGTTGCAATTTTAGTAAGGGTTTTGTAGCTGGGTTTGGAACTACAATCAGAGTCATCGTCACTAGATGTTTGATAGTGAGTATTGCGTGTGTTTACCTTGGCACTGCGTGCCATGAAGCAGTAGGAAGGAGTGGAGTAGTCCTTGTCATTTGCATCGGTGTCAGTGATGAAGTCATTGTCTTCAGTGTTGAAGATGGACTTGGCAACGCATGCTGTAGCCAGACTCGCAACGCCAGAATCGGACTCCTCCTCAGACTCCACCTCTGCCTCCTCAGAAGCGAACTCCTCCTCAGAATCCATTTCCTTGCCAACAAACGCACGTGCCTTGCCAGATGAGCTCTTCTTGTGTGATGAAGACTTTGAGGAAGACTTGGAAGAAGACTTTGAGTATTTCTTCTTCTTCTTGTCGTCAGAGTCATACTCCTTGCTCTTCTTCTTCTTGTTCTCATTGTCCCACTGTGGACACTCAGAGATGTAGTGGCTAGGTTTCTTGCACTTGTGACATGTTCTCTTCTTGTAGTCATGAGTAGAAGCTTCATCATTCCTTGAGCTTGATCGTGAAGACTTTCTGAAGCCTTTCTTCTTGGTGAATTTTTGGAACTTCTTCACAAGCATAGCAAGCTCCTTTCCAATGTCTTCAGGATCATGAGAACTGCTGTCAGATTCTTCTTCAGATGAGGAGACAACTTTTTCCTTCAAGGCACGAGTTTGCCCATAGTTGGGACTGTAGATGTCTCTTTTCTCAGAAAGCTGAAACTCGTGTGTGTTGAGCCTCTCAAGTATGTCAGATGGATCGAGTGTCTTGAAATCAGGACGTTCTTGAATCATCAAGGCTAGGGTGTCAAATGAGCTGTCAAGTGATCTCAGGAGTGTCTTGATGACTTCATGCTTGGTGATCTCAGTGGCGCCGAGAGCTTGAAGCTCATTAGTGATGTCAGTGAGTCGATCAAACGTGAGCTGGATGTTCTCATTGTCATTTCTCTTGAAGCGGTTGAAGAGGTTGTGAAGGACACTGATTCTTTGATCTCTCTGGGTTGAGACGCCTTCGTTGACCTTGGAGAGCCAGTCCTAGACTAGCTTAGATGTTTCCAAAGCACTCAGGCGGCCATACTGTCCTTTGGTCAGATGACCACAGATGATATTCTTGGCAGTAGAGTCTAGTTGAACGAACTTCTTGACATCAGTAGCAGTGACACCTTCTCCAGCCTTGGGAACACCATTCTTGACGGCATACCATAGGTCGACATCAATGGCTTCAAGATGCATGCGCATCTTATTCTTCTAGTAGGGATATTCAGTTCCATTGAAGACGGGGCACGCAACGGAGACTTTAATTATCCCTGCAGTCGACATAGCTAAAACTCCAGGTGGTTAAACCGAATCACACAGAACAAGGGAGTACCTTGCTCTGATACCAATTGAAAGTGCTAGTGATTGACTAGAGGGGGGGGGTGAATAGGCGATTTTTATGAAAGTCTTCAAAACATGTAAGTTTCAAAGACAAACGATAGAAATAAACCTATTACCATGCAGTGGAAGGTAGACTACACTAGGCAAACCATAGTCAAGTATTTAATGAAGTGAAAGCACAATGACTAATAGCAGCTAGGCAGTAAGGATCAGGTAGGAAGATATTGTGAAGCCAATCAGAACAAGTAATCACTCAGTGAAGCCAAATGGTGATGCAATCATACAATGACTTCACAAGGACCAACAGTAAGTAAAGGGAAGGGAAGGATGAAACCAGTGACTCGTTGAAGACAATGATTTGTTGGACCAGTTCTAGTTGCTGTGACAACTGTACGTCTGGTTAGGGAGGCTGAGATTCAACTCAGAAGACCTCGTCTTCACCTGATTCCCCTTGAGCTAAGGACACCCAGTCCTCGCCCAATCACTCTGGTAAGTCTTCAAGGTAGACTTCCAAACCTTCATAGACTTCGTTCACTGGTGATCCACAATGACTCTTGGACGCTCAGAACGCGATGCCTAACCGGCTGGAGGATTCACAGTCGTCAAGTGTAATAAGTCTTCAGATCACACAGACAGGAAGACTTAAGTGATGCCTAACACTCTTTGGCTCTGGGTGTTTAGGGCTTTATCCTCGCAAGGAATTCTCTCTCAAAGGCTTCGAGGTGGGTTGCTCTGAAACGACAAAAGCCATACTCTAACTCTGAGCAGCCAACCGTTTATGGTTGTAGGGGGTGGGCTATTTATAGCCACTAGGCAACCCGACCTGATTTGTTCAAAATGACCCTGGGTCACTAAGGAACTGACACGTGTTCTAATGGTCAGATTTCAAACACACACGACAACTTTACTTGGGCTACAAGCAAAGCTGACTTATCCAACTCTAGACAAGGTTTGCTCTCATAGTCTTCACTCGAAGACATAGGATTTTGGTTAAGCATCACTTTAGTCATTCTGACTAGTTCTCTTGGACCCCACTTAACAGTACGGTGGTTCCTATGACTCAACAAAGAAAAACACAGAACAACAAAACTGCTAAGTCTTCGCGCTCCATAGTCTTCACGCGATGTCTCCTCTCGTCATAGTCTTCAATGTGAATGTCTTCACATACCACCTTTGACTTCAATGTCTTCATACATTTTTAGGGGTCATCTCTGGTAGGAAAACCAAATCAATGAGGGACTTCTACCTGTGTTATCCTGCAATTCTCACAAACACACTAGTCCCTCAACTAGGTTTGTCGTCAATACTCCAAAACCAACTAGGGGTGGCACTAGATGCACTTACAGATATCTTTTGTGTGTGTGTGTGTTGAAGAAAGATGATATCTTCATCGATTGGTCCCTGTGATCAGTTGTTGGACCTATTGTCGTATCAAAACTTTGATTCAAGTATGGGCTATCATCAAATCAAATCAGAACCAACGATGTTCATAATGCTGTCTTACTCGTGGTTGATCCCTCGAGCATACACCATTATATCTTTTGGGTCTGACCAGTGCTATCACGTGTTTACATAATTATGGAATTCCATCTCCATGGAAACCTGGATGAATTGTTGTTGAGCCCATCAGCAACACTGCTACCTTCTCCATGATTCGTGTTGAACATCCAGCTAGTATTGGAAACTTTATAGGTATTATCTTCATGTTTCATTCATGAAGCATATGTTTGGATGAAACAAGTGACTACCTATGATTCACGTGCATTTGGTGAAAGTTGCCGCCGTGAATTCGAGAAAGTTAGTTTTGCTTCGTCTGGAATCATCCCAAGTCAGTCATGCACATGTGCAAAGTATTCTATGGTTTGGAGACTTGCAACCTTCATTCTATATGTATCCCTAGCACATGAAGCCACTGATTGAATTGTTCAAGGATAAGAAGTTCAAATGCTATTCCCGAAGGGCCCAGACAGACATGCACAAGACTTCGTTATTTCAATGATGGTTCCAATCTGAACCCGGTAGTGTTTTATTGTAAGACTACTATGTGATCATGCTTGTCTTGGACAACATGTTCATAGGTTTGTAGCAGAACCAGCTCATGTTTTGGAGCTTGCTATCGTAGTTCATTTCCCGAGAATCTTGCAACGCCATCTCATCGACTTGTGTTGCAAACTTTCTTTTCAGACATGCTGAGTCTGAAGTATCCTATCACCAATCGGATCTGAATCTGAGGCAGATATGATGGTTGGAACATTCCCAACAGTTGCATTTTGTTCCCAGCTTGCACCCCCATTGTGCCAATTCCCCATGGGCTGCCTTCTCGGTAGTTGCTGTCCAATATCATCTTCAAAAGTGGACTTACCATGAGTCCCATCCATTTCCGATGATAAGCAAAAATCATCCATTGCGTTGTCTTCAACAAGGTAGTCCACATCATCCATCCTAGTCGGAGTATGCCGTTCTTTCGAACCCCTTCCAACGATCGATTGTGATTACCTCAGGCTGGTATAAAGAGTTTCAATGATCCTTGTATCAAAAGTAATTCTTTTTGCCACTTAAGGGAAATGCTCTACGGGTCACCTTTCCCTAAGGTGTCCCGTTATGGAATCATGGCAATTACCTCCTCACTACTTTGAAACCATGCATCATCCTACTCCAGCGTGGAATTGTTGCCTACCAATTTGAACCCTTGTCATCTATTACCTTCCATATCTCTCGATGTGTGTTTTGTGTCTCAGCTCGAGATATGTTCCCACATCTCACCCCATAAGTTGATCGTGAGTTGTTCGATCTTCGAGAAGATCGATTCCTATAGAGTTTCTTCTGTCGTCATCGTGTTGGATGAAGATCCAGAAGGAAGACAGGATCAATTTGAAGCAATGAATCAACATCTTCGATGAGGGCAATCGGATCATGAAGATCGTGTTAGCTTTATGACCCCTCTGTCTTCTTACCTCACGTCTTGAATCTTGAGACGAGATTCTTGTTTAGTGGGGGTGAGTTGTCACAACCCTAGCTTAGCCTTTGCTTGTCCTTGCATGATCATCATATCATCATGTTTAATTTTCTCAGAAACTTGAAATGGGGATTGATCAAACCCTAGCACCAGATCAAATCAAATAGTTTCAACATAAAATCATTTTCAATAAACCCAAAATGCCCCTTGAAAATGTTCATGATTTATGATAAAGGTGAAAACCTCTACCAAAAATGATGAGCATATTTCTTGGACATTTATGGATTTTTGAGTTAAATCATATTGTATTTGAATTGGAGCATTTAATGTCTATAAATATTTTAAATGCTTCAATACTTCTGAAAACAATTGGGGGCTGTTGGGAATAATCCAGTATGTGCCCACAATTTATTTCAGGATTTTATAAAGTGGTTTAGTATTTTACTAAATCCAAAAAACAAAGACAGAAAATAGAAAACATAAAAGAGAAAGAGAGAGAGAAGGACTCACCTGGTCTCACCTGCAGCCCACCTGGCCGGCCCAGTCGGCCCGCCTAGCCACCTGGCCTAGCCCACCTCCTCCTGTCATCTTCCTCTTGCCAGAGGGACGGGCGCGCATGGCCGATGCACGCAGGCGCGCCCCGGCGACCTCCGGCTTCGTCGTGTCAATGCCTCCTTCCCCCAACCCCACGCCCAGGAGACGTGGACGAGGCCGTGCTGACCCCCTTCTTCCCTGGCCATTTCCCCCTCTTCCTCTTTGTTCTTCGCCCGAACAGAGAGCCGTCGTCGATGCCGCTCGCCGTTGCCGTGGCCATCGAGCCCCCCGCGCCTAGCTAGGATGCCCAGCAGCTCTGCCATCTCGCGCTACGCCTCTCCACAGAAGGAAGCCAGTCGGAGCGCCCCGTAACGCCGCCATCCCCGTCATCCCCTTCTTCGGCCACCGGAGATTCGCCTCGCCGTCCTGGCATCATCCGACCTTCCCCGAGCCCACCGAGACGCGTGCTGCAACCGCTGTGAGGCTGCCCATCTTTTCCCCCTACTCCCGTCGTTGGTTGCGTCCTCTAGCTGGTAGCCCTGCCGCATCCGTGAGCTCACCGCCGACGACCCCGTCGCCGCCATCGACCTAGCATGCATTAGACGCACCCGAGCGCATGGTCGTGTTCCTGAAGATGCCAGGAGTCCAGAGGACCCCTTTGGTTAGCCACTAGCACCCTATAGCCATGCTCACTCGCACACCGAACTCCGGCCGCCGCCCAAATGCTCGCCGTCGACGAACCAGGCCACCCCGCGACCTCCTGACACCTCTCCTAGATGCGGGAGAGCATGAGCTTGCCTCCGGTGCCCTCGGTGCGTCCAGCCGTGGCCGGAAACAACCGGTCGGCGATCGCCGCCATGTTCTATTAGCGCCGGCTGTTAAACGCCGGTTAGGTGACGTGGCAGGTTAGTTTAGCCACTAACCCCGCGGTTAGCTTAACCTTGTGCCACTGACGGAAGGGCCCCACACCCTAATTAATCCCCGGTTTTTATTCCCTGTTTAACTTAGACTAATCCACTGGGCCCACATGTCAGGTTGACCTTGCTGACGTGGCCATTGACCAGGCCCACCTGCCAGCCACACAACACAGCCCTGGGTCACTGACCAGTGGACCCCACTGGTCAGGTTTGACCTGGTCAGTCACAATTGACTTGTTGACGTCACAGTGACATCATGCTTACACCATAATCCTTTTCTGGGATTTAAATAAATCTTAAATGATTTATTTATTTCAGAAAATATCCAAAACTTTGAAAAATCATAGAAACTAATCTATAGCTCCAAATGAAATAAATTATATATGAAAAATGATTAGAAAAATCCAAAAAATCTGTTTATGGAATTTGCATGCATGTTTGAACAACTTAACCTCACTCTTTAGTCCAAATCATGATAATGCACTATTTGAATTCATAGTTTGAATTTGAATTTGAACCTAGTGTTCAAACCAACTCCATTTAACTTGTTGCTAGTTGTATTAGCTCAATCAACAGCACATTGCCATGTAATGATCATGCATCATATTGTTGCATCGCATTGATTGTGTTTTTCCTTGTTTGCCGGTAATTGTCCCCTCTCGGTAGATGCTGCTCCGACGCTGTGATCGTTGACACCGATGAAGAATCAATGTTATCTTCAGAAGTGCCAGGCAAGCAAAAACCCCTTGTTCATTCCGATACAATCCCACTCTCTCGCTCCTGCTCTCTTTTACTGCATTAGGACAACACCGTTTCAACTGTTACATGCTGCGGTAGCTGAACCCCTTTCCTCTGCATGACCTGTCATTGCCACAGTAAATAGATGAAACCCACTAGCATGAGTAGGAATTGTTTGAGCCCTGATGTGCCTACTCATTCATGCTTGTTGTCATGCCTGCTACTGCTTAGAGTTGAGTCTGGTCTGATTCATCGGGAATGAATTGGAATGTGGTGAACATGTCCTACCGTTGAGAGCTAAGTGTGTGAACACGATTTGGTAAAGGTAGCGATGAGAGGCCATGTAGGAGTACATGGTGGGTTGTCTCATTGCAGCCGTCCTTTGGAACTGAGTCCTGTGTTTGTGATCCATGAACAGTTACTACCACACATTGGGTTCCGGTAACTCGGCCCCTCTCGGCTTATTAATCAACTCGATCTCTGTCCAGGAGTTGCAACTAGTTTCTGGTGTTTGTAGGTAGTGTTAGTAGTCTACCAAGTGGCACCCGGTACAGGTGGGCTTGGGACAGACTAGGCACAGTGGCACGGTGTACCAAGTGGCACCCGGATGGTGGGCTTGGGAACCCTGCTCCCATCATTTGGGGCCGTGAGCGACACCCCGGCCGGATCTCCTTGCGGATGGAATCTGAATAGGCGATAAACTAGGACTAGAGACTTGTTGGTTAGTCAGGTCGTGGCCGACTCCCTCGCCCGGCTTCCGCTTGAAGGTTGCCGAGGTATGTGATGTGTACAGGGCGATAAGTGGCGAGAGCGTGTGTGAAGAAGTACACCCCTGCAGGGTTATCATTATCTATTCAAATAGCCGGATTCCTCGGATATGGAAACTTGGACCCCTTGCATAGTTCATAGACAAGTGAAAGTGGATACTCTAAAATGTGCAAGATAAGTGTGAGTCTGTGGATGGCGTTCTCGCAGGGAGACGGGAGCGGATCCATAGTGGTGTATTGGTATGGTGAATTTGTGGACTCGTGTGCGCCGCCTCAAAAGAGTTACTTGCAGTCGTAGTTCAGGTTAGCCACTGAGTCAAAGCTGGCTTGCTGCAGTTAAACTCCAGCACCCCCTTTGTTGATATCGATGCATATGTAGTTAGTTCTGATGTAAGACTTGCTCGGTACATTTATACTCACGTTTGCTTAATTTATGTTTTGCAGAGATACTTCAGTCTCGCTAGTAGTTCCACGTGGACTTCGACGTTTAGCTTGTTACCTCAGCTATGATCTTGTACCCTTGGGAGGGTCTTGTTGATAGTCAGGCTCCTCAGCCTTCTTCATTTTTAGTTGTCTGTACTCAGACAAGTTAAGCTTCTGCATGTGCTTTGACTTGTATGCTCTGAATGTTGGGTCATGAGACCCATGTTTGTAATATCTCGCTCCTCGGAGCCTAATGAATAAATACTTGAGTCGTAGAGTTATGTTGTGATGCCATGTTGTATTTACACATATCGAGCGTATTGTGTGTATGATTGAAATGCTTGGTATGTGTGGGATCCGACAACCTAGTTGTTTATCCTCGGTAGCCTCTCTTATGGGGAAATGTAGTCTTGTGCTTCCATGAGCCATAGTAGTCCGCTACAGCCCGGTTCACCGGAGTCCTGCTAGCCCAGCACTACTGCTCCGGAACACTTGACTGGCCGGCATGTGATTCACTTCGTTCCTGTGTCTGTCCCTTCGGGGAAATGT
Organism: Triticum monococcum; assembly: GCA_034509565.1. Taxonomy (NCBI): domain Eukaryota; kingdom Viridiplantae; phylum Streptophyta; class Magnoliopsida; order Poales; family Poaceae; genus Triticum; species Triticum monococcum. The sequence goes on along the minus strand of CM067843.1, from coordinate 96,188,820 downwards.
CACGCGGTGACATCCGGAGTACTACCTAGCCTGCTACAGCCCGGTTCACCGGAGTCTTGTTAGCCCAGTTGTCGGTGTCAAAACCGGCGGATCTCGGGTAGGGGGTCCTGAACTGTGCGTCTAGGCCAGATGGTAACAGGAGGCAAGGGACACGAAGTTTTACCCAGGTTCGGGCCCTCTCGATGGAGGTAAAACCCTACGTCCTGCTTGATTAATATTGATGATATGGGTAGTACAAGAGTAGATCTACCACGAGATCAGAGAGGCTAAACCCTAGAAGCTACCCTATGGTATGATTGTTGATGTGTATGTCGTCCTACAGACTAAAACCCTCCGGTTTATATAGACACCGGATAGGGTTAGGGTTACATAAAGTCAGTTACAATGGTAGGAGATCTGAACATCCGTATCGCCAAGCTTGCCTTCCACACCAAGAAAAGTCCCTTCCGAACACGGGACGGAGTCTTCAATCTTGTATCTTCATAGTCCAGGAGTCTGGCTGAAGGTATAGTTCGGCTATCCGAACACCCCCTAATCCAGGACTCCCTCAGTAGCCCCTGAACCAGGCTTCAATGATGATGAGTCCGGCGCGCAGATTGTCTTCGGCATTGCAAGGCGGGTTCCTCCTCCAAGTACTTCATAGAAGATTCTGAACACAAAGATAGTGTCTGACTCTGCTAAATAAGTTTCCACATATTGCCATAGAGAGAATAATATTTACACAAATATAATCTGCTGACGTATTTCGTAGTGTGACATCACACCATGGCAAGCTTTTATTCGAACCATTTTACTACCCCATCTTAGCGCGTTATGTGAGGCGGTTTGGCACGTCTTGTTAAAGCAGAGATCGTGTCCCCTTATTCCGGGATTCTCATCAATACGGGCGTGGGTAACCCAACCGCTTCTAGGACTCCTAGCTCATAGGCAAGTCCAAACGGACACGGGGAGGACGCTCGATATCCACCCTCTTTATAAAGGGACGAGGCCTTTTATTTGTCCCTCCCGTGCTAAAATCAAATCCTTCCCCCACCTCAAGCTCAAATGCCCAAAGTTCAGGTCAGGTGCTCCGAACCTTCAGTCATGTCCGGATCTAGCCTTCAAGGCCGATGGGTGCCTTCTTCCGTCACGGAAGAAGACGTCAAAAAGTTGAGGGAGGCCAAATATCTGACCGCCGAGATTCTGCATCGGCTGGCTCCCCCGGGGCAGGCCGTCCCCTCCCCCGAACCCAACGAGGGCGTCATGTTCGTCTCCCACTTCCTCCGAGGTCTTGGCCTTGCATTGGATCCTTTTTTCAGAGGCTTGATGTTTTACTACGGGCTAGATTTCCATGATCTAGCCCCGGACTCCTTTCTTCATATCACGACATTTATTGTTGTGTGCGAGGCCTTCCTCCGGGTTACCCCTCACTTTGGCCTATGGCTCAAGACCTTTGAAGTAAAACCGAAGATGATCGAGGGGTAACATGCGGAGTGTGGAGGTGCCTCAATACGCAAGATGACGGGAGCTGCATGGCCCAAAGGTTCCATTCCAGAGGTGTCTGAATTGTGGCAACATGAGTGGTTCTACATCACGGCTCCTAGAAGTGCCAAGTGGGCGGCCGCCCCTGTCTTCTGCCCGGGCCCTCCACCACAACTGTTGTCATGGATTAGCAGAGGATTGAGCTGGGGTTCGGCCAAGGACGTGCCTATACTGCAAAGCCGCATTCAAGATCTCTTTAATGGAGATTTCAGTTTGGTTGCGGTAGCACAAGTTATGCTGGTTCGCCAAGTCCAGCCTTGCAAACGCCGGCCTCTTCGCTTGTGGGAGTTTAATCCCGAGGGACCGCGCGCCATTCAAAATTTCCTCGGCCTGACGCACGAGGAGATGTACAAGTCGTTCTTCGGACCTCAAGTGGAGCGTCCGGAAATCACCGAGGACGCGGGCCTGAGTAGCAACCGCGCCGCCGAACAGGTAAGGCATCTTCCAGCCAAACATACTATCTCTCCTTTGTTACGAAGTTATTTCTGAGAGTTCGCTTTTTGACCAGGACTGGCTAACAAAGGCGAAGTTGATTCGGTGTTCGGCCCCCTCCGGGAGGGTTTGGAAAATCCGGTATTGGAGAAGATGCTCCAGACCGCGCCCTGCCCGGTGCCTTTAAAGGAAAATACTATGGATGGTAATGTGGGCGGACGCGGGCCCTCAACACTGCCCATTCTAGCCGAGGGAGCGAGCGTCTCCATGAAGGAAGATGACCAGAAGAGGGAAAGAACTGCGCCCGGGGATTCGGAAGCCGAAACTTCCAAACGGGGGAAGAAGTCTCCCACAGAGGGTCCTACCTCGGGGGGGGGGGGGGGGGGGGGCGCCGTTGCCGCACAAAGTCCGCGAGTTGATCAATTCTCCCACGAGTTGTAAGTGACCCAAAATACCTTAATAGTACAGATATGTCGTCTTTTCTTCTGAGAAGATAACCGCTGCATGTATCTTTGCAGTTCGGGCCTTAGCCCCTCTCAAATGAGGTCATCTTCGGGGGATCTTCTTCCAGAGATGATGGAGAGCGAAACGCCTCCTCCGGAATCCTCCGCTCCAGAAGTGGGCGACCCTGAAGTGTCGTTGCGGAGGGCCTCTCCGAGTCCGCCGAGGCCAGAAGATAATCCCGTCGACCCCCAAAGTTTCCAGTGTCCGGCTCCCGAAGAGAGCAGACAAACGAGTCCGGAACCGTCTAGTGTGCGGTCGGATGTTCTGAGGGAGTTGGTGGGGTGAGCGGCCATCTCAGATGAACACCGTGTGCTGATGAATACAGTGATGGAGAGAATCTCGTTCGCCGAAAGCGGATTGCATAAAGCTTTTATGAGTCTACTAACAGGGTTTGAGGTACGTAAAATAATGTATGATAGTCCTGCACATACTAGGTGCGGCCTATGTAGATAGTAGCCCCTGAGACTCTGGTTGTCGTCGGAAACGACGACGAACAGAGGATCATATTCCCAGGTAATAACCATACTGCCTCGATGTGTAGGTGATGGAAGCTCCGGTGGCTAGCCGGACTAGCGACTTTGCCCATTTAGAACGATAGTTGGATGCGGCATACGCCGACATCGAGCTTGTTAACAAAAGGCTTGACGAGGCACAGGGTAAGTGTCATTATCTGGTGAATGTCACATAGGAAGAGTAGCATGATGCCAGTATCTTTAATATGTTGTGACTGCAGATGGGGCTGCCACTGTTGAAGCCTTGCGGGCAGAACTTGCCCGAGCGAAGGAACAAGCGAGGTTGGGTAATGCGGCTGCTTTAAAGGCGGCCGAAGAGTTGCAAGCCTAGAAGGGCGCACATGGCGAGAGCCGAGACAAGATGGCCATAGAATTAAAAGCCGCCGCCGACCGTTGTCGGGTTCTTGAAAAGGAAAACCAGGCGAAGGCATCGGACCTTGAGAAGGCTGCTGCGACGAGAAAGGACCTCCGCTCTGCTATGAGGGCAAAGAAGGAGGAGTTGCGGGAAGCCGAGGATATTGTAGCTGGGAAATCCTTTATGTTGCGGAGGAAGTTCAGAGATCCACGGTATGCCCCCCTGGATCGGCTGTGGAGCTCGGAGGATGTGTATATGGATTTGGCGGCGAGCGCTGCCGATGCGGCCAAGTACTTCCAGGGCCAGACAGACCATGGAGTAGACCAGCTGTTTTGGAGACAATTCCATACTCCCAAGCATCCACTTTCATTGACTAACCAATTAGCCGAATGGGCCGAACTAAATAGGTTGTCCGGACTCTCCATGAGGTCTGTTGTGGATCAGTTATGGCCGGAAGGGTCAAAACCGAACAACTATTTCAGCTTGGTGCAACGGTTACTCGATGTGATGCCGCGCATTGATGCGATGAAGAGGTCGGCGTGCATAGAGGGCGCACGGATGGCCTTTGCCCGTGTCAAGGCATACTGGGCGGAGATGGATGCTACCAATGTTGCAGCGCGGGATTCGGCCATAGGTCGAAAGGCTGCTGAGCACTACTTTGAAGAAGTTCTTGAGGGTGCCCGTTTGGTAGAGACCCAGTGCTCAAAAAATATTATGTTTGAGTGATATGTAATCTCATTGTAAGCAAAATGCTTTTATAGAGTTTTATAAGGCTATTTTTATACTTTTGCTTGAAAGTAATATGATGCCTCCTGGGCGGCCATTTTTGTATACGTGTGTATAACCTGAAAGATTGCAGTCGTCGGCTTCAACCCCCACGCATATAATGCGGAGGTGCTAGCAAAAACACACGTTCACACTTAACCCAACGTCTTGGTCCTATTAAGGAGGTGATAGCGGAGCGAGCGAGGCAACCGGACTATAATGCTTTAACACTTTCACTTAGCCATATGAGTTTGACAGTGGGGCTACTAGATAGCCCCTGATGGCTCCGCACTCTCCTGATCTCGGGGTGCGTATATGCCTGGCCGGAAAACAGCCCTTCGTTAAGACGGAGGAATTCTAACATTCCCACAGGTCATCGAGTGGTTGACCAGTCTCACGCTATATCATGACAGTCAGTTTTCGGCTTTCTCTACTGAGGTGCTCGTCCGGATGAACCAGGGCACAATCGCAGTAGTTCTCCTGGTGCTACCTTAGCCGGTAAAGCGGAACGTAAGGCACCAAAACACAGGAGCCGGGCAAACCCAACATTTGACCAAAGACAATGATTCAGAGCTGATGCATATAGGGCCAAACTCGCGACGCCGAACACTCCCTAAGGTATTCAGTCTTTGTGGTATAAACCAGGCCTAAAGAATGGCCTTTGTAAGAAGCCCCTTGTGTCCAGGTACGTGCATTGTTCTGGCGTGGCCACATGCCAAGACATCAGCATCCTTCACAACGGTGGATATGTATCAACAAGAGACAGTAAAAAAGGTTTATGCAGGGTCTTAATCTAAAAAGAATCCTTTGAGCAGGTCCCTGCTGCACGTCTGCGCCTGTGTCTCTGTTGTGCCGTATCCTAGACGAGTGTAGCACGATGATCGTTTGTAAAAGAGAGGAAGTTAAGTGAATGAGTTGTCGTGCAAAAAGATAGTTTTTAAAGAAACCATGTATAATTGAAGATGATAAGAAATTGCCACATGTCTGCGCGCATTGAGCCCCTTGTATTGACGAATAGGGGTGTGATCACTTATTCGGTGTAAATAGCGGTGCCGGACTCGATCGCTGGTCCGAACGTCTTTAATGTTCGGCTGCCAAGGCAGCCTCACTCTCTTCGGCGCGCAGAGAGCGCTTGATATCTCCGTGCACTGTAATGATGCCACGTGGACCGGGCATCTTCAGTGTGAGGGAGGCATAGTGTGGTATTGCATTAAAGCGAGCGAAAGCTTCGCGTCCTAGCAGTGCTTGATAGCCACTTTGAAACGGAGCGATGTGGAAAGTTAAATGCTCGCGACGAAAGTTATCGGGGGAGCCAAATATAACTTGTAGTAGGAGGGAGCCCATACAACGAGCCCCTGGGCCTGGCGTTACTCCTTTGAAGGTAGTATTGCTATGGCAAATTTGTGTTGGGTCTAACCCCATCCCGCGGATTGTATCCTGATATATTAGGTTTAGGCTACTGCCGCTGTCCATCAAGACTCGTGTGAAGTGATATCCGCCAATTACTGGGTCTAATACCAAGGCAGCCCATCCTATGTGTCGGATACTTGCTGAGTAATCACGATGGTCGAAAGTGATCGGTTGAGACGACCATTGGCAGGACTTCGAGGTGACAGGCACTTGGGTATATTTTCCTGGGGTGCCGCATTGTTTTCTCCCTTGATCATGTGTAGTACGTTTACTGTTTTGACTTCTGGTGGGAATTTCTTTTGTTCCCCAGTGTCTTGCTTGGGGGGCTCGTCCTCGTCTTCACTTGGTGTGTCCTCCCCCTTGTGTACGGCATTGAGATTGCCGGACTGCTTGAAGACCCAACATTCTCTATGGGTATGATTAGCAGGTTTACCCGGGGTACTATGGATCTGACATACTTGGTCCAGAATTTTGTTGAGGCTGGACAGTTCATCCCTGGTGCCTTTAGTGGGCGGCTTTTGACCTGGCCGAGAGCTTTTGAATCCGGCATTTACTGCCGTGCCCTTCGTGCTGTCTTCTTTATTCCGGCGTTTGTTATTGCTGTTGCACCATGATTTCCCGTTTCCATCTCTAACTTCCGATGTACTGGGGTCGCTGGTGCTGCATCTAGCTAGCCAGCTGTCCTCACCCACGCAAAAGTGGGTCATGAGGTTTGTTAATGCGGCCATCGTTCTCGGCTTATTTTGGCCGAGGTGTCTGGCGAGCCATTCGTCACGGACGCTATGCTTGAAAGCCGCTAAGGCTTCGGCGTCCGGATAGTCGACAATCTGGTTCTTTTTAGTAAGAAACCTACTCCAAAGCTTTCGGGCTGACTCTCCGGGCTACTGAGTTATATGACTCAGATCATCCGCATCCGGAGGTCAGACATAAGTCCCTTGAAAATTTGCCCGAAAGGCGTCTTCGAGCTCTTCGCAACTTCCAATGGAGCTTTCAGGGAGGCCTTTCAGCCAGTGACGAGCTGGCCCTTTGAGCTTGAGGGTTAAGTATTTGATTGCATGGAGATCATCTCCTCGAGCCATATGGATATGAAGGATATAGTCCTCAATCCAAACCCCAGGGTCTGTTGTTCCGTCGTATGCCTCTATGTTTACGGGTTTGAATCCCTCTGGAAATTCATGGTCCAGCACCTCATCGGTGAAACGCAGGGGGTGTGCGGCACCCCTGTAGCTGGGTGTGCTGCGTTGTTCGGATACTTGTTGTGTTGCATTGTATGCTGGGGGCGCTTGCGTGGTCCATAGATGGATCTTGTTGCGCCGTCCTTTGGGTGCGAACCCTCGCCTGGGTCGCGTGTTGTATTGTGAGCGGTGTTGTATGCCGCTCTGTGTTGGTAGAGGGGTCGTCTATCCGACCAGGTGGCTGCTTTGATATTTGGTTGTGGGGGGTCTGCGGCCTCCTCATCGAATTCGGGTAGCAGCTTCCGCTTTGGGTAGCTCTTGGAGGGGCGATTGTCGCCGTACCTCGCTGCTGTGTTGAGTATTTTGCTCCATCTAATGTGGAGTGTGTCTTGCGCAGCCTTGAGCCTTTGCTTCTGCTTTTTCAGACTCCTCGCGGTGGCAACAAGCCTTTTACGGGCAGTCTGCTGCTCCGGGTGCCTGTCCGGCGTTATGTCGTCCGGACCATTATCCTTGATAGGGTTTGTTTGTTCGGTTTGATTATCCGGATTGCCATTGTCCGGCAGCAGTTCGCCCTGCTCTAGCGCTGGGTCTGTGTGATCGCTATTTCTGTCGAGGTGGGATTTGGGGCGGCCCTTGCGTCGCTGCTTTGACTGCTTTTCGAGGGAACAATCCTTCGGTGCGTCCTTCCGCTCTTCGTTGTCATCTTTTGGTGCGTCCACCATGTATACGTCGTATGACGAGGTGGCGCTCCAGGGCTCAATAGGCGCTGGTTCTTCATCGTCTCCTTCATCGGCGTCCATACTGTCAATGTCGTCGGAGTCGAAGTCGAGCATGTCGGTTAAGTCATCGACAGTGGCTATAAAGTGGGTGGTGGGTGGGTTTTGAATTTCTTCATCGTCCGTACCCCAACCTTGTTGACCATAGTCCGGCCAGGGCTCTCCTGATAAAGAGAGAGACTTCAGTGACTTCAGGATATCACCGAAAGGCGAGAGCTGAAAGATGTCCGCGGCTGTGAACTCCATGATCGGCGCCCAATCGGATTCGATCGGCAGGGGCGCGGAGGGTTCGGAGTCCAGAGAAGAATCCGGCTCCATGGAGTCACGAGTCTTGCAGAGTACGGGGCTGGTGTTTGGCTCAACCGCCGTTGGGATTACAGCCCCCGAGGTGGCGTCCAACCACCCATCCTCGATCGGCGCAGTTGGCTCCGAATTAAGGATCGGAGCCGATGCGGGTGCGGCCTCCAGAGCACTGTTCGGCAGCAGAGCTAGATCATGCTCGTCGGGACAGTGCGGCGCGCTCGGTAGTGGTTCGAATCCGTCGAAGATCAAGTCCCCGCGAATGTCAGCTGTGTAGTTTAAACTTCCGAATCTGACTTAACGGCCAGGGGCGTAGCTTTCGATCTGCTCCAGGTGGCCAAGTGAATTGGCCCGCAGTGCGAAGCCGCCGAAGATGAAGATCTGTCCGGGGAGGAAGGTCTCACCCTGGACTGCATCGCCATTGATGATCGTAGGAGCCATCGGGCCTGACGACGACGGCACAGAGGAACTCTCAATGAAAGCACCAATGTCGGTGTCAAAACCGGCGGATCTCGGGTAGGGGGTCCCGAACTGTGCGTCTAGGCCGGATGGTAACAGGAGGCAAGGGACACGAAGTTTTACCCAGGTTCGGGCCCTCTCGATGGAGGTAAAACCCTACGTCCTGCTTGATTAATATTGATGATATGGGTAGTACAAGAGTAGATCTACCACGAGATCAGAGAGGCTAAACCCTAAAAGCTAGCCTATGGTATGATTGTTGATGTGTATGTCATCCTACGGGCTAAAACCCTCCGGTTTATATAGACACCGGATAGGGTTAGGGTTACATAGAGTCGGTTACAATGGTAGGAGATCTGAACATCCGTATCGCGAAGCTTGCCTTCCACGCCAAGAAAAGTCCCTTCCGGACACGGGACGGAGTCTTCAATCTTGTATCTTCATAGTCCAGGAGTCCGGCTGAAGGTATAGTTCGGCTATCCGAACACCCCCTAATCCAGGACTCCCTCACCAGTGCTATAGCCCGGATTCGCACGCCGCTGACCGACATGCTCGATGTTGATTCATGTATGCCTGTCCCGGTAAGTTAGTGCCACTTTGGGTTCATGACTAGTCATGTCGGCCCGGGTTCTTTGTCATATGGATGCTAGCGACACTATCATATACGTGAGCCAAAAGGCGCAAACGGTCCCGGGCCATGGTAAGGCAACACCCGTGGGAATACCGTGCGTGAGGCCGCAAAGTGATATGAGGTGTTACCGGCTAGATCGATGTGACTTGGAATCGGGGTCCTGACACTACCCGAGAACCACCGATTTTGACACTAACAATCGCGTTTTACGACACGGAGCCGCTGCCAAGCCCTAAGCTCTCTCGGGATGGCTAATCTGGAGTCCGCTCGGGGCTCCGGAGAGGGGAATCCGTCGCCATCGTCATCAGCAACCTTCCTGCATCACCAATTTCATGATGCTCACCGCCGTGTGTGAGTAATTCCATCGTAGGCTTGCTGGACGGTGATGGGTTGGATGCGATTAATCATGTAATCGAGTTAGTTTTGTTAGGGTTTGATCCCTAGTATCCACTATGTTCTGAGATTGACGTTGCTATGCTTAATGCTTGTCACTAGGGCCCGAGTGCCATGATTTCGGATCTGAACCTATTATCTTTTCATCAATATATGAGAGTTCTTGATCCTATCTTGCAAGTCTATAGTCACCTACTATGTGTTATGATCCGGCAACCCCGAAGTGACAATAATCGAGACCACTCCCGGTGATGACCATAGTTTGAGGAGTTCATGTATTCATGATATGTCCATTTTGCATCATGCTTTTATATCGATATTAATTGCATTATGGGCTGTTATTTCACATTATGTCACAATACTTATGGCTATTCTCTCTTATTTTACAAGGTTTACATAAGGAGGGAGAATGCCGGCAGCTGGAATTCTAGGCTGGAAAAGGAGCAAATATTAGAGACCTATTCTGCACAACTCCAAAAGTCCTGAAACTCCACGGAACACCTTATAATAAATAATGAAAAATCCTCGCCAAAGATGAAGATCAGGGGGCCCACACCCTGCTCACAAGGGTGGGGGCGCCCCCCCTAGGGCGCGCCCCCTACCTCATGGGCCCCCTGGTGGCTCTCCGATGACCATCTTCTCCTATATGAAGTCTTTCGTCGAGAAAAAAATAGGAAGCAACCTTTTGGGACGAAACTCCACCACCACGAGGCGGAACCTTGGCAGATCCAATCTAGAGCTCCAGCAGAGCTGTTCTGCCGGGGAAACTTCCCTCCCGGAGGGGGAAATCATCGCCATCATCATCACCAACGCTCCTCTCATCGGGAGAGGGCAATCTCCATCAACATCTTCATCATCACCATCTCATCTCAAAACCCTAGTTCATCTCTTGTATCCAATTCTTGTCTCCAAGTCCGGGATTGGTGCTAGTAGGTTGCTAGTAGTGTTAATTACTCCTTGTAGTTGATGCTAGTTGGTTTAATTGGTGGAAGATCATATGTTCAGATCCTTTATGCATATTATTACCCCTCTAATTATGAACATGAATATGCTTTGTGAGTAGTTACGTTTGTTCCTGAGGACAAGGGAGAAGTCTTGCTATTAGTAGTCATGTGAATTTGGTATTCGTTCGATATTTTGATGAGATGTATGTTGTCTAGCCTCTAGTGGTGTTATGTGAACGTCGACTACATAACACTTAACCATTATTTGGGCCTAGAGGAAGGCATTGGGAAGTAATAAATAGATGATGGGTTGCTAGAGTGACAGAAGCTTAAACCCTAGTTTATGCGTTGCTTCGTAAGGGGCTGATTTGGATCCATATGTTTCATGCTATGGTTAGGTTTACCTTCATACTTTTGTTGTAGTTGCGGATGCTTGCAATAGAGGTTAATCATAAGTGGGATGCTTGTTCAAGTAAGAATAGCACCCAAGCACCGGTTCACCCACATGTCAAATTATCAAAGTACCAAACGCAAATCATATGAATGTGATGAAAACTAGCTTGACGATATTCCCATGTGTCCTCGGGAGTGCTTTTCCTTATATAAGAGTTTGTCCAGGCTTGTCCTTTGCTACAAAAAGGATTGGGCCACCTTTCTGCACTTTATTTACTTTTGTTACTTGTTGCTCGTTACAAATTATCTTATCACAAAACTATCTGTTACCACTTATTTCAGTACTTGCAGAGAATACCTTGCTGAAAACCATTTATCATTTCCTTCTGCTCCTCGCTGGGTTCGACACTCTTACTTATCGAAAGGACCACGATAGATCCCCTATACTTGTGGGTCATCAAGACTCTTTTCTGGCGCCATTGCCGGGGAGTGAAGCGCCTTTGGTAGGTGGAATTTGGTGAGGAAAAATTTATATAGTGTGCTGAAATTTACTGTCACTTGTTACTATGGAAAGTAATCCTCTGAGGGGCTTGTTCGGGGTATCTTCACCCCGACCAGTAGAGTAAAGAGTTGCTCCTCAACCTACTGAACCTATTGAAAATGAATATGAAAATGAAATTCCTTATGAGTATCCTTCGAGTATGATAGAAAAACTGCTAGCTAATCCTTTTTACAGGAGATGGAACAAAGCATCCTGATGAACACCTAATATATGTGGATGAAGTTTGTGGATTATTTAAGCTTGCAGGTATATCCGATGATGTTGCTAAGAAGAAGGTCTTCCCTTTATCTTTGAAGGGATATGCATTGATATGGTATAGGCTATGTGATGATACGAGATCATGGAACTATAGAAGATTGAAATTGGAATTTCATCAAAAGTATTACCCTATGCATCTTGTTCATTGTGATCGCAATTATATATATAATTTTTGGCCTCGCGAAGGAGAAAGCATCGCTAAAGCTTGGGGGAGGCTTAAATCAATGTTATATTCATGCCCCAATCATGAGCTCCCAAGAGAAACAATTCTTCAAAAATTTTATGCTCGGCTTTCTGAAAATAATCGCACCATGCTCGATACTTCTTGTGCTGGCTCTTTTATGATGAAGACTATTGGATTTAGATGGGATTTATTGGATAGAATTAAACGCAACTCTGAAGATTGGGACCTCGACAATGGTAAGGAGTCAGGTATGACACCTAAGTTTGATTGTGTTAAATCTTTTATGGATACCGATATTTTCCGTAAGTTTAGCACTAAATATGGACTTGATTCTGAGATAGTAGCTTCTTTCTGTGAATCTTTTGCTACTTATGTTGATCTCCCTAAGGAGAAGTGGTTTAAATATCATCCTCCCATAGAAGTAAAAATAGCTGCACCTATTAAAGTTGAAGAAAAGATTGTCACTTATGATGATCCTATTGTTCCTACTAGTTATGTTGAGAAACCACCTTTTGCTGTTAGGATAAAGGATCATGCTAAAGCTTCAACTGTGGTTCGTAAAAGCAATATTAAAACATATACACCTCCTGAGCAAGTTAAAGTTGAACCTAATATTGCTATTGTTAAAGAGCTCTTGTCTGATAATATTGATGGGCATGTTATTCAGTTCTGCGGTGAAACTGCTAGAATTGCTAAACCTTGTCCTAACGATAAACATAGACCTGTGGTAGGCATGCCTGTTATTTCTGCTAAAATAGGAGAACATTGTTATCATGGCTTATGTGATATGGGTGCTAGTGCTAGTGTTATACCTTATGACTTGTATAAAGAAATCAATCATGAAATTGCACCTGCTGAGTTAGAAGATATTGATGTCATAATTAAACTTGCTAATAGAGATACTATTTCAGCAGTGGGAATTGTTAGAGATATTGAAGTCATGTGCAGGAAAACTAAATATCCTGCTGATTTTCTTGTTCTTAGTTCCCCACAAGATAGCTTTTGTCCCATTATATTTGGTAGACCCTTCCTGAACACTGTTAATGCTAAGATAGATTGCGAAAATAATGTTGTTACTATTGGCTTGGATGATATGACTCATGAATTTAATTTCTCTAAATTTAGTAAACAACACCATGAAGAAGAATTGCCTAGTAAGGATGAAATTATTGGTCTTGCTTCTATTGCTGTACCTCCTAGTGATCCTTTAGAACAATTTTTGCTAGACCATGAGAATGATATGTTTATGAATGAAAGAAGGGAAATAGATGAAGTATTCCTTAAGCAGGAACCTATGCTGAAACACAATTTGCCTGTTGAAATCCTAGGGGATCCCCCTCCACCTAAGGGTGATCCCGTGTTTGAGCTTAAACCATTGCCTGATAATCTTAAATATGCTTATCTTGATGAAAAGAAAATATATCCTGTTATTATTAGTGCTAACCTTTCAGAGCATGAAGAAGAAAGATTATTGAAAACTCTGAAGAAGCACCGTGCTTCTATTGGATATACTCTTGATGATCCTAAGGGCATTAGTCCCACTCTATGCCAACATAAAATAAATTTGGAAGCAGATGTCAAACCAGTTCGTGATCCTCAACGACGTCTGAATCCTAAAATGAAAGAAGTGGTAAGAAAAGAAATACTAAAGCTTCTGGAGGCAGGTATAATATATCCCATTGCTGATAGTCAGTGGGTAAGTCCTGTTCATTGTGTCCCTAAGAAGGGAGGTATTACTGTTGTTCCTAATGATAAAGATGAATTGATTCCACAAAGAATTATTATAGGTTATAGGATGGTAATTAATTTCCGCAAATTAAATAAGGCTACTAAGAAAGATCATTACCCCTTACCTTTTATCGATCAAATGCTAGAAAGATTACGCAAACATACACATTACTGCTTTCTAGATGGTTATTCTGGTTTCTCTCAAATACCTGTGTCGGCTAAAGATCAATCAAAGACTACTTTTACATGCCCTTTTGGTACTTTTGCTTATAAACGTATGCCTTTTGGTTTATGTAATGCACCTGCTACCTTTCAAAGATGCATGATGGCTATATTCTCTGACTTTTGTGAAAAGATTTGTGAGGTTTTCATGGACGATTTTTCCGTCTATGGATCTTCTTTTGATGATTGCTTGAGCAATCTTGATCAAGTTTTGCAGAGATGTGAAGAAACTAATCTTGTCTTGAATTGGGAAAAGTGCCACTTTATGGTTAATGAAGGTATTGTCTTGGGGCACAAAGTTTCTGAAAGAGGTATTGAAGTTGATAAAGCCAAGGTTGATGCTATTGAAAAGATGCCATGTCCCAAGGACATCAAAGGTATAAGAAGTTTCCTTGGTCACGCCGGATTTTATAGGAGGTTCATTAAGGACTTCTCAAAAATTTCTCGGCCTCTGACTAATTTATTACAAAAAGATATACCATTTGTCTTTGATGATGATTGTGTAGAAGCATTTGAAATACTTAAGAAAGCATTAGTCTCTGCACCTATTGTTCAGCCACCTGATTGGAATTTACCATTTGAAATTATGTGTGATGCTAGCGATTATGATATAGGTGTTGTTCTAGGGCAAAGAGTTGATAATAAATTAAATGTTATCCACTATGCTAGTAAGACTCTAGACAGTGCTCAAAGACATTATGCTACTACTGAAAAAGAACTTTTAGCAGTTGTATTTGCTTGTGATAAGTTCAGACCTTATATTGTTGATTCTAAAGTAACTATCCACACTGATCATGCTGCTCTTAAATATCTGATGGAGAAGAAATATGCTAAACCTAGACTTATTAGATGGGTTCTCTTACTACAAGAATTTGATTTGCATATTGTTGATAGAAAAGGAGCTGAGAACCCCGTTGCAGACAACTTATCTAGGTTAAAGAATGTTCTTGATGACCCACTACCTATTGATGATAGCTTTCCTGATGAACAATTAAATGTCATAAGTACTTCTCGTACTACCCCTTGGTATGCTGATTATGCTAATTACATAGTTGCTAAATTTATACCACCTAGCTTCACATACCAACAAAAGAAAAAGTTCTTCTATGATTTGAGACATTACTTTTGGGATGACCCACATCCTTATAAAGAAGGAGTAGATGGTGTTATTAGACGTTGTGTACCTGAGCATGAACAGGAAAAGATCCTACGCAAGTGCCACTCCAAAACTTACGGAGGACACCACGCGGGAGATAGAACTGCACATAAGGTATTGCAATCCGGTTTTTATTGGCCTACTCTCTTCAAGGATGCCCGTAAGTTTGTCCTATCTTGTGATGAATGTCAAAGAATTTGTAATATTAGTAGACGTCAAGAAATGCCTATGAATTATTCACTTGTTATTTAACCGTTTGATGTTTGGGGCTTTGACTATATGGGACCTTTTCCTGCCTCTAATGGATATACACATATTTTAGTTGCTGTTGATTACGTTACTAAGTGGGTAGAAGCTATTCCAACTAGTAGTGCTGATCATAACACTTCTATTAAAATGCTTAAAGAAGTTATTTTTCCGAGGTTTGGAGTCCCTAGATATTTAATGACTGATGGTGGTTCACATTTTATTCATGGTGCTTTTCGTAAAATGCTTGCTAAATATGACGTCAATCATAGAATTGCATCTCCGTATCACCCACAGTCTAGTGGTCTAGTAGAATTGAGTAATAAAGAACTCAAATTAATTTTGCAAAACACTGTCAATAGGTCTAGAAAGAATTGGTCCAAGAAACTTGATGATGCATTATGGGCCTATAGAACTGCATATAAAAATCCTATGGGTATGTCTCCGTATAAAATGGTATATGGAAAAGCATGTCACTTACCTCTCGAACTAGAACATAAGGCATATTGGGCTATTGAAGAGCTCAACTATGATTTCAAACTTGCTGGTGAAAAGAGGTTATTTGATATTAGCTCACTTGATGAATGGAGAACCCAAGCTTATGAAAATGCCAAGTTGTTTAAAGAAAAGGTTAAAAGATGGCATGACAAAAGGATACAAAAGCGTGAGTTTAATGTAGGTGATTATGTATTGCTATACAACTCTCGTTTAAGATTTTTTGCAGGAAAACTTCTCTCTAAATGGGAAGGCCCCTATGTTATCAAGGAGGTCTATCGTTCCGGTGCCATAAAAATCAACAACTTCGAAGGCACAAATCCAAAGGTGGTAAATGGTCAAAGAATTATACATTATATCTCAGGTAATCCCATAAATATTGAAACCAGTATTATTGAAACCGTAACCCTGGAGGAATACATAAGGGACACTTTCTGGAATGTTTTAGACTCCGAAAAGGAATAGGTATGTGGTACGGTAAGTAAACCGACTCCAAAACAATTTTAAGGCAATATTTCTCCGTTTTGGAATATTTAGAAAAATAGAAAATTAAGTAGCAGTCCGGGAAGGACACCAGGGCCCCATGAGGGTGGAGGGCGTGCCCTACCCCCTAGGCGCGCCCCTACCTCGTGAGCACCTCGTGTGCCTTCCGGACTCCGTTTTCTTGCACGATACGCATTTTGGTTGGTAAAAATTCACTATATATTCTCCTGAAGGTTTGGACTCCCGTATCACGCAAAAATCTCCTGTTTTTGTTTCGAGCTGTTTTTCTGACAGATCTAGATTATCATGACGTCCCCAAGTGCTTCCAAGGGCAAGTTCTTCGAGAAGGTCATCAACCCTTACCTCGCGGAGGTGCTGCGACACCCTCAAACCATTGAGATGCGTGATGGGTTGCTGCACATCCGCGATGCTGAGGGACCAAAGGGAACCGGAAGCATGGAGACGAGGCTCGAAGCAATGGAGCAACAAGTTTTCAAGTGCCAGGGGATGGTGGAGCATGGAATCAATGCTAGCCACATGATGCTCGCGGAGTTCACTAACAACTACAAGCCGGATGCCAAGAACACCGAGGAGGCCATCTTCAAGCTATATGAGAAGATCGAGCACCTCCAAGCCCAAATCTATGACATGCAAAACCAAAACTGTGAGTATGAATATAGATTCAAAAGAATGAGTTTGGCTGCAGATTCGAGGATCCCGGAGACTCGATCATCCTTCTATGATGGTGAACCTATGCCTTGGAAGATGGATGACAAGCCTGCATCATCAACAACACCTCCACCTTCTTCACCAACCAAGGAGATATAATAACATGGGTATGGGCACTCCCCTTGGCAACTGCCAAACTTGGGGGAGGTGCCCCGGTATCGTATCACAATCACAATTCCTATATTTACCGTTTTCCTTAGTTCGATCCTATTAGTAGTATTTTGATCTAGTAGAATAAAGTTTATGGCATGATCTAGTTTTAAGTTTTGCTTTATGATCTCTCTATGTAATCGAGTCCGTGAGCTATATAATAAAGATTAGTGTTGAGTCAAGGGCTTGATTTTCTTGCTATGATCTTGGGCGAATAAAAGAAAAGAAAAGAGAAAAATAATAAGAAGAAACAAAATTTCATATTGATCTTATTGATAGTAATGACTTCACATAGAAAGAGTGTGATGATTAAAAGTTGTTGGGAGTTGGCAGACATAGCTTTGGTCATCGTTGCAATTAATAGGGAGTAATAAGGAAAGAGAAGTTTCACATTAATTGGGATTGGGAGCACTCATCAAAATATGACATGCTAAAGAGTTGATGTTGGACAAGGAAGACAATGTAATGGGTTATGTTTTCTTATATCTGAGATAAAGTATGTTGTCACGGATCATCCAACATGTTGAGCTTGCCTTTCCCCCTCATGCTAGCCAAATTCTCAGCACCAAGTAGAGATACTACTTGTGCTTCCAAATACCCTTAAACCAGTTTTGCCATGAGAGTCCACCATATCTACCTATGGATTGAGTAAGATCCTTCAAGTAAGTTGTCATCGGTGCAAAGCAATAAAAATTGCTCTAAATATGTATGATTAGTGTGGGAGAAATAAGCTTTATACGATCTTGTGATGTGGAAGTAATAAAAGCGACGGACTGCATAATAAAGGTTCATATCACAAGGGGCAATATAAAGTGACGTTCTTTCACATTAAGATTTTGTACATCCAACCATAAAAGCGCATGGCAACCTCTACTTCCCTCTGCAAAGGGCCTATCTTTTATTATTATCTTCTACCTTATGCAAGAGTCATGGTGATCTTCACCTTTCCTTTTTACATTTTATCCCTTGGCAAGCATAGTGTGTTGGAAAGATTCTGATAGATATATCTAATTGGATGTAGGGGGGCATGAGTTATTATTGTTGACATTACCCTTGAGGTAAAAAGTTGTGGGGCGGAACTATAAGCCCCTATCTTTCTCTGTGTCCGATTAAAACTCCGTAACCAAAGTATTGCGCGAGTGTTAGCAATCATGAAGGACTAGATGATAGTTGAGTATGTGGACTTGCTTTTTAGCTCTGACATAGACTCTT
This sequence comes from Triticum monococcum, assembly GCA_034509565.1. Classification (NCBI taxonomy): domain Eukaryota; kingdom Viridiplantae; phylum Streptophyta; class Magnoliopsida; order Poales; family Poaceae; genus Triticum; species Triticum monococcum. The sequence goes on along the minus strand of CM067843.1, from coordinate 96,170,825 downwards.
TCTGATGTTATGATAAATTTCAATTGTTTCAGTGACTGAGGTTATAGTTTGTTGGTTCTCAATAAGGTTTCTGATTCATACTTTTGCATTGTGAATAGATCATCACTTGAACATAAGTAATCATATGACAATATCTATGTATGTTGCTGTTATGAGAATAATCATGATGCCCTCATGTCCGTATTTTATTTTTATCAACGCCTCTACCTCTAAACATGGGGACATATTTATTGTTATCGGCTTTCGCTTGAGGACAAGCGAGGTCTAAGCTTGGGGGAGTTGATACGTCCATTTTGCATCATGCTTTTATATCGATATTTATTGCATCATGGGCTGTTATTTCACATTATGTCACAATACTTATGGCTATTCTCTCTTATTTTACAAGGTTTACATAAGGAGGGAGAATGCCGGCAGATGGAATTCTGGGCTGGAAAAGGAGCAAATATTAGAGACCTATTCTGCACAACTCCAAAAGTCCTGAAACTCCACGGAACACCTTATAATAAATAATGAAAAATCCTCGCCAAAGATGAAGACCAGGGGGCCCACACCCTGCTCATGAGGGTGGGGCGCGCGCCCCCTACCTCGTGGGCCCCCTGGTGGCTCTTTGATGACCATCTTCTCCTATATGAAGTCTTTCATCGAGAAAAAAAATAGGAAGCAACCTTTCGGGATGAAACTCCGCCGCCACGAGGCGGAACCTTGGCGGATCCAATCTAGAGCTCCGGCAGAGCTGTTCTGCCGGGGAAACTTCCCTCCCGGAGGGGGAAATCATCGCCATCGTCATCACCAACGCTCCTCTCATCGGGAGAGGGCAATCTCCATCAACATATTCATCATCACCATCGCATCTCAAAACCCTAGTTCATCTCTTGTATCCAATTCTTGTCTCCAAGTCCGGGATTGGTGCTAGTAGGTTGCTAGTAGTGTTAATTACTCCTTGTAGTTGATTCTAGTTGGTTTAATTGGTGGAAGATCATATGTTCAGATCCTTTATGCATATTATTAGCCCTCTGATTATGAACATGAATATGCTTTTTTAGTAGTTACGTTTGTTCCTGAGGACAAGGGAGAAGTCTTGCTATTAGTAGTCATGTGAATTTGGTATTCGTTCGATATTTTGATGAGATGTATGTTGTCTAGCCTCTAGTTGTTATGTGAACGTCGACTACATAACACTTCACCATTATTGTGGCCTAGAGGAAGGCATTGGGAAGTAATAAGTAGATGATGGGTTGCTAGAGTGACAGAAGCTTAAACCGTAGTTTATGCGTTGCTTCATAAGGGGTTGATTTGGATCCATATGTTTCATGCTATGGTTAGGTTTACCTTAATACTTTTGTTGTAGTTGCAGATGCTTGCAATAGAGGTTAATCATAAGTGGGATGCTTGTTCAAGTAAGAACAACACCCAAGCACTGGTTCACCCACTTGTCAAATTATCAAAGTACCGAACGCGAATCATATGAAGGTGATGAAAACTAGCTTGACGATATTCCCATGTGTCCTCGGGAGCGCTTTTCCTTATATAAGAGTTTGTCCAGGCTTGTCCTTTGCTACAAAAAGGATTGGGCCACCTTGCTGCACTTTATTTACTTTTGTTACTTGTTGCTCGTTACAAATCATCTTATCACAAAACTATCTGTTACCACTTATTTCAGTATTTGCAGAGAATACCTTGCTCAAAACCGTTTATCATTTCCTTCTGCTCCTCGTTGGGTTCGACACTCTTACTTATCGAAAGGACTACGATAGATCCCCTATACTTGTGGGTCATAAATTCACTATGTGTTAATGCTTTGGTCCGGTACTCTATTAAAAGGAGGCCTTAATATCCCTTAGTTTCCGCTAGGACCCGCTGCCACGGGAGGGTAGGACAAAAGATGTCATGCAAGTTCTTTTCCATAAGCACGTATGACTATATTCGGAATACATGCCTACATTACATTGATGAATTGGAGCTAGTTCTGTGTCACCCTATGTTATGACTGTTACATGATGAACCGCATCCGGCATAATTCTCCATCACCGATCCAACACCTACGAGCTTTCAATATATTGTTCTTCGCTTATTTACTTTTCCGTTGCTACCGTTACTTTTGCTATCGTTACCACTACTATCATATTACTTTGCTACTAAATACCTCGCTGTAGATATTAAGTTTCCAGGTGTGCTCGAATTGACAACTCAGTTGCTAATACTTGAGAATATTCTTTGGCTCCCCTTGTGTCGAACCAATAAATTTGGGTTGAATACTCTACCCTCGAAAACTGTTGCAATCCCCTATACTTGTGGGTTATCAGAACACTCCTCGTAGGCACATACCGTCCAACTGGGACATATCCCGGCCAAGAGAAAATAGTGCAGGAACAAAACTATGGGGCCATGAGAATAAACGTAATGGCTGAGGTGAAGAAGAATGGTGAATTTATTCATCAAGCCCTTCGGGAGATTCAAGGTTTGAAGGATCTACTCATGGTTATATTGGAGAACACTACTTCATCACCACCATCATCTTCTTCACCACCAAAGGAGAACTGAGTATCGGGTATGGGCACTCCCCTTGGCTTCCGCCAAGCTTGGGGGAGGTGCCCCGGTATTGTATCATCCCACTATCTTTTTGCTTTTACTTATTTTAGTTCGATCCTTTTGCTTTAGTTGAATAAAAGTTTAGTTTGATCCTTTCTTCTTTGAGAGTTTGCTTAGTGATCTATCCTTGTAATCGTGTGCAAGTTATATAATAAAGTTTAGTATGAGTTTTTGCTTTCTTTACTCCCATGTTGCAAATAAAGAAAAGAAATAAGAAGGGAGAAATAGAAGGGAAATAAATAAAAGAAAGGAAATAAATCAATAAGATTATATACTAATCCTATGGTAGGTAATGGCATCACATAAGGAAAAGTATAAGTATAAAATTTTATTAGAGATTGACAAACATAACATTAGTCAATGATGCAACTCATGAAAGAATTAATAAGGGAAGAGAAGATTCACATATAAATATACTATCCTAGAAATCCTTTGTGATTGTGATCCCTCATCAAAATATTATATGCCAAAATTGTTGATGTTGGACAAGGAAGGCAACTTAATGATTTATGCTTGTTCATATTCACATAGAAGTCATATTGTCATGGATCCTTTAACATGTGGTGCTTGCCCCTATCTTTGCTAGCCAAAAATTCCGCACTAAGTATAGATACTATTTGTGCATCCAAAAACCCTTAAACCCAAATCCTATTTTCAAGTATCCACCATACCTACCTAGGGATCGAGCAAGATCCCTCAAGTAAGTTGTCATCAGTGCAAAAAAAATTGCTTCTAAAAGTGGGAGATCATTTAATGTAAGAGAAAATTGAGTGTTGCACGAACTTGTGATGGTGAAGAATAAAAGTGACATATTCCATAATAAAGGTCGCTATCACAAGGGGCAATGTAACGTGACGTTCTTTTGCACTAAGGGATTGAGAATACAAACAAATAAGCGCATGGCAACCTCTGCTTCCCTCTGCGAAGGGCCTATATTTTACTTTTATGCAAGAGTGAAAGTTTTTCTCTCTATTCCTTTTATTTTTATCCTTTGGCAAGCATCATGTGGGGAGGAAAGATCTAGGCACATATGTCCAGTTGAATATGGGTGGCATGAGTTATTATTGTTGACATCACCCTTGAGGTGAGGACGTTGGGAGGCGAAACCATAAGCCCCTATCTTTCTATGTGTCCGGTGGAAATGTTTTGCTCATGAGTACGAGGTGAGTGTTAGCAATCAGGCTATATGATGGTTGAGTATGTGGACTTGCCTAAAGGCTCTGACACATGACCCTTCCTGAAAAGATGATGAATTGTAGTTGCGAAGTTGATGGAGAACATAGTTTGTTGGTTCCTAATAGAGTTTTTGCTTTATACTTCGATTGTGTGATGAACTATTACTTATTCATGAGAAGTATATGATAAAAATTTCTATGGTAAAAGTCCTATGTTTAATTTTGTTGCTGTTATAATATTCAACATGATGCTTCTATGTCCGTATTTTGTTTTTATCGACACATCTCTCTCAAAGCATGCAGACATGTATTTTGATTTCGGTTTTCGCTTCAGGACAAGCGAGTCTAAGCTTGGGGGAGTTGATACGTCCATTTTGCATCATGTTTTCTTACTATTATTCATAATGTTTTTATCCATAATAATCCTTTTTGGAGTAATTCTAATGCCTTTTCTCTCATAATTTGCAAGCTACACACCAAGGGGGAGAAATCCGGCAGTTGAAAATCTGGACCTGGAAAAGCTACGTCAGGCTACCTATTCTGTACAACTCCAAACAAGCTGAAACTTCACGAGGATTTTTTATGGAATATATAAGAATTATTGGAGACAATAAGTACTAGAGGGGGCCCACCAAGTGGGCACAACCCATCTGGGCGCGCCCCGGTGGGTTTGCTCCCCTCGGCCCACCTCCGGTGCCAATCTTTCGGTATATAAGTCATTTTGGCCTAGAAAAAAAGAGGAGGACTTTCGGGACGAAGCGCCGCCACCTAGAGGCGGAACTTGGGCAGGAGCACTTTTGCCCTCCGGTGAAGCGATTCCGTCGGGGGAACATCCCTCCCGGAGGGGGAAATCATCGTCATCATCATCACCAACAACTCTCCCATCTTGGGGAGGGCAATCTCCATCAACATCTTCAACATCACCATCTCCTCTCAAACCCTAGCTCATCTCTTTTGTTCAATCTTGTTGCCGGAACTATAGTTTGGTACTTGTGGGTGACTAGTAGTGTTGATTACATCTTGTAGTTGATTACTATATGGTTTATTTGGTGGAAGATTATATGTTCAGATCCAATATGCTATTTAATACCCCTCTGATCATGAACATGTTTATCATTTGTGAGTAGTTACCTTTGTTCTTGAGGTCACGGGAGAAATCATGTTGCAAGTAATCATGTGAATTTGATATGTGTTTGATATTTCGATAGTATGTATGTTGTGATTCCCTTAGTGGTGTCATGTGAACATCAACTACATGACACTTCACCATATTTTGGGCCTAAGGGAATGCATTGTGGAGTAGCAATTAGATGATGGGTTGCGAGAGTGACATAAACTTAAACCCCAGTTTATGCGCTATTCCATAAGGGACCAATTGGATCCAAAAGTTTAATGATTTGGTTAGAATTTATTCTTAATACTTTTCTCATAGTTACGGATGCTTGCGGGAGGGTTAATCATAAGTAGGAGGTTTGTTCAGTAAGAACAACACCTTGTTGGGGAACGCAGTATTTCGAAAAAATTCCTGCGATCACGCAAGATCTAACTAGGAGATGCATAGCATCGAGAGGGGAGAGTGTGTCCACGTACCCTCATAGACCGAAAGCGGAAGCTTTATGTTAACGCGGTTGACATAGTCGCACTCTTCGCGGTCCAATCACGGTCCAACCGATCAAGTACCGACGCATGGCACCTCCGAGTTCTGCAACGTCAACACGATGATGTCCCTTGAGCTCTTGATCCAGTAGAGGTTCGGGGATGTAGATGAGTTCCGTCAGCACGACGGCGTGATGACGGTGTTGATGATGTGATCCGCACAGGGCTTCGCCTAAGCACTACAACAATATGATCTGAGGTGTAATCTGTGGAGGGGGCACCACACATGGCTAAGACAATTGATCTTATGTCTTCTAGGGTGCCCCCTGCCTCCGTATATAAAGGAGGAGAGGGGGAGGCCGTCCAGCCCCTGTAGGGCGCGTCAGGAGAGAGGAGTCCTAGTAGGATTCCACTTGGTGGAAGGGGGAAGAAGGAAGGGAGAGGGAGAGGGGGGGGGGGTGCGACCCTCCCCTAGTCCTATTCGGACTCCCCATGGGGGGGGGGGGGCGCCACCTCCTCTTGGCATTCCCTCTCTCTCCCCTAAGGCCCATGTTGGCCCATTACTTCCCTGGGGGTTCCGGTAACCCCTCCGGCACTCCGTTTATACCCAGTACCTCTCGGAACTCTTCCGATGTCCAAATAACATCGTCCAATATATCATTCTTTATGTCTCAACCATTTTGAGACTCCTCGTCATGTCCGTGATCTCATCCGGGACTCCTAACAACATTCGGTCATCAAAACACATAACTCATACAATACAAAATCGTCATCGAACGTTAAGCGTGCGGACCCTACGGGTTCGAGAACTATGTAGACATGACCGAGACACATCTCCGATCAATAACCAATAGCGGAACCTGGATGATCATATTGGTTCCTACATATTCTATGAAGATATTTATCGGTCAAACCGCATAACAACATACGTTATTCTGTTTGTCGTCGGTATGTTATTTGCTCGAGACTCGATCGTCGGTACCATCATACCTAGTTCAATCTCATTACCAGCAAGTCTCTTTACTTGTTTCGTAATGCATTATCCCGCAACTAACTCATTAGTCACATTGCTTGCAAGGCTTATAGTGATGTGCATTACTGAGAGGGCCCAGAGATACCTCTCCGATACACAGAGTGGAAAATCCTAATCTTGATCTATGCCAACTTAACAAACACCATCGGAGACACATGTAGAGCATATTTATAATCACTCAGTTACGTTGTGACATTTGATAGTACACAAGGTGTTCCTCGGTATTCGGGAGTTGCATAATCTCATAGTTAGAGGAATATGTATAAGTCATGAAAAAAGCAATGGCAACAAACTAAACGATCATAATGCTAAGCTAACGGATGGGTCTTGTCCATCACATCATTCTCTAATGATGTGATCCCATTCATCAAATGACAACACATGTCTATGGTCAGGAAACTTAACCATCTTTGGTTAACGAGCTAGTCAAGTAGAGGCATACTAGGGACACTCTCTTTGACTATGTATTCACACATGTACTAAGTTTCTGGTTAATACAATTCTGGCATGAATAATAAACATTTATCATGATATAGGGAAATATAAATAACAATTTTATTATTGCCTCTAGGGCATATTTCCTTCAGTCTCCCACTTGCACTAGAGTCAATAATCTAGATTACATAGTAATGATTCTAACACCCATGGAGTCTTGGTGTTGATCATGTTTTGCTCGTGAGAGAGGCTTAGTCAATGGGTCTGTAACATTCAGATCCGTATGTATCTTGCAAATCTCTATGTCTCCCTCCCGGACTTGATCGCGGATGGAATTGAAGCATCTCCTGATGTGTTTGGTTCTTTTGTGAAATCTGGATTCCTTCACCAAGGCAATTGCTCCAGTATGGTCACAAAAGATTTTCATTGGACCCGATGCACTAGGTATTACACCTAGATCGAATATGAACTCCTTCATTTGCTGCTTCTGAAGTAGCTATGTACTCCGCTTCACACATAGATCCCACCATGATGCTCTGCTTCGAACTGCACCAACTGACAGCTCCACCATTCAATATAAATACTTTTGGAAATATGCCTTAGAGGCAATAATAAAATAGTTCTTATTATATTTCCTTGTTCATGATAATTTTCTATTGTTCATGCTATAATTGTGTTATCCGGAAATCATAATACATGTGTGAATACATAGATCACAACATGTCCCTAGTGAGCCTCTAGTTGACTAGCTCGTTGATCAATAGATGGTCACGGTTTCCTGACCATGGACATTGGATGTCGTTGATAACGAGATCACATCACTAGGAGAATGATGTGATGGACAAGACCCAATCCTAAGCCTAGCACAAGATCATGTAGTTCGTATGCTAAAGCTTTTCTAATGTCGAGTATCCTTTCCTTAAACCATGAGATTGTGCAACTCCTGGATACTGTAGCAGTACTTTGGGTGTGCCAAATGTCACAACGTAACTGTGTGGCTATAAAGGTATACTATGGGTATCCTTGAAAGTATCTGTTGGGTTGGCACGAATCAAGACTGGGATTTGTCACTCCGTACGACAGAGAGGTATCTCTGGGCCCACTCGGTAAGACATCATCGTAATGAGCTCAATGTGACTAAGGGGTTGGTCACGTGATGATGTGTTACGGAACGAGTAAATAGACTTGCCGTAACAAGATTGAACAAGGTATCGGTATACCGACGATCGAATCTCGGGCAAGTGCTATACCGATAGACAAAGGGAATCGTATACGGGATTGATTGAATCCTTGACATCATGGTTCATCCGATGAGATCATCGTGTAACATGTGGGAGCCAACATGGGTATCCAGATCCCGTTGTTGGTTATTGGCTGGAGAGATGTCTCGGTCATGTCTGCATGATTCTCGAACCCGTAGGGTCTACACACTTAAGGTACAATGACTCTAGGGTTATAGGGTAAGTTTGTACGTGGTTACTGAATGTTGTTCAGAGTCCCGGATGAGATCCCGGACGTAACGAGGAGTTTCGGAATGGTACGGAGACAAAGATTTATATATGGGAAGTCCTTATTCGGTCGCCGGAAGTGTTCGGGGGTTTATCGGTATTGTACCAGGACCACCGAAAGGGTTCATGGGGTCCACCTGCCCTGGAGGGCCCTATGGGCTGAATATGGAGGGGGAACCAGCCCCTAGGTGGGCTGGGCGCCAAACCCCCAAGGGCCCATGCGCCTAGGGTTTGGGGGAACCCTAAAGGGGGCGCCCCCCTTGGCTTGGGGGGCAAGCCTTCCCCCCTTGGCCGCCGCCTCCCCTCTAGATCCATCTGGAGGGGGTCGGCCCCCTCTCCCTTGCCCCTATAAATAGAGGGGAGGTGGGAGGGCAGCCGCACCACATCCAAGGCGCAGCCCTCCCCCTCCCCAACACCTCCTCCTCCTCCCGCGACGCTTGGCGAAGCCCCGCCGGAGTACCACGCTGCTCCAACACCACCACGCCGTCGTGCTGCTGCTGGAGTTGTCTTCCCCAACCTCTCCCTCTCTCCTTGCTGGATCAAGGTGTGGGAGACGTGTGTTGAACGTGGAGGCGCCGTTGTTCGGCGCTTGGATCGGAATCAACCGCGATCTGAATCGCCACGAGTATGACTCCCTCATCCGCGTTCTTGTAACGCTTCCGTGTCGCGATCTTCAAGGGTATGAAGATGCACTCCTCTCTCCCTCTCTCTCGTTGCTAGTTTCTCCATAGATTGATCTTGGTGATGCGTGGAATTTTTTTAATTTCTGCAACGATCCCCAACAATGGTATCAGAGCTAGGTTTATGCGTAGTTTCTATGCATGAGTAGAACACAAGTTGTTGTGGGTGTCGATTTTGTCAATTTACTTGCCGTTACTAGTCTTATCTTGATTCGACGGCATCGTGGGATGAAGTGGCCCAGACCGACCTTACACGTACTCTTACGTGAGACTGGTTCCACCGACTGGCATGCACTAGTTGCATAAGGTGGCTAGCGGGTGTCTGTCTCTCCCACTTTAGTCGGATTGGATTCGATGAAAAGGGTCCTTATGATGTTGGGGAACGTAGTAATTTCAAAAAATTTTCCTATGCGCACGCAAGATCATGGTGATGCATAGCAACGAGGGGGAGAGTCTGATCTACGTACCCTTGTAGATCGCAACGGAAGCGTTGACACAACGTAGAGGAAGTAGTCGTACGTCTTCTTCCCGATCCGACCGATCCAGGTACCGTTACTCCGGCACCTCCGAGTTCTTAGCACACGTTCAGCTCGATGACGATCCCCGGGCTCCGATCCAGCAAAGCTTCGGGGAGGAGTTCCGTCAGCACGACGGCGTGGTGACGATCTTGATGTACTACCGACGTAGGGCTTCGCCTAAGCACTACAACGATATGATCGAGGTGGAATTTGGTGGCAGGGGGCACCGCACACGGCTAAGGAACGATCTCAATGATCAACTTGTGTGTCATGGGGTGCCCCCTGCCTCCGTATATAAAGGAGCAAGGGGGAGGGGCTGGCCGGCCTAGGAGGAGGCGCGCCAAGGGGAGTCCTACTCCCACCGGGAGTAGGACTCCCTCCTTCCTTGTTGGAGTAGGAGAAGGGGGAAAGAGGGGGAGAGGAATAAGGAAAAGGGGGCTGCGCCCCTTGTCCAATTCGGACCAGAGGGGGGGCGCAGGCCTCCTTCCTTTTGGACTCTTTCCTCTATTCCCGTATGGCCCAATAAGGCCCATATACTCCCCGGCGAATTCCCGTAACTCTCCGGTACTCCGAAAAATACCCGAATCACTCGGAACCTTTCCGAAGTCCGAATATAGTCATCCAATATATCGATCTTTACGTCTCGACCATTTTGAGACTCCTCGTCATGTCCCTGATCTCATCCGGGACTCCGAACTCCTTCGGTACATCAAAACTCATAAACTCATAATATAACTGTCATCGAAACCTTAAGCGTGCGGACCCTACGGTTCGAGAACAATGTAGACATGACCGAGACACGTCTCCGGTCAATAACCAATAGCGGGACCTGGATGCCCATATTGGCTCCTACATATTCTACGAAGATCTTTATCGGTCAGACCGCATAACAACATACGTTGTTCCTTTTGTCATCGGTATGTTACTTGCTCGAGATTCGATCGTCGGTATCCAATACCTAGTTCAATCTCGTTACCGGCAAGTCTCTTTACTCGTTCCGTAATACAACATCCCACAACTAACTCATTAGTTGCAATGCTTGCAAGGCTTAAGTGATGTGCATTACCGAGAGGGCCCAGAGATACCTCTCCGACAATCGGAGTGACAAATCCTAATCTCGAAATACGCCAACCCAACATCTACCTTTGGAGACACCTATAGTACTCCTTTATAATCACCCAGTTACGTTGTGACGTTTGGTAGCACCCAAAGTGTTCCTCCGGTAAACGGGAGTTGCATAATCTCATAGTCATAGGAACATGTATAAGTCATGAAGAATAGCAGCAGCAACATACTAAACGATCGGGTGCTAAGCTAATGGAATGGGTCATGTCAATCAGATCATTCAACTAATGATGTGACCTCGTTAATCAAATAACAACTCTTTTGTCCATGGTTAGGAAACATAACCATCTTTGATTAACGAGCTAGTCAAGTAGAGGCATACTAGTGACACTCGGTTTGTCTATGTATTCACACATGTAATATGTTTCCGGTTAATACAATTCTAGCATGAATAATAAACATTTATCATGATATAAGGAAATAAATAATAACTTTATTATTGCCTCTAGGGCATATTTCCTTCAGTCTCCCACTTGCACTAGAGTCAATAATCTAGTTCACATCGCCATGTGATTTAACAGCAATAGTTCACATCACCATGTGATTAACACCCATAGTTTACATCGTCATGTGACCAACACTCAAAGGGTTTACTAGAGTCAGTAATCTAGTTCACATATCTATGTGATTAACACCCAAAGAGTACAAGGTGTGATCATGTTTTGCTTGTGAGATAATTTTAGTCAACGGGTCAGTTACATTCAGATCCGTAAGTATTTTGCAAGTTCTATGTCTACAATGTTCTATACGGAGCTACTCTAGCTAATTGCTCCCACTTTCAATATGTATCCAGATTGAGACTTTAGATTCATCTGGATCAGTGTCAAAAACTTGCATCGACGTAACCCTTTATGACAAACCTTTTTGTCACGTCCATAATCGAGAAACATATCCTTATTTCACTAAGGATAATTCTGACCGATGTCCAGTGATCTACTCCTAGATCACTATTGTACTCCCTTGCCTAATCAATGCAGGGTATACAATAGATCTGGTATACAGCATGACATACTTTATAGAACCTATGGCCAAGGCATAGGGAATGACTTTCATTCTCTTTCTATCTTCTGCCGTGGTCGGGCTTTGAGTCTTACTCAACTTCACACCTTGTAATACAGGCAAGAACTCTTTCTTTGACTGCTCCATTTTGAACTACTTCAAAATCTTGTCAAGGTATGTACTCATTGAAAAAACTTATCAAGCGTCTTGATCTATCTCTATAGATCTTGAAGCTCAATATGTAAGCAGCTTCACCGAAGTCTTTCTTTGAAAAACTCCTTTCAAACACTCCTTTATGATTTATAGAATAATTCTACATTATTTCCGATCAACAATATGTTATTCACATATACTTTATCAGAAATGCTGTAGTGCTCCCACTCACTTTCTTGTAAATACAGGCTTCACCGCAAGTCTGTATAAAACTATATGCTTTGATCAACTTATCAAAGCGTGTATTCCAACTCTGAGATGCTTGCACCAGTCCATAGATGAATTGCTGGAGCTTGCATATTTTGTTAGCACCTTTAGGATTGACAAAACCTACTGGTTGCATCATATACAACTCTTCTTTAAGAAACCCATTAAGGAATGCAGTTTTGTTTATCCATTTGCCAGATTTCATAAAATGCGGCAATTGCTAACATGATTCGGACAGACTTAAGCATAGATACGGGTGAGAAACTCTCATCATAGTCAACACTTTGAACTTGTCAAAAACCTTTTTGCGACAATTCTAGCTTTGTAGATAGTAACACTACTATCAATGTCCGTCTTCCTCTTGAAGATCCATTTATTTTCTATGGCTTGCCGATCATTGGGCAAATCCATCAAAGTCCATACTTTTTTCTCATACATGGATCATATCTCAGATTTCATGGCTTCAAACCATTTCGCGGAATTTGGGCTCATCATCGCTTCCTCATAGTTCGTAGGTTCGTCATGGTCAAGTAACATGACCTCCAGAACAGGATTACCGTACCACTCTGGTGCGGATTTCACTCTGGTTTACCTACGAGATTCGGTAGTAACTTGATCCGAAGTTTCATGATCATTATCATTAGCTTCCTCACTAATTGGTGTAGGAGTCACAAGAACAGATTTGTGTGATGAACTACTTTCCAATAAAGGAGAAGGTACAATTACCTTATCAAGTTCTACTTTCCTCCCACTCACTTCTTTTGAGAGAAACTCCTTCTCTAGAAAGTATCCATTATAAGCAACGAATGTCTTGCCTTAGGATCTGTGATAGAAGGTGTACCCAACAGTCTCCTTTTGGGTATCCTATGAAGACATATTTCTCCGATTTGGTTTTGAGCTTATCAGGATGAAACTTTTTCACATAAGCATCACAACCCCAAACTTTAAGAAATGACTACTTTGGTTTCTTGCTAAACCACAGTTCAGATTGTGTCATCTCAACAGACTTAGATGGTGCCCCTTTTTAAGGTGAATGTAGCTGTCTCTAATGCATAACCCCAAAACGATAGTGGTAGATCGGTAAGAGACATCATAGATCGCACTATATCTAATAAAGTACGGTTATGACGTTCGGACACACCATTACACTATGGTGTTCCTTGTGGCGTGAGTAGTGAAACTATTTCACATTGTTTTTAACTGAAGGCCAAACTCGTAACTCAAATACTCTTCTCTACGATCAGATCATAGAAATTTTATTTTCTTGTTACGATCATTTTTCACTTCACTCTGAAATTCTTTGAACTTTTCAAATGTTTCAGACTTATGTTTCATCAAGTAGATATACTCATATCTGCTCAAATCATCTGTGAAGATCAGAAAATAATGATACCTGTCGCGAGCCTCAATATTCATCGGACCACATACATCAGTATGTATGATTTCCAACAAATCTGTTCCTCGCTCCATTGTTCCAAAGAACAGAGTCTTAGTCATCTTGCCCATGAGGCATGGTTCGCAAGCATCAACTGATTCATAATCAAGTGATTCCAAAAGCCCATCAGCATGGAGTTTCTTCATGCGCTTTACACCGATATGACCTAAACGACAGTGGTACAAATAAGTTGCACTATCATTATTAACTTTGCATCTTTTGGTTTCAATATTATGATTATGTGTATCACTACGATCGAGATCCAACGAACTATTTTCATTGGGTGTGTAACCATATAAGGTTTTATTCATGTAAATAGAACAACAATTTATTCTCTTACTTAAATGAATAACCGTATTACAATAAACATGATCAAATCATATTCATGCTCAACGCAAACACCAAATAACACTTATTTAGTTTCAACACTAATCCCGAAAGTATAGGGAGAGTGCGATGATGATCATATCAATCTTGGAACTACTTCCAACACACATCGTCACCTCGACTTTTACTAGTTTCTGTTTATTCTGCAACTCCCGTTTCGAGTTACTACTCTTAGCAACTGAACCAATATCAAATACTGAGGGGTTGCTATAAACACTAGTAAAGCACACATCAATAACATGTATATCAAATATACTTTTGTTCACTTTGCCATCCTTCTTATCCGCCAAATACTTGGGGCAGTTCCGCTTCCAGTGACCAGTCCCTTTGCAGTAGAAGCACTTAGTCTCAGGCTTAGGACCAGACTTGGGCTTCTTCACTTGAGCAGCAACTTGCTTGCCGTTCTTCTTGAAGTTCCCCTTCTTCCCTTTTGCCCTTTTCTTCAAACTAGTGGTCTTGTCAACCATCAACACTTGATGTTTTTCTTGATTTCTACCTTCGTCGATTTCAGCATCACGAAGAGCTTGGGAATCGTTTCCGTTATCCCTTGCATATCATAGTTCATCACGAAGTTCTACTAACTTGGTGATGGTGAGTAGAGAATTCTGTCAATCACTATCTTATCTGGAAGATTAACTCCCACTTGATTCAAGCGATTGTAGTACCTAGACAATCTGAGCACATGCTCACTAGTTGAGCGATTCTCCTCCATCTTTTAGCTATAGAACTTGTTGGAGACTTCATATCTCTCAACTCGGGTATTTTCTTGAAATATTAACTTCAACTCCAGGAACATCTCATATGGTCCATGACGTTCAAAACGTCTTTGAAGTCCCGATTCTAAGCCATTAAGCATGGTGCACTAAACTATCAAGTAGTCATCATATTGAGCTAGCCAAACGTTCATAACGTCTGCATCTGCTCCTGCAATAGGTCTGTCACCTAGCGGTGCATCAAGGACATAATTCTTCTGTGCAGCAATGAGGATAAACCTTAGATCACGGATCCAATCCGCATCATTGCTACTAACATCTTTCAATACAATTTTCTCTAGGAACATATCAAAGTAAACACAGGGAAGCAACAACGCGAGCTATTGATCTACAACATAATTTGCAAAATACTACCAGGACTAAGTTCATGATAAATTTAAGTTCAATTTAATCATATTACTTAAGAACTCCCACTTAGATAGACATCCCTCTAATCCTCTAAGTGATCACGTGATCCAAATCAACTAAACCATAACCGATCATCACGTGAGATGGAGTAGTTTTCAATGGTGAACATCGTTATGTTGATCATATCTACTATATGATTCACGCTCGACCTTTCGGTCTCTGTGTTCCGAGGCCATATCTGCATATGCTAGGCTCGTCAAGTTTAACCTGAGTATTCTGCGTGTGCAAAACTGGCTTGCACCCGTTGTAGATGGACGTAGAGCTTATCACACCCGATCATCACGTGGTGTCTGGGCACGACGAACTTTGGCAACGGTGCATACTCAGGGAGAACACTTCTTGATAATTTAGTGAGAGATCATCTTATAATGCTACCGTCAATCAAAGCAAGATAAGATGCATAAAAGGATAAACATCACATGCAATCAATATAAGTGATATGATATGGCCATCATCATCTTGTGCTTGTGATCTCCATCTCCGAAGCACCGTCATGATCACCATCGTCACCGGCACGATACCTTGATCTCCATCGTAGCATCGTTGTCGTCTCGCCAATCTTATGCTTCCACGACTATCACTACCGCTTAGTAATAAAGTAAAGCATTACATCGCGATTGCATTGCATACAATAAAGCGACAACCATATGGCTCCTGCCAGTTGCCGATAACTTGGTTACAAAACATGATCATCTCATACAATAAAATTTAGCATCATGCCTTGACCATATCACATCACATCATGCCCTGCAAAAACAAGTTAGACGTCCTCTACTTTGTTGTTGCATGTTTTACGTGGCTGCTACGGGCTTAAGCAAGAACTCATCTCACCTACGCATCAAAACCACAACGATAGTTTGTCAAATAGACTCCGTTTTAACCTTCTCAAGGACCGGGCGTAGCCACACTCGGTTCAACTAAAGTTGGAGAGATAGTCGCCCGCAAGCCATCTATGTGCAAAGCACGTCGAGGGAACCGGTCTCGCGTAAGCGTACGCGTAAGGTTGGTCCGGGTCGTCTCTTCCAACAATACCGCTGAACCAAAGTATGACATGCTGGTAGGCAGTATGACTTGTATCGCCCACAACTCACTTGTGTTCTACTCGTGCAAATAACATCAAACCATAAAACCTAGGCTCTGATACCACTGTTGGGGAACGTAGTAATTTCAAAATTTTTTCCTACGCGCACGCAAGATCATGGTGATGCATAGCAACGAGAGGGAGAGTCTGATCTACGTACCCTTGTAGATCGCAACGGAAGCGTTGACACAACATAGAGGAAGTAGTCGTACGTCTTCTTCCCGATCCGACCGATCCAGGTACCGTTACTCCGGCACCTCCGAGTTCTTAGCACACGTTCAGCTCGATGACGATCCCCGGGCTCCGATCCAGCAAAGCTTCGGGGAGGAGTTCCGTCAGCACGACGGCGTGGTGACGATCTTGATGTACTACTGACGTAGGGCTTCGCCTAAGCACTACAACGATATGATCGAGGTGGAATTTGGTGGCAGGGGGCACCGCACACGGCTAAGGAACGATCTCAATGATCAACTTGTGTGTCATGGGGTGCCCTTGCCTCCGTATATAAAGGAGCAAGGGGGAGGGGCCGGCCGGCCTAGGAGGAGGCGCGCCAAGGGGAGTCCTACTCCCACCGGGAGTAGGACTCCCTCCTTCCTTGTTGGAGTAGGAGAAGGGGGAAAGAGGGGGAGAGGAATAAGGAAAAGGGGGCTGCGCCCCTTGTCCAATTCGGACCAGAGGGGGGGGGGGGCGCAGGCCTCCTTCCTTTTGGACTCTTTCCTCTATTCCCGTATGGCCCAATAAGGCCCATATACTCCCCGGCGAATTCCCGTAACTCTCCGGTACTCCGAAAAATACCCGAATCACTCGGAACCTTTCCGAAGTTCGAATATAGTCGTCCAATATATCGATCTTTACGTCTCGACCATTTTGAGACTCCTCGTCATGTCCCCGATCTCATCCGGGACTCCGAACTCCTTCGGTACATCAAAACTCATAAACTCATAATATAACTGTCATCGAAACCTTAAGCGTGCGGACCCTATGGTTCGAGAACAATGTAGACATGACCGAGACACGTCTCCGGTCAATAACCAATAGCGGGACCTGGATGCCCATATTGGCTCCTACATATTCTACGAAGATCTTTATCGGTCAGACCGCATAACAACATACGTTGTTCCTTTTGTCATCGGTATGTTACTTGCTCGAGATTCGATCGTCGGTATCCAATACCTAGTTCAATCTCGTTACCGGCAAGTCTCTTTACTCGTTCCGTAATACAACATCCCACAACTAACTCATTAGTTGCAATGCTTGCAAGGCTTAAGTGATGTGCATTACCGAGAGGGCCCAGAGATACCTCTACGACAATCGGAGTGACAAATCCTAATCTCGAAATACGCCAACCCAACATCTACCTTTGGAGACACCTGTAGTACTCCTTTATAATCACCCAGTTACGTTGTGACGTTTGGTAGCACCCAAAGTGTTCCTCCGGTAAACGGGAGTTGCATAATCTCATAGTCATAGGAACATGTATAAGTCATGAAGAATAGCAACAGCAACATACTAAACGATCGGGTGCTAAGCTAATGGAATGGGTCATGTCAATCAGATCATTCAACTAATGATGTGACCTCATTAATCAAATAACAACTCTTTTGTCCATGGTTAGGAAACATAACCATCTTTGATTAACGAGCTAGTCAAGTAGAGGCATACTAGTGACACTCTGTTTGTTTATGTATTCACACATGTATTATGTTTCCGGTTAATACAATTCTAGCATGAATAATAAACATTTATCATGATATAAGGAAATAAATAATAACTTTATTATTGCCTCTAGGGCATATTTCCTTCATATGAAGGGTAAATAGAAATTAGCATATCACGTTGTGGTTTTGGCGTAGGTAAGAAACGTTCTTGCTAGAAACCTATAGCAGCCACATAAAAACTTGCAACAACAATTAGAGGACGTCTAACTTGTTCTTGCAGCATATGCCGTGTGATGTGACATGGCCAAAAGGATGTGATGAATGATATATGTGATGTATGAGATTGATCATGTTCTTGTAATAGGAATCACGACTTGCATGTCGATGAGTATGACAACCGACAGGAGCTGTAGGAGTTTTCTTAATTTATTTATGACCTGTGTGTCAACATAAACGTCATGTAATTACTTTACTTTATCACTAACCGTTAGCCATAGTAGTAGAAGTAATAGTTTGCGAGCCAACTTCATGAAGACACGATGATGGAGATCATGATGATGGAGGTCATGGTGTCATGCCGGTGACGATGATGATCATGGCGCCCCAAAGATGGAGATCAAAAGGAGCAAAATGATATTGGCCATATCATGTCACTATTTGATTCATGAGATGTTTATCATGTTTTTACATCTTATTTGCTTAGAACGACGGTAGCTTAAATAAGATGATCCCTCACAATAATTTCAAGAAAGTGTTCCCTCTAACTGTGCACCGTTGCTAAGGTCCGTTGTTCCGAAGCACCACGTGATGATCGGGTGTGATAGGTTCTAACGCTCGCATACAACGGGTGTAAGCCAGATTTACACACGCAATACACTTAGGTTGACTTGACGAGCCTAGCATGTACATACATGGCCTCGAACACGGAAGACCGAAAGGTCGAGCATGAGTCATATAGAAGATACGATCAACACGAAGATGTTCATCGATGATGACTAGTCCATCTCATGTGATGATCGGACACAGCCTAGTTGACTCGGATCATGTATCAGTTAGATGACTAGAGGGATGTCTATCTGAGTGGGAGTTCATTAAATAATTTGATTAGATGAACTTAATTATCATGAACATAGTCTAAAACTTTGCAATATGTCTTGTAGATCAAATAGCCCACGCTAATGTTTCCCTCAACTTCAACGCGTTCCTAGAGAAAACCAAGCTGAAAGACGATGGTAGCAACTACACGGACTGGGTCCGTAACCTGAGGATTATCCTCATAGCTGCCAAGAAAGCATATGTCCTTGAAGCACCGCTAGGTGAAGCGCCCATTTTCCCAGCAACTCAAGACGTTATGAACGCCTGGCAGTCACGTAGTGATGATTACTCCCTGGTTCAGTGCGGCATGCTTTACAGCTTAGAACCGGGGCTCCAAGAGCGTTTTGAGCAGCACGTAGCATATGAGATGTTCCAAGAGCTGAAAATGGTTTTCCAAGCTCATGCCCGAGTCGAGAGATATGAAGTCTCCGACAAGTTCTACAGTTGTAAGATGGAGGAGAACCGTTCTGTTAGCGAGCACATACTCAAAATGTCTGGGTCGCACAACCGCTTGTCTCAGCTGGGAGTCAATCTCCCGGATGACGCGGTCGTTGACAGAATCCTTCAGTCGCTTCCACCTAGCTACAAGAGCTTTGTGATGAACTTCAATATGTAGGGGATGGAAAAGACCATTCCTGAGGTATATTCAAAGCTGAAATCAGCGGAGGTGGAGATCAAAAAGGAACATCAAGTGTTGATGGTGAATAAAACCACTAAGTTCAAGAAAGGCAAGGGTAAAAAGAACTTGAAGAAGGATGGCAAGGGAGTTGTCGCGCCCGGTAAACAAGCTGCCAGGAAGAAGCCAAAGAATGGACCCAAGCCTGAGACTGAGTGCTTTTATTGCAAGGGAAACGGTCACTAGAAGCGGAACCGCCCCAAGTACTTAGCGGATAAGAAGGCCGACAATACCAAAGGTATATGTGATATACATGTTATTGATGGGTACCTAACCAGCGCTCATAGTAGCTCATGGGTATTTGATACTTGTGCGGTTGCTCATATTTGTAACTCAAAACAGGAGCTGTGGAATAAGCGGAGACTAGCGAAGGACGAGGTGACGATGCACATCGGGAATGGTTCCAAGGTCGATGTGATCGTCGTCGGCGTGCTGCCTCTACATTTACCTACATGATTTGTTTTAAACCTCAGTAATTGTTATTTAGTACTAGCTTTGAGCATGAACATTGTATCTAGATCTCGTTTAATGCGAGATGGCTACTCATTTAAATCCGAGAATAATGGTTGTTCCATTTATTTGAGAGATATGTTTTATGGTCATGCCCCACTGTTTAATGGTTTATTCTTGTTTAATCTCGAACGTGATGTTACACATGTTCATAGTGTGAATGCCAAGAAGTGTAAGGTTGATAATGATAGTCCCACATACTTGTGGCACTGCCGCCTTGGTCACATTGGTGTCAAACGCATGAAGAAACTCCATGCAGATGGACTTTTGGTGTCTCTTGATTATGAATCATTTGACATGTGCGAACCATGCCTCATGGGCAAAATGACCAAGACTCCGTTCTTCGGAACAATGGAGCGAGCAACCTTAAGCAAGATGACATGATGTAGAGGGATAAACTCAAGCAATATGATGAAAACCCCATCTTTTTTATCCTTGATGGCAACAATACAATACGTGCCTCGCTACCCCTACTATGTCACCGGGTGAGGACACCGCAAGAAAGGACCCCAAACTAAGCACCTCTCCCTCCCATTGCAAGAAAAGCCAATCCAGTTGGCCAAACCAAACCGATAATTCAAAGAGAAATACAGAGATATTTAATCATGCATACAAGAGTTCAAAGAAGACTCAAATAATATTCATAGATAATCTGACATAAATCCACAATTCAGCGGATCTTGACAAACTGTCGGTGAGAATGACACCTATGGGATCACTGGGATCCCTTCTACGGTCGGCGGGCGTGGGGTCGTGAGAAGAGCAGGTTTAGGAGCAAGCACACGGATCCTTTACCCAGGTTCGGGCCGCGAGGACGCGTAAAACCCTAGTCCTGCTTTGGTGGATGTATTAGGTGTTCTTGAGCTTTCTGAACTAACTACAGTGGCTGTCCTATTCCAAAAGGCCAAATCCCTCTCCTGGTCGCCTTGGGCCTCCTTTTATAGGAAAAGGGGTGCCACCACTACAAAAAAAGACACATCCGTGACATTTTGGGCCGAACGAATTTTTTCTGTCATACTTATGACACTTCTATGACGATAATTGTGACAAAACACGGTATCATCATAGATGTGGTGGGGTCCTACTTCTATGAAAAAAAATCATGAAAGAAAATGGGCTTTTCGTCCTGGGCAGGCCGGAGACGCAGCCGCATGACATTCTTTGGGCCGTCCATGACGGAAAAAACCGTGGTAGAAGCCATGGCGCGGAAAATATCGGGGAGTCCCCGCTTACGGTGGGTGGTCGGGGGCCGAGCGATGCGCGTTTCTCTCGTACATACGCGCGTGTGTGCGAGGCGTTAGGCTCTAACTGAACCCGAGCGATGCGTTGGGCTCTAACTGAACCCGAGCGATTGCACTACAGGCTACGCGTTACTGAACCCGAGTGATCGATCGATGGTTGTTAACTGAACCCGATCGAGCGATTCCTTCGCTACTACAGCTAACTGAAGCCGATCGATGCTGCCTCTGGATGAACAGTGAGCGTTGCGGGGGGGGGGGGTGGATGAACAGTTCCTGGTGGGGGTGGATGAACAGGAACCCGTGGTGTTGCCTCTCGATGGATAGTACCCCAATCGATCGAGCCGGTTGGGGCTGGATGAATAGGACCCCGTGAGGGCAGGATGAACAGGACCACCCCGTGGAGGGCAGGATGAACAGTAGATGATGGAGGGCATGATGAACAGTAGCCCGTGGAGGGGTGGTTGAACAGGAGCCCGTGGAGAGGGCTGGTTGATTAGTAGCCGGTGGAGTAGCGCACGGTGGAGGCTGGATGAATAGGAGCCTGTGGATGAACAGTCGCAGGTGGACGCTGGAGGAGGTCGACGGTTGTCGGTGTCAAAACCGGCGGATCTCGGGTAGGGGGTCCCGAATAGTGCGTCTAAGGCCGATGGTAACAAGAGGCGGGGGACAAGATGTTTACCCAGGTCCGGGCCCTCTCGATGGAGGTAGTACCCTACGTCCTGCTTGATTGTTCTTGATGATATGAGTATTACAAGAGTTGATCTACCACGAGATCGTAGAGGCTAACCCTAGATGCTAGCCTATGGTATGATTGTATTTTCTCCTACGGACTAAACCATCCGGTTTATATAGACACCGGAGGGGGCTAGGGTTACACAAGGTCGGTTACAAGGGAGGAGATTTACATATCCGTATTGCCTAGCTTGCCTTCCACGCCAAGGAGAGTCCCATCCGGAAACGGGACAAAGTCTTCAATCTTGTATCTTCATATTCCAACAGTCCGGCCAAAGGATATAGTCCGGCTGTCTGGAGACCCCCTAATCTAGGACTCCCTCAGTAGCCCCTGAACCAGGCTTCAATGACGACGAGTCCGGCGTGCATTATTGTCTTCGGCATTGCAAGGCGGGTTCTTCTCCAAATACTTCATGGAAGATTTTTGAACACAAGGATAGTGTCCGGTTCTGCAAAACAAGTTCCACACCCCACCATAGAGAGAATAATATTTCCATAAATCTAATCTGCTGACACGTTTTGGCAGCGCAACATCACGTCACGGCCCGGTCCTTATCTGAACCGTTTTTCTCAACCAGTGTTGCGCATATTGCGAGGCGGTTTTTCTGTCATGTCTTGTCAAAGCAGAGATCGTGTCCCCCTTATTACGGGATTCTCATCAATACGGACGTGGGTAACCCAACCGTGCCTATTGGTATGACTCCTAGATCTTAGGCAAGTCAAAAGCAGCCACGAGGAGGACGCTTGATATTCACCCTCTTTATAAAGAGGATGAGGCCTTTTCTTTTTTCCCTCTCGCGCTCAATCGAATCCTTCCCCCGCCTCGAGTTCTAACACCCAAAGCTCAGGTCAGGCGCTTCGGACCTTCAACTATGTCCGGATCCAACCTTCAAGGTTGGTGGATGCCTTCCTCTGTCACAAAGGAGGACATCAAGAAGCTGAGAGAGGCCAGATATATGACCGTCGAAATTTCGCATAGGCTGCCTGCCCGAGGGCAGGTCATCCCTACTCCTGAACCCACCGAGAGTGTCGTGTTCATCTCCCACTTCCTCCGAGGACTGGGCCTCGCTCTGGATCCCTTTGTTAGGGGTATTATGTTCAATTATGGGCTGGATTTCCATGATCTGGCCCCGGATTCCCTTCTTCACATCTCGTCATTTATTGTCGTGTGTGAGGCCTTCCTCCGCATTACCCCTCACTTCGGCCTGTGGCTCAAGACCTTTGATGTGAAGCCGAAGATGATCGAGGGGCGGCACGCAGAGTGCGGAGGTTCCTTAATAAGCAAAATCACTGATGCTCCATGGCCAGAGGGTTCCTTCCCAGAGGTGTCCAGATTGTGGCAGCGAGAGTGGTTTTACATCACAGCTCCCTGAAGTGCCAAGTGGGTAGCCGCCCCCACCTTTCGCTCGGGCCCCCCATCGCAACTGATGTCATGGATTAGCAGGGGGCTGAGCTAGGGTCCAGCAAAGGACGTGCCAATATTGCAGAGCCGTATCCGAGATCTCTTTGAGAGAGATTTCAGTCTGGTTATGGTAATGCAAGTTATGCTAGTTTGTCGAGTCTAGCCTTGCAAACGTCGGCCCCTCCGTATGTGGGAATTCAACCCGGAAGGACCGCGAGCTATTCAACATTTCCTCGGCATGACGCTCGAAGAGATGTACAAATCGTTCTTCGGACCCCAAATAGAGTGTCCGGACACCACCGAGGATGTGGGTTTGAGCTGCAACCGCCCTGCTACCCTAGTAAGTAATCCCATGGCCGAACCCGCTGACCTTTTATTTATCACGGCATCATTCTAAAGAGTCGCTCTTTGACCAGGACCGGATAACAAAGGCGAAGATGATCAGGTGTTCGGCCCCCCTTCCCGAGGGCTTGGACAATCCGGTACTGGACAAGATGCTCGAGCCGGTGCCTTATCTAGTGCCCTCAAAGGAAGATGAAGGGGGGATTAAAGAGGGCGAAAGCGGGCCTCACTCGCTACTCATTCCAACCGGGGGAATGAGCGCCTCTACGAGGGAGGATAACCAGGGGGAAGAATCTGACATTCTCTCTCCCCGGGGAAGGAAGAGGACTACCTCTAAAGATCCAGAAACTAAGGTTTCCAAATGGGAGAAGAAATCTTCGCCAGAGGGTCCTGCCTTGGAGGGTATTCTTGCCGCACAATGTCTGTGCGGGGATCAGCCCTCTACCGAGCTGTAAGTAATCAAAAAGTACTTAATAGTGAAAATATCCTACCTTACTTCCGAAGACAATAACCCGTGCTTTTAAATTGTAGTCCGGATTGTAGCCCTTCTCGACAGAGTTCGTCTTCGGGGGATCTTCTTCCAGAGATGATGGAGAGCAAAACGCCTCCCCCTGACACCCCGCCTCATGAGGCGGGCGACCCTGAAGTGTCGTCGCGGAGGGTATCTCTGGATCCGCCAAGGCCAGAGGATAACCCTTTGGCTACCCGGAATCCCCAATATCCGGCTCCTAAGGAGAGCGGCAGCAACAGTCCGGAACCGTACAGTGTGCGGTCGGACGCACTAAAGGATCTTCTGGGGCAAGCGGCCGTCTCGGAAGCGCATCGTACGCTGATGGGTATGGTAATTGAAAGGATTTCATCCGCTGAAAGCGGATTGCATGAAGCCTTTATGAGTCTGCTGAAAGGCTTTGAGGTACGTGAAATACTGTATGTTTTTGATAGTACCACACACGCTAGGTGTGCCCTATGCAGATAGTAGCCCCTGAGGCTCTGGTTGTCATCGAGAACGGCGGCAACCCAAGGATCATATTCCCAGGTTATAACCCGACTACCTTTATATGAAGGCGGCTGAGGCTCCGGTGGCTAGCCAAACTGATGGGTTTACCAAGCTAAAGCGGCAACTTGATGCGGCCGATGCCGATATCGTGCTTGTCAACTAGCGGCTTGACGAGGCACGGGGTAAGTGATTTCTCTGGTGATCGTCACATAATAAGAGGAGCATGATGCTAGTATCTTTAATATGTTGTGACTACAGATGGAGCTACCACCGTGTAGACCCTTCGGGCGGAGCTTGCCCGAGCCAAGGAACAAGCAAGGAGTAGCAATGCGGCCGCTCTAAAGGCGGCCGGAGAGTTGAGGGCCGAACATGCCGCGCATTGTGAGAGCAAGGAAAGAATGGCCAAAATGGCTGTAGAGTTAAAAGATGCCGCTGACCGTTACCAGCTTCTTGAAGAAGAAAGCCGAGCGAGGGCGACGGACCTGGAGAAGGCCCTGGTAGCTGACAAGGAAGCCGGCTCCAAAATTAGAGCCACGAAGGAGGAGCTGCATCAAGCTGCAGATATCATGTCTGGGAAGCCCTTCTTGTTGCGGACTAAATTCGGAGATCCGAAGTATGCTCCTCTTGACCGACTATGGAGTTTTGCGGACGCCTACGTGGATTTGGCTGCAAGTGCTGCTGATGCGGCTGAGTACTTCAAGGATCAGAAAGATCACAAAGTGGAAAAGCTTTTCTTGTCACAGTTTCATGCTCCAGTCCGTCCCTTGCTGTTGAATGAGCGAATGGCCGAGTGGGCCGAGCTCCATAGGTTGTCCGAACTTGCCATGAGGTCTGTTGTGGATCATCTGTGGCCGGGAGGGCCAAGGCCGAATAGCTATTTTAGTTTAGTGCAACAATTCCTTGGTGCTGTGCCGCGCATCGATGCTATGAAGAGATCAGCGTGCATAGAGGGTGCGCGGATGGCCTTTGCCCGTGTCAAGACTTACTGGGTGGAGATGGAGGCCACCACTGTTGCGACACAAGGTTCGGCCGTAGGCCGAGTGGCTGCCGAGCACTACTTTGAAGAAGTTCTTGAAGGCGCTCGTTCGATAGAGGCTCAGTGCTCGAAGAATATTATGTTCTAGTGACATGTACTTCCATTGTAAAAACAATGTTTTATTGAGTTATCAAGGCTGTATTTATACTTTTGCCCGAAAGTACTATGATGCCTCCTGTGCGGCCGTTTATGTATATATGTATATAACCTGAAAGTTTGCAGTCGTCGGCTTCCGCCCCCACGCATATAATGCGAGGGTGTTCGCGGAAAATGTGAATCCACACTTGGTCCAACATCTTGGTCCATTAAGGAGGTGGTAGCGCATCGAACGAGGCGATCAGACTATATTGCTTTAACACTTCCACTTAGCCATAGGAGTTTGACGGTGGGGCTACTATATAGCCCCTGGTACTTCTGCGCTTGTCCGAATACGGGGCACGTACGTACATGACCGGGAAATGACCCTTCTTTAATGCGGAGGAATCCCGAAGATTCCGCTGAGTCATCGAGTGGTTGACCAGTCTCTCACTGTATCATGACAGTCAGTTTTCGGCTTTCTCTACTGAGGTGCTCATCTGAATGAACCAGGGCACAATCGCAGTAGTTCTCCCAGTGCTACCTTAGTCGATATAACGGAACGTAAGGTACCAAAACGTGGGAGCCAGGAAAACCCAACATTTGACCAAAGTCATGATTCAGAGCTGATGTATATAGGGCCAAACTCGCGACACCGAACACTCCCTAAGGTGTTCGGTCTTTATAACATGTACCGGGCTAAACAATGCCCTTAATAATAAACCCCATCTGTCCAGGTACGTGCAATATCCTGACGTGCCCACATGCCAATAACGTCAGCATCCTTCTCGGTTGTGTGGAGTATCCGGAGGATGAAAGCAACAAGAGACAGTAAAAAAGGTTTACGCAGGGTCTTAATCTAAAAAGAAACCTTTGGGCGGGTCCCTGCTGCATGTCTGTGCCTGTGTCTCCGTTGTGCCATGTCCTGGACGGGTGTAGCACGATTGTCATCTGTAAAAGGAAAGGACTTAGGTGAAAGTTGCTGTGCCGAAAAAAGAATTGGTTATTATCAATGAACTATCAAAATTCAAGAGAAGTTAAGTTAAGCTGGGCTGGCCCTGATTACACGCGGGAAGCCCCTGGTATCGTCTATGAGGGTTTGATCATCAAACCAATCTCATGTATATGTGGTGGAGTGCCGGACTCGTCTAACCATGTCCGTGGTCTCGACAACCTGTCATTTTTTCTGGTTGGTGAGGCCGTCTAGTTCGCGACTGCTAAAGCCGCCGCATCCTCTTCCGCACGTAAAAACGTTCAGTATTTCCGCTAACTGTGATGATGCCACGTGGACCGGGCATCTTAAGCTTGAGAAAAGCATAATGTGGTATTGCATTAAAACGAGCGAAAGCCGTTCTTCCGAGTAGTGCTTGATAACCACTTCGGAATGGAGCGACGTGGAAAGTTAACCTTTCGCTTCAGAAGTTATTGGGAGAACCGAATACAACCTCTAGCAGTAGAGAGCCCGTACAACGGGCCTCTTGGCCTGGTATTACTCCCTTGAAGGTAGTATTACTGTGGCTTATTTGTGTCGGGTCTATCCCCATTTTGCGGACTGTGTCCTGATATATCAGATTTATATCACTGCCGCCGTCCATGAGGACTCATGTGAAATGGTACCCGTTTATTATTGGGTCTAACACCAACGCCGCCAGTCCTTTGTGCCGGATACTTGTCGCGTGATCCCTATGATCAAAAGTGATCGGGTAGGCCAACCAGGGCTTGAACCTAGGGGTGACGGGCTCTATGGCGTGTGTGTCTCGGAGTGCATGCTTGCTTCTCCTCTTCGTCACATGGATCACGTTTACCGTTTTAACCTTTGGTGGGAAGTTTTTCTGTCCTCCGATGCTTTGCTGGCGAGGTTCATCCTCATCTTCGCTTGGTGTCTCTTCCCCTTTGTGTTCGGTGTTTAGCTTACCGGCCTGCTTGAAGACCCAACATTCTCTGTGGGTGTGATTTGCAGGTTTGTCGGGGGTGCCGTGAATCTGACAGAGCTTGTCAAGAATCTTGTTTAGGCCGGATGGTCCTTCTCTGCTGCCTTTGAAAGGCTTTTTCCGCTGACCTGGTCGAGAGCCCCTGAATCCGGCATTTACCGCCGTATTATCTCGGATACCTTCTTTATTTCGACGCTTGTTTTTGTTGCGTCGTGGTTTTCCATTGCCATCCCTGACTTCGGATGTGCTTGGGTCGCTGGTGCCGCTACGGGCCAACCAGCTGTCTTCACCCGCGCAAAAGCGGGTCATGAGGCTTGTTAGGGCTGCCATTGTTCTCGGTTTTTCTTAGCCGAGGTGTCTGGCGAGCCATTCGTCTCGGACACTGTGTTTAAAAGCTGCTAAGGCTTCGGTGTCTGGACAGTCGACAATTTGGTTCTTCTTGGTGAGGAACCTATTCCAAAGCTTTCGGGCGGACTCTCCGGACTGTTGGATTATATGACTTAAATCGTCTACATCCGGAGGTCGGACATAAGTCCCTTGAAAATTAGCCCGAAAAGCGTCCTCAAGCTCCTCCCAACTTCCAATTGAGTTTTCAGGGAGGCTTTTTAGCCAGTGTCGAGCTGGCCCTTTAAGCTTGAGGGGCAAGTATTTAATGGCATGGAGATTGTCTCCACGAGCCATATGAATATGGAGGATAAAGTCCTCGATCCAGACTCTAGGGTCTGTGGACCCGTCGTACGCCTCTATGTTCACTGGTTTGAATCCTTCTGGGAATTCGTGATCCAGCACCTCATCGGTGAAACATAGGGGGTGTGCGGCACCCCTGTATTGGGATATGCCATGGTGTTCGGACGGTTGTAGTATTCGATTTTGATTTTGTGCCGGAGCGCGCTTCCTAGATCCATAGATGGATCTGGTCGCGCCGGATTTTTGGCGCAACTTCTCACGTAGATCGTGTGTTGACTTATGTGCGACTTTGTTAGCCACTCTATCGCGGTCACGAGGTGGTGGATCCGGCCGGTTGGCCGTACCATTTTTCGGCTGTCTGGGCTCTAAGGCCTCATCGTTGAATTCAGGTAATAGCTTGCACTTTGGATAGCTATTTGTGTGGTAACTTCCACCATACTTTGTTTCATTGTCGAGCACTTTGTTCCACCTGCTGTTGAGCGTATCTTGTGTGGCCTTAAGCCTTTGCTTCTGCTTCTTCAGGATCCTCGCTGTTGCAATAAGCCTTCCGCGGAGGTTCTCTTGCTCCAAGGGCATTTCCGGGATGATGTGTGCATCTTCGTCCGGACTTTTTTCCTCCCCAGACGGGGTTTGATGAGGTTTATCCTTGGCGTCGCCGTGTTCGGATGCCGGATCCGCACTATGTTCGCCGTTTGCATCTTGATCGTGCTCTGCCACCTAGGCGGTGCAGTCGTCGTTTCTTCTAGGGTCGACTGGATTGTTATTTCCTCTTGCGCTATTATCTCTGTTTTTGGTATGGCGGGACTTAGAGCGGCGCCGCTGACGTCGGCGCTTGGATTGCTTGGAGGGGGCATCCTCCGCTGTCTCTTCGCCATTGCCCTCTTTGGGTGTATCCACCATGTATATGTCATGTGATGAAGTGGTTGTCCGGCGCCCTGTGGGCGCTTGTTCCTGTTCGTCTCCTGCATCTTCGTTTATGCCGTCGATGTCTTCGGAGTCGAAGTTAAGCATGTCGGTTAAGTCGTCAACAGTGGCCACCAAGTGGGTGGTGGGTGGGCAGTGAATTTCTTCGTCGTCCGCATCCCATTCTAGCCAAACATAGTTCGGGAAAGGTTCTCCTGACAGGGAGAGAGACCTTAATGTATTTAGCAGATCGCCGAAAGGCGAGTGCTGAAAGATATCCGCAGAGGTGAACTCCATGATCGGCGCCCAGTCAGGTTCGACGGGCACGAATGTAAGCGGCTCGGAGTCTGTGGCTGGAGATGAGTCCAGTGGTTCAGCAACACGACTCTCGTAAGGGGTGAAGTCAGCGTCTGGCTCTATCGCCGCTAAGTGCGCGACCTTCGTGGTGGGATCTATCCCTCCGCTCTCGGATGGCACGATTTGCTCCGGATTGACGGTCGGAGTAGTTGCAGATGCGATCTCCCAAATACTGTCCGACGACAGAGTTATGTCATGCTCGTCGTGACTGTGCAGCACACTTGACATGGGCTTGAATCCGTCGAAGATCAAGTCTCCGCGGATATCGGCCGTGTAGTTCAAGTTTCCGAATCTGACCTGATGGCCAGGGGCATAGCTCTAGATCTGCTCCAGATGGCCAAGCGAATTGGCCCGTAGTGCGAAGCCGCCAAATACACAGATCTGTCCGGGGAGGAAAACCTCACCCTGGACTGCATCCCTATCGATGATCGAAGGAGCCATCAAGCCTTATGGTGACGACACAGTGGAACTCTCAATGAAAGCACCAATGTCGGTGTCAAAACCGGCGGATCTCAGGTAGGGGGTCCCGAACTATGCGTCTAAGGCCGATGGTAACAGGAGGCGGGGGACAATATGTTTACCCAGGTTCGGGCCCTCTTGATGGAGGTAATACCCTACGTCCTGCTTGATTGTTCCTGATGATATGAGTATTACAAGAGTTGATCTACCACGAGATCGTAGAGGCTAACCCTAGAAGCTAGCCTATGGTATGATTGTATTTTGTCCTGCGGACTAAACCCTCCCGTTTATATCGACACCGGAGGGGGCTAGGGTTACACAAGGTCGGTTACAAGGGAGGAGATCTACATATTCGTATTGCCTAGCTTGCCTTCCACGCCAAGGAGAGTCCCATCCGGACACGGGACGAAGTCTTCAATCTTGTATCTTCATAGCCCAACAGTCCGGCAAAAGGATATAGTCCGGCTGTCCGGAGACCCCCTAATCCAGGACTCCCTCAACGGTTGAAAGCATAAGTGCTCCCTGGGTGATTTTGGTAATTAATGTCAACATATCTCTTGTTGGACTAATGTTTCTACCTAGTATGTTTCAGACAAGTTCAACAATGGAGTGGCATGGACTAGAGGATGTGGAACCCCCTTCAATATGCTAAGGACAAAGAATTGGCTGAAGCTCAAAGCTCAGGACTCTACATTTTCTATTTTAGTGATCCAAGATCACATTGAGTCCATAGGAAAGCCAATACTATTAAGAAGGGATGGGGTGTTGCTTAATGGCTTGCTTGCTCAAAGTGCTTAGTGATATGCTCCAAAGCCCTCAACCACTTTCTCACTTCCACATTTGTCCCAAACCAAAAGTCAAACTCGGCCCCACCAATTCTTTCTATCCGGAGCCACCGAGCTCACGTGCCATAGCCACTGCCAGAAACCCTAATCAGTTCGGTCTCACCGATGGGATCTCGGCCTCACCGAGATGGGCTTGCAAACTCTCTGTTACCTATTGCAATATTTTCGGTCCCACCGAGATATACAATCGGCCCCACCGAGTTTGCTTGGCCAACTCTCCGTTTCGCTTACAAATTGGTCCCACCGAGTTTGAGTAATTGGTCAAACCGAGTTTTGCATTTACCCTAACCCTAGCACATCGGTCCCACGGAGTTGATCCATTCGGTCCCACCGAAACACCTAACGGTCACATTATGAACCAAATTGGCCTGACCGAGTTCTCTGAATCGGTCCCACCGAGTTTGGTGATTTGTGTGTAACGGTTAGATTTTGTGTGGAGGCTATAAATATCCATCCACCCACTCTTCATTTGAGGAGAGAGCCATCAGAACATGCCTACACTTCCAATACATATTTTCTGAGAGAGAACCACCTACACTTGTGTTGAGGTCAAGATATTCCATTCCAACCACATAAATCTTGATTTCTAGCCTTCCCCAAGTTGCTTTCCACTCAAATCTTCTTTCTACCAAATCCAATCCTATGAGAGAGAGTTGAGTGTTGGGGAGACTATCATTTTAAGCACAAGAGCAAGGAGTTCATCATCAACACACCATTTGTTACTTCTTGGAGAGTGGTGTCTCCTAGATTGGCTAGGTGTCACTTGGGAGCCTCCGACAAGATTGTGGAGTTGAACCAAGGAGTTTGTAAGGGCAAGGAGATCGCCTACTTCGTGAAGATCTACCCTAGTGAGGCAAGTCCTTCATGGGCGACGGCCATGGTGGGATAGAAAAGGTTGCTTCTTCGTGGACCCTTCATGGATGGTGCCCTCCGTGGACTCGCGCAACTGTTACCCTTCGTGGGTTGAAGTCTCCATCAACGTGGATGTACGATAGCACCACCTATGGGAACCGCGCCAAAAATCCCCGTGTCTCCAAATTGCGTTTGCACACTCCAATCCCGATGAACCTAATACTCTTTGTATGCTTGCATGCTGGCTTGATATGTTTTGTGAATGTTTAAACTTGTGCTAATACTCCAGATGAACCTAAAGAATTAAAAACTGCAACTTTTCTTGATTAGAGTCTATTCACCCCCCTCTAGACACCTCTTCTCGATCCTTTCAATTGGTATTAGAGCTTTGGTCTTCATTGCCTTGGTTTAAACACATTTGGAGGAAGATGGATGTGTCTACTTTGAGGAGTCTTAGACGTAGAGTGCCTATTCTTGATTGTGAGTTCTTCTATGAGTGGAAAAATGAAATGCTTGAGATTTTCAATGAATATCATTTGAACAAGTACATTACTAGCCCTTGTGCACTTCATGTTGATCCTTTGCATCCTACCCTTGATGAGTCTATTGACATGATCCACAACCTTAGAACTGTTAATCTTATCACTAGAGGCTTGCCTAGAAACTTGATTGAATGTTTGCCTACTCTTGATTGTGAATACACTATATGGGGATTCCTTGAGGAACGTTTTCCAAACTATTCCTTGAAGAACCTAGATGAGATTCTTCATAAGTCCATTGCCTTGATTAAGATGAGTTCCAATGATCCCAAATTTGGTGACTGCTTATTTGAGCTTACAAATCTTACGAGTGCCAAAGGAGATGTTGGAATCATTAGCAATATCATTTCCAAAGCTATTAGAATTCATAAAGATAACCATAGAAATGATCATTTATCTAATGAATTACCCTCTCTAGGAGTTGATCAATCACAAGATGATGTTGAACATGGATACTATGATGAGGACGATGATAGTGACTGTGATCTTGATGATGCAATGAGACACTTTGGTCTTATGGCAAATCTTCGCAGCTACATGGCCGGAGGGAAGGAATGGGTCCTTGATAGTGGATGTACTGATCATATGACCGGAGATAAAGATATGTTCCGTGAGCTTGCTGAAAACGACGACCCCCAAAAGTATGTCACCTTTGGTGATAACTCAAAGGGTAAGGTGGTTGGCCTAGGTAAGGTGGCCATCTCACATGATAGCTCCATACAAAATGTCATGCTCGTTGAATCTCTTCGGTACAATTTACTTTCAGTATCTAGACTAGCTGATTTCGGCTTCAATGTCCTGTTTACTGAGGTAGATTGCCAAGTGTTTCGTAGAGACAATCATAATATGGTCTTTACCGGTATACGTAGAGGTGATCTTTACATTGTTGATTTAACTAAAAAGGCTCAACCTAGAACTTGCTTCATTGCTAAATCTTCTAAAGGCTGGTTTGTAACACCCTCGATGCGACTATATCTCCCACGTGTCGAGGCACGACTTAGAGGCATAACCGCATTGAAGGCATATGTCGCAAGTGAGGTAATCTTCACACAACCCATGTAGTATAACAAGGAAAAGGATACATAGTTGGCTTACAATCGCCACTTCACACAATTACATGAATAAAGCATTACATCATTCAAAACACTCAAGGTCCGACTACGGAACCAAAATAAAAGAAGAACCCCAAATGCGACAAAGGTCCCCGATCGACCCCAACTGGGCTCCACTACTGATCAACTAGAAAGAAACAGCACAAAGGACAAGATCTTCATCGAGCTCCTCCTGAGCTTGGTTGCATCATCTGCACGGACTCATCGGCACCTGCAAGCTGGGTTTGGAAGTATCTGTGAGCCACGGGGACTCAGCAATCTCGCACCCTCGTGATCAAGACTATTTAAGCTTATGGGTAAGGTAAAGGTATGAGGTGGAGCTGCAGCAAGCGACTAGCATACATGGTGGCTACCTATTCACAAAAAAAAGAGCGAGAAGAGAAGGCAAGGCACGGTCGATAAAAGTATGATCAAGAAGTGATCCTGGACTACCTACGTCAAGCATAACTCCAACAACCGTGTTCACTTCCCGGACTCCGCCGGAAAGAGACCATCACGGTTACACACGTTGTTGATTCATTTTAATTAAGGCCAAGTTCAGGTTCTCTACAACCGGACGTTAACAAATTCCCATCTGCCCATAACCACGGGCACGGCTTTCGAAAGATCAAATCCCTGCAGGGGTGTCCCAACTTAGCCCACAACAAGCTCTCACGGTCAACGAAGGAATGGACCTCCACCCGAGACATTCCGATCAGACTCGGTATCCCAGTACAACAAGACATTTCGACAGGGTAAAACTAAACCAGCAGCACCACCCAGATGTGCCGACAAATCCCGATAGGAGCTGCACATATCTCTTTCTCAGGGCACACCGGATGAGCAAGACGTCGGGTAAGCCAGCCCAGAGTTGCCCCTGGTAGCCTCGGACATCGCTCAGTTGGACCAACACTTAGAGAAGCACTTGCCCGGGGGGTTAAAATAAGATGACCCTTGGGCGCGCGACCCCCAAGGGAAAAGAAAAGGCTAGGTGGCAAATGGTGACAATTTGGACACGGTGCAAAACCGAGCATCTCAAACATCGCAAGCATTCATTCATGGACGTCGTCTCGAGGTTATACCTTCGGAGCATGCAAAGGAGATGGCTCGGGTTCGATGGGGCGTAGGGGAAGTAGGCGTTCTTGGACATCGAGGGAAGTAGTGGTACACGTTCGTTTTCGGAGAGGTACTTGACGAATCCAAGGTTCCCGAGGGCGACGGTAGTTGTTCTCGTACCAACGTGGAAGTAGTCGTACTCGGCGATAGTGGTACTTGGCGTTTCGTTCGGTACTCATTCAAGCATCCAAGGTCTTTGGCGCTACGGTAGTCGTACACTCATTCGGAGAGAAAGCTCGGCGTATCCATGTACTTGGCGTTATCCGTGCGTAGAGGTACTTGACGTCGTGGTACTTGGCGATTTCGAAGACATTGAAAGACGAACTTGGCGATATCGTTGACCTGGTACTCGACATATTCCCTGTTCGGTGACAGTTGGGCTTGGCGTCAACAACAACAGGGGCACGACGAGGGACTTGGTGCAATGCAGGGCGACGGCCGCGGGACTTGGCCATGGTCCGGTGGCTCCACGAACACACCAGGGCCAGCACGGAGGCCTCCATGGCGAGGCAGAGCCGCGAGGGCACAGACGGGGGGCGACGGGAGCTGGCGGGGCTCCTGCTGGGCGCAGAGGATGACGGCGGCAGGCGCAGGTGCTCGAGGAGCTCCTCCTCGAGTGCTTGGCGACAGGGACTTCGCGAGGAGGAGGCGCGCAGGAGGCAGGAGGTGAGGCGAGCGGCGGCCTCCTGCTGGTCGCGGACGGCGGCGTGCAGAAGAGGTCCGGCAGCATGGGACCTTGAAGGATCCAGGCGCGGGGCTTGAATTCGAGGATGAGGGCGCGGAGATGCTGGGCGGCGGCCCTGGCAGGTCGGGTTGCCGGCGCGGGCGCCATGGCCGGAGACGGGGAGGCAGCGGCGAGGATGACCGGCTGCGAGGAGGCAGCGGAGACGCGACGAGGTGCATCGGCGGGAGCTTCGAGCTCGGTCGACTACGGCCATGGAGGACGGCGGCGCGAAGGCGGGGCCCTTGAGGGCGCGGCGCTCGGGATCCGGCGTTCGACAGGGTCGCGGTAGCGGCCCCCTCTCTGCGCAGCGACGCCAGGAGGAAAGGGGAGAGAGGCGGCGCGAGGCCAGGAGAGGGCGTCGGGGAGGAAGGGATCGAGGGAGAGGGGTTCGAGGGGAGATGAGGAATCGGGCGCAGGGCTCTTGGCGGCGAGCGGAGGGAGACGAGGGAAGATGGGATCGGGAGAAGGATACGGTCGGGGCTAGGGTTAGGAGGGAAGTTGGGCCGGCGTGGGAATTGGCCTAGGGAGGCCCAGTGGAGAGGGAGGCGCGATGGCGCAGATGGGCCTGCCTGGCTGGGCTCTCTTCTCCCCCATAACCTCTCTACTCAAAACAGAGGAGAGAAGAGAGAAAAAAAAGAAAAGAAGGAAGGAAGCAAAAGAGAGAAAAGTAAGGATTAGGGAAGGAATTTGGGAAAGGGTTTAATTTTCCTGGACTCACGAAAAGGTGCTCGTTCCAAGCAAATTGGAGTGGCAAGATTGCAAGATTTAAATTCAAACTCATTTGAATTTAATTCAAATGGTTTGAACTGGGACTTGGGTTTTGAAGTGTCCAAAAATGTTGAAATTTTTGGAGGAACCTCGGCAAAAGGGAAGAGAAAAGCGGGCAAGGTTTTGAAGTCAAACTTGAAGTAGAAAAGACATGGGGAAAAATTGCAAGTGTGTTAATGGGTGATTCCAAATTATTGGAATAAAATTTTATTATAGCTCTCTAATAATATTGAGAGGCTTCAATATGTTATAAAGAGATATCACAAGTGAAATCCCTCAATTTAAATGGACCGAAGATCCATACGATTTATTTAGTTGAGTTGCAACAATTAATGATATGATGGCATGATGACATGATGCAATGCACATGATGACGTGACATGATGCAACACGCAAGCACATGACAACGCAACAACATCGAATAACTGCATGACACCTGGCACATCGGTCTCGGGGCGTTACATGGTTGTGGCATAGAAGGCTAGGTCATGTGGGTATGCGAAATCTTAATAAGCTTATTAAAGGTGATCATATCCTTGGAATAAAAGATGTCATATTTGACAAGGATAGACTTTGTAGTGCTTGTCAGGCGGGAAAACAGGTTGGAGGAAGTCATCGCGTGAAGAACATCATGACCACGAGAAGACCACTCGAGCTAGTTCACATGGATCTCCTTGGTCCCAATGCCTACAAGAGTCTCGGTGGTAACTCATTTGGTCTAGTCATAGTTGATGATTTTTCAAGATTTACGTGGGTGTTCTTTCTTGATGACAAATCGCAGGTCCAAAAGATCTTCAAAAACTTTGCCAGGAAGGCCCAAAATCAATTTGACGTGAAAATCAAGAAGGTTCGGAGTGACAACGGAACATAGTTCAAAAACGCAAATGTGGATACCTTTCTTGACGAACAGGGGATTTCACATGAGTTCTCAGCTACGTACACACCTCAACAAAATGGAGTTGTTGAGAGGAAGAACCGGACTCTTATTGAGATGGCAAGAACGGTGCTTGATGAGTACAAGACTCCAAAACACTTTTGGGCAGAAGCGGTTGAGACAGCTTGTCATGCAACAAATTGCTTGTATCTTCACAAGCTACTCGGCAAGACGGCATATGAGCTCCTCACCGGTAACAAACCCCAAGTTGGATACTTTTGAGTATTCGGCTCAAAGTGCTACATTCTTGATAAGCATCGTTATTCTAAATTTGCTCCTAAATCTCATGAAGGTTTCCTACTTGGTTATGGCTAAAACTCTTACACTTACCGTGTCTACAACAATTTCACCCAAAAGGTTGAAGAGACGGTATATGTGAAGTTTGATGAATCTAACGGCTCGCAAGTAGAGCAATTGCCAATTGATGTAGGAGACAAAGACCCTTCGGAAGCAATCCAAGACTTGTCTATTGGCAAGATACATCCAATAGATGTGAAGGAGAGTACCTCGTCCATCCAAGTGGAAGCTTCCACCTCACGACAAGATGAACCAAGAATTGATACGGAAGCATCCACAAGTGGGGCACACCAATACGAAGAAAATGAGGAAGTACACCAAGATGAACATCAACAACCTCCTTCTCCACCACGACAAGAGAATGACAACGTCAACAATGAAGAAGGCCAAGAAGAAGATCAAGATGAAGAGGACGTTCCACCCCGAGCCAAGCCAAAGCTTCCACGAGTTCAAGCAAGAATCGCTAATGATCATTCTGTCGAGCAAATCTACAATGATATCCAAACCGGGAGAATCACTCGCTCTAAAACTCGTTTGGCTAACTTTTGTGAACATTACCCATTCATCTCTAGCATTGAACCTATGAAGGTTGAAGAAGCATTGGAAGATCCGGATTGGATTAACGCTATGCATGAAGGGCTACACAACTTTGAGAGAAATCAAGTGTGGACATTGGTCGAGAAGCCCGACAACAACCACAACATCATTGGTACCAAATTGGTGTTTCGCAACAA
Organism: Triticum monococcum; assembly: GCA_034509565.1. Taxonomy (NCBI): domain Eukaryota; kingdom Viridiplantae; phylum Streptophyta; class Magnoliopsida; order Poales; family Poaceae; genus Triticum; species Triticum monococcum. Next base: position 96,132,659 of record CM067843.1, on the reverse strand, counting down.
GCAAGATGAAGATGGTCAAGTCATTCGCAACAAAGCTCGCCTAGTCGCCCAAGGCTACACTCAAGTAAAAGGTATGGACTATGGTGAGACATATGCTCCCGTTGCTAGACTTGGGTCCATTCGCATCTTACTTGCTTATGCTAATCACCATGATATCACCTTGTACCAAATGGACATTATAAGTGCTTTTCTAAATGGTGAAATTGAGGAGGAATTTTATGTTAAGCAACCTCTCGGCTTTGTCAATCCTAAGAAACCTAATCACGTTTACAAACTTCACAAAGCCCTTTATGGTCTTAAACAAGCCCCTAGAGCGTGGTATAAATGCTTGACCAAGTTTCTTATTGAAAAAGGATTTGAAATTGGTAAAATTGATTCTACTCTTTTTATTAAAAGGGTTAATGGAGAGCTATTTGTGTGCCAAATTTATGTTGATGATATTATATTTGGTTCAACTAACCCTCATTTTAGTGAGAAGTTTGCAAAGCTAATGTCGGAGAAGTTTGAGATGTCTATGATGAGTGAACTCAAATTCTTTATTGGTTTGCAAATCAGGCAAACTAAGGAAGGTACCTTTGTCTCTCAAACAAAGTACACCAAGGACTTATTCAAGAAGTTCAATATGCAAGAATGCAAATGTATGTCTACACCCATGCCTACTAGTGGACATCTTGATTTGACCAAAGATGGTGAACCGGTTGATCAAAAAGTTTATGGCTCTATGATTGGTTCATTGTTATATCTATGTGCCTCTCGTCCTGATATTATGCTAAGTGTGTGCATGTGTGCACGATATCAAGTGGCCCCTAAAGAATGTCATCTTAAGGCCGTGAAAAGGATAGTGAGATACTTAATACACACACCAAATTTTGGCATTTGGTATCCTAAGAGGTCTTCTTTCGATCTTGTTGGTTACTCCGATTCGGACTATGCCGGAGACAAGGTTGATAGAAGTCCACTTCGGGTACTTGTCAATTTCTTGGTAGATCTCTTGTGTCTTGGTCCTCTAAGAAACAAAACCCGGTATCCTTATCCACCGCCGAAGCGGAATACATTGTTGCTGGATCATGCTGTGCTCAACTACTTTGGATGACCCAAACTCTTAAATATTATGGGATATATGTGAAACATGTTCCATTGCTTTGTGACAATGAAAGTGCTATTAAGATTGCTCACAATCCCGTGCAACATTCTTGAACTAAGCATATTGAAGTTCGTCATCATTTCATTTGAGATCATGTTGCCAAAGGGGACATTGATCTTAAGCATGTCCGCACCGATAAGCAATTAGCGGATATATTTAGCAAACCGCTTGATGAGAAAGTCTTTTGCCGTTTGAGAGGTGAATTGAACATCATTGATGCTTCAAACTTGGAGTAGGAACTCCATTTGAATACATGCAAGGCATGAGCCTTTGACTAATCCTTGATATTTCTTTCTTGATGCTATCTATATGTCTTGGATATTTTTGCACCCTTGCATGCTATCTAACCCTTGTAGGTACTTGGATGAATCTAAATCCATGATATTGCAACTCACTCACATCTTGAGAAATCTCTACATCATCAAGTCTCTACATAATGGTGGTTGAAGACAAGGAAGCACAAAACTCTTCAAACATATCCGTTGACACATTCTACATTAAGATTTATGATTGTCATTTTGGATACACAAGTGCTCTTCCTTGCAAAGCTAACCCATGCAGGAAGATGAACTCCAAATTCCAAGCTAACCCACACAAGTTCAACTACATGATCAAGATCAACACCACCACCCAAGGTATGTTATTCCATCTTAGAGAAGCTTTACTCCAAGTCATGGGTTAAAGCAACTCAACAAGATGTGAATATATCAAGATGCTTAAACGAAAAATGGTAACCCCATTTTTGAGATTAAACAATGAATATGACCAAAGATCAAGTGACCTCACTTGACTCCTAAGTCAATATACTCTAATATAGGTGACTTTGTCACCGTCCAATTCTAGATGAAGTTCTCTTGTGTTTCCTCTTGCATTTGTCTCATGCATATGTGTTTTCCCCTTTCGAAAAAAAACTTCATCTAGATCCTTTTCTTTCTTGTCATTCTGCATTTTCTGCATCCAATTCATTGCAAATCTTTCAGCAAATTCCTTGAAAATCCTTGTGAGATCTTAAGTTCCTCTAGATATTAAGTTCTCTTGTGTTTCCTCTTGCATTTATCTCATGCATATGTGTTTTCCCCTTTCAAAAAAAACTTCATCTAGATCCTTTTATTTCTTTTCTTTCTTGTCATTCTGCATTTTCTGGATCCAATTCATTGCAAATATTTTAGCAAATTCCTTTCAAAAAAACTTCATCTATTTCCTTTTATTTCGTTTCTTTCTTGTCATTCTGCATTTTCTGCATCCAATTCATTGCAAATCTTTCAGCAAATTCCTTGAAAATCCTTGTGAGATCTTAAGTGCCTAGTGAGATGAGGAAAGAAGTGTTTTCTCTGTGATGGACTCGGTTACACCGGTTTGTTTTCTTCGGCCCAACCGAATTCACTCGGTGCCACCGAAGCAAACAACTCGGTGCTACCAATTTCACTACAGGAAAGACAACTTGCCACTTATTCCTGCATTCATTTTTGCTCCAGCTCCACTCAATGACTCTTTTCCTCTACCAGCATCGCATTCGACTTGCTTTGTGACTCAAGGACCAAACCCTTCTGGAATAAAACAAAAATCCAGAAGAGCCCTTCTTGGAAATTGATGTCAAAGGGGGAGCGAGAGAACACATCAAAGCTCTATGCTTAATCATTTCTATAGGGGGAGAGAACACTCAAGGGTAAGAGAGTAAGAAAACCCCAGATGCTTGGTGTTCAAGAGGAGAGAAGTTACATGTCTTTAAGAGGGGAAAGACATGTTCATATTTGATCATATTTGACTGCTTGCATTAGCACTGTTGTTTTTTCTTTTGCTCTGATTTCTGTTCCCTATCTTCTCCCAATATCCCATTCAAGATTCAGGGGGAGCAAGACATCTAAGGGGAGGAAATCTCTGCTTCTATTGCACATATTTACCTTTGGGGACATGTCTATATCCAATAGAGTACTCAGTACTCACACTCTACATGTCATCCCAGTCTTGGTACCTTTGCGGTTCTTTTGTTTGCTCTGGCTAGTAGATGTATCTGTGTTATCTAACCTTGTTTACTCAGGTCCATTCCCTTCTAAGCCAACTCAAGACCACAAGGTAAGTATATGCATCACATTCATGTGCATGAGGATTTCTTGCTGATGTACATATTGTTTGCAAGAAGGACTCATGAGCATGAAGGCACATTTCCTATATTTACATCTTTCACTCTGATGCATATAGCCAAGATACATGTAACACATGGCTTACTCTGTCATGCTTATGCATTCACATGCTCCTATGTCTCATACTTATATGATTGCATACATATAGGGGGAGCCTTTGCATGTTACATGTCTTTCCAAAGATTTACTTGTTGTTCTCTATATCTTTATCTAAAGCTTTGATGTATGTTGTCATCAATTACCAAAAAGGGGGAGACTGAAAGCACAAGTGCTCCCTGGGTGATTTTGGTAATTAATGTCAACATATCTCTTGTTGGACTAATGTTTCTACCTAGTATGTTTCAGACAAGTTCAACAATGGAGTGGCATGGACTAGAGGATATGGAACCCCTTCAATATGCGAAGGACAAAGAATTGGCTCAAGCTCAAAGCTCAGGACTCTACATTTTCTATTTTAGTGATCCAAGATCACATTGAGTCCATAGGAAAGCCAATACTATTAAGAAGGGATGAGGTGCTGCTTAATGGCTTGCTTGCTCAAAGTGCTTAGTGATATGCTCCAAAGCCCTCAACCACTTTCTCACTTCCACATTTGTCCCAAAGCAAAAGTCAAACTCGGCCCCACTGATTCTTTCTATCCGGAGCCACCGAGTTCAGTTGACATAGCCACTGCCAGAATCCCTAATCAGTTCGGTCTCACCGATGGGATCTCGGCCTCACCGAGATGGGCTTGCAAACTCTCTGTTACCTATTGCAATATTTTTGGTCCCACCAAGATATACAATCGGCCCCACCGAGTTTGCTTGGCCAACTCTCTGTTTCGCTTATAACCCAAATCGGTCCCACCGAGTTTGAGTAATCGGTCAAACCGAGTTTTGGATTTACCCTAACCCTAGCACATAGGTCCCACCGAGTTGATCCAATCGGTCCCACCAAAACACTTAACGGTCACATTATGAACCAAATCGGTCTGACCGAGTTCTCTGAATCGGTCCCACCGAGTTTGGTGATATGTGTGTAACGGTTAGATTTTGTGTGGAGGCTATAAAGACCCCTCCACCCACTCTTCATTCGAGGAGAGAGCCATCAGAACATGCCTACACTTCCAATACATATTTTCTGAGAGAGAACCATCTACACTTGTGTTGAGGTCAAGATATTCCATTCCAACCACATAAATCTTGATCTCTAGCCTTCCCAAAGTTACTTTCCACTCAAATCTTCTTTCTACCAAATCCAATCCTATGAGAGAGAGTTGAGTGTTGGGGAGACTATCATTTGAAGCACAAGAGCAAGGAGTTCATCATCAACACACCATTTGTTACTTCTTGGAGAGTGGTGTCTCCTAGATTGGCTAGGTGTCACTTGGGAGCCTCCGACAAGATTGTGGAGTTGAACCAAGGAGTTTGTAACGGCAAGGAGATCGCCTACTTCGTGAAGATCTACCCTAGTGAGGCAAGTCCTTCATGGGTGACGGCCATGGTGGGGTAGACAAGGCTGCTTCTTCATGGACCCTTCATGGGTGGAGCCCTCCGTGGACTCGCGCAACCATTACCCTTCGTGGGTTGAAGTCTCCATCAACGTGGATATACGATAGCACCACCTATCAGAACCACGCCAAAAATCTCCGTGTCTCCAAATTGCGTTTGCACACTCCAATCCCTTCTCTTTACATTGTTGCAACTTGCATGCTTTACTTTCCACTGCTCATATACTCTTTGTATGCTTGCATGCTTGCTTGATATGTTTTGTGAATGTTTAAACTTGTGCTAATACTCCACATGAACCTAAAGAATTAAAAACTGCAACTTTTCTCGATTAAAGTCTATTCACCCCCCTCTAGACACCTCTTCTTGATCCTTTCAACGGTGGATGAACAGTAGCCCGTGGAGGCTGGAGGGGGTTGACGGTGGAGATGAACAGTATCCCGTGGAGTCCCATTTTGCGATACACCACACCCGTCCCGATGAACATGACCCTCATTTCGACCATAGTGCTCCAACACAAGTCCGTTTCCTCTGTTTTGTGGTACGCCACACCCCTCCCGATCAATAGGACCCCCGTTTCGACCATAGGAGGTCCGTTTCCTCCATTTTGTGGTACGCCAGACCCCTCCCGATGAACAAGATCCCGTTTCAAAAGTGGCCGGTCGAACACAAGGCCGTTTCCTCCATTCTGCGATACGCCAGGCCTCGTTTCCATCGGCTGTTCCGTCCAAGCCCTCCCGATGAACACAACGACGCATTCCGTTCCAACCCATCCGGTTTGCTCCCCATGAACACGATGACAATGTTGTTTCTCCGTTCCGATCCAGCCATGTACACGAGCCCTAGCCATACGTATGCGCGAGTAGGCGTTCGAGACCCTGCCCGTATGTACGTATGTGGCCATATTTTCTTTCTTGCACACTGGCCACTCTACGTACGTGTACATGCTACGTGCATGCCTCTACACCGACCAGTATGTACGTACACGTTCGCGACCAGAATGACAATGCTACGTACGCTTCGACCAGGTGGGTCCTGACTGTCAGGCACTTCCTTGCGTGCGAAGATGTAGCTGGTGGGTCCCAGCAGTTAGGGGGAGAATTGTTTTTTTTGCCCGAACGCACTTCCTTGCATGCGAAGATGTAGCTGGTGGATCCCAGCAGTCAGGCGAAAACGTTTTTTTGCAAAATATGGTGGCCCGCCCGATGGGTCCCCGCTGTCAGGTGGAGGAATAATTATTTTGCGCGTAATAAGGAGGCACTTCCTTGCTGCGGCCGTGGACCCAGCTGTCAGCCTCTCCATGTACAGTCCACGTCCGATGGAAGCCGTTCCTTGACCATGTTGACCATGCCGCGTTGAGAGCACCAGGGCAGTGGACGACGACGAGGCCTAGGAAGGGGACGACGAGGAGCCGGGGAAGATGCGGAAGTGGATGGCCACGCATAGAGAAGTACGGGGGTTCACTGGTTCGCTGCGGTGTGAGGCTTCCGTCGCCGCAGAATAACAAGGGGGTCTGGGTGAGTAGAGGGATGGCCTGGCCAGCGGTGGGAGTAGTAGGGGGCAGTGAGGCCTCCGCCAAATCACAGCTAGCCACGGGAGGCAGGAGCACGAGGCACGACCGACGCTGGTTTGGGCGGCTGGAGCAAGAAGACCAGAGGTTGAATCACTACGGCCGTTGGATTGACATCGTACGATCACTGGTGCTAGAATCGTTCATATTGACTAAGTTGACAAAGCACTCCGTCCCCGTCAACTTAATAGGCCCACAAGTAGGGCTGGAAAAAAAGCTCGTAGCTCGTGAGCTAAATGAGTAGCTCGTGACTCGGCTCGAATCGACTCGAACTCGAAGAATAACGAGTCGAGCCGAGCTTTAGTTTAAGATCGTTTATAGACCAAGTTAAACGAGCCAATCTCACGAGTACTCGTGTAACTCATTAGGCTTGGTACAAAAGATCAGCTACTTCCAATTTAAAAAAGATCAGCCACTCAGCACCCTATGTCCCAGGCGCACAACACAAGGCCTAGCCGTTGAAGGCCCAACCGCCTAGGAGACTGATGTGTTACAAGGAAATTACTGTTGTTTAGTGATATATATGATTAATATATACAAAATAATTTTTATAATGTTTGAGGGTTTTATGTTCATATCTTTAACGAGCTTAACAAGCTAAATGAGCCAGCTCGCGAGTTATACGAGTCGAGCCAATCTTGGATTTGAGCTCGTCAATGATAACGAGTCGAGTCGAGCTAGCTCGTTAACGAAACAAGCTCTAGCGAGTCAAGCCGAGCTGGCTCGACTCGGCTCGAATTCCAGCCCTACCCACAAGTCAGCCTCCCACCAAGGTGGGTCCCAACTAGTAGGGGGAGTATTTATTTTTTGTGCATAATAAGGAGGCACTTCCGGTGGGTCTGAGCTGACAGTGGGGGGAACATTTTTTTCGCGAAATACGGTGGCCCGTCCGGTGGGTCCCAGCAGTCAGGGGGAAACGTTTTTTCGCCAAATACGGTGGCCCGTCCGGTGGGTCCCTGCTGTCAGGTGGAGGAATAATTTTCCGTGTAATAAGGAGGCACTTCCTTGCGGCTGCCATGGACCCAACTGTCAGCCTCTCCATGATAGTACTCTTCCCATGGAAGTCGTTCCTTGACCACATTGACCACGCCACGCCGAGAGCACCAGGGCGGTGGACGACGGCGAGGCCTAGGAAAGGGACAACGTGGAGCTGGGGAAGACGCGACAGTGGATGCCCACGCGGAGAGCAGTGCGAGGGTTCACTGGTTCGGCTGTGGTGTGAGGCTGCCGTTGCCGCAGAATAACAGGGGGTGTGGGTGAGTAGAGGGATGCCCTGGCGAGCGGTGGGAGTAGTAGGGGGCGGTGAGGCCTGCACGGGAGGCGGGAGCAGGGGGCGGTGAGGCCTCCGTTTTTTGGTTGGCCAGGGCCAATTTCGCATATTTCTATGGGTTCCAAACTATTTTTAATACCGAAATGTCGAGCCAGATTTAAAGTACTTGTCAGGACCCAGATTCCAGGTCACATCGATCTAGCATGTAACACCTCATATCGCTTTGCGGCCTCACGCATGGTATTCCCACGGGTGTCGCCTTACTATGGCCCGGGACCGTTTGCGTCTTTTAGCTCACGTATATGATAGTGTCGCTAGCATCCATATGACAGAGAACCCGGGCCGACATGGCTAGTCGTGAACCCATAGCGGCACCAACCTATGGGGACAGGCATACATGTATCACATCGAGCATGTCGGTCAGCAGCGTGTGAATCTGGGCTGTAGCACTGGGCTAACAGGACTCCGGGAACCCGGGCTGTAGCAGGCTAGGCAGGACTCCGGATGTCACCGCGTGACATTTCCCCGAAGGGACAGACACAGGAACGAAGTGAAACACATGCCGAGCAGTCAAGTGTCCTGAGCAGTAGTGCTGGGCTAGCAGGACTCCGGTGAACCGGGCTGTAGCGGACTACTATGGCTCCTGGAAGCACAAGACTACATTTCCCCATAAGAGAGGCTGCCAAGGATAAACAACTAGATTGTCGGATCCCACACATACCAAGCATTTCAATCATACACACAATATGCTCGATATGTGTAAATACAACATGGCATCACAACATAACTCTACGACTCAAAGTATTAATCATTAGGCTCCGAGGAGCGAGATATTACAAACATGGGTCTCATGACCCAACATACAGAGTATACAAGCAACAAGCACATGCGGAAGCTTAACTTGTCTGAGTACAGACAACTACAAATAAAGAAGGCTCAGAAACCTGACTATCTACAAGACCCTCCCAAGGGTACAAGATCGTAGCTGAGGTAACAAGCTAAACGTCGAAGTCCACGTGGAACTACTAGCAAGATTGAAGTCTCTCTGCAAAACATAAAATAAACAAACGTGAGTACAAATGTACCCAGCAAGACTTACATCAGAACTAACTACATATGCATCGGTATCAACAAAGGGGGTGGTGGAGTTTAACTACATCAGGCTAGCTTTGACTCGGTGGCTATCCTGAACTACGACCGCAAGTAACTCTTTGAGGTGGCGCACAGGAGTCCACGAATTCACCATACCAATACACCACTATGGATCCACTCCCGTCTCCCTGCGAGAGCGCCATCCATAGCACTCACACTTATCTTGCGCATTTTAGAGTATCCACTTTCGCTTGTCTACGAACTATGCAAAGGGTCCAAGTTTCCATATCCGAGGAACCCGGCTTCTTCACACACGCTCTTGCCACTTATCGCCCTATACACGTCATGTCCCTCGGCAACCTTCAAGCGGAAGCCGGGCGAGGGAGTCGGCCACGACCTGACTAACCAACAAGTCTCTAGTCCAGGTTTATCGCCTATTCGGGTTCCATCCGCAAGGAGATCCGGCCGGGGTGTCGCTCACGGCCCCAAATGATGTGTGCAGGGTTCCCAAGCCTACCATCCAGGTGCCACTTGGTACACCGTGCCACTGTGCCTAGTCTGTCCCAAGCCCACCTGTACCGGGTGCCACTTGGTAGACTACTAACACTACCTACAAACACCAAAAACTAGTTGCAACTCCTGGACAGAGATCGAGTTGATTAATAAGCTGAGAGGGGCCGAGTTACCGGAACCCAATGTGTGGTAGTAACTGTTCATGGATCACAAACACATGACTCAGTTCCTGAGGACGGCTGCAATGAGACAACCCACCATGTACTCCTACGTGGCCTCTCACCGCTACCTTTACCAAATCGTGTTCACACACTTAGCTCTCAATGGCAGGACATGTTCACCATGTTCCAATTCATTCCCGATGAATCAGACCGGACTCAACTCTAAGCAGTAGTAGGCATGACAACAAGCATGAATGAGTAGGCACATCAGGGCTCAAACAATTTGTAACGCCCCAAGACCGGAGCTTCAGTTGCCTTCCAGGGTTTCCGGGTTTCGTTGTGTGATTTCTTTCGTCTGTTGCATTCATCTTTGCATCATGTGCATTGCATCATGTCATCATGCAACCCGTTTTAAAACTCAACTAAATAAATGGCATGGATCTTTGATCCATTTAAATTGAGGGAACTCACATGGTGATGTCTCTTTATAACATATATCCTCCCACTATTATTAGGGAGCTATAAGTAATATTCCATTAACTTTGGAATCACCATAACACACTTGCAATTTAATTCCATGCCTCTTATGCTTCAAGTTGCACCTCCAAACTTTGCCAACAATTATTTTCCCATTTTTCGAGGCTCCTCCTAAATTGTCAATATTTTTGGACCTACCGAATGCCCACTTCTTATTCAAACTCTTTTGGATTCAAATTCAAACGAGTTCGAATCCAATCTTCACGCACACGCTCACTTCTATTTTCTTGGCCCAAGCTCATTTTTGCGAGTCCGGGAAAATTATCCCAGTGCCCAAATTCCTTCTCCAACCTTTTCTTTCTCTTATTTATGCCTTTGCTATTTGCTATTTTGGCAAATAAAAGGAAATGAGGAATAGAGTAAGAGAGAGAGAGAGCAGCCCAGCAGGCCCCTGGCCGTTTTCCTCTCCATTGGGCCGGCCTCCCAAGGCCCACTCCCCAGCTAACCCTAGCGCAGGGAGAGAGCCCATCTTCTCTCCCTCTCGATCCCATCTCCCCCTCTCGTCCTCATCCAGCGCCGCCTCCCACCTCGTCTTCTCTCCCCGATCCCCTCGTCCTCTCCATCGTCTCTTTTCCCTGCTCTCCGCCGCCACCCACTCACACCATCGCGCACGCCTCCCCGATCCGGCGTCCTGCTTCCTCCGCCGCCGGCGCCCCAAGTTCCCCTCGTCCTCGACCCCCATCTCTCCCTCGACCAGGCCTGCCGCCGGCATCGCGAACGTCGCGGCCCCGAGCCCTCAAACTCCGGCGACCGTCGCCGCTCCGTGCACCCTGGCCATCCTCCTGCGCCCCTCGACTCCTTCCCCTCTACCTCGAGCTCCTCTGTGAACGTCACGGATCTCCGCTTCCTCTTCCTCGCGTGGCATGGCTCCCTGCCGCGTGCCTTGATGCTCGCCCACAAACCCACTCCCCGCGTGCCCCTGCTCCCTTCGCCTCCTCGCTGCTGGCTCCGCCTACGTTGGAGCACGCGAGCAGCAGCAGCCTGAGCCGCACCCTGCCTGCACCGCGCCATGGCCGACCAAAGACCAAGAGCCCTACTCCTCTTGGACCTTGTCAGGTCCACCCCGCTCCGGCCACCACACCGGCAAGACCACTGCTACATCTGTACACCGCGTTGTTGCTCGTGGCATGTTAAGACCATCTTCGTGGATTTACGTCAAGCACCACTACCACCAAGTACCTCTTCGCAAGACCAAGTACCTCTCCGAATGAACGTGAACGACTGCCGTCGCAAGAACGGGACCGAAAAGTCCGAAGACCCCAAGTACCACAACACTGATGACATGAACATCTACGGAATGTGTACGACTACACGGCGTTGCGCCAAGTACCCCGATGGCTGGAGCCCTCGGATCCGTCAAGCTCGTCTACGTACCGAGAACAACTACCGTCTCCGAAGAACCGTGTAACGGAACCGTCAAGTGCGACTATGACCCATGTACGACAACGCGGAATTCATCGGACGCCAAGTTCAACGATGCATCAAGTTCCTCGCCGTGACCCTGAACATCTACGGAAACTCGTGCTATGATAAACATGTACCACTACTGTCGCCGAGATCGCGAGAACCTCTACCGTTGACCCTAGAGCATGCGAGAACGACTACTTCCACTACGAACGTCTACTTCCTCTACTTCCCTCGACAAACTCGAACCGTCCCCTTTGCACGCTCCGAAGGTATAACCCCGAGATGATGCCCGTGGACCGAATGCATGTGTTGTACGAGATGCATGATTGGTTGTTGTTTTCGCCCATGAACCTTAGTTGTTCCTCCTCGTTGCCATGCCGTCGACACGTGGGGACCCGGTATCCGGGAGCACCCTACCATCCTTGCATGACACGCCCCGTCACTTTTCCTTTTGCACCGGCATCTCAATCGAGTTACCGGAAACCGGGACGTTGCCGTGGCACCGTTTCGTTATCGTTGCCGTGGCACCCCTTTTCATTTCCGCCACGACGACAAATGCTTCTTAATATGCTCTTATCAAGTTATTCATAAAGTTTGCATAAACTTTTGCATGTCATCTGCATCATAATAACAACAATTAAAATGTTTAAAGTGTTGTTTGCATTAAATTACTAATGCATATGGGGATTTACCGGGTTTGTTGTTTGTTATATCCGGCCCCATTTAAATTGTTTAGTTAGTATAGTTTTGTTATGTTTCACCTCTTGCCATGTTCAACAACATTTAATATTGTTGGGTACATAAACGAGAGAGAACTAAATAATTGATTTGGTGTTCCGTCAATATGCAACTCGTTGCATATTGAGCTCCACTTAACTTGTAGTTTTGTTTGTGCCCTTTGCCATGCCATGCATATTTAAACCGGACATGCATCATACTTGGTTGTGCATCATGCCATGTTGATGTGGTGGTTGTTTACTATGTTGTTTGCTTTCTTTCCGGTGTTGCTTCTTCGGGTTAGTTCCAATAACGTCGCGTTTGTGGGGATTCATTCGACTACGTCCGTTTGTCTTCTTCATGGACTCGTTCTTCTTCCTTGTGGGATCTCAGGCAAGATGACCATACCCTCGAAATCACTTCTATCTTTGCTTACTTAGTTGCTCGCTCTTTTGTTATGCCTATGCTGTGATACCTACCACTTGCTTATCATGCCTCCCCTATTGTTGAACCAAGCCTCTAACCCACCTTGTCCTTGCAAACCGTTGTTTGGCTATGTTACCGCTTTGCTCAGCCCCTCTTATACCGTTGTTAGTTGCAGGTGATGAGTGAAGTTTGTTCCTTGTTGGAACATGGAGATGTTGTTCCTTGTTGGAACATGTTTACTTGTTGGGATATCACAATATATCTTATTTAATTAATGCATCTATATACTTGGTAAAGGGTGGAAGGCTCGGCCTTATGCCTAGTGTTTTGTTCCACTCTTGCCGCCCTAGTTTCCGTCATATCGGTGTTATGTTCCCGGATTTTGCGTTCCTTACGCGGTTGGGCTATAATGGGAACCCCTTGACAGTTCGCCTTGAGTAAAACCTCTCCAGCAATGCCCAACTTTGGTTTTACCATTCGCCACCTAGCCTTTTTTCCCTTGGGTTCTGCAGACTCAAGGGTCATCTTTATTTTAAACCCCCGGGCCAGTGCTCCTCTGAGTGTTGGTCCAAACTGAGCGATGTCCGGAGCTACCAGGGGCAACTCTGGGCTGGCCCACCCGACGTCTGGCTCATACGGTGTGCCCTGAGAACGAGATATGTGCAGCTCCTATCGGGATTTGTCGGCACATCTGGGTGGCTTTGCTGGTCTTGTTTTACCATTGTCGAAATGTCTTGTAACTGGGATTCCGAGTCTGATCGGGTCTTCCCGCTAGAAGGAATATCCTTCGTTGGCCATGAGAGCTTGTCATGGGCTAAGTTGGGACACCCCTGCAGGGATTTGAACTTCCGAAAGCCGTGCCCGCGGTTATGGGCAGATGGGAATTTGTTAATGTCCGGTTGTAGAAAACCTGAAGTTGGCCCTAATTAAAATACATCAACCGCGCGTGTTGCCGTGATGGTCTCTTTCCGGCGGAGTCCGGGAAGTGAACACGGTGTTGGAGTTATGCTTGACGTAGGTTGTTCTAGGATCACTTCTTGATCATAGTTTCTCGACCGTGCTTTGCCTTCTCTTCTCGCTCTCATTTGCGTATGTTAGCCACCATACATGCTAGTCGCGTGCTGCAGCTCCACCTCATACCTTTACCTTACCCATAAGCTTAAATAGTCTCGATCGCGAGGGTGCGAGATTGCTGAGTCCCCGTGACTCACAGATACTTCCAAAACCAGTTTGCAGGTGCCGAGGAGTCCGTGCAGATGACGCAACCAAGATCAAGGAGGAGCTCGATGAAGATCTTGTCCTTTGTGTTGTTTCGTTCTAGTTGATCTGTAGTGGATCCCAGTTGGGGTCGATCGGGGATCTGTGTAGCATTTGGGGCAGTCTTCTTTTATTTTGGTTCCATAATCGGACCTTGAGTGTATTTGGATGATGTAATGCTTTACTCATGTAATTGTGTGAAGTGGCGATTGTAAGCCAACTATGTATCTTTTCCCTTATGTATTACATGGGTTGTGTGAAGATTACCTGTACCGGGTGCCACTTGGTACACCGTGCCACTGTGCCTAGTCTGTCCCAAGCCCACCTATACCGGGTGCCACTTGGTAGACTACTAACACTACCTACAAACACCAGAAACTAGTTGCAACTCCTGGACAGAGATCGACTTGATTAATAAGCTGAGAGGGGCCGAGTTACCGGAACCCAATGTGTGGTAGTAACTGTTCATGGATCACAAACACAGGACTTAGTTCCTGAGGACGGCTGCAATGAGACAACCCACCATGTACTCGTACATGGCCTCTCACCGCTACCTTTACCAAATCGTGTTCACACACTTAGCTCTCAACGGCAGGACATGTTCACCATGTTCCAATTCATTCCCGATGAATCAGACCGGACTCAACTCTAAGCAGTAGCAGGCATGACAACAAGCATGAATGAGTAGGCACATCAGGGCTCAAACAATTTCTACTCATGCTAGTGGGTTTCATCTATTTACTGTGGCAATGACAGGTCATGCAGAGGAAAGGGGTTCAGCTACCGCAGCATGTAACAGTTGAAATGGTGTTGTCCTAATGTAGTAAAAGAGAGCAGGAGCGAGAGAGTGGGGTTGTATCGGAATGAACAAGGGGGTTTTGCTTGCCTGGCACTTCTGAAGATAACATTGAGTCTTCATCAGTGTCAACGATCACAACGTCGGAGCAGCGTCTACCGAGAGGGGACAATTACCGGCAAACAAGGAAGAACACAATCAATGCGATGCAACAATATGATGCATGATCATGACATGGCAATATGCTGTTGATTGAGCTAATGCAACTAGCAACAAGTTAAATGGAGTTGGTTTGAACACTAGGTTCAAATTCAAATTCAAACTATGAATTCAAATAGTGCATTATCATGTTTTGGACTAAACAGTGAGGTTAACTTGCTCAAACATGCATGGAAATGGTACAGATGGATTCCTTGAATTTTTCTGATAATTTTTCATATATAATTTGTTTGATTTGGAGCTATAGATTAATTTCTATGATTTTTAGAAGTTTAGGCAATTTTCTGGAATTTCCTGAATTAATTAAACGCCAGAAAAGCTTTATTACATCAGCACTAGGTCATGATGACATCAGCTGGTCAACAGAGTCGGCTAGGTCAAACCTGACGTGTGGGGGCCACACGTCAGTGACACAGGGCTGTTTAGCTCGCTGACAGGTGGGCTAGGTCAACGTTCACGTCAGCAGGGTCAACTCTGACGCGTGGGTCCCTCTGGGTTAATCTAAACTAAACAGGAAATAAAACCCAGGGTTAATTAGGGCGTGGGGCCCATCCGTCAGTGGCACCAACATTAGTTAACTACGGTTAGCTCCTAAACTAATGACGCCACGTCGGCCATCAGCGTTTAACCGCCAGCGACCTCAGATCGCGGCGGCGTCCGCGTCGGGATTGCGCTACAGGGCACGGTTTGGAGCGTGGGTGGGTTCTATGGAGAGCTGGGGCTGAGTCGCATCTGTGGGTGGTGGAGCTGAACTAGATGGTCGCCGGAATCAACATCGGCGACGAGGTTTGCGGCGGCCGTGGTTCGGCCGTGCTCGAGTTCCTCGCTAGGGTGTTCGGGAGGAGGAGTTGGTGGTGGCTACAGGTGCACGGAGAGGTTTTGAGCACACAGGTGTGCTCGAGCACGGGCTGTAGTGACCGTGGTTGCGGCGTTGACATGACCGGCGGGCGGAAGCTCACGGCTCCGGCAAATTCGACAGCTACGCGATGCAAACGAGGCAGGGAAGAGGGGGGTTTGGGTGAGGGGCTCACGGCGGTTGCAGCGGCGGCCTCTTTGAGCTCGGGGAAGGGCTGAAGACGACGGAAGGACGCCGGCGATCTCGGCGGCCGTGGTTGAACAAGACGACGGGGAGAGCGCTCGGGGGCGTCCGGCGATGCGTAGCTCGTCGAGGATGAAGAAGAGGTCATAGAGGAGCTCTAGGGCACGGAGATTGGTTGGGGGGGACTCTGGGTGCGTCGGCGCTCTCAGACACGCTCGGACCCGGGCGAGAGAGAGAGCAGAGGAGGGGGAAGAGGTCCAGGGAGAGAGAGGAAAATGAGAGGGGATCGAGGGGGGGGGGTCGCGTGGCGTCTCCAGCCAGCCTCCAGCGTCGGCAGAAGCAGGAGGTGGCTCGGGCGCATGGACGCGTGCAGCGAGCACGTGACTCTCATCCTTCTGGCGAGAGGAGGGAGATGACTGGCATCGGCCAGCTGGGCTGGGCCGTGCTGGGCCAGGCCAGGTGAGCGCCAGGTAAGTGGCTGCACAGGTAAGCCTCTGCTCTGTTTTATTTTCTGTGTTGTTTTCTTTTTATTTAATCATTTTGCCACTGATTCAAATTCAAAAGAATTTCAAAACTGTGACAAAACCCTTTGAATAATTTTATGTTGCTAGATGGACTTTTCCAACAACACATAAAACATTTCAAAGTTAATTGAAAATATATCCCATATATTATGAATATAATTCCAAATTCAAATACAATAATGATTTAAATTCAGTGCCAAAATAATTCCTTAAAAATGTTCAATATTTTCGGTTTGGATACAAACCCTTGCCAAAATTATCAAACATTAATGAAGGCCATTTTGGTTTCACTGAATGCAAGCTTAAGGGTTCTTGCCCCTTTTTTTATTTAAGTTTTTAAGGCTTCCACTTTCCTCAATTCAAGTTTCAGAAATTTAGACATGATGCAAGATGCTTACGAAACTAATTGCAATCAAATTCTAGGGCTGTGACAACTCAGCCCCACTAAACAAGAATCTTGGCCCGAGATTCAAGACGTGAGGTAAGAAGGAAGGGGGGGGGGGTCACAAAACTATCACAGTCTTCTCGATCCAACTGCCCTTCCCAAGGATGTTGATTCATTGCATCATCTTGGTCTTAACATCTTTGCTTTCGGGATCTTCATCCAGCATGATGACGGCAGAAAGAAATTCTACAGGAATCGATCTCTCGAGGATCGAGCACTCAAGATCAACTCATGGAGTGAGATATAAAAAATCTCTTGAGCGGAGACACGAAACACACATCAGGGGTGATGGAAAGAAGCGGATGATAAAGGTTCAAATTTTGTAGGCAACAATTCCACGCTTAAGATGATGGTGCATGGTTTCAAAGTAGCAAGGAGATAATTGCCATGATACCATAACGGGCCATCTTAAAGAAGGTGACTCGCAGAAATATTCCCTTAAGTGGCAAAAAGAATAACTTTTGATTCAGAGATCATTGAAACCCTTCTCACCAGCCTGAGGCAATCACAAATGATCGCGTGAAGGAGCTTGAAGAAATGGCATACTCATACTAGAATGGATGATGTGGACTACCTTGTTGAAGACAACACAATGGATGATTTCTTCTTATCATCGAAAAAGGATAGGGTCTAGGGTAAGCCCACTTTTGAGGATGATCCTAAATTAAAAATTACTAAGAAGGCAGACCATAGTAAAATGGCACAAAGGCGGGTGCAAGCTGGGAACAAAATGCAAATGCTGGGAATGATTCTAGTAACTGGAGAAAAACTCAAAGTGATTCCACTTTTGAGTAGTTATAGAATAACTGAAGAAACTAAGAGCACAAGAACCCCCAAGGAACAACTCCTAGAATAAGTTGCACTAAATCCTCATGGAGAAGATGGTCAAATAACTCAATCAAGTTACTACAATGATAGACCTTCCGGCTAGGTGTGTTGGCCAGAACATCAGCCTTGTCGGGGCCTACATCATAGATCTTGGAAAAATTCCAACCATCATATCTGCCCGAGATTCAGATCTGGTTGGTAACACGATATCCCAGACTCATCAAGTCTAGAAAGACAATGAAAGTTTGCAACACAAATCGATGAGATGACATTGCGAGATTCTCAGGAAATGGACTATGGTAGTAAGCTCCAAAACATGAGCTGGTTCTACTAAACACACATGAACACGCTGTCCCAGACAAGCATGACCACATGGTGGTCTTACAATGAAACACTACCGAGTCCTGGTTGGGAACCATCATCAAGGATATCGAAGTCCTGTGCACTTAAATTAGACTTCTTTACCTAGAACAAGTCAATCAGTGGCTTGGTGGGCTACGGAATTCATATGGAGTGGAGGTAATTAATCTACCAAACCATAGTATACTGTGCACATGCATGACTGACTTGGGACGATTCCAAAGGAAGCAATACTAACTCTCTCAAATTCACGGCGGCAACTTGCATCGAATGCACATGAATGAGAGGAAGTCACTTCTTTCATCCAAACATATGCTTCATGAACGGAACATGAAGGCATTGTTTACAAAGTTTCCAACACTAGCTTAATGTTTAACACGAATCATGGGGAGACAAGATGCTGCTGATGGGCCCAATAGCAACTCATTAGAATTTCCATATCACTGGACTTCCACCATCATGTGAACACGGTGATAGCATTGGTCAGACCAAAAGATGTAATAGTGTATGCTCAAGGGATTCGACAGCTATGCGATGCAAATGAGGCAGGGGAGAGGGGGGTTCGAGTGAGGGGCTCACGGCGGTCGCAGTAGCGGCCTCTTTGAGCTCGGGGAAGGGCTGAAGACGACGGAAGGACGCCGGCGATCTCGGTGGCCGTGGTTGAAGAAGACGATGGGGAGAGCGCTCGGGGGCATCCGGCGATACGTAGCTCGTCGAGGACGAAGAAGAGGTCGTAGAGGAGCTCTAGGGCACGGAGATTGGTCGGGGGGGAGACTCTGGGTGCGGTGGTGCTCGTCGGCGCTCTCAGACACGCTCGGACCCGGGTGAGAGAGAGTAGAGGAGGGTGAAGAGGTCCAGGAAGAGAGATGAAAATGAGAGGGGATCAAAGGGGGGGGCCGCGTGGCGTCTCCATCCAGCCTCCAGCGTCGGCAGAAGCAGGAGGTGGCTCGGGCGCGTGGACGCGCGCAGCGAGCACGCGACTCTCGTCGTTCTGGCGAGAGGAGGGAGATGACTGGCATCGGCCAGCTGGGCTGGGCCCTGCTGGGCCAGGCCAGGTGAGCGCCAGGTAAGTGGCTGCACAGGTAAGCCTCTGCTTTGTTTTATTTTCTGTGTTGTTTTCTTTTTATTTAATCATTTTGCCACTGATTCAAATTCAAAAGAATTTTAAAATAGTGACAAAACCCTTTGAATAATTTTATGTTGCTAGATGGACTTTTCCAACAGCACATAAAACATTTCAAAGTTAATTGAAAATATATCCCATATATTATGAATATAATTCCAAATTCAAATACAATAATGATTTAAATTCAGTGCCAAAATAATTCCTTAAAAATGTTCAATATTTTCGGTTTGGATACAAACCCTTGCCAAAATTATCAAACATTAATGAAGGCCATTTTGGTTTCACTGAATGCAAGCTTAAGTGATCTTGCCCCTTTTTTATTTAAGTTTTTGAGGCTTCCACTTTCCTCAATTCAAGTTTCAGAAATTTAGACATGATGCAGGATGCTTATGAAACTAATTGCAATCAAATTCTAGGGGTGTGACAGTACTTTGAAGATATATTTAAATTAGCTTAATGCCCAGTGAAATAGGAATTTGAAAATGTGAAAAAATTCAGAAATTATAAAGGAATTGCCAATTTGTCATCTGTTTTTATATTTACAACCCATTTCATATTACTTTCAAGATTTGCAGGCGTCTTGAAAGAGTTGCAGCCCATCAGGGCATAGAAAAATAAGTAGGCCTGGATTGGGTATTCTTCAGAAAAAATAAATTGGGCTCGTTTTCATAAAGAGAAAAAATAGCTGGGCTGGTCACATGGTGAACATAAAATATAAAACTGGGCTAGACGGGCCACAACCTAGTTCAAACCCTGCTCCGTCTCAACAATAACAAAACAAAATACTGCTCGAGCTGCTACGTCCCAGGTGTCAGCCGATCTTGTGTTGTTCTCTTGTCTATTGACTATATATATACGCTCACAATGTCATGGGTCCAAGAGGTTAGGAAAACACTAGGAGGAAGCATTTTATTTTTCCATACGCTGACATGGTGGGCCCTAATGTCATCCTCTCCACGTACTTCTGCCGATTCCTGTTGTTTGTCGACCATGTCGATAACACGAGAGGTCGGCGCCGCGGCGAGCACATCAAAGCGCGCGGAGGATGAGGCGAGGCCTCGAACATCGGCGTTAATGATTTAGGAGACGATGGCGCGGCGATGCGTGCACTAAGGCGCAGCCAATTGTGGGAGGCGGAAGCAGGCGGCCCCGCCGGCGCTGGTTTGGTTTTGGTGGCTGGAGGAAGGCAGGACTGAAACATGACAAACTGTAAAAGCAGCAGGAGTACTTAACAACCTTAACTGAAACTAGCAGGGGCACTTAACAACCATAGCTGAAAACAATATGAGTACTTATACAAGTTCAACCGTACAAAGCACGCCTCGAACAATGCTACTTTGCCTACAGTTAACCAAGGGTGAGGCCGCCAAGCCCCAGGACAAGGCCCAGGCGCCACCCCGCGCATCCACAACCTTCTGAAAGCGGCTTCATCTCGCAATGTGGTCAATAAACAGGATATTCGTTTTAGATCCATGGAAAAGCAGGAACATAATCTTCTGTCCTATTCTCCAAGATGGATGGGCCTTCATTATTTGACACCACCCATGAATAAGTATCTTTTCACCTCCAAGGGTAATGGAGTAGGTCGACATAAACATCATGTTGTGACCAAGCGCAAGTCTAACCCGACCATGGTCAGGCATCTGTATAGGAACAATAGAACTAGGCAGTTTCTGTTTCAAGAAGATCATAGCTGTAAAACTGTGTATAAGAAATAGTTTATGAACAACATATATAACAGAAAATAGCTCGTACCATAAGTTTCTCGACACAGTTGGACCTATTCAACGAGTGCAGCAGTGGCACACATATCGCACGTGGCCTTCCACCATTGAAATGCCCACAAGGACCTCAAGACGATCAATAAAGTGTAGGAACTTGTGGATGTCGTCCCAGTCAACTTCAGTGCCATTAGTAACAGCCGAGTTGTTACAGAATAACAAACAAGAAGCCTGCTTAACTCTGAAAAAACCTACACGTGCCACTAGTTATAAGAAAATATTAGTTAGAAGTAGCATCTTCATGAGAGATTCGCTGCTACTTCTAAAGTTAAATTGTGATCAGTTAGACGGAATGGGTGGATTAAGAAGTAATCGAGGCAACAAGCAAGAACTAGATACAAAACTAACGTGGATGAACAATTGGAACAACGTCGGGGTGGAAGATTGCAGTGAAGATGAGACCAGGTTCTGCTATTTCCATCAACATCCGTGCGCCAACTTTCAGTCTGTAACACTTCAGAAAGTTTATCCAACTTCGGCCATAAAAAAAGCAGCGATCTTCTTGGTTCATGAACCCAACTCGAAACTTATATCCATGGCTTGTCTTCACTATTACCATTAAACTAATGTATTCGGTTATGGCAAGGCCGAGCATCTTGAGTACATGTGTTCTGGCAGAGCAAGGAATGCACTGCAGGAAAAATAATATGAGAACACAATGTATTCCCTATATCCAAATCTAGAAATACTTTCCTCCTTCACGTCAGTGTTGACCATGGTACTAGTACCTTTTATCCAAATATAGCAATCCAAATTTCCAAATTAGTCGACATCATGTTCAAAAAACCCCACCCTCCTGGATAGAAAAGACGATTCTAGGAACATACTGTGCGCGTTTTAAAATCCCATGTTAGGATGAGAAGGAACAAGTGTGGCGTCTCGCCGAGGGCGCAGAAACCTGTAGGGTCCTCGCACTTTGGGCACTGCAAATGAAACACACTAGATTCAATAGGAAGAAAAATGCATCAACGGCGGCGGCTGCCATCCTAGGAGTACCCGCGACCAAGGGACTTGGATTTATCGGGGATGGATGAAGAATTCGTACCAGGTCCTCCATGAGAAAACCCTATGCAATCGCCGAGCGGGGGTTTTCTCTGAACACGCATACAAGGGAGAAGGGATTCAGGCCGAGTGAAATATTGCCGCTTCGTCCGTCCAGCTTACTGCTAAAGCTGGAAAGGTGGCGGTTTTTGTGATTTGACGGCTCATTGGGCATTAATGCGGTGCTACGACCGGGGTGTGTCTACCGTGCAGTTGTGCACTCTAATTTGGTGCATATGGCATGTGGACCCCGTTGGCGGATGGCCCACATATCAGCGCAAGGAAGTAGAAATACAGAAGTAACTAGTTATTACACATAAATATATTTTTGACATAGAGATATTCTCTCTGTAAAGAAATATAAAGATCTTTTATATCACAACTTTATACATAAGAAAAATCAAGGGGAATATATATATATAACATATATAATTATAAAAAGCAGAGTTTTTAACACGGTATAGACGAGTTGGTGATGATGGTGTGCCTGTCATCCTGCTTTATAGGCCGTCCGATTTATATCTGACGGATAGGAAGGAAACTATGGCAATTTTGCAAAAAGGTACCCACACACCTCTCCGCATTTGCAAATAAGGCCTTCCCTCGTTCATCCTTTTCTCTCACAAGATAAAATACTCATACAAATGCATCTTGACGTTACGTGCAACACACGAGCATTATGGGGGTTCAGCTGAGAAATACTCAGACAGGCTCACGGTTCTGGACTTTGGGCCACAGGCCGATGGGCTTGCATGTTTGGGGGCCCATGTGTTCTACCTCAATGCTTTTCATATTGCAAGCGGTCGGTACGGTGTTGGTTTTAGATGTTGTCGCAAGGCGAATACACAAAATTGAATAAAGCACAACAGCTGTTGGAATGAAATCAAACAACAGTTCCTAACCAGCAATCAAAGTTGCAATTCTAACAATGATACTATCGTACTACTTATACACACAGGACACTTGTTTCACCATGCCAGAGTATTACATCAAAATCTCTTGGCGGATAGATCAGTTCTGCAGTACTGAAGAATTTCAAAGTTGATTTGGACCAGCTCTCCTTGCCGAGAAAGTTTGATTTTGACATCATCCCCTACCGTAAGATATGATTTAGATTTGAACCTTGACCATCCTTTAGCATCAATCATCATGCGACCATACTTTGTACTTACGGTATATTGAGCAGGTTCATTCACACCAAGGATGTGCATGGTAAGAGAAACTTGGCCGCTGTCGCCCGAATTGTTGAACGACTCCCTCGTTGCTCTAGGAATTCTCTGTTTGCAAACAAGAAGACATACCCAAACAGTTAGATCAACACAGTGAATCATGCGAAACAACATGGAAATAAAAAAGAACGAAACACTTGGGCGGCCAATGCTTACCAAGAAGGTGGACATGTCGGTTTTTGTAAGGACTTTGGTATATGAAGTGCGAACTGCAGCCCAGTCTGTTGCCGGTGCAACTGCTCGTTCGGTTGCCGCTGCACGGGCCAAAGCAGATGCAAGTGCAAGTGTTGGTGCAGGTGCCGAAGCCGCCGCTGCTGCCGGAGATGGTGCTCCTTATAGAGCTGGTGCCGGTGTCGGAGCAGGTGCCGGTGTCGATGCCCGATCCTCCGGTAGATCAGCCTGATCCGCGGACGCGGTCGGTGCCCAATCCTCAGCTGGATCGGACTGAGCTGCTGCCGTTGTCAGTGCTAGAGCAACTATCGGTGCTCGATCCATTGCTGAAGGTGGTATCGATGTGCGAGACAGCGGCGATCGTGTCTGGTCTGCGGTGACCATGATCCAATTTTTTTCTTCATTTCTTTTAAATGCGAGAAGGACTAATTGTGGCGTTTTTGTTAAACCAAACTGCAGTTCATCATAGGGATTCAGCTTGTACTCAGACAATAGACTGATCCAATTTTTTCCAGTAATATAAGTGATGGATAGTGCCTTCGTTACTGACACGACATAAGAAGTGAAACCTGCAAAAATAGCCCTCGTAGAGCAAACCAAACGGTTTATTCTGTGATGAATGTCACATGGCAAAACCTGCATCATAAAATTGCAGGAAAAGAAAGAAAACATGACATTAAATCAATAAGATTTAGACAGTAAATCAATAAGATTTACTTGATGTGACACGAGTGAATCCTTACTAGGAAATCACTATGTTGAAGTACTAAACAGAAGATTGATCGTCCAACTATGGGTGGCATGCAGGGGCTCCGCCTACTCCCACAAGTAGGACAGTCCAAAGGTCATGACAAATCGTATGGACCGAACATCCATGGGACTGGAAATCCTAGTGGGTGCGATAAACCCTGAAATGCATACAGATATTGGAGTGTAACCATAATTGATAAACCATCCTCACAAAAAAGATGATCTGGATACTTCAAAATATACAGACTGAATTGAGTGGACAGACATTAACATAGACCGTTCACAGGACTAACCACACACCAAAAGCGGCAGTACTAATAAACAATACAGGGTTCACAAAAGCAAATCAAGTACTGAACAATAGTACTTACTACAGACAAGCAAAGTTGCACTAATTAAACTCTGCAGACTATTTCTTGCCACCGACCTATGAGATGAACCCCGCATAACTGACTAGGCCATGGACTTCGTGAGAGATGTCTACATGCACCATCACCATCTTGTCAACCTTGGAGAACCTAACAGAGTGGTCTTTCCACTCATAAACATGATCATGATGACAGGCCACATTAGATTTGTTGGGAAGCTTTACAAGAACCACACCCTTCATAATCAAAGGCACAACCAGGAAATTGTTGTGGTCAAGTACAACCTCGAGGACACGCCTGACAACAATGCTACAGGAAAACACTAGTTCAGGACACGTGGTGACAAGGACACATCAGCTGGATAGTTTAGCAGTATAACTCATCCTCAGGTCTTCCAGTTCACACGACATGACTTTGAGAACTTCATCTCCACCACAGACCTGGTTCTAATTTAAACAGAAACCATATTTTATTACCAACTCCGTTAAGAAATATAAGATGATTTTTGAAATTATACTCCATATATGACTACATATACGCACATAAATGAGTGAACAAAGACACTAGAACATGTCTTCAAAGGCATGAGAGCAGAGGGATTACTTGCAATATCCATAACACAAGTTACTGAGGCAAATATACCCACTTCAAAGGTAGCATTGATGTTCATAAAGTACTCCCTCCGTCCCAAAATTCTTGTCTTAGATTTGTCTAGATACGGATGTATCAAGTCACATTTTAGTATTAGATACATCTGTATCTAGACAAATCTAAGACAAGAAATTTGGGACAGAGGGAGTAGTTGGAAGTAATCTATAAGAAATCAGTGTCAACCTCTCGCATGTTTTGGTCAAAAGAGGAATTTAGAGCCGTCATTTGGCACACAAAAATCATATGCAAGATCACCCAGAAAGTTGTACTACTAGTACTAGTACTGCGTGTTAGATGAAAAAGCACGATCAAGATCGAGAAAAAGATCGTCAAGAAGAGATATTACTTGGACTTGCTTAATGAGGGATACCGGAGAGGGGGGCTTGGACAGGGTGATGGCTTTGAGCTTGTCTATGGTAGTCTCGGCGGGGTGCTTGCGCTTCTTCGTACCATGAGCCTTGACGGTTTTGGCCAGAGCCATAGACATCACTTCGGCTGGTGCTCCAGCGTCCATCAAGAAACTGTCAAATAGAAATAAAAGAAAAGAAACCATAATCACAAACCCAATAGAAGAAAAGAGAGGGAGTTATAGGATCAGTCTCGGGGTTGCAAGACCGGGCCTTGGCCAGAATCAACACCATTGATGCGCTCACCTTTCCTTCTTTGGAAGAGAAGAACAATGGCAGAAGCAGGTCGGGGTTTTCTTGAAGAAATGAGGAACAAGGTGAGGGAGAAGCGAGGGTTGGGTAGAGAGGAAGCTGAGAGAGAAGAGTGAAATGATGGTTGCTTCGTCCGTCCAACTTACTGCTGGAAAGGAGGGGTTTTTGTGATTTGACGGCTCATTGGGCATTACTGCGGCGCTTCGATCAGGGTAGTCTACCGTCACTCTACTACGGAGTAATTTAGTGCATGGCTGGTGGACCCTGATGCTGGCTATCCCACACGTCGGCGAAAGTGAGTAATTTAGTGCATGGCTGGAGGAGGATCCGCACGGTAGAGCATGTCCACTGTTTTTCTGAAGAAAAAAATGATTACATCAAGCGTTTCGACTCTTACGACAGAGGAGTGCAAAACACGACAACCACTTGAACATACACAGTGCTCCTACTACTAGGCATGTGCAGTGGTTCATACGTCAGTACTACATAATATTGTTGCTAGTGTAGTAAGATATGACGACAACAAATGATGTTGTGTGCATGTCAACTATATGAACAGTAATGTAGTAACATAGTACCTCTTT